>JANKKI010000026.1:1376666-2753333 GCA_025175665.1 Cinchona pubescens | reverse complement strand
CTTCCTTCAATAGTGATCCCTTATCTGATCCAATAGAGTATCGTAGTCTTGTAGAACCTCTTCAATATTTGACCATTACAAGACCAGATATTTCCTTTGCTGTGAATACTGTTAGTCAATACATGTATACATCTTGCACTTCTCATTTAGTAGTAGTTAAAAATATTCTGTGGTATCTTACTTGCACTATCAATAGAAGGAATGGTCTTTCTCTTATTTCTTCCATATACTTATTGCTTATTCCAATTCTGACTGGGCTAATTATCCTGATACTTAGCACTCAACCACTGGTTATGCAATTTTTTATGGTTCTATGATTTCTTGGAGTTTGAAGAAGCAGCATACTATTTATTGGTCAAGTACCGAGGCTGAATATCACGCCATTGCTCTTACAGTTACTGAGTTAACTTGGATTCAGAATCTTCTGAAGGATCTTCGTCTCACTCTTAAAGATCCACCTGTGCTTCATTGTGATAATATTAGTGCTTTGTACCTCATAATAATCCTCTATATCATTCACACACAAAAGTATTTAGAGATTGATCTATACTTTATTCATGAACGAGTGGCTGGAAGTTTCTTACATATTCGCTATATTTTGATTGATAGACAATTTGCTAAACATTCTTACAAAAAGTCTTTTTATACATCATTTTAAGTTTATTCAGGATAATCTTCGCGTGCTTGTCTCTGCACCCTCTGATTGAGTACAGAGGCATGTTAGATAGGGATAATTCTTTGATTTACGTTTATCATTATCTTAGTTAGTTATCTAGTGATAAATATCTACTTGTGTAATTATATTCTTTGAAGGGTACGTTACACTTCTTTTACAGAATTCACCTATAAATGGAAACTGGAGATGGGAAGGCTTACATAGGCCTTTGAATCTTTATCCATCTTTGTATTAAATAAATCAAATATCTGCTCATGATCTAATACTATGAAAAATAGTTCATCATCCTTCACATAAAACGGCCAAAGAGCTGCTTTTCCAAAATCTCATATTAAAACATTTGTCCCAATACTTAGATAACCAGTAATTGTGATCTATCTTGATTCGCATAGAAAGAGAGACCTGAATTTCTATTAGTATGGTAGAATTACTGGATAATTAGTGCCATTCTGATAGTTACTTTTAGTGACATTTTAGTAATTACTCAATAACTAATGAGAATAACTCATTTGAATTAGGTGATCCACTGTAGTAAAAACAGTAGTGAGGCCATGTTTCTCCAAATGGGAGGATCATAGTAGTTGCTTAATGGTCAATATAATTTTTTTAATATAATTTTTTTTGGATAAAGAGAAATATGATTTTTAATATAATTTTTTTTGGATAAAGAGAAATATGACCGATAGCGAATCTAATATATAGAAAATTACTATTCTATGGTAGTAGGTGTGTTCATCAACCTGTTTGTTTTTTGATAATTCGATTAAATTTTTGTTTTTTTTTTTGAATTTTTGGCGTAAGAAAATCAAAACTAAATTCAAACCAAACTTTCTATTGGTGAACCAAACTTTATTTCAGTTTATCCGATTAACTAATTCACTAGTTAATTGAAAAAACTGAGTATAAAATTAAAAACAAAACTAATAAAATTAATAAAACTAAAACTAAAAATTAAAAAATAACAAACAAAAATATTATTAAAGTGATTAATTACTAAAAAGTTAAAAAATAAAATTAATAAAAGTAAAAGTTCAATTATTCTCTTATTCCGATTATTGATTTTCAATAACTAAATTTGAAACATATAACCAATCTCAACCGAACACCAAATACCACACTGTCTGGTCTCTTGATTAAATCAAACTATGAACACCCAATTATATAGGGGTCCACAAATCTCGAAATTAAGTCCCTAAATATTCATATTTAATTTCGATGGGTTCTCCAAAAAGAATAACAAAATTAAGATGATAAGGCTGTCAAAGTTACCAATATTGGATATAAAATATCTGATTGATCTAATTAACACTAACTAATTTTACACAAACTTTGCAACCTGATCTCCTGCACTGCACATTAGACAAGAATTAGTCTTCCGCAGGCACCTATAGAGGCATTTCATATGGAATGTGTGGGAGCAATGTGTTCGAGCAACCCTCATTCCTTCGCCCATCTTTTCCAAACAAATCGAACAGTCCTGCTTCGCTTCCGAACCATCCTCATCCTCTTCCTTTTCGCAAAACCTTATGATCTCCAAACTTGCCTTAACCTATCGTGCAAGCCCTTTGATCCATCCTCATTAGCAACAATCCTATAAGAGCGGTTCAAGAGATCGTCAATCTCCTCAACATCTAACATGTATCCACGATCCCAAACCTTGTCAAGCAAGTCCTCATTTGGATCATAGTTGAAAAACTCGGCCGAGTTTGAATCAACTCGATCAGATCGTATCTGTAACGGCATTTTTCCATCCGTTACGGATACGCATGATCTATCAAATCCAAGGTTGAGGAGAATAACAAGTTTAGGACCATTCAGCAAGATTTCAGGACTAAAACGAAATTTCAAGTGTATTTCTCTTGATAAACTGCCGGCAACTCGTTTTAGATTAATTTTGCGGAAAGCTTTATCTTCTTCTAAAGGTTTGAGGGGAAGGTCTAACAATAACTGTTTTGTGGAGCTAAGAGAGCCCAAGTCCCTTGCCTCGTGCTTGGAAAGCCAACCTATTGCAGCCCGCAGTGTTTTTCTTGATGTTCCATCGTCAAAATAAAAAGCCGGCAAGAATCAAAAACAGGCCGCCTAAGTACTCGTTCAAATGCTTTACGTCCCAGTTGAACACACGAATTCTTGATGTGAAATTTTTTCTAGCTGTTGCCTGATGAAGCTAGAATTAGATTCTAGGAGGAGAGAGAAAGTAGAATATTCGAGATTCTAGGAGGAGAGAGAAAGTAGAATATTCGAGTTGCAAGTGTGTGTTTGAGTATCCGAATTTTGGATTGGATTCTGAATTGTGTCCCCTTTTAGTAGCACTCAAGCCCCTTATTTATAGATTAACACGAGGAGACTTAAGACTATCTCTATGCTAGCTCAGCTGAAGCTGAATTACATAATTGCCCTTATGAGGCTACCACGTAGGCACTCTATGCTAGCTCAGCTGAAGTTGAATTACATAATTGCCTCTTAATGAGGCTGCCACGTAGACAGAACAATTTAGGTAAGAAGTTATGTGTGTTACTAATCCACATCATCATTGCCATTATTAGAAATCGAAAAATAGGAGTCTCGCAGTCTGTATTATCTCACACACAACATTTAGAATTTATAGTAGTAACATATTATTTATAATCCCTATAGGAAAATATATAGAGTTTGAATACAATTTGTAGTTTTTAAACGATCGATGTTAGATTTTGGAAGCAGTGTAATTTTGCTTGGATACCGACTCTTCTTAAAGAAACTATAACAATTTAACATGGAAACTGACCCATTATTTTAAGTCTTTCCCTTCCTTTTTGATTCCTACTTTCTTCCAACCTCCTGTAATTTTTTAATGGGATAGGCCTCCCTAAACTTTCAAAAATCTCACAAACCTCCCTTTACTTTTGATTTATTATACCATATTACATTCATTTTCTCAATATTACCCTTATTACCCTAAACATATAACGAAAATGTATTATTCCGTATGTTTCTGTTCATTTATATTTATTTGTGATTTTCACATTTGACTCTTTTTTTTCTTTTTAAATTCTTGGTTTGTTGTGGACAAGAAATGATAAGTTTTAAGCGTGATATTTTGAGATTAATTTAAAGAGTGTTTAGTCCATCAACTCAATAAAGAATTAATTACTTATTTGTGTAAAAATATTTGTACTCCAGTTTAAAATTAATTTATGTACATTTTTTTATAACTAATTCAATAACTAGCCTGAAAGTATAATCTTCTTGAATTTGTATATGAAAAGATTCATTACAAATTTTTCTAATTTGGAATGCAAAATCTATCTTCAAATCCTCCCAAATTAAAATTTTAATTTGCAAGGCACTGTAAATACAACAAAACATAGAAATAAAAGGTTCATATAAATAAATTGCTATTTTTACTAAACTAGATTGATATAGAATTCCTTTTTCCAACTAATCTAATTAATTAAATTTTGATAGTAAATTAACCAGTGGGTAAAAAAAGGTAAAATTGGAAGTAAATTAGCTTCCCTATCATAAAATAATTTTTTGATATTCTTTAAAAAAAAATCGGCTAACATGGTACAACAAAGAGAAAGTTATTTTAAAAATTAGCTTCCCTATTGGATACTATACACCTCAAGAGAGTTTTCGAAATTATGCCTTTTTAATTCCACTAGTGTAAGGGCTAAAATTTTTTTTGTCATGATACCATATTGGAAACCTAGTTTTTAATAGGGATGTTAAAAAAAAAAAAAAAAACCCGATGAACCGAAAATTGGTGAAACTGACTCATTCTAAACCGTAAACGAAAGGTACTCGAATCGACTATTTATATTGATTTGGATAGCAGGTCGGATATCTAAGGCACTGGTTCGGGTAGCAATTCACATTGTCCTGAATCGGTAGGTATCTAAACCGGTCTATAAGTTGGGGTATCTTTGTAATTTTATAAAATAAGGCTAATGTCAAGGGACTTTTATGTAATTTTTCATTAATTTTTCCACTCTAGTTCTATCTACAAGGACAATTATGTAATTAGCAGTTGAAGTTTTTTCTTTTGTTGAAAAAATAATGAAGAAAATAAGTACAAAATTACCGGTTTGGCTACTTGCGATTCCAAACCAGTTTTAGACGGGTAACTGATTGACCAGTTATCCTATTAATATGGACCAGACACGATTTTCTTGAATCGATTCAATGATATTTTCATTGGCATATAGACCGGGTAACCGTTCCATGAACACCCCTAACTTTTAAATACAAATTAAATAAATTATAGGGAAAAAATTTATGCGGCCTCTAAACTATTTTCATGCTGTACTTATGACCACTAAACTACTTTTGATTTTAAATTTCTTTTAAACCATTTTCAAGGTCCACTTCTGTCACCAAACTGTTTTTGTTTCAAATTACGCACTGAACTTTAAAAAGAGAATATTAATGGCCATTATATATATGTTATAGTCAACTATCCTAATACCCGATAGTATACTTTTTTAAACGTTTAGTGAATAATTTGAAATAAAAAATAGTTGAGTGGCCATAAGTGAAGTATGAAACAATTTAGTGGACAATTTAAAACTTGGATGGCCATAAATGAAAACTGGAAATAATTTAGTGACTATATAAGTATTTTGCCGTGAAAATTTATTGTTGTTTACTTTTACATAATATTCCGTGAATATTTTATTGGAGTTTGAATACTTTAACACGCCAAAATACTCGAAATTTAATCAGCTTCACCTAGTAAGATGTTGATCTTGTATCCAATGCTTAAGACTACTTGGAGCTTCTACTTGATCTTTTAATTAAGTTCCTATATCAGAATAAGGTCACTTCTATAATTGTGAGAATTCTTATTGATTTGAATAAAGTATAGTAAACTTTTTTTCTTTAAGAAAGATTTCCGTTTAATTATAAGCTGCTTTTTTAAATTTTTTTTTTTTTTAAAAAAAAAACACTTTTGAGAAATCAGGTTAAAAGTTGTTTTTTAAAACAATTTTTAACTTGAAAAATAAAAGCATGTTTCGAACTTTTGTCAATAGTTTCTTTTAAAAATTATTTTTTAATTTCAAAAAATTATATATATATATATATATATATATATATATATATATATATAGCTTTCAGTGACCTATTGCAGTTTCAGTTATTATTTATTGGCTTAAAGAATATAGTTGTAGGAGCCATCCGTGCAACATTTGACTAACAAAAATCAACTAAGTTGTGTTTGGATAGGTGGATTTGAATTATAGAAAAGATTTGAAGTGAATGAATTTGAAATAATATGAAATTTAAATAAATTTAAAATTAACATATTTAACTCGCACTCTCATTTGATGGTAAATTTTAAATTTTCAATTAAATTCTTAACTTGTTTGAAAACTTATGATAGATTAAAATTTTAAATCTAAATCCTTCCATCCAAACACAGCCTTATATAAATTTGTGGATTGTTGCTACCAAAAAAGATACACAAAACAAATTTAAGAGAAATGAAGTAAGTCATTGTCATGCCCCAAATCTAGAATTATAACAAGCCCCATCTCAGGATAAACCCCAAACATGCTAACGCGATTCTTCTCTTGATCTGGATCCTTATTCTTTTTGTGACTGCTTCTACTGAAGAAGTTAAAGAATCGAACCACAAACAAATAGTGCTGGAAAGGGAAAAACGACTCTTTCCCGGCTTTGGAATTAGAGTAACCTAGTTTGACGAAAGAGTGGGGGGAATCTCCACCCCCTATTGAAGAGAAATCAAAATTGGCAACTTCCCGGATTAAATACTTAAGGGAGATGAGCATATACGGTGCATTGACAAGATAACTGGATAGAGAATAATAATTTAGAAAGCCTTTCCTAATTCTATCTAGCCGACTCCTACTACTTCCTATACGTACGAAGACTTTGTAAGGTTTTTTTATTTAAAATAAACGTAAAAATGAAGCTGACTGGATAAGGCCCTTCTGGAAAAGGTACGGGAACTCTTCCTACTGTAAGAGGTGCTAGAAGGGAAAGTCTTAACGGCAACAACTCAATAGCCATGACTTAACCTCAACAATAAACAACTATTGTCATTATTGAATAACTGACACAGTCTCAATAATAACGAATTAGATATAATTATCTCAAAGAAATAACAGATCAAGTCCAGAAATGAAGCACACTTAGCATGCATGCCATCAGTGTTCTCATAGTCATAATAGTGGAGGTCTATTACCTCGAAACCATCTCATCAGAGTTAGTTGCTACAAAAATATTAACAGTAATGGGTGAGAAACATCACTGTTCTCATAGTCATAATGGTGGAGGTCTTCTACCTCAAGAACCATCTCATCAGAGTTAGGTGCTACAAAAATATTAACAATAATGGGTGAGCAACACTTAACCTAGCAAGTGGTTCAAATTTCTTTTTATTTGAATTGAGTACATAATAATATATATAGTATAGATAAAGCATTAATGCATTGATCAATCAATAATAGCTTATGTTCCATGCAATTTATTGTAGTAATAAATATTCAACGGTTAACCCATGACTCGCATACGTCTATCAGCTACTGGATATCCAAATTTAACAATTATTATACCTACTAGATAAGGCAGGTGACAGTACGATAACGGCATCGGTAACGATAACAATGATAAGAACTAATTCACACCAAATATCATTATGTTTACCAATGAGTTTATCATGCACACATGCACATTCATCACATTCCCACAAACTTTTATCATTAATAAAGTAGTCCACATGCAACACGTATGATGTACCAAATTTTTTTTGTATATATAAAGTACTTTTAAACATATATCAGTTGTAAAATATTGGAAAAATAATAAAAGGAAAGGAGAACCACTTATCTTAACCGGTATAACTCTGCCAAACTAATTCAGTTATTCTAGATCAATAAAGTCAGTCACACCTAAACAAAATTAAAACTATTCTATTATCATTTCAATATAAATAATCTAAGAATACTCAAAAATACAGATCGAAGGAAATCAGAAAAGATCCAATCTAACTGAGGTTGGATAGCGTCCAGCCTGCACCTTATCCAATTTTTTTATCTACAATTTTCCCCATCCCTTGAGCACTTCTAAACTCTCTTTGATCCCCAAATTTATTACTAATAACTTCCATCATTACACCTCTTGTTTCCCACAAATTCATGTTTAAAGATAATCTATCGATTTAAGGCAAAAGTTGTTTGGTGAATTTTGAATTAAAACCATCACCAACCCACAAACCTAATTGTATCAAGTTACGACAACCCATTTATTCTGCCATAAATAAGTGATTAAAGTGATAGTGATTTTATTGCAATCTAAATACAAGGCTAGACTCATTAGAACAAGAAAGTGACGTTACCTTCTATAATTAGTTTATCAGAAGAGTTTTTCCCTTAATTCTCTTCTTCAATTTCCTATTACAATTGTTCTTCAGGCCCTATTACTACTAGATGTAAGGATATGTTTAAAGAGAAGAAAGGAGAAATAACTAATGTAATGGAGTAATCACATCAGTTGGCAAAGTATAGTCCCCAATTGCAGTTTGTAGTAAAACCCCTCAATTGCAGTAAAGTTCCTCAAGTACTTCAATAAACTAGTAAGGGAATACGTGCTTTGCACGTTTGGAAATACTAATTATTTAATTTTTATTGATATGAATTAAAAAGTAAAGCAGAAAGCTATTTGGAGACACTAACTATTTGATTTTTTTAATTCATTTAATTTTTCACTTATATAATTTATGTTTCAACGTTTAATCAAGTCAAAGAATTTTTTTTTGTAGTTTGTAGGAGTTTAGAGATATATTTCTTCATAGGTAATTTTTATGTATTTTCTTTAGATATACTTTATTAGAGATATAAGAGATGTATTTAGTTTAATAGTTAAAGTAATTTCATAAATACTAAACTAAAACTTCTACCTTACAATTTTTAAAATAGAAGTCCATTTGCACAATTGAGAATTATTCATACATTCTACAATGAGTTTTGGTTCTCTATTTAACTTCAAAAATAAGAAAGTTTAAAGTATCATCAAATTAGAGTACAATATATCACAGGATATATTGAAGTTTATTGTTATATTCATTCTATAGTCTAGTAATCAAAGAGAGTAGTGTAGTCTTGAAAAACATTAATAATTTATAAAGTTTATTGGAACCCTTTATTCTCTTCAATTATTCAATTAATTATATCCTAAAAACTTTGGATTTATCAAGTGCGTTAAAGTATTTGATTATTTTTGAATCCGTATATCTCTCTTGGAACCAACTTTTTGAAATAACCATTTGTATGCAAATACTAAATAGCAATTTCTAATTTAGGAAACAAAATATCTCTTAAGTATATAATTTTTGCAATTACATGAATTATATCATGAAAATAGGAAAAAAAAGTGAAAAATTCTCTAACAATATTTAGTAATTTATGGCATGAAATTTAGTGATTAATTCATTGATTGATAGTAGTAAATTAAAAGGTAAAAATTCAATATTATAAATTTTATTTGATAGAATAAAACCAACAACATATAGCTATAGTGGCTTTCAAGTTGTACAGTAATAATTCAAAAGTAACAATAAACATTTAGTATATATGTTTCATTAGACAAAGTACATTTTAGTTAAAATCTAATTAGTAACTAATTTGATATCTCTACTTTTTAGTATTTAAATTTTACTGTTACTAATCATTCAACAATAGATTAACAGGTCCAAAGATAATAATTTTTTGTTAGAAGACAATTCTACTAAAAAGTTTAGCTAACTAATATTTTATTAAAGTAATAATTGCAAGATAAGAATTATGTTCTTTTAAAAAACATAAAATAAAGGTGGATCACATTTTCACCCCTTTCTTCCTCATCCAATCAATTTAATAATAATCGAAAAGATATGTTCTATATTATATTTGTTTTTTAGTACATCACATAAAAGTCAAATTCTTTTCATATTATGGATAACGAATCTTTTTCATCATTACAAAGTATAGATAACAACATTAAAGACAAAATAAATGGCATTAGCGGAAGGAAGGTGAAAATGTTGATAATATCTATGAAGGATAATATCTTTGTTTATTTAAGTTTAAATTGCCTTGAGACTTCTAATAAATTGTATGCCTCCCTTGTTTTTTCTTTCTTTTTTTTATATCTTTTTTGTGTCAAAAATAGAAAAAGATTTAAAAATTATTCTCTCAAAAGAGCTGTCAAAAGTTTTATATGTGATAAGTCTTACTTTTTTTATTTAAAGATAATACCTAGTATTATTTAACTTAATTTCTAATCCTAAAAATATTTTATTTACATACTTGTATAATTTCTAAAATTTATTCTTGAAAAATGGATACCTTATGGAAGTCTCTATATAAAGTAATCATTAAGATTGAAAGTATATTTTAAAATTGTATACTTTTAAAAGGTTAATGATATTTTTTGTATCGGAATACAGTTTGGAGGCCAAATAAGAATAGATTTTCCGTTTGGAGGGTCGAATTCATAATCATTCAGTTTTTGGGGGCTACTGTGTAAATTTACAGGTGGTTTGAGTACCAAACTGAGATTTTTTTATTTTTGAGCATTATATTGAAATATTTTTTCACTTTGAAGGGTCAAATCGTGACCTTTCAATTAAAAAAACCATATTGAGATTTTTGTTTAGTTAAAATGGTTAAAATGGTCAAAATGATATGTAACTCTTTAATATTAAAATAATATTGTTTTCCTTCTTTTCCTTTATTTATCAAATGAATTTTTGTTTTCTTTTTTAAAAAAATCCCATCTTAAATATAAACTATTTCTAAAAGAAATCTTTTAATAGTTATTAATAAACTAATAGTTTCTTTAATTGTATATAAATGTTATCCAGTCTATTAATGTATCCACAACCTATATATTGATAATAATCATATGCATAATTCTATTTAATGAGAAATTTTATTCCATTAAGGTTTTTTTTTTATATAACTTTATTTAATATTCATTTTCAATTACTAAATCCCTCACAAAATTCTACTCTATGGTAAAATTTATTTCAATCAAATTTAATTATATATGAAATCTCAAAAAGTTAGTTTTTATTTCATGTGTACCTTTGTTGGATTTTTTTTCCTCTTTAAGAGTTCAAAAATATAGGTGAAACATATAAATTTATTTTTCAAGTAAATTTTATCGTTTTATTCTTGTATGATTTCTAAAACCCATCCCCAAAAAATATTTCCTACTCTTCTTTAATTTCTAAACTCATTCCTAGTATTCTCTTACATAAGGAAATTTATTTCAATTAAATTTAGTTCCTAATATGAAGTTTTAAAAGTAGATTTTATTTCTTCCTTTACTTTTTGAGGAGTACTTACATAAATAGCATAAATTTATAAATAATAAAAAAAAAAAAGGCATTCAAGAAGGGAACATAACAAATTTATTAAATTTTATATCAAGAGTAACTTGGGAAAGAAAATAAAAAACAAAATCAAACTTCTTCATTTATTATAGTATATATTCAATTAAATTTTTTAATAACTTTATTTAATATTCATTTTTTTATTTCTAAATTTTGGGAATTTATCCCAAAATTCTACTCTATAAGGTAATTTATGTCAATCAAATTTATTTCTTAATATGAACCCTTAAAAGTAGGTTTTACTTTCTCTTTTACTTTTTGGGGATTATTTACATAAATAACCTGAATAATTATAAAAAATGCATTCAACTTAGAGGACATAACAAATTAATTACATTATTTAATTTTATAGTAAGGGTAATTTCGGAGAGAAAATTTAAATCACTAAATCGTAATTACTCTTTAAATATAGTATAGATATAGATTAGTAGTAATACTAGATGTGATCACATCACTTTCAAAAGCAAAAACCCCAATTTGCACCAAAATCCCCAAAATACTTTAATGAATAAGTGGTAAGGTATCAATTTTGGTACCCGATTTTGTACCGACATTAAACTCCTACCACCTAAAGTTCATCCAAAACAATAATTTGAGTTAGAAAAATTACAATTAGACCCCGGTTAAATCGTGTTTCACAATTAGACTCTACTCTGGCAAGAAAGGACCAAGAGAGGTTTAAAAGCAAAGAAAAACAGTTATTAACTGACCTGCTAGATGACTCATATTAGTCACCAATTGAAGTTTTCAATAAATTTCTCCAATCAATAAATAGATAAAGTCATAACACCTATAGATTTAAAATAAGGTATTAACATAGTTTATAAAAATTATGTTTAGAAGCTTTTAAGACGTTAATTATAGTTTATTAGTTTTGCATTTCGAATCTAAGTAAAATTCACGGGTTTCACGGTCACAAATCAATCTTTGGAGATCGTGTAGGATGATAATTGCAAGCTTGTTATCAGAAAGAAATTTTGGAAGAGATTAAGTCCTTGAATAAATATAAAATAAAAAAAGTAAAAGAATAAAAATGTCAGGCGGATTTTTTTATCAGTATATAATTTTGGCATTCATAGAATAAAGAAAATGTACTCCGGCGTTTGCCAAAACCTAGAATGTCCAAGTAACCATTAACTAACCTTGGAAGTTCACAGAATTTATTTGATTGGATTATATATTTTTTTATATGATTACATAGGTTCATAATGATAAATTTACAAAAACCAAAGCACTAAAAGTCCAAAATTCGGATATAGTGGGATAAATATTAATATTTGGTTAGAATTATATCAACTCACATATAGTGAGACTATAAGACCTGCACTATCTACCCTTCACTCATTCTAATACTTCTTAGTATTATCTATTATTTGCTTATTACTTTGACTGTTTCTTTTCTCTCTGTTAATACTCTTTTCCATGATGTTGACTGCTTTGATTATCGGTATCAGAAATTGATCCATGAACCTCTTATACCAAAAATGACTTCTTATACCAAAAATGACTTAAGATACTTCTAATGGCTAACAGCCCAATGTACTGTTAGTTGATTAGATTAGAACATCTACAAGCACAAAAGAAGCAAACAAACTCACACAAAACTAGTTTATTGGCTTTTGGAGGAAGTAAAAAGGTAGAAGATATGACAACACAATTATACAAGAATATAAAATATCATATGCACTCATAGTTATCAGATTCATTAGATAATTCTTTGTACCCCATATTAATTCTTGCATATCGATACATCATACTGCCGAATGTATATATACATGAATTTTTAAAAAAAAGAAAAAGAAAAAGTGACGTATTATGTTTTGTTACATGTACCACGTACGAGAAAGTACAATTTATTCGAAAAATAACTATATATCTACCCAAGGAATTATGAACCCTTTGATTTTATTTTATTTTTTTTTGAACTTTTTATTGTGATAATTGAATCCTTTAGTTTATTTTTGTTTTCATTTGGAGGAGATATAAAACTATCTTGGCATCTAGCAAATTTCCCCACCCTTCACCTGGAGACCTGGACGAATTTAATTTTCCATTTGATTTGGCATTTTTTTTTTTTCTCACTTTCTAATCAGGCTGAAGCACAATTTTTTTTTAAAAAAAAAAAAAGGTTTTAATTTTTTTTTGTTTTCAAGTTTTGTGCTTTTATATATATATATTTTAAAAGAAGATTTACAATGAATTTTTTTTTTAAAAGAGGATTTACAATGAATTTCCATCAATTCTTAGTAACTCAAACCCATAACCTAGGTCATGAAAAAAGATAAAAATGTTCTATTTTGTTTGGTGTCAAACTGTATAGTTTTGTGTTTATATTATTTTGTTCGTTAAAAATAAGATGATAAAAGAAATAAAAAATTTGGAAACTTCACCAGTTTTGAGCATGTAATACTAATAATTAAAAGCAATAACAAAAGATATGATGAACATTTGGTATCCTCAACTCAAACAATATGTAACCAGCCTGATACCTGATTTTAACCATCTTATGATTAATCTTTTGTGGAATTGCAAATCTCAGGAATATAGTGAACATCAATCACAGACGGCTACGGCCGATATAGAATTGATGTCCAAAGCACGATTTTCATACAATTAGAATACAACTTCCTAACAATCTTCATAATTCATATCCTGTTCACAATGACCTCGTGTTCATTGAAAAAAATTGCCCTGTAGAGCCTTTTAGCTATCTTTGCCACTTCTTGGATTGCCAAAGCAGTTGATCCAGACATTACTTCTGATTTCTTGATCCCAACAAATGTAAATGCAACTAATGTTGATGGGAATTTCTTTACCTTCACAGGTATTCGCAGAATTCTTGGTTCAGCTATACCAAAATTCAAAGTAATCAAAGCTACCACACCAAGGCAAAGCTCACTATCCTGGATGGCCAGAGTGTTTCACTTGCTAGTCTATAGTTCCCCGCGGCTTGTGTTAATCCACCTCATACTCATCCTCGTTCTGCTGAACTATTGTTCATCGTGCAACTGCAAGGTAGTCTTGAGGTGTGGACTCGACAAACAAACTCTACACTCAATCCCTTCAAGCCGGAGACGTGTTCGTGTTTCCAAAGGGATTAGTACACTTCCAATATAATGCCGATTACAATTCGGCTGCCACAGCTATATCAGCGTTTGCTAGTGCAAATGCAGGGACAGCTTCAATTCCTGCGGCTTTGTTTGCCACGGGTGTGGATGATGCCACTCTTGCTAAGTCCTTTAAAACTGATGCTTCTACCATTCAGAAAGTCAAGGCAGGCCTTGCATCCAATGCTTAGATTATTACTTGGAGATTCACTTGATCATTGCAGTTTCTTAGGGAGCCTTTATAGAATTTCGATTGATTTTTACTAGAACTTGTTTGTAATTCCAATAATGCTGGTCATATATGCAAGAATTCCTTCTTGATTTGAATAAAACAAATTATGAAGATTAATCAAAGTTTAGTCCATCGCAAGAACTTTGTATGGGAAACTGAGATTGGGATTTCAAACCTTAGATATAACGTTAAAATAATGGTTTCGTTGATTTAAATGAACTCGATATAATAAAACAAATTTAAGTAGGCTAAACACCATGTCAGCCAACATTCTAATCCTAAGGTTGATAATCCTGTAAATCTGTCTCAATATAGATTCACAAGCCTGTGTAATATTGTTTATAAAGGTATTTCTAAACTGTTGGCTAAGGGGCTGAAAACTGTCCTCCATTTGTGTATTTCGAGCAGCCAATTTGCTTTTGTGCCTAGAAGGCTTATTTTTTATAATATTGTTATTGCCCATGAATTCATGCATCACTTAAACAATAAAGGAGTGGTAATAACTGTTTTATGGCTTTAAAGCTTGATATGTCCAATGCTTATGATAGAGACAGAGTAGAATGAAATTTATGGTTGCTATTATGGATAAATTAGGATTTTATTGTAGATGGATAGATAAGATTACACAGCGTCTATTGAGAATAGTAGCACAATTTGTCAAGAAAAGTCAATAAATATGGGCTACCATTTTTGGAGTTTTCTTGTCATAGGTTTATAGGATTATTGACATTGCCAAAAACTTTTCAACTTTAGTGTGCAAAATGTGAGCGGAAGATCACTCCTCAATCTTCAGCCAAATTTGTATGTGAATTTATCAGATCCTCTAACGTGCTGAACATTTAAGGTGACAAGGAAAAATGGTAATGAATGTCGAGAGTTTCACTACTATAAATAGAGTTCATTTCCTTCAAGTGTAATGCATCCAAGTCTCAAGTGCAATTCATAGCCAAGAGTCTTGAGTTCAAATTATAAGCTTTAGAATTTATAACAGAGTGTTTAAGTCTCAGTGTCCAGTAGAGTTTCGGTGTTAGTTCAATAGAGAGTTGTATTGTTTGTGAGTGTTATCATTGTGAGTTACTACTTTAATATTAATACAGTTGTATTAAATTAGAAATTTGTATTATCAATTTAATTATTTTTTCTATTTGAGAATTTAATTTTAGATTCGATATCCAACAAACTAGTATCAGAGCGGGTTTATCCTGAACCAATTCTTGTTGAATCTTTATTTGCA
Source organism: Cinchona pubescens (assembly GCA_025175665.1). NCBI lineage: Eukaryota > Viridiplantae > Streptophyta > Magnoliopsida > Gentianales > Rubiaceae > Cinchona > Cinchona pubescens. Next base: position 2,737,706 of record JANKKI010000026.1, on the reverse strand, counting down.
AATACACCAAAGAAGATTCTCCATAAGCACAGTTAAATAATGTAAATTTTTATATCACACATAGATTGTGGTTTGAGCCATATAAAGTTGATAATGGCAGAGGTTTCTATCTCGGTTGAAAATATTGATAAATTATGTATCAATTCCAACAACTACGGTTCCTGAAGTATTCGTATGAGATAATACAACACCACCAACGAAAGCAAAGCCACTTAAGAAGTGGAAAGCAAAAGTAGGCAAAGCTATGTATGCTTTGGCAATGGCTATAGAAGATGACTTGTTGCAACGGATCAAAGATGTCAAGACATCGAAGGAGGCGTGGGACACTGGTAGTCATCTTTCGTCATTGTTTGCAAAACCAATGATTCAAAGCTCCAAAAGCTCGAGAATGAGTTATTATCTATTTCACAGCAAAATATGACAGTAGATCAATATTTCTCCAAGATTAAATCAATTTGCGATTAAATATCAAAATTGGATCCTCAAAATGCTATAACAGAAACGAGAACGAAAAGAATTATTGTCCATGGTTTAATACCAGAATACAAAGGTCTTATCACTGTTACCCGAGAATGGGCCAAGAAACCAACTCTAGCAGAGTTGGAAAGTTTACTTGCCAATGAGAAAACTTTAGACAGTTCTACATCTAAAGTGTCAACTAATGATGAAGAAAAGACACTTGCAGGTCAAAACCAATTGAAGGTAATGCTGCCACATCCTCCCAAAAGGTTAATAAACCTGATGAAAATTGGGATGTACAAGTATCCTTTGTAGTTGAAGAGTGTGCATTTTGTTGCACTACTGATCAAAAAGAAGAGTTAGCTCTTACAACAGTTAGTACCAATCCTATCAATTATAATGTTGATTAGATTATTGATTTTGGGTGTTCTAATCACATGGTTGGGGACAAAAGAAAACTAACAAAATTGACAGAATACAAAGGAGGTCGAGTGGTGGTTATAACTGAAAATTCCAGATTACCAATTACTCATATTGGTAATGCGACTATATTACTTAAATACAATTCTCACCAAGTAGAGTTACAACATGTCTACCATGTACCTGGAATGAAAAAGAATTTGCTGTCAGTTTCTCAACTAACAGCTTTTGGCAATTTTGTATTATTCGGACCAGATGAAGTTAAGATATATCAAAATAAAAAGATAACAGGTACACCAATAATGCAAGAAAAATGGTTGGAAACAGTGTACGTGATATCTGCATAAAAAGCCTATGTTGATAACATAAGAAAAAATGAGACAGTTGATCTTTGGCATGATAAATTAGGGCATGTGAGTTACCACATGTTGAAGATTACGATGATGAAATAAATGCTGAAGGGACTTCCTCAATTAGATCGTGTCCGAGATGACATTGTTTGTGCAGGTTGCCAGTATGAAAATGTTCATCAACTTCCATACGAGGAGTCAAAGTTCAGAACCAATGTGCCTTTGCAGTTAGTTCACTCAGATGTGTTTGGTTGAGTGAAGGAACCATCAATAAGCGGTATGAGATACATGATTACATTTACTGATGATTTTTCTAGATTTATTTGGATTGACTTCATTAAGGAAAAGCATGAATCCTTGGACAAGTTCAAGGAAAAGGTGAAGAAAGAAATAGGCGAAAAGATAAGGTCCCTACGCACGAACAATGGAGATGAATACACATCAGATGAATTCACCAGATTCTTGTAAAAGTACAAGATAAGGCGACAGTTGACTTGCCCAAGTACGCTCGCTGAACGGAAGAATCGACATCTTGCAAAGATTTGTATGAATATGATACATTTCAAAAACATACCTCCACCTTTTTGGGTAGAGTGCATGAAAACGGCAGTCCATGTCACTAATAGACTGTCTACAGCCTAACCAAACTTGAATTTATTTCTCCGTTCGAGAAGTTGTGGAATGTTAAACCCAATGTCACTCACTTCAAAGTATTTGGGTATGTGTGTTATGTATTCTTTCCAAATCACCTTCGGAACAAATTCGACAAGAAGGCCGTAGATATATATTCGTAGATTATGATAACCAACGAAGGGTTGGAGATGCATTGATCCTACAAGTGGGAAGTGCTATGTCTCACGAAATGTTATAGGCAACAGTCCTACCAGATTTAAAAGAGATGGAGGAAAAATTGCTGGAAAGATCAGATGATCAACTAACCACAAAGGATGAAGTAAGCCAAGAAGAGGTAAAGTTCTTACCAGCACAAGATGTGGTAAGTGTTGACTCACCTGAGAAAAAAAAGTCCTTGGCAAACAGGAATGCACACTCGAATTTCAGAAAATGAAAGATCGAGTCAATATGAGAAGATAGAAGTGGGTGACAATTCTCCATAACAACTTCGCAGATCAACGAGACAGAGAAAGCAATCTTCTCAAATCCCGTGTATGCTAATGCTGCTTTAACAGAAGATGATGGAGTAGTTGAACCATCTACTTATCAGGAGGCAGCTCAGAGCACTGAGTGGAAGAAAGCTATGGAGGAAGAGATTCAGGTACTCAAACAAAAGAAACTTGGGATTTTATTCCAAAATCAAGAGATGTCAAACCTATTTCTTGTAAGTGGGTCTACAAGGTTAAGACTCGTCCAGATGGTTCAATTGAAATATACACAGGCTTGTCTCGTGGCTTGTGGATTTTCGCATAAGTATAGGCTAGATTATGATGAAACGTTTAGCCCAGTGGCAAAGTTGACCACTGTTTGAGTTTTATCAACACTTGCAGCTAGCAAGTCATGAAAGCTCTGGCAGATGGATGTTAAGAACGCTTTCCTAGATAAAGAGCTTGATCGAGACATCTACATGGAGCAACTACAGAGATTTGAAGATATGGTTTGACCAGGTTACGTTTGTAAAATGAAAAAGGTTTTATATGGATTAAAAAAAATTAATCCAAAGCAGGCACCAAGAGTATAGTATGGCAAGTATCTGAATTTTTACTTTAAAGTGGATATGTTGTGGCACCAGCAGATTCTATCTTGTTCATGAAATCCATTGAAGGAAAGTTAGCTAATGTTGTTGTGTATGTTGATGATCTCATCATTACAAGTGATGATGAAGATGAGATTCGCCAAATCAGAGGAAACTTGTCTGTACGGTTCCAAATGAAAGAATTTGGAGAATTCAAACACTTTCTTGATCTTGAAATTGATAGAACCAATGTAGATTTATTCTTGTGTCAAAAGAAGTATGCTAAAAATTTGTTGGAGAAATTTGATATGCTCGATTGTAAGCCAATTTTAACTCCATTGGAGGTCAATGCTAGATATTGCTCAGCTGAGAACAAAGATCTAGAGGATACTACCATGTACCGGCAGTTGGTAGGGAGTTTAATCTATCTCACTTTGACCAGACCTGACATATCATATATAATTGGGATCGTGAGTCGATTCATGCAGAATCATCTTAGCATCAAAGAAGCCACACTTGGAAGTTGTACGTCGAATCCTCAGATATATCAAAGGAACCATTGACTATGATCTGTTTAATAAGAAAGGAGAAGAATGCAAAGTGATAAGGTACTGTGATACAGATTATACTGGTGATCATGACACACGAAGGTCAACTACAAGTTATGTATTCAACCTTGGATCGACAACGGTTTCATGGTGTAGTAAGAGACAACCAGCTGTGTCATTGTCAAGTACAGAAGTTGAGTATAGAGTAGCAGTTTCAGCAGCACAGGAAAGCACATGGTTAGTGCAACTTATGAAGGATTTGAACCAACCAACTGATGACTCGGTTCAATTATACTGTGACAACTAGTCAGCGATACGTATGGCAGAGAATCCAGTTTTCCATGCAAGAACAAAGCACATTGACGTACATTATCACTTCGTTAGTGAAAAAAGTGCTACAAGGTGAAATTGATTTGAAATATATCAACACAGATGATCAAGTTACTGATATATTTACCATCTCAGAGTTTGACTACTGCCAAATTTATAAAGTTCAGAGAGTTACTCGGTATGACTACAAGTAAAGTTTATGTTGAGGGGGAGTATTGAGAATAGCAGTACAATTTGTCAAGAAAACTCAACAAATGTGGGCTATCATTTTTAGAGTTTTCTTGTCATAGGTTTATAGGATTATTGACATTGCCAAAAACTTTTCAACTTTAGTGTGCAAAATGTGGGCGGAAGATCACTCCTCAATCTTCAGCCAAATTTGTATGTGAATTCATCAAATCCTCTCGCGTACTGAGCATTTAAGGTGATGAAGAAAAATGGTGATGAATGTCGAGAGTTTCACTACTACAAATAAAGTTCATTTCCTTCAGTCGTAATGCATCCAAGTCTCAAGTGCAATTCATAGCCAAGAGTCTTGAGTTCAAGTTATAAGTTTTAGAGTTTATAACAGAGTGTTTAAGTTTCAGTGTCCAACAGGTTGTAATGTTTGTGAGTATTATCATTGTGAATCACTATATTTTTAATATTAATACAGTTGTATTAAAATAAAAATTTATATTATCAATTTGATTATTTTCTCTATTTAAAAATTTAATTTTGGATTCGATATCCAATAGTATCCGTCCTGAGTTTCTTATTATTAATACGGGGGGTGCAAGTTGGTTCTAGAAAAGTATCATATCTGCTAGAGATTTATTGGTGAAGGGGCTGAGGTACAGAATTGGAGATGGCAAATCAGTCAACACATAGGAAGACAGCTGGATTCCTTTTAACACTATTGGGAAAGTTTCTTCTCAAAGACCTGTTGGCTGCAACAATATAAAAGTGGATTAGCTCATTCATAATTTCAGGTAGAACCAGGATTTGTTAAGCCAAATATTCAGTGAAGCGGATGCAAATCTCATTAGGCAGATTCTTATCAGCTTGAGCGGAACAAGAGACAAATTTTTCTTGCAGGGTACTCCCAGTGGACAGTATTCAGTTAATTCAAGGAACGAACTGGCAAAACAAATGGAAGATCTTCAGGAGATTAGAGGGAGTAGAAGGTATGGGAGAGGCCAGTTCAATAACAAGGGTACAGAGCATATGGCAAGCTCTTTGGAGTCTGAAATATAAAATATAAAATCAAGCATTTTTTGTGGAAGTATTTACATAAAATTATTCCTATTGGTGAGGTTGTACATAATAAAGTAGGTGTAGAGGTAGATAATTGTAAATTTTGTGGGGACAAGGAAGGATCCATTGAACATCTCTTCTTCTTTTCCGAAGCAGCTGAAGAGTTGTGGAAGTTAACTCCAATGAAGTGGGATGGCCTCAATCAGTATAGAGACTATGTTTGGGACTGGCGGGAAAAACTATTGGAAGTAAAGATCAGAGATGAAGGGGAATATCACATAGTTTTGACTGTCAATATTTTCCAGCAAATTTGGAAGGTTAGGAACAACAGGGCCTTTAAGTGTGATGAGACTCGGGCAACTAGCATTTTGCAGAAAGCACTGGGAGAATGGTTAGAGTTTGAAGAAATGCATGAAGAGAAATCAAGGTAGAACATAGCTGAAACAGTAACAGCCGGAAGAGCTAGGAGATGGGATCCTCCCATACCAGGGGTGATAAAGATTAACATTGTCTTAAAGAGGAATGGAGTGGCTAATAGGAGTGGAATTGGGATAGTTGGGATAGATTGTAATAAGCAAATCCAAGCTATCTAGGCTCTGAAGGAAATGAGCAAGGACTATGAGGAACTTGAAGCAGTAGAAGCAATCAAGATGGGTCTTTTTAAGGCTCTGGATCAGAAATGGCATAAGATTCAAGTGGAGTGCGAAAACAAATAGATCATCAAGAGACTAACAAAAGGATGCCAGTCATCCTATTCTAGCAAACCTATTGGAAGATTGCTTAGCTTTAAGCTTAGTTGTGTTCTTTTAGTTTAGTGAGTAGTCCTAACAATGTACACAGATAGCAAACTTTGCTAAAATTCTTGTTAAAGAAGTAATGTGGGAGAATTTCTTCCCAATTTGGGTGGCTAAAGGATGCAGTCAAGAACCTGTGAAAATAGTTATCCTGACACTTGTAATTTCATGTTTTGATAAGCAACACATATTATCGTTTGAGGAAAAAAAATTGTGTAGTTGAACAAAAAAAAAAAGGAAATCAAAAGATGCAGCAGGTAGTTTATGGAATAAAAGGAAAATCTTTAATCTTGAAATATGAGCTTGCTAAAATAATGATGTATGGACAATCTAGACTTGTATGAACACCTCTTGGAACATTCCATAAAGGGCCAATATTAGCTAATATGGGGGCCTATCATAACTTTGATCATTTAATTTCTTGCAGTATACATACTAGCACTTTCTATTTTGATGCATTATACATTTATACTCCCTCTTGTGCTTGTAATCCTGAAATTTCCTTGAGAGGTTTCCAAATGAACTTCCTCCTGCACCCGGTATATATAAATTATGATAAACAAATAGAAATAAAGACGCAAAGATTGCTTCAATCCTCATATAAACATAGTTAAAACTTATTCCTAGGCTTACCAATTTCCACATTCTGCAATAACTCTGACTTTAGGCCTCAATGTAGGAAGTAAAGCAAGAAATTGTAGCTCAGCCTTTGAAAGAACCTAAACAACAATCCAAGTCAATCAACTATCAATCAATATTCAAATTGTAATATATTGCAATACTAGAACTTTTCAAAGCAAAATTTCCCTTGACCTTTGCTTCAATTATCCAAACCACAAGTCCCTTGGCATTTGGTGGAAGTAATGAGAGCCTGTAATCAACTTCTGGCGGAAAATACCACCTAGCTATCGGTTGCTTTCCTACATGTGGCTGCAACATTTTTTTTTTTACGTTTTCAAAACAATCCCAAGATTAATTAATTCATCCAAACCCGAAAAAGAAAAAATACTCTCAAAACAATCCAAAAACGCTTACAGGGCAAACCGGATGAAACTTGGTGAGAGTGGTCTCAGGATCACCAAGTCCTCTGGCAGTGAGGTCCAAGAAATAATAGCCTTGATATCTTAGCCTGTATCTTAAGGTAACGACCCTCGTATCCTCCTTCATGTGGAGAGTATATAGCTAAAGCTTTGTGTTCTTCGACATCTGATAACCATTGGCCTAAATCAAACTTGACAAGATCACCTCCAATGAAGTCTTCAAGACTAACATTACATGTCACATTTGTCTTGTTACAATGTCTTCCACCTGCTGTGTATCTTTGTTTTCTGGTCATTTTCATGTTGTGGAAATTTAGCCTTTGGTGTTGTTGGAGTGTGGATGAAGGTAGCAATACTGTGCCATGGTAGGAACAGGCTGCAGATGCCATTTTGTTGTCTTGAAATTTTAACGTGGAAAATTGATGGGGTCAGCAGCCATGGAAAAAAAAATAAATTGAAAACTGACGTACTAATATATTGATGAATGATGGTAATCTTTTTGTAGTTCAGAGTTCAATGGTGGAGAAACAAGATAAGGATAATTGTGTCTTGGCACCTATTTTGGGCATATGATATCATACGACAAACTAAGCATGTCAAACCCGCACCACACTCTGGCTTGGCTATTTCGTTTGACCCGAGATTTATGCGGCTGATCTAGGCAGTTAATTTCACAAATAAAAGAAAAATTTTGAAAAAGAAAAGAAAAAACACTATCAATAATCCAAATCCAACCCCATAAATCGCGATAGTATACCGATATAAATTTGTCAAACCCATAGTTTAAAGAAAATCATTTATAATACCACAAATTCAACATCATTTGTTAAAATCAATTTACGTGACAAAATTATACTCTTTTTGTCCCTTTTACTTTGTTACACATACTATTTTGAGATATTTAAAAAATAATATCACACTTCTAAAAAAAATTATTAATTATGATATCATATTTCAATTCTAACCTTGTTAAACAATTAAACTACATCTTTTATCTTAATTTGAAAAAATTATGTGCTCAAAAGCCATAGGAAAAATGGAAATTGAGAACAGAAATAACTCCTAGTACATCGGTGAATGATGGTAATCTATTTGAAGTTCAGAGTTTAACTATGGTGGAGAAACAAGATAAGGATAATTGTGGCCTTGGCATCAATTTTGGACAATTATACAGCAAATTCTTGTTTGAATTGGATCTTTGATCTATGTTATGGACCCCTTAGTCTTGAAGAGGTCATATTATATTAATGGTGTGGTCTCTTCATGATTAAGGGGTTCATACAGCGTGATATGACTAAATCCGAACAAGAATTTCCCCAATATATACTACTAGTATAAGATGTGATAAAGTAAGCACCACACTGCAGCTAGTCATTTATTTGGTAGTTTCCTTTTTTTTTTTTTTTTTTTTTTTGGTAAAAAAAAGTTTAAAAGGATGGTAACTTATTCTTCGCTCCCATTTGTGACTTTATGATCGCCCACCAACAGCACATTTTCTGGCTTTATGACTTGTAGTGATACTTAAAGATTATCCATCAACGAGAGATAAAAGGCAGCGATATTTGAATGTGTAACCTTTATTGACACAGGTTGTCTTGCTTACCATTTGAGTCAATTGTATTGGTTTGAATTTCGTTTGACTAGCAACTTATATGGCTGACTTGCCCTATTAATCTTAGAAGGGTAAAATGCAAATAACCACCTTGAAATTAGCCGAATATGCACTTTACCCCATTGTGGTTAGGAAATATGCATTTAACCCCCTTGTACATTAATTTTTTTTTTTTTCGCAAAATTGGTAAAAATTGTCAAAACTAATGGGTTTTGTAGGTTATTCGTAGATTCTATGATTGATATTGTTTCTTCCCTACCCCATCCATCACCACTACAGCATTCCCACCACTTATTTCAACCCCGCCCCATCCTAGTCCCTTCTCATTCCCTTTCTTTCCCCTACCCAACCACTAGTCACCCTACCCCCCCACCCCGCAACCTCCTCCCCCTTTAGACAAAGTCAACCTTCCCTTTCCTCTATCAGCCGCACCCCATACCAGTCTCACCAAAAAAGTTTGGCCCACAAAAAAAAAAAAAAAGTTAAGAAAGTTTGCTACGTGAATAGCTATTAGATGCTTCTTTATTTGAAGTTTCAAGTGACAAAAAGTGCAATTTGGACTTCTCATATCTTTTATTGTTTATTAGTTACTCTCAAGGAACATTGGAATTGAGATTGGGGGATTGAAGAAGGAAGAAAGATGTGGCGTGAGAGTTTGCTAGGAGGAGGAAAGGGTGGCAGAATGAGGAATGGGAAGGAAGATTAGGGTGGGGGAGGAAGATTAGGGTTGTAATGGTGGCGGGATACTAGTGGTAGCAACGGCGGTAGGTGTAACGGTGAGATGGGGGTGGGGCTTGGGATTGTCGGCTGTAGGGAAGTGTAGGGAAAAGGAAGAAGGGTTAGGATATTTTAATTCTCAATTCAACCCTAGAGTTTTTTTAATTTCATGTTGACCCTTTTCATTTTCCAACTTGACCCTAAAATTTTGTGACCCATTTTCAACTATCAATTTGACCCCAAAACTTGCCAGACACTTGTATTGGTTAGGGGTATTTAAGACATTTCACAAGTCGGTGTTAGTTTTTTTGTCTTGATGGTTTTCATCCATTTTGCCCAAAAAAATATTTAAAGTAAAAAGGACGCACATTTAATAATCATAGGGGATTAAAGTGCTTATTCGTTTAACCACAAGGGTTTATTTACATTTTATCCATGTTAGAATGGGAGAAATACATTTTTAACCCCTCTTGTTTGGGGTATTTACTAAACTAGTTCCCAAAATTTCAGACAAAATAAATTCAGTCCCCAATGTACTGGAATTTGAACACAAAGTTAGGATAATTGACGGGAAATTAAAATTTTTAACAGCCATTAAGTTTAAAAATAACAATAATAAAAAATTAAATGCTAAAACAATTGTAAAAAATTGGTCCCCAAAGACAAAAAACTAATAAAACTTTCTTTTAATGCAAAAATTCTAAAAGTTTTAATATCAAAGTAACCACGCCATTGGGGATTTGAGGAGAGAGAAAAAGATTTTAAATATTAAAAATAATCTTAACTAAATAATAATTAATTAAAAACTTTAAATGGGAAAAGACTAAATAATATCAACTAAATAATGATTAATTGTCGGTTATTCGTGTATTCTGTGATTGATATTATTTTTTAAATTAATACTAAAATAAGAATGAAATGACCTTTTTTTCCCCAAAACCCTAAGTCTTCCTATCTCTTCCATTAACCTACTAGTCATCTCATTGTCTTCCCTACCACAGCCATCACCACTACAGCAGCCCCACCACTCATTTCAACCCCATCCTATCCCAACGCCTTCTCCTTCCCTCTCTTTCCCCCTACCCAGTTACCAGTCACCCTACCCCCCATCCTGTCACCTCCTCTCCCCTGCCAGACGAAGTTTACCCTCTCTTCCCTCTATCAACTGCATCCCACACCAGCATCACCAAAAAAGTTTGACCCGAGAAAAAAAAAGTTAAGAAAGTTTGCTACGTGAATAGTTACCTGCTTCTTTCTTTGAAGTTTCACGTGACGAAAAAGTGCAATTTGGACTTCTAATATCTTCTCCCTCCATCCCATTTTATTTGTCCTTCTTTCTATCTATTTTTAGTTTGTCCCAAATTATTTGTCACTCCTTAAAATGACAAATAAATAAAGGATAATTTAACTAATTTACCATCATACAAGTTCCAAGAGCATTAAAATCATGTTTCAATATTAATTACTCTAAAATCATTTCAAAATTTGAAAACCCAAAACCAACTAACAAATTTTGAATTTTAGTTGAGGGAAAATAATGGAAAAACTCTTCTACTATTTAGTCAAATAAAGTTTTCTTAAACTGTGTGCCAGATTGACCATGCCAAACAAAATTAGACGGAGGGAGTATTGTTTATTAGTTACTCTCAAGGAAAATTGAAATTGAGATTGGGGATTGAAGGAGGAAGAAAGATGTGGAGTGAGGGACTGCTGGGAGGAGGAAAGGGGTCGCAGGAGAGGGAATGGGGACGAAGATTAGGGCGGGAGAGGAAAGGGGCTGTATTGGTGGCAGGATACTAGTGGTAGTAGCGACAATAGGGGTAATGGTGAGGTGGGGATGGGGCTTGGGATTGTCTTCTTAACAACTGTCAGGAAGTGCAGGGGAAAAGGAAGAAGGGTTAGGATTTTTTTTAACTCTCAATTTGACCCTAGAGTTTTTTAAATTTCATGCTGATCCTTTTATTTTGCAATTTGGCCCTAAAATTTGTGACCCATTTTCAACTATCAACTTGACCCCAAAACTTACCAGACACTTGTATTGGTTATGGGTATTTAAGACATTTCACAAGTCGGTGTTAGTCTTAAAGGTTTTCATTCATTTTGCCAAAAAAATAATAATAATAATAATAAATTAGAAATGGGTTAAAAGCACATTTAATAATCATAGGGGATTAAAGTGCTTATTCTTTTAACAAGTGTTTATTTACATTTTATCCATGTTAGAATGGGAAAAATGCATTTTTAGTCCCTCTTGTATGGGGTATTTATTAAACTAGTTCCCAAAATTTCAAACAAAATCAATTCAGTCCCCAATGTATTGGAATTTGATCAAAGTTAGGATAATTGGCGGAAAATTAAAATTTTGAACAGATCAAATTCCATTAAGTTTAAAAAAAAAATTAAATGCTAAAACAATTGTAAAAAAATTGGTCACCAAAGACAAAAAACTAATAAAACTTGCTTTTAGTGAAAAAATTCTAAAAGTTTCAATATCAAAGTAACTGCATCATCGAAGATTTGAGGAGAGAGAAAAGTTTTTAATATTAAAAAAAATCTCAACTAAATAATAATTAATTAAACTTTAAATGGAAACAAAAAAAAAATATCAACTAAATAATGATCATTTGTAGGTTATTCGCGGATTCTGTGATTGATATTGTTTTTTTCAACTTAATATTAAAATAAGAATGAAATGAACTTTTCTCCCCAAAACCCTAACTTTTCATATCTCTTCCATTAACCTACCAGTCACCTCATTCTCTTCCCTCCCAGCTGTCACCATTACAACAGCCCCACTACTCATTTCAACCCCTTCCCATCCCAGCCCCTTCTCTTTCACTTTCTTTCCCCCGACCCAACCACCAGTCACCCCACCTCCCAACCCGCAACCCCCTGTTTATGGTGAGGCTCCCATTCTAAAAGAAGTCCACCCTCCCTTTCCTTTATCATCTGCACCCCATACCAACCTCACTAAAAAAGTTTGGCCCGAAAAAAAAAAGTTAAGAAAGTTTACTACGTGCATAGCTACCTGTTTTTTTTTTTTTTTTTGAAGTTTCAAGTGATGAAAAAGTGCAATATGGACTTCTCATACCTTTTATTGTTTATTTGTAACTCTAAAGGAACATTGGAATTGAAATTTGGGGATTGAAGGAGGAACAAAGATGTGGCATGAGGGTTTGCTAGGAGGAGAAAATGGGTGGCTGAAGAGGGGATGGGGAGGACGATTGGGGTGGGGGAAGAAGAGGGTTGTATTAGTGACGGGATACTTAGTGGTAGCAACAATGATAGGGGTAATGGTGGGTGCAGATGGGGTTTGGGATTGTTGGCTGTGAGGAAGTGTAGGAGAAAGGAAGAAGGGTTAGGATTTTTTTTAACTCTCAATTTGACCTTAGAGTTTTTTAATTTCATGTTGGCCCTTTTGCTATTTTGCAATTTGACCCTAAAATTTTGTGACCCCTTTTCAACTATCAATTGGACCCCAAAGCTTGCCAGACACTTGTATTGGTATTGGGTAATCAAGACATATCACAAGTCGGTGTTAGTCTTGATTGTTTTCATCCATTTTGCAAAACAAATTTAAAGTAGAAAGGGGTGAAACGCACACATAATAATCAGAGGGGATTAAAGTGCTTCATTTAATCACAAGGGTTTATTTACATTTTATCCATGTTAGAATGGGAAAAATGCATTTTTAGTCCCTCTTGTATGGGGCATTTACTAAACTAGTTCCCAAAATTTTAGACAAAAATAAATTCAGTCCTCAATGTATTGGAACTTGATCAAAGTTACGATAATTGACAAAAAAACTAAAATTTTTAACAGTCATAAAGTTTAAAAATAACAATAATAAAATTAAATGATAAAACAATTGTAAAAAATTGGTCCCAAAGACAAAAAAAACTAATAATGTAAAAATTCTAAAAGTAAATTCAATATCAAAGAAACTACGCCATCGGGGATTTGAAGAGAGAGGAAAATATTTTTAATATTAAAAATAATCTCCACTAAATGATAAGTAATTAAAAACTTTAAATGGAAACAAAATAATCTCAACTAAATAATGATTATTTGTAGGTTATTCGTTGATTCTGTGATTGATAATGTTTTTCAAATTAATAGTAAAATAAGAACGAAATGACCTTTTTATCCCAAAACCCTAACTCTTCCTATCTCTTCCAATAACCTACCAGTCACCTCATTCCCTGTCCCACCCCAGCCATCATAACTACAGTAGCCCCACCACTCATTTTAACCCTATCCCATCTCAGTCCCTTCTCGTTCCTTTTCTTTCCCCTTACCCAGCCACCAGGCACCCTACCCCCAACCCTACCACCTCTTCTCCCGTACCAGACGAAGTCCACCCTCCTTTTCCTCTATCAGCCACACCCTATACTAGGCTCACCAAAAAAGTTTGGCCCAAAAAAAAAGCTAAGAAAGTTTACTTATTGGAAACGACGTTAATTGCAACCTGCGTCTTTGTTTGAAGTTTCAAGTGACGAAAAAGTGCAATTTGGACTTCTCATATCTTTTATTGTTTATTAATTACTCTCAAGGAACATTGAAATTGAGATTGGGAGATTGAAAGAGGAAGAAAGATAGGGCATGAGGGTTTGTTGGGAAGAGGAAAAGGGTGGCAGGAGGGGGATGGTGCAGAAGATTAAGGTGGGAGGGGAAGGGCTTGTATTGATGGTGGGATACTAGTGGTAGCAACAGCAATAGGGGTAATAGTGAGGTAGGGGTGGGGTTTCGGATTGTCGGTTGTGGGGAAGTGTAGGGGAAAGGAAGAAGGGGTTGGGATTTTTTTAATTCTCAATTTGACCTTAGAGTTTTTTTAATTTCTTGTTGACTCTTTTTATTTTGCAGTTTGACCCTAAAATTTTGTGACCCCTTTTTAACTATCAATTTGACCCCAAAACTTGCCAGACACTTGTATTGGTTAGGGGTATTTAAGACATTTCACAAGTCGATGTTAGTCTTGATGGTTTTCATCCATTTTGCTTAAAAAAAAAAATTTAAGTAAAAATGATGCACATCTAATAATCATAGGGGATTAAAGTGCTTATTCGTTTAACCACAAGGGTTTATTTACATTTTATCCATGTTAGAATGGGAAAAATGCATTTTTAGTCCCTTTTGTACGGGGTATTTACTAAACTAGTTCCCAAAATTTCAGACAAAATAAATTTAGTCCCCGATGTACTGGAATTTGAACAAAGTTTGGATAACTGACGGAAAATTAAAATTTTTAACAGGCATTAAGTTTAAAAATAATAAAAAAAAACTAAATGCTAAAACAATTATAAAAAATTGGTCCCCAAAGACAAAAAACTAATAAAACTTTCTTTTAATGCAAAAATTCTAACAGTTCCAATATCAAAGTTACCGTGGCATCGGAGATTTGAAGAGAGAGGAAAAGATTTTTAATGTTGAAAATAATCTCAACTAAATAATAATTAATTAAAAAAATTAAATGGAAACAAAATATTATCAAGTAAATGATGATTATTTAGAAACTTGAATTGAAAATTTTTGGCTAATTAATCTTATATCATCTATCAAGCTAATTATAATAAATACTTAATTAGACTTAAAATGAAAATTTGGAAATAGATAACGTTAGAATTTTTTAAATAATAAAATACATAGTTGTTTAGAAATTAATCGTATACATATACTATAAAATATTATTATTAGAAATTAAATTCACATAGTATTATAGTGATGTTATAAAATATCTAGTATTATTAGGGAGAAAAAACATGTCGATAATAACTAAATTTTGCTAAACATTATAATTTATAAAGTAAACCACATTCAATTATCAAATGATAAACAAGATATTAAATCATCACGTTCCCAAGTTGAAATAGAATTTTAGACAATGGACTATTTTCTTAGACACAAAATAATTATATATATGATGAAATTGTGTTACCACTTTATATATTAATATTTCTTTTACTAGGATAAAAAAAAACTACTTTATAAGGAGTCAGAAAGAACTTGCAATATGACACTTGATATTGTTAATTTCCTAGAAATTGTCACCAAATCTAGATGATTGGCTTCAGGTTCAATTAACATTAACTCTATATTTCTTGTAATAAAATAATGATAATAATATTAAGGACAAATTTATATCACTTTTCAACATAAAATTTTACAATAGACGTATAAGATTAGTTTATTAAGAAATATATATTTTGTCATTTGAAAAGTTCAAACGTTATGGATTTTCAATATTTTATTTCAAAACTAATCCTTCAACACAACTAGCCCTCAAGTCTTATTTCACGCAACAATTCTTGAATGTGATCATTATTTAGTTGAGATTATTTTTAACATTCACTAGTTTTTTTCTCTCTCCTTAAATCCCCAATGGCACGGGTTACTTTGACATTGAAACTTTTAGAATTTTTGCTTTAAAAGAAAATTTTATTAGTTTTTTTTGTCTTTGGAGACGAATTTTGTATTTCTGACAAACTTTGGGACCAATTTTGTATAATATTTTTAGCATTTATATATTTTTTATTATTTTTTTTTAAAATTAACGGCCAGGTGGCAAGCATGTGGTCATTTTTTGTTAAAAAATTTAATTTTCCGTTAATTGTCTTAATTTTATTCAAATTCCAGAACATTGGAAACTAAATTTATTTTATCCGACATTTTGAAGATTATTTTAGTAAATATCTCAAATAAGAGGTACCAAAAATACATTTTTCCCTGTTAGAATTAAAGGAACAAAGAACTAAAAAAATTAACAATTCAAATGGAGCCACATAAATCATTGTGCGATACTCCTATGTATTTTTCAGAACAGCGGCCCATAGTCTAATTCCATATAAGTGTTGGGAATTCATGGACCTATCACTTGGCCTCATTCTTGTTTTTCATGATGGCCAAAAATATTTTTTTTTTCCTCGTAAAACAGAACTGGCATTTTTCTTTTTTTCTTTTTAATCCTTTTCATAGGAAAGGATGAAGTTAGAACAAAGAATTGAGAAGAGTGAACAATCAATTCTTGACCAATTGTTCTCATTCAACACCCACAAGTAAACATCTTTTGTGTTCCTTATTTTTTGTTAAGGCAATGTGTATTTTTTTTTTTTTTTCCTTATACGAACAAAGGTGCATGTAAACCAAGACATTAAAAAAAAATGATTTTCACGTGATCTCAATGTGGGCACCACATAATAGTTACAAGCAATCTTTTATCCCAACAGTAGGGATATAAATTGGTTGAATTTTCAAGTTTTTAAGTTTAGGTTTTTGGGTTTTCGATACAAAAAATTAAAATATAACCCAATTAATATAATAATCCAAGTAAACTCAACCCAAATATTAGTTGGGTGGGTTACTCGAATTTTTGGGTTATTTAGGTTAAAATTTTAAATTAATTAAAAAAATTAAAAATATATACTTGTAAGATTATCCATAAAAAAATGTTTAGTTAAAAATAAAATAATTAGGTTAAGAATTAAAAGGAAAAAATATACAATATGATAAATTAGATGAAGTTATTTCAAGAATGAAAAGGAAAAAAAATATATATTAGATGAAATAATTAGAACAAAAATAAAAATAAAAAAATGTAATTAAACTTTATTTGATTATCATGTTATTGGGTTGGATTGGGTTTTAAAAAATAAAATCTAACCCAACCCAACCCAACCCAACCCAACCAAACCCAACCAAACCAAACTCAGTAATTCAACCCAAATAATTCGAAATTATAACCTAACTTATTTAAGTTTAAATTCATTTAGATTGGATTGAATTTTCTTATTGGGTATTTTTTGAACACCCTATGTTACAGAGAGTATTCATTAGAGATTTCTGCAAGATTACATGAACCTAAGAAGACGCAAATAATAATGCCACAATAGAAATCTTATTGTCACAGTAAAACGTGATGTGAAATCACCAAATTATTCTTGTGCCAATTTTCCCTTCATTATAGATAGAGTTATTTTGGTAATTTTACTACAAGTTTGTTGTAGCAATAAGATTTTTTCTGTGGCATTATCATTGACCCAAGAAAACATGTCAGCGAAAGCTTCCTTATTTTGCTTTATAATTCTTGAAATCCTTACTAAATTTTGTCAGTAAAAAAAGTAACAATTGATTTTTTTTTTTTTTTGTTGGTTTCTAGTTCACTTAGCATCAACATTATCGGGATTAAAAGATGCTTCCAACCTTTTTTATTTTTTACCATTTTTTTGTTCTTCTTTGAAAAGTTTTGAACTATTGCTTTGTTGCAAAGGCTGATTTTTCAATTGAAAGAACATTTTTTGAATCTGAATTATATAAATGAAAACATTGCAACAGTAGCTGGAAATATCTATATTATATATAAAGTAGAGTAAATCTTTCATGCACTGTTAGTGAACAAAAATTTTTACATCATCATGTCTAGATGCATGACACATATACATTTTTTAAATTTCAAAAGTTATTTCTGCACATGTAGCATGCATCTAAACTCGATGGTGTAAAAAAATTTATATACTAATAGTGCATGAAAGGTATGATTTACTCGATATAGTACATGAGAGATTTACTCTATATAAAGTACGGGGGAGAGTTTGGTGTGATGTCACTTTATGTGTTCCCTATTATACCCTTCTTAAGTTAGTTTTAAAATTTTCACTCATAATTCCTCATAAAACTTCTTCATATTTGTTAATCACTTATTCTTTAAAAATCACACACATAGTATTTATGTCTTTCCCACTAGTTCTAAATCAAGGTCGAGACATCATTTGCTATTTGAATAATCCCTTGTAAGACTACAATTTATAAGAGCAGTTCATATGGTAAAATTTTATTAAATTATTAACCCCTAATTATAGATATTTAATCAGATTTTGTTCCTTCTTTCGCAGATGTAATAGCAACTAACACTTCAGTAGTATTGAATTGTGTTTGTATGTATAGATGAATGTGTGAGAGAGAGTCGCTTGCATCATTGATCGCTAAAAAAAAGTTGGATAAATTACAATGAACTCCTTGTAGTTTGGCTAATGTTTACATTTAAATGTCTATAGTTTTTAAATCTATAATTGTTCTTGTGATTTGGTTTTTTTTTGTAAAATAGCTGAAAAGTTAAAAATTTTACAAATTTGTGCAAAAAGTCCAAAAGACCCCTGACTAAATGCCCCTCTACTGCCCGAAAAACCCCTCTGCCAGAAAGGAATGATTGCATTTTATATTAAAAAACATAATTAGCCTTGATTAAATGTTTTAAATGACTAAAATAATCTTTTAAATAAAAAAATTTCAACCTCCTAATAGTCATTTAACAGAATATTTAATGGTTTTACTTTAATCCAAACCATAAGGGAGGAAGATTATAAATTTGAAAATCATAAGTAACGTGAATATTAACTAAAACACAAGGGGTTCTTTGTAATTTACCCAAAAAAGTTTGAAAAATTCATGAATACACAAAGAAAAAGTTAACCAACCAAACAAATTAACAATAAAAGTGAAACAGCTTGGAAAAAAATGGAACAAAATGAAGATCTGACCACAATGGAAATTTTTATCTCGAGGCCAATTCCAGAAAGTTAAATAAACATTAAAACTTCCTAGCAAAAAAATAAATATATAAATAAATAAACAGTAAAACTTCTTCTTGTGTTCTCTTCGATCAAATTCGGTTCTTGTCATTTCTTTCTTTGGTTTAGCATTAATATCGTTATTGTCTTTTCTTGTTCACTACCCGGCATGAACTCCTAATTTCTCCTTGATTTCCAGTGAGGACTTGGACTGCACCCAGTTAAACCAAAGCTTGACCAAATTTTGTGGAGAAATCGAACCCATTTGCTATTCTGGTCACAACGTCCTTTGTCAATGGGTCCAGGGCCAGTTGTTGATCAATTTGAAGAATTCCTCTATTCTTTTTGATTTGCCGATACAAAGAGTTGTCTACAGTCATTGTGCTAAAAGGGTTCGGATCAAGATTCACTACATTGTCGACTGTAGCATTCTGAGGACACCTGGATCTCAAGGAAAATTGCAATAGTGGACTCATGGTTTTGTCGGTGGCGTTGGCCACTGTTTTGGAAGTTGTAGAGACGATCTTTGACGAGGGAACAATGAGTGATTCCTACTGTGTACGCACCTTATTAGTCAATCAAGAATTACAAGTGATAATTGTCAGTATAATCAGACAATGAACTATGGTTTAGGTGGAAACAAATTTTTTCATAATCTATTAATTATAAATTTGAGTCATTAAAAAATAAGAGAGAGGTGAATTTAAAAAGTTAATAATAATTGTCAGTATAATAAAAAAAACAAAATCCACTTTAAATAGTAGTAACATTTTGGGTTTATGACATGATATACTTTATTAAAAAATTCTACAATTTCGTCATGAAATTATTTCGTTATACTATAAAAGTTTGTAATAATTTACATTCTCTCTTTCGAAATGTAAATGAAGGATTTATTTATTTATTTATGAAATATAAAATTATAGAACTATTTTTAAAAGTTATGTAGTTAATCATTGTTGATATAGTTGAAACGTAAAATTTCAAATTAAAAACAAAAATGTTATTCTACCATGTAGTTAAACATTTTAAATTTTGTCACAATTTTCATTGATTCTGCACCACATATATGATTATTATGTAAAATAGATTAGATACTAAAATAATTTCCAAATCAATTGATTGTTTAGTAGTATTATGATAATCTCACGTATCAAAAATAAAAACAAGTAAAATATCCTATGTTGCTCAAAAACTCAATTTGTGTTCAAAAGGAGATTAGGGAAGGATAAAAACCTAGCATAAATTAACTAAATTGTGACGAAAAAAATTCAGGATAATTACTAAAAATTTAATTTAATTTAATTTGTGGAATGAAGTGTATACCAAGAAGATAAACCACGTCCACCGCATTAAGCCCTTTCTGAGCAAATGCTTTGATAGAATCTGAGATTGATATAAAGGGCCGTGGCAGATTCACAAGCTTAGCAAGTGACACAGTACCATCTTTCCTCCCTGTTTCAACATTGTACCGTCCTCCTCCACTCTGCATTTAGGAAAAATTACAATAAATGATATTTTAATATAGAAATATTGATTGTTCAAAGAAATTAAGAAATTGGTATTTTTGTTATAAAAGTTTTGAAAGCCCAAAATTTGTTTTAAATAGCACCCTAGAGATTGTTTTTATTAGTAATGTTCTTTTGAGCTAAAAATAGGAGGACTAGTTTCATAAATACTTTGTACCTATCAACTTAATTATACCCAATTCTCATTTTGCATCCCTAATATTAAGTTTGAACATTCTGCACCAGCATTCTAAATCCATCCCATTTTAACTCAATTTTAAAATTATTATAAAATTAATAGAGTCTTTATGCATATACTACAATGAATTCAGCAATATGTACAAAATCTGTCACAATATTATGAGTGTACGTGTGAAAATTTTGTTAATTTTGGTTGATGGTGTTAAAAATTAGACTTAAATGAAATGGATTTGAAGATGGGGGTTCAAAGTGGGAATAGAGTATGAGTTTGGGGTAAAAAGTGGAATTAGTCCAAATACAAAGGTCAAATTGAAGTGTTGCAAAAAATACTTAGATAGATCCGATTTTAAAATCTACTTATAAATCTTATGGTCAAAAATAAATTATGAAATATTGCTTACATTATCTTATGCTATTTATTTTATAAAATTTAATCCACACTACAAAGTATATACAAGTGGAACAAAAAAAATCAGATTTGTAATTCCCAAAATTTGACCACCTCAAAACAGCTATTTGATAAAATTAATTAGTTACAACTTAGAATCAGCTGATTAGGAAAAACGAAAAACTAAATCTTAAAAAAAATGGTTAGGAGCGTAATTTGACTTTGTTGGTTAAAATTTATTTTGGTCGTTACACAACTGCTAGATATTTTAATATTGCTTAAGAATTAATAAGAATTTCATACTTTGTAGAAAAGTGACTTTTTATTTTTAATAAAGTAAGCTATCAAATACAAATGAATTTTTTTTATTAATTATTAAATAATTATTAAAATATTATTAATTGATTAATGACTATCTTATAAACGTTGTTCGTGGTTGGAGGGGAAAAGAAAATATTTACCATGAAAACAGCAGCTGTAGTAATCATTGCAATGATATCAGCACAGGAGACCACACCAGGGCAAATTTCCCCTACAGCAGACTTCGCAATATCAATAAGATCATATCCCCTAACATTTAAATTTGCTATTGCAGTTTTCTCACTGTTGCTTCCGTCCGGCAGAATCAATGCATCACAACTCGGAAAATATTTATATAGATCCGATTTTTGGTTTTACCTGTAAATTTTACGGTCAAAATTAAATCTTATAGAATCTTACTCAAAACAGCTGATATCATAAATTTCACAATATTTAATCTAAACTACAATGTCTACAAATGATACCAAAAATCAGATCTACCTAAATATTTTCTATCACAACCCTATTTAAACATAGAACATTAACAATCAAACCATTATTATTATTTTTTTTTTGGGTTTTTTCATTTTTAATCTTTTTAATAATCAAACCAGCCTTCGAACGTTCTGGAGTTTTTATGTTAAAGGTTTATATTATATTATATTATATATATATATATATATTCATACATACATATATATGTATATGTAGAATTAATTTTTTGGTGTAAAAAAAATTTTATACCATCACTAAACATAGACTATGTAATTATTTTTCAAAATTTAAATTTTTTTTTTACACAAATAACATGCATCAATATCTGATAATATAAAAACTTTTATACATACATGATTCGATGTTGTAGGAAAGATTTATGCCAAAATATATATGTACGATTAATCTTTGGGTGTAAAATAATTTTTATACCATCATTAAACGTAGACTATTAATCATTTTTCAAAATTTCAAATGTTATATTTCTATAAGTGGTATGTATCTATATTATAAAACTTTTATATATGGATGATTTGATGTTGTAGGAAAGATGTATGCTAATTAGTCCAAATTACTAGCTACGTTAGCAAGGACAGGCACACATGGCTCCTGTCATGTTGCCCCCAAGAATTTAAAATGTTTAATATAAGGGTTAATAATACTTTAACCCTTAAATTTTAATGTCATTAACATTTTAGTACTTAATATTATTTTTTAAGAATTTTATCCCTTCCGTTATTATAAATTAATATTTCGATCATTTTACCCCTATTCCATTTTATTCCCTTTTTTTGTTTAATTACACTTCACCCCTTAAAGTTTAAAAGACTAACACTTTAGTCCATAACATTGCTTTTTATGATAAATCCTTCGGTTACACTTACTACGTACTTGACAATTGTAATCCTATTTATTTTAATCTCTTTTTTTGTTTATTTTGGTTTTATGAATATGTATTTCCTCAAAAGAAATTTTGAGTTAATGTAGAATTAAATATGAACAAATGCCTAGAAATTTAATTCAACGTATTTACCAATTTTTTTTGTTTGAATTAGCTGTACTTGTGTACCTTGAAATTTAAATAGGATACACATAATGCTTATATATGGTGTATAATAATATTAAAAAAATGAGCACGTGACTAATATTAACAGTATTTTTAATCACGTGTTTCACAAGTAAGACCGTGAATCGGACATACAAGAACTTTTCATAGTTATTGAAGGAATTTAGATTAAATAGAGGCAACAATATTAAATAATAAAATATAATAGGGATAGAATAGTGAAAACATTGAATTGGCATAAGTGAAGATGTTAAATACAAAAAAAAAAAATAATATTAGCGATTAAAGTGTTAGTAATTCTAAAGTTTAAGGGATAAATTGAAAATAACTCATGGGTATTTTTGCCTATTTAGCCAATTTTTCTAACGCCGTTAGTGTTGACCGTTAGTCAAGAGAATTTAGTGCTCAAAGGATAATATTAATGACTAAAATGTTAATGATACTAAAGTTTAAGAGGATAAAGTATAATTAACCCTTAATATAATTAAAATCCTTATAAACATAAGGATATTCTCACTTAAAATTCTAAAACAAAAATAAAATAGCTCCTTAAACATAAATTTATACAAGTCTTGCCTATTAACGTACAATTTTTATATCCGCTCTGAATTTTTTTTCCCGCCCCTAAATGTTAGTGAACTTGACAGCAATGCATGTACATGATCATGAACCACACAATTGTTAACGCACAATAGGTGTCAACTTCATCAATAGGTTGTAATGTTTCACATGAAGTGATATATATATATATATATATATATATATATATGGATTTATTTGTATTTCATTAACATTATTATTAACCAATATTGGGCTCAATAGGGATGCATGTAAAACTTTAAAATGGAAATTTTCCCAAATTAATAAAGGTTCGAGAATCAAAATAAAATATGATAGAGGAGCAAAACCTATATATTTTTTTAAACCACTCGTGTTTCATACCGTTACTAGTTTGAACTCATGATCAATATAAATCATAAAGAAATTATTTTATTGCTTAAATTGTATTTTGTTATCGAACAACGTACATTTTCCACTATACTTCATCCAAAAGGAAAGGAAATGGAAGGGGTTCTGAGAGGAAGAGATTTTTGTTTGTTATTTTTTTTTGGGAATTTTGGGGGTTGGGGAGTTTCTTGCATTAAAGCAATCATGAAATTGGTGGTTGGGGAGCTTCTTGCATTAAAGCAATCATGAAATTGCATGCGAAGGAAAGCGGGAGTAATTGTAGGATCCTTAAAGAACCATGTTCGGACAACCCTGCCGACAATCGCCTCGACATCGGCACCGTTGCATTTCCCCTGGTAGAACCCTACCTCCAAAGGTGATGCACCGTAGCACCGGCCGAAGGCGGCCACAAAAATGAAGCCGAGGGCTAGTGTTACATCCGCAGCACCTTTGGACATATTTTGAATTGCTCTAAATTATTATTGTTTGTTCAATTCCCTTGAGCTTCACTAACATAGACAGTACATTTGTTAATGAGCCATGTATTTATAGCTGAGTGTACGTACGTAGGTTGGAATGCATGGCTAGCACAACTAATTAATTAAGTGAAAATTCCCCTTTAATTGATCCAACCTGCGCGACTCAGGATTGCACTCAAGGATCCTATTTACACGGTTTGCTGATAAATAAGAGCTGGAATTATTGGAAGGAGAATGTATAGAAAGCCAGCTAACCTAGCTATATATATATATATATACTCATATAAGTTACTTAACTAACGATTAACAGTTAACAATTAGTAACAGTTATCATGTATGCTAGGAAAAAAAACTAACAACTAACAAAAAAAAATCCCTTTTTATCAAAAATAAAATGAAAAACCACCTTTCTCCTTTTTAATTTCAAAGAGTACGGTGTTAATTATCGCTATGTCATGCAAGCAAACTCTTGTATGCATTCAGGTGTATACATGTGTACGGCCCACAATAGATTCCAGTCACTTTGTATTTTAGAAAAAAAATTTAAATGTATCGATGATATGGATTCTTAAGTTTACTATCACTTCATAAATTTCTTTTAATAGTTTAAAATGATATGATTGATTATAAATTAAAAAATTCTCGACACTTATAATGATCCCTATTCATTTAAGAAATTTTTGTATTTTATTTTATTGTTCCATGCATCTTGCTGTATATGAAAGAATTTGATAAACATTTCTCCATGTTTGTTTCAACAAAAAAGAACTACTCCCATACCCGCTTTCAGTGGGCAGGAAATGGTCTCTAACCAATCATTTTGTCCAATCAATCCACATACATTAATGCAATAATGTGCAAAGTTGCAATCTGGATAATCAAAAATAATATTATAAGTGGCTAATAGCTCGTACAAAAACTCTTAATTGTAAGGTATAAATATCTCTTGAAAATAAAATGGGAGGGTTGCAATATTAATCCTCAAAATTGGAAACTGCCCCAAAGTGGCATCCAAAGTTTCGATGAAAACAAATCGAAATTTTATTCCAGAAATGAAAAGTAAAGTTTAGTCTAAAACCAAAAGTGTAGTATCCCATTATCCAAACTTCGTTACAAAATACCACGTAAAGCATGAAGCTACGAATTGCTAAAAAACCAAATGAAAGAGAAAAACAACAAGCTGCTTATTTGCATCTGTCGTACATCTCTTTTCGTATGACTATTGCAACTTTAACATTCAACATACCCTAACAATCAAAAGGAAATCTGAAGCAGCATCATGGAAATACTTAGGTCATTTTTTCTTTAGTTTAAAAATAAATAAATAAATAAATAGGAGAAGTATAACTTATTCATTTTTCTGTCAGGTCGGACAAGTAACCAGCATATATTATTCAACGACTTACCATGGTACTTATAGATTGCGCACTAAATAAAAGATTGAGGCTAATGAGAGACAGAAAGTCGAACATGTGACCATTTGATAGTTAGTCACTTTCCTTAAACTGTGTTTGGGAGTTTAGAAATGAAGAGAAAAGAATGGAAAGTTTTTAATGAGGAGGGAAGAAAAGGGAAGGGAAGGGAAGTTTCCTTCAAATTGTTTGGAAATTTTGAAAGAAAAATTTTATTAATATTAGTATTTTACAAAAGTGCCTCTACTTTTGATATCTTGTATTATGTTTGGAAGACAAATATAAAATTTCATGTCCCTAATTAGTTATAAAGTAATATAATTTTTCCTTCTATTTCTTTCCATATGTGGTAGGAAAGATTTAATTAATTTTTATCCCTCCATTTCCTTCTTATTTTTTTAATTTTTATCCCTTCATTTCCTTCTCTTTTTCTTCTTTCCCATCTTATTAAAACTTCCAAATAAAAGAAAGTCTATCTTTTCCCTTCTTTTCCTTTCATTTCCTTCCATTCAAACTCAACTTAAGTGTTGATCCAATCCTTATGTGTATTTTGGTCAATCTACTCGAGGATTGAATTTGGCTCATCCTTTCCAAGGTCTATGTGTACAAAAACACAAAAAAAGCTGCAAGTCCCCGTATGGTCCAGAATAAAACTCTCATACATTTCACATTTTGTAGAAGATTTTTATATGGAACACATACAATTTTATCGTACATATTATGATTTATATTTATCTACATCTTTTAACTTGTAAATGAAGTATTATAATTTTTAATTTTTTAAAAGAAATTAAAAATTATGAGCAATACTTCATTTTTAAAAGAAATTAAAAAATATAAATAAATATGAATCACAAAATATATAGTGAAATCATATACCTTAGCCCGTACAAAAATTTTCCTATTTTTGTGTCTACAACTAACATGAACCATGAAGCTTGGTCCATATTTATTTTTTATTTTTAAATACAAAATAAAATAAAAGGAAACCATTGATTTTACATCTCAGCCAACACAACCAAATCGAGAAAACAAAATTTCCAAACTAACCTTCACCATTGGGTAGGTTTGACCAACAAACTAAGTACTATAATAATTCAAGGGAATACCGTCAGAAGAACCATAAATAAAACCCAAGAAAGACAGTTACCAATCCCATAGTCGTACTTCATCTCTCCAAATCTCATGGGCAAAAACGTCAAATGGAGCTGGACCTCTGCTTTAGTCGGGGCGGCAACCGCCACAGCCGCGTCGATGATACTCTCCTCAAAGCCGCGTGACCCAACTTTTCACGTAATCTCCATCAACTGATAACTAACTTCCTTTAAACTCAACTTCCCAGTTTTAGATGCCCAGTTAATCCTGACCGTCCACGTCACCAACCCCAACATCGCAGCCATCCAATACTCCTCCACCACCATGTCCATCTACTACGCCGGCTGCCTCCTCGGCTCTGCCGCCGTGGAAGCCGGTTCCCAGCCGCCAAGGTCCTGCCAGCTCCTCCATCTTCCGGCTCGGCTCAGTGGGGTGGAGCTGGCTCACCACGCCAAGCAGTTCTTGGCTGACGTGGCGAGGCGGGAGATGGAGCTGGATTCCGCTGTGGATATTGAAGGAGAGGCTAAGGTGCTGTGGTGGGACCACAAGTTTAGAGTGCACGTGGATAGTCACGTGATTGTTGACCCTGTTTTTCTTGATGTAATTGATCAGGAAAATAAATCTCAAATGATGCTCTTTAATGCCTAATTTTTTGTGTACTAATATATTTCTTCTGTCACATTAAAAGTGACATACTTCTATTTTGAGATGTTCTAAAATTGGTATTTCTCATATTATTAAAATTAACTCTTTTTTTAATATTGTCTTCTATTCATTTTTAATAATACTATATTCACACTCAAAATTTGAAATTCGAAAAGTAAAATTGAAAAATATAATACTAACATAACAATCAAGACGTAATTATTATTAATAAGTTAAATTTTCAAAATGAGACAAAATGTTGAAGGTTAGAATCTTGCCAATAGACTATTGTAATAATTTTATTGTCAAAATGGTTTGAATTAAAGTGTAAGTAATATTTGACAAAATAGAATACTCCACTATATATAATAAATGAATTAATGAAACGTAACATGATTATAAATCTAAAAAATCTCCAACTCCAAAGCCATTAAATAAAATATAATATGATCTTATCAATTTTTTAAAAAAATCACATTCTCTTAAACAAATTAGTAATATACAAAAATAATAATGTTATAATAAAAGTCAAGCCATAATTTTATTTCTTATCAAAAAACTAATTAATTTAAAAATTACATTGTGTTCAGTAAATATTATCGTCCACTAATTTTACTATTACTTAATCAAATATTTAACTATAAAAAAATGGGTTTAAAATTAAATAATTATTCAAATGTATTATCTAATTTTTCCTACATCTTATTCAACTCAAGAGTTGTTCAAATAAATAAATAAAATGTCAATACCTCGATTAGTCAACTAATTTCACTATTATCGTCCATTAATTTCACTATTACTTAATCAAATATTTAACTATAAAAAAATGGGTTTACAATTAAATAATTATTCAAATTTACTATCTAATTTTTCCTACATCTTATTCAACTCAAGAGTTGTTCAAATAAATAAATGAAATGTCAATACCCCGATTAGTCAACCAAACTAATACTACTAAAAAGTATAAATATCATGTGTCTATACACAAGCTATTTTTTAAAATATTAGTCTAAATGTGTACAAACAATACACACATCATATAACTGAACACCGAACCTTTTTTTATTTTCAAATTCATGCCAAATTATATTCGCATAAAGCATCACAACTTTCCACCAAAATTTTATTCCAAAGTAAGATATAACCAAAACAAAACGACCAATAAATATGAAACCATTATTTCTATGTAAGATTATAACAAATGCATACAAAAATTATCATTTATCTTTCATATCTATATTGCTATAAATATTTTTTGACAAATATATAAATTTTAGTTAAAACTTTAAATATACCTCAGATCTATCAAAAATTCTAATGTAATATGGTAGTTCACTGCAAATTCAACTTGATATAAAAATAAAAACATTAATCCATGAAATAATTTAGCTTGCATGTTAATTAAAAAAAATGGTAAAGGAATAACAAAAAACTAAGAGGAGAAGAAGATGAAGAATTGAGAACTAATCAGGAGGACAAGAAACCAACAATGGCACTTTGGAGTGGGGAAATGTGATATTAAATTTCCTTTTAAAAGAAAATCTTTGAAGAACTCACCATTTTTTTTTTAAATCCTAAACCCTAAAAAAAAAAAAAAAAAAATTGGTGATTGTCCCTTTCACACTTTAAAAGTTCGAAATCTCAATTATTTTTAGGAAAAAAAAAAATTTGATGATTTCTGTCACGCCCCCAAAACGGGACAATGACACGCCGTACCTCGGGATCACCCCAAGCATGCAAGGCACAGTACAAGAGCAATATACAAACCATAATACTTGTCATTTGACCTCCAGATCAACCAATACAAGACCAGAAAATGTATTCAAGAGACATATCCATAACAATCCACAATAACCAAATCACAGTCATATACAAACAACAAACCACAATCCCACAACAGTCAAAAATTCGATCACAAGACAAATCTAACAAGTCCATAGGCACACAGGCCTAAGTATAAAGACCAACCTCACACTAGGATGATAAACAGGAAAATACTATCTCCAATAACTGGGGTCTGTACTATAATCTCCTCCCTGATCAGCACTCGACTCAGGACCTGCTAACGTCTTCTGTTGGTCCTCGACTGCAAACAAAGGGGAAATAATAACGGAGTAAGCACATCGTGCTTAGTAAATAACATTTACATAACCCAATTACAGATAACATGTATACAATCAGTACAGGGAACAATATACGAGACATTATCATTATTTAAAATGCAAATGTCAATCAATGAGCTCAAGGTTCACCAAAGTCTTCCCAGCACTGGATCTAGATCTACCTATTGTCCGCCCGAGTAGACAAGGCATAACGGAGTGTCTATCACTTGTCTTTCCGATAGACTCTAAATAACATTTACAAGAGACAGAGTACTCAGTATATCATTTCATTCACTCACTCATAGCCAATTCCACTAAAGTGACCCATTGAGCTTTTCACAGAAATCATTCATTAACACATAGTACAATAATGAACAATTGATACATTACATAACCAACATATAATTTATAAACGTACTTACCTTATAAATATTAATCGAAATAAATATACTTACCTTGATACCAATTATTCTATTATTACAATACCAATCATATACAGGGTATCGATAAAAAGGAGTAAACGTTACTTACCTCGAAAATTGATGTCGTAGACGTGTATTATAATACTTATCCTAATTTTGACGGTCTAAAACTCTAATTCCAAATCACCTAAATCAGGAGAGTGTTATACCATTAGGATAAATATCGAGATAGGGATTCACTTTTGGGCATCACTCAAAATCTCAAATTAGTCATTAATTGAACACAATTAAGTAAGGATTGACTTAAATTTGTGAAAATAAGATAAAAATCTAAGAATTAGGGTTTATAATTTCAAATATCTCACTAGGTTAAGAATTTTCAAAACCCTAATTCAAATCTCACAAAAATAATAGTTAAAAAGTCATTTCGAACCATAAATTCAGTCCCAATAGCTCATAAATATATTTTATAATCAAATCAATTCATAAACAACAAAATTAAACAAATTAATTTCCTGAAGAACTTGGAATTTAACATAAAAATCATACAGATTTGGAAGTAAAAATTACTTTTGAAGTTGGATTAAAGGTCTACGAGAATTCCTGAATCACCAATTTGATTTGTGAGTTAATTTTCAAACCAAATATGTAGGAATTTGAAGAATTGGTTGATTGAATTTTCAAAGTAAACTTAGCTCTGAAGGTTACTTGGAGAAGCAGAAGGAAAATGAATCAGGAGACTTCGAGACGGCGTTTTAATAGACTTTTAATATTTTCACTTTAGTCCCTGAAGTTTTGTAAAATTATACTTTGACCCAAAAATTTTAAAAGAGATTTAAAAAGGGTATGGTTATTTAATATTTGAAAGGGATATTAATGAGTATTTAAAAGTATAAAATCAAATGCGAAAATGTGTGAAATGATCAGAAAAATCGGGTATTACAATTTCGCACTTTTAAAGTGCGAAATCTTCATTCTTAAAAAAATTTTAAAAAAAATTTGTGCATTTTTTACCAAGCCTAATTAAGCACTTTACAAATACATAATCAGTTTGGTTTCGCATTTTGAAAGTGTGATAGTCACAGTTCTAGAATATTTCCACAAAATAATTATATTTGCTCGATAAATCTTAAAAACCATCATATTCTAAGCAATGCATGGCCTACCAAAACCGGTCATCACTTCATTGGATTGCTGTTGTGCAGTGCAATTGGTGACCCTGACATATCAGTGTTTGTGTGCAACTAGATGATGATGTTGGAATTATAGTTTTCGCCCTAGCAGTGTGGATTGTACGCACAAAAATATAAATGCGTTTTTGATACTATAATCATCTTGGATGACTTGTTTTTGTAAAGGTAGATGGGGAGGATCAAAATTCTTTGCCGCAATTTCTCTCTCTCTTTTTTTTTATTTTTATTTTTAGAGATACCATGCGAATGAGGATTCGAATCAAGTACATGTCATATTCTGATCTAAATTTCAATTAAATTAACTAAGTTAAATTGTTGAGCTTGCATGAAACTTGAAAAATTCTCGCACGAATTTTGGTATATATATATATATATACACACACATACTAAGCACAG
The DNA here is from genome assembly GCA_025175665.1 of Cinchona pubescens. Taxonomy (NCBI): domain Eukaryota; kingdom Viridiplantae; phylum Streptophyta; class Magnoliopsida; order Gentianales; family Rubiaceae; genus Cinchona; species Cinchona pubescens. The sequence continues at coordinate 2,706,303 of JANKKI010000026.1, read as the reverse complement.
AAATTATGAATCTCATGTGAGCTTCTACTTGAATTTTGCATGATACTCATGCACAAGGTCAATATAAGAATATATCATTCTGAAAAAGTTTTACCTCTCAAATTAAATACTTACTAAAAGGACTTAAAATTAACTTTCCATCAATATTTCATGTAAAATTTTAAAAATCTTGACATTGGAAACAAGTTGCATGGATCACTAATAAAAAACACAACATGTTCTAAACAAATTTGTGATGTAAAAAATAAATCCAAGAAAACTTATTCATTTGTATTAGAAACACTGTAAAGAGGCAACAGGACAAAAATTAATGCATACAAAAAAGAAAGTGGAACAATGAACATAAAAAGTTTGGTCATAGAAAAATAGTATACTTTACAAAATTATAAAGTTAAAATCTCTAGCGTATCATTATATTGCGAATGAAGAAATTAAGAATCATTGAATAGAATTTTGCCGTCTTATTTGGTATAGTTAAGTAGTAGTATTAAATTATGGTCTTAGAAATAATTTTGAGAAGACAAATTTTACAAATGTGTTTATACAAGTCACATGTATCAATTAAAAGGTTTATTTCTTATATTGTTATTTGAAGAAAACAAAAAGCCTTCTTAAAGTGGGAAGACTTTTTGTTTGATGGTTATGAATGGCGCGGTCGAATGTTTAACATATCACCAAAGTCGTATGTTGCTCATACGACCAACATCGTATATTGAACATATGACTTTAGTTGTATGTTGAACATACGACTTTGACCAAGCCTATGAATAAAACAAAAATATATTTTTTTATGCTTAATATTTAGGGTTTGAATTTAGGATTTTTATGGTTTTGGGTTAGGGTTAGGGTTTAGGGTTTAGTATTTTTAGAGTTTAGGGTTTACGATTTATAATTAATACACAAAACTTGAATAAAAAATGTAGAGATTTGTAATATTATGTAGTTGTAGTGTGTATTAATTATAATGCAATATTTTCATGGAAGAAGTTTGAAGTGCATAAATGAAAGAGTTGACAAATATTAAAGAAAAACAATTATGTAAATGAATATTAAATACTGAAAATTATAATAATTAAAGGTTACAAGCACATGAATATTGACTGTAAAATTTAGACAAGATTGTTTAAATTACAAAAAAAAAAACTAGCCAATATTTATGTTTGTTGGATAATTTCTGGCTTTATGACCGGTTATACATATGGTACATCTTCTTAGAGCATCAGGACACCTTGTATCCATCTTGTTTTGTATCCTAGTATTTCTTGTTTTCCCAAGTTTAGTTGGTGTCATTTTATTAGGAAAGAGTGTGAGACTAAAATCAGTATCTTCCCAATAGTCTGGATGTCGAAGTAGATTAAAGTAACCGGAGTACATTTGTAGATATGTTTAGTTTGTGTTCACTTTAACAACAAATATAGTTGGATTGATTACACAATTAAAACAAGTAGCCATGATGTGTGAACATAGGAATTGAAATGTCGTCCATTTTCTATAGGTGTATGTTCTTTCTTGTAAGTTCAAAATCTACACATTTCTGCCCCTTTTATCAAGCGAAGAGCTGTTACAATATTATATATTTGATGTTGATGGTCACACTTCTGAACCGTACATATGTCCCCGAACAATGTGTTCAATTTTGAGATAATTATCCCAAATTCTTTTTGGTAAGTGGAATCTTGCATGTCCTTCCATTTTGCTATGCTAGTTAAAAAGTTCAATTGTTTTATGAAAAGTGAAGTCAACACAAGACTTAATTGGCAAATAGCGGGCTTCTTTTAGGACTTTGTTCCAATTTTTTGCTATGTTGGTTGATAAAATATCCCAACAAAACCTGCCATCACAAGAATAAGTCTATTGTTTCGGCTTGATATTCCTATTCATGAGCTAATCATAAGTTTCAAGGCTCATACTTCAAATATGTTTCATATGCCAATTGAACTTTTGATATTGTCTCGTACTACCAACTAGCCAGTATAGATCCTTTAGCCTTTGATTTCTAAATTTCTTGAAATTATTTCTCACATAGATGAGACAGAAGCGTTGTACTTCACAATGTGGCTTAAATTTTAGATTATTCATTGCATTATGGTGCATTTGTGGCGATTTAAAAGGATCGCACAAATATTGTGCACATCCCAACAAACACGAATCCTTAGTTGGGTCATGAACCAACTCCAACTGTCACTCGTTTCCTCATCGACAAATGCATATACAAGTAATAGTTGATGGTTGCCAGCATTGTAGCTGATTGTGACTAGAAGTTTATTCTTATAAGCACCCTTTAGGAATGTACCATCTACACATATAACAAATTTACTATATCTAAATGATTGGATTGAAGGTGCAAAAGTCCAAAATACAAAGTCGAGGTTCTATTTTGACCGATGAATTTGTGGATGATATCTCCATTCCACAACGGTACCAGGGTTTTGTGCTATCAATTCCTTAAAAAATTTTGGCAGCTCAGCAACTGATGACGTCCAATCACTATAAACTATGTCAATAGCTTTTCGACGACCATACCATGCCTTTTTATGAGATGTCCACATGCATTTTTTCCTTTATGTGTGCTTGAATTTCCTTCACAAGTTTATAGAGATTCGTTTCAATAAAATGTATTGCAATTATGCTCTCAATTACAATCTCATGGCTTCATTGGCTGTGATCATTATTGTTACTTGTGCCAATACAGGAGTGCATATCAACAGTTTTATTATTTGCCAAATTTTATGAGTGCTTTTTTCAACAGCCTTAATCATCCAGTTGCAACGATTGTCAGTTTGTATAGTCTTGCACTTTTCTATATAAGTGTTGTGCTTGCTTGGGTCACAATGAATTCCTTGTTGTGTTTGATGGATCATAATTTAGTTTCCCTTTTAAGATGTTTCTTGCTCTTTAAATGCATGCCCAAACGTAACTCCATGTTACTATCACTCTACACATTTATGTGCTCGACATAATCTTTGTCAGTTGCATCGAAAGAAAGCATATTGTCAATATCAGAGTAGAAAACATGTGCACGTGGGACATATGACGGCATTACAATGTCACTGGCATGATCTGGTTCTTGTGATGATGAAAGACCTTTAATAGTTTTGGTTGCTGCCTCTATGTACTCTTTAGAAATGACATGCCACTACTAGAATCATTGTTATCGGACGGTGGTTTTTCATACTCATTATCCGAATCACATGCAGAGTCCTTGTGAATTTGTAGTTCAGAGACATGATGTCTACTATGACTAGTCTCAAAATTTGTTTGAAAACAACCAACACCAGTATTTTGGAGATATTCTCTATAAAATTGTTGAAAAAGTTGTGATACAAATTGACTATCAAACGATTGTGAAATGGTATCAGAAAAATTCAAATTCAATTACAAATTGTTGCCAGAAATGAATTGGGGTATTTGTTTACCTTCAGCATAGATGTCTGCTTGGAAATGCCACATTTCCAAATTTACGTTATATATTGTTTGTAGATCATCATTATTTTCCAATGGCAGTCCAAATCATGTAAATATCTATGACCATCAGACTGAGGCATATGCAATGTCAAATCTAAAATATATGAACTTGGATCCAATTCCATGTACTGAAATATCTTTGTCTGCAACTTATCAAAATGGACTGAGACAAACTTATGATTTTCAATGTTTGCAAACTGCATTTCATAACTCAAACTGCAATGGGGTAGGTTTACTATTTTCCCATCCCAATAAATGCAAAACCTAATTAGCATATTAGAAGACATTTTGATTGTGTATTGTTTTAACGAAATGCAATCTCCTTAAATGAAATGCATATTTATAAATTGTAATCACTATTCATATATACGACTTACAAAACGATATTTGTGTAAACGATTTATAAAACACGAACAATATATACAACCCAAAGAACACAAACAATATATATACGACTTAAAAAATGTAAACAATATATATGACCCGTATAACGGAAATAATACATACGATTTAGAAAAAACCAACAATATATATACGACCTACAGAACATTAAGTGTGGTTAGCCTACATCCAAATATGAGGAAATTAATTAAAATAATTTATTCTATTCATCGTTAATCTCACAATCACTCTCATACATGACAAATAAGAGAAAATCGATTCAAATAATTTATTTCATTCATCGTTAATAATGATATTAAGGCTCATAATCCCTCTCATACATAGAAGATGCCCAAGCATCAAAGTCCATTTCGGTCCATTCATCCCTTCCGTAATATCTAGCTATTACACCATCATGATAAGCCTCCCCGTACTTCAAACGTAAGGCAATGCGATTATTTTCTTCACATATACGAAACAAAACGTGTTCAAATTTTCCAATAATATGTTAGCTCATCGTCAATGCTTTTAACACGGGAAGATTGAGTTTTAACCTGTCATCCCATCCATCTAGCAACACAGCGATATCGTTTGTTACTTTTTCTAATTTGGCTTTAACTTCCTCTTACTCCTCTACATGAAATTCCCACTCCACCTGCATTGTCACATTCTAATTTGCCGAATACCTTTCCTGCATATCTAAAGAGTATGAAATGGTATCAGCCAAATAATAACTACGCCTAAACATTTGGAATAGGTCACCTAGCTTAATTTTTACAAGAAATTGATAAGTCATTTGAAATTTATGTATGCAAGACCAAATTGAGAAAAAAATGAATGTGAATGCTCAGATAACCTTTAATATGGTATTTGTACTAAAAAGTTCGTACAAGGATAATATGACCATAAAGTCGGTTTATAAGAATGTGACCCTTACTAATACTAACTATTTCACCACTTTTGTAAAAAAATAATAATAATAAAGTTGACATATCAACGTCGATGATGTTTAGGATGATGTGGGGTTTGCCCGTCCGAGCAACGATGCTGATGCCTCAGAATGTATGGGCATAATGTCATCATAGGATGGTCACCTTATTCATTCCGGTCTCCATGAAGCTGCTGGACATTATACTGATCATTTTCATCTTCACGATGCCCCTTGTCCTCTTGTTCTAAAGACATATATTCGAATATGAGACGATACGTAGGAGATGCATGGTATGAACCCAAGCCAAATGTAGGAATAGTGTGTGGGGGGTCATATCCCTATACTAGGATTGTGAGTCTGACTAAGTCATCCCCTATCCACCATGTGAATAAGAATGACCAGTTTCATCTAATCATCATGTAAATGTGAAAACCCTAGTCCATGGCCACCATGTGAATCAGACGGACCAATTCTATGATCACCATGTAAATTGATAGCCCTGCTCTATAGCCACTATGTGAATAAGATGAACCAACTCTATGATCACCATGTGAATATGATGGCCCTACTTCTTGGATACCATATGAATGCGATAGGTCTATTTCACGACTATAATGCGGAGGAGGCTCAATAGAGCCATGTCAAGATCTTTATCTTGCACGTCTAGGACGAATATTATGCTGCTCCAATTGCGTAAGTGGTGGATGCAGTTGTTGAGATTGAAAAGGCTCTGTAGGAGACTCCTCTACAGGCCCCATGGCAATTCTGATCTGCTGACCCATATGGTGTAATGTTCCAAAGGCTATGTTCCTTATGTTAGTTATTAGGTCAATTTTTCGCTGATGAGCTCCAAGCTATAGTTGCAACGACATATACCCAAGACATGTGACAACATTAGCCTGTAATAACTAAAAGTAATCTGGTTAATTTAGAAAAAATATATATTTTTACTATTAAGTACCCATTCGTATATATAACTAACTAAATATTCAGACATCACTGATTCGCCTTGGTATCCATCAATTCTTAGTGTTGCTACTATAGAACAACGAATAAATAACAGTGTCTTGATACCATCGAAGATAATCCAGCGTATGGACCAAGTGACCTTCAATCGCCATGCCCTCCTCAACCGTAACTACGAGATTAGTTCACATAGTAGCATCCTATATATGATGTTGGGCCCAATCATTACCGGCATCACCACAACGTGCCCCCCTATGAAGCTGGATCTATATTAATAAAATAAGGAATGTCCTATTGCAAACCGAAATACATCATCACCCTATGGGACATGTGAAATTCCACAATCTTTCAACATATGAGAGAATGTCGAGATCTCTAAATATGCTGACTAGCTATATAGTAAGCAGGTAATGTCGTCAATATCTCGTTCGTGTATAGTGTCCAAATCTAGATAAATAAAACTGCAAAAAAAAAAAAAAAAATATTTACAATTTTCAAAACAAGAGATACTAATATCATAATTTTTCAAAACGTTTGTATTATTTTATAACCAATCTGATCATGACAAAGAGCCTATAATTGATTTCTATACACAACAAGGTCGTGACATTCATTCACAATTAAATGACACATGCCAATATGTACTTCGAGGAAACCCAAATGCTACAAACTGACCAGCATTGTGACGCACTAGTCACACAGTGGGGAATCTCTCCCACGCCCATAACTAACACATAAACAAATTATTCATGATTAAATAAATAAATATTATTATATTAATCAACGGTATATAAACTAAATAATAAATTTACTTGCAACAACAATAAGGGGCCCGCAATGGAATGAGCGTCTCGTATACACTTCTTGCACAGCCTGCGACATAGTGTAGTTAAAACTGTGCTACCCCAACTAAACTGACCAGCTTGCTACAAATCTTGTAGCATCAACAGCCAATGTAAGGTTAAATCAAATTCCAAGATTGATCTAGAATCAGCAATCCACCAATCAATAACAAGATATACATGCATGCCCACTGCTGTAATTTCTCATCACTCGCATCATCCAAAACCCGAATCCCTATAACATGCACTAGCTTATATTCAACTACCTTTAATATCCCCCCTATTGTAGTGTAAAACTTAACAATGCCTAGCAGACATCTACTCATTCCAATTCAATCTTTTTATCTACGCCAGAAATGACAACATCACCGTATACTCCAAATCCAAACAAGAACTCTACACCGTATAACATAATAGTAGCCTCACAAACTGGCAAATGGAATGTATATGTCTCTGGTCCCCACCTTTCAACAAGTGTTATAATCAAAGCATGATTAAACAAAATACCACCTATGTGATATAACCCCTCAAATTCAGTTAGTCTAATGTAATACAAGTCACCTTTGTGTTGCGTATAATATGACTAGTAATCACCTTCATACTATCTAATTCTCAATGGTTTCGTCATGCCCTTGGCTCACTTACCAATATACTCGAAAACCTATATTAGTACTAAAGACGTAACAACTCATCATATCGTGACCCAGAATACACATCAAGATAATAACAAAAACTTTCATATCTCTAAACTGTTTGAGAAGTTAACACTAAGCAACAAAAACAAAAACTGAATTGTCAAAATTAATAATTGAAATCACATTCACGTATCTACAACTAGCTATCTTATTCATCAATTTTAACAATTTAGAAATACAACCAACCCAAGACCAACATCATTCACAACAAATTGTATTACACATAAAATATGGTTACTACAGGAACGCGATGAAGATTAGCATAATTGTCATGAGTTTAACCTAAGAGAATATTATTGTGGTGTTCGACAAGAATGGGTATTTCAACGCCAAGAGTCTGATTGCCGAAGAGAAACTCTATAGAGTTTTGGTACTCCTGTACCAAAATGCTACAACCTCTTATTGAATATGAGAAATCAACAACAATACGAGGTAGCTGTTACGACTTATACGGAAAGAAAACAACCGTGTACTTAATTGCATTTGCCGATATCATTCTATAGAATTAGTTTGAGACTAGATATCTGTAATCAACCATCAGTTGACCAACTCCGAAATTTTGATTTTACTAGCTAATCCTTATTATATATCGGACGATAATATGTCGGATGAAGATATGTAAAATCATAAATCACTTTTACAGTTTCATGTATTTTATTAATTTTAGAATGTTCCAATTATCTATGCTTAGTTTTCATTTTCAAAACTATCATCCATTTATAAAATTTAACATTTGTCTGAATGTAATGCTTAATTAATGTTCCTTAAATTTTTTGTGTTTTTTTTAAAAATTTTAATTTATACTTCGGGATGAACAATTTATGATCATTTTATGAATATTTCAAAATGTTAAACTTATTTTATTATATATAAAGTATTTTTTAAATCAATTTTATGACTTTTAACTGTTTCTAGTCAACCCTTTAAATTTTTTTTAATATCTCGATCATTTTATATAGATATATATCCATTTTCAAGTTTTCAGTGTAATGAAATAAATTATAAAAAAATTATGTGAGTTTTATAAATATTTTTAATTTTTCTGCACTATCCGTAAAAAAATCATAAAACTTTTCCATAACATCAAACATACTACTTTAAATCAATTTATTAAACATATAATTCAATTAAATAGTTACAAGTGAATTATTTATACAATATAAAAAGCAATAGTAGGATTTAATAAATATCATTTTATATATTTTCATTATTTCCCGCAAACCTATCAATATAAACAATTAACCCATAATAACATTCAATAACTTCTCCTCTATTTTACTTTAAAATATTTTTTCTTTTAATTACTACCCATATTCATTGTGTCTTCCCCACTAGTAATAATTAAAAATTCACATATACATAATTAAACTATTCATTAAAATTCAATTATTTAGAATTTAATAGCTACAAATGCTATCCATAATATAAAACTAAAAAAAATATATTACAATGACATATTTAGTTAACAAATTATGTAAATATAAAGTAACATTATATAAAAGCAATATAATTACAATTATAATTACATTTAAATAATAACAACATTTTATTACTAAAAATATATATCTAACATATCCGTCTAAACAAATGTCTTAAACTATTTTATTATTTAACATATTATACAAAAATACATCAAAACATTACATTAAATATTATATATAAAAAAATTATTTAAAAATTTAAATGGTACCTTAGAAGACTAAAGTGACAATTCTTCCTTCTTCAACTAGGGACTTATTTGATAAATTACAAACATTGAGAAGGGAATCGGGGATGGAGAGATAGAGAAAAGGGAGTTTGAGTGTGAGGAGAGAAAGAGACATGGGACGAATAGAGAAAGGTTGTATGGGGGGTATTTATAGGGCTTTGATCGTATGTGGTATATACGACCAAACCCGTATATGCTATATACGACCTAGCTATTAATAGCAGACCCCTCAACTTCTTCTCAAAATGAGAATACCAGGCTTTTTGAATTTCTTCTTATAATAAGAAATCATCCCAATAAAAGTGGTCCCATGTTCTAAAAATGATTTTTTTAAAATAAAAAAATTTAAAAGAAAAGTAAATAATTCTTTTTTTAGGATAAATCACTGACATACATTTTAGCAGTTCAAAATAATTTTTATTAATCACCTACAAATAAAAAATTAACTACAATAAAAATCTAATTTAAAACGTAGCTTAGTCACCCTGATGTAAAAACATGGCCGTGATGCAAGGAAATAAAAGAAAACAGTGCTAAAAATTAACAAACCGCCATCTAGTTATAAAGCTATCGGCTCCCCAATTCCCCAAGTCCCAATTAGGCCAACAACTCCGATAATTGTTACCAGTCGTTGTCGTGTCGTTTACTCCTTTTACACTTGTCGTTTGACTCCGAAACTAGTAAACTATTCTTCTTGCAAACTATCAAACATCGATGGAGGATGGAAAGAGAGTGGTGACTGTCTCAGCTCTACAGTTCTCCTGCACGGATGACCTCTCCACCAACCTTGCCACTGCTGAAAGGTCCCAAGAATTCTCTCTTTCTTTCTTTTTTTTCTTTTTCAATTTTTGGTGAAAATAACCCTTTTTAAACCATTTGATTGGATTAAGGATCATAGAATTTCTTGCAGAGTGGATGTATACCTTTTATTGCCAAAATTGTTTAAAGGGTTGTTCTAGTTTTAATCCCTGATGCTGATTTCTTTTTAAGGTTTGATAATTCTTTATATTTCAGTGTAATCTGATCTTGATTGGCATTAATTTTAAGGTAGACTTGCTGAATTTTGTTTCAGTTATATGTTTGATAGAGCCGCTTTTGTTTAAATTTGAGCTTAAAGATTGTAGTTTTGTTGTTAGATTGGGAAGTTCCTGGGTTTGGGGGTGGGGGAGGGAGCTGGATTAGATGTAGCTGAATTTATAGCATTTGGCTGATGCTTGAGGACCAGATGTAAATTTTGAGGTCCTAATATTGAATTGTTGATTACTGGTTGATGTCACAGCTTTTGAAAAAGTTAATTTGGAAAAGATGGAAGAACTAAAACATCGCATTATTTGAGAGGAATTTCTGTAATCTGTAATCCACTGCAGCTATAGATGGCAAAAGGGATGGAAATATAACTAGTTGGAAATAACTTTTTCCGTTGCATGTTATGGTTTTAGTGACTACAAGTGGGAGAAAAATGAGATCTTTATTTGGGCGATGATAGTAGTTTGATGATATTTTTTACCTTTCCACTTGTTGAATTCCAAAAATTTCCATGTGTACTTCCGTTAAATTAGGAGAGAAGATGTGAGGTATAGTAGTTTTTTTCCCTTTATTTTTTAAGTCCTCATTGTCATTGGCTAGTGGTTTTTTTTTTTTTCATTCATTTTGCATTTAATTGATCTATCATTGAAGGCTAGTAAGGAAAGTGGTCTTGTATTAGCTTTACATTTCGATTTTCATTTGCGTAACAAATGAGAAAATTTGATGTTATTCAGTTTGTACTCTGTAACATGAAGTAATTCAAAATTCCACGACTGTTTGATCTAATGGGCAAGTTCTGTAAAATGGTGAAGTTCTTCAACTTAACTTGAGAGGTTAAAATTTCAAAGCATAAGGATTCTTTGGATGCATGACAGGGTAAGGTTGTGTACAGAGTTTATGCTCATGAACTACGTTATTGCATGACAGGGTAAGTGTAAACTGAGTTTATGCTTATGAACTAGGTTTGTGCTTTTTCCAAGGTAATACCATGCATTTATGAAGAAAAGGATCCTCGTAGCCAATATCTGATTGGCAGACTGAGATGTTTTTCAGTTATACAAAGGAAAATAGTATGTTCTATGATTTATAAAAATGGTAGAAAAGTATTTTTGGCAGCACTTTGATGATTTTTTATTAATAATCCTGAGAAATAGAACCATTGAGATTAATACTGCCTACTTATGTTTTTCAAATCTATTCTTTTAATATGCTTCTGGTTTGATCTTTCTTTAAATTTTTGCTCTGCTGAAAGAAAAAGAAAATTGAACCTCTATCAAACATGGATTGTTCCTATTTGCAGATTGGTTAGAGCTGCTCATGAGAAGGGTGCACATATCATTCTCATACAGGTTTGTCCTCCTCATATTTGGAATTTGCAGCTTCAAATAAAAGGCGTCTGGTCTTAATCGATCTTGGAATTCTTCTGCCATTTTGAGTTCTTTTTTTGGGGTTTATCTGGACGTCATTATTTACTTATTTTTCGGATCCATTTGTTACTCTTTGCTCAATGTATTTCTTAAAAGAATGTTGTCGAAATTATATTTTAATCTATCTTTATTCCCTTCCACAAATTCTGAACACCATGTTACTTGAGAACTATGTCGTTTTGAGATAGATGCATGCCTTGCTCTTTTGTTAATGAAATTTGAAAAGTTATATCAATCCTGTCTCGTAAAAGTCAAGTACATCAGATGAAAGAAAGAAGACAGTTTCAAGATTAGATTTAGCTAACTGTATTGTGGTGATACTAATGGACTATAATTCTTTAAGAATGCATATTTGCGCAGTGGAGATTGTAAAAGATGATTGAGTGATGCTTGTGAAACATTGTCAAGAAGTTTTAAGTACCTTTTGATGCATTTGTTACTGGATATTTCCAGCAATAAATTCTGTGCCTATAGTTAAATTGTACTAAGAAATTGATGATGATGCAATAAGGGATAGAATTTTTCATGTTTATTTCTTTAACTTTATCTATTACCTTGATGTCTTTGTTTTTCCTGATTGTCGCACTTGTGGTAAAAAAAATAACACTGTATAATGACCAAAATCTGGTACAAACGGGTATATTGCCACATGGAGTGGGATGATGTTGTAGTCATATTATTTATTTCTCCTAGTGCTACTTTTCTTGTATTTCATTTCCCTTTGGGATTTCCAGGAATTATTTGAGGGTTACTACTTTTGTCAAGCACAAAGGGAGGATTTCTTCCAGCGAGCGAAGCCTTATAAATGCATCCAACAATTCAAAGGTGAAAAATGTGCATGTTTCTGTCTTCTTTTTTTTTCCCCCTCTGTGCTTGTTGCTTGATGGTACAACTTGTGTGTCAATAGAAGATGATTTCTTTGCTTCACAAATTATGATTGTGCATGGTGTGCTTCTCAGGATGCAAAAGCTTGCAAAGGAGTTGGGGGTAGTAATACCAGTTAGCTTTTTTGAGGAGGCAAACAACGCCCATTACAATTCAGTAGTTGTAATTGATGCTGACGGTACAGATCTTGGACTTTATAGGAAATCCCACATACCAGATGGTCCAGGTGAGCAAGTGTGAGGGTTTAAATCTGATATGTGATGCTATCTTTTATTTAAATCTGATAAGAGATTTAGTCTGATATGTTACGTTTTCTCTCCAGGGTACCAGGAGAAGTTTTACTTTAATCCAGGAGACACGGGTTTTAAGGTGATTTAGCTAAATTAGTACCGATTGTTGCAGTGGTTCTATCAATATCAATTGTCATTTGTTTCTGTTACTTTAATCTTAGTTGATGACTCTGATGGTGACAATATCCAGGTTTTTCAAACTAAATTTGCAAAAATTGGAGTTGGTAAGTCTTCTTTTTCGTTTCTTTCAAATTGCTTTTGATATCATCTTGCAGTTATTTACCTAGAGGTGGCACCCATAAATTCCAAATTGATGTGTCCTGGTCAAAATGCATGATGCATAACAAACATAGAAAGCGTCTTCCAAAGCTTAAAACTACTAGTAGCAGTAGAAAGGATTGAAATCAATGACTCATTCTGCTTCCTTGTGGGAATAGGATATCTAAATTGTCTACTGCGTATGCTTGGCAGCAATTTGTTGGGATCAGTGGTTTCCTGAGGCCGCACGAGCTATGGTTCTTCAGGGTGCGGAAATATTGTTTTACCCTACTGCAATTGGTTCTGAACCTCAAGATGAAGGCCTGGATTCTCGAGATCACTGGAAGAGAGTAATGCAAGGGCATGGTGGGGCCAATTTGGTGAGTTGCAACTTTAACCTTGACTTTTTGTCAAGTTGATTCACAAAGTTTTAATGCTGGATTAAAGTGTTATTTGGTATGAACAGTATTTGATGTGGGTGTGTGATTAGACAGTATTCATGACTTCGGCTTGAAAGGAATCAGACCTCCTATGTTCCTGCACTAACAAAGATTAAAAGACAAACTATATAAGTTTCATTGACTAATACCAACAAATCCTAATGACCAATAGAAGTATCACTCTTTCTGATTAACTTATTAAAGCTTCTTTTGTTGTTGCCACTCAATCAGTTTGCACATATAATGCACAATCAATCATAATTTGACACCTTTTAACGTTCTCTCTCCCTTTTTTTTTTTTTTTTTTTTTCAGTTTTATTCTTTCTGAAAAAAACTGCACTTATAAACGAGTGTAAACAAGGCACCAAGACACTGTCACTACCGAAAATAGGTTCACTCACTGTGCAGGATTGCACATCCAAAAGTTTAACGAAGATGCTAAGGTGAATGCTCATTTATCTTCAAAACTGAATTGTTAGTACTGAAATGCTAATTGCTCGGCCACTCAGTTGTCCTGTCCCGTCCCGTCCTTGTCTTCAAAAGCTCTAATTTCTTTCTCATGGGCTTCATCTATAAACAGGGAAACTCTTCTTTCTCCTATATATGCATTATCTAGGCAGCAAATCCTTAACGATTTTGTGCATTCACCACTCCCAAGTGTCAAGAGGTTCCAATCTTTTCAGAGAATTTCATTTTTGGTCCAACTAATCTCAAGAAACTCTTTCACTGTCTTGACTTCCAACATTATTTACAAATGTTTCCTTAAATTGTCAAGAGTAAGAACTGATTCAAGAAAGGCTGGCCATGTAAATTTTTCCTCCAGATATTGTTTCGCAGAAAATATCTCATATCTTCTCTTTGAGATTGTCATGCTACATTTTTTTGTCCGATCCTCCTACCAATGCCACAATGTCACCTTCTCGTTAAACATTCTTCCTTTGCTGAGAGGCCTCCATATTTAAGCATTAATTTGACTGAGACTGAGAATCGTGCCCGACACTTATATTTACATTTACAATAGTACAGTGTGCTTCCACCCTAACTTTATTCATCTTTGGTCACTGGTAGTGATAAGACAGTCATTAGATATTCCGTAAGTCAAAACAATACATCAAGCTTTGACCGTTGGGTATTAGGAATGTCTGTTCATGAACAAAAGTCTAATTGCTTCTGAACTTCCGGAATGGAAGATTTGTTAGTTTAGGAGGTTGAACCAGACTAAGTTCTCAATCTTGCATTTTTTTTTTTTTTGCCTCATTTGATATATGCTACATTATAAATTTCTCCCTCTCTTATTGTTATTGGAGCATTTTAATCTCTTAGTACAAGAATGTTGTATTGTGCTTAAAAGGAGGCCTTGCTGACATATTTGACATTCAGGTACCTTTAATAGCTTCAAACCGCGTTGGGAAGGAGATAATTCAGACAGAACATGGCAAAAGTGAAATTACATTCTATGGCAATTCCTTTATAGCAGGTATGAGAACTGTTTGTGAGTATAACTAAAATTGTTCCGGGCTTTCAATTTTTTTGTTATTGTCGTGTGTGTCAGTAGGAGTTTGAGCATTGATGTTTTGATCAGGACCCACTGGAGAAATTGTTGCAACCGCTGATGACAAAAATGAAGCTGTTCTTATAGCAAAATTTGATCTGGATCAAATCAAATCCAAGAGACATAGTTGGGGAGTGTTTCGTGACCGACGTCCAGATTTATACAAGGTGCTACTGACTTCAGATGGCAGCAATCCATCTTTGTAATTTATGCCCTCCTATTGTAACCTTCTAACAGTGATGCTTGAAATCATAAGATGTTATTCAACTTTTGACTAATAAAAACTAAATTTTGATTTTGTTGAGATTTTTGCTGTTTATACATTAGCTAAGCATATTTCTAGCATATAAAATATCTTTTTGAGCATCTCAAGTCTAAGCCTCGTATCAAAATCTTTTGAGCATTGTGACTGTATCACTGGCTACGTGTATCATTTCATATGGTAACAACATTTCACGTCTGCCGCCTGGGAATCAGATTCTAGAAGACTACCTGTGTAAGGCATGTGACTGTTTTATGGACTGTGTACTAAAAATATCATTATCGTTTCTCTCCCGAGTGATGTAGCTCTATGAGATGGTCACATGGTAATCTATCTTTCGTGTAATGTCTCCTGATAATCAACTTAGCAAATACGTGACCTGTGAGAAGATTATTAATTTGATTTAAATATTTTAAAATTATTATTTACACTCAAAAATTATTCAACAATATCTGAAGGACCATCGTTGCAGAAAGCAACTTACTATCATTAGAATATGTCAGAAGGGAAACAAAAAAATTACATAAAAATAAGTGTGCCAATAAGCTTGGTGATGCTCCCAACTTGGCAGGGAATCATTCTTTATTCCCTCATTGCCAAGGCTACTTGGAAGCACAGTGGCCGCAGATTCAGTCAAGAAGCAGCAAGTTCTAATTATAGGCTCCCTGTTTTTAGGGCCCTAAGAGACAAGATGCCTTTTTGTCTTCAAAGACTTGGTATATGTCTTGCCATGTGTGACATATTAAAGATTTACTTGTCAATAAAGATCCTGTATGACTTTATGGTAGAAGTACCTGTCAGTATTTTTTTATTTTAATACTTATTAATCCATAAATAAGTTCAATACAGCTCTAACAATCTATTATTCTATTCTCACCAAAATATCAATGCCCTCTCTGTTCTGGGCCCTCGAACAATTGCATTATAGATTTTGTCCCATACAGTGGGTGCCCATTGTGGAAATTGGCTGGAAAAGAAATATATTATGCAGGAAATCCTGAAAATGTTAATGTGGTATAGCATGACAGAAAGTTCTGAGTTGGGAAACTTTTTTTTTTTTTTCCTCAGCGGTTCAGGCCCAATTTAGGCCTAGATACAAGATAATAGAGGCACAATTTCAATTACAACTTTTGCTTTAATTGGGGATACAATACATAGGCAAAGTAAAAATGCGCTAATGTCACACAAATTACTGCTGTTCTTTTCAGCTGGAAAAAATTGAATATCAAGGTTTGGTTGTAGGATTTAATTGTTTGCAGTTTTCATTGCGAAATTCGGATTGACATGCTGTTCTTTTCATGCTTTTTGGCTTTTTTTCTCATTGCGATGACCCCTAGCTAGAAAAGGATAAAGAAATAAACCAAAAATAACTGTACTAAAAAGGAGAAAAGAAAATCTCAAATTTGATCTCAAGGAACTTGATTTCTACAATAGTTTCTTCACAATTGAAATTAGAAGTTCTAATTTCACATTGTCAATAGATGTTATTGTGTCACATCCTCAACTCTTGATTAATATTTTCCCTTTTTTATGATTTCAGCTTTCCCCTTCTAGCATTTTCCTGTCCATGAAGAACATGATAATTTTAATTTATTTTTTTTTGGCTATTACACTCTTCTGATCAATCTTTATTAACTATTTATTGTGTTCTGAATTGAAGGAAGAAAAAAAAGGCAAGAAACCATATATAAACATTCCAAAGAGTGTCAGTAACAGTTAAATCTATCAGGACATATGACAGAAGAAAACTTTTTAAAGAAAACAAAAATTATCTGCCTATCTCAATATAAATCTATTTATTTTTAAATATAAAAACCTTAAAAACATGTTGCAAATTGGAAGTTTTTTTGGCTGCAGAAAGAATCAAACAAAAGACTGAGAGCTTCAAATTCTCTACCTATTTTGAGCTATCTTGGACATAATATTCTGTCCTGATCTGAACATTCTTTATACAGTAGTAATTATTCAGCATCATTTTCTTCAATCTCTCTTCTATCTGCAATATTCTGATGATTCTTGTTCTCATCCTCACAATCATCATCATCTTGTTGCAGATTTACATCCTCAGAATCATCCTCCTCATCGTCATCATAATAATCACCTTCCTCATCCTCATCTCCCTCAAGAATTTCATCATCTGATTGAATTAATTGCAGCCTCAAACGTCCATCTTCTCTGCATGCATGCAGAAACTCCTGCGTTGGAAATCTCTGATCTCCTGAAGAATAAACCTGCCATCTTGTCTATATGATTTAAAGCACACCCAAGGCTTTCCTGTCCTGCTTATACAAGAAATAGGTGGAGGAAATGACCCTTTACTTGTTCTTGATCTTTTCGAATTCTTACAAAAACAAAATCTCTCCTCAACAGGTTGATGATTGATGTCGAAACTCGTTTCCTTTCCCAAATCTTCAACATCATCTGAGCTCTCAAACCCAAGGCCTTCGGTGCATAACGATAAACTCTCCGAATTCATGGAAGAAAAGCTATCACTATGCTGGTATTGCTTCTTGTGACCACTTGTTGGAAAATAGCTTCTTTCATTCTTGTTGTCAAGTGGCCTTTCAATGTCATTTTGTTGGCCTAAATCGGCCAACAATGATGATGAAAATGACGATGAGAATGATGAACAAGGAGTTGATTGATCAGCAGGGATCATCAAATCAGGAGAAGATGAGGAGGAAATAGAAGAAGACTTATCAACAACAACAAATTACTTTATTCTCTTTGAAATGTAGTTCTCCAAAAATCTCTGTAAAAGAAGAGTCTTCAATAGGTTTCATGTTCTTGATATGTTTCCAAGGAGAAAGGGACTCAAAAAGTGTTGGACTTTCAGGTAATGGATTATCAAAAATGTGTTGAAGGCTTCCACAGGCTGCAGCCATAGTTTCTTTCTTTTTTTTTTCCCCAACTTTCTTGTGGGAAATATGGTATAGTTTTAACAAAGAAGAAAACACAAAACTAAGCACATGAAGATTAATTTATTTATTTTTTCATGTGTTAGCTAGTGTGTGAGAGAGGAAAAAGAGATAAGAAGAGAGAATGAAGGTGAGCAAGTAAAGGGTAGGAGAGAGATGCATGGGAATGCCAAGGTTTTGCTGATAAAGTCAATAAGAGGGGAAGGTTGCTATTTATTAGGGTACCTCTAAGTTGGGAGTGGAACAAGGATGGGTGGTTAATGTGTTATCTAGCTTTGGATGATTTTTGGTGGTCGTAGTTTTTGTAAGTTTTGTGTTAAAAAAAATTTGAAAATGATTACTTAATTGCCTTATCTTTTTTGCCATGTGAGTATATATCAAAAGTTATTTTATTTACATTTGATAGTGTGGTGTACACGTGGTTATTTTATTATTTGATATTGTAATTTTTTTATTTATTTTGATATGTATATACAAAATACAAAATCATACATTCAATACATCACTAATGTGTCACTTGATTTCTAAAAGAATAAATGAAAATCTAAGTAATCTAAAATTAGAAGTCTAATTAATATATTTTTTTCAGGTAAATTAATTTTTACAAGTTGCCTTGAATTGTGATTTGTAAATGATTTCTTTTTTATTGTATAATTATGCTCACAATAATTTATCAATGTAGAAAAGAATTATGAATTTTGGAAATGATTGGTGTTTGTAAATGTAACTGGTCTGTTTTACTTGTGCTATATATCTCAAGATTTTAAAGATTTAACTTCAAAATTCAAAGAAATTACGCGTATTGTGCTATAGCTTGTGAACTTAATATACGAAGGAATTCAATTAGTCGGTTTATAGATATGTTTTAGAGTTAAGTTTAGCATTATTGAGTGGACAAACGCACCAGAAGCACCTCAATATAATGTCCTTCGGCTGTAAACGAACCAAGCGTTTGTGACCGATTTCCGATCAATTCAGTCAAAAATTCATTTAAATTTGAGTTGATTGAGTGATAAAATTATTAATATGTCATTAGATTGTCGAAAAAAAAAAAAGAAATCTAATTAAATATTTAAAATCAGTGATTAATTATTTAATAATATAATTTTGATACGTGAATTGATTTTGATAAGTAGCAATGAATTTGTGGTCTTGTAATTTATTTTCTTTCTTTAAATTAGACGGACAGACAACAATTATATGCATATAATGCAAATTAACCAACTAAGCAAAACACTACTTTTTGTAGCACCCAAGTCTTATCTTGGGCAAAATTGGAGATCTTTTAGATGCATGGAGAACCCAGCTGCTTACATGTGAGAGGCAAAAGAATTCTTCATTTGCTTGTGCAGAATACATATTGGGCAAGGGATAGAAGGTAAAAAAACAGTTAGTTTGCCATTGAAGGCAATGACAAAGTTGCTAGGGGGGGCTGTGATAAGCTATAAAAGGTCACATTTTCATCAACTTTATTTCAATTCCTAATCACTTTATTGAAGTAGAATGCTTTACAGAGCATATTGATGTGATTTTGCAAAATAAATAAATAAATCATGAAACCACAAGAAACACTTCTTAGCTTATCAGCAACTCCCACCTCTCAAGTTTCCCTATCAGGATGTATGTTAATAGACGGCCAAGAAAGGCTTCACCAAGTCAAATTTTCTTGGTGTAATCCTCAACTGTTTGGACATGTAACTTTGCCAGAATTGTATGGTACGTACCGAGTGTACATTTTATACGATAGATGGATTGTCATAACAGCAGGTTCGAGGTTGGATTGTTTATAATCAAATCAAAGTTGAATAAAATTTAATGTTCGTTATTAAATTTTTTAATTCAACTCGATAAAGTTGAAACTTTAATTTTACATATAAAAAATCCAACCTATCGAGCTTGATTCAAGCTATTCAGCTCAAAAGATAAAGTAATCAAGTCTGAATACATTTACATAGCCATTAACATGATCAAACATACTTGAATATTGAAGTGTTCAACTTTTTTAAATTTATTTACATCCCTAATTGTTGCTCAAAAAAAATATATAAAATGTCCACAAAAAAAAAATAGTAACCGATAAATTAAGGTAAGAGTGACACAAAATTTAAATCCAAACTGACCATTTAAAAGTTAAACCTGTAAATTGAGGTGTAATGTAGACTGATAGGACAGCTTGGAGGAATTTTACAGATTTGTTAAACATGTCTTATTATGCATCACTGATCGCCTATCTTTTGGCTTAGATAAATCTTGTCCTTGGTGCCAGTGTCTAAGAATATTCCAAATTGATCAGCAACAATGAGCAGCCCTCTTCCAAATTTCCTGGACCCTCTAATAAATAATCCAAGGATGTAACTGATATGAAGCCTCTAAATCCACAGGATATTGTTCTTTATCGGAGTTATTTCTTTCTTTGATAATTTTACAACTATCAGATAGTAGTGGCTCATCAACGTCCGTATCTTTTGTTGTGGTCCTGGTGCATCAAAAAGATACATCTATGATCAGCTTCCACAAGAAAATGATACAAAAAGACAAATTTCTATCTCAAATTTTAAGGGTCGGGCTGTGGACTAGTAGGCTCCAATAGAAGCACCTCATCCATTTCAAGTAAAAGGAAGATGACATCCACAGATGCCAATTGTAATCATACACATGAAGGACATGATGAAATTCAGAATAGAAGCTGTTAAGAGGTGTACATCTGACAGTGAAACAAGTTTAGAAAATCACTCGGTAGCACCATGTGGTAATTAAAATGTACATATCAAAGAATCAAACTGAATATAGAGAGTTACTTTCATCATAAAGTCGGTCAGGGCGAGCAGAAGTATACATCTGCTTCATTAACGCCAAGCTTCAATTCTCTCCGTCAGTGAGTTTATACGGCTCAAATTGCTAATTCCTTTACTCTTATTATAAACTCCAATAGCTTGAGTCACAACATGCTGCTCCTCAGTATTTTTAGTACAGTTCATCTGATTGAAATTACTCGACTGACCTGTTCTGCTTTCCTGAATATTCTCTTTGATGTCAGCCCTTGGATCACTTACTTGAGGTTCTCTTAGATTGGTTACTGTACAGGATTCAGCGGGAGTTCCAGTAGATGCGCTTTCATCAGAATATTCTTCGGGAGAAGTTGAAGAAGTGAGATACTCCTCAACACTGATGTTATCTACTTGAATACACGCGGAAGCGCTATCTAGTTCAGGTTCTCCTGATATGAATAAAGGTTCTGGCTCTTCATTTGACTCACGGGCATCCTCCACATGCAGCTCTGGACTCTGATGTCCATTCTCATCATAAGGTTCAGGGTGGGAGGTGGAAGCTTGTTCTACAACCCCTATGATATCTTCTCTGTCTCTTAAGGTCTTCTCAATAAGTTTCTTAAGAAAATTCATTACTTGGACCGCATACATTAATGCAGTCAATGGATCAGCCATCTGCAGAAGAAAAAACTACAGTCAACTCTGAAAAAAATGCAAAGGAAGGATTAGGGGAACATTATTCAAGAAGGGCCAAAGCATGATTAGCAAAAAACGACATAGAAACAAGGTTGAGATGAGAATAATAACATTCGGATATGTTTTTCTTTTTTTTTCCCCCCCTTTTGGGAGGTAATGTGGAGTTGTAACAGTTAAAAGTACCAATTATGACTCCAACCATCACTTCAGAGATGCATCAATTTCAAGTATGATGCTGCACTTGGCCAGAATGAGATAGTAATGCACATGCAAAGGTGGCAGAATGGCTACAAGATTATCGTTCCTTCTCTTAAGTTACTTTTAGATGGTCTCAGTAATTCTGTCCCTTTTAAGTTTAACAAACTTTCTGGAAGTGGTATTTTGTCATTGCATCTACAGTTTGTCCACAAAGATTTCAGCCTTAGTTCCCAAAAGCACAAAAAGTAACCTTTGGTTCTTATACCTTGTCTTTTTCCGTTAAGAAGAACAAAGTAGATAAACAACTGAGAAAAGTGCAAAATTGCGAAGCTGTACAACCATTACGCATCATAAGAGCCAAAAGGTGGCAAAGTTGATAGAACAGCAACAAACTCATAGATGATAGAACAGTTAAACTACATGCTGATCCTTATGACATCAAAAGTTACAGCATTAAAAAACTAAGTAGCTAATAGAGCATTACCTAATGCCATCAAAACTGAAGCATTAAAAAACTAAGTAGCTAATAGAACATTACCTAATGCCATCAAAACTGAAGCATTAAAAAACTAAGTAGCTGACAGCACATTACCTGGGTCATGTTGGGTGCAAACACCATTGCAATGTTGCGTGAGTTCATCTTGTTCAGATGTTCCAATTGAACAACATCTGCCATCAAATTTATGGCCCAATCCATGCAAAGCGGCTTCTGATGGGGGTAGAAGCCTCACAAGCGCAGCACAATCCTCCATTGTTTGGCACTGCATTATCTGTTCAGGCGCAATAGGATCTAAAACACCCCTGGGGAGTTCTCTGAACCAAGCCTGTGTGGGATCATGTAAAGATTATGTCAATCCTACACATGCAATGACTATTATAAAAGGGGCTAGCAAAATGAATTTCTCGTGAGCAAAGACCAACGGTTCCAAAGCTTAAAAACTGTAGACCTAATAAGAATTTTGCCGACTCCAGATCTTTTCCCAGTTCAGAACAACCAAACCCCTTTATATGCAACTCTTCCAGATTTTAAGATTGGCCCAAGAGGATGAATTTCTTCTTGCTTATTCTCTAAATACTGATTAAGAAAGGTTTTTCCAAGAATGAAAAATAGTCATCAAACCCAAATTTTAAGAACACAAAGGAAAATCCGGAAAGCGACATGGTTCCCTAAAAAAATACAGAAGTAGAATATGAATAGGAACTGATTAACAAAGATTTATAATCTAGATTTATAATGTAATGCTGACCCATAAAAGTCTACATATTCACTTAATACAATTCCTGCAAAACCAACAATCTGCATCCTATGTAGTCAATTAATTCCAAAACTGTACCCAAGAAAAGATCTTTTACTGATATATCTAGGATATTGAAGTTCCATCCTACGCCCAGAATTTCATTCTTGGTCAATCAACTGGAACCATGGGCAGTCTTTATCATTTAGTCATTGACAGTAATTGATGATATGGTCATGAATGACAAATTATTCTTCAGTTTATCAGGAAAAACATGTGCAGACATACATCATTAATATTCATGTGAAGAATTCATTGATATACATTCATTTCTAGCTTCACTAATAACCCTATCATGAAGACATTCACGAAATACCAAATAGCAAATGTGCATGAGGTATACCTTGATAAGGCCAGCCAAACAGTGAACATCAATGCCTTCTGGAATAGTTCCCCTGTTTAATTGATGGGTCCCTGACATACTCTTCCTGACTATTTTCTGCATTTATTCTGAAAATCCCTTCAGCCTGCATATGCAGGGTCAACAATTAACGAGCTTGTAAATTAAGTAGGTGGTGGAGAGTTAACTAGCCATAGAGAGAAATATTTTTCTTGGATGAAAGAGAGTATGTGATCCTACAATAAGAATGAACATCATAACAATAAACGGTCACCTGTAGGCCACCTTGAGCATATAAATGCATTTGCATAAGTAGGAGGATTGTTGGAATACTGTTCCCTCGGGAGTCGAATGATAACTGCATGGATTCAGTGGAAACTCCAAAAACAGTAGCACTGTGATTCAAGTTCAAAAAGTCGGCAACATGAAGATTCAATCATGCTAACAAAATGGTAAATTAAAATTTAAAATGGATTCTCAATAATGTAGAATACTCATTGAAACATTACAAAACGCTAATGACAAAAATAAAAAAAAGTTTACTTTCTAGATACCCCTAGGAACCAAGTCCATCTAATACTGCTTATATTCTTGCTTGCTGCATGATTAAAGAGAACTATAGCCATTGTTATGCAAACAGCATGCTACACTACAACCTTTCGTATCAATATCTAGATACCCATGGCAGATATCGGGGCATAAAGAGGAAATGGATCTTCATCACTTGATTAAGGTAAATGATGTCATCAGTTAACGAAGCAGGAGAAAATCTCTAAATTCTATGCATGGATACATGACTCAATGGTGGAAGACACACCTGGCATGCCAACCATGCAGACATGTGGAAGTTGCTTAAAATGCATATGCTCATATACACCAAATATGCAGCAGTCAACAGAAACAAAGGCACAAACATCTTAATTTCAACAAACTAATTCCCCATTACAGCTTGAAGAAACTCTAGCAGCAAACTGAAACACTTTTTACAATAAACCAGTCATATGAACCAATGGAAGGATCATAAGTCTATCCGTCGCTCCCTCCCCCCTTTTCCTTTCTCGTTTTTGCCAAATAAGTATCATATTGTAAAGTCATTTGCAAATTAAAGCAGAAATAACTTTTCGAAAAATAAACTTGTATCTTGTCAGCTGTTTCAATAAAGTAAATCTTGAAAAAGAGAGCTCACAAAAGGACAAGGGCCTCCCATAAACCTTGAGGTCATGGGCTCCACTTTAATCCAAATCCTGTTTGCCATTACAAAGAAAAGATGAATATCGCCTGAATTCTCAGAGATCCAATTATACAAGTGCTTCAATATCTGAAATTCTTAGTCCAAGCTTTAAATCCGTGCTCCATACAAGGTCCAAAAACAGTGTCCCAGGGGGGTAGAATAATGCACATTCTGGCCAATGAATAGTGAATACCAGAGTAAAGAAAATGCCTTTCTAATGCACATAAGATCTGCTCCAAACCAGAATCTCTGAAGAAAGATATTTGGTAGCTCACAGACAAGAAAAGCAAGGATAGGACAAAAGGAAAAGTATAAATAAAGAGAATGATATAAAGACTCTTTTGCCTTATCACTTATCACTTGTAACAACAAATATAAGGTTTGAGTAAATCTGCCGAATTACTTGATGCACAATTTGGACGTGAAGCATAACTCATATTGGAAGAGCAGTAACAGATAACAGTGGAAAGCAACAAAAAATGCTCCCTAAGCAGATATAGTTTCCTCATAGAGAATAACAGAAGCACAAATCACTGGGTATATTGATTTATGGATTCCAAGTGGAGAAGTATATCCTATCTCTTTGCAAAAATGAGATGGAGAATAACAGTTTTGACAGGATACAATATTTGATTAGGATGAGTTCTCTCGGACAGCTAATTTGGTATGTTGACAGTAGAGTAAGTATATAGATCAGTACAAGCCAATGTTTAAACCTAAATTCATTATATCTTCTTTTTCAAGGAAAGGAACTTCAATTACCTTTCTGCCAACATAGAGAAGTAAACCGCTGCAGACAACTAATTAATTATGTCTTAATATCTCAGAGGTAATTTAATAGCAAGTCCACACATCCCCGTATGCATATATTATACATTATACCATAGCCAACAATAAAGCATAAGAAAACCCCTCATACAGAAAAACATAAATGTAACTGAGCGTGCAATTACCAAAGCATCATAATTGGAAAAATCATTACTCCAACTTTTATGTCAGATATCTAAAGTACCAAGAGCTTAAAGAATCATCAGTAGATATCAATCCATACGTGTTTATATCCATTTAAACAAAAGGAATAAAACACTAAACTTACAAAATCAACTTCAAGAAAAAACCATCAAATTAGCAAAAATCAGATATTCAATAATTCATAAAAACAACATCATAGATATTTCCCAATTCAGAAAATTCCTTCCAAACAAGACTAACAATTCAGCTAAATTACCAACAAGCAAGACTAACAAACTCACAACACAAATGACATGGAGAATTCCAAAATCCAAGAACAAGAAAATTCATCCAAATTTCACAAATTAAACAAACAGGGAAAAAAAAGGGGATGTTTTACCTAGCACTAGGAGCCCTTCTGTTGGTAAGGAACTTCAGGCTCAAACTCAACAGGTAAACCTAAGAATCCATTAAACCTATCAAAAGTAACATGTGCAACATGGCGAACATTAGTAGGCCAGCCAATCTCCATCCCTCCACCACCATGCTCTTCTCTTCCACCACCACCACCGACACCATTAGAAGTAGTAGTCTTGCAAGCCATCCAAATACTCTTCCTAAACAATGTCACCAAAAGGGCTAATAAAGACAACTGATGATCCCTTCTCTCTTTATTCTCTCTTTCTTTCACCTCCCTTTCTTCTTCTTCTTCTTCCTCTCCAGCCTCTCCAGCTGTAAATCTAGCAACAATTTCTTCTTCTTCTTCTACTTCTCTACCTCTCATAAAAGACTGAAACAATGCCCCATTGTGGTGGGTTGGGGTGGAAATTGAAGGAGAAGAGGAGGATGAAGATGAGTGGAGCACCTCTGTCATGGCTGTCTGTCCTTTTCAGAAGAATTTAAAAAATGGGGTTTTTCTTTTTAATTTTATCCCAAAAAAGAAAAATCAAGAAAACAAGAATCTTTATTAGTCTTTTTCTTGAGAATTACAAAAAAAAAAAAAAAGTGTTCTTCAAGATTTGGTAAAGGGTCTAAAGAAATTGAATAAAAAGAGAAGAAAGATTCAATCTTGATGTAAAAATGTGAAAGTGGTGGTTGTAGTTTGAGGGGGAGAAGAATGAACGAATGGGAAGGAATATTTGGGGAGAGATTTTCTATATAAAAATATTATCATAAATTTAATTTTGAGTCTCGCTAAATTTTACAATTAAAATTAAATTTTATAAAATTTTATTTACATTAAATAATATCATAAATTTTATAATATTTAATTTATATTACAAGACTATAAATAATATCATAAATCAAATCTATCTAAATCTTTCTCATTTTTTATATTAAAGGGTTAGCAGTAATAGATTTAGATTGAAAGAATGGTAAAGAGGGAGAAATGGGACGTGAGAATCATGAACTTTGCTGACTGCTGACTATTTTTCAGAATAATTACCTTTTATTTTATTTATTAGGGAGTATTTATTTTATTCGTTTATTTCTCGTAAGGAAAGATTTAGATAAATCTGATTTAAGATTCTAATTATAGATTATTTCTCGTAGGAAAAGATTTAGATAAATACGATCTATGATTCTAATTATAGATTTTATAATATAAATTAAATATTATGAAATTTAAGATATCACAAGATTCTATAAAATTTAATTTTAATTCTAAAATTTACAAGTAAAATCCAAATCGAGTTGTATTGTTGGTTTTGATCGGAAGCTTGGAGTAAATCAAGAAATGGAGGGTGAGGAAAGCGGAACCCAAAAACCATCTATGTAATGTAGGAATATGACAAATGCATATACCGTACATTATATTTTATATGAAAAAATATTTAGATAAATCTGATTTTTAACTTTATTTGTAGATTCTATGGTCAGATTCTTCAAAATTTAACCCATACCACAAGATCTATAAGTGAGATCAAATACCGAATCTATTTAAATATTTACTATTTTATATGTACCAGTGGGTGTAGTGTGTGAGACTGGTTTTTTTTTTTTTTTTTAAAGGGGGGGGGGGGGGGTCTGATGGATGTTTTCGTGATAATATGATATCTTGAAAGGCTGCTGGTTTTGGTTTTGGTCCTTTTGGATCTCGTTGTTAGGGGTTTTTTTGGACGTATGGTTATGATTGGTTTTGTCTTGCCTAATATTCTTTTGGTATATTGGGGTATCCAATAAAAGGGAAATAATTAGTTTAATCTAATTTTTGATTCTCACTCATAGTTATAGTTGCAGATTTTATAATATGAACTAGAAAAAAGCATGTGTATGCATGTATAATACTTTTAATTTATTGAAAATTTTTATTTTTGAAACTCATAGTTATAGTTGTAGATTTTATAATATGAACTAGAAAAAAGCATGTGTATGCATGTATAATACTTTTAATTTATTGAAATTTTTTATTTTTGAAAAAAATAAATGAGTAATCAATGAATGATAACCAAGTATGAAAATTTTAGTTACTGTTGAGTTTTTTTATACAGGATTTATATATTTTTAATATATTTTCTCTTTTTTATTATAATTATTTTCACCTATCTTTTTTTTATTTTTCAATATTATTTGTTATTTGTTACAAAATTATATATAAATTTCATTTTTTTCTTAGATATTAAATAAATTTTCTCTTTTATGAGAACAACATATAATAATTGTATTTTTTTTATTTATATTTTTCTCTTCTAGGTGCCTAGATCATAATTTTCATATAGTGTCACCATCAATTAATTAAACAATTAAATATTAAGATATTTTTCATAGTATTGAACTTTTTAAATATATGTGCATATTCTTTGTCATTACAAAAAAAGATAATATCATTATCAAGTATCAAACATTATAAAGATGAAGTATTTTGAAATTTTATTAGTAGCGAAAATATTAATAGGTAATCGGATGATATATGGATAATAATTACAAAAAATGATTAATAAAAATTTCAAAACATAAGAAAAAAATGAATATAATTAAATAAATGTAAATAATATATAAATCAAACAAAAATTATGCCTTATGTATAGGATAACTAAACAGATCAACTACTATATTCTTCATATTATAAATAGGTATTATATAATTTATTAAATCATTATAAAAAAATTGAAATAATAAATTGTTCTTTTGTCTTGCTAACTATATGCAATGAATGTTAAATAAAATATACCTTTATCTTACTCTACAATACACAAAATGCTAATCAATTTGTAGTTTTAAATATAACTAAAGTAACACATTATTACTTTAAGTGAGATTTTATATATATTTTGTATCACAATTAATTTTTTGCTAACATATTATGCAAAATATATATACATATAGAAAATATATTGTGATGTTATCTCTTAAAGTTTTGATAACATTCATTTCAATACTTAATTGACGTTTTAAACTCTTTATTCATCTTTAATGGCATAAAATGTAGTTAACTCCGATATAAAATAGTTTTTATTTTTCTGTTAGATTCATGAGTTATAATATTCTAATAGCGACATCACTAATAACTTAATCAATTATAGACAAAAACTTTTTCATAATAGTAAACTTTTTTGAAATATATCTATATATTCTTTATCATTTGTAAAGGATAAAATCACCACCAAATATCAAACATCATTTAATAGATGAAGCGTGTCAAAATTCTTTTATAATGAAAATATTTACAAGAGATTAAATAATATATAGTAATAATTACAAAAATGATTAAATAAAATTTCAAAAAATAAGAAAAATAAACCCAAATATAAAGAATAAATATATCAAACAAAAAATATGTTTCTTATATAAGAAAGCCAACAAATTAAACTAACATGTTTTGTATAATATGGACAGGTATCACATAATATATTAAGATAATAATCAAAAGGCGAAAATAAAAATTTATTCTTTATCGTACTCTGAAATGTAAAGAAAATTAATGAAAAAATCCTCTATATTACTCTAAATGCACGCAACTCGAATGACAAATATTTAATTCTAAAGACGTGATCCAAAATAATATGTAATTTCTATAATTTGTATTATAATTAATTTTTTAACATATTGTGTAAATTAATTATGTATCCAGATAGAGGATATATTGGTATTTTTCATGTTTCTTAATCTTATGATAATATTGATATTCTGAATTCTTTCATTCATCCTGAATGGTATCGAATGTGATTAATTCCAAAATTATATTTTGATATAATATTTTAGTATGAAATTAAATTTGTATTAATATATAAACAAAATGAAGGCTAATAAAAGTGTATGGATTTATTTTTTTATTTTTTTATTTTTTGTACTTTTTCAATTAATTCCTTTTATTATATACCAAGATATTTAATCTACGTCTTTATTATTTTGTTAAATAATGAAGAATTACATTTTAATTTTCAAAATTGACATGTAAAATTAATCTATAGTTGTAATTATTTTAGAGTATTTAATAGTATGACTATATTTGAATAACATATGTTGTCTTTTAAAGTAATTACCCGCTTAATTTTATTTCTATATTGTCATTCCTACAATTTAAACGTAGTATTTTTATAGGTTTTGTAATAATTAGTCTAAACTATTTTGAGCATGAATCATATAATTGGTTTAACATTTTTTACCTTATCAATAGCTAGCTAGTCCAAACCAATATTTCTTTATTGTTATAGCATATACTGTAACAACCGATATTGTAATTTTCGAATTTGACATTTAAACTCATTATATACCTATAACTATTTAGAGTATTGTTACAATCATTTTGAAAATATTTTAGGTATATGCATTGTATCATGGGTTGAATTTATTTTCTAATTCATTAATAGTTCATCTAAACTCATATTATACAAAATGATGTTATTAAAAATAAAGATTTAGCAATAGAAATACTATTAAAGAGGTTTAAAATTAACAAATACTTTTATAATGATTAAAAATTGTGAGTTTTTTATTTTGTTCTTGAGCTTTACTTTCGTTGCTTGGTTAATTTTCTTTTCTTCATGTAGGACAGAGAACAACAAATCTAAATTAATTGTAATACATACTTAAAAGAAATAAGAAAATAGTATTATATATTTCACTATTTTTTCACTTTATATAAATTTAATTATTTATTTGTTTGATTACTAATTTTGTGATTTTTAAGTTGGAACATACTCAAAAATTCTATACTCATGGATATATCTCTCATATTAACTAAAATTTCAAAGAGAGAAAAGTCATTATAATCAAAAGTCGTGAAACTATTATAGGTGACTATCAGTTAAAGAAAATTGTGCTTAAAAAATAATATTGGTCAGATTTGTCATCTTCTTCAACTAATCCAAACCAAAAAGGTTAGCAAAAATGCCAAATTCAATTTCAATACATTTTTTCATCAAATTTTATATGAATCAAATATTCTCTGTATAAAATGTTTATTCATCAGAAAAAATTGAACAAAAAAATATTAGATATAATGGGATAAAATAGTCAACATGTTTAATTGATATAATAGAAGCATTTTACTAGTAAATAGATAATGTAGTTAAGTATTAATCTATTAGTGACACTAAAAAGCGGTGAAGTGTAATTAACCTTATATATAAAGCACGCAGGGGTAACGATCTAATTAGGTTTCCCGTGCATACTTGAATGAGCAATTAGAGAAAAGAAAATAATTGTAGTGAATTTGTAATATTTATAATAGTTATAAAAGATTATTTTTTATTATGAATAAAAAATAGAAACAATTTGAATATATATTACAAAATATAATATTTTTATTTTATTCTTTGTTGAAATATAAATGATTTTTCTACTCTTAGAATTATGTTTATTCTTATTATGTATTTATGCCAAAATTTCGTAATAAGTTAAGGAATAAATAATCTATTTCATTAGCATTTCATATATTTTAGAATAAGATAAATGATGTTTTCATGAACATTTGATACATTTTAAAGCAAACAAAAGAACAAATTATTATTTCAATTTTTTGTAATGAATATAATATGCTATATTATACCTATCCATAATATGGAGAACATATATAGTTTAATTTGTTTAATTTCTTATACATAAGACATAATTTTTGTTTGACTAATTTAGTCATTACATTTTAATTACATTCATTTTTTATTTTTTGAAATTTTAAGTATAATAAATATTTTTATACAAGTAAAAGTCTTCCATGTTATTATGTATTTATGTCAAAATAGATGGTTGTATCCTAAGCAATAGGTAGAATAGATTATGAGTAATTTAATTAATTATGTTTTCTTATTAGGAATTAGAAATTATATGATTAATTATTTTTATTTTTTGAAATTTTACTTATAATAAATATTTTTATACAAATAAAAATCTTCTATCTTATTATATATTTATGCCAAAATAGGTGGTTGTATCCTAAAAAATAGGTAGAATAAATAATGAGTAATCTAATTATGTTTTCCTATTAGGAATTAGAAACTATATTTCATTAAGGGCGGTTATTTTAGGCATTACAAAAAAGTAGAGAAACACTTAAATATGTTTTCCTATTAGGTATTGGAATATTACATTTTATTAAGGGCGGGTATTTTAGTCATCACAAAAAAGGGAGAAACACATTGAGGGGAGAAACAGTTTGAGGGAAGAAATAAAAATTGACTCGCATATATATAATAGTATAGATAGATAAATTAAATATTATAAAATAAATTATATTATTTTATATAAATAAAATTTTATGAAATGTCAGATCAGCTTTGTCAATTGGGGGGGTCAAAGTTATGATATGGCATTGGAGCTTTGACTTGAGGCCTCGTTATTCTCCTTTCAAGTTTCAATCCAACTCATTTCAATAGAGCGTTCGGTTTATCATTCCAGGCATCAAATATGAGAAATGAAAGAATTCAGATTCTCACCTACCAAGATCTACCTTAATTTTACCTTGCATGACATTAATGGAAGATAGCAGGATTGTGAAAAATACTATCATGATGTGGTTAGTATTGTCTCTCTCCAAAGTCCAAACCCCTCCAACAAATACGGAGGACATATTTAACTCTCCAACACCCTCCCTTCACCGTTGTAGAGAAGTTCAAATTAATTCTTCCATTGTAGTTTCCTTTCATCCCTCCAACAGAAGGGAGGAGAAAGTGGGCCTTCTAAACTTTCACTCTTACTTTCCTGAAGGATCAAGGAGTAAAATCATAAAGCTTCCACTTAGTTTCTTTCCTTCCATATTTCTGATTTTTCAGGCCAATCACGCATAATAAAAATGTGTTACAGTTGAAAACAACACAAGCTGTAAAGAATCAAGCATGCTAGACAAATCCAAATCATGTCCACCACAATGTGCCGAAATCCCCCATTCATGGATTACGTATAGGGCACTTGATGTCTTGAGTTGTCCTGTAAATGCTTCATACTACGAATTTTCTTCATTAACATGGCTTTTGGATCTTCTATAGCAAATTCAATCATAGAACATAAGTAACAGTAATATGTTAACAGTATCTCTCTTGTGAGGGATTTATAACAGTCAGCAAACACTAAAAATCAACTTCATTTGCACATGGATTTCCATTTCCATTTGGCCACAACTTGAGAAAATTTGCCTTAGTCATGCACTTCTTAGATGTTTCTTATCTTTTGACAACAGGTACCACCCCCCGGCGCCAAGAAGAGTCACCGCTCCAGCAACAACTGCATAGTTTCTATACTTGTCAGTTGACACACCAGGTGTCGAGGAACTCCCGGCACTAGGTTTAGCATCAGCCACAGATCCTGAGCCCCCTGAGTTTGTTGTTGTCCCTTCTGGTTTGGGTCCCTGCAATAAATTAGCCATCAAAGTTTAATATTCACAGCTTAAATGAAACTATGAGACACTCAAAAAATAAACCCAAAAGGAACGCATCTAAATCTCACGTGATGATATTAACACAGCATAAAAGCTTGATGTGAACAATAGTACAAATATTCAAACTAAAACATTCTACTAAAATCATATATCGGTCAAATTTAAAGTCCAAAAAAGTTGGGAATCAACTTGACAAGGACTAGACATTAATCAATAGTTAAGTGTTACTAGGAAAGCACACATTACAGCAGCCAAAATACAATCATCATCATGTCTCAAATTGATCAGTTGATTCCTTTCCCTTGTGTCAAAATAACCAAGGATTTTCTTTCCAGCTCTGCAGGATATTTTGATTAAAAAGCTGCAAATTAAACCAGTAATAGTTCACAGTTTCTGTTCTCAATTCCATTCTGTAAGGACAGCCTCCTTCACAAACTTGCAAAACTCTACAGAGATCCCTAATCTAATGAACTTCACATCACTCACTTGAATTCCAATTTTTTTTCCAGGCTTTAGCATAGAGATCATTTGCATTAAAAAATTACTATACAATGATATATGCCAAATGCAAAACCGTAAATCTTTTTCTTTCTTTCTTTGGGTGGGAGGCATGTAGTCAGCAAAATGTACCTTGCGTGCAAGCTTCTCCAACTTCTCTTGCTCAATTTTCTGCATAGAAAGGAAACAAATTCAGCAGTTAAAGAGTTTGACCTAAGCACACAAACCCATGAAAGGAACTACCCAGTCAACATAAAAAAACAGAAACTCGTGTATAATGAATGACAAGTTTTTCATCAATACATTTCATTTTCCATGACACTTGTAAGGAAATCAATTTAAACTTAAAAAAAGGAGAATGAGCAAGAAAAGAAAAGAGTAATGAGCAAGAAAAGGAAAGAGTAAGTACTGAGATATTGAAAAGAGAAAATCAATTATCATGAGCCATGAAGGGAAGAGCCAGCAAGACATGCTCATCGTCTTTTTCACCCTGAAATCTTCATACAGTAGTGTGACAAATCAACACCAATGGAGACAGGGGATGAAGTCAAAACAGCAGACCTAAATTCTAGGGCAGCCTACACAGAAAAAGGATAGGGAAAACCTTAGACTAGCACTAAGAAACGCAAGAAATGAAACATCTAGGTGCTAATGCCTATCAAGCACAATAAACATGCTTTTATCCTAAAAAGATCCAGGAACAGAGTTCAACACAGTTTAACGAATATTGGCCAAACGTGGTTTATAGTGTCTAGCATCTAAAAAGAAAGACTACAACATGAAACAGTGTATGATAATGTGATTCACCCAAAAGTTGAAATAGTTTTGAGGGACTTATTGGAAGCATCTTGGTGTATGAAAACCAGTATACCTTCCATGAAAAATAACTACATGTTTACTAACTAAACAGAAGGCTGTTTTCTTAAAGAGCTTAATGTTGTCAGTAGCACAAGGGAAAACACAATTGCGAAGGCAAATGTAAAACACCTGAACATGCTCTATTATAGTGCAAGGGAATGTTCCAGGGGCCTGCTCCATCATGGTCGTGTTAATTCATGGATCCCTTCCATACATTGACTTCAGAAAACACAATTACAAAAAGGAAGGAGAAAGAGGAGACGGGACAGGGAGGGTAGACAGGCTGCTGAGCTGAAAGATTCTAGTTGTTCATTTAGTTCAACATCAAGATACATCTAAACATGAAGGCTTCTGAAGGAATATCAATACCATCCAATGTAATGAGTAGTCAGTTACAAACCTAACACCAATCCAGAAAGGCCCAGATAACAGAATAGCTGAATGAAGATTTTATCAAGCACAAAAGAAAAACACAAAATAACTTGAAACTCCAATCCCCTGGCAAGATGAAAGCATTCAGCATCTTGATATTTCCACTCACAATATGCTTTAGCTACCACAGCTTATGAAATGACATAACATATACATGTATGACGACCTTGTCGACCCAGGCAAATCTAACATCAAAACAAAAAAGATCGGAGATACAAACAATGAACCACCTTAGATAACTATAACAAGAGGATAGATTTTATAAGTCCCTAAAAGAGAAAAACGACCCAGTACCATCATTAGATCCTACTAAGAGTTAGAGATTTAGAAAGCAATAAACCACAACCCAGCAACTATTAGAAAACAGTTCGGATAAAAAAAAAAAAAAAAAAGATGCACAATGATCAGCATTCTACTAATTAACCTTGATGTAGACGTTTTCTGCAGCTTTTTCAGAGAGGCTCCTCGCTGAGAACTTTACCACTGCTAGAGAGCCTGCGAGAAACGTATCGCATAACCATCCTACTCGCCATTTTGAGTTTCCGTCACAAGAAATTTCCTGTCCAAAATTGTGAAGGGTTACTAAATCGCCATACAACAATTGTGTCCACTGATTCCACTAACACATTGCATCAGCGAATAAATCAATAAGCTGAATATGAATTCCAGAACTAAATTAAACCTCCAAACATATTTTGCCAAGCAATTTGATACAATAATTATTTACATTAATTAATATTTACATTGTAACATAAACCTGAATTAAAATGAGTATTAGATAAATATAGACAAAACCCAGAAGCCCAAATTATAAAAAAAAAAAAAAAAAAAAAAAAATTTAATTAAAATAAACCCATCAAATTTTTTAATACCAGCACATAAAGAAAAAGAAAAACAAACCATTTTAACTGAAACCTAGAAATCTAAGTACTAGAAAATTATATAAAGTCAGCATGGCTATTGATCTTAAATGTAAATAAATATATGGACAGTATTCAAAAAATAAGCAGATTATATATGGAAAAATATCATTAAACAAAATATTAAATAAAATGGAAATATAGAATTAAATCAAGGGGTTGAATGCTTACAAAGATGTTGGGATTGAGGGATATTTGTGTGAGAACCTGAATACGGTTATATTCTATACTACTGTGGGGGGTTTTATGATATAGTTTTGACAAGAAAAGAAGTCAGCAGACTTGGTAGAAGGTTGTAGCAGAAAACAGCTCAGCTGGCTCAACAAACGGATTTGATTCTGTGGGCGGCTTGTAAATGGGTCGGTCCTATTCGTACCTTTTTATTTGTAATAATAAATCGATTGAATATGTGCGTTGTTATTCTGAACTGATTAGGATAGTGTATTTTATTATATAATTTATGCATAAACATAAATTTTAAAATAAATATTTATTATAATTACAAAAAAAATAAATTTTTTATAAATTATAAAATTTTTATATAAAAATTGTTTAAAGTTAAAAAAATATTACAAGACCCAAGTCGTAATACAGCAAGATCGGATGTATTTAAATATATTTTTATCAGATGAATTTAAATATAAATTTATTTTTTTAAATTTATCAGATTTGAATCTAAATATATTAATAAAATTTGAAACTGAATCCACTAGTCTAACTCTAATCCAATCCCTTTGCAAGCGATGAACCGAAAAATCAAATAGTTCAAGATTGTTTTGGGCTAGAATATGCAAAGCCCATCAAGCTGCCAAAAAATAACCTAGAATGGGACCCTAAACTCGAAAATAAAATTCGAAAATACCATTCAAGGGAATAACATTGAAAGTTGTTACAAAGCCAAGGTTTCTCATCGAAAACCACTAGTTGTCACCATAACTTTTAGAGAATATCACAATGTTATATTAATACTGTCTCTTACCCAAGAATAATACTAGAGAGCAAAAGTTACGATAAAAAAAAAAATGTTTGAATTGCATTATTTTGAGTATTTTTCAATAGGAGATACCAATCGTAGATCGGAAACTAGTTCTAGTGTACTACAATATAATTTGAAAATATTTATTTTTGATAACATACCATTTAAAACAGTATTTTTATATATTTTTCTCTTGAAATATTTGTGTATTAATACTATAAGGTGAATGAGACTAATCAAACCGAAACTATGGTAAAGACGAGGTTGATAAGTCGAAATAAAACAATCAATACATTAGTTAAAGTGTCCCAATTTCCAATGTCTCGAGAAAAAGAAAAAGAAAAATTTAGGGATCTCAAGGTAATAAGTTGCCCATTCAAAGGGTCCCAAATGTCATAACTCACAAGATATTAAAAAAAAAAAAAAGTAGGTAAATTGCAAAATATCCCCTCAACTATGCTTCATTTGCGACTTGCCCCCTAAACTACAAATTGCAACATTTTATCCCCTTTACTATAAATTTACAGCACATTGCCTTAATCAAGTTAATTTGAGATCTAATTTTTGAATGAAAAAAAAAATCACAATAACCTTCAAACAATTTACCATGTATTACCTAGACTACACTTTCTTCCCTCTTAACCTTCTCAATCTTTATTGTTGCTACCACCACCACCTCCAACACCAAAGCAATAGAAAAATTAGCCAAGTAGGCTTGTAAACGGGTCAAATTTAGGTCAAAATTAGTAATTACGAACCTGGATCCGATTAAGAATTTTGATTCAGGATCCGTTTCGATTACCCGATGGGTCTTAGAATGTAGACCTATCTCCTGGTCTGATCGGATCCAGATCAGATATATTTGTCACTCCTGTCTCAGGCCTACTCTTATGGAACCCTTGAACTTTTCCCTCAAGATCATACCACCAATTTTACAATATTAACAGCCCTTCTTCCAAGATCCAGTACCATCACCACCTTTGAATTTTAAAACCTCCATTGTTGCTACTCTCTCTGTCCCATTAAAAATATCATCTTCTCTATTTTAATTTGTCCTATAATTATTGTCACTTACCAAATATAGCATAAAATTTCTCCTTCAGTTCCATTTATACCCTAGTGCACTTATATAAAAAAGAGTTGCTAGCCTACCAATTTTTGTTGACTTTGCAAAAGATCCATGTATAAGTATACAATCTTAAAACATGCAGTAGTAAAGTGAGCATGAATAAAACACAAAACATTTTGTGTGTGATGATGCTAAAATATTACCACTAAAAATACTACACGTGACTTCGAGGTTGGGTCTATTAGGGATATTTTAATAATTTTATCCTTACGATTTAAATATCCCTAAATAAGTCAAGTCATGAGTGTTCGATACACGGATCGTTTCAACTCATCAATTACACATATAAATATTAAAATGGCAAGTTAGATTCATTAATCACTTTCTCAATTTCTTAAGTTCTGATTTTTCTCTGAAATTTACTCTCTGGTAAAAATACTGACTTGAGCGTCAGAACCTACCCTGAGGAACAAAGCCCCGATCTTTTCTTTTCAGGTGATCTAGACGTGGGTACTACACGCGATACTTAACCTAAACTTGTACTATTTTGTACTTGGTGTATTAGACTCTGCCTAGCCTAATTTTTTGCATCAACATTTAGAGTCGTCTATGGGAAACTTAAACTAAAAGTCATAATCTAAAATAACACCTAGCACACGGAACACTCACACAAGTAATGCCGACAAAGGCAAAAAGATTTCAACCCAACATCACTCAAATCAATCCCAGAAAGAGTTGGATCGGCGGGAGGGTTTGACAGGAATTTCGATCCTCGTGTTGTGGACAAAGATGAAGAGATTCACAAGTTGAGGAAATAGAATGCTTTGCTAAAGAAGGTGCTCATAAGGCAACAACTTGAGCATCACCTCTATGAAGATAAAGAGCCCCTGTGCAACTCAAGCGCCAATTTCCAGATTATCTACCCAAGCCTCATGCCAGCGAAGGAAAAAAGAGATAGATTGAGCAAAGGATGTATGAGCTCACCTTAACTGGATCTGGTCAACGAGAACATGCAGGTCAGTTTGCTCATCACAAATCAAGGAGAGTAGGTTTCTTGAGGTCGAGTGGCACCAAAGACTTGAGTAGACTGGGCAAAGCACCTTCCGTAGATCATGAAAGGAGAAGGTGTCAGAAGATGAATCAAACTATAGTGCTAATCCCAGAAAGGGAGAAGATCTAAGGAAAAGGTTGGAAGAACTACAAGCCAGAGTGGATAGAATAGACGACAAAGAAAGAAGGAAGAAATACCAAATACAAATATTCTCTTCCCTTCATCGATGATATTATGCAAGAGCCTCTTCCAAGATGGTGGCAGACACCAAACTTTGACTCCTATGATGAGAGCACCGATCCATGGCACTTTCAGCCTACCGCTTTAAAATGTACCTCCAAAGAGCATCTAATACCATCCTCTACTGAGGGTTTCCTGGAACCCTCAAGGTCGCCGCCTCATACTAGTTGAGAGAATACAGGAAGGGTGATATAAAAAACTTTGATCAGCTAGTGGATTTATTTTTAAACAAGTTTGGGAATTAGAAAATGATCACTAAGGCAAAGAACACATCTACTTACACTTAAACAAAAAGTAGATGAATCACTTATAGACTATGTGGATAGATTCAAGAAAGAAACTATCGAAATCTAAGGAGTCACAAAAGACATGCAGATCAGAGCCTTCCAGATCGGGGTGAAGCCCGATAAATTTCCCTTCGACCTAAACTTCAAACCTCCAACAACTTGTAGTGATCTCTTCTGTAGGACGGAGCAGTTTGCCTAAGCAGATGAAAATGAGAAGAAAAAAAAAGGTAACGAATAAGGAGGGGACAGTAAAAAAAGAAAGGCCAATAGCAAATCCAATGCAGTAGGGCCATCGAAAAAGAGTAATGTAAAGGATCGTCTATCCACAACTATGCCCCATAGAAGGAGTCTCGACCCTTCTAAGGCCTATACCCCATTTAATGCCACACCATCATGAATTTTGGTTGTGACAGAGAAGAAACCATATATGAAACGGCCAAGAGTAATGAGTAGTAATGTGGAGCATAACAACAAAAACAAGTGGAGCTACTTCCACAAAGACCATAGTCATGATACTAATATGATTTCATTTCATTAAAAAATTTAATCAAAGACTTGATCCGAAGAGGATATTTGAGGCAATTCATCCAAAGAATGGATAGAAGAAGGACACCCCAAGGACAGGCCAGGAGCCCAAATAGAAGAGACCGAGGTTTGTCTTAGGGAGACAGAGTAGCTGGGGTGGAGAATCAAGAAAGAATAACTATGCGGAGCAGCAAATGGCGACTCTATGTCATCTCACAAGACTTATGCTTGCTAGATGAACTCAGTCCAGCCAGGCTTAAAGTAGTCTAAGTTGTGTCAAGATATTATCTTTACAGTAGAGGAGACACAATAAGTAGTTCATCCTTACATTGATCCGATGGTGGTAATTTTACCTGTGTCAAATTATGACGTGAAGAGGACACTTATTGATAATGGCAGCTCTGCTAATATCTTGTTCCATTCAATATTCAAGGAGATGAAGTTGGAGGAAAAAAATCTTAACTGGTGACCACTCATTTGGTAGGTCCTAGTGATGGTAGATTTATGTAGTGACCAAGGCATCTTCTTCTTACAATGCCCCTCATTGGCAGACCAACCATTGAAGCACTTGGTGCGATCCCATCTTCTCATCATATGAAGATGAAGTTCCCTACAGAGAATAGAGTAGGAAAGATTAAGGAAAATCAAGCACCAGTCAGGCAATACTATATTGCCTCATTGAAATTGAAGGGAAAGGGGGTTGCCCTTACTTGCAACTTTAATGCCATAAAAGAGGTAGAGGAGTATCCCTAGAAAGGAGAACCGGTTGAGGAGTTGGAAGATCTCCTCCTAGATGAGCATGAATCTAACAAAGTTGTGAAGATTGGAAAGTCTCTCGTAGGAAACTTCAAGGAAAAATTCATATCTCTACTTAGAGAATTTAAAGACCTCTTTGCTTGGAACTCGAAACACATACCGGAGATTGATCCTAAGTAGCTATGCACTCCCTAGATGTGGATCTAAAGTACAAGCCAATAATTTAAAAGAAAAGGAACTTTGGCAGGGAGAAGGGTAACGCCAAGTAGTAAAAGTAGAAGTAAAGAAATTGTTGGAAGTTGAGGCAATAGAGATAATTTAATACATGGAATGGCTTAGCAATGTATTCATGGTACCTACACCTAGAACAAAATGGAGGATGTGTGTTGACTTCACTAGTCTAAATAAGACTTGTCCAAAGGATTATTATCCTATTTCCTACATTGACCAAGTAGTAAACTCAACCTTCAAATTTGAGATCTTGTATTTCCTAGATACCTATAAGGTGTATTATCAAATTTGGCTAGATCCTAAGGATTGGGTCAAGACAACCTTTGTCAATCGCTCGAGTGTTAAGAACTTTTAATGGACCGAAGAATGCCAAAGAACCTTTGAAGAATTGAAGGTTTACTTAGACTCACCTCTACTCTTTACTAGGTTTGAGTCGGAAGAAATCCTATACGTGTACTTGGTCTGCTAAGACATGGAAGTAAGTGTAATTCTTATCAAGGAGGAAAACAAAGTTCAAAAGCCAGTGTATCGTTGGTGTGTCAGTAACGTGTTGTGTAATCTTGAAACCCAATATCCCACTATTGAAAGGTTGGCTTTAGCTTTGGCTTTGGTGATGACTACAAGAAAATGTAGGTCATATTTCCTAAGTCATCCTATTGTGGTGTTAACTAACCATCAATTTAAGATTATTCTCATGAACCAAAAGTTTTGGAGAGGTTGGTTAAGTGGTCTATTGAACTAAGTGAGTATGACATCGGCTTTCAGTCGAGAACAACAATCAAGGCTCAAGTTTTAGCAGATTTCATCATTGAAATGATAGATGAAGAAAACCCTAAGGAAAAAGAATAGTTGGGGAAGATTACCTTTCCCGAATGACAAGTCAAGGATTTTCTTCAGTAGATTATGCACGTGGATAGAGCAAGCAATACTAAAGGTAGTGGTGCTGACATAATTCTTACCTCTCTAGAGGGACTTAAAATAAGTTATACTCTAAGGTTTGAGTTTCATGTAAGTAATAATAAAGCACGGTATGAGGCCTTATCGGTCTGCAGACTTTGGCTAGTCAAAGTACTAGGAGTAAAAAACTTGATGGTAAACATGGATTCCAACTTGGTAATAAAACAAGTCAAAGGGGAGTTCAAAGCAAGAGAACCATTATTGCAGTTCTACCCGACTAAGGTGAAAAGTTTGATCTCGCACTTTAACAAATTTGAGATAACTCATATAATTAGGGAAGAAAATAAATAAGTGGATACACTTTCCAAATTAGCCAGCTCAGTGCACTCAAATGTCTTAAAAGAAGTTTTCCTTGTAATGTCGAAGGAGAAAAGTGTTGAATAGGCAGAAATCATGGATATTGACACAACTTTGAATTAGATGACCCCGGTCATTCAATATCTTAAGGAAGGCAAACTGATAGAAAACAAGATAAAAGACCAAAAGTTGAAAAGAGGTCAATAAAATACTTAATCATTGGAGAAACTCTATACCGAAGATCATACTCAATGTCTTATCTCTAGTACCTAAATCCAAGTGAGACCAAATATGTTATCTTGGTTGAAGTGCATGGAGTCTGTGGACACCATGTCAGCGGCAGAACACTTGCACAAAAGTGCAAAGATAAGGCTACTACTGGCCAAGGATATTAGAAGATGCCATGAAATATGTGCATAGGTGTGAGAAATGTCAATTCCATTCTAACGAACCCCAACTCCCGATAGAGTAGCTAACTCATATCCTTACTCCTTAGCCTTTTGCCCAATGTGGTATTGACATCTTGGGCCCCTTTCCACTAGCATTGTCTAAGAAGAAGTTAGTGGTGGTCACAATTGATTGTTTCACCAAGTGGTTTAGAACAGAAGCCTTAGCAACATTATTCCTCAACAGATTATCAACTTCTTTTGGAAGAATGTAATATGTCAATTTGGCATTTCCAAGGCACTTACCTCAGATAACGAGTTATAGTTCCAAGTAGAAACTTTCAAGAAATTCTACCAAGGGTTGGGAATTGAGTAGTGCTTCACCTCAGTAAGTCATCCCCAAACTAATGGCTTGGTCATCCAGAAGTTAATAATAATTCAAACTTGAAAGGGATCAAGAAAAGGTTAAATGGTGCTAAGGGGAATTTGGTAGAAGAACTTTTTAATGAACTATTGTTGTTCCTCACCACCTACAAGAACGCAACTGGACATACCCCCTTCAACCTTACCTATGATATGAGTTACTTATTCCAGTCTGATGAAACTTGGAAAGTTTGTAGAGGGAGAAAGTAGAAAATTGAGAAGAGAATTTAGAAATTGTATTATAAGGAAATTACAAGAGGAACAATAGTAGTCTCAATCTTAGTTCCTAAATCCCTTATTTATAGATATATATGAGGGGAGTTGGGCCACAATCCTACTAGCTAAACCTAGGTATAAATTACATATTTGCCCTTAATTAGACTACCACGCAAGTACTTCTAGAACAATCATTTGGAAGTGTGCCAACCTCTAATCCTGAGCACCATCAATAGTCCCTTCGCCTTGGTACTGTACCTTGGGTCAGGGCTGAGCCGATGATAACCAACAACAATCCCCTACAATTTTCCTTAGGTTATGATGTTGGAGCTCAGTTTTCAAGGTGTGATCTACCAAACCGAGGAGCATATTCCTTGAGCCGTAACAAGTACGAACCCCGAACTTTTTTCAAACCACTCAATACGAAACCCAAAACTTTTTTTTTTCCCGTAGAGGTGAGTTTTCCTATAAAACCTGTTGTTTTGCAATGATTACTCCTCCATAATACATGTGACTCACCGAGTCCCCATGCACCATAATTATATTCTCTGCACTATGTCATTAATACATTTACTGCATAGCACTTTGTTTTCCTCACCTGCTTTTATTACGTCTTCTCAAAAGACATCCTCATTTTGAATTATTTGAAATCCCATAGCATCCTTTAACTTTTCATTTTTTGCCCAATTTTCAGGCAAAAATTCATTTTTCCCCCAATAAGGCAAAACTCTGGACTATTTATACACCCCCTCTCCCAAATATCTCACATTTTTATTCTACTTTTTCCTTTACATTCCCTTGCCTTTCTTCTGTTGCGAGAATTCTCCTTTCCTCCTATCACAGTATTTCCTCTTTCCTCTCTGAG
The DNA here is from genome assembly GCA_025175665.1 of Cinchona pubescens. NCBI lineage: Eukaryota > Viridiplantae > Streptophyta > Magnoliopsida > Gentianales > Rubiaceae > Cinchona > Cinchona pubescens. The sequence continues at coordinate 2,661,978 of JANKKI010000026.1, read as the reverse complement.
CAACTTACTTCGCTGTGTCACCACACCGTCATCCTTCTCTTTCTTCTTCTTGCAAATCTTTCATTTCTTGGACAGTCGTCCCCATCCATTGTCACACCGGACACCATTCGTTGCAACTTTTCTAGCAAAACCCAAGTTCTTCGAGCTTTACAAGTTTTTCTCATATTCAGCCGAGAGAGATGGCCAGTACGTTCACTTCTTCCTCCTTCATAAGCACACCTCAACCCTCTTCCCCTATGAATGAGATTGAAAGACTGCTTAACTTTTTTGACGAAGCCCTCCTAGCCACAATCCCCTTGAATTTTCTTCCTAAACCTTCTTCAGTCGAACCTCCACATAATGACTACCTTGGCTTTCAAACCTTAAATACCCCGAACACCCTCAACCTCGAAGACATAAAAATTTATAGGGATAGGTATCGATTCCCTAAGAATGTGTATATCAAATTTCCTACCATCCGAGGAACGAGGGCACTTGCCACCTCTTAGTTACTTAACGGTTTACCAAGAGTAATTCGAGACAGGGTTAAGGCTCCCCATTGCTCCTCTTCTTGTTTAGCTTTCCGAGCATTGGGATATTAGCATATCCCAACTGACCCCCAACGCTATCCAGCTCATTTTTAGATTTTCTTTCCCTTGTAAATTGTAAAACATTCCTCTCTCCTTAGATACATTTAGGATGATGCTAAAGCTTTCCCCCATGAAGGGGTCTTTTTATGTTTCTTAGCAAACAACTCATTTCAGGGAACCCTTGTTCTATTTATAATTGGAAAAAGTCTTTTTCTATGTATGTTACTTAGATCCTCTGATGTCCTGAGGTCCCTGGGACCTCGTTAAGGAGAATCTAAAGGTAAAGAATGCCTCATCTCCGGACTCCGATGACGCTAAGAGGCCTATCAAGTTCAACCTCAAAATAAGCTTCCACAACTAGTTGACCATACTCTCTAAAAATATTTTGAGACTACCGCTTAAACTGGGCTATTCCCTTCTCATCGTACTCCCGAGGATAACGATCCTCATAAAGGTGGTTGTTAAATAGTTTTTTGTTCTCGTCTTTGTTTCCATTTATCTCTTCCTTTTTTTTACGCACTCGAACTGACAAACTTTTTCTTATTGCAAAGCTTAGAGCATTTTTGAGATGGTTGGTTTTCACCACTCCTGCCACTGGTGTAGGTTTCTCTAGCCAACTTGCACCGTCATCCGCCAGCGGTTCTATCATCCGCAATAATAAGCACCACCTCAGACAGTACCGTCCTATCCCAAGGATAGCTATAGTCTCACCTCAGAAGTAAAAACTATCCCGGGGGGCTCAAGTGACGATCAGATAGTCACCCTAGCCATCCAACCAGCTGCCTGACCCGAGCCTGAGGTAGCTAGGGTCACCAGGAAAAAGAGCAGGAAAACTGCTGTAATCGAGGCTGGCCCCTCTTCCTCAGGTACCTCGGCCCCATTACCGTCGCCAACAGGACCCACAGGCTTAGGTATGATGGTGAGCCGGATCCCTGGAGAGGCTTCCAGAAATCTCTCTTTAAACGAACAATACATCACTACCTATGGTGAGATTTGCTTTCCTTAAGTCTTTTATGCCTTCTTCTGATGCGTAGTAATAATCTTTGGCTAACTTTTTCCTTTTTTAACTTTTTAGGAGGCAGAAAATATAACCCCGATGAGGAGATAAGATCAGCTAGATCCAGGGATCTTCCTTAGGCTCAGGTGTCAATTGACCCTCTTCCGGTCTCTTCTATCTCGGGAAGTACTGACTCACTCCTCTGATCAATATCAATGATGGGTCACAATTTGCAAGGGTGGCTTGTAAGAAGGCGAAGTTCATCATTTTGCCTCATCCTGTATCCTACATGAAGAGGCTCACACCCCAACATAGGTTAGACGAGTTGCACGTCAATTTGATGAACGTAAGCATTTTTGTTTCCTTTTTTATTCTTTTTTAAAGAATTGTACAACTTAACTTCTGACAAGATCTTGACTTTTTTATTTATTGCTCTTCAGGTCCATCACAATTTTGCTTGCCATTGCTGAGCAAAAGGCCTCCTTCAACTCTACATTGAACTCCATGAAGCAAGAGGTAGCCCACACTAGAGTCTAGGTGGGCCAGAAAATAAAGGAAGCCATGAAAGCCAACGAGTTGAAATACAACGTAGAGGCCGCTTGGGCTAGAAAGTGAAGAAGGCCGTGAAGGCCAATGAGCTGAAATACAACATAGAGGGTGGAAAAAAGTACGATGAGTGGAGAGCCAAACTGGAAGGTGTCAGAGAAAAGTTTCGCCAAACTGAAATACCTTGGAGGTTGACATCAGTGATCGAGACAAGAAGATTGTTGATCAAGAAAAAATGATCCTTCAACTCCAGAAGGAAGCTGAAATGGTGAGGCGAAGTTCAGCTCTCGAAAAAATGAGCTTATGATCTGAGGCAGGAAAATGTTCGTTATTTCTGAAAAAGTAGATTCAATGCTAAAGTCATTCATCGAGAAGGTCTTCACTATGGGGTCTACCATAGTATGTAATGATTACTTGGTGAAGAACCCGGATCTATACATGGGTCTTACTTATGATGCCTCAGTTAATGACGAGGTCATCAACAATCTTTAAGCGCAATTCAGGACCCAAGTTCTGATCCATAGAGCTCCTAAGCCACAACTTCGGGGAATGCCAGCCCGGATCCGCCGCTACAGAGGCTAAGTCTAAACCTATGAATCCAGCTTTCATTTCATCGGCCGGACCCACTAATATAGAATCTTAGGCTCTTTTGTAATCATGAATTTTTAATAGCTAGGGCCACTTCAATTTAATAAAATTTTGATTTTTTTAGCACTTCATTTTGTCTTCATTTCTTTCTTGCTTCAACTTATTGTTTCCTTGCTTTGAAATTACACCAAATGCCCTAAATATCAAGCACATAAAGTAACAAAATTATAACAGTTGTTCTGCTAGTTTATCATAATACTTGAGCAAATTTTCAAGTGAGCAACACCGTGTTCCTAAGGAGCAGAGTTGAATGAGCAACATTTTGCACAAGTATATTAAGTACTTTTGTTCTTCTGCTTCTTTTTTAGTTTTACTTTTTCTTTCCTTAACCTTGATTTGAACGTATCCACTAACCTTAGGGGTTGGATCGGTTCATTTTTCTTGAGGAGAGACTACAAGTCTCAGCACTCCAAAATTTATTCTTCTTTTTATTTTGAATCTGATTCGGACCTTTTTAGCACTTCGGTAGGTCAGAGTGGTTCGACTTTCTTGAGGGAAGACTACTAAGTCTCAGCTCTCCAAACTTTATTTATTTTTTATTTTGAACTTAGTCCAGATCTCTTTAGCACTTCGGTAGGTTAGAGTAATTAGATTTTCTTGAAGGAGGACTATTGAGTCTCAACCCTCGAAAGGGGACCACTAGGTCTCTACCCTATTGACCTTTTTCTTAAACCTGATCTGATTCTCTTTAGCACATCAGCGAGTCAGAGTGGTTCGATTTTCTTGAGGGGAGACCACTAGGTCTCTGCCCTCTTGACCTTTTTGTTGAACCTGGTCCAAAACCTCTTTAGCTAAAGAGAATCAGATCAGGGACATCAATGGGTCAGAGCGGTCCAATTTTCTTGAGTAGGAACCACTAGATCTCAGCCTTCTTGTATATTTATATGTTCGTTCATGTGCTTCTTCAAGAATTACTTATTTTCATGAGAAAGGGATTTTATTACATTCCTTGGTAATATTTTTTCAAATTTACAATGTTCCACATTTTGGGAATAGGATCTCCTTTCGTGTTAACAAGCTTATAATAGCCCGATCTGTGGGCCTTTATTATGCGATAAGGGCCTTTCCAATTCGGATCAAACTTTTTTTTTCTTTAACTCGACTTACTTCATTTTTCTGAAACACCAAGTCTCCAAGTCGCAACTATTTATGTTTGACTCTGGAGTTATAATATCGAGCCATAACTTGCTTGTATTTGACTTCTCGGAGAAATGCATCTATCTTTCTTCTAGCAGATCCAAGTTAGTTCGTAGGGTGTTGTCATTTTGTTCCAAGTCACAGTGTTACTCAAGCTTACAACAATCCAATTTCAGCGGGAGAATGACAATTTCGAAACCATAGACCAAACAAAATTGTGTATATCCATTGGTTGTTTGGGAAGTAGTTTTGTATGCCTATAGGACACTAGACAGTTCTTCTCCCTATGCACCCTTAGCTCGTTCCAGCTAAGTCTTGAGTCCCATCAGTAAGGTTCAGTTACATATTTTTGTTAGCCCATTTGCTTGCTGATATGCCACCGAAGTGAACTGTTGTTTTATGCCGAGGTTAGAGCAGAAGCTCTTAAAAGATTATCCTTCAAATTGTTTTCCATTATCGGATACGAGAATAGAAGAGATCCCAAACTGACAAACAATATTCTTCTAAAATAATTTCTCCATTGCCTTCCCAGTAATCATGGCTAAAAGTTTGGCTTCAATCCATTTGGTGAAGTAGTCAATTGCTACTACCAAAAATTCAACCTTGCCTATTCCCTTCGGTAGTGACTCCAAAATATCTATTGCCCATTAAGCAAATGACCAAGGACATTGAATAGGGACCAATGTGCCAAACCGAATCTTTGGGGAATAGATGTATGTATTTGATATTGATGGCACTTTTGAACTGAATCATCAGTATCTGACTGTAAAGTGGGCCAGTAATATCTTGCAAGTAGAACTTTACGAGCCAAGCTCCTTATTCCAATGTGACTTCCGCATATGTTCTCATGTATTTCTCTTAACACATAGTTAGCCTCAGAAAGCCCGGGGCATCTCAATAGTGGACATAATAAGTTTTTTGTAGATAACTCCATCAATTAATGTATATTTTATGGCTCTATACTTTAGTTTTCTGGCCTCAGCTGGATCTTCAGGTAATTTAATACAGTTGAGAAAATTTATTATAGGCTCCATCCATCTGAGGTCTGTATGGATATCCATAATTTCATCCATAAGATCCACGAACCTGAAGTCTTATACTTCCACTAATATCTCCTTTGTTGGATTTGAGTATATCGTCGAGACCAGTTTTGACAATGTATTAGAATGCATATTTTTTGCTCGAGGGGCCTTGATAATTGTCTGCTTTTCTAAGTTTTGACATCCAACTCTTCACCTCAACCAAATACTTCTTTAGGATCACGCCTCGGGTTTCATAGTTTCCCAAACATTGATTTACAGCCAGCGGTGAATTAGAGTGTATCTTTATAGTTCGAACCTCAGGGCATATGTCAAGTGATTCCCTTCTGAGGACTTAATTATAATACCTACTCTAGCTCCAAATTTTGCACAAAGCCCCATCAACGTGAAACTCCCATATGACATCTTTTCTGAGTTGAAGCTTCTTAGGTTGATCCACTGTCATGATTAGTTTTAGCTTTTCAGACCCATAGTTTTTTACTATAAAATACGCTAGAATGTGTTCCTTGATGGCCGTCCAAGGTTTGAACTCAATGTCGAACTGAACAGCTCCACAGACCATTTTCACATCCTTCTCAAAATATTAGATTTGCTCAATATGTTTTTCAAGGGGAAGTTCGTTATGATAATTATTTTGTGGTCGTGAAAATATAGGCTCAACTTTTGAGGCTGACATTACCAAGGAAAATGCAACTTTTTCGTTGAGAAAATAATTCCTTTCTAGCCTTTGGAGCACTTTGCTTATGAAATATATGGGGCATTGCTTGCCGTGCTCATCTTCTTTTAAGAGAACCAAGCTAATTACCAGGTCTGCATTTGAGATGTACTGGTACAGGGAAACACGAGCTTCAGCAAGTTACTTATATATCTCTTAGACTTTTCAAAAAACTTTTAACCTTCTACCGTCCACTAAAAAGTTTCTGTTTTCTTAATAAGTTGAAAAATAGTAGGCCTCTTTTTGCGGACTTGGATAAGAACCGATTCAAACCTGCAATTCTTCCAGTGAGTCTCTAAACTTTCTTCACCGAGGTAAGAGTCCTCATATTAATTATAGCTTGCACTTTTTTATGATTTTTCTCAATTTCTTGATGAGAGACTATGAGCCCTTAGAATTTTTCCGAGAGGACTGAAAATGTGCACTTGTTGCGGTTCAACCTTGTCCGACTTGAACTCAATTTTTCATCAAATATCTCTTTGAGATCCTATCTTCTATGTACACCTCCATATTTCATCCTATTTGGGACTTGAACACTTTATTGACGAGGCTCTGGTATGTGGTTTCTACATTTTTAAGTCCAAAGGGTATCTTAGTATTGCCTCGGTCAGTTATGAAGGAAGTTTTCTCTTCGTCTTCTTTTGCCATGTATATCTGATGATATCCTTTAAATGCATTTAAAAAATATAAAATGTAAAATTCAACAAAAGAATCAACTACTATATCAATTCGAGGGTACGAATAACTATCTTTTGGACAAGCTTTATTGAGATCAGTAAAGTCTTGGCACGTTCGCCATGACTAAACTTGTTTAGTTACAAGGATAGGATTACAAAGCCAGGTTGGATATGATTCTTCTTGAATGATTTTTGCTACTAAGAGCTTATCCACCTTGGCGTCAACCATTAAACTATGCTCTGGACCAAAGATGCACTTCTTCTGCTTGATAGGCTTGTACGCTGGATCCACTCCAATTGTTTATACTCAATAATTTCTCGAGGAATGCAAGGCATATTCTCGACAGTCCAGGCGAATACATCTTTGTAATCAACGAGAAATTCGAAGAGAAGAGTTTTGAATTCTGATAGTAGAATGGCACAAAGTTTTATTTTTCTATATAAGATGCTCGGATCTAGTGGTATATTCTCGATGGGCAATTCGTCTTGTGGCTCAATTTTAGCCTTGCCTTTTTCCTTAGACTCGGGTAACTCAGGAATCTCTAATGTGCTCCTTAAAGGCCCGCGTCTTCTCATTTCCTCCTTGGGACAGTCATTGACTCTTTAGGAATATCGAGCGTTGAAAGTTTGTAAGAAGGTTTTATCAGCGACAGACATGGTTTGTGACTGGGACTATAGGGACATTATGTAGTAAGCCCAAGCCTCTTGTTGGTTCTTAATCACCGTGCCTTCTGACCTATCTCTCAACATAAATTTGATTCCAATATGGAACACAAAGAGCAAGATCCTGTATGTATACTGCATGGGTTGGGCTGAGAATCATGTTGTAAGATCTATTCCTTTTGACAGTGACGAAATTGGTCATCTCAATCCTGTGCTTTAGGAGAGTTCCAAGGGTTAGATGAAGCATTATTTGGCCTTCTAACATGATTAAGTCACCTATTAAACCTACCAGAGGGATTTGAAAGATTTTATCAAAGAGGAGTCCATATACATCTTCTCCCACGCATCTCAAAAAATGATGTCAGCTGAGTTTCTGGTGTCTACAAATACTAGGTGCATCTCATAGCTAACCATTTGTTACATGAATCATCACGAGGTCATTATGTGGCATGCGACCCGGAACAAGATCATTTAAGGTGTACTCGAGACTCATCAACGATTTTAGGTACTTGTCCCGATCCTCGCTTGGAGGTACGTACCTCGCATATTTCTTTCTCGCATTACTGGAGTCCCCAATCGCTGGCCTTCTAGCTGTGATATTTGTTGCTCCGACTATGCATATCTGCACATCTTGAGTTGGAGGATTGTTTCTGTTTTGAAGACCATTTTGGTTCGACTGATGAGATGGGTATGGCTGAGGTTGTACCGATTTGCTCTATTATTGGCATTCTTTTGGAATTTCACAGCAGTTCGGCTGATGAACTGCTACAGGTAAATAATTGCAGGACTTTGTATCATGACCATGCTGCCCATAGAATGCGTAGTATTTTGATTTCTCTTTGATTGGGCCCTGACAGCATTAGAGGAGGAGGCTCGAGAATCGCCAGGTACTATACTTGGTACAGTATTTCCCTCCTTAAAGTGTTTAGCGGTTTGAAATCTGAGTTTGGAAGAATTCATGTCCTATAGGTCGGGCCTCTATATTATTGTTTGGGTAAACTACCCGATTCGCTAATGGCCTGTTGTTAGGATAGTTCAGTCTATCCCTTAATTTTGGCTTTTTGGAGAAAGAGGGATTCGGAGTCCTTAGATTCTTTTATTTTGAGAGTCGTACATTTCTCTTTTTGTTTTTTGGACTCCTTGCCCCGTAAGAACTCTGATGCCCTCTCCAACAAATGTTTGAAGTATCTAGCATCATTTTTGCCAGTTCAGCATTGAAGCTTCCAGGTCGGATGCCGTTACAGAAAGTAGCAATTAGAATTTTCCCACCAACGTTTTTTATTTGGATCACTTCATCATTGAAGCGATCAACGAACTTGTTGAGAGGCTCGTCAGGCTTTTGGTGAATGTTCAAGAGGTGTGAAGTATCATTCTACAACACTAATTTGCTTCGAAAGTGACCTAGAAAGGATTTTGCTAACTCATGAAAAGTCGTAATTGAGTTTGTTAGCAGCTCTTGAAACCATTTTTAGTAGGTCCACGAAGTGTAGTGGCAAATAATTTGCAGCGGATGGCGTCACTGTAGCCATAAAGGCTAGTGACAACCATGACATGCAGTAGGTGATCAGATGGGTTAGAGTCAACCTTATATCTTTCATGGTTGGGCAATTTAAACTATATCAGGAAGGGCTCGGTCTTGATAGAGATCGTGAATAGATCTTTATCTATTTCTGTTTGAGTGGAAGCATAGCAAGGTCAGGTTATTTTTTCTTAAAAGCTCTTGAATTTTGTTCTCGAGGCTCTGCTTCTCAAGCTATTTTAAAACACCAAGGAGAGGCCTCTGTGATCGATACTTTTTGAGAATTGTGCATTGATTTTGTTATGTACCAACAATCTTCTAGCTTGCTAGTAGCTGAGTGCGATTTTTTAAATCGCTTGTCCAAGTGGGACTTCATGATTTTGTGCCAAAGATCACTTGGACTTACAGCATTTTCTAGCTATTTTCAGGTCTTCAGCCTAAAATTTGCTGCTATTCTGCTTGCGGTATGATTGCTCAATTAGAGTGCTCTGATGGAGTTTGATTCTAGCTCTGCTCAACGAATTCTCTAAAGGTCTCAAAGTGATTGGCAATGTATTTCAATATATCACTTTGTTTTTTCTGTGCTTCAGTGCATGCTCCGAAGTCCTCAGCCTCATCGTTTTGTAGCAAAAGATAAGGACTGCTTACTTCGGCCTTCTTGTTGGCAATGCGTCTTGTGCCTCACCGATTTTTCATTCTTTCGAAAACAAAACTGATAAAGCATATTGCTGAAGTAGGTGAAAAATTGAGAATTTCTCAATTCCCACAGACGGTGCCAAATGATGAAGCGTTGAAAGTTGGTAGAGGGAGAAAGTAGAAAATTGAGAAGAGAATTTAAAAATTGTATTATCAGTGGATTACAAGAGGAGCAATAGTAGTCTCGATCTTAGCACCCAAACCCCTTATTTATAGATATATATGAGAGAAGTTGGGCCACAATCCTACTAGCTGAACCTACGTATAAATTACATACTTGCTCTTATTGAGCCCACCACGTAAGTACTTCTAAAATAATCATCCAGAAGTGTGCCAAGCTCTAATCCTAAGCACTATCATAATAGAAGTTAGAATACCAGGAATTTGAGTTTACAACTTCAACTTAGAAAAAAATGACGAAGGCTTGAGGCTAACCTCAATCTACTTGAGGAGGAAAGAGAAAAGGCATTCTTCAAAATGTATGTAGATATGTACGCAAGTAGCTCGATACTATAACCAGCAAGTCTGGGATAGAAGGTTCAAAGTAGGTAATTGGGTTACCAAAAAATCAAAAGTAAGTTAGCTCCAATTTCAGGGAAAGCTTTCGCCAAATTGGAAAAGACCTCATGAAATCATTGAAGCATCTACTCATGGAGTTTACAAACTTAGCACAAAAGAAGGAAAAGTCATACCTCGCACTTGGAATGCTTAGAATCTTAAAAAAAATTATTTTTAATTTCAATGTATTTTGTTTGAATTTCTTTAGTTGTAATTCATGAAGCCAAGTATCATCTTTCAGGGCGGAGTAAAAATTGTGCAATTTGTAATTTTCAATTTCATTGAATAAAATTTCCTAAGTGTTCAAAGCAGACAGTCGAGTATTTAGTTAGTTACAAGAACAGTTGCATTCAACCAGCTGGTACTGCAACATAGTCCTCCGGGATTCTACTACCTTCCAGGTCAACTACACCCTCCAAGAAAAAACACCAATGCATGCTCTCCAAATGATAGGAATTAACCCTTCCGAGGGTAAATAATTAAAAAAAAAAAAAAAACTAAAACTTCATAAGACCAAAGACTTGTCCATCTGGGGGAAATGAAAATCTTACCTAAGAGAGTTATGCCGAGGCAAGGTTTAGTTCCAAGACCAAGAATTACCCTTCTTTGGGGACGATGCCAAGGTCTTCCCAATGTGAAGTACCTAGGTCATACCTATTCCCTGGAGTAGTATTTACCCTTCTCGAGGCAATGCTAAGGTCTTCCAAAAGTAAAGTGCATATGCCATGCCTACTCCTCAGAGTAGGACTTACTCTTTCGGGAGCGACACCAAGGTCTTTCCAATGGAAGTACCTAGGTCATATATACTCCCGATGTAGTACTTACCTCTTCTGGAAAATTCCACGATATTCCAAAAGTGAAAGAGCCGTAGAGTACCTTCTTCCTAGAGTAGTACTTTCCCAACAACAGAAATATACAATCTAAGTTTGTTAAGGACCATAATATCACTTAGCCACATGATCTAGATTCAGCTAAATTTAAATGGCTAAGGGAAGCAAGAACTATATAGCTCTAAATCCAATATACTGTGAACAAGTAACAAAAATAAATGCATACTACCATAAAAAGATGAAAAATATGATATAAGTGGAGTTGGTATATGAAGAGGCCCCAACTCAAAGCCTAGCCAATCATAGCAATGGCCATTATTGGAGGAGTGGTCAAAGTGTCTGCCTCGACTCCTTCCTTCTCCCCAACAACCTCTGGAGTAGCATCAATCGTATTAACTCTACCAGACGCAGCTTCATTTTCAATCAGAGTCTTTGATGCACTAGGTTGAACAGGGAAAGGAGGAGCAATGCCTTGGATCAAGCCACCCAGGTCCAAGTCTGGATATGCCTTCTTCACATAAGATAAAGCTTGATCATACTTTTTGTTGAAGACCTTATGCTACATTCTTCTACCATGGTACTAAACTCTATGTTGGCACGATAGTCCACCAAGTGCTTCTCTAAGCGATCATAGTTATTCTTCCCACTCTCCATAGCTTTAAGCTCACCTTTGAAAGACTCCTTTAGTCTCTTCACCTCAACCCTCAACTTGGCATTCTCTTTAGCTGCCATCTTAGTTTGCTTAGAAGTTGCTTTCAAGGCCTCAAATTTTTATCCTTAACTTTCACTGCACCATTAAGCTTATGCTCCAATTCAAAAATACAACCTAAGTGTTTCTCTTTAGCCTGATACAAATGTTAGTGAAGGTTTCCAATCAAGCAAGAAGAACAATGTTAGTTTTAAGCGAAAGTTAAAGGACTCCAAAAAATTTTACAAGGACTAAGGAAGTGTCTTCCTTGAGTAATGTGTTTGTACATTTCATTTGCCTCAGCAATGTAAGTAGAACCCAAAGGCTTCCCAACACTTTTTTGTTGCTTCCTATGCAGGGCTAAGGCCTCTACTAAGGGACGACTCACATCCTGTAAAACAGAGTCGTGGTATACCTCCAACTAGGGAACATAAACCTCACGAGTAGAGGAAGAACTTTCAGGTTGCAAGTCAAGGCTTGAACTTGTGGTGGATGAGAAGCGAGTGCTACCGAAACTAGAGTGACTTGAGCTGGAGTATTAATTGGATGTGGTGGTGGCAAGGTAGGCTCGGTGGGGAGCTTGATCTTCTTCCCGCCTGTGGGCTGCAGAAAAGTAACTTGAGATGGCCTTTTGGAACCCTTTGTCCTAGTGGAAGAACCCTCAATTTTCTCAGATAAACTCTGGTGCTTAGCTCTCATTTGCATTAGAGCTCGATCGTAAATGGTGGCTTCCATAATATCCATTACAAAGGCAAAAGAATAAATAGATTTTAAGGCAAAAATCTATCAAATTTATATTCAAGCAAAAATGCATATACAAAATATAATACAAGGTAAAAATGTGTATGCATATCAACTTAAAAGGATGTAGGATCAAAAGGAATAGGACTTAATCCTGTAGATACTAAAACTTGCTCATCAATCATTACCCATCACAGGATCTTCTCTGCTACTTGAAGTTTCTTTAGCCCTTAAAGTTTACTCATGTCTTCTAAATGAAATGGATTTGTTAAGAATTGTCATGTCCACTTGAAAGTTCCACGTAGGAAACTTCCACTTTTCTGGGCCCTTAAGTAAGAAATACTTGTTTTGCCATTTCACTTGTTTCGACTTCATATCCTCAAGTAGACTCATCTTTTTATTGAAAAAAAAATGTGTACCCCACTCTAGTGGATGTTATCTGAAAATACTTTTTAAATATTGCGTTGAGGGATTGATCCGTCTTAGCTTACAAGTGATGGTATAAGAATTGATACGACTAAAAGACCTAGGGTAAATCTGACCAAGTCCTAACTTGTAGTCTACCAAAATATCTTGGATGAAACGATGAAGGGGAAAGCTATGCTAAATAAATTGAGGCACAATCTTCAATCTCCTCGCAAGGTCTATGGTTTCTTCTTGGAAATGTAGCATCTCAATTTGGAATATGGAATTTCTCTAAACATGGGCCTCATGTTCCAATTAACTATAGGAACAGGTATAGAAAACCTTATTCAGAATACACCAACTCTTGGATCAGAGATGAGTCTCTTATTGGCCCATTTCTTATAAGGTATTGGAATGGCTTCCTCAGTCTTCTCCTCTACCTTTTCCGCAGTCTCCTCCTCTACTTCTTCATCTGTCTCAGTTTCTAACCTATCCCTCGACTCATCCTTGCTTTCACTCTTTGCCTCATGGACTATCTTTGAGTAACCTACCTTAACTAGTTAGGATGAGGATATAAAGGAGGCATCCCTTTCAAACGAGTAGAGGAGTTCGACAAGTGGAATTAGAGTTTAGAACTAGAAGCCCCAACTGGTGGTGGTCTACTGAGATACATACTCTTCCAAAGAATATCCAAAGGGAGATAACTTTTTCCTTGAGGTGTTCAACCCAAGTCGACAGTGGGAAACTCATCCGAAGTCTCATGGGGTCGACTGGTAAATTATTGTTTAAAAGGCCTCCACCAAGTCGACTCCCTCATAAAATATCTTGAGTAAAATTTATATATTTTTTGGTATGCTAAGATATTCCTTGCTCCACCTACTCTACTTATGCCTACTCCACGTACCCCTTCTCTATTTCTCCACCTATGCCTACTTCATGTATCCCCCCTCCACTTATTCCACCTATGCCTATCTACTCCACATATCCCATCTCCACTTACTTTACCTGAACCCAACTTTTTTACTCCGCCTATCCCTACTCACCTTACCTCATTTTCACTATTCCTTCCTATGCCTTCCTCACATAATCCATCTCTACTTTCTCACTCTCTCAGTACCACTCATCATAGTCGAGTCATTATAAACATCCCTGTTGTGTTTGCAGATAGATTTCTCAACACTATAACGCCCCATGTCTTTGCTTGTTATGATTCCTTGTTTGTTATGTTATCAATCGAGAAATAATTTTAATACATAAGGGTTGTGGGTTGCCTTTTATGAAAATTAAATACGGAGATTCTTGATTCGGGTCACTATTGGAATTAATTTTCAATGTTCCATGGAGTCTAGCAGAGTAAATTCTTCTTCTTGGGATGTTTAAAAAAGTGGAATAAAGCCCCACTTGGTTAGAATTGATCAATCACATAGGCTAACTTTAATTAGCTACTGCAAAGTTTAATGGAGTAAATTCATAAGGCATCAGAAGGAGAGATGATGAGACTTACTTAGAGAATTAGGAAGTAGTGGCCTAGAGTGTGTTAACTGGTGGATTTCAACTACGAAAAGTCTCCTATTCCGCACAAAAACCTTAGCCAATATATTCAAATAACTTATCCTTCAAAACAAGTTGTGTGTTCTATGTTTCCAAGCAAAGAGTTTCTAAACAATCCCCCAACAAAGATCAAAATATTTTGGGTCAATTACACTTTACCTCCTAAACCTACACTCTAGTTGCACTTTACCCCTTGAACCCTAACAATGTACAGTTTACCCCCTTTAAAAGATTCCATATATACATAATTTTAAAGAGGTGATGTGGATATTTGTTTTGACATTAGTACCCTCTAAACTTTTATGCACAAATTACTTTTCCTTGAAGGCATTTTTAATGTTTCTATAGATTTTTTTTTAAAAATTTTGTAACAATAAGAGAATTTCTTAAATTATCATATTTTTCTTAATTAATTTATATATTATTCTTCTTCATTTTAAAACTAAATACAAAAATGGCGAACTTTCATAGCTACTTTTTCTTTATTTTCTTTGTGGTATCTAAACATGTTAATAACAAATAATTAAGTAAATTATTTTATTTATACACATTATATACTTGATAAAAAAAATTTGTGTGTTTTGATGTCGTTCAAAAAAATTAAAATATACTTATTTAGTTAAAAGATATTCTTTATTTTAGTTCATGCAAAATGAAAATGAATAAAAAATAGTTGTCAAAAAAAAAATCTCCTTTTTATATTTAGTTTTATATTTAAAAAAATAATATATAAATTGATTAAAGAAATTTGACAATTCATGAAATTCTCTCATAGTCTCGAATAAAAATATAAATAAAAGGACTTTGTGCAATCATTAAAAACTAAACAAAAGGGAGAATGACTTTGCATACAAATTCTTTGGAAGGTATTTTTTTTTATCAAAATGAATATTCACATCATCTTTTTAAAATTATATGATGGAATCTTTCAGAGGAGCAAAGTGTATATTGTTGGAGTTCAGGGGATAAAGTGCAACTAGAGTGTAGTTTCAAGGGGAAAAGTGTAATTAACCCATATATTTTCCTTCGTGGAAATAGTTTTGAAGTATTGAAATTGGCTCTGATCAATTCTACAGCTCCGATCGGGGTGTGATTGCCACATCAAATACTTGTAAATCTCAACTTGAGATTGCGAGGCAAATTATGATGCTAAAATAATACGGCTACTAAAATATTACGTGTGGCTCTGGGCCCAAATTTTTCAGCGGTATTTTAGTAATTTTATCCTTATAGTTGAAATATGCCTAAATGAGTCAAGTCATGAGTGTTTGATTCCCAGATCGGTTCAACCCGTCAACCACAGGTGTAAATATCAAAACAGTAGGTCTGATTCATTAATCACTTCCGGAGGATCCTAATTTCTTAAACTTTGATTTCTCTTTGAAGTTTACTCTCTAGTTGAAATATTGATTTAAGCTTTAAAGCCTTCTCTAGGGGACAAAATCCTGTTCTTTTCTTTTCAGATGATCCGGACGTGGGTACTACACGCGGTGCTTAACCTAAACTTGGACTACTTTGTACTTGGTGTATTGCCTAGCCTAATTTTTTGCATTAACAATGTGAATTGCGACTAAACTAACAAAGTGTTCTTTGGCCCCACGAGTACTTTCAATTGCACACCAAAATTAGTGGTGTAAATCTCACCATCTTTAGTATCAATAGAGCTTACAATCACGTTCAACTTTTTGGTTGGCTGCTGATTGAAAACTCAAATTCATTTTGACCTAAATCATCTGTTACCACTGTTATTTAGAAGGGTGAAAATGGAATACAAAGCAACAATTTAATACTGTTTAAAAAGCACAATTCCCTAAAAATTAATAAGTATTAGGATGGGGAGAGTACTATAATTCAAGACCATCTAGGCAGGCTTTTGGCCTCAACCTCCACCTGTATTTATGGATAATTATGGCTTCTTGAGAACATTTTTCCATCCCAAATGCTGACCAAAGACCCAAAAAAGAATGCTAACCAAAGGAGCATATCAATGGAAATATTAGGATATTAATTAGTTTATCTAGTGCTAGATGATTGAGAGAGAGGGGGAGGGGATGGGAGGGAAGGGGAAGGGAGAAAAGGAAGTGGGAGAGGGAAGGAGAGGTGGAGAGAGCATAATGACGAGAGAGAAGAAGTAAACGGCTGGAAGAGGTAAGAAAATAAGGACTTGCTATATCATAATTTTATATTGTGTACATATATATATATATTTATTTTTTTATTTTTTTAAACTTTTATTTAGATCCGAATCTTAAACAGGTCAGAATTATTAAATCCGTATTCGGTCCATTTATAATTCAAGTAAACGGATCTACATTTAAATCCATACCCGAATAAATGGGATGGATCTGAATCAGATTTGAGTCCAGACACCTATCCTAAGGCAATGGACAAATTTCAGTTAGGGTAAAATAGTCAACCCAAATTCTTTCCAACTTGATTGGGGCAATGTGTTGTAAATTAATAGTAGAAAGGGGTAAAATGCTGCAATTGGTAGTTTAGGGGTAAGTCGCAAGCCAATCATAGTTGAAGGATTATCTTGCAATTAACCCTAAATAGGCCTCAAATGGGCTACTCGCGCGAAGATGAGGAGATATTTTGCTGCTTCTACAGTATTTTCTCCTTCAAAAGCTCTTCAAAACGTCGTCGGATCTCTCTTCAAAGAATTGGTACTTTCCCTTGCTTACGTCACTCCCTACTTTTCGTCTGCTTTCTTTGTTTCGATGAACCTCGAATGCCGTATCTATCTGTATTTATATGTTAAGGATAGGTAATTGAAAAACTAGGGTTTTTTTTTTTTTTTTTTTTTTGTTGAAATTTAAAAGGTGTAGGGATTGGAAATTAAGAAATGTAATTTGTTTAAGGGCTTAAATTTACAACAATCTTTGCTCTTATCCATTCTGTTGTTGTAAGAAAATAAATTTTTTTTGTTGGTTAATCCTTTTTTTGTAATAAATTTAAAAACAAAAAACTTTGAGCTTTTATATGCTTAAGACTAATGGTTTTAGGATTTTTGTAAAAATTTTAGGAACGTATTAGTATGAGTATTTTTTTTTTCCTGTAGAAAATGGTGTAATAGGAAAATCTTGATCGCTGCCCCAGAAATCGATAGTACTTGCGAATAGAAAATTTCATGCAGTAACAGGAAACCAATGGGCACGACGTTAGGTTATACTATTACTAGCATAGCAAAGCCCCGCACACACACTGTCGCCTTTCAACGATTCCCAAAAGCCATCTCTCTCTCTCTTTATCGTTTTCTCCGGCCCACTTCTCCCAAAAAAAAAAAAAAAAAAAAAAAGGAAAAGATCACCGGAGCTCTTTTGTAAGATTTCATTTTCTGGTTTTTTTTTTTTCCTTTTGGTTTGATTTAGATATGATAAACATATATGTTTAAATTAGCTTAGTTTTTTTTTTTTTTTTTATTGCATACTTTGAATCCTTAATTTCTACTGTTTGTTTTGTACAATTTATTGATCTGATTGTGGAAGAAATCAAAGCTTCATGTCTCAGTTCGAATTTTTTTTTTTTTTATATATATTCTTGAAATTTTTTAGAGCACTGACTTGATACTGAATTATATATATAGCTAATAATTGTATCAAAGGGGCTTCTTTTATTCAAAGATTTGGTGTAAATATAATTAAATTGCTGTGAATGAATTACAGGAATTTTCCTTGTAATCTACATGGTAGTTTAAGTTTAATATTAATAGAGAATCGTAATGTATAATTGATTTTCTGACCATCAAGACACCCTTTTTCTGGCCGAAAGTAAAATAAAATTATAAGCTTTTTTCCATTTTATCTTGATTCTTTGTAGATTTGAGGTGAAAAACTTGAGCCGTCCTTACCATTCCGTTCCTTAGTCACAATTTTAATCACTAGTCTATCTTGGGTTATGCCATTTGCTGTGTATGGACGGAATATATCTTCGCTGATGGACTTTGGATGCTGAATAGTTTGTGTTGTACGTGCCATAATTGGAGTGATAAAATAGACCATTCGAGAGGTTTCTTGTCAATAATTTGATTGTTGAAGCCTCGTTTGTCATCTACATGTGTAAAACTAATTTGCATATGCTACATTTCTTTTGTTCTCTGTTGCTTATAAGTAAAACAGATAATCGTATTGTTTTAGCAACAAAAACCAGCATGCTAAAAAAGTGTCAACCAAAATATCAAACCGTATTCATCAGTTTTCAATGTGTGGCAATTTAAATTTCTGGGGTGTCTTTTGATGTTCGATATATGAAGGGGCGTCCCTCATGAGTTTTAGTGTGTGTATGTTTGTTTGTGGTAATGTCTAGTGCCAATTGAATAAATCATTTGCCATGGCCATCATGTATATTGCATCTTTCACACGGTAGAGACACAATATATGTCTTTCTGAGCATAACATGGAGCCTCGAGTGAAGAGCAGAGAGTAAAAGGCCTCATTCGCCTGCTTCTTTTCATAGTGCTCCAAATAGCTACTGCCTTTGATGTTAGAGAATGGAGCATCACTTCCATTTTCTGCTTATTCAAACTAAGGCATACATAAAAAGTTGACTTTTAGGAGTGTTATCTGCTCTGTTGGACTTTGGAGTCATGGTGCTAAAGCGATTAGCAAGAAAATACTTATTCTCTTTCTTTCATTTCAAGAAATTTAAGTTGCTTTGTCTTGTTTTACCATTTTACTAATGAACAGAAACTCTTTTGATTATGAGTTATGCATCTGGCTTTGCTTGTAATAGAAATCACAGAACAAAACATCTCATTGTCATCTATGTTACCCGGACTCGGGTACGGGAGTCGGATGTGGGTACGTGTTCAGGTGTCGGATTCGTTAATTTTCATATTTTGAGATATGGGGACTCGGCAAAAGAGTCCGATACGGGTACGGGGATACATCACAAAACACATATTGCCCATATAAATTTTCATAAATGTTTGTCCATCCAGGCAAGTTTTTTCTTGTAACAATTTTTATTTTAGGGTAGTTGATGATAAATAAACTAAAGTCTTGTAAAAGAAATGGTAGGGGAAGGAAATTGGTCACAAATAGGTCAAAAATGTAATTTGGCGAGTATGAGGGCCAAATTAATATTACAAAAGGTTACAACGGCAAAGAATTTGAGTCACATAAAAATAAGAAAGAGAAATGAAAATACAGGGGCTTAGTTGCAATTTTTGTAAGAGGGGAAACCTATCTCTATCTTAAAACACAGCCGCCTCCCTCAAACCTTCTCATCTTCTTCCTTGAGCATCTGCACACAGCTACGGCAAACAGTAACCGACAGCAAAACAACAGCTTTAGATCTCCTCTCTCCTCTCACCATAGAAGCCAATCGACTACAGCAGCTTTAGATCTCCTCTCTTCTCCCAAGATAGAATCCCATCATCAACGTCAAGACAGCAACCGACGGCAAAACTAGTCGATCTTCTTCTCCCTCTTATCAGTCAAAGCAGTCTCTTATCAGTCAAAGCACCCATCTGACGTTGACCAGATCCGGCACGTATCCCACACCCGCACCCGTATCGTGTCGTGTCGACACGGGTGCGCCAGGGGTGAAGGGCGAGTCCGGGTAACATAGGTTGCTTATAGCTTATTTTTTTGTTGGTATTTAGTAGTCACATTTGTTTCTGTTATGAACTATGATAGTGTGTTATGTGCTTAAGACTCTTTATGTTAATAATTTGCTTTGACTTTTGAATTTGGGTATTAATACGGAATTCTCTGTGTTGCAAATGCATATTTTTTTCATATTTAGTTCTATGGGCCTAATGTGAAAAAGCCCGCACCTGCCTTGTGCCCAGGCTCTAGGGTAGAGTAACCAGAATCGCGATACACAATAAGGTGGGGATGCGATGTGCCACTTTCTTAGGTATCAAATACGCTGGGATAGGCTTACTCAATATGTTCTATTACGATCCATTTAGAGTCGTGGTATAATTATATATATATACGTGGTTTTACATCCACATAGATAAATAAGATACGTGACTTTGACATAAATGTTTTCAAATACTTTTTTTCAATATAATGTTAAGAAATTTCTAAAAAACAAACAAGTTTAAAACTTTTTATTTCCATGGAAAGAATGCATATTAGAGTCTCTTTAGAAAAAGTAGATGAATAATAACAAAGTAGTTGTTGGTGGTTAGATATTAAGCTTCTAGTAAATGTTGAATTTTTCGTAACAAGAGAAAAGTAAATGCTCAACTTTTAAGAACCTCAATCCTCCTTAACAAAAATGAAAAACAAATCCAATGCGAAATAGTTCTCATTAGTAAATTTAGAGAGTATTTTCTCATTATTTCAATAAATAAATGAAAAAATAAGAAACAAAAGAAGGAAAAGAAATAAGAAATAAGGCATCCTTCTTGTATTTGATGTTTTGAAACGTGAATTGGCACATTTCGAAACGCAAATGAATCATGTTTTGATACGCATGAATTGGACACAATTTGTATGGAACAGGGGAGAGTTTTCGGTAACTATGCTCTAGGACTTTGTCGCTAGCGCCTCTTGTGATAATGGTATTATTTATTTTGTATTAGTTACCTATTTTGCGGCAATTACATATTTTTGAGTTTTGATGTTTTTGTTCATGTATGCATGAGCTGACAGTATATGCATTGAGCTGTATTCTAGAATTTAGTTCCTTAAATGTGTTTAAAATTATCTGTTAACCTGTGTTTTAGATGGTTTTTGAGTGGCATTTTTTTAAGTTAAAAAAATGCAAGAATAGAGCTGTTTTGTTAATCATAAGTTTATATTTGTCTTTTATTGATTAGCTTTTAGTAAACTTTTTCCTTGGTACTTATTGGAATGGATTTACTATTTCACCTAATGAGATTAGTTATAAACGTCATGTAATTAAATATCATGTAGAATTCCTATATTTTATCTTTTACTAAGTTAGAACTGTTCCCTTGTGTTGTAACTCTCCCTGCTTATTTGCAGATATAACATATATCACATGAAATAGCTCTTCTCTATTAAGATCCACATGGAGATCGATGCAGATTTAAAACAAAGCTCCTTAGTTTTGATCAATCAAGGCGCAGAGGCAGTAAGTTAGATGAATTTGGGCTTTTAATTTCGCTCCATAACAATTTCAAGTGCCACAAGGTTGGCATCCTGAAAACTACCCTCCTTCATAACATACAGTTATGCATGTGTCTTCTTTTGAGTAAAGAGTTAATAGCTAAGTCACTTCATGAACCTGGTGGTAAGTATGGTGTCTTGAAGAACCTTGTATTGGTTGTGTTGTGTCTTGTTTCCATTGCTTCCCGGTACCAAAAAAGATCATTATCTTTTGCTTGGTCTGTTTCTCTGTTGTGTCTTCATCAATTAATGGCTTTGAACTAAGCTCTCTGTTAATCCTATTCAAAATCAACATAGGGGATAGAGTAATTCTGTTTGGACTGCCATGTTAATATGGTTATTTGCACATGGATTAGTTGTTATTAGTGCTCAGTCTATTCGACAACTTAAAGCAGCTGTTATGAAATTTAAAAAAGCTTTTTTTTTAAAGGCATGCCTTGGGTAGCTTTTGAAAACAGCTTTTAGCTTTTCTAGACATGCAAAACAAAAACATCTTTCCAGCTTTTTCACATTTTTTTAAAATTAAGTGGTTTTTCAATTGCAAAAAAGCAGCTTGCTGAGAACAAGCGTTTGAGTACCTATTGTTGCCTAAATTCGGTGTTGACACATTTTCTTTGAAATATTTTGGTTGAGATTTTTTTGGTTCACAAAATGAATTTTAGTTATTAGACATCCACAAACTCTTTCGACGTGGAATAGAAATAACATATAAAAATAAGTTACAGGCCATATCTAAATTTCGTCCTTGATGTGTTAGCTTTCAGGTTTCCAATTGGATTTTAGCCACATTTAACTTCAAGTGTCGGTTATGGAATAACTTCAGAAACCTCTTTAACCCAGTTTTCTGACACAAATACAGTCTGGTCCCTTACAATCTCAGTAACTACTATCCATGAGTTGTAACCCAACCCCTCACTCGGAGTAACAGTAAAAGAATGTGTGTAGGCTATGCAAATTGACTACACTAGCTGCTAGATTAGAGTTATTTGTAAATAAAAGATATTCCACAAGAAAGCACTCTCGTCACACCGTCTATCTCTTCAATCTGCGTCCTCTACCTAAAAGTTATTTGCCTCCACCGCCACCCAAAAAACAAAAATAATAACCCAAAGTAACCCTCATTTCCACCCTGCTACCCCATATTTCTCTTGCTGCCTTGATGCACAAGGTAGGTAGGTTTTTCAATGCATTAGGAATTTAAGTTTAGAATGAGAAAGGTACAAAGTAATAAGAAAAAGGAGAAGTTGAATAGAAGGAAACCAATGAAACACATATGGCAAAAATAAGGAATCATTGATTACGAGAGAAAGTCTAAAACCAAATGTTGAAGCTAAATATTGTATTTCAAACTCTTATAATGAAATTTACATCATATTGTCTGTTAGTTAAAATTTTTCAGTAACTATGAAGTATTTTCATTGATTACCTATGGAATAGCTTCTTATAACATGTTTAAGGTTTAGAATTCTGCCATATCACTAAATGCTTAATCTCAGAAGCTTCTAGTAGAATTGATCTAACTGATGACATTTTCGCTTGGGTCCCCATAATGGACTTGGCCTTCCGAGTAAAAGAGATTAGGTCCAATTGACTTTCTATTGAGGCATCAATGTAATTTAAAGAAGTCCCCATCCCAGCCACATCTCTCTCTTCCTCACAACTGAAGGCTGTCTTCAATTCTACAGCTGTCTCCCCTCTTAGTCATCATTTTGGGTCCCTCAACTCCATAGCCACCCCGTTCCCAACATTATAGAAACTGCCTACACTGCACCCCTTTCCCACAAAACAAAGAAACAGGGAAAAAAAAGGAACTGTAAATAGTCGTATTCATAAACTAGGAAGCTCTTTCAACTGGCGACTTTGCATTTATAAGCAAATCTGCATAATAGATAATGATTGAGCTGGAACTGAATGGAACTGAACTCCTTAAATTTGTGTGACAACTGGTATGAATATAGAATGTAATTAGGAAGTAGCCAAAGAGAGTTATTTTGTGAAAAGAGGCGAGATGTGTAGCTGGATGAAGGGGTGAAAGCTGGTCTAAGGGTGGTCTCAGCCAGGAAAAAGGGATGGTAGAAGAAGAAAGAGAGGTAAGGAAGAGAAGAAACAGTGAGTGGGGTGGTGGAGAGGGAGATTTGTGGGGCAGTTGAGAGTACCTTGAGTAATGGGAACAGAGAAAGGTGATTAGGGAGGATGAGACATTTAGTAGTGGAAAGATTTACAGGGATTGGTTTTGGGTTCATGCTGTCAGTCATTGGATATGGATAAGAAAGGCTAGGCCAAAGTATGCTTGGGTAAATGTTATATGCCGTTATGCCTTGTGAACGTGCATTTGTGTGCCAAAATTATTTATTTTATTAACTCTCACACGAGGATATTGGATATCTATATGAATGTTTTTAGTACACACATCAGTCAATTCCCTTATCATGTTTCAGTACTTACACAATTCAAGAAAAGGGTCTAGGTGTAAAAATCAAAACGACAAGGGAACTTCATCTATCTATGAGATACTCCAAAGGAAGATACTTATGTTTTGCTGTATGAACCCTGCATTTGTGGGGCAAAATTAGTTCTTTTATTAACTCTCACATGAGGATATTGGATATCTATATGAATGTTTTTACTACATCAACCAATTCCCTTATCATGTTTCAATACATAAGGGAACTTCATCTATCTTTGAGATACTCTGAAGGAAGATACTTATTTTATGCTGCGTGAACGTGCATTTGTGGGCTAAAATTAGTTCTTTTATTAACGCTCAAACGAGGATATTGGATATCTATATGAATATGTGAATAACATTACTCAATTCCCTTATCATGTTTGATTACATACACAATTCAAGAAAGGGGTCTAGGTGTAAATATCAAAACGACAAGGGAACTTCATCTATTTATGATATACATTCCAATGGAAGATATTGAGTTATCCCTTCATTTATCATAGATTTCTACGTGTTTAGACTTATGTTGCTCCAGTTTATTTCTTCTTATTCTTCTAATGTTATCTCTCATTCCTCAGAGGGTATTTGAGTCAATATTCGTCGGTAGAAGGTCCATTATCAAGGAGCGGTTCTCCAAGAAGTACAGGCATCCATCACTGGACTCAAAGCTCACTCTTAAACGCTTAAATGCGGTGAGTTTTCTGGATGGAGTTGTCACGTCCGTTTTAGTTGCTCGGATGGCTTCCCTACCTTACTCTTGTAATTTAATTGTTGGAGCAGGAAGCTAGGTGCATGACTAAAGCAAGACGACTTGGGGTTTCTACTCCAGTGCTTTATGCTGTTGACCCTGTGTTGCATTCCCTAACTTTTGAGTATGTTGAAGGTCCCTCAGTCAAAGAGATATTTCTTGACTTTGGAGCACATGGTATTATTGAAGAAAGGATGGATGATATTGCAACACAGATTGGTGATGCAATTGGAAAACTGCACGACGGTGGCCTGGTACATGGTGATTTGACAACATCAAACATGTTAGTTCGAAGTGGGACCAATCAGCTGGTAGGTAGTCTCCTGTTTATTGTTGCCTTCTTTCTATATATTTAATTACTCCCTCCGTCCCATTGAAAGTGTCATGCTTTCTTTTTTGATTTGTCCCAAAACTTTTGGCACTTACCAAAAATGGCAATGAGTTTTCTTGTAACTTCCTACATTTACCCCTAGATCATGTGATTAGTAAAGGATACTTTACATTCAAACCAAATTATGGGCCCTATAATTGCTATTCATTCACGTGTCTATCAACTTCATTCTTGCACGTGGCTTAAATAAATATGGAAGAGATGGTAATTGTATGTGGCGTGGAAATCACGCTCCAGGTTTGCAATAGAGATAGTAAAATATAAAATTTATGTGGCCCCACTTTTTAGTCCCAACTGCCACTACACCACGAGCAAGTATGAAGTCTCTAGTGTGTCCGTATTAGACAGGCTAAAATTGGAACCAACATACAAAATTCCGCATATGTAAACACTAGTCATAAAAAGTACAGGTGTATTATATATGAAACTCTTAGCCAATGGGATGGATAAGAGAGTATATGTTTCTGAAAGAAAGTCTATTATATTCGTGTTCCATGTTTGGATTCCGTTTGGGGAAGTTTTTTTCATTGTTGAATACCACTTTCTTCTGGCAGGTACTAATTGACTTTGGTCTAAGCTTCACGTCAACTCTTCCAGAAGATAAAGCAGTTGATCTTTATGTACTGGAACGAGCATTACTCTCTATGCACTCTTCATGTGGAAATGTGGTAAGCATGTGTATTGTCTTCTGTGTAATTATATCATCTCTGGTGACATAATTTTATGTTTATGTCCATTTAAAATGTGGTAAACATAAGCTTTTTCCTTTTGTTTTGTTATACATGTCTTCAGAGCAATCCACCTTTTTGTTAAGAATAGATGAAATGGTAATAGTTCAAATATTGAGTTGGCAACCTGGGTTTGAATGCTTCAGCTCAGCAACTTTTCTGCATTTTGATTCGTACCAAATTTTTTAGTGCTGAAAGGTGCGCTGGTTCTTTTCTTTTATTCTTTCCCGTTGCTCTGAAAGTCTGCATGTAGCACCATGTGGTGGAAATTATGATAATTAATCTGGCATGTTTGCATTTCCATATCATGTACGGCATTTGTAACATGTGGTGCTTGTATCATTCTCCACAGAATCTATTTATTTCCATCCTCAAACCATACAATCAATGAAATATGGATTTCAGACAAAAGAAACACCTGTAAATGGGTGTTGCTTTGCCTTACCATGTTCATATCATCTGTACACATTAAGCACCGTGACGGTTCTACCTTATAACTGGTTTGTTAATGGAAGTCTTAGGAATTGATAAGATATTTCTTACTGAACTTAGAGTGAAATCTGTGTGAAGTTGGAATTGGTTCATTTGTGTTTTACATGTTGCAGATGGATCTAATTCCATTCTTCAGCAAGCTTGCTGCTTATAAGAAGTCCTCAAAGCAATGGTCTTCAACATTGAATAAGCTAGCCCAAGGTTGCAAATCTCCATTTTGATAATTCATTTTTTCCATTTATTTTTATTATAGAAAGTAATTTGAGAGTTTGATGTCATTCTAATTGTGTTTGATATTACTTTTCTGATGTGTGACTTCTTTAAGTACGACAACGGGGAAGGAAGCGGACAATGGTTGGTTAAATTACTGCAACTCTCTGTTCCATGTTAAGGTTAGAGTAGAAATGCCAAGGGATTAGATCTTAACATGTTAAAATCTTCCTTCTTTGACCGACTTTTTAATTCTAATAAGATACAATATAAGTTTGTAGCTTTTTCCACCCATACTAAGACCTTTTGCATCCATGCCAAAGGCTTAAAGATGTGAACTTCAGTGTAATATTATGAGATGACATTCAATTTCTAGTATGAAATATCTTTGTACGTGTGTGGCACATGTTTTGAAGTATGCCTATTGATAATTTGTTGTAATCCTTTTTCTATTCCTCTTCTAGTTATTTTCAGTTTGTGGTAAATTCCTACGTGATTTCCATGAACGGGATATATTTGCAATTGGAATCTCATGTGCTGAAGTTAAGATTGCCTCTGCAGTAGGGGTATGCATCAGTTAACGGATAGGTTATTCAATTAATAAAATTGGTCAAAATTCAAAAAACGGTCCTACAACGTTTAATCAATTTTGATTTCAAATTCAGTTCGGTACTAAATTCGGTTAACCAAATTCGAATTCGGTACTCGATTTTGAATTCGATTAACTAAATTCAACTCAAGTTAGTTGGATCCATAATATTGGGCCAAAATTCCAAACAAAAACTTATTTTTCAAGAAAAATTTTCCTAATTGTATTTTATTGACCACATAATTTGATATGTTGTATGAATTTTTATTGATAAATGATTTAGAAAAATAAGTAAAAAAAATTATATCATGTAATTTAATTGAATAATAAGCAATATAATTATTTATAATTATAAGCAATATTATAGTATCATGTAACTTGCAAGTATTAATAAAATTCAAATCGCAAGACTATTTAATGTGATTTATAGATACTAATTTAATAATATACTCAAGTTTGAATTAATATATAAGAATATAACAATTGTACGAATTAACTAAGAAATAAAGCTAATTATAATTATTATCAAAAAATTTATATTTTTAATGATGTACTATTTATATATCAAAATATTTTAATAAAATTTTATTTTTAATTATTGAATTCAGTAATAGGTTAATCAAATTCAAAAAACTTCTCTATCAATTTCGAATTCACTAACCGTATTCATGAATTCGGTTAATCAATTTTTCACCAAATTCAAAGTTAATCGAATTGAATTGAAAAATGGTTATAAATTTGAATAACCGAATACTTGCGTACCCCTACTCTGCAGCCTATTTATGCATTCTTTCTGGTTTTTATCAAAATTAAGAACTTTGTTTTCAGTTATGGATGTGTTTGTTTTGTCTGTCAAAGTATTTACTATCATTTTAGGGGTATGCGAAGGCATGCAAATTATGTACTTGACTATAGGAAGAATGGCCTGTTTATTTGCTCTTTTGAACCTTGTACATGTTCTTGTTGCTTGGATTTACTTTGGAAGATACCTGTGGCATGATTGCAATTAAGATGTGCTGTAAATGAACTTGCACCAAAATACTTAAAACAAAAACTACATCAAGTAAAAGGTAAAGCCGTAAAGGTAAACTGAAATTATTCTTTGCAAACAATGAGATATTCCAACTATGAATAAAACAACTACAAACATACGTAATATGAGTGTCTCTCAAACCTTAAACACCTGAAATGCAATTTGGAATTAATGTAGAACGCTACGTGATGTCAAAAAGTTAAAATCCATTTTCGTGATTTTCTGTAGATGAAGAATATAATCGTGTTTGGATCAATTTTCTCTTTAAAAGCTTTTAATGTTAGTTTCATGTATTTGGCATAACCAATTTCTGATTGTAAGTTAGGATATGATTCTACTAAGGGGATTGTTTCATTTGATCTCCAGCTCATTACTGAGAAACCAATGTTAAGCTATATTCCACATATGAAGTGTGCTTTTCCTTCTGAGTTGAAGTGAAGGTTAACATTGTTGTTAGTTGTATGAAAGTCTAAAAAATGCGGGTAATTGGTTTGCTTTCTGAGACAAAATTGAACTAAGACAGTTTTTCACTTGATTAGCTGAAAATTTTTACCTGATTCTGGAATATTTTTTCGTTCAGCTTCTGCTTAAGTTTCTCAGTTGATTGGCTGAAAATTTTTGTCTGATTCTGGAATATTTTACGTTCAGCTTCAACTTCTATAAAACAAAAATAAATATAAAAAAGATCTTGCGGATGATGTCATTGATAGGCTGGAAATTGTTTTGCATTCTGAGACAAAATTGAACTAAGACAAAGTGTCTCACTTGATTAGCTGAAAATTTTTACCTGATTCTGGAATATTTTCTCGTTCAGCTTCTGTTTCAATTGAAACAGAAATAAATATAAGAAAGACCTCGCAGATGATGTCATTGATAAGACAGCATATTCAAGATGTAGCTGTATTCTTAATGTTTCTGTTGTCATTAATGGCTGTCCTTCTTTTCTTTTTCTTTAATTTACTCAGTTGTTTGAAGCAACAATGTGTAATAGTTCTGCTTTCCTTTTTTTCATTTTGAATCTCAGATGCATAAAACCTTTTAAATCTTCTTTGCCAGCATCAAGCAGAATAGAAGCTTATAAGGCTTTTTTTGTTAAATTCTGTGTCATATTGGTTGATCTGTTTGGAGCAATTTATGCAAGAAGCAACAAAATGTTGTTGTTATACACTAATTTGTTGTTTTGAAGTTTGGAACCAGATTGTTAATTTACTGGTATTCCTCCCCTTTGTAGTTTCCTCTGGGTTGTAATGAGTACATTGGTATTTGCTGGCAAACAACTTGATGGTGGAAAGGCTTTGGCTGATTATAATATCCACGGTTCATTTCTTGCGCATCTCTTTGATTTGTTTTGAAGATACTAATATATAGTACAGTTTTTCAAGATGTCGTGGGAACTGTGATCTTCAATTGTTGTTCTTTGTGCTGTGAGAAAATTAGTAGTAACACTTGGCTGCATGTGGGCAATAGTATGCAGATTCATTTACGAAGAATATAATCGAATGAGTGAACCTAATTTTGTTTGCTCGTATTTCTGGTGAATAATTCTGTTTTTCTTCTAATTTTAACAGTTTGCATAAGGGTGCCAATCACTGGAGTTATGGATTAAGGTCAATGCTGGAACCAAGTTGTGGTGAATTGCGCCCCTCAATCATGAGAAAATTATTGAATAAATCAGAAACATTTAAACTTCTTCAAATGGTCTCCCATGAAGGCCCGTAGCATTTTAAGCATCCTTTTTTTTCATTATTTTTAAATAATGCTTTGCAATAATTATTCAAATACATTTTTTTAGTCATCTTTTACCTCACATATATCTTGAAAAGTTATTATTGTGATGAATATTTTAAATTATATTTTAAATAATATTCTAAATAATTTTTGTCCGAATTAAACCGTTTGTATTTCTCTTCCTTTCACCCGATGTTCATCTAATACTTTTACAACTATACTATTAATATAATGGTGGTAGTTTTGTAACTAAAGTGAGAATGTTAAAAGGGGTGGAGTTGTTGTGGAGGTACAAATAATTATAATTTTTTTTAACTCTTCGAGGTGCATGTATGCCGATTCATTTTTCTTAAAATTGAAAGTCATTTAATACCTCGTTTCACAAATTAAAACCAATGACTAATTACAAAGACATATATCATAAGTAGGATTTTTTTTTGGCAAACTCAAAAGTAGAGAGAAAAAAAAAAATATGAAACATAAATTAAAAAATACTTAAAACAATAAAATATATAGAACTTGAAATTCATGGTTTTGATAACTATCAGCACTTGTCCATTTGATACTTTGCGAATCGGTATCCCACCTTATTTCGTACTTAATTTTTTTTATGTTTTATGGATGGAAAGTGTACAAAACGGGGTAAAGGAGTATGTTTTGTAAATGAGGAAATAAGTAGGATGGACTTTCTTTAATAGAAAAAGTTCCAACCAGTTAAATTGTCAGATTTGTTGATAATGTTCTTGCAATCGAAATATTTTATTTTTGCCTTTTAGATAATTGAATTTATAATTAGTATCCTGATTGGTCTAACTGAAAAACAGCAAATGTACCAACATTATTAGTAATAACTCTTAGTTCGACCAAATTATGCTAAAAAGACAGGTTGAATAAAAGACTTCTGAAATCTCCAAAACTAACTTATACTATTAAAGTTTTAATATAATAGTGGTCCCTCCTCAGCGGGAAGCCAATTTGATCCCTATGAGGATGTGCTAAATTAATAAGATCACCACCTATTAACCAAATAGGGAGAGCATTTTAGTCATTTCAATAAATTTCAAATAAAACAAGAAGTTGTATAACGTAGGAATTAACAAAAATCAAATCGAGCCAATCTTGTGGGTTGGAAAATTGGGGAAACAATAGAAAACTACGAAGGGAAAAATACGAAGAGAAATTCACAAAAAAATGGGAAAATACAAAACCTAGAAATAACTCTTGAGCTGTAGTCGAGATGAATGCAGCATGAAGAAACACCAATTAGATGTAGATTGTAGCCAAGAAGAGTTATATCCAAGTAGAAGACGAAGCCTAATTGGCAAACCCAAAGGCCTAGTGAAATTACGATAGATGAAAGTGGCGGAGCAGCAACCCTATAGTACTCTTAAATACTAATTACATTCCCAATTCCATCAACCTTTTGTTTGCTCTATGTGTAAGCAATGGGAACATAATTACTTAACCACATTCAAAGCAACACTATCAAGCATGAAACTGGAAAATAGCTCCACAATCTTGATATGGCTTTGTATTGTCGAATCTCGACTGTCAACTTCTTATTTCTTTTTTCTTCCAATGCATTTATCTTTCTTAGTAATCATGGGATTACTATAGCTGCTCTATTGCATACCGGATCATCATATTGCAAGAAGAATTAACAAGCCCCTACACCCTACAACTAGAAAAAGTACATAATTCATTAACAGTCATAATTTAACCACAATACAAACCAAACAAGAGAAAATTACCCAATAATAAGCAAACAAGAGAAAATTAATCAAGGTAATTCACTCTCAAATGGATTGAGAAAATTACCTCAAATTTAGGGCATCCATAAAATCTTGTTGACAGATTAGCATCTTTCCAAGATGTTCGTATATCAGCTATCTCACCACGGCGGCAATACACAACTTTATTTGAGACACTAACTTCGTTTTAAAGCATTAGAGATGAATAATTTTGCAGCCTTCACAACATGTAATCTCCAATTCGATAACTTCCTCTAACATATATTGTAGTTTTTTCTCATCTATTTCTTCTAATTAGGCAGATTTCTAGGTTGAATTTCTAAGGTTTTCTATTTCCCCATTCTTTTTCTTGTATCCCCAATTTCCCAATCCCTCGAAATTGACCCAGTTTTGTGTTATTTCTTCTAAAATTTTCAACTTGTTTTTATTTCTAGTAGGACTTGTTTACCCGGCAAACTTATTGAAATGACTAAAATACCCTCCTAAATCTAATCATTAGGTGGTGATTTTATTAATTTGGTGACGCCTCCTCATATGGACCAAATTGGCCTATAAACAAAAGTTTGAGGACTAGCTTGTCCCATATTAAAGTCCGATGCCAATAGTGTCTAAGAAAAAATGTTATGGAACCATTTGAGTCATTTGCTCTAATTTTCAAACTATAATTTGGTGTCCCATGCTTACCTAAGTACGATAAGATTTTTATTTATTGTATATTGTGTTGCTAAAATGTGTATGCATTAATTCAGACTTACTGAGTTTATATATTTGATCCCAAGTCGCATGTTTTTTTTTTTTTTTTTTTGAAGGATCATTACTATATAGCACCTATTGCCCAAAGGTCTTGAGTGAGCCAATCCTTCCCTCAAGTATTTCATCTTTGATAGAGTTTATGCAAATAGTTCCTTTCTTCACAAATTAGTTTTCTAGTGATATTTGAATTACCAAGCAAAACTGATATATCAATTTACTCTCCAATACACAACGAGTAGCAATCCTAGTTATTTTAACTATAAAAGCAAATAATAGTATATTATATGACAACAAAGCGTAGCTCAAATGGTAAGACTACACTTTTCCTATGACCTAAGTTATGACTTTGAGTCACCAAGGGAAAGACGGAGACCCGCTATAGATCTTTTTTTTTTATAAAAAAAAGTCCATTATATAATTTTGTTGCAACTAAAATGTTTGACAACCAAATTAAGTACAAGCCTAGCAAGTTCATGGCGGATTCTTAACAGATGACTTTAGTGCATGATAGTTGAAATTAGTTGGTATGATATTAAGTTAGTCATTGGTACATGGGATATAGCTATGTATGTTGAATTTGTAATTGAGCATTATATGATTGTCCTCTCTATTACAGTTCGTTAGTTGTTGAATTTCTCTGTATCTACTATTCTATTATGTAACCAAAATATGATAAGGCAAGAGGAGAGCTGAGAGAATAATTAGAAAAATATTGTAATCAGATAATTTGTCATCACCTCACTCTCTATTTCTCTATCAATACAACTCTATTCCAACTCTATTCTTTCTTCTTCAAATAAGCATTCTCTATTTTTTTTTACTATTCTTGGAAGTTAGGAGTAAGGTCTGCAACACTTTGCATTAGCAGTATCAGAGTCATGTTAGAGGGCACTAGATCTCAAGATGAGCATATATTGAAAATTTCAGACAAATGAATGTGTGAACAACATAATTATTTAATGTCTGTAACGGGCTTTTGTTAAGAGTTATAGTTTGGCCTTGTATTTTTATGAATAATGTCGGGCTTCAGTCTAAACAAATGATGCATGGACTATGTCGATGCTGTAGAGAAGATCAACTAGAAATTCTGAGGCTGACTGAAATTGTGTGTGGCAACGAGTGGGCTAAAATGTGAATGGAGGTTTGGAATCCAGATAAGGATAGTAATTGGTTATGGAAAAAGAAAGGAGTGTTAGTTCTTTTTGATTTGTTATTGATTTCCCCCTGCAGTCCTGTTAAAATTGTAAGAAAGTAAATCAGATATAACGCAGCGGAATTTAAAATTTTTACTTTCTTATCACGGATCACCTTGATTAATTTATACGTTGTACAAGAAAAGTATAGAGATTGTACCTTAAAATTGCAGTAAAATCTCCAATATGTTTGGGATGTCGATCCACAAGCCGCACAGGTGCCCGGCCTCTAATGGTATCCACACGATAATTAAATCAAGATCTTCAAGATTGATTATCCTAAATTATTTTTCCCTTTTTTTGAAACGTGACAATCACGTCAAGGGATTTGACGGCTTTCTTTTTCTTATAGCCGAAAGTAGTACAAGTACTAGTCCTTTTTAATAGTACTACTTCCTTTTATATATATTATAATATATCATATATATAATAATACATAATCCCAATCAAATTGGGTTTAGGGAATTATAAATTCTAATCAGTTTGGGTCATGGGTATATCAATAATTATAAAACCATTAGGACTCTTAATATGTCTTACATATTAACTCCTAATATTTATAACTTATTATAATTAAACCCAAAAGTTAATTTATCTCATAAATTAACCCATAAGTATCTCAAACTTATCAAATTATTTTAATCCTGAATTAATTATCCTTAAGTGTGTGACCCTTTAGGTTCCCAATCACGTTGGTAATAAGTATAAATTATAATCCTAAATTAATTAGGATTAGATAAATTAAACACCTTTAATTTATCATTAATTCTCCAATTAATTAATTTACACTTATAGATCAAGATTGGCTTCTAGCAAAGTATCATGACCACCCAAGTGTTGAGATATATCAAGTGGTTCGACATCACCCATCCGTGACTAGTTCTCCTATAATTAATATCCTTTCACCAACCTATATCCCGATTAATTCAAGATTACAGATGTAATGCCAACTCTTATCGAATTAATCAAATTTTACTTCTTACCAAAATACAACTCACTTGAAATAGATTTTAAGACACTCTTAAATCTATTTTCACTTTGCGCAAAGATTTCCGAATCGTATTTCAAGGAGTGGCCATATTGGGATATACTCTCCTATTATAAGGAGTGGTGAAACCTCTATTGGTCATATCTTATCTTCTCATGATTCATATTATACCCGAACTCTACAGTATGTGCGACTCATTAAGAGTAACGACTAATAGAGCCAAAGAATAATAATCCACAGTCAAGATAAACTCATGACCACTGGCATTTAAATAATATATATTCGTGTGGAATACTCTTAGCGGGTCAATCCGATGCACTTATTTTTAATAAGCATTCACATACTCTTATGTGCTAATATACTAGTGTCATACACTACGATTAGGGATATACACGAATAAAATATAATTACATCATAACTTCTTATGATTTTACATATAAATATTTTATTCGTTAAATGCCATATTACAAAATATAGTGTAATTTATCCCTAAAATTAATTGGTTTTAAGGCATACACTAACAAAAATTTATTTGGGTAGTGGGTGGTGGTTGAGGAGGAACGGGAAGAAGGAAAGTAGTGAAGTGTCGTTACAAGGCTCAGAGAAATTCAGAAAATTGCGATATTAAATCTCAGTGACACAGTCTTGTCACAGCGAAGACTTGCCTCCATGACATGGTAGAGGATAACACTGAAACAGGAGAAGAGAAGAGACGAATGCATGCATGAGAGGTTTGTTTGAGAACAAGGTCATTAATGAGCATAAAAGGCTCATGTCTCTGCTGCTCTAAATGTGTGTGTGAGTGTATTGAGAGAAGGGGGAGGGAGAGGGAGTGAGTAAGTTTCCACTTACTATTGGAGAATGTGGTCTCATCAGTTTCAGTAATCAATCGATTTCTATTGTTTCATTGTGGGTTTTCTGTTACTTGAGAATTTGTTGTGAGATGCATTCACCCATGAGTAATATGCTAATAGCTGTAGACTTTAACTAAAATATCTAAGTCGATTTGGAAATAACTGAATAAGAACCAGAATGAGAATTCTAAACCCCACATTCAGCAAGGTTTATGCCATTTTTTTTTTTTTTTTCTCCTTATCTTGTCCAACATTTTTTTCCCATCCTCAAATTTGAAAGAAATCATTTATCCTTTGTGATGTTTATCTTTTGGCCAATTACAGGAAGGTGCATAATTTGGTACGTAATTTGGTGCTGATACCATTACTGGACAATTTGTGGCTTGGCTCCTTTCTGGTGCAGCAGTCTCATTCATGCTATATCTGATGATGTTTCTTATTTCATAATTCTATGTTTTTGTTATAATTATCTGTTTGGTTCTTGGTTCCTACATGCTACTTCTCCTTTACCCCGACATTTCTCGGGTTGCATGCACCTTTCAATGCCAATAATTTGCAAATTTAGGTTTGATAATTTCTTGGACATCACCCTTATTCCTGTCTCAAAACAGACCTTTCTTGGTTTTTGGCATTTCCTTCATATTCCTTACTGCTATCATACAGGCTGCTCTTTCTTTTCTAAACTGTTAGTCCAACTATTACTAAATTTCTGCTGCACCAGTCAATCACAAAAATTCTTCTGGAGTCATGTTGCATTAAACTAAGGTTTCAACCTTACAATTCCCTTTAGCATTATATTTTCTTGCACCATTCATTATTTGTATAGTGCTTCCGATGAATTCTTCTGGCTTCTGTGCCTTCTTCACAGTTGCCTTGAACGCTAGCTTAATTAGATACTAAGATGCCAAAGGCGAAGGCAAATGCATTGGCAGTTTCTAGTGTGTATAAGAGACGTGGATGAGACTGAGAATCCTGGTGAACCTGAGAAGTCAAATGATTCTGATGAGAGAGTAGCGTTTGATGGTGACAATGACAATGATGATCTAATGGATGAAGAAGTTGAGTATGAAGAAGTGGAGGAAGAAGAGGAAGTGGAAGAGACTGAAGAAGAGGAAGAGGTCGAAGACGAGGATGAACCTGACACTGCTAATGGAACCACCAGTGGTGTCTCTGGAGTTAACAACCAAGATGAAAATGAAAAGCATGCAGAGCTACTTGCTCTTCCTCCTCATGGTTCAGAAGTATATATTGGCGGAATTTCTCGAGATGCTTCTGAAGAGGAATTGAGGGGATTCTTTGAATCAATAGGAGAAATCACAGAGGTAAGTTCTTTTGCTGTTTGTAGGTCTGTTTCAACATTGGTTCTTGTGAGGTCTAATTCTGCCATTCTCGTCGCATTTAGGTAAGAATAATGAAAGGGAAAGACTCCAGTGAGAACAAGGGCTATGCTTTTGTGTCACCTTTAGAAATGTTGAGCTTGCAACCAAAGCAATTCAGGATCTTAATAACACTGAATTCAAGGTAATTTTCACATATCTTTGAGCTGATTTGTTGGACACTATGGGCATACTGGTAGCTATTGCTTGTACTTTCACCAGATAATTGGTTACTTCTTTCTTGTGCCATTTATTGTGCTCAATTTTCTCGTATGTGCTGGAAATTACTGATTGCTCTTCATCTTATTCTTATTCTCCCTCTCTCTCATAGGGGAAAAGAATTAAATGTTCTACATCTCAAGCAAATTATCGTTTATTTATTGGTAATGTTCCAAGGAACTGGAGTGGTGAAGATTTAAAGAAGGCTGTGATGGAGGTTGGGCCTGGTGTTTCTTCTGTAGAACTGGTTAAGGTTTGTGTTATTTACATGACTTCTTTCTTTAATTATTGTTTGTTTTAGGATGTAAGTTATAGGTTTGGAAATTTCATTTTCTATGTGTTGCCCAAGCTACAGTCATTGGACATGTACTCCCCTTTTTGTGCAAGCAGGACATAAAAAGTTCACAAAATAATAGAGGATTTGCATTTATAGAATATCACAATCATGCATGTGCAGAATATTCAAGGCAGAAGATGATCAGTCCAAAGTTTAAGCTGGCAAGTAATACCCCGACTGTGAGTTGGGCTGATCCTAAACATGCCCAGTCTTCAGCTGCTTCACAGGTTTGAGAATATTGCAAAATCTGCTTTTGTTTTTCCAGCACCTCTGTGTGTGTGTGTGTGTGTGTCTGAGGGGAGGGGTATTGCATTAGGGTAAGGGAATCGCCTCTTGTACACTCTCCATGTCTGCGCACATATATATATGTCTTCTGTGTGGATTCATATTTGGTTATATAACCTGCATAAGCTATCATGGCAGCAGTTGGAGTTTGTCTCTTAGAGTTGATAATCTAGGGTCCTGATATATAAGCAGAATACAAGTCTAGGAAATAGAAATATAGTTCTTTGGGAATACTTAGGATTTTTTGCAGTGCTTGTTAGGGATTACATTATTAGTCTCACTGGTTTCTGTACTTATTACTACATTATATCTAGCGATGTACAAGTATTTGTGGGAATGGAAGTAATATGTCCATGGTTTCTATAGCAGGTGAAGGCAGTATATGTGAAAAATTTGCCTAAAGATATCACCCAAGATCAGTTAAAGCAGCTATTTGAACACCATGGAAAAATCACAAAAATAGTGCTGCCACCAGCAAAGGTTGGACAGGAAAAGAATAGGATCGGTTTCGTGCACTTTGCAGAAAGATCAAGCACTATGAAAGCACTCCAAAACACTGAGAAATATGAGATTAATGGTATTGCCTGCTTCAGCTTTTCTGTTTTCTTTCTATTCTGGGCAAAAAATAAACTTACAAAAAATCTTTGGTTTATCATGTCAGGACAAGTGGTGGAGTGCTCTCTTGCAAAACCACAGGCAGAACAGAAATTTAGTGGAGGATCAAATGCACCGATGTCTTCTTTGCTGCCTAGAGACTTTACACATCCCCTGTTGGTTTTGGAATGGTTGGTGGTGCATATGGTGCAGTAGGTGCAGGATTTGGTGCCACTGGCTTTGCTCAGGTTAGAGTGTTTGTCTGCATTGTTTCCTTCCTTTCCTTTCTCTCTCTTTTTAATAAGTACTATGAAAGATGGTGCTACCTAATTCACAATTTCCACTTTATTGAGTGTTCTATATTATCAATTTTTTCCTCGCTTGTTAATTTCTGTTACTAGAGATATGAATTAGCAAAATGGAAAACAAAAAGGAAAGAGCTTGAATTTTTTATCAGCTGAATGAGTTGCTTGCAAGATTTTGAATTTTTTTTTTTTTTTTTTTTCAAATCCAAGAAAATGATTAATTTTATTGTTTTGATTTAGTTGTAAAAGTATTCTCTATATGTTGATAAGCATACTGCTTTATTCGATGTATTTAGGAAGAAATTGGGTTATGTCATTTTGGTGAATAGATTAAAATGTTGTAAAACACACAATTTGTGATTGGATGACACGATAATGTAATGTTCAGCGGCAAACATGATACCTTTTCTTAATACCCATATCGACATGCCCCATTAGCTTGAAATTCTTTTCCATGTGCGGTCAATGAAACTCTTCCAAGTTATAATTTCTGGATTCACATGGGTCTATTTTCTGGTTGTTTGAAATTCTAAGAATTCTATATGTATTTGAGGCTTATCAGGCAATGGATATGTGGTTATAGTCGGCAAGTAGTCTTCACTATGCTTGTCTACTAAATTTATGTTTTTTCTTTTCATTTCTTGTCTTTGCTATAGTGAATTGTTAATTGCAAATGAAGACGAAAGTTCCTCTTTGTTAAACATATAACTTGAATTTTGATCTAAAATATTTGTCATCCTATTTTTATATTATGCATATCTTTGTGTGGAACATAATGATTCTGTGAACTTATTTGACCAGTACTGCGTAAATTCTTAAGTAAGGGTTGACTTTGTTGTTCAACCTCTTTCCTATCATTTATTCTCATGTAGAAAATTGGTCTTCTTTTTTGTTCTTCTGTATTGCTGCAGCCTTTGATCTATGGGAGGGGACCATCACCTGCTGGCATGGCCATGATGC
Organism: Cinchona pubescens; assembly: GCA_025175665.1. Taxonomy (NCBI): domain Eukaryota; kingdom Viridiplantae; phylum Streptophyta; class Magnoliopsida; order Gentianales; family Rubiaceae; genus Cinchona; species Cinchona pubescens. The sequence continues at coordinate 2,622,927 of JANKKI010000026.1, read as the reverse complement.
CAATGCTTCTCCCTGATGGACGAATAGGATATGTCCTGTAAGAATTTTTATATTGTTTGTTGTCCTGTTATAAATTTTTACTCTTGTTTCACTAGGTTCGGGTGATTCTCATTTCTTTTTTTGTTCTACAGCTCTTTGATCCTCGTGCTGTGCTCTGGCATGTGCTACTAGTCTCATACATCCTTATGCATACTTCCTTCACTCATAGTACCATCATTATTTAGACTAAATATATGTGCTTGTCTGGCAATTGTTGCATGTCAAGTTTGAAGCAAGTTATTAGGTTGATGCTGGCATCTTTGTTTGTAGTATAGCCTCTATGAATAGACTTGTTAACCAGGCAAAGAATGTTAGTTTTCTATGTTTGGCTGGAGAAACCTCTGAATATGCACACGTGACCACCATATTTGATTGAATATTTCATTCTCACTAGATAACCATATTTCACATTGAACCAACTGTGAATATGTTACTTTATTAAATCATGCCCATAAAACTTCTGGAGCTCCCTTCTTTTCTTTTCCTTTCTTTTCTTCCAGTAGTTCTTCTGCTTTTTCTTCATAACCAAACAGAATTTCAACTTCTTATTAGTCAATCCCTAAACATCTCTTACAAGTGAGGATCTTCACAATCATAGTTCTGTTCTGCTTGCATTTTAATCATGTTTCTTATCGGTAGGTACTTTTGTTCATATGATGTCCTTCAATTTGGTAATGGGTGTGTGCTTTTTTGGTGTAAATACTTTAAGCTATTGAAATTGGAAATCTGTTTTAAAGAAATTAACAAAGGCCTAGGAGATGCAATGAAAAGAGCATAGATGAAGTTGTTTTATGAATTTTGTTCTGCATAAGTTTGAATTCTTAAAAAAAAAAAAAAATTAATTGTAAGTTATAGCCTAGGGGAACAGATGTAAATGAAGAACATTTTTAATTTAGATACATGTCTGGTCCTGTATTCTATTCCATGAGGCAATTCTATCTCTGCAAAGAGATTGAACTGCTCTTTGTTCGCTTGTATTGTAGGCAACAGCCAGGAGCTCAGCTATTCACTCCTCCACAGCAGAAAGTTAGCAGCAGGATCAGCAGTGGGAGTGACAGCAAAAGCGGTGGCAATTCAAGCAAGGGTAGGCAGAGTAATGATAGTGGCCAGGGACGTAGATATCGACCATACTAATTTCTATTTATTTTGTGTTGGAGTTTATGGATGTGTGCTTCTTGGCCTTCTCAAAGTTACACAAGTTGGGACTTTTTGTCTTGGATGGTCAAGCAGATTGTTCTACTCATCTTGTTCTAGCATTTTGAGCTTTATTTGAGTTGGTTTTTACTTCCGGTCACTTTAGAATGCTTCGAACCTCTGGGAAAGCTATATATTACAAATTCTTTCAAATGTTTTATGAGTCCTGGGGATATTTCAAATATCTAATTCTTTAAGACCAAAACCTCTTTTCTGAGTGAATATGAAATTGTGATGTCACCAAAATTAAATGAATAAACACCCATTAAAAAAAATTGAAAGGATGATAACTAGCTCAATGTATTGTATAGTGGCCTCCCTTGAGGTATGAGAAAATCACAGGGAGTTTGCAGTAACCTCCCCTTGGATTCCTCGTTATATCCATGAAATGTTTGTGCAATAGCCGGGCCATCAATACAAAGAATTGTTAAACCTATTGAAGGTTACAATTTCCTCGAAATTTTGCTTCGTCAATCAGGTATTGATGTCGATAAAACTAAAACGCACAAACTAGTAGTAAAAGGCAACGTCATTTTAAGTGGAAAAGTTGACACGAAACATATTCGAGAATTCTCCAATGATACAAACATTAACATAGGTGAATTCAGAGTAAATACTTTCTGCGTCAAACGGCATATTTTTTAGTCCAAGTAGCGTTCTGCATCAAGTATCATACATTTGCCACTGAATGTTTTTCCCTCAACCTTTTTGGGAGGACAGAAGTAGAAGGGATTGCCAAAAGGTTGGAGGCGTCACACTTAAAATCTTTTTAATATGCAATAATCTTTAGGCTGGTGGTAGTTAGTCTAAAACTTATACACGCATCAGCCTTCAAGAATACCTAAAACGGCCCAGATAGGAAGTAATACTGCAGCAAAAATGAATATTTTATAAATGACATCCACTTTCAATATGCTTAGGATGAACACATGCTCAAGCACACCTAGTATCCTGACTCTAGCACTGAGATTTACTATCTTCCTACTAATATGGGGAAAAAGTAACAATATGCTAATTTAGGGTAAAATCGCCTCAGTCATCAGAACCATCTTCACCTTCATCACTTTTGGCTTCATCTTGTTCATCTTCCGCTTCCGCTGCAGGTGGCTCTTTCCTTTTGCCCTTTCTGTCAGCTTCCTTTGCCTTTGAAGATCCTGATCTCTTTCCAGCATTCCTCTGGCGAAATTCTATTTTGACGAAGGAAAAGAAATATAGATGCATGCCAGTAAGTTCACCCCTGAAAAATGTAATATCTACTTCTTCTTAAGAAGAATTTATGACTTTTTTTGGTTCAAATTCTTCCAATACCTACAACAAATTAACAGGCATCTCAACTTCTCCATCCAGCTAAAGATGTATGAAAATGGCAGTATCTAAAGACACAAAAACTTTTAAAAAATGTCGTGATACCTACTGTGGTGTAGAATTTATCATGATTAATTTAATGTGAAAACATATTTTCAGTCCAATGACAACTCTGTTGCTAATGCTTTTTCAGTCTTTGAAAGAATTTATCTGCCCTGCAGAATTTTCTTGAATAATGTGTTTTTGGGTGAAATGGTCTAACTTTTCTTCGCAACTAGTTAGAAAACATATGCAAAATCCAATAGTCACAATTGGCAATAACCAAAAAAAAAAGGGGAACAAAAGAACCCTACAAGTTGAATGGAAATAGGGAACAGGTTATCAGAACAACTAGATTTTAGTATATGACCTAGACTAGGATTCCCATGCAAACAATATAAGAAAGATTCTTGAAGAGGACTGAACTTCTTCAACTAGCTGTCAATTGTGCCCACCCAAGCAGCAAAGTTCCTGTCTACTTGCCCATTGAGGGGGGGGACTAGCTGTCAATTGTGCCCACCCAAGCAGCAAAGTTCCAATACTTGCCCATTGAATATAAGCAAAAACTTGCAGCCATATGTTATATCCATTGAAACATTAAAATAATCAAAATCAAATCCAACAATGGCAAAATACTGAAAGTATGACATCTTCATCGATCCACAATAAAGTTTTCACTTCTCGACTGATGAAACTAAGATTTTGACTGGCCGCAACATGAAGAACTAGCAGATGATCCTACTAATTCTTTTACACACTCAAGTTGATTCAATGAATGTGGAAGGGCTATGCTACTTTGAAAACATGTTCGTCAACATCTACATCCCTATTACAGCAAAATGATGGTACAGGAGGGAGAAGGATAGGTCTTAAGGATTGTTTCTATAGAAAGACAATGTAGATGTAGAGAACTTCTCTTTCTGTTTCATCTAACAACTTTCTATATTTTCTTGTCTCAAGCAAGTTTTAGGGCTTGGTCAATTGCTGAAAGGCAGAGGATCTACAGGATCAAAAACCGTGCATTAGCTTATTTGCATTTCTCCAAGTGGGTTCGCAAACAGATCGGACATGTTATATTACTAAATTTACTGAATTTTCAGAATCTAAATAAATTTCGGCTGGACTCTAGTAGCTTTCAGAATTAAGAAGAAATTCAATAAATTCGAAACAGTACTCCAAAAGAAAAGGTAAGCCAATAAGAAAATATCTTTGAGAAACTGTTTAGTTTCCTTAAGAATCGATTGAGCATTAATTTCAAATCTTTCACAAAGTAGCATATTCCCCTAAATAATTTGACATAGTTGGGTCATAAAACATAAGAGTGTGATGTCCTGGGGAAAAAGAGTAGAAAGAAATAAGTTAATGAATAGTTTGAAATTTTTGTTTTTTAAAATTCTGTTATGATTGTTTGGGAAAGAAGCAGCAGCAGCAGCACGTGTGATTTAATGAAGTCACATGGAAGGGGAAGCCAAACGCTGCCGTTTTACATCAGCCAGATCAGGACAAATTCTGTTGGAGTAGAGATAGGTGTAAGGCAACGGTTGCAAGATGGGGATTCTGCTTTCGTTCTCCAATGATTTAAGCATATTTGTTTTTCTTTTTCTACAAGTTGTTTTCTGAGAATTTTGGTGGAATTTTCCCGAGTTTTGCTCTGCTGGGCATAACTTTCTTGTTATTCCTTCCTTCTTATCATTTTTTACCTTATATCCATCTGTTCTATTTCTTTTTATGTTTTGATTATCATTTCACAATTAATGAGAATTTCAGTTTGGCCTCAATATTTAATTTGTTGATTTATTCTTGTTGCTTGAATTTGCTATTTGAACTGAGACCATCACAATTGTATCAGAGCAGTGACAGTCCGACTGGGATTGAACTGCTTTGGATGGTTCCTAACAAGGAAGCAAGGCATGGAGGAAAGTTTCAGAAGAGTAGACAAGGAGATAGTAGAATTGAGTGGTTTGATAAAAGGGGTAAATCAAAAAAATGAAAATCTGGAGAGTACTTTGAAGGTTCTGGAGAATAGGCAAGAAAGTATGGATGGATCTCTGAGGGATTTGAATGGAAAATATGATCACTTGGTGGCTTACCTGGCTCAATTGAATCACACTCTACTGAATTTAAGCAAAGAGAAGGGAATCAATGAGAGTTTCAGAAGCACAGAAGTCAAAGGAGATTTTATGGAGAGTAATCTTGGGGAAACCTCTGGAAGGCAGGCATGTAGAACAGATCTGAGTAGAGGAATGAAAATGCCTAAAATAGACTTCCCTGATTTTGAAGGAGAAAATCATAGGGAATGGATTAGGAAGGTTGAGAGGTATTTTCAATTGCATGGGGTAGAAGGGGAGAATATGGTAGCTATTGCAAAGATGTATCTTAGGGGAAAAGCTGATACCTATGTATGGTTTCAAGGGTTTTCCAATGGAAGAGAAGGGATCACTTGGACAGAATGCAGTCAGCAGTTGTGTAGGAGCTTTGGGGATGGAGGAACAGAAGAGGCTGTAGAGGAATTTAGTAAAATTGTGTAGAAAGATACAATTGAGAAATATCAGGAGAGGTTTGAGTTATTGAAGTCTATTGTGACAACCAGTTTACCCCCTATGAATGAATCATATTATGTATCCTTATTTCTGAGTCGTTTGAAAGAAGAAATCAAGAGCATGGTAAAATTGGTGAAACCTTCCACCTTGCAGGAGGCAATGCAGGCAGCAAGGTTACAAGAAAGGACAGTCAATGCTATCAAGAAGCTTCATAAACCTGCAACCACTATAACCACCACCCATAACCTCTACCAAAGAACCAGCAACCTGAATTCACCAGATTCTTTGACTAACAAAAAACCTTTAAGCCAATTTCCTTTACCTACCCAAAAAGCAGCCAACCTAAACCTTAACAAACCAAGAAGCTCCTTTCAAACCTACCACCAAATTGCCCAGCAATTTCAGAAAAATCTCCTCAGCGGACTTTGCTGAAAAGAAGTAGAAGTGGATTGTGTTTTAAATGTGATGAGCCTTACACCTTTGGCCATCAGTGTAAGAAGGCTTACTTGAATTTTATACTGGCTGAAGGTGAGGAAGATTTTATAATTGAGGAAGAAGGGGAGGAAGAGGAGTTCATAGAGTGTGAGGAAGAAGGTGGAGGAGAATGTATGCAGATTTCACTTAATGCCTTGGCAGGAGGAGTGAGCAATCAGACTATCAGAATCAGAGGAATAATCAAGGGCAGGCCAGTGTCAATCCTTATAGACAGTGGGACCACCCACAGCTTTACTAATGACCATTTGATTTCTGAGGTTGGATGGAAGATAGATCCCACTCAATCTATGAAGGTGGCTGTAGCTAATGGTGAGAAGTTGACAACTAGTGGAATTTGTAATCCTTTGATTTGGAAGATGCAGGGATAGTGAATTCCAACATCCCATAAGGATATTGAAGTTGGGAGAGAGTGACATGGTGCTTAGAGTAGATTGGTTGAAGAAGTTCAGTCCAATTCAAATGGACTTTAATGAACTTAGAATTAGTTTCAGATGGTAAAGAAGTAATATTGGAGGGGAACAAAGAGGAGCCTACATTAAAGTTGATTAGGGGCAGTAAAATTCAAAAGTGGATGAAAAAGCACAGCTATGGAATTGCAGCACAGCTTTATCCCATGTCCGTTACAGCCAACAGCAGCTCTGGAGTACCTGCGGAAATACAGGAGTCACTCAACGAGTACCAGGATGTGTTTCAAGAACCTAAGGGACTTCCACCCCATAGGCACCATGATTATCAAATTCCACTCAAAGAAGGAGCACAACCCTTTAAGATAAGGCCCTATAGATGCCCTTATATACAGAAGACTGAGGTTGAAAAAATGGTTAAAGAAATGCTAAGTTGTGGGATTATTCAGCCCAGCAATAGCCCAGATTTTGCTTCTCCTGTTTTGCTGGTTAAAAAGAAAAATGGTAATTGGAGGTTCTGTGTTGATTATAGGCAATTGAATGACTTAAATATTAAGGATAAATTTCTTATGCCTATGATTGAAGAGCTATTGAATTAATTATGTGGATCTACATGGTTCTCTAAGATTGATTTAAGGGCAGGGTATCATCATATAAGAGTCAAGGAAGGGGATGAATACAAGACTACTTTTAAGACTCATGAAGGGTTGTATGAGTTTAAGGTGATGCCATATGAGCTTGCCAATCCCCCTGCCACCTTTCAGTCCCTTACGAGTGAAGTATTTGCTGAGGCATTGTGAAAATATGTGCTGGTGTATTTTGATCATAAATTGGTTTACAGCAAAGATTTGGACAGCCATAAGGTACATTTGGAAAAAGTGTTGGAGTTACTGAGATCTCACCAATTGTTTGCTAAGGAGAACAAGTGTATCTTTGCTCAAAATCAAGTGGAATATCTTGGTGATGTGAGATCTTCTAACTGGTGGAATTTCACAGATCCAAAGAAGATCCAAGGTATCTTAACTGGCCAAAACCTCAAAATGTGAAACAATTGAGAGGATTCTTGGGGTTAACTGGATATTATAGAAGACCTGTGAGGGGCTATGGAGCCATTGCTAAGCCATTGACTGAATTACTTAAAAAAGACAATTTTAAGTGGACTGAGGAGGTCAGCAAAGCTTTTGAAAGGTTGAAAATGAGCATGAGTACCACTCCTGTGATGGCTTTGCCAGATTTCAGCAAGCCATTCATTATAGAAACTGATGTAAGTCATAGAAAAATTGGAGCAGTTCTGATGCATGATAGAAGACCTATGGAATACCTCAGCAAATCACTCAGAAGAAATTGGGAATGTCTATATATGAAAAAAATTGTTAGCCTTGGTGACTGCAGTTTGCAGATGGAGGCACTATTTGGAAGGGCAGCATTTTATCATCAAAACGGATCACCAAAGCCTGAAGCACCTTCTGGATCAGAACATGAATAACAACCACTATGCAACAGAAATGGCTCACCAAGTTGTTGGGCTCAGTTATGAAATTCAATACAAGGCTGGCAGAGAGAACATTGTGGTTGATGCACTGTCCAGGAAGGGGGGAAGAATATAGAGAATATGCTGGGATTTCTCACGTGACTCCAGCCTGGGTTATGGAAGTTGGAGACAGTTATCAAGGGGATCTAGTAGTTGAAAAACTTATTTGGAAACGAACCCTAAAACCTAGAGAGAACTTGGATTCGGAGTATAAAAATGGTGTTCCGAAATATCATGGGAAACTATTTATTGGCAGTGGTAAAGGGATGAGACAGAAAGTGATTAATGCTTTGCATGACTCACAACAAGGAGGACACAGAGGGATACAAGCAAGTTATCACAGGGCTAAAGCATTGTTTTACTGGCCTGGCGTGAAGCAGGATTTTAGAGAAACAAGTATAGGATATGATGTTTGCAGGAGATGCAAAGAAGAGCATACAGCATATACAGGAAGTTGTTACAGCCCTTACTTGAGCCACAATACTCTTGGCCACACATCATTATGGATTTTATTGAAGGACTACCTAAATTAGAAGGAAAGGATGTTATATTGGTAGTGGTGGATAGATTCACCAAAAGTGCTCATTTTGTAGGGATGGCAAACCCCTACACTACCATATCAATGGCCAGAATCTTGATGGATTCAGTGCTCAAGCTCCATGGTCTGCCTTAGATGATTGTGTTAGACGGGGATAGAATATTTTGAAGTCAGCTCTGGCAAGAATTGTTCATAATGCTGGGAATTAGCCTACACCTTAGTTCAGCTTATCATCCCGAGACTGATGGTCAAAGTGAAAGGGTGAATCAAGTGGTGGAAATGTATTTAAGGTGTATGACTTTCCAGAAACCAAGACTTGGCATCAGTGGTTATCCCTAGCTAAGTGGTAGTACAATACAACACAACCTTTCATCAAATGTCTCCATTTGAAGCTATACATGGAAGGAAGCCTCCACAATTGGCTCTCGGACCATATCCTACAAACTGATGTAGCTGTTGAGGATCAGTTAGTCAAAGAAAGAACTGAAATGGATAAGTTACTGAAGAGGAATTTGACAAAAGACAGGGAAAGAATGAAACATTTTGCTGACATGAGAAGGAGTGAGGGAGTTTGCTACACGGGATTGGGTATACTTGAAGATTAAACCTTATAGATAGATTACCTTAGACAAGAAGAGCAATGAGAAGCTTAGTGCTAAGTACTATGGCCCTTATCAAATGGAGAAGAGGGCGGGAACTGTAGCTTACAAACTCAAGTTACATGAAAATGCTAAAATCCACCCTGTATTCCATGTATCTGTGTTGAAGAAGACATTTAAGACGGGGAAGTTCCTGTTATGGAATTCCTAGAGTTAGAAGACGAGGGAAAAATGAAATTGGAGCTTTTCTCCATCTTAGACAGAAGAATCAAGAAGAGGGGAAATGTTGCTGGGGCATAGTGGTTAATTCAGTGGAAGAAGCAAGGAGATTGAAGAAGCAAGTTGGGAATGGGCAGATGAGGTTGAGAAGAAATTTCCAAAGTTTAATCCTCGAGGCCATGGAAGTTGTCAAGGGGGAGTATTGTGATGTCCTGGGGAAAAGGAGTAGAAAGAAATGAGTTAGGGAGGTGTTTGTAATTTTTGTTTTTAAAATTCTGTTATGAACGTTTGGGAAAGAAGCAGCAGCAGCAGCAGCACGTGTGATTTAATGAAGTCACGTGGAAAGGGAAGCCAAACGCTGCCGATGAGGACAAATTCTATTGGAGTAGAGGCAGGTGTAAGGCAACGGTTGGAAGATGGGGGCATTCTGCTTTCCTTCTCCAACGATTTAAGCAGATTTGTTTTTATTTTTTTGCAAGTTGTTTTCTAAGAATTTTGGTGGAATTTTCCTGAATTTTGCTCTGCTGGGCATAACTTTCTTGTTATTCCTTCTTCTTATCATTTTCGCCCTTAAATCCATCTGTTCTATTTCTGTTTATGTTCTTGATTATCATTTCACAATTAATGAGAATTTCAGTTTAGCCTCAATATTTAATTTGTTGATTTATTCTTGTTGCTTGAATTTGCTATTTGATCTGAGACCATCACATGACAAAGAACTAACATTGAAATGAAAAAGGTACAGACCTTCAAGAGACGCCCTGAGAGGCTCAACAAACTCTAGAAAATCTATCTCCTCCAGCGCCTTCATTACATCCTCCGCATTGATTATTTGCCTATTCGACTCCTTACATATATCATTTGCACTATAAAAAAGTTCACCAAATTATATGAGAAAACAGATAAAAAAAGATGTAAGAGTCAAATATACAATGAATTCTTCACAGCTCTATTTTTTTTGTGAAATTCTGCGAATTACTTTCAAACTTCCAACAATTAATCGAATCAATTTGTGGAAGTCTGTCAAGTTAATCCTCAAAATTGCTCGGAATTACCATTTTTTAAGGGAAACTGAAAAACCCTAAGAAAACACAAAGTTTAATAATCTTCCATCAGCTCAGTAATATAATTTCAATTTCAACAGAAGTTGAATTTGAATTCAGACAAGAAAAATGAACGCCGGAGAATGCTTACGTGGAGGTGAGGTAGTGGATGAAGATGCGACCGCTTTCGGAGAAGGCCTGTAGGGCTTCTCGGAAAACGGAGATTTCAGATTCGGTAGAGAGATGAGAGAGCTTATCTTTCACCAGCCGCCGGACAATTGTCTTCGGCAGCTCTTCTGTTTCCCCTGCCGTCGTCTGAGGCACCGATGCCGCCGTTGCGTCGCCATTCTGCGTCACTTTCTCTTTCTCCGCCATTTTTACATATATGTATTACACGTGCTCTTTTTATGAGTACAGCACTATATTATACTCGTTTTTTCCCGCCATTTGTAAACACCGTGTTTTTTTTATTATTTATATATATATATTTCATTACTACATTTTTTCAGGGGAAGATTATTATTAGTATTATTTTGTGGGGGGAGGAGGCTGGTGTTTAGACATTGTAAACTTATCAATCTGTTACCACAGGAATTATGAGTAAATTTAGCATTGCGAGTTAACATTAGTACTTTGATCACTTCATAAAGCAGATGGTTTACTTTAGGTAGATTTATTAGTACTTTAATCCATCTCAGATTTTTTTTTTTTTTTCCAAAAGGGGTATATGGAGTTTTGGGCCCAACTAGTCCACTTCCCATGCAGTCCCGAGCCCCAAATTGTAAGATGATAACTCCTAAGATTTGAACCTGAGAACTCATGATAACTACCATTTTGTTGGAACCAGTCGAGCTCCCCAGAAAAGGGCCATCTCGGATTAAATATGTCCTATTTTGGTCTCGAAATCCCTACACTACTACAGAGGCAGGTTTCGAACCCCTAACCTCTAGGGGTGACCACGATTCCGGTTTCAAAATCAGAACCGCTGAAAATCGGCAGTTTCAGAATCGAAATCGGAACCGTCAAATCCGGTTCCTAGTACAGGAACCGAAACTGCATACAAGGTTTCGGTTCATTATTTTTGGACACCTACTGAAATCGGGTAAATTAAAAAAAAAAAAAAAAGAGTCAATGAATGTCCGTTGGTGTAGCTGCCATGGCAGTGATGGCACAGCAGCACACCAACGGTCATGTGACCGTTGGAGACTTGGAGGAGGAAACAGCTTATAGCCGTTTCCTTCCTCTTTTTTTTTTAATTTTCAAAATATATCTATAAATACTCCTTCTTACCATTTTCAACTCAATTCCTCTCTCATTCTCTCAACTCAATTCCTCTCTCATTCTCTCAAATACTCTCAATTTTTTCATAATCTCTAATATTATTTATCAATTTCTATTTATTGTCTTTACATTTATAATTTCAATTTATTTCTTATTATACTATTTTCAAGTGTCATTTATTTTCTTTAATTTTCATAAATTATATTAGTTATTTTTTATAATAATTTTTTTTTCAAAATTTCAAATTACTATTTCTAATGGATAGTCAAAATTCCAATAAAATTTTTATTAATCTTGAAGATAATGTTGAAATAACTTTCTCCCGATTCCACAAGTAAATCAACAAAACCTCCTATTTCTAAGGCTACAAAGGCCGAAATGTTTACTAAACATTTTACAAAAAAATTCGATAACAAAGGGAATCCTACTAATGTAGTGTGTAATTATTGCAAGACTAGTTACAGTTGAAAAAAAGGAAGCAGAAACGGAACACTAGCGAAACACTTGACAAAGGAACATCCGACAGAATTCGGCATTGACAAGACGCAATCTCAAATACCCGGGTACGCATTTTCATCCTCTAACTCTAATCCTATATTTAAATATTCTGATCGACAATATAAAATTGGATTAATTAATTTAGTTTGTGGAGAATATTTACCATTTAATTTTAGTGAAAAAAAGAAATATGTACATTTTCAACAAACGTATGTGAATCCACAAGTTAAATGTATGCCTAGAACAACTTTTACACGTGAAATTTCAAAATATTATAAAGAACAAAAAAAGATTTTGGTAGATATTTTTTTCAAAATTAGAAGGTCGTATTTCGTCAATTTGTAATGATATTTGCAGTGATCATTGGAATAGAAATTCTTATATGGGTGTAACTGCTCATTGGATTGATGATAATTGGATTATGCAAAAAAGTATAATTGCTTTTCGTATATTTAATGAAAGTCACACAGCCATAAATATAAGTAATATGATTAAGAGATTTTAGACTGGTAAATAAAATTTTTTCAATCGATTTTGATAATGCTACTAATAATACTGCATCGGTTAGAGATTTAAAAAATTATTGTGAACCACAAGTAGGTGGTAAATTTTTTCATATTAGGTGTGCATGTCACATTTTAAATTTAACTGTTCAAGATGGTTTGAGAACACTTAATGCTTCAGTTGAGCCTATTAAGGATGCAATTAGTTATCTAATTGTCTATCCAAAAATAATGAAAGAATGGGCTAAGTTTTGTATTGAGAAAGGAAAGAAACCTAAAAAATTTGTTCATGATGTTCCCAATCGGTGGAACTCAACTTGTGATTTATTTAATAAATCACGTTTAAAATATAATGATTTATTATGCGAATTTTTTAGAAACAGATATCCTAGTAATTTTGACTTTCATCCTAGCTTATGGGAAACTTGTAGAAAAATGGTAGAAGTTTTACATGTTTTAAAAACTGGTACTTGTACTTTATCTGGTGTTTATTTTCCTACATCTCATTTATTTATACCCCAAGCATATGATACAGTTAGTATTTTAGAAGATAGTGTAAATGATATTATTTTGCAAAGTACTGTTATTGATATGTTACAAAAATGGCTTAATTACTATTATCATATTCCACCTATTTATTTAGTTGCTTCTGTTTTAGATCCTCGTGTTAAAATTGATGGTTTGATGCAATATTTGGAAGCATATAATACTATAATAAATAAAATGTCAGAATATATTGTTCTTAAAGATAATGTAGTGGATCCAATTGAAGTTGTTGAAATGACTAAAGAGTATATTTGTACATTATATAGTAATTATCAAACTCAAATTTCGTATATTCGTGCTCGTGCTGCGATAGTAGTGATAATAGTGCTAGTAGTAGTCCATGGAATACTACTAGTACTACTCATACTATAAATATCCCCCAATAAAAAAATATTACATACTTTGAAAAGGTCAAGGGGCGGCGCTAATAGTACGGAACTTGATATTTATCTAACTATTTCTTTTGAGTTCCAAGATGATGATAGCCAGGAGCTAGTGGAAGACAAAGAATTCTCGGTACTGGAATAGTGGAGTAATAAGTCAAAGGTTTACCCCATCCTTTCTCTTATTGCAAAGCAGATTTTAGCAACACCGGCATCAACTTTAGCGGTCGAACAAGCTTTTAGTACGGGTAGGAACATTTTAGACCAGAGTCGGTCTCAATTAAGCCCCGACCATTTGAAAATTCAAACATTATTAATAGATTGGTACGATGCGAGTATAAGGGATCAGGAGATTGAGATTATGATCGAAGCAGATATGAACGAGAGTGATAAGAGTACTAAAGTTGCTTCTTCAAGTGGAACAAATTCACTGGATGTTGAAGAAATTTTTAATGACATTAGCCTATTATACTCTTATAAGCTAATGTAATTGATACATTTAATTTTTTTAAAATTATCTTTTAGTTATAGATCAATCAAAATGTATTTTTACTTCAATTTTTAATGGTTCAATAAATAATGCAATAGTATACTTTTTTTTTCTGAAAACAAAATCTACAATTGACATATAAATAAAATATTTTTTTTGTTTCTCATATTAACTTGTATTATAATTTATTTTATTTTTTATTTTTAAAATTTTGAAATCGAAACCGGCCGGAACCGTGGACACCACTACTAACCTCAGGGGAGAAAGGGCCATATGGGCAATTCCCCTATCCAAGAGTCCACTACCAAATTAAAATAAAAAGAGAATTTTGTGACTGAAACATATTTGATGGTTCATTTCTCTTTCGGCCTTTTTTGTAATTGTATGTGTTCGGAGTTAGGTAGGGTACGTACTGAGCCAAGAGAGTTCTATTTCCAATTCAGACTCCCGTACCCTCTACACCGTCCTGGGTGCTCCGTTTGAACATTCATGAATTAAAATATTTTCGGGTCCTAAATTCGCCTGAATGGGCCTTGGACAAGGCAACTCATTCTACACGTGCCAAGGATTTTTTTTCATTTGCAGTCTGAGAGCACATTTGATTTGAGGTATTAACAATTTGCACGAATAAGCACAGTGAACTTATTTAGATCAACAATTTGCATATTCTTCTTTAATTACTTTTAACTGACTACAAAATTAAACATTGTCCGTATGTTTAGCTCACTTGACAAACTTATATAACAATTATCTCATAGAAGATCTAACTAATTGTAAAAAGTTCAAACATAAAAGGGGCTTCGGATGAATGCAGCTAAATTTTCGTACAAGAAAATGAATTTGTATATATGTATAAATTGTTACGCAACCATGCTCAACTCTAACCAAGAAATCCCCTGTTATATATTGTTATTTTTTTTCTGTAGAAAAAAGTTTAGAAAGAATGCAGGTTAACACATTTCTTTTCTGTGTCATGATGAACCATCATCAACGTATATTTTAATGACTTATATTAATATTTGGCAGAAAAATCCTCATTATTAGATTTTACCTAAACCAAAAAAAAAACAGAAAAAAAGAAAAAGAAAAAGGTAAGTAGTTATTAGACTTTTACTCATATCCAAGTGGTATTTGACCAAAAATCTCCTATTACTGTCACTTATTGGGAGTTAGATTTTACACAAACCAAAATTGGAAAAAAAAAAAAGAAAAGGGGGGTCTATTGTGTTAGACTTTTCACATGTTGTGTACAAACACATTATGCACCTAATCCATACTTTTGTCCCCTCTATTAACATAATAGATTAAATGAGAAAGAGATTTGTCAAAAAGTGTGATAGTTGGTAGTCATCTTATATGTGAGGTTAGATTTGGAATTTTACCTCTATTACGGTTGAGGGGTAAAATGATAGGAAATTTCTTATTTTCTGAAGAAAACAAAAAGTCTTCTCAAAGTAGGAAGTTTTTTGGTAAATCTAGATGTGGGGATAAACGGGAAAGTTGTATATTGAACATATGACCAAGAACATACGACCAAAAACCAAACAAAAAAAAAAATTTACACTTAATTTTAGGGTTTGAGTTTCGGGTATTTGCGGTTTAGGGTTTAGTGTTTTTAGCGTTTAGAGTTTAAGATTTGTAATTAATACACAAAATTTGAATAAAAAATGTAAAGATTTCTAATATTATGTAGTTGTAGTGTGTATTAATTATAACAAAATATTTTCGATGAGGAAGTTTGAAGCACATAAACGAAAGAAATATTAAGAGATAATTTCATAAACCTCCCATGAGGTTTATCTAATATCACTTAGTACTCCTGAATTTTTAAAAATATCATTTACCTTCCTCTCTTGTCAATGGGTTCCTATATGGTACTAAATGCATGAAATGACATTCATACATATACTTTCACCATATTATGAAATGATAGTTTCAAAAACCAACCTTGAAGTTTTTGACAATTTTCACTTGACACATTTTTAGTTTCTAATGTAATTTTTATCAACTTATTTAAAAAAAATATGTGCATGCATTAATTTGATTACTTCTATATATTTTAATAAAAATCTTCACCATGTAAAAACACATAATACTTTGTTTGGAGAATCACAAACTCGTAAATAAAAATATATTCTCTAGAAAAATTTTTAGCTAGTAAATTTATGAAAATATTGCACATATTAATGTACTTTTGGTATCGATTTGAATAAAAGTTTTGAATACATAAAACACATCATACGATATAATAAATAAATATAACTAGTACTATTTTGTTTGTAAATCAAAACTCAAAATTGAAATATGTATTTTAAAAAAATTAATAAATTTATAAACAAAAAAATATGGTTATATAATGTGCTAGTGTCTATTGATTCGAACAAAAATTTAAACGCATAAAAAATTACCATATATTATAAAAAATAAATATGATTCGAATTTGTTTGAGAAATCACAAACTCTTAAACAATGAATTGAATTTTTTAATAAAGTTTTTAGCCATGACTTATTTACTAATACTTAGGAACTTATTAATATGTTTGTATGTGGTGTATGTAAGTATACATAATATATAATAATAAAAAATATTATTGGTATTTTATTTTAGAAATCATTAACATGTAAAATGAAAAATAATTAAAATATATTTTTGACATTAATTGGTGAAGGATATGAAAAGTTGCAACCTATTGTTATTTGTTAACAATTATTTTATACCCTTTTTTCCTTTTCTTCCAAACATGTTAATCAATAAAAGCTTTGAACTAGGGGTAAAATTAGGAGGAAAATAGTCTTTCTCCAGTTAAATTAATTTTTTAAAAAGAATGGGTTAAAAATGTGACAAAATGTTTGAAATAAGGGAGGTAAGTGATATTTTTGAAAGTTCAGGGGTATTAAGTCAAATAAGCTTAAACCTTAAGGGAGGTTTCTAAAATTATCCCAACTATTAAAGAACAATAATTATGTAAATGAATATTAAATTATGATAAATTAAGGGTTACAAGTACTTTATGAAACTCTAGAATGTAGAATATTCGTTAAATTACAAGGAAAAAAAAATCTAGCTAATATTTATGTTTGTTGGACAATTTCTGGCATTATGACCAATCATACGACTTGTGGTATATCTTTTTGGAGCATCAGGACACCTTGTATCCGTCTCGTTTCGTATCCTAAAATTTCTTATTTTTCCAAGCTTAGTAGGTGTCATTCTATTAGGAAAAATTGTGACACTAAAATCAGCATCTTCCCAATAGTTCGAATGCCAAAGTGGATTAAAGTGACCGGAGTATGTTTGTAGATATGTTCGATTTTTGTGCACTTCACCAACAAATGTAGTTAGATTGATTCCGCAATTAAAACATGCAGCCATGACATATGAACATAGGAATTGAAGTGTCGTCCATTTTCCACATGTACATGTTCTTTCTTGTAAGTTCACAATCTACACATTTCTACCCCTTTCATCAGATCGAAGAGTTGTTACAATGTTGTATATTTGACGTTGAAGATTACACAACTTTTGAACCGTATAGTCCCGAACAATGTGCTCAATTTTGAGATAATTATTGCAAATTCTTTTTGGTAAGTGGAATCTTGCATGCCTTGCCATTCTACTGTGTTGGTTAAAAAGTTCAATTATTTTATGAAAAGTGAAGTCAACACAAGATTTAGTTGGCAAATAGTCCTCTTTTTCAAGACTTTGTTCCAACTTTCTGCTATATTGGTTGATAAAATGCCCCAACGAAATCCACCATCACGGGAATAAGCCCATTGTTCAAGTTTGATATTCCTATTTGTGAGCCAATTATAAGGTTCAGGACTCATATTTCGAATCAGTTTCATATACCAATCAAACTTTCGATGTTGTCTTGTACTCCAAGCCAGCCAACATAGGTCCTTAGCCTTTGATTTCTAAACTTCTTGTTGAAATTACTTCTTACATGGATGAGACAGAAATGATGTATCCCATAAGGTGGCCTCCAAAATTCTAGATTGTTCATCGCATTGATGATACAACTTTGTGGCAATCTAATATGACACAAATATTGTGCACATCCCAACAAACATGATTCCTTAGTTGGGTCATGAACCAACTCCAACTATCACTCGTTTCCTCATTGACAAGTGCGTATGCAAGTGGTACTTGATGGTTGAGTTGCATTGAAAGAAAACATGTTGCCAACATCAGAGTAGAAGGCATGTGCACGTGGAACATATAATGGCACTATAAGTCATTGGCATGAGCTGGTTCCTGAGATGATGATGGACCTTCAATATTTTTGGTTGCTGCCTCTATGAACTCGTTAGAACCACCACTAGAACAACTGTCATCAGATGGTGATTTTTCGAACTCATCATCTGACTCACATGCAAAGTCGCTATGAATTTTTAGTTTAGGGATATGACGGCCACTATGACCAATCTCAAAATTTGTTTGAGAACAACCAACACCAGTATTTTAGAAATTTTCTCTATAAAATTGTTGAGAAGGTTGGGATGCAAATTGACTAACATACAGTTGTTTAGAAATGGTATCAAGAATATTCAAATTTAATTGCGAATTGCCGTCGGAAATGAATTGGGTATTTGTTTAGCTTCAACATAGATCTTAGTCTCTACAATGTCAAATACTTGAATCCAACTCCATGTAGTGAAATATCTTTGCTTGCAACTCATCAAAACTTATTCGTCGACGAACTAAGATAAACTTGTTTGCACGTTGCGGCTCGTAACTCAAACCACAATGGGATAGGTTTACTATTTTCTCACCCCAATAAAAGTAGAACCGAATTAGCATATCAAAAGACATTTTGATTGTATATTGTTTTAACGAAATGCAATCTCCCTAAATGAAATGCATATTTATAGATCCGCAATCACTATCTATAAATACAACATACAAAACGATATTCATATATACGATTTAGAAAACATAAACAATATATACGATTTAGAGAATGCAAACAATATATATATATATATACGATTTAGAAAACATAAACAATATATATGACCTAGAAATATCATGTAAACAATATATGTGTGATTTATAAAATGTAAACAATATATTCGACTTATAGAACGCAAACAATATATATAGACTTAGAAAACATAAATAATATATAGGACCTATACAAAGGAAATAATACATATGACTTAAAAAATGCCAATAATATATATATATGATCTACAAAACATTAGGTGTAGTTAACCTAAATCCAAATATGAGTAAACTAAATAAAATAAAATAATTTACTTCATTCATCGATAATCTCATAGTCACTCTCACACATGATAAATAAGAGGAAATCGATTCAAATAATTTATTTCATTCAACGTTAATCTCATAGTCACTCTCATACACAGGGGATGCCCAAGCATTAAATGCCATTTCAGCCCATTCACCCCTTCTATGATATCTAGTTATTACATCATCACGATAAGCCTCCCTGCACTTCAAACGTAAGGCAATGAGATTATATTCTTCACGTATACGAAACAAAACTTGTTCAAATTCTCCAATAGTAGACGTTGGCTCATCGTCAATGCTTTTTACATGGGAAGGTTGAGTTTTAATCTATCATCCTATCTATCCAGCAACACAATGATATAGTTTATTAATTTTTCTAGTTTGGCTTTAAGTTCCTCTTGCTCCTCCACACAAAATTCCCACTTCACCTGCATTGTCGCATTCCAATCTGTCGAATACCTTTCTTGTGGATCCAAAGAGTATAAAACAGTATCAGCCAATGATAACTACGCCCAAATATTTGGAATAGGTCACCTGGCTTAAATTTTACAAGAAATTGATAAGTCATTTGAAATTTATATATGCGAGACCAAATTGAGAAAAAATGAATATGAATACTCGAACAATCTTTCCTTTGGTATTTATACTAAAAAGTTCATATAAGTATAATGTGACCATAAAGTCGATTTACAAGAATGCGACCTTCATCGTGTTTGGACAAAAAGAAAAGCTGACATATCATATCAATGTCGATGACATCTAGGACGATATAGGGTTCTCACAAGAAAGAACATCTGGTCAGAGCAAGAATGCTAATACCTCGGAATGCGTGGCCGTAATGTTATGATAAGATGGTTACCTTCTTCATTTTGGTCTCCGTGAAGCTCTAGTCATACTAATCATTGTCATCTTCTTTATGCTCATCGTCCTCTTGTTCTAAAGACTTAAATTCTAATATAGAAGTGTGAGTATGAGTAATGTAAGGGGTCAATTCCCTGTATTGAAACTGTGAGTATGACTGAGACGTCTCCTATCCATCTTGTGAATGCGACTCACTAGCTTCCTGATCATCATGATCACTATGTGAATATGATGGTCCTGTTCCATGGCCACCATATGAATAAGACGGACCAACTCCATGATCACTATGTGAATATGATGCCCTACTCCACGACCACCATGTGAATGTGATAGGCCTACTCCATGATCACCATGCGAAGGAGGCTTAAAAGGGCCATATTGAGGTCTTTGTCCTGTACAAACATTATGCTGCTCCAATTGCGTAGGCCATAGTGCTTAGTTGTTGAGATTGAAAAAGCTCTGTAACAGACTCCTCTACAAGTCCCATGGCAATTCTGACTTGCTGACCCATATAGTGTAATGCTCCAAAAGCTACATTTCTCATGTTCATTATTAGGTCGATTTCTTGTTGACGAAATTTAGGCTGTAATTGCGGCAACATATACCCAAGGCGCCTGATAACATTAGCCTGTAACAACAAAGTACTCTGTTTAATTTATAAAAGATATTTTTACTACTAACTAGTCACCCATTCACATATATATGACTAACCAAATACTTGGACATCACTGATTCGTCCTTCGGTATCCATTAACTCCTGGTGCTACTACTGTAGGATAACGAATATATAGCAATGTCCACGCTCGATACCATCGAAGATAATCCACCGTATGGACCAGGGGGCCTTCAATCGCCACGCCCTCCTCAACCGTAGTTGCACGATTAGCCCACATAACATCGTACTGTATATGACGTTGAGCCAAATCATTACCGGTATTACCAAAACGTACCTCCCTATGAAGGCGGATATTTGTATCAATTACTATTGCAAACCAAACTACATCATCACCCTATGGGGTATGAGAAACTCCACAATCTCTGAACATATGAGCAGACAATGAGATCTTCATATGTACTGATCGGTAATACAATTAGGAGGTAATGTCGCCAATACCTCGTCCGTGTATGGCATCCAAACAAACTGCAAAAAAATGTAGAATATTTACAATTTTCAAAACAAGAGATATAAATATCATAATTTTTGAAAATGTATTATTTATTACAAACCAAGTCATGATGGAGAAATCCTAATTAATCTCTATACACAATAAGGATACGTTGTGACATCTGTTCACAATTAAATGACACATGCCAATATGCACCTCAAGGAAGTCCAAATGCTACAAATTGATCAACATTGCAACGTGCTGGTGGCACAGTGGGGAACCTCTCCCACACCCATAACTAACACATAAACAAATTATTAACGATTAAATAAATAAATATTGATCATATTAATGAACGGTACATAAACTAAACAATAATTTTACCTGCAATAACAAGGGGCCTGCAATGGAATGAGTGTCTCGCATACACTCCTTGCACAGCGTGTGATATAGTGCAATTAGAACTACGCTACCCCAACTAAGTTGACCAACTTACTGTAAATCTTGTTGCATCAACAACCAAAGAAAGGAAATCAAGTTCCCAGATTAATTTGGAAACAAAAATCCACCAATCAATAATAAGATGTACATGCATGCCCACTGTTGTAATTTTTGATCGCTTGCATCATTCGAAACCGTAAACCTTATTGCATACTCACATGTACTAGCTTTAATTTGACTACTCTTAATATTCCCCTACTGTGATGTAAAACCTAACAATGCTTGGTGACATCTGCCCATTCCGATTCAGTCTTTTTATTTGGACCAGGAATGACAGCATCACTGTCTACTCGAAATCCAAACAAGACTTCTGCATCTTATAATGTAACAATAGCCTCATCAATATTCGTTCTGGCAAATGGAATGTATGTGTCTCCTAGATCCACCTCTCAACAAATGCTGTAATCAAAGCATGATCATACGAAATACTACCTGTGCAGTATAACCCCTCGAATCCAGCTAATCTAATGTAGTGCAAGACACCCTTGTGCTGCATATGATATGACCAACAATTGCCGTCATACCGTCTAATCCTCAATGGTTCTGTCATTGGCTCACCTGCTAATATACTCGAAGACCTATATTGGTACTAAAGACAAAATAATGCATCATGTCGTGGTCCAACATATGTATCAGGATAATCGACAAAAAGCTCCATATATCTAAACTGTGTGAGAAGATAACACTAAGCAACACAAGCAAAAACTAAATTGTCAAAATCAATAATTGAAATCACATTCATGCGTCTACAGCCAAATGTCTTATTCATCAATTTTAGCAATTTATAAATATGATCAACCCAAGACCAATGTCATTCACAACAAGTTTTAAACATCAAATGTGATTACTAAACTGTGCTGAGAAGATATCACTAAGCAATACAAGAAAAAATCTAAAATGTCAAAATCACTAATTGAAATCACATTCATGCGTCTATGGCCAACTATCTTATTCATCAATTTTAGCAGTTTATAAATATGATCAACCCAAGACCCATTCATTCACAACAATTTGTTTTATACATCAAATGTGATTGCCATAAGAACGAGATGATGATTATCATGACTGTCGTGAATCTTACCCAAGAGAATTGGTGTTTGACGAGAATGGGTATTTCGCCACCAAGAGTTTGATTGCCTAAGAGAAACTCTACAGAGTCTTGGTGCTCCTGTACTAAAACGCCACAGCCTCTTATTAAATAGAAGAAATCAACAATAATATGAGGCAGATGTTTGACTCGTACAGAAAGAAAACAACTGCGTGCTTAATCACATTTGCTGACATCATTCTATAGAGTTGATTCGAAACCAAATGGTTGTAATCAACCATCAGTTGATCAACTCTGAAATTTTGATGTTAATGTGACTAGCTAATCCATATTATGCATCGAACAATAATTCGTCGGATGAAGATATGTAAAATCATGAATCACTTTTACGGTTTCATGTATTTTTATCAATTTTAGTGTGTTTCAATTATCTATGCTTAATTTTCATTTAGAGAACTATGATCCATTTATAACATTTAACATTTGTTTGAATGCAATACTTGGTTAATGTTATCTAAAAGTTTCATTTTTTTTAAAAATTTTAATTTATATTTTCAGATGAATAATTTATGATCATTTTATGAATATCCCAAAATGTTAAACTTATTTTATTATATATGAAGTATTTTTATCAATTTTATGACTTTTAAACGTTTCTAGTCAACCCTCTAATTTTTTATTTATATATATATATAACGATATATATATATATATATATATATATATATCGATTTTCAAGTTTTCAATTAAAGCCAAGTCGAGTCATTTAAATTTGACTTGTTCGACCAGTAAGTCGAACAAGTTGAATAAATCGAACATTTAATTTTTTTCCATTCCATATTTTCAAGTTTTCAATTAAAGCCGAGTCGAGTTATTTAAATTTGACTTGTTTGACTAGTAAGTCGAACAAGTTGAATAAATCGAACATTTAATTTTTTTCCATTCCATATTTTCAAGTTTTCAATTAAAGCCGAGTCGAGTCATTTAAATTTGACTTGTTCGACCAGTAAGTCGAACAAGTTGAATAAATCGAACATTTAATTTTTTTCCATTCCATATTCAAATACAAAAATTTAATACATTATCCCACAAATTCCATATCGTTCCACAAATTCAAAATATTACATAATAAAAAATCAAGATAATACAAGTTTCACAAATTGAAAATACAAGTTTATAGACAATAAAAAAATGCATAACAAAATAATAATAACATCGTTCAACAAAAGTAAGTTTCATGTGTGGTGATTGGTCTATTCTTTATAAATCTTAATATGTAATGTGTATTAGTGTATATATTATATATACATATTAAAATTCTTACAATACTATAGTCATAAATTCAAAACCACTTACCAAATCAATTCTCATAGAAAATTTTTATTGAATAATCAACCCTTGTTAGGTTACATCCTATAATATATACGAATATATATATATATATATATATATATATATATATATATGATTACCTAATTTTATCTAAACTAATAGTAAGTTAGTAATACATTTAATAAACTTGTTGATAGTAAAAATATTATACTAATAAGTTATGTAGTATAATTGTATGAGTATATAAATTAGACATTATGTAAAACATATTTTGATTACAATTACAAATTATACAAATCTTAGTATATGAAAATAATAACATGTATGTTTAGATATATTATATATAGATATTTCCTTAAATACTTAAGTATATATAATTACTTAACTCTAGTATCTAAATGTATTAAAAGGAAATTAGTAGTAATTCATTTAATTAGTTATTGAAATAAAGGTGTTACATTAATAAGCTCCACACTTATATTAATGCATAAATATACGATAAATAGTACATAACACCAACAATTATACAAAGAAAATATATTTAAGTAATAAGAAAATAATATTATCAGCTATTAACATATTTAATTATTAAGAATTAAGAATACTATGGCTAAAATATTATGCACACAAATATATTAATTTATTATTATAATTGTAGATCCACATATAAATAAATAAATATATATGTGTGTGTGTGTTTGCTTGACTTATTTGACTGATATTTGAACGACAAAGTCTAAGACTTGTTCGACCAGTATACTAGTCAAACTAGTCAATTTGTAGTTCGGTATTTGACTTGTAGTTTGACTTGGAAGTTGAAGTCAAAATCTAGTCGAGAAGTCGCTTAATTAATTTGATTTAGAGTCAAAGTCAAGTCCAAAGTCGAACGAGTCAAGTCAATTTTTTTTTTCAACTTGACTTGACTCGACAGTCTGACTTGATTGACTTTTGATCACTCCTAAAACATACTACTTCAAATCAATTTATTAAACATATGATTTATTTATAAATATATGGTTACAGATTATTTATTTATACAATATCAAAAGCAATAGTAGGATTTGGTGTATATCATTTTATACATTTTCATTATTAACCCACAAATCTATCAATATAAACAATTAACCCATTATAACTTTCAATAACTTCTCCACTACTTTACTTTTAAATATTTTTTCTTTTAATTACCAGCCACATTCACTGTGTCTTCCCCACTAGTAATAATTAAATATTCACATATACATAATTAAACTATTTATTACACATTCAATTACTTTATATGTAATAGCTACAAATGCTATCCACAGTATAAAAATCAAATACTAACATATTATGTAATAACAAACTAACATTATATAAAAACAATATAATAACAACATTTTATTAGTAAAGAAATATATCTAACATATTCATCTAAATAAATGTTGTAAACTATTTTATTATTTAACATATTATACAAAAGTAAATCAAAACATTGAATTAAATATTATACATAAAAAAATTAAATTATTTAAAACATTTAAATTGTATAAAAAAAGTACTGTAGAGGACTAATTTGGTAATTCTTCCTTCCTTAACTAGGGACTTATTTGATAAACTAAAAAAAATTCAGAGGGGAATCGAGAGTGGAGGGAAAGACAAGAGGGAGTTTAGATGTGAGGAGAGAAAAAGAAGAAGAGGGCGAATGGGGAAAGATCGTGGGTGGTATTTATAGGGGATTAATCGTATGCTGCATGTATGACCATGGTCGTATATGCACCATACTACTTTCTGGTCATATGTTGCATATACGACCAAGGTTGTTTATGTAGCTTACGGCCAAAGCAAAAACATCGCCCCCTTTTCTTTCTTAGAGTTAGATGCCTTTTTCAATTTCTTCACACTCCAAGAAACTACACGTAAAATGATACTCCACTCTCCCATTCCTTATGCCTTGCTCTCTTTCTCTTCTTCATTCTTCCCTACCATCTGTTGCTACTTCTTCTTCAGTTTTTTTTTTTTTGGCTCCTACCTTTTCTCTTGTTGTCTTTCTCTCTTTACCATATTCTTTCCCTCCTGCTCCTTCTCCTCCTCTTTTCTTCTCTCTACAACCATTCCATAATATCAAAACACTAACTCCACTTATTGATTTTTTTCAAAAATTTTAAGTGCATATCCAATTGAGATCAAATGATAGCGAAGAAGTTTACAAACCATGTCAACGACTCTCAAATAAGCCAGGTAGTACTACTTTTCTTTTCCTCTTTGCTAAACCTAATTTTCACTTTTTCTTTTTCTATTTTTCTCTGCGCTTTTACATGTAATTTTTTTTTTGAAATTTTCTAAAATATGCAGTTGATATATATTAGGAATTGATTGTAGGTGAATCTTGTTTCTCTCTCTTTGTCAACCTTTCTTTTTTATTTTTGACTCTCTAGAACTTATTAACTGTTATTGCTTGTTTTCTTATTTTTTTTGTTCCTTTTTCTTTTTTGGTTCTTTTGGCTGTAGACATTTGGAGAAAGAAGTCAATCTCCGTAAGCATCCAACCATGATTTCTCTTCAATTTTCTCTCTTCCATGTACGTTGTATTGGTTTTTTATTAAGCTCTTTTGTTAATTTTTCTTTTTTAAATACTATCCTTTTTTATTCTATATAACCTGATCATGCTATGTTCCATTAGTCAATTGATTTTTGTTGAAGTATGCTTTCAATTTGGTTTCAAATGAATATTTTTTATGTTGCATGTTAATCTAAAGATTAAAGGCAAATGGCTTAGGAAATTGGAAGATATTTTGATGAAAGCACTTTGATTTGCATAATATTGATGAATATATGAAAAGGGTATTCAATTTGATGACCACAATGCCAAGAAGATTGATTTTTTCTTCTTTTGGATGTTATGACGAATTATTCTTAAATTTGAACCATCATATACAATTATACGATAACCTATAACCATGAATCATGTTTGCTCAACTATTTTGTGTGCCAGTTTACAAATATCATGTCAAAGAAGTACTTGATTGATCATAAATATTTATTGTTAATATATTATAGACTATATATATAGACACACGCACACATACACATACATACATACATATTGTGGAATTTAGTGTTAATCTGGGTCATTCCATTGTATTTAGTAATTTTTATGGTTCACGCATATAAATGTTATACATATGGGTTTCAAGTTGTGGGAAGGAATTGGCCTAACTTTTGAATTTATGGAATCCATCCTGAGACATTATGGAAGAAACCAAGTCTGGATTAAAAGAACTCCAGATTTGTTTTTCTAATCTTCGTTCCCCTTTGTTTACATTATTTTTCTTTTCCTTTTCCGAGTACTTGGCTTCTAAATAACATTATCATTTTGACAGCAGAGGTGCAACATGAAACCTTAAACCCAACCCACTCAATTTTCCCTTAGATGAAGATAAACAAATCCTTTATTTGTTGCTAAAATTTTAATCCCTTGCACAAAAGTTAGAACATATGTTTATGTTAAAGTCTTTCACAATATGGAAAAAATAAATAAATGACCATGGACTGTAGTTAATGTATATAAAATTTTATTTTGATGTTATGTGTTTTGTTACGTCAACTTGAAATGCTAATTTTTTTACCCTGCTGATTGTTTGCCTTTTTTTGTTGTTGCTATATATATATATATATTTTGGGATGAAAACAAAAAGATTGGTGATTGAGCTATGTATATTTTTGGAGGGGATAGTGAAACTAAGGTACATGATCATAGTTTTTCTTTCCATGTTTCTTTATTGCGTTTTGGTTATTAATTTTTCAATTTTTTGTTGTTTTCTTGATAATTATTTGTGTCTTTATGATGATTAGTAAAAGATGTTGAAACTTTTGTTGTCATGTGGTTTTGTTATATCAACTTGAAATGCTGTAATTCCCCCTTTTTTATCTACTGGATTGAAAAGAAAAGATTGGTGATTGTGTCGGTTATTTTTTTGGAGAGGATGGTGAAACTAAGGTACATGATCATAACTTTTCTTTCCATGTTCTCTTTGTTTAGTTGTTATTAAATTTTCAATTTTTGTTATTTTTTTTAGACTTTTTTGTATCTTTATAATGATTAATAAAAGTTGTTTAACCTTAACTGGGGAATATATTTGAATATTACGTGGACTTGTTCTTGTTCTTGGTGTTGGTTTTTTATAATCTACTAGTAACAGAATATTTTTTAGGATAAAAACTGTTTTGAGTTGTTTGAGGTTGAGCCTAGGTTTATGATTTCTGTTTTTTCTACGTTAAAAAATGATTAATTTTTTAGAAGTTACTCTTTTGGTACTCTAAAAATAGCTTGTGGCTTTTCAAAATGTAGTTAATGCTTCAATGTTTTTTATTGTAACAATGAATAGACTTTTCTCTGCTATTTGATTTCTGCATAATCAGTTTGTAATATCTTTCAGCAAAACAGCTTGTAAAAACTTATTCTCTATATTGCTTTGTTGTTAAATTGAAATTAGTATTATCTTTATTACTTTTTATTTTTCCCTTGAAATTGATATTTCATGGATATCTTGACAATAACAATACGTACTTAAAACCATAATCATGTTAAGACAACCACTGCCACCATACCTCATTTAAACTTCTGGTTGTACTTCATGATAAGTTAGTTGAGTTTGAGTGTGTTAAGGTGATTCGGTGAAATTTAGTTCCCTAGGGAAATAGGCTATTTAGTTAGGTTTTGGTTTTATGATCTTGCTTTTGGATATTATCACATAAACAAACTCTTTTCTTAAACTCATTGCAAATATTTTGTGCTAATGCAACTGACAAAATTTACTTGGTCTTGTGTCATGTAGGCACATCGAATTCTCTTCTTTTCTCAAATTGTACATTTGATATTTAGATTTCGGTATTCACATGGCATAGTGCATTTGTACATGTTAAAGTTCTTTGTGCAAAGTGTATTAATGAAATTACAAGTTCTTTGTGCAAAATGAAATTGCAAGTTTTTTGTACTTACTTTGTCTTCATTAAATCCTTAGTTACATTATATCTTTTAGTGGTTGTAATATGTAGATGTTCTACCCACTTCATTCATTTCAGTTTGCCGGCACAACTGCAGCATATGTTTCTACTGTGCATGCATTGCGCGGTATAGGCCTCCTAGTTTCTTTCTATTCGTGGTGGTAACCCACCTGTAAAAACAAGGGCAATGATATTGCCTAAGCAAATACCTTAATGCCACAGCAAATTTGCATTAAATGACAAACCTATCCTCCCAATAATTCCAGTTGTTTTGTGAACCCCAACACCACAGACATTTTCCTGATCCAGAACCACCTCGCCTCCCTTCTCTTCCTCTTAATCTCTCCCAACACCACAATCCCCATTTTCATCCAATTTTCCATTCAAAACTTATTTTTTTCCTCATTTTTCTCCCAATAGCCCTGATCACCTCTCAAGGTCTCGATTCATTTTATCTCGAATGATTTGACATACAACTGAGTATGAAATTGTTGATGAAATCAGTGAATTTTTTAAGATTGCTAATGTCCGGGATGTCAGGTCTCAAGCTTGATATTTTGACCTTTTTAGATTTATTTGGATGTCGATTTTCATCTGACTCCTAGATAGGTTTGCAGATTTGCATCCAAGCTTTTTCCAGAGAAGTGTAGTGATGAAGTGGGACTGGGATTTCCAAAGAGATTTCGTGATCTTTCAATCATTGAAAGTTTGGTTTAGCTAGTAGCGAAGAGAAGGGCTTCGATCTCTTTTTTATCAAATTGGATTGAGTTCACTTATTCTCTGATAAACAGCTACTTAAAAGCAAGCTATTGAATATGAAGAAAGTTATTACTCAAAAAAAAAAAAAAAAAAGATGGAGAGGGTAGAAAGCAGAGAGCAGAAAATATGAGATTTCAAAAACGGGAAAAAGACTTTTAATGGTGAAAAGACTAAAAGAAAGGAGGAAAGATGATTGTCAACAAAGTTAGGCGACTTGTGCTCTTCTAGTGAGAAGAGGGAAGAGGAGGAGTATTGAGAGGTCGTGCTACGAATGAGCTTTTTGGTGGAAAGAAGGATAACACAAATGGGAATAATTGAAAGGGGAGGGCAGTTTTGTCATTTAAAATAATCTACAAATATGCTGGTGACATTAAGATATTTGTTGTGACAATATCATTACCCTAAAAACAATGATTATTGTTAGGTAACTTTCTAGTAAGTAAATTGGAATTAAGCCTAAAACCTAAGACTAAGCAAGTGGATCGGGTAGCCTTCCACGGGTACCATTAGATTCAACTTGGACTTTTTTAAGTATTTAAATCCATCAGCTAGCATTTGTTGCTGCATCCAGTTTGGAATTAGCACTGGTACTCTTAGGGTCTTACATTCTGCAAGTATAACTTTTTGCAGATTCTCATTTCTTTAGCTCAATCCAAACACGCCACACACATTGACACACCCAAAAAAACACGCACTTCAACACTATGGTCGCTCCACCCGTACCCGATCCATTTCGTGAACTCAAGTTAGCCCGTTACTTTTTTCCTTCCTCCTATGCGGGTCAAATTTATCACCAGAATCCATACCCGACCCAAACCCTTGCCAACAGCTTCAGCAGTAAATACGGGTCGGGTGCATTCATCTGAATCATTTGGATACGGGTATTATACATTTCCTCCTCCCCCTCAGCCCCACCAGCAGTATCAGAGCTTCAACCATCATGATTACTTACCACTTGGGACCCACCCGGATGTGATTCGGATCTTCCAAATGGTGGACAGGGATGGTAGTGGGTTCATTGAGGAAACGGAGCTCCAACAAGCTCTTTCTTCGGGTTATCAACGGTTCAGTATCCGGACTATCCGTTTACTGATCTTTCTCTTCAAGAATCCCTCTGATTCTGCCCTCAAACTCGGTAAAATATTCTGGGCTAACTTCAAAATTTTTTTTTTTTTTTTTTTAAATTTCACAGTATTAATTTGCACAGAAATTCATTATTTATTTATTTTATTTTTTTGTTGAAAAGTTAGTTAAAAAAAAAAGGTTATCTTTTAGGGAAAAAATCATTGCAAGACAGCTAAAGTTGTGTTTGGTTCTTTTGTGTATTATAAAATTCGAAAACTAGATGGATTTTGGAAGATTTAAGGATATCGAATTCGGGCCACGTAATTCTACGTTTGGGAATGGTAGGATATCATGACGGTGCTTCTTCTGTATAGTTTAATATGGTTGAATAATGTTGTTTATTTAACGAGAAGATAATGTGATATCAGGTTTTTGAAAGAAGAGAACAATTCCTATGTAGGATAGTTGACGTAAAATTTATTTTGTTGCCACAAAATAAAATGCTAGTTGGTAGTAGAGCCTATAGTTTGGAACCCAAGAGGTAGTTGATTCCTCGTATGGCAATGTGTACTAATCCGGAAGATGAGGAGAAAAGTGAAAAAAAAAAAAAAAAGAGAAAGTTGGCAAAAGCGTGATGAGTGATGGTATTAATGCCAAGGAAAATGTGAACTTTATAGAAGATTCATTTAGGATAAACTTAGTAGCTGACATTTTGCTGTGGTTCTAGAAAGTAACAATCTGTACATGAAAGATGCAGACCTAGCCTAGTTAAGAAGATAAATCAGAAATGCTCATATTTGACCACCAGAAGTCTGTAGAGATTCAATTGGTGGTCTTTCTGGCCTATGTTAAATTTCTACACATGCCATATGCAGATGTAAAAATCATAAAAGTTTTTCCTTCGTTGCACTGGCTCTGGAAGCCAACCTGTGAAGTTGGTTGAATTTGATTGATTTGGAAATTCCCTTTCAATCATGAAAGTCTGAATTCATTTCACTTTCTTCCCTCTTCTCCCTCCTCCACAAAAATAATAAACAACATTTTCCTTATCTTTCGAATTATTGATGTACTCCTATTACTTTGGCCATTACTATTGATATTGACTTATTCTTGGCTTACAATTGCAGGCCCGAAGGAGTTTTCTTCTTTATGGAGGTGTCTTGGTCAATGGCGGGTGAGTGATCTGTTTATTCTTTGCTTTTGTTTCCTTTCTGGCTTATTAGGTCATTTTCTTGTGTTAGTATTTCTTTTCATATTTGCTTCTGTTGGAGGGAAGGAGGAAGATATTTAATCTTTGTAGTGTCTATAGACTATGTATTTTGAGATGAATTTTAGGGCAGTACGATTGGTGTCTTTGTTCATTTGCAGTTTCTATATAATGAGCTTCCATGATAACTTGTCAATTGCGAAGCTTGAAATCAGTGGGTCATCAACCTTCTAGAAACAAAAAATTGAAAGTTAGTCCGTCGTCAAATTATTGACAGAAATTCTGCTTGTGCATCCTGCTCGACAGAAATTCTGCTTGTGCATCCTGTTATCTGTAGGTAGGTCAAGCTTAGTGATTTAACTTGGGTCGGCCATGACAACAATCTTAGAAATTGGTCAAATTAGGATTTTGATCCATTCAGACCAATAGTGGGGATGTATTGAGCAATGTGAGAGTGGTGTTCCAGTTACACAACCATTTGCTACTATCTTTCAATGTGTATACTTGAGATGCATGGTGTAAACCAGGTCAGAATAGAGTAGCCGTTGTAGTTAATATTGGAGTTCCTTAAATCTTTATGATGAATCAATGAAACAAATACAGACATCGGATACAGACACAATAAAATGCAGACATGGTGAGAGGAGGATTGCTTTGTCAAACAATAGTAGTGTACTTTATTTACTATAAAGCACTATTTAGGCATTCATGTGTTCTATCTAATGCTTGTTGTGGTCCTGATCCATTTGAGCTAGATGAGGGAAAATGGCATGGCATACTTTTTTGAATTTAGGCATCTTGTTCAAACTGGTATGGCACTAACTTGCTCTCATGAGCAGAGTTGTCACACATAAATGTCCTTTGCTATCAAGTTAAATACATGTTTAGGACTCTTCTAAGGTGGGGCACATATAATCATTCAAGGTTATGGCATAATGGGTTTAGGTTCATATTTTAT
Organism: Cinchona pubescens; assembly: GCA_025175665.1. Classification (NCBI taxonomy): domain Eukaryota; kingdom Viridiplantae; phylum Streptophyta; class Magnoliopsida; order Gentianales; family Rubiaceae; genus Cinchona; species Cinchona pubescens. The sequence continues at coordinate 2,590,203 of JANKKI010000026.1, read as the reverse complement.
GATAAGGTAAAATAGAGAATCTTCTTCCTTAGTTGGGAATGTATCCGTATGCACAATGGGACATGTTTCAGAATTTTCCTATCTAAAGATCTTCAAATATTCTTTTTTAGGTTTAACTTGTTTCTTAAACTCTCATCTCTTTTGGTAAATTTTCTTATACACTATCGTCAAAGTTAAAATATGCGGCCAGTGTTTACAGAAGTTGTATATTGTACTGAGGAGTGATAACCTGTCTGTTTAATGGGAAATTTCCTGATTTTTATGGAAAATGTATAATACTTTGAAAATGGGCGGTCTAGTTTGAGTTGGCACAGTTGTTGAGGAGTTAAAGGAAATAATAGTTTAAAATGCTATATTGGAAACATGTTGAGTATGATAGTTATGCTAAATCTGAGGAACAAAGTGGGCTATGTAATAAGCCTCTGCCTTTTTAGGTGTGGCATAATATTTTACAAACTGAAACTTTTTGCTTTCAAGAGATGGAGGATGTATTTCCTGCCTAGCCTGGAAAGACTAGTAGGACATCTATTTTGGAGTAAGGAACATCCCGTACTTTCTCAGCTTTGGTGCACCTTTTTTTTCAAAGTTCTGTATTTTGATTCAAGGTTTTAGATTTTAAAGACTCTGCCAGAATAAGCCTTCCTCCCTGTACTGTCTAAGGCAGGCCATATTTGAGAAGTTTGATCGAGATCAGAGTGGAAAAATCGATGCAACAGAACTAGGAGATGCTCTCAATGGTATTGGCTACACATTACCACATTCTGTATTCCAAGTTCTCATTTCAAGATATGATGAAGGAAATAGCAGAAGAATGTTGAGCTCAATTTTGATAGTTTTGTTGAGTAAGGCTTCCGCCTTATTGTATGAACCTTTTGTCGTTCTCTTTCTCCATAACTTTTGAACAACATGGTCTGCCTTACATTCTTAGCTCACTCATCTTTTTGACAATTTTCGTGCAGATGCGGGATGATTGTGAAGGTAAGAAACTAATTTTAAAATCTCTTGTGCATCTTTCCATTATGCAGTTGGAAGTTTTTGTCCTGCAAAAGTTTTTGATATGTTGTCTGATACAAAAGCAAATTTTGGTTGAATCAGCAATAGTTCAGGAAGTTTAGAGTTACTGCTATATTTATGTCCTCTTTTATGATATTTTGATTCCTGCATATGTTGCTATACATTCAGGGTTTGACTGACAAATTCAAAGGGAAGGATCCATGTTATACTGGGTCAGCAACAATGACTTACGATTCATTTTTTACTATGATCTTACCTTTTCTTGTATCATACTAGCTACCAGGTTATGATATATATATTTTTTTTGTTATGTTGTTTGAGGGAAGAATATATATACATTGTTAGGATTAGGTGCAAAGAGTTTTCAGGAGACATGGAAGGATGTATACGGTAGAGTCTGTACCTTTGTATGGCTTTTTGTTGTCATGTATCTGACTGGTTTCAGATTTTATTCATTGGAGATTTTATCAAGTGAAACAAATTTCCTAGCAGCCCTAGTATGCCTGAACTTCAAACTGAAATCCCCCTCACCCCCACAACATGCATTTTCTTTCTTTTTACTTGATTGCATGAATACCAGCAAATTGCTTTACTGGTAATGGTGAAAGGGGATGGGAGACGATGTGGTTACATTCTGCCTGGAACAGTTTGAGACAGGAACTCTGATTTATTGCATGGAGCTAGGGAATTGAGGGCCATTAGGCCACTAAGAATCCAACCTTACTTTTTTTATATTGTCCAATGGATGGTATTGCTGTTATTTCTTCTCTTCTGAACTTGAACAGAGATGTAAAGATCAGTTTTTGAACACACCAAGACTCGGCTGATAGCTTAGCCTTGTTCATCTTTGGTGCAAGAGTGCTCAATCAGTGAGCTATATTACACACTCTTTCAAGGGTGGCTACTACTAGGCAAATCTCCTGGCTGTCTCTGTACCCCTACCCCCTTTATCACTGAGGGGTCATTTAGGAGCCTTAGCTGGTGATCCGGGTTGTTTTCCTCTCGAAGATGAAGCTTATACCCCATTGTCTCACTACATGGCAAGGCATTAGACTACTGCAATTGGTTCATTTTGAGAAGTACAAACTTATGCCAATGCTTTTGCGCTGAAGATCCGTTTTCTTACTAGACATGAATATCAATTCCTTTTTGAGTTTCTATAGTCTACTTTGGTTTAGACATGAATATCAATGCATGCACATATTCGAATTAGCCAAGGCTAGTATTGTGGGGAATGTTACGCAGAACCATGCTAAATTTATGCTCCGATTGGCAATATTTTGTTTTGGGAATGTGTTTGTATGGACAATTATAAACTTGAGTAGGTTTGCCTAAAGTTCAGCTTGTGTGGCCTTCCTCAAGACCGTAGTGTTTGATTGTGATGCTGCTGTAGAGCCGTGTCTTAAAAGTTTGTGAAGCCAATTTTGATTACTGCTTTGCCAAGTCCTATGCCTATGACTAAAACTGTTGATTTGCAGTGTTTAAGGTTTTGTTTTTAATTGTGGGGCTTTTTTCCCTGTCCTTTGATGGGGAAGTTCGGATAGGAGACACGCCTAACTACCAAATTCTCGTGCAAGACAAATTCAAATGTTCCTCACGAATACTACCAAGCAAATGTGCACCAAACAACCCAAATGTCAATAATGGTATTCTCACATGCAAAGGTCCAAATGTCATAGTTATTGACGGGGGGTGAGCATGATAAATTTCAAAAGGTGACTACAAACCAGCAAGAAAGTACCACCATATCATGTGGCATCAAATCTTAACAGGACATGTAATTGATTGAGAGTTGCCTGTTGCAATCATATTTTAAAAATGTCAACAACTCTCTTGTTCTTTTTTCTTCTTCTTCTTGAAGTTTTTCACCTACCGAGAACAAGCCGTAATGTAGAGAGATGAATTTAGATTTGAACTTAGGGAAAATTATACAATTAATTCCTCACATATTCAAAAAATATTTTTTTAGTACGCCATGTTTATAATGATGACTTTTAATTCCTTATAAAATATAAAGTCATGATTCCCGGAGCGAAGTCAAGACCCTGATCGTAGGGACGCCAAAGACTTTTATTGGTTTTTAGTAATCATGTTAAAATAAAATTAACTTTTTATACAATAAATAATTTTACATACAATTATAGAAATCTGATGGTAGTTATATTAACTTTTTACAAAAATAAAAAAATAAAAAAAAATAAAAAAAATAGTAAAATAGAGGATTTTAGAGCTAAGGAAGCCACATAGTATTCAATTTTTATAGACATGTATTTGAAAAATGATTTTAAAATGACAGTTATATCTCTATTTTATGTACTAAACTTCAAAAAAATTCAAATTTTTATATTTTCAAGTGACCCTTCTTTTTAATTTTGAATATAAGAGATTTTTAATTGCATGATTTAAGGAATTGAAAATTTTAGTGGGGCAATATAAAGAACATGAAAAAAATTAACAAATTTTAGGGTTGCACTTATAGGATAAAACTAAAATTATTAAAATTTTTCGTTACCTAATTATAATTTTTTTTAGGGTTGCACTTATAGGATAAAATTAAAATTATTAAAAAATTTCGTTACCTAATTATAATTTTTCAAAAGTTGAAAAGGGACGAAGGGCTATTGCCCACCCTCACATAAAGGTGGCTTCGCCCCTGTGTTTGCCATTAGTTTGAATGGAAGATCCATAAACAACTCACATGGTATAATTTTTTTGGTCCCTCACACATTAAAAATATTTTTTCCATTGCACACATATTCAAATAAATAGTTTTTAGTCTCGTTAGGACTGTCAATTGGGTTTTATGAAATAAGTTTTAATAAGCTCTAACACAACCCATTTAAGTTAGGGCTGTCAATTGGGTTTTATGAAATAAGTTTTAATAAGCTCGAACACAACCCATTTAAAATTTAGATATTTAGACCCAAACTTGATTTACAAAAGTTTACATCTATCAGGCTCAATCTCAACTCACTTGAGGGGTGTTTGATAACCTCACTAAGTGTTTAAACTTAATTCATCAAGTGATTTTTATATTAAGTGTGTTTGATAACGAAATTCTCCTACCTTTGAATATATTAAGAGCCACTTAATTTCTATACAAAATTTTAAATGAAAAGTCTATCACTTAATTTGGTGAATTCTTTACTAGTATAGCAAAACTCACTCAATTTTTCTTTATTTCGTTTACACACACTTGCACACAGATGTGTCTATATTCATTCTCTTACACATAAATACACACTTGCATACACTATATTCATTCTCTCTCATGCATAAACACACATTTACACACACTATATTCCTTCTTTCTCACATATAAATACACATTTGCACACACTATATTCTTTTTCTCTCACATATAAACACACAATTGCGCACACTATATTCCTTCTCTCTCACACATAGATGTACACTTGCATACAAAGTATTCCTTCTCTCTCATACACAAATCATAGTTATTGAACCCAGCCCAGCCCTGCGGTTCAACTAGTGAACTCGGTGAACCGGCCATGAGACAGAGTTGGGTTCCTCTAATGATCGGACAAGGAAGGAACCCGCCGAATTTCGTGTAACCTGGCGGTTCAAACGGTAAATTTGGAAACCCGAACCCGACAGGTTTGTATCTTTGAGAAAAAAATCAAATTGTAATTGTCAAGTTTTGAAGCAAGGATCTCTTAAATAGTCCGGCCCGGCGGTTCAACCAGTGAACTCGGTGAACAATAGACGGCCATGAGACCGAGCTGGGTTCCTCTAATGACCGGACAAGGAAGGAACCCGCCGGGTTTCGTGTAACCTGGAGGTTCAACCAGTAAATAACCCGGCAGTTCAACCAGTAAATTTGGAAACCCGAACCCGACGGGTTTGTTTCTTTGAGAAAAAAATCAAATTGTAATTGTCAAGTTTTGAATCAAAGATCTCTTAAATAGTAATAAAATGTGTTACCACGTAACCATATAACCTTTTGGTTATTGTATACCTCTTTTTTATTTATATACTCTCCAAACTCCATCCTATGCATTAATTCCTTTTTAACTCTTCATGTGAAAAGGCTATGTAAATATTGAAAAGTTATATTTATACTTAAATTTTTTTAATAAAATATGTGTTCATCAATATTTTCATTATATATCTTGTATTTAATCATTTATAGATATTATATATCAATAAAAATATATTTAAGTAACCTACCGGTTGAACCAGTAACTCGTTGATCCACCTTCCTTGCCAGGTTAATAATTTACCTCCCCGAGCCGGGTTTAATAACTATGACACAAACACACACCTATACATACTATATTCATTCTCTCTCATACATTAACACACACATACTATATTCATTATCTCTCACACATTAATACACACTTGTACACTATCTTCTCTCTCATACATAATACATAGTTACACATAATATATTCTTTCTCCCTCGAACAAAATCACTTATTTGCTCACACTATATTCATTTTTTCCAACACATAAACATACACTTGCACATACTATATTTCTTTTCCCATACAAACACACACACACACATTATATTCATTCTCTCTCGCATATAAACACATACTTATACATAATATCTCTCTTACACACACCTCTCTCACACACACAAACTCTATATTAATAAATTATTTATTTATCTTAAAAATATAATAATTAAAATATTCTACTATAAAAATATAATATTATCATCGAATTATATAATATATACAGAGAAAAATATTTTAATTTAGCACTCAAATTCAACTGATTATCAAACATATAACTTTATGAATTTAGCAAATTAAAACTTTAGCACTTAATTTTTAGTGTTTAGATTTCATATTTCAATTTTATCAAATACACCCTTAATTAAATGGGTTTCGGGCTGAATTTGGACTAGCTCAAGCTAACTTCTGTATTTACTTTTTCTTTTTTTGCTTCAATTTCATATAATTTATTTATTAATTAATTAAGTAAATTCTCATAATTTTATGCATTGTAATGATATATTATTATAGTTTACGCTATATTTTGTATACAATCACATATTATATATGTTATTCAAATAAAGCGAGTTAAAAATTTCTATGATAATTGAATGATTAAGTAGAATGATGAAAATAACATATACATTAGATAATATAATGATATTGTTTTTAATAAACTATCCCATATTTATAATTACATATTAAGTGATTTATATATTTAAATACATACATACACATCATATTTGTAAATTACACACACATATCTTACTATATATATTACAAAGACAAGGAGTTTCCTTCTCATGCCAAGTGGCATCCATGTGGCGTTTGGTGCTGATGTGGAAAGGGAGCCTGCCTTAAATTTTTTTTTTTTTTGTTGAAAAATGACATTTTATGCCCCTCATCTTATGCATATCCATTGAACTACATTGGGTTAATTTTGTCAATTCCTCACTTTTTGCTATGTAATTTCTTAGAACTTTTTTAAGTGAAAAATACAAAAATACCCCTTAATAATAAGAAATAGAACTGTACATGGACATTATTATAGTCAATACGTGAATAGAATGCCATGGAAATACTAACTTTTGTCCGGTCAAACTTTATCCAATCTGTAGCTGACTAATTTTTGAAGATAACATATGAATGTTTGAGATGGTTTTAAGAGATTTCCTTATTTTATGGACCATTGGATTATCTGACTCACAAGTACTACCCCATGCCTCCATATCTGAGGAGTAGATTCTGTTTCCTGATTTCTCTCATTCTCGATATTTCTTTTAGAAAGACCCTCACCCACCATTTTTTTCTCTCCCCCCTCCAGCAACAGACGTTCCCCCTTCCTCCTTATCCTTTTCTCACCCCTTGAAAGTCTCCACACAAAAATCATCCTAAAGTTACATAGGATAGAAGAAACTAAAGGATATGTTTGGAGGACATTGTAAGTAAATCGTCCAACAAAGTATTATTTTGATTTTTTTTAAAATTAAAACATATTTTCTTTTAACTTTTTTTGGGCTTTAATTTATGTAGGTTGATGCCTGCTGCAAGAAGCCAAGGAAGCCAAAAAGAAAGGTCTAATTTTTTATTTTTTAATTTATTTTCTTAATGGCAAAAATTTCAGTATTTTTCATTTTTTTTTTTTTGAGTTTGGGTCTTCTAGGTTATTTCTTGAAGAGATACCACCGGCTGATATTTAGGATTCTTCCGACTAGTGTTTAGGAATTTTTTCAGGTTATTAATTTATTTTTATGCTCTTCCATCTCTATGACTTTTGATTTTAAAAAAATCTATGTTTAGGCGAATCATGAATTGGTAATTTTTTTTTTTTTTTTTTTGTTCTCTGATTCATAATGCATTTTGACTCTGACTTAATTGCTTATCTATTTAGTTGAATATAACAAAAATCAGTGAAAGGAATACCCTTATTATGGGGAAGAGATCTAAGATTCTATAATTATTCCATTTCTTTTTTAGGATTGTATGTTTAGTTTTCAAATTGATTTAATTATGCTGTCAAAATTTCATCTCCGTCTCCTCGACCGTAGGCCTCTGCTATTTGGACAACATCCACTACGACCATCTTCGGTAACTTACAAACCTTTAGGACCTATTTTCCTTTTTTCTATAATTACGTATTTGGTTCATTTTTTAGTTAATAAATGTGAAAAATGAATAATTGTAGAAGATCCATGTTAGCATCAACGGGCTGGCTTTGGTAATGATTGGGATTACATCCTTGGTTACAAGACTGTGCTTGAGACCCTCACAAGCTCAAATGGTAAAGATTCTTGATCTTATTTATTTTTTACATTATAATTTAAAAGGATGTGACTTTTTATTTTGGGTTTAGTAAAAAATGTAATAAATTTTGCAGTTAAGTTGATTTTGATCTTTGATAATTTTCGCCCCCAAATTAAGTACAAATTTGAGATTGAATATTATGCTATGCTTGATAAGGTTAGAGTTCACCATTTCCATAGAGTTAAGTGCTATTGGTTTTACTTTATTTAAGTGACGTTTGATACTTATTTCTAACAGTTACAAACCTAACTGGAGGAGCATCCCTCATTAAGTATCATGAAGTTATTGAAGACGAGACCTATAAGGTATATTGTGGTTACTTGATATCATGTAATTAATCCTTGAACATCACAAAAGTATTAATTTTGATTATTTTCAAATGTATATTATCCTACTGATATGAATTTAGAGGTACTGCTCATTTATTTTCTTTGAATGTTTTCCTATAAATTAGCATGATTTGGTATTTTGAGAATGCTTATTAGAATAATGCTTATGTTCTTTAGATACTTGCATGTGATAGAATATGGCATATTCTTCCAAGGCAAGCTAGCAAATGTCATGTCTACAGCTCTAATGGAACTAAAAACTGGGAAAAGCTATTAGAGGCAAACTTTGAAGAAAATTATTTTAATGCCTTTTTCTTTTCCTCATTGATCAACTATGATAATTCTTTGGAGTTAAATACATGCAAGAACTTGCATACATTTTTATTTCAATGCTTATTTTGGTATATGGTATTGCTAAAACAAGTTAAAAGATGAGATTTCGATGATGTACTATAATGCATATGAATAAGCTAATTAATCTTTTATTTAAAGATGAATGAATAGTATATCACTTATTCCTTTCTTACTATGTCTAATCTTTATATTATTTGGACTATGAATTTGTCAGGATATATGGCATTGTGTAAAAAATACCCTCTGACGGTTTATCATTCCTTAAACAATAGCTAATGTCTATTTTTTTTTTCTTTTAGGTTATTCAAAAGATCATATTGTGGGCTACATCCCTATATTACGGGATGCTTAGTGGTTGGTGGGTATCAGAATAAAACTCATTTGTGTTGCTTAGGTTAATACTATATGGGCGTGGATAGATAATTGTGATTTGTTGTGAAGATATTTTTCTTTTTAAAATGAAAAAATAAGTTATTTTCTTGATACATACAGATAATATTCAATGCGATGCAAGAATTTTGTCATCTGGAATTGTTGTACATACTTAACATTGTCTAACTTTTAGTATTGTTAGTCTTACAGACTTGGAATAAGTTTTTAATTTTTCAGATGATAACAAGATAAAGGTGTACTTTAAGTATTTGCTTAACTTCTTTCCTTCTTATTCCATAACATTTCAATTCCATTACTTATATTGAAATTCTATTTTCATTTCTCATGAATCATTGCAGTAACTTAGAATGATGGAACATTTTTTCTTCCCCTTGCATTACTATAATCCCTTCCATCATTTTTTTGCTAAGTAATTATTGTTTCAATATTTTTGTCATTCAAGTACATTTTCTTTTACACTTTAGATACACATCTAGATGTGATATCCTATGCCAATAAAGAACTACAATTTTTAAAAAATATTTCTATTTAAAAAATAGTGGACACTATTAAGATGGAGACACTCATAATTAATATGGCCAGTTAATATATATTTCATTAACTGGCCATATTTCTATTACATTTATTTTTGTTAATTCTTTTTTAGTTATGATAACTAGCTTTAGCAAATTTTGACTTTTAAGTTGTAATTCTATTATTAGTGCTTGTAATTATACTTCGCTTGTTTTGCAGTTCTATTATTAGTGTTTATGGTTATTAGAATACTTCGCTTGTATTTTAGTCTTCTTAGGTGTTGAGGTGAGGATGTGAGTACTGATTTTGCTAAAATATGCATTAGTGATGTAAGTAATTTTATTAAGTATAATTTAATCATAACTACATGCAATATTTGTACTATCAAACTCAATTAAACTATTCCTCTTTGTTAAGTTTTATTCAAGTTTAGATGATAACAAATTACATATGATGGGCCCGGCCACACCTTATAATGTGTGGCCTTAGTTTACTAGTATATGTATAAGATAATACACACACATAAATATATATACTTCTTATTTGGGCGGAGCTTACCAAATCCCAAACTTGGCTCACTTTGAAATCAGACTTAAAACAGAGGCCCAAACTTAACCCAATCTATTCTCATAGTAAGCTCGGTCTTAATTTTAGTAGGCTGATCGAGTCGAGGTCGGCTCAACCCAATCCATCCCAATTGACAGTTCTAATCCTCACATACACAAAATTTTTTTTTGAATCCATGAACATTTTTATCATTCGTGTTGTTATAAGCTTCAAAAACTAAAAGGTTATTTTGGATGAATTCCATGACTATTGACAATGAGTAACTACTGTTTTGGAGAAATAATGGGAGGTAAATGGTAAAAATACTTGTGATTTTTGAATGGGGGTGTGAAGGAATTTTGAAATGATAAAATTTGGAGTGGATTGTTTTAATGGCGGTGGTTAGGGGTATTCGTTGATCGATTTTCTGTTATTCTTAGTTAAAATTTTTTATTTTTTTGGATTTTCAGTGCAAGAAAATTAAAACTATTTTTTTTTTCATTTTATCCAATTAATCAAAATTTACTAGTTAATTGAAAAATTAAGGATAAAATTAAATACAAAACTAATAAAATTAATAAACAAAAATTTAAAACTAACAAAACTAAAACTAGAAACTAAAAATAACAAGGAAAAATAATATTGAAGTGTTGAATGAATGGAAATATAAATTATTACTAAAAAAACTAAAAATTAAAACTAATAAAACTAAAAGTTCGGTTTTTAGTTGTTAATAATCAAATCTAAACCATAAAAACATATCTATATTTATTTGGTTTAAGAGAAACTTGAAAACCAAATTAATTTGATTCGATCAATTTATTCGATTAAACCAAGTTATGAACATCCCTTGTAGTGGTGATGGTAAAAAAGAGGTGTTAGTTGTTAAATGTGGGAGGTGGTGAGTCTGAGAGAGATGAGAATCATTTTTTATAGTAGAATGAAAAGGATTTTTTTTTTGGTGAAGTGGTAGTGGTATTGAGGATAACAAAATTGGAGTTTCTAGGTGTTGGGTGAATGGTAAGGATGAGAATTGTGTGTTTTTCTAGTTCTAATCTTAAAAAACTAAACATATGGGTGTCTCATGTATTTTTCCTTCCAAACTAACAGCACATATAATGTCAGGGACCAAAATCATACGATTTTTTATTGTGAGGAATTAAAAGTCATCATTTTAAATTTGAAGGACTAAAAAGTATTTTTCAAATATGTAAGGAACTATTTATACTATTTTCCCTTGAGCTTATGAATAACAAATTAACGTCGGTAGAGACAAGATGAAAACCTTGAAATGTTCGTGGGGAAAAGTTTTTCATAATCAGTTTCCGGCGAAAGTAAGAATACGATAGTATTAACAGGACAATGATATTGCCACAGCAAAAATCTTATTGCCACAATATATTTTCTTCAAATGGCATAACTACCCTTTTAATACTACATCACTTGTTTAGGGACCTCTTGTGTCTCGGGAATCCTACCGGCCACCACCAAGTCTTCCCTAATTCCCTCCACGGCTCTACCTCCTTCTCTCTCCAACCCAACTGCCCACCTCCTTCAACCGCCCCCTTCCTTTTCTCTCTCTCTTCATTCACTCTAGGATGGTTACTATAAAGCAGTGTTTTGAAAGCCGGACCGGACCGGCCGGTTCGATCGGTCGGACCGCGAACCGGAAGAACCACTGGTCCGGTCCAACTACATATCCGGTCTGTCCAAAAAACCGGACAGAACCGGTAAAAAATCGGGAACCAGTAAAAATCGAAAACCTGTAAAAATCTGATTTTTTAAATTTCATAATAAAAAATAATTTAAATAATGAGAAAAATTAAAAAATTGTGAAAATAAACTCCAAAATAGCAAAATATTGAACACACCAAAGCCTAAACTATTAAGTTATTATTTTTTCATATTTTTTATACTTATTTTTATATAAATTTCACTTTTCTTATTGGAAATTTGATTAGTATTTTTGGTTAATTTACGTATTAGGACTATAATTATCCAAAAATAGTGTTTCACTTATATTTTAGATTTTATATAAATATATTTTAGGTCATTTTAAATTATATCACACTTTGATAAAAAAAAACCTAATTAGTTAGAACGCGAACCAGACAGGCCACCGGTTCAATGGCCAGTCCGGTTTTCAAAACATTGCTATAAAGTCCAAAACACAAAAACTATCCATAGAAAAGGCACAAGAAAGTAAAACAATTGAATTGAATGGAAATTTTTGGCCAATACCTACAATATTCTACCACCACACCTAGACAAAAATAGAAAAGGCTACTTATATTATATCACAATGGTTAGATCTTAAAGAGAAAAAAGGAAGGAAAAATCCTTAGAAAAAAGGTCCAATAATCTTTATCTCAAATCCAAAACCCTAGTTCATCCACTCTACTTTTGGCCTTCTTTAAGTTGCTAAAAAAAAATTTGTTACCTGGAGAAATTTTAGATAGATGATATGGGTTCCAAAGGAAAACAAAGGTGTCATTTCTTCATTGACAAAAGGAAGAATTAGAGGGGTTCGAGCGATGGGGAAGAGAGGGGAAAACGACAAAGAGGAAAGAGATCTAGTGGTGGAGTCCAAAAAAATAGATAAAATTATTGAGAGAATAGTTATGTCATTTGAAGAAGATATACCGTGACAATAAGATATTTGTTGTGACAATTTCATTGCCCTAATTAACATCAAGAATGACAAGATAGTTAAAGATTCTTCTTGAAATTATGTCAATGTTACTTGCGTGCAACGCATCAATTATGTAGTTCATCTCGCAGTGAACCACAATCTTATCAATTGAGGTAAAACTTCATGAATTAGAGAAAGAAACAAAAAGAGAGGAGGCCATGATTGTTTCCACGGTTTTGGTTGGTTGCTAATGCAAGTAAATGAAAAATATGGGATATGATGTTGGATGTTACAAAATCATCGTATATTTTTTTATCTTATTTATATTGTCATATTTATTATTTTCAAATATTTTTAAAAATTATTATTAACTTTATTATATCATATTTCAATTTTATCTAAAGTCTCAAACTAAAAGTTTTTTTTTTCCTTTCCAAATCAAATTATAAGTTTTTTAATATGGTCTTATCTCAATAATTAGATACCATTTTAATATACATACCATAAAATTGAATTTTTTAAACAATCATACAATAAAATTGGAACGAAAGAAGTATATTATTTAGGATGTTAAAGTCCTATTAAAGTTCACTAGAAAATGAAGATACATGACCTTTGGTGCATTTCTTTCAAGTCCATCTCTACCTCATGCATTCAATCATTCATACGTTTGATGTGAAGGATTGCATAACCAACTTTGAGATATATGTATCTTTCATTTAATTATTATTGATGAACCAAAACTGAACAAACTCTTACAAAGTCGAATTCGATTGAGTATCGTATAGTTTTGTTTGCATTTCAGCCCTAAATATGTGCTAGTTATAATCCATGTTTGATGAACTACTACTTTTTCCAAGCAAATTTTCATGGACATGAACTCTTTTTTTTTTTTTTAAACAAGAAATTCAATTTGCTCATTGATCCCTCGATATAATTGTTACTTGGCAAATGTTGTTGCTACTGCTCAAATTGTTATTATCACAATAAAAACTTATGAAATAACCAAAGTAATTATGTTTTTCTAATCTCTCTTAACATAGAAGAGTATTTTAGTCATTTCAACAATTTGAGTTGTGGCAATAACATTGGCCGTATGCTTTCATTGACTGCGACACAATATTTTTCAATGTGGTAGATTACTTTTGAATGCAAGATATCAATTCTGATATTTTTTAAGTGTGTAAATATACACCACTAATATTTCAAGAGTCCACACCTTGGATGCTATGCATTGTCACACTAGATGGGGCTTGGGGGGAAGGGGTTCACCTTGCGGTTTAGGGAGGAAAGGAAGGAGGCTTGGGTCGTAGCTAGGAGGAGGTATGTGGGGAGAGAAGGTGCTGCTGCAGGGGTCGGGTGTCCATAGTTTGGCTTAATTAAATAAATCGATCGAACATTTTGATTTTCCACATTCTAAAAATTGGTATTTAGTTAAATAGAATAAAATCAAACAATAAAATTAATTTTATGGTCTGTATTTAATTATTAAAAATTGATAATCTATCAAATAATCAAAATTTTAATTTTATTAGTTTTAACTTTTAAGTTTTTGATAAACTATTTTCATATTTACATTCATACACACATTGGAATGATTATTTTGGTTTTTAGTTTTCTAGTTTCTAGTTTTAGACTTTAGTTTATTAGCTCTATTAGATTCGTAATTAGTTTATATTTAGTTTTTAATTAACTAGAGAATTTTGATTAACAAGCGACTAAAAACGAAATTGGAAAGTTTCGATTAACCAATTGAGAAAACAAAATTTATTTTGAATTCCATTTTGATTTTCTTGATAACCGACGAGTGAACGGGTTAGAGAAGTAAGGAATTTGGCAATATGGGAGAATGAAGAGTTGGGGTTATGAAGGGTAGGGATGGTGGTTGGAAGAGGTTTTAGGGTAGCGGTTAAGGAGATTTTGGATTAGTGAACCATTAGTATTTAAAATTTATGTGTTGTGGATTTTAATCCATAAATTTTAAATAAAACAAATTGACAAGTAATGTGCATATAATTATTGTAGGCATAACATATCTAGACATTGTTTAAGACTTAAATGGTGCATTTTAAATTTATGAGTATTGAAATTGCATTATTTTAAATGTGAGAGAATAAATAAGTATAAATATAAAACGTGAAAACTGTTTAAGTGGTGTTTAGCAGAAGGGAAATTGCCAAAAATAACACGTGAGTGCACTTAACTATTTCAAGCCAAAATATTGAATGTGAAGGAATAAAAAGTACAAACATTGAATAAAGGACTTTGTAAATTACTTTCCCTTTTGAAAATCAATAGTTAGAAAATCACCCGTTTGGATTAGAAATAATAAGGCATTATTTGGTGAATAATATTTGGTCAGACTTTTTTATGATTTTTGAAAAATAATACTGACTTTTAGAATAATATAATAATTATTTAAATACGAAACAATATTTTGAAATAACCATTTAAATTGAAAATAATAAATACATATTATTTGATGTAACTATTTGACTATACAATAATTACAAAACTAATTAAAACAGTATATATTAATTTGGTTTATAGTATTTGAAGAAGTTCCTTTTAAATTGGGCAGATTTTATTTTGTTATCAGTTCGAACGGGTTTAAATTGTCGAACTAATTACATTTTCTGAGGTGACCTTGCCAAACTCTAACACGCCTTTCTGTAGTGTTTGGTGTTTCCTTACCGAACTCAAAAACAAATTCTAAGAAACATAGGAGAGGTTTAATTATCCCATTACAATTTGTCTTTCTCTATGTAACCCAATTTACAAAATTAAATCATTAAACTATCACAAGTGTAATTTTCGAGCTTTTGAACAAACCACTCCGCTTCCTAAAGAGACATAAAAGGTTTAGAAAACACAAATGCAACTAAAATTTTTAAAGTCACGCATGACAATTTTAAGTGAATGATCAATTATAAAAATAAAAAACGCTTAATTTGATAGAATAAAAGAATTAATTAGAAAATAATTTGGAAGATGTGAATAATGAATAGTGTAAATAATGAATTGTACAAAACATGAATAGTATGAAATATTATTTGAGAAATAAAAACATCTAACAAATAGCCTTTATTGCTGACCAAATATTATTTGACAAATAATGTCAATTATTTGCAAACCAAACAGACCCATGGGCCATGCATTTTTCCTTAAAGGAGGAATGTAAAAATTTGAACTAAATACGAATTATATATAGGGTTAATCATTACATTAAGGCGAGTTGGGCTAAGTTTGAATTTAAATATTAGGTTCGATTTAATTATGAGTTGAGTTTGAATTTTACTAAGTTCAATTCGATTAAAACTTGTCATATATATATATACACACACTACTTTATTTGTATGTGGATAAAAGTTAATGATTCTAGTATTTTATTCAACTAAAATCGGATAATTACTTCACAAAGAAAATAATAACCTAACCTCACCCTCGCTAGTGAGTCTAATTGTAATATTGTGGTATAGTTAATTTAATGGTTATTTATTAGAATAAGTAGTACACACTATTTAATACTATGTTGACATGGTATAAAAAAATAAATTTTGACAAATAATTTATAAAATTTTTATTAGATAATGTAAGTTTGAGTCAGTTCAATTAAAATCCAAAACTTAAATAATTTTGTAAATAGAATATGAACTGCACATTTGTGAACCTAAACCAGCTTGATTAAGGCCAAAACTTTGAATAAATTTGTGAGTCGAGTTTAGACTTTTCAAAAGCCAAATCACAAAATCCAAGTTTTACCAAATGCTTTTTTAATTTAAATCAAAAAATAAAATATCTCGGCATTTTTTTTTTTTTAGATTCTACCTCCAATATCAATATCTTGTTTCGCCGTCGGTCAACCGTATAATGTCTGCGGAAAACAAATGCTGCTTTTGAAGTTTCAAGTTTCAACGGCAAACACTACTCCAAGCAAGACCTGAATGAATCACCAAGGCATTGACCAAATTGAGGGGGGGAAAAAGTTTTTCCTTTTCAGTTCGTAACACAGATCCCAAAAGTAGGAGGTCAAGCTGTCAAAACTTGTAAGAAAGAAAAGAAACACCAAAAAAAAAAAAGTAGGTGTGCCAATTGGGTATTGTAAGTCGATTTTGTAAAATTCAAATTTGGTTTATAAATTTATTTGAATTTTGAATATTCATCAGGTCAGTCTAAATTCACAAATATAAAGTTCATATTCGATTTACAAAATTATTTGAATTTTAAATTTTAATCGAGTTGGCCTAAACTCACATTATCCAATAAAAATTTTTATAGTTTATTTGTTAAAATTCCCGATCAATGTATTATGAAATAGTATGTATTGCCTATGTTAATAAATAACTATTAACTATATCATTGAGCGACTACAGTCAAATAAGATTTCAACCATAAATTAACTAATAAAGTTGGGTTATTATTTTTAGTTACCCGAATTTAGTTAAGTTAATAGAATACTAGAATCATTAATCATTATCTATATAAAATTAAATTGTAATATTTAATTTAGGATAAAATCAGTATTATATATATATTTGAGTTGGGGTTTACCTGGGCTGAACATAATAAATCCCAAACTCGACTCACAATTTAATCGGGTCTCAGCCCAGCCCACCTTATAGAAGGTTCAACCCTTTATTTGTTGAGTTCGACGGGACGAGCTGGAGCCGACCCGGTCAATTGACAATCCTAAAAAAGGGCTACAGTAAGATATTTAGATAAATTCGATTTTAGACTCTATTTATAAATTTAACAAGAAGGATTAAATGTTTTGAAATTTTACTTGCGTCAATTGATCTCATTTATTCTATCAAATTTAATTTATAACATGAAATTTATAAGTAAAATTATAAAACGAATGTATCTAAATATTTCCCAACAAATAAATATCAAGTTATCCAAAGATATATCTTATTAATTACCCCACAAATATCACAACGCCCATGAGAAAGATGGTTGTACTAGTAAAATTTATGATAGCGTCTATTTGTAAAAAGTGATTAAATTGATAAATTTAGTATTGTGTTATTAAATTTGTAAAGAAAGAGAGGATAAAATTGGATTAAATATATAAGATTAAGAGTTGATAATTTAATATAATTTTGTTATGTGTGACAAGTAATATTTAATTTATAATTTTATAAATAATTTTACTTCATGAAATTTAAGCAAATTATAGTCAATAAAAATAAATCCCAATTTATAAAACAAGAGAAAGTTTTGACGTGTAACCTTTGACAACTGCATAACAGTTTCTTCGAAACATAAGCTGAATTGTTTGATTATTGACGAGAAAATCATCATTTGAATTTTTTTTTTTTTTGTGTAATAGATACAAAAACAAAACAAAAACTAATTTTTGTGTTTTGTTTCAGTCCAACCTTGTAGGCTTGTACAGTTAGAGCATATAAAATAATATTATAATACAATAAAAGGAAAGAATATTTATTATAAATATTGATAGGCATCATTAAAAGGGTGGCATCGTGGCTGAAATTTTAGCTAGGCTGGCATTATAGCAATGGCCACCCTCAGGTCCCTCTCCTTCCTCAGGGCTCTTGTTCTTCTCTTCTCCTTTTCAGGTTCTTCAATTCTTCATCTTTTTATTTTTTATTTTTATCACTTTTCTACTCTTTTCTTGATTCATTTTGCATCATATTATGAGCTCTTTTCAGTTGGTTTTGCTTGGTTTTACGGGGAATATTTGCAGAGTAACAAAAATTTGAGTTTTTAGTCTGTTTTAGTTTTGTGGGAAGTGTAAATTTTGTTCTGGAATTCTTCAAGATTTATGCTATGTTATTGGAGTAGTGAGTGACTGTGGATTCTTGATAGAAAAGAATAGGAATTTATGGCTACTACTACATTTTCTATTCAGATTTTTATGTGATTGGAATGATTTGACCTGTTGATTTTATTATTCCTCTGATATTGGTTTCTTGTCAATTTTTTCTGTAAGTTACATTTGAAATGTTCTATACTGAAAAACAGAATTGTAGTTGAAGCTATCAACTCTTTAGCCAAAATTTGAAGGACTATGCATGTTGAAGTTATATGATCATGCAAATTATTAGCTTCCTTTGTTTACACTTATTGATGGTCCTCAAATTTTTTTTTTTCAGATTTATTTGTTAGCACTCTGAGTCTTGGAGTTGGGATTAATTATGGCCAAATTGCTAACGATCTCCCTTCACCATCCCGTGTCGCGGTCCTGCTTAAATCTCTCAATATTAGCAGGGTAAAACTATACGATGCTGACCCAAATGTTTTAAGTGCTTTCTCAAATTCGAATGTTGATTTTGTCATTGGACTAGGGAATGAATATCTTCAAACAATGACTGATCCGGTTCAAGCTCAAACTTGGATTCAGCAACATGTTCAACCGTACCTTTCTCAGACTATGATCACTTGTATAACGGTTGGAAATGAAGTGCTAACTGGGAATGATACTCAATTGAAATCTTACCTCCTCCCAGCAATGCAAACTGTCAATAATGCTCTTAGTAATCTTGGTCTCAGTAGAGAGGTCTATGTGACAACTGCTCATTCAGCTGGTATATTAGCCAACTCCTTCCCACCTTCCTCAGGGTCATTTAGGCAAGACCTTGCTGAGTACATCCAGTCTATACTCAATTTTCATTCTCAGACAAATTCTCCTTTCCTTATAAATGCATATCCCTTCTTTGCATACAAAGCTAATCCCGATCAGGTCTCATTGGACTATGCTCTTCACTATTCCAGCCAAATCCAGGAATTCAAGATCCAGTTACGAATTTAAACTATGATAACATGCTATATGCTCAAATTGATGCTGTTTATTCAGCTATGAAAGCATTGGGCCATACAGACGTTCAAGTTAAAATATCTGAGACAGGGTGGCCATCAAAGGGGGACCCGGATGAGGTAGGAGCTACTCCAGAAAATGCTGCATTATATAATGGTAATTTGCTGCGCCGAATAGAAGAGAACCAAGGTACCCCTGCAAAACCGTCAATACCAATTGACGTGTATGTTTTTGCACTCTTCAACGAGGATTTGAAGCCTGGTCCAGTATCTGAGAGGAATTATGGCCTATACTACCCTGACGGTTCTCCAGTTTACAATATTGGGTTTCAGGGATATCTTCAACATATTGATTATTCAGCTTCCGGGGAAAAGAATGCTGTAAGAATTGTGCCATCCTAATCTGGCTGTGTATATATATACAATTAATTGCTCATCTAACATTTGTTATACAAATGTACTTTTATGTAATATTTTGCAGGTCTTTTCCATTTTTGCTCTTCTGCTGATTTCGTTTGCATTCTTTTTATGAGCTTGAAATCTCAAAACAACTCAAACTAAAGGCCATGGAAAGGTGATGAAACAGGAGGAACCTTTGAAGAACCTTAGGATTGTTTTCCACATTTATCTGGGGTAATCTTAGGGGTAGAAGGTCAATTCTTTCAATCGCTTCGTGAAATTTTTTGACCATCTGGTGGGAACCAATAAGCAGTCATGTTGGCTCAGGACTTAGAACTATAGCAATTGATATACACTTGGTAGCAGTTTTGTCCATTGAGGTCCCTATACCTGTATATACTAGGCCAATCCCAAAATATTTTTAGTTTCTGATTGAGTGAACATTGATTAAATTTTTAGTTTCTGATTGAGTGAACATTGATTAACTGATTTATTACTACAGGCTCCCTTTCTCTATATGATTTGCAAATCTTTGTTGTGTGAACTCAATTTTTTACAATAGGAAATATTGAAAAAGTCTTGTCAAGATATGGTGTAGGTTAGCTGTAAATACCCGATTCTTGCATACATTTCATACATAGTTTTTTAATGAAGATATGGTAATGGACCATTAGGTTTGCATCCTCTTATCTCCACATTCTATCATGCGTGTGGAATGAAAATTTCCATATTCTTCGACAAGACAAAAAGTCCTTATTGGCTTCTAGGAGGAAAAGAAGCCACCCTCAAGAGTCTTATCTTTTTGCAACTCCACATTTTTAATATCAACAGACAAAGCTGAAATCTGTGTTTGTCAAGCCTACATCTGAAAATTACATTTTTGTGTCTTTATCCTGTGTCTTTTACATTCAAAAGAGAATGTATTGCATCATTCTTGTGGACTGGTCCATAATCTTTTCTCTGCCGTAATCTTCATGTCAATTTCAAACTCTGCATCCATAAAATACTTACTTGATTTCTTCTGTACATGGTAGTGGTCTTTCAAGCAGCAAATCCTTCTTTTCTCACACTTCTCTAATATTATCATCTCGTTAGAATATCATAGCATTGTGTTTTAATACTTGTACTCTATAAGTATTTAAAATATACGATTACTATACAAATATTTAAATCACAACGGCATCAATATAGAATTTCCAATATTATTAGTTATTGAATATGAGTGGTAAAATTAGATATCATGTCCTTTTAGTATATTTTTTCTGGGTTGTTTCGGTGACCTTCCCAGAAGTCGTATACTTTGTGGGGATGGAATCTCTTGATGCCAAAGTTTACAGCTGCAATATGATCAGATTGACGCTTCAGTCGCACAAATGCTTTGTGGGCTGCAACATCATCAAGGCATTTTCAACTTTATGCCTGCATCTGCATGACTACAAAAAAAAGACTAAGAGTTACAGATGGACCAATTCACTTGTCAAATGATAAATAAGGTTATGATGTACCATGACACATGTTAAAAGATATTAAAAATATAAATCTCCCGTTGACTAGTTAAAAGATTTTGAAAAACTAATTAATAAATTCTTAAACTACTTCACTTATTACCAATTGATTTTAATATGAAAATCTATGTTCTCTAATATGGTATCAGAACTAGCTCTCAAGTATTTTCCCATCCATCCATATGTGTCTTGGGTCTTGTCCAACCCCTTCCAACGGGCTCTCTCCTGTCCAACCCCTTCCAACAGGCTCTTTTCTGTCCAATCCTTTCCAACGGGCTCTCATACGTCTGACCCACGTATAATAGGGTTTCATGTCCAACCCAAGTTACGTGTGAGAGGGGGTGTTAAAATATATTAAAAATATAAATCTCACATTGACTAACCAAAAGATCTGATCTAATTAATAAGTTTTTGGATCACTCCACTTATCAATAATTATTTTAATATGGAAACTCATATTATCAAACAACACAAAGTATATAAGTTTTATTGTAGAATTTATAATCATATATATTTTGGTGCATTCAAAAATTTATAATCAAATGATATTTAATATCAAATGTAAATCTTAAAGTAGGGATACTACTTCATATTTTGATACATTATATATATATATATATATATAAGAATTTGCCATCAATTATGCTCAATATCAACCGTTAGTTTAGAGCATTAAAATTTGCCGTCAAATTATGTTCAATATGGAGGCTCAACTGACACAAACATTCATACCCAATAGGCTGGACAGCCTGGAGTTCGTATGCAGTTGTTGTCACTACACCTAACAAATTATAAATTTTAATTTTAATAATTTTAAAAACTTAATTTATATTCTTATAAATTTTTATTTCATCTTTCTAAATTTTTAAAAAATATATAAATTAATCTTAATAAATATTTAGTTATTAAATTTTATCCATTAAAATATAATTCCTGAGTCTGTCTCTAAAATCTACCAAGAAAAGTGATTCAAAAAAATACTAAAATTTGCTAACATGGCCCCCGGGTGTGTAAATAGATAATTCTTCAGTTGATGAACATGTGTTTAGTTTAGGGAAACAACTCTAAAAGTTTTCACATTATATAATTTGTATATTTTTAATATCTTTTTAAAATAATGTATTTTAATTCTTTACAAATTTAAAACACATAATTTTAGTTGCTCAATACAATTACAAATATATTTTAACGTGAAATACTTATATTTGTATCGCTTATTATATTTTTTATATACAAAATTAACAACAAACAAATTATAAATACTAAATGACACTATTTAAAATCTTCACCACTATTATTTTAAAATTCTCACCTACCATCACTATCTCTATTCCCCTCCCTTATCCGTTCTCCTCCTTCACCCCCTCTAGCAGCCCCAACCCTGTCCTTTTTTAGGATAATTTAGTATTTAATATTATGTATTACCAATTTTACCTTTAAAAAATATTCCGTAATACGCATGTGATTATCTCATATCAAACTATGTAAATTGTATCAATGAATCAAAATAATACGTTTTGAATTTGAGAATAAAATACATCATTTTAAACATAAAAATTAAATATAAAATGTAAAAAAAATATTATATTCATTTTGTATTACATTCCCTTTAGCCTATTGATGAAATAACTAGGCATTTCTGAATTATTGAGACAACTGCTCGTGTAACACTAGCTTTAATGCTAATATAGGTGGAAAACCTGTCGCTTTTGTCATTTCTAGTTGGCCGGCCAGGCGGCCTGCGGTTAGTATTAGGGCTGCACACTACTGCTATGTATTAAAATCTTCTACGGCTCTAAATAATAATTTAATTAAATATATTATTTAATTATCTTTTTATGTTATATATATTTTATCTTAAATTTTGTTGTCGTATTTTTTTAAATATTAATTTTAAATTTTGATTATTCAAACAAAGTCAATTTTTTGTTTTTTTGAAGGAAAACAAAGTCAAAATTATTACAAAGGAACATTCTTTATTCTCTAGGCAAATAAGGAAAATTGTCAAGAATTCTTTGTGATTTAGTTAATGTTCAGAAATATTTTATAAAATTAAAATCCGTCTCCTTGTAATTTATTTTTTTAAGTGGATAGAATGCTAAAAAATTAATGGATTTGAGCAAAAAAAACAAAAAAAAACCGTAACCATAGTATCTGTCTACGGTCTAGAAACACCCTTTGCCAGAAAAGAAGGGTTGTGTTTTTTGTTGAATTACATAATTAATATTGATTAGAGGTTTAAAATGAGTAAAATAATTCTTTAAATAAAAAAATTTTAACCTCGTAACAGTCACTCAAAAAATATTTAACAATTTCACTTTAATCCAAAATTACATAAAAATAAATAATAAATTTATAAACTATAAGAATAATTTAAATACTAAATAAACTACAAAGGAGTTGATTATAATTTACCAGGCAAATATGATACTGATACTCCAATTAAAGGGACCAAACCAGGTATAGACATTTATTCTTTTTGTTAATTTTTGTTTTTCTTTTTTGCATTTGGTTCATTGTCTTTCCTGTTGATGGACTTCACCATGTCCAGGGCATTTTAATAAGGGTTAATAACACTTTGCCCCTTGAATTATATGGGTAATTACACTTTGTTCCTTAATTTATCACTATAGAAATATACACATTATTCCTTATTCACAATTCATTTTTTAAAAAATTTAAAATATTGAGAAAATTTAGTTAGATGACTAAAATACCCTTTATTTTAATTTTTATATATTTAAATTTTGATAGTGATGTGATAATTATTTAAAGATAAGCACAAATAAACTATATAATATTTCAATATAATCTATATCAATATATTTCTTGACTAAATTTTTAAAATTTTTAGATTTCATTTTATATTATTTTGAATTTGAATATTTAACTATAGTGGTAGAACACTTCCAAGCGGGCTTGTTTTCTATGAAAATTTTTTCTATAAAGGTATTGTATGAAAAAATATTTCTATAAAACTTTGTAATTTTTTCAATATATTTTATAATTTTAATATTTGACTTAATCTATGCAAATTGCAATGTCGGATATAATATAATTCAACAACTTCTTATATTTTCCTTCCCTAAAGTTCAAGATATCAATGTGTTATTATATTATATTTTTTCTTACATTCTTTTAAAACTATCGAAAATCAATTAAATACATAAAAAAAAATCAAAATATGATACAAAGGGTATTTTAGTCATCTAACTAAATTTCTTGATATTTTAAAATTTTTAAAAGATGAATAATATGAATGGGAAGCAAAGTGTATTTTTCTATAGTTCGGGGGGACAAAGTCTAATGACCCATATAGTTTACGGGCAGAGTATTATTAACCCTTTTAATAATTAATGGAATATAAAATTTAGTAAAACTTAATTTTTAAATTTTCAATGCATAACACCTTGATTATTTTTAAAATCCGGCTTTTTTTTTTTTTTCTTTTAGCTACCCTATTCATAAACCCAATTTTATGCAGATTGATTTTCTTGGGCAGCCATCTCAATTAAATAATGATATTCAAGTTTGTGGTACTGCTTCGATCATAGCAAGACCTAATGCGAAAGTTTTGTATTTAGTTTGGTAGGAATAAGATCTGATTCTGGGTCTAATTATTAGCTGGGGTGGTTGGTTAGGTTCAACCAGAAGCCGATTATGATATATAAATAAAATGATTATATTATATACTATCATGATAAAAAAATAAAAAAAAATTGGATGTGAAATTCTTCCAGTAATCATGCCATGGGCAATTGGGTATGGGAACACATTGTTATGTTGTGGTCTTTAAAAGAAAAAATTATTTATCGCAGAATGAATATTATAAATTATTAAATAATTAAAATTTTAAAATTATTTTAATAATTATTATATACTGAGAGTAAGTAAGACTTATTCTTTAAAGGAGGATGAGCTTTGGTCGAGAACCATCTGTATACAATAATACGTATATTTATATGGTATCTCCGGGTATTTGGTGGGATTGGGAAAGAATCCCGTGGATAGTTGGTCGAAGTAGGAGTCTAAAATTGACAATGATTCCAGTAGAACTTGCTTACATGTCGGTCACTGCTCCTGCTCCTGCTCCTGCTATAAAGTAATCGCACAAAAAAAATTCCAACTCACTGCTCTTTCCTACGTCTCCGGAATACTTAAAAAAAAAAAATTGGGATGCCCTTGGGAAAGGAAAAATTCGTTGTTACTTACTGTTATTCACTTTTTATTATAAATTGAGTATTGTAAATTATTGTATAATTAAAAATAGTGAGATTTCTATTTTTTAATTTTCTCAACGACTGAGTGTGTAGTCAAGACAAAGGAGTGTCTACTCACTGCTTCTACAATGGAATGCCTGCAAAAAAAATTTAAAAAAAAAAGTAGGGGTTGCCCCACATATTTAAGTAAAGAAGGGTTCAAAATAAAGGAGTCGAGAGCGCTTAGAAGTTACAAAGATAATTTGTGGTTGTATATTTTTTTGTATGATGAGTTATGAAAAATCATACCGTATTTATAAAAGTTATAATAGGTATTACCGGATCTATAAAGATATTAAGCCTAATTAAAAGATTCAAACCTGTTGAGTGAGTAGGATTGAATATCTATGTGTGATTCGTGTCATGTGGGATGTGGTGATATTCTTCTGACTAACAGATTACATATCAAAACAGATAATATCTTATATCGATATTTTTAGACTTTTCTTTTTTTGTTGGGATGGTGATATTTACGCATTTTTTTAACTTTTTGTATATTATTTTTACTATTTATTAGTGTTATTATTTTTTTTATGCATATGTCAAATGAACCATTAGTGCTAATGAATAGGGAAAAAGTTTACGAGAATCTAAAATAATGTGTAAATATCATTACTCATTTGTTATTGGCATTCAGTGTCTCTTTTGTGATCCTACAGATTAAATGAATACTCAATATCACTACCTTTTCGATATCTGTAGTTTTATGTACAGATTAGTTCGAGTTTCAAAAGAATATTTGGCATTATAAACTTTTTCTACTATATAGGAGGCATCAAGAAATTAATAGCCACTTAGTAATTTTTCTAACTTAAAGAATGGCTTAATAGAAAAGTCTTTAGGTTGACTCCATTTTTTCAAAGATCTTACGTCGGATTGCACGAGTAACAGAAGTCAGTTGACTAAAATTCTCAGATTTTTTGTTGAAGTTTAATGCATTGGAATAGCCGTCTAGCTTGAAAACGGCTTTAGAACCAGTGGCGGACCCACATTCAACTATATCCGTCCCCCAACAAAACAACAGAAATTTATTTTATATAGATTCGGGTGAAAAGAATTAACGTATTCATATTCCCTAACTCTCTGTCATATCATTTAACGAATTGTCAATATTGTTTCATTAAAATTATTTTACAAGATTTTGATAGTTCGTTAGGTAGTGTGATAGAAAGTGACACAAAATGTAAGATAGAAGATCCTGTGCCGTTCATATTCATTTGCATCACCCTAAAAAAATTTATTTTTAATAAGTAAGAATGATGTAGATAAATGTGAATTAAAAAATCCATTCCCACAACAACCCCAAAACACCCACCAATTCCCAACTTGGGAAATTATGAAATAAGTATGGACAAATTTTAAAAATTTTAATTTTATTTCATAATTATACCTTCTAAATTTTGTTATTTTTTTTCTCTTATTTCTTTAGTTTGACCCCATAAAAATTTGATGTCCCTAACTAGAAATGATGGCATATTCAAAATTAATAATAATTGTCATTTGTAAATATAAAAATTTCAAAAACTATTAAAGTTTAATACATTTTTTTAAAAAGAAAAACTTACCCTTCCACCTATCTACTGGTGACTCGAACCCATAACTAATGAGTCATAAAGGAAACGTTTTACCACCCAACCTATACTTCGTTATCAAAAAAAAAAAAAAAAAACTCATTTTGAACTCATTTTTAAACTCATTTTTCAAGCACATGTATTGTATTAAAATTGAACAGTGTGTGATTTTCTTAGTTATAAAGTTGTATATACTAAAATGTTAGGACAATCACTACTGATTCCAAAATTACATATGAATTTACTTATTATATAAAAAAATTAATTATAATTTAATGATGGATAAACACTCATGGAAGCCCCTGCCCTACCTAAAGTTAGGTCTTGACTCCGTCCTTAATTTGAATTTCAATAAAATCCCTTATTTTTAACTCTAAACTAAAATTTGTATAGATGTAGATATGATTAAATATATATATTATGAACATACGAAAAGAAAACGTAAAACAAATTGTTAAGAACAAGAGAATATGTATAATATGTATAAATTAGATTTCAGTACAATTGGTACATAAAAATCCTTTATATAGAGTCTCATAAGAGAATATTCTAAATCATATATACATGGAAAGTCTTGTTAATCAAAACAATTAGATTGGTAAGATAATTACATAATCTAGGGAAGCAATTAGGATAATTATAATAACAATCATATATTTACCAACACAAGATCTTCTGTCTCACATCCTGTGTTATTCTCCATCACACCACCAAATGAACAGTCAAGATTTTGTGGAGTAATTTTAGTGGAGTAATCTTAACTGTTCATTTGGTGGTATGATAGGGAGTGGCACAAGATGTGGGACAAAAAATCATTAGCCATATTTACCTATCATAGTATAATATTTACATATCTTGACATCCCCTCAAATTCAATATGATTGATTAAAAACCAAATTGAGTTTGAATAAAACTTGAAAAATAAGAGAAATAAAAGATCACACGGCACTGAAATGTTGATTGAGAACCATGAAAATTAAGAGAGTCCAAAAGCTGAAATCATGAGAATTTGAAAGTCAAAAATTGAGAGAACCTGAAAGTTGAAAAATCAAGAGAACCCCAAGGTTATAACCCAAAGGCTGAAATCAGAAGACCCGAAGGTTGTAACCATGAGAACCAAAATTTGAAACCAGGAGAAGTCAATGATTGAAAACTGAGAAAACTGAAAAAATCCGAAAGTTGAAATTAGGAGAATCTGAATGTTAAAAATCGAGAGAATTTATCTGAAGGTATATTTACAAATAGAGCCTCTAATACCGTGTTAATAACAAGAAAATATGTATAATATGTATAAATTACGTCTTAATACAATTGGTAAATAGGAAACATTTATATAAGCTTACAAGAACAAGAAAATATTTTAGATCATATATACATGGTTAAGTTTTGCTAATTAAGACAATTAGACTAGTAATGTAATTACCTAATCAGAGAAGCAATTAGGATAATTATAATATCAATCATACATTTACATATCATAATATAATATTTATATATCTTGACACAAATTGTTTAAACTTGAACTTTGAAATTTATATAAGATGAAAAAAAGTAGTAGTTGTATATATGGTGAAAACTGAGCTCCTGTATGTTAAGTTCACTTCGATCGATTTGATTGAATCATGATTTTTTTGTGGGATAAAACATTTACGTTACAAGTAGTGAAATCTCATTGACACAGTCTGCAAGTCTCGAGATCTTATAGTCTATACCCTGTATCCTACATCAATTTATTCTTATCGTAACAATTAGTGATTCTTCTTATTTTCTATTAAGGTACTATATGATCATTAAATTTGTCACTTTGTATTTTAGCCTATAAACCTACAAACTAAAGGCTTAAAAAACTTAATAATGCTTGTTTTGCATTAATGTCCGATAGTTAGTCAAATTGAAACTGTTATGGCTTGAATATGAAAAATTTGAAAGATTTCAACTTCGTTTGATCAAATATTATTTTTGAAATATTATTTTAAAAAGTATTGTAATAATTTTTTTAATGAGATATATATAAGATAAAAAAATAATCAAAAAATGTGTATAAAATTATTTTAGAACAATATTTAGAGGATAATGAAGCAACACAAGCATCCCTGATTTACAAGCAATAAATGTAATACTCGTGATTAAAAAGAAAAAAAGAAAAAAAAAATAGAGGTTGACGAAATTCCGATGACACGAACCTTAGTTGGCGCACGTGTTTTTGATCAGCCGTCACGAGATCCGGCTCGAAGTTCGTGTTCCAAGCAGTGGTCGGTGGGCATTGGGCAGCCATGCACCGCCATGTCGTCATCATAGGAACCTCGTTAGAATAATCGAGGCGCCACTACGTTTAGTCGGTGTGATATGTCTTTTATTTTTTTTTTCTTTGATTTATTTTCAATCCTTTATACAATTCCACAATCCAATTTAAATATTAGTATTGGGTTGGATTTGGATCTCTCCATTTCTTTCCCTGTGTTTAGTTGTCTATTCACCTGTATTTTAAAAAAAAAATTAAACTTTAAGGAAATAATTCAAACATATTATTAATTTATCTTACTGAGTAGACTATCATATCTAACGTTCAATTCATTTGAAAAAATTCATCATTGAATTACGTATCACTTTTTAGACATATAAAAAAAATTTAAATTTTGATAAAAACTAGAATTGTTTAATCAAACAATAAAATTTTATTATTTTTTCTGATTTTTTTACAAGTATTTATACAAAATATTATTTAAATTATGAATGTTTTGATTTTTAAAAATATTTTTTTAAAATTTATTTTTTAAGAATAAATGAAGGTTTTTTCATTTACGCCTAAATAGAAAGGATTCTTGTCATATTTGGTTTAATAGGCAAAAAAATATAAATTAGCCTATAATGTTTTGCCAATTATGTGCATTAGTCAATTAAATTGGATATTAACTATTGGTAATTCAAATAAGAACAAAAAGGTATTCGTGAACATATTTGTTAGTTCAGGGAAGAATTTTGGGTAGAAAGGGAGAAAGAAGTAATGTAATATGATGTTCTATTGTATGTGCTTTTTTATGTCTTGTCCTTCTTTTTTACCATGGTGGGGTGCATTTGGTTTTGGGTTCGAACCCTTGATTCATCAGTTCCTGACCAATCAGTCTTTTGTAAAGGAATTGACCTGTCTGATTTGATTTCAATAGTCGTTCAACATGAGTGCCAAACTGGTCAATGACAGTTTAAATTATTTTACAAATTTACCCTCATAAGGCTTCTGATTACATATTACACCAACGATTTCTATTGAGGAGTCATTCCTTATATCATTAATATTCAAAT
This sequence comes from Cinchona pubescens, assembly GCA_025175665.1. NCBI lineage: Eukaryota > Viridiplantae > Streptophyta > Magnoliopsida > Gentianales > Rubiaceae > Cinchona > Cinchona pubescens. The sequence goes on along the minus strand of JANKKI010000026.1, from coordinate 2,559,835 downwards.
GAGAACAAAAAGGTTTAGTTCATGGAGATAGTTGAACATCTTCAAAATTGGTTGCCCAACTGTGTATAAGATAGTATGAGTATCCATAAATACGTAAACAATATATTATATTAGCTCTTTCCCTCTTTTTCAATAATTTCATATAAAATGGTAGGATATAATGTAAGGAAAGCACAAATTGTTGTTTAAATAAACGAAGTGCGTACTTTGTCGATCAACGTCAACAATGACGTGCTAATTAATCTTGAATTTGATCATTAAACGTTGCTCAGAAGAAAGGCCTATTTCAGTATTACGAAGTTAATGCAATAAATGCCAAGTATCCAAAAGTCAAGCATTCACGCATCATTGCTCATGCCTTTTTCTTGATCAAATATTTTGTAATTGGATATTGTTATTAGTACTCAAAGTTTTGCCATTTTATGTAGTTAGGCAAGTAATGACTTGCGTTTACAAGCGGTGAAGTAATTAACTGATTAAAATACAATACAGACAACTCTGTTTGGTGTGTTACTTTTTCCTATTATTTTTTAAATAATATTTTCTAACCATTCTCTAAACACATTTTTCAATCATACTTTTAATTCACATACATTACATCTCAAATATTATTACCTCTAAATAATTATTCGAAATAATATATTAAATAATGATTGTCCAAATAGAGCCGGATTCATAATTGTCTTATAACTTTACTTTGTGAGGTTTCCGGTTAGCCCATGGTATTAGAGCCAAACAGTCTTGTAATACTTAGGAAGAATATTAGATAAGTTTTTCATGTACCAAAAGAAATGAGTAGAAGAACTTTGCTAAAAATAATGGAAAACCAAGATTTAAACTCAGTTTTCCATCTTAAACATGTTACTTCTGCCTTATCCTTATCTCGTCATTCTGCCAATAAGATAAAAGATCTTGTAGAGTACTCTACTATTCCCCACGATGTCATAGTCGAACAGTCAGTCCCGCCAATTATAAGTCTATATAATATTTACAGAAAAAGAAATCCTATTAGAAGTATTAGATCCCTTATATCCACAACCCGACCACAAGTCAAAAAGTTTGTCTAGTCTTCCAGATTTGACCAGTGTGATCTTCCCTCCACGGAGGGAGAACAGTATGTAACCATCACTATTTCTTAGGAGTTTATTACCAGTTGGAAAGCAAAAGGATATACTCACCTTTAGTTTAGAGCAATAAGACTTGTTTTATCATATAATGGAAGAAGAGGTCTTCCAATCATTGCAAGAGTTGCTCTCTTGGACACCAAATTTTTGGAATATCAAAATGCAGTAATTGGCACTATACTCACTTCCCTCAATTCGGAGAGTATTGTGTTGACTTTTTTTTTTAAATTTCTCTATTTTCTTGAAGGATATCAATTTATTCGCAGCTATTAAAGTCCAAGTCCAAATTCTGGAAACAGAACAAGTTCCATCTGCCATCATAGCAACTTTGCACCACCGTCTTGTATACTGACTACAAAACCACGCTCTAGACCTACAAAACTGTGGTACTCCAGATGCTTTTATGGTTCTTGTAGATTCTAGGGAAAAGGTACCTACTATTGTCCAAATTCCCAAACAATTAAGTAGATCGGACCTTGTAAAACTCATACTAATAGAATCGATCACCACAATTATGAAACCCTCCACCAACATCAGTCTTAACAACTTGTAAAAGCAGTCCATCCATAATTCAAAAAATTGTCAGATAGAAAAACAAAGACAATTTTTGATGTCCAACAAGAAGAAGGACCATTTGAACCAATTTTCAAACAACTATTGATATCTCAGGGAGAAGCCAGGGATGAAAAGGATGAGATCCCAATCCATTCATTCTACCTAGACAAATCACGGGCCTATACTGACAAAATAGATAGACATTTTATCTGGGATGTCAATCCATCTATGTGTGACCCTTAATGTTCTTGTGATGAATGGGATTCAGAAGATGAAGACGAATCTACCAGAAGAAGAAGAAACAAGTGGGAGGTTCTAGCCGTAAAAGCTATAGACCTCAAGATCCAGATCCAGATCCACCAGGAGTTAAACCACTATCCTGTTATAAATAGTGCTTTGATTATCTATCAAAAAAGAAGACAACTCAAGGATGTGCAAAACAGAAGTAATCCCTCTGACCACACCAATCCCATGCCACAGCTCCTGCCATGTATGATGTTTCACTATAAGAATGATTTTTCACTGTTGGAAAGGCAGACAGATAGAGCCCCATCACGGCCTTTTGTCCAACCAGCTGTAGATAACACAGGAAGGACCTTACAGCTAACTCAAGGAAAAAAAGTGATGAACTAGCAAATTAAAAATGCCTGGGTCTAGAATACAATTCTTATGAAGGTTGAATCCAAAATAGACCTCGTGATAGAAAGAGTAGAAAAAATAGATGCCAAGATAAATGAATTGACGAAGATCTATCAAGGTATGCTTCAAAAAGTAGACTCTTTGGACAAAGATCTCAGAATCTTAATTGAAAGAAACCAGTTTGGATCTGAATTCAACCAAAAAGAAGAAGAAATTTGAAGGCTTAAGAGAAAAATAGCTCAGGTTGGATCAGAAAAAAGGGAAACTACTTTGGTTTCTCCTTTTGCATCCAGTATATATTCCAGACAACCTGTGTCTCTACCACAATTTCTTATCAGAGACCATGAATCCTGATATATTTAAAAGGATCTTTACAAAGAAGGTGACCTAAAAAGAAAAACAGAAGGAGTCAATAATGAAAGAACCAGATGAAAAGGATTCCAAGCCAGATGATGATGACACTTTTCCAACGGCTCAATTAGCCAATTCTGATAATCATTCATTCCAAGAAGGCACATCAACTAACCAATCAGAATCAGAAACCCATGAAGATAGATCTTCAGAAGGAGAGTCAAATAATTTACAGATTGGTGACTCTAAAGAACAGATATTTGCACAATGATGATAGCTGACAGAGTAGGATCCAACTCTAGGAGGATAGAAAATTTTGATGAATCTGATACAGAATATGCTCCAGAAATAGAAACTAGAGATTCAGTGATAACCCTAACAATGTCAACCAAGCCATCAAGTGGACCTGTGGTTTACATTTGACGATATCTCTATCAACAAAAGAAGGGATAGGATGCTCACCTTTGCGGCATGGCTAGATCTGCAACAAACAGAGGAAGGTAACATATCTGCCTAATATCCTGAGAGAATTTGCTTCTCGATTAACTGGCATTCTTAGAGATAGGTTTATGAGTTTGTGAGAATACAGGCAGATGCCTTTTTTTATACATGCAAGCTCAGCCCTATCCCTTGGGCAAATCTACCAAAAATTTATTGAAAATGAATTACTTATCTTTAAAAAACAACAGCAGGATTTCTTTAACATGAAATGTTGTTCTCTGAAGAAAGAAGACTTGGATTATCATTTCAAGAGAATCTCCAAATTATACTACCTCCTTAACCGAGTAGATGATCCAAATTTCAAACATGTATATGCCTTATCTTTACCTAAAGAATTTCTGCCTGAACTTTTTAGGATGACACAAGCAAATGGTGGCAATATAGAAAGTTATGGATTTGGAGAAATCCATCAATTCACCCTCGCCGCATTAACCAAGTTTTGTGAACAATAGAAGATGTTCAAACATATGATGGCTCATAAAAATAAAAAAAAATAAAAAATTCCAGAAGCTTTGTGTGTCGAAAAACAGGCCTTGAAATCAAATGCAAGGAAGAGTCATGCTCTTGTGATAAAAAAGACAATAGAAGATATAAAAGAAGTTTTAAGCTGTCCAAGAAGAAAAAAATCTTTGAGATTTTTCAAAAGAAAGTCTAGAAAAGGAAAGAAATCCAACAGATGTTTCTTATGTGGAAGAAAAGGGTATTTTGCAAAAAATTACCCCCATAAAAAGAAAAAGTCTGCTATTTGTTTATCAAGTTATTCAAGTAACTGAATATGATTCTGATATAGAATCCCTCTATTCTGAACAAGAAAAACAAACTTCTGACACAATTTTTATTATTCAAGACTCCAGCTCAGAAGAAACAAGTTCATATACAGACTCAGATGCTATGGAAATCCTTTCTATCTATATGTTCAAAGCTCAAAAAATATCCATGGAAAAAGATATTGCAGTTCCTCCCCATATAAAGGTCAAAGTTTTGCCTTCAAAATATAGCAGACCTATTCCAGCAATAGGTTTATTGTGTATAGATACTGGTTCAATGAAATCTATGATAAATCCTGCAGTATTACCTTCAGACTCATGGATACCTCATATACAATCTTTCAGAGCAGCAGATGGAAAAATCTTCCATTCAAAATGGATTACAAAGAAAGAAATTGGAATTCAATTCTTCTCAGATTGCGTCATATGGACAAAAATTAGAGGATGTGATCTACCAGATAAGGATGTGCTTATTGGCTTTGATCTCTATCGAAAGTCTCGATTCCTTAGAACCCTTCCTGAAGGAATAAGATGGAAAAGAAGTTTTCAACCTTATACAAAGATTGAGAAAATGTTTGCCATCTTAGATACTCCAGAAAATTTTCAAGAGATAGCTAAAGAATTGCAGAATTTCTACATTGAATCTCATGCTGATTTTCATCATCCTTCTCCACTTTGGAAAAATTCAAATTTCTTCATTCAGTTGCATTTTAAACTAAATGAATACATTAATCCAACTAAGGCAACACACCTGAGAATGACGCCAGGCTGGAAGATTTGACTGTGGCAAGGCAAGAGTGCAGCCAACTTCTAAAGCTTGGTCTGATCGAACCCACAAAATTAAGTTGGGCTTGTCAAGCGTTCTATGTTAACAAAAGGTCAGAACAGGCCTGAGGAAAGAAAAGGCTTGTAATTGACTATAAGCCTCTCAATAAATTTCGGAAGATGATAAATTTTCATTGCCCAAAATACAGATGTTGTTTTCCCATATTGCAGAAGCCCAGGTATTCTCAAAATTTGATCTAAAGGCAGGATTCTGATAGCTCGGCCATGGATCCAAAAGATAGGTATAAGACAGCTTTTTGTATTCCTCCGGCCCAATATCAATGGATCGTCATGCCATTTGGATTAAAGGTTGCCCATCAATCTTTCAAAAAGCAATGGTGAGAATATTTGAACCTATAATGCACAATGCATTAATATATATTGATGATATCTTGCTATTCTCTAAAGACAGAAAGTCACATCAGTAACTCCTGCAAAAAATTTTGGGCCTAGTCAAGGTCACTATGGAATTATGTTGTTTGAGAAAAAATGCTTTATTGGACACCCCAATATTGAATTCTTGGGTATGAAATTCTCTGAAGGAAAATATCAACCAGGTCCTCATATTAACCAAGAACTTCTAAAGTTTTGTGAAGAAAATCTTTCTATCAAAGAAATACAATAATTTCTTAGAATTGTAAATTATATTAAGAATTTTCTTTCGGAAGCATCCAGATACACAAGACAGCTGTCTAAAATGTTGAGAAAGAAAGCTCCAACTTGGGGAAAAGACCAGGCGATGGCTGTCTAAAAGCTAAAACAAATTTGTCAGAATTCACTACCTTTAAATATTCCCAACACAGGACACAGGATCTTGCAGACAGATGTCAGTGATGAATATTGGGGAGCCATACTCATTGAAAAGATTGACAAGAAATTACATTACTGTGGTCATACAAGTGGACAGTTTAAAGAAGCAGAGAAACATTACCACACTGTTTACAAAGAAATTCTGCCTGTATAATATGGAAATAAAAAAGTTTGAATTCCATCTTATCGGTCATAATTTTACTGTGAAGATGGATAATTCATCTTTCCCGAAAAAAATGGATTTCAAAAATGAAATGATTCCGGAGCCACAATTATTGAGGTTGAAGGACTGGTTTTCCAAATACCAATTCAATGTTCAGCATATAAAAGGAGACTCCAACCTAATCCCAGACCTTCTTTCTATACCAAAAAGAGTTCATCTTATTTCCAAATCCAAAGTCATTCCTATTATTTTCATGGCCTCTTCAATTTCTCCTGTTAATTCTGCATTCAAAGTAAAACATGTCAAAAAATTTTCCCCAAGAGACAGGCCTTCTGAGAGTATTTCTGATATATTAAGTTTTATGTTAGAAATTATCTCCTCTCTTTTCTAGCTAAGTTTATGGTGATCAACCATACCAATTTCAACCGAGACCTTTTCTTTCCAAACCACATTTTCAGCAACATGGTCCAAATCAATATAAAAACTCCATTTCCTGAAGAATGTATTATTAGCATTATGACATTTCTGATCTGATAGCCTTCTTATCAATGCCTATCAACCAGAGCTCATTACTATAGACTTTCCTAGAATGGTATTACACGGCAGAACAATGGTATGAACAGTAGTTTGTAGAATTGGGATTCTAACTAGGATTGATTTAAGATTGTCAGAATCGGATTGTTGGATCCTATCAAAATTACATAAAATAGCTAAATTAATACTTATTAAGCTGATAAATCACTAAAATAATGATAAAAATTGCATTACATTTGAATTAAGTATGAAAATTTATGTTTTTTTTTACCTATGTTATAATATATACAAGAGTATTAATTACTAAGCAATGAAACCAAGAATAACTAATTGAATAACACAAGTCAAGTATGGTTTTTAATACCAAACAAGAGTTAAAAAATACTGCTAATAAAAGAGTACCAAATTTAAGTTTAGAATATGACAAAGTGACTAAGTTCACCATTCACAAGCATTGCAAGAAATACTAATCATAACCGAAATTAACATACAAACACTTGACACAGTAGTAAATCAAAGTCCACATCAACAATAAAAGAAAAGATAGAAAGTTGTTCAATAATCATCCTCATTTTCGTCTTCATCTTCATAATTCTCATAATAAAACTTGCCCAAATCCTCATCATCTCCATAACCCAAGTTCTCCAAATCCAAGTTTTGATCACTTTCGTTGTTGTAGTCATTCTCAAAGCCAAAAGATCTAATAACTACTAAAATCAATGGTATTCTCTTCAGATCCTTCTTGGGTATCATTTTCATCACTTGCATTGTTTCTCTCTTCAGCATCATCCTCGGGAACCATGTCTAGGTAATTATCATCCCGATGGTGAAGCTCTCTTAGAGACTCTTCATTGTCATCAACAACATGAACCTCTTTCAATTAATTAGATTGTTTCTTATAGCCATGGGACTCACCACATTCATGATCAGCTACATAATCATAGATAAACAACTTTGATACCATCTACTGAAATAACAAAGCTACTTGCTCAAAACTACAAGCTGTCTAATTTTTTATACAAAGCTGTACAATCAATATAAAAGTTACATTTAAAAAGAAAAAATTTAACAATTAAATCAAAACTGTTTAAAGAAAGATAATATAACTTACGAGCTCTTTTTATATCCCTTGTAATCACTTCGACTTCATCTTCGACAATATAACTTACGAGCTCTTTTTATATTCATTGTAATCACTTCGACTTCATCTTCATTTTCCCCTTCATCTGAGGTGTCATTTTTCGGATTGTCATCCAACATCCTCAACCAATTATTTCCTTCAGGAAAAGCTAGATTTTCTTTTTCTGTCAACCATTCAACATCTGAAGGCAACTCTTCAAAAGATATTTCGTCACAAGGAGTTTGCCTTTGCCTTTGTCTCTCTTGCAATTTTAGATTATACATGACAAAAACTAGATCATTCATTAGTTTTTGAGCCAAACGATTTCTTCTTTTCGCATGCACCTGTTGAATATTAAATTAAAAAAAATCTGATTCATACGAATATATTTGTCTCATATGTTGAAAAGCCTTATACGACTTAATAGGACAACTAATATATTAAAAAATAGAGGAAAAAAATCTTACCAATTCAAATGCACTCCAATTACGTTCACACCCTAAAGAGCTACAAGTTAAACTCAATATTCTAATAGCAAAAATTTTCAACTCTGGGCATTCATCTCCATAAGATTCCCACCAATTAGCTATAGTTAAAAAAAAAAAAAAAAAAAAGCCAGAAGACAAAAGTTAACACAAGTTTAAAGAAACAAAAATGTTCTAGACTATTACACTAATGAAGCAAAATAAGTACTAATCTACCTGGAGACTTCTTATTTCTCATAAGTATAGCATTTTTAATGCCAAACAATCTTTTAGCATCTCTGAATTAATCCAATTGTATGTCAATCTTTAGTCTCTCATTAGGATCTTCAACCATTCAGGCAATGCAATCGTAAAGACCACGCTTGACAATTATATCTGATTGGAAATCTGATCTATATTGATATTGAGGATTCAAAAAGAAATAACCAGCAGCATGTAAGGGTTGACCAAGTTGATCCCCCCATCTTTTGTCAATGATTTCAAATACATGCTCACATCTACAAAAACAATCATTTTGAATTTTAATGAATAAAAGCATGAGACATATACATAACAATATAAAAATACTACAATTTTAACCATAATAGAGAAACAATAATTAAAAAGTTACCTTCTTCGGTTGTTATCAACATTTTTCTTGATATCTCCCTTAGCATGGTCAATTACCTTGTATAGAAAACCATTGCAGGTTTATCATCAAAATCTACCATCCTAAGAACTTTAATAAGAGGTGAAGCAACCTTTAAACATATATCTAAGTTTGTCCAAAAGCCTTGATTGTCAAAAACAATTTCATAAATATGTTTTCCTTTTTTCTTCTTGCATACACACTTCCTTTCCATTTATCAGATGTAAAAAAGTTATATACGACACCTCTTTGCTCACTAAGCCTTCTCATTGTTAGGTATGCTGTGGCAAACCGTACGTAACTCCCGGTCTAATAAGCTCCTTACCTTTTGTAAATTGTTTCATCCAATTAACAACAGTATCCCATGAATAGATATAAGAAATAACATTTCTAGCTTTGGCAATTGTGACTTTATGGACCATATCTTTCTTTTCTAAGTCTTCTAACATTAGATCTATGCCATGTGCAGCACAAGGGGTCCAAAACAATCTTTTTCGTTTTTCCATCAAGAATTTTCCAGCTGCTTTATAGTTAGAAGCATTATCAGTGACAATTTGGACAACATTCTCCTTCCCAACCTATCCACAACATCGTCTAACAATTCAAATAACTTTTGAGCAGTTTTAGAAAAATCAGTAGTATCCATAGAGTGTAGAAATATGGTTCCAGCTAGACTATTTACAAGAAAATTAACAAGTGATCGCTTCTTTTTATCTGTCCATCCATTAGACATAATAGTACAACCGGTCTTTTTCTACTGTTCTTTATATTTTTGAAGTATGTTCAATATTTCTTGCACAAATTCCCTTTTCAAAAAAGTCACTCTGACTTCATAGTAGGAAGGGGACTTCAATCCTTTTCCAAATTCTCCCATCTTTTTAATAGTTAGAGGAAATAAAGGATTATTTACTGCATTAAAATGAATTGCACTTGTATAGAACCAACATGCCATAAGTTGACAAATTTGATCACATTCATCTTTCCTCCACTTTTCATTTATGGCAGTTTGTCTAGGCCCCTGTCCCCCACGTCTCTTAATAAATTTAGTCATTGCCCCTTTACCCTCATTAAACATTTGCTCACCTTCTTGTTCATGTTCATATGAGGAATCCCCAATATCATAGAATTTATTCTTCTTTTTTCTTGATTCTTCAGAATTGGCACTAAGTAAATCAAACATTTCTTGCCTAACATCATTAGGACCCTTAGTACATGGTTCAATATTTTGGTGGGTGCAAGCTAAATGATGCTTAAGTCTAAAATTCCACCCGATCGAATGACTTTACAATACTTACATTGCACTTTCTTAGTACAGAAATAGGATCAATTTCAATTCCATGTGACCATCCAGGATCCGTTCGACTACCAAAAGCATTTTTTCTCTGCCTTTTCCTTTTTCGGAAGTCAACATGATAGAACTGAAGAAAAGCAAAAAAATATAGTATTTAATAACTCTAATATACAAGCATAGTACAGAAGTTTATAACAATCACGTTGAAAAGCAATCATCTAGTAGATGTTCATGTATACTACATATTAAAAAAAAAAAAAAGTAGTACATGCATATAAAAGTGAAAAAAAATAAAGAAACTAGTACAAGGCTAGAATAACTTCTATCGGTATACATTTCAAAAAGGCTAGAATTTCAGCAAAATGATTTGGTAAAAAAAAAAATCTCAATGTTAACTGTTTAAGACCATGGACAAAATAACAATTGATTTAAACTAACAAAAGATTGCAATACTAAAAAATTCAAATACTCCAAAAACAAATCATTGAAAGCAAGCAATAACTATATTATATATCACCAGAAAAAAACTAGATTAATGTATATCTTTTGATGAGAAAGGATTCTTCTTTTGCTAGATATCTAAATCATAATTAAGCACAGCACATTGCAAAAAATTGTTACTTGATTGGCAAAGGGATGGTGAGAACCTTCCCAGGTAATATCCAGAGTGCCAAGTATCAAGCTACACTAATCTAAATAGTTTTGCAACTACCAAATATCAATTTTAAAAAGTAACAAATAAATGAACTAAAAATGCTAGCAAATACAAATAATAATTTTAGCTAAAAGAAATGATTCAAAAAAAAAAAAACACACACTCAAAAGTCAATCGAATGAATACCTTAAAATGTTTAATTTGCAGCTTATCCCAAGCCAAGTCCCAAACGGATCCTTCAAAGTCTTCAAAGTGCAAATGGCACCAGTGGAAGATTGTTTATCCTTCAAAGTCTTCGACGTCTTCAACTGATTTACGAACAATTTGATTTTTCCCAAACGGCACCAATGGAAGAGCAAGAGAGGGAGCTAGATGAAATTTGCCCTAGCAACACTGCAAAGTGCAAACAACAACAAAATAAAGTAGAGTTGGAGTGATGGAGTATTGGAGTTTTGAAGAGTTGGACTTGGACAACTTGGACTTGGAGTTGGAAATTGGATTTGGATCGAGGGAGTGTTGGAGAGTTGGACATGGAAAAGTTGAGTTAAATTAAATAGCCCAGTAAACATAAAGCAAAAAAAAGCCCAAAAGGCTAAAAGTCCAAAAAAACTTGTAAATGTAGGATCGTGGGATCATGTAGGATTGCATGATCCTATGATCCTATAAAACGATCCCATGATCCTACATGATTTTGATAGCTTTACGACTTTGTGAACAAATCGGATCGTTTTACCTTGCTAGGACGATCCTACGATCCAGGATCACGATTCTACCAACTATGGTATGAACTATGCATGAATCAAATCAATACACAGGATGATGAACATATCAATACAATCTTCGTGCTACATTGTCCTTATGTTCAAGGACCAATGAATAGTTCAAGACCTATGACACATGGGCAAGATCCTGCTCTGTTTGGAAGTATTTTTCACAAAATATCTCAGAAATGGAAGAAAAACAAAAACTCCTTATGGAACACCTTTGTTTCAAAAACCAAATTTCTTTTAAAATTCCATCAGGATATCTTTCATCTACCTCTAGGAGTTCTTCAAAGAAACACAAAGCCACCTAAACCGATCCAAAATCAGATCACGAAGAAAATTATACCCAATCAGAATTGGCACGGGTGACATGTTCGTTGATTCTTAAGATCCCAATTGTTCTGATGACCATATCATAGATTGGGATGGGTATGGTCTCTATTGGGATGTCCCTCATTCTGAAACATATTACCAGTATCATAATTCACCATGACGAGATCCTCTAATGTTGAGATGATTTGTTTGATGTTTTATTTTTTTACAATGAAAGTGGGAATATGTCCCCACAAGTTCTTTATATAGATGTGAGTATATCCCCACATAGCTCTAAAATTATTATCAAGTCCACATGTAATTTTATTTTAAATTTCCGAGTTTGAAGTCCGCGTATAATTTTATTTCAAGTCCAAGTTTGAAGTCGTATATAATTTTATTTTAAATCCGTGTTTGAAGTCCAAATTTTTGGAATCCGTTGTTAAAGTCTGGAAGCCTCTATAAATGGGGCTCTCCTCTCATTTGCAATGCATCCTTGGTTTTGAATAAATAATATCCTTTTTCTTACATTCTTATGGCTTTCTAAAATTTTCTTTTCTTTGAAAGTTTCTGAAGGTCTTGAAAAACCTGTCTAATATACTTCTTGCAAAGGCATAAAGTATGCTTTGTACTTGCCTCGTAGAGAGGATCCTGTACATAAGAAATATGTTAGTTTAAACTTTGGATTTGATCCATATGCTACGGTTCTCACAGTAAGGTTAATTGATGTAAAATAGTTTAGATCTTTTAATGCTGAGCCATTCATGTCTGAGAGACTTTAGGCATAAGGGAATAAGAGATTTATTCTATTTTATGTCTTTTAACTTTACTTTGTGAGGCTCCCGGCCAACCTATGATATTATAGCCAAACAGTCTTGTAATGCCTGGAAAGAATATTAGATAAGTTTTTCATGTTCCAGAAGAAATGAGTAGAAGAACTTTATTAAAAACAATGGAAAACTATAATCTAAACTCAATTCCACATCTTAAACATGTTACTTCTGCCTTATCTAATAATTAGGAATATTAGATAAGTTTTTCATATAGACATGAAATAATGATAAGTTTGGAAATGAAAGGAATAAAGTGTCAACATAAGTACTTTATTTAGATTGGTAAGAATAATTTTAGTGACTCCAATGTTTATGTTTTAATATAGACCAACCTAGTACATAAAATTAACGACTCTACTACAGATTGTAAATATGACCAATAATAACAATGAATCACACCTTTCCCCAAAATTTGCTAATTAAGTGTTTTTTTAGCATCTGTTTGGTTTACGGACTGGATGAAATAAATGTCTCAATTTCAGACAATTAATACTAGAATGAGTCATCTTTCGAATAATTAGTCTAGTTATCCAGTATTTGGTTGATATTGAATTGCATAAGATATATTAAAAATAATAACCTTCTTGCATTTGGTTGAGTATTGGATGAGATCGGATTACTATTTTACTAAGCAATATACCTCTAAATTTACACTTTATTTTTGGCAATCCAACAAATAATATTTAAACAATATTAATGTAATTATAATCTGCTAAAATATAAATGTGAGAATTAAATAAATTGTTATTACATAGTATATTAGCGGTGTTTATCTCAATGCACTAACCTGAAAAATTTGTTAACTTGATCTATTTTGAACCATAAAAATTGGGTATCTGAGTCAATTAGTGTTACCGTTCAGGTATTAAGATTAGAAGATTAATAATTTGCAACCCAATATAACTCAACCCAATGCATATATTGAGTCAATTGTGTATTATAACCTAATAACAAAGGACTCTATTCCATCTATACACATTTACAGGTGTATATGTGTAATAAGTTATTTTTATTTATTTTTAGAAATTCAGATCATGAATGTTTGGAATCCATATTATGCAAGGAGACATCACTTTTGCTAATTCGAATTAGTTTTGTTGGTTGGTTAATTGGTCACATTTTATTCATGAAATGGCTTGGATTGGTATTAGTCTGGATGCGGCAAAATCATTCTATTAGATTGAATAAGTACATTCGCTCTAATAAGTACCTTGTGTCAGAATTAAGATCTAGTTTCGTTCAAGTAACAGATTCTAGCCAACTGAAAGGATCTTCTGATCAATCCAGAGATCACTTGGATTCCATTAGTAATGAGGATTTGTGGATTTCCAAATCATTCTCGTAGGAGATCCAGACCCATTTTTTTCTGATCCTTCGAAAAAAAGATTCATTCTCTTCATAAAAAATAGGAAGTAGAACCAATAAAGATTTCTTTTTCGAGTCATCCCTGGAGTTGAATACTTCATTCATCCATTTTATATGCATAGGAATTCAATAAAGTTTTTTTAATTTCACATATTAATAGACTAATATTAAATGACTTTTTCTCTTATTCTACTCAATTATAGGGGTATTTATATAATTCGGTTGTCAAATTTTTTATTTTTTAAAATTTAGAACACAAAATTATCATAAATATATTGGGTCAAATACCCATATAAAAGAATCAAACATCAAGTAATTTTATCTTTACCCGTTAAAATCGAGTTAGGTTGCCCATTGGGCATATAGACCTAATACCGATCTATGAATATCCCTATAATTTAACATGACATCATATAATGCGGAGTCATAAAGTTCATTAGAGGTAAATTAATCAAAATTTTTGTTATCCCATTTAAAAGTCATCTCATAATAACTAATATCACTTCCCTCATAGTATTTTTCATCTCTTCCATAAGGAATTAAGTTGGTTAGTTAAAATAATAATTCTATATAAAAAAACCAACCAAACATAAAATAATATAAAATTGATTATTAATCCTATATCATTCCATAAACTAAACGTACCCTTAGATTATTATTACGATTGACAACCAAACCTAATTTGATCATGCTGACAATATTTTAAGTTGTTCTTTGAGATATTTGCAAAATTCTTCTATCATGTTGGTCAAATAATGTAGGATATTATAGGGTAGATCACCGAAACGCCCTCTCAATAGGACAAAAGTCAACTTGGTTCACTTGTACCCAAAGAAAAAAAATAGAAAATAGGGATGTACTTTTACATGTCAAATGCAAGTCTCTCATGCTTTCCGAATTAGGATACAAGAGAAGTTTTGTTCTTTTGAAGTAAATATCATCCATTTATTTATTAGGATACAAGAGAAACTTTGTTCTTTTGAAGTAAATATTATCCATTTATTTAACTCTCTTTTTCAAATTATTGCTTGGTATTTATTTAGTCCCAAAATTGGAATAGTATATCATGGTACAACAAAGAATAGTGGTAGCATCAAAGATACCGTGATTTTGAGAGTTACAGACATCTAATAATATATTAATTATAATTTTGTATGATGAGTTTTTAATTTTAATGTATGGGATAGTATTCAGAAAATAGGAGGTAATTATACTTATTTTTTAAGAGGGAAGAGGGTGAGAAAGCCTTCCCTTTGCAAAACGTTCAATTGAAATCTCAAACCAAGAATGGCCCTTTACCAAAGTGTTCTTTTTTTTCATCTTCAATCGATACTCAATCGAGTATAAACATAGATATGCATGCCACTTCAGATTTTCTATGACCAACCTTTTCTTTGTAGGCCAATTTCCAAGATAAACTTTATTCTTATTCTGACCTCTTTTTCAATTCATTTTTCTCTATGGGGGCAAAAAGATGGATCCCAATTCTTCTTCATCAATGTTCTCTGGGCCTAAGTTAGTATTGTGACCTTTTTTTTTATATATTTAGAGGGTATGTCTAAGCTTTCTGCTTTCTCAGTTGGCCACTTCCCAGATACTAATTAGTTTATATCTGCCCAAAAGCTATAAATTGAAGGCCGGTACATCTTATTCTTAATCCCTATCTTTTTCTGTACTAAAAATTAAAATTATATATAGGGACGTAGTGCTAATGAGTCAATAACTAGAATAGTAGTGTATAAATTTTTTATGAAGAAGTTTAAGTTGTTTTTTTTTTTTTTTAAATAAAAATTAAAAGGGCTTTTTCTAAAAAAAAAAAATTTCCAAAGTTACTTTTGAAAATAGTGTTTACTTGAAAAAGTAAAAATATTGTTAGAAATGAGAGAATATATTGAATATGTATAAATCAAGTTTCATTATATTAGTACATAGAGAGCCTTTATATAGACTTACAAGACAATATTTTAAGTTATCTATAATGATAAATCTTGTTAATCAAAATAATTAAACTAATAAAATAATTACCTAATTTAGGGAAACAATTAGGATAATTACAATAAAAATCATATATTTACATATCTTGACAAATATTTTTCAGTTTTGCTTCACAAATTCTTTCAAAAATAAAATATTTCAATTTTAAAAGAAACTATAAACAACTTTTTGTAAACGGTTGAGAACAAGCAACACTACTTTCTTATAAGACTACTCTCAGAAGTGCTTATAAACTCAAAAGAGGCTACCTTTTGGTTAGGAACTTAGGATTAATTCACCAAGAATTACAGGTGTTTTAGAAAACTTTTCTTTTTCTTTTCTACAAACAAATAAAGTTTTTGAATTAATAGCTGGGAGTAGAGATGGAAAAAATGGATCAGAAGAATAAATATACCTAAAAAATAGAATGCAAGAAATTAAAAGGAAATCAGGTGGGAAACGAGGGCATCGAGGGTTGCATTGAATCAAGGCAAGGGATAAATAAGCCAGTTTCCATCCAAGAAAAGGGATCCAACCCTTATCCGTTCTTCTTGTAATATTTGATATTCGGAAAAGAGAAAAAAAAATAATACCAGAAAAAGATGGTACATTAATTCGTGGCCAAGACTAGGCAAGAATGGTAGTGTACTTAAAGGATGACCAATTTGTAATTTTGTATATATGGCTCGGTCTAAATTTTGAATTTCTTAGAAAATTGATTACCAAAGGTCGAGATCAGGCCACATTAGGACGATAAATGGATTTAAACTATTCTATATTCGAATTGACCTGGACTCGATAAGAGTTTGTTTGAATTTGATTCGTTAATAATCAAGATAAGTCTGAATGAAATTAACATTCGTTTTTTTTTTATGTTTGCTTCAAACTCAACTCAATAAGTTAAAAATTTTAAATTTACATGTAAAATTCTAAACTACTCGAGATCGATTCGAGTTAAGTTTGATAAAAATTCATTTGAATTTGACTCGAAAAATAAATAAACCAAGGTTCAATAGAATTTTAATTTTATTAAAATAATTAAATAAATTTGAACACTATAGTGTGTTATTTGTTTATATTCATTTACTTCCCTAAGAATTTGACCAATTGGGCTGTTGGCTGTGCTCTCTGGCTCTCTACACTGCAAATGCAGAGTCCTGGATCCTCAATATGTCTAGTATGGGAAATTTTCCATATTCATCCACATCTCCTTCAATTGTTAAAATATATAATTTCCCACCCTTGAAGTTTTGATGGTGATATGTGTTAATTTGGATTAAAGAATTATTAGGAACCAATTCATACAAGAATTTCTCGGCAAGTATGACTAGTGTTTCACTATTTTCCATTTGGTATTCACCGTGAACCCAAACTTAATTGTCACAAGCATACCGGACTGGGCCAGGCTTCTGGAAACCTAACCCAGCCCAAAACGGAACTATGATGAAGTACTTTTCAACTAGTGTTTTATTCTAGATAGCAATTGGGAACACACTATAGCTGGCTGGGAAAAAATTGCTTATATGACAACACCCTGTAGCTGGTGGGTGACATATTTAGATTTTAGACTGCAATTTCATATCACTGTAATTTTTGTAAATATTATTGCAATATCAAACAAGGATAATATTTAATCGGGTTAATCCAAAAACATATTATGTTCCTTAATAAAGTAGATCAACCAAAAAACCGAAAACACTCTGAATTTTGGATTAAAAATAGAAATTATACTCCTATAATATTCCAAGTTGCCTTTCAAGTTGAAATCTCAAATCAAATTACCCCATTAAACGGAAAATGATTTACAAATTCACAAATTTAAAATCACTCCACGTAATAAACTTCTAACGAATCACCAACTTTAAAATATTTAGTCGAATTCCGTTTATTTTTTCCACATCTAACACCACAATGGTTTTTTTACTTTGTCACCATTTTTATAGATGCACTCCCATTAAGCATGTGCAAATACAAATCATTATGCCTAGGAATCATAGAATTGTAATAGTATCAAGTTAATTTTCTGTAGGCATTTCACACCCTTCTGTTTGCCTCCTTTGCATCAATTCGCATATTATGAAAATGGCAAAAAAATATTGACTTAATCATTGATTAGTAATAAGACCCAAGAAAGTTCAGATTCCAAGAGTACAAGTACAAGTCTACATGCCAAGAAAGGACCATCAGTGACAAGAAGGAAAGAACGAAATGAGTGTTATGAAAAATTATATTATATTCTCAGTGCCGCCAACTATACGGTGCCATGTGAACTCCCATAAAATGGATGATGAGCTAGGGGCTATTAAGGGAAAATAATTGCCAATTCTTTAGCAAGAATGCATCAAAAGGTAAGAAATGTCAGTTTAAGATCAATCATGTTGATACACAACAGAATGTTTGATGCACTATCTGATTGCCTGAAAGTCTGAAACTAATACTACTACTCAATAAAGATCCCTCTCCTTGTGGGTTTCAATCACACAATTTGAAGTAGGATAAGCAACACAAGTCAAAATATAGCCTGCCTTAAGTTGGTTTTCATCTAGAAACGAACCATCAGACTGATCAACCGAGCCCGAAACAAGCTTACCAGCACAAGTGGAGCATGCACCAGCCTTGCAAGAATATGGCAGTTCTATTTCTGCATTCTCTGCTGAGTCCAATATGTATACATCATCGTAGGCATCGATCTCATTCTCTTCACCATTAGGTCCAATCAGTTTTACTTTATATAGTGCCATGGCAGATGATCTCCCTGAAACCAGAGGCATCTAATGTAGCCTTCAGACCATGGACTTTAGAGATGCACCTTACAGATTGTAGAGAAAAGGGATTCTTGATAAAGGCACTCTTAGTTTGGTACTGTGGTGCAATTCTGGACATACAGCTTGCAGGAAGTCGTAGGCTTGACATATTTACCTGCGTGGAAATCTTCTGCTGGTTAGATAAATTTTTTACAGTTTAAATCTGTTAGGTCAGCAGTGTCCATGGATTCTTGACAACCATGCCTCTCAATAAATAAGACAAATGTAGCTAGCTAACTCATGTCTTTAACTTGTATCTTTCTTAATCTGCAAGTTTATGGAGATTAATGTTTAATGCATATGGATTATGTTCAAGTGCAGTTCATGAATATTCTAAGGCAGACAGCAGACAATTTTTAGGGAAGATACTCCGAAAACAGCTTTGTGAAATGGTAGCGGCAGAGATAAAATTCACTGAAGAATGGCCCTTTGACGAATTAGGTACCAAATACACGGTACTCTCTGGTATGTGGTACAAGTATCGGTACATAATACGCAATATATGTGCACTCGCTATGTGACAGCCGTACAGTTATGCACGAATTTGTATGCAATTCGCAAGGTTGTCTAGTGAATTAGGTAACTATATAGACAACGAGTTTCTTGGCAGCATAAGGTACAAACCTACAATATAGAAGCCATTGGCATCTTCACTACCAAAATTTGAAAATATAAAGATTTACTGATACAAGAGGATGGGTATAACTTATGAGGCTCTGTTAGGCAAGCAATTTTACAGGGATGCCAAAGATGAATTAATCTGTGAGATCATCAGGTTTTGTTTTACTGCTTAGGATGTTTTCTTATGCTGGCCATCAAGCATTAGACCAAGCTCCTGTTATGCAGCCTATCTCTTGAATCTTTATTATTATGAAATATGAGTTCTCCAGTAGAAACATATACTCATATACTCATAAATGAAAGAAAGAAACAAAAAATAAAGGTAAACTCGCTGCAAAGCTGTATCTGTTTCTTGCATATAATTACGAATTTCGGGCTTAAGCACTAAAGTCAACAACAACGTAGAACTTTCCTCAAAAGAGCTCACTACATCTTCAAACTTGAACACAAAAGTTTTCACACCTTGAATTTTCAAAGTGAAACAAGATGAATGCCTACAACATATACTAGTGCCTAAGAATTTTTCGGGAAAAAAATAAAATCAGAAAATCACACGGTTCATACTAAGATAATTCGGTTTTTTTCAAAGAAAGAAGAACAAATCAGCATGTAGATAAGTAGAACAAATGAAGAGCAATGCAAAAAAGTAGTAGAAATGCATATTGGTGAATTTGAATCTTACAGGATTTGTTGTATTATATTGGAGCTGATATGCCTGCTGCGTTGTAGCCTTGTAGTTGGATAAAGAGGGATTTTCTGGGGCTTATCAAGAAAAGAGAGAGAGTCCAGCTGAGAGCCCTATGCAGTGAGAATGAACCTTTGAGCAGTTATTTATCCCAAGTTTACAGTGTACATATAAGGCAACCATACCACTATAGGGTAAATTCCAATAATAAATTATATTATCCATACATTTACAAAGTACAAAAATAAAGTGAAAGATGAAGAAGTCTTTGATACGGTCGATTAGGAAAATTCTTGAATGGATCAAGATATGATCTTGATATAAAACTTGTGATTCATTTACACAGTTTCTACTCTTTTGCTTATGTTTTCTTTGTTAATTAGTGCAGCGTTTCGTTTCTGCTTCCAGATTGACTTTTAGACGTGCAAAATTTGATGAATTGAATCTGTTTCTTGTTCTGAATTCCAATGTTTGAAGTTACTTCAACTTGATTTAATTGCTCCCTCCATTTAAAGTAAATTTTGAAATTGTATGTTGATTTTGCTGGAATACTAAAAAATTAGGGGTTATTTGGTTTAAGATTAATTACACTTTATCCCCTGAATCTATGTTCTAGTTGTACTGTACCCTCTGACAATGTACATTTTTTCCTAAGAATTTTAAAAGATTCTATCATATAAATAATTTTAAAAAAGTAATGTGGATATTTGTTTTGACATTATTACCCTCCAAACTTTTATGCACAAATTACTTTCCCTTTATTTCATTTTCAATGTTTCCATACAATTTTTTTTTTTAAAATTTTGTAACAATAAGAAATTTTTTTGAATTATCATGTTTTTCTTAATCAATTTATGTATTATTTTTCTTCATTTTAAAACTAAATACAAAAGTGACAAACTTTTACGGCTAATTTTTCTTTATTTTCTTTTTGATATCTAAACATATTAATAACAAATAATTAAGTAAATTTATTTTATTTATACACATTTTATACTTGATAAAAAAATATTGTATGTTTTAATATCGCACAAAAGAATAAAAATGTACTTATTTAGTTAAAAGATATTCTTTAGTTTAGTTCATGCAAAATGAAAATGAACAGAAAATAGCTGTAAAAAATTCTCCTTTTATATTTAGTTTTATTTTAAAGAAAATAATATATTTAAAATTGATTAAAGAAATTTGAAAATTCATAAAATTTTCTCATAATCTCGAAATAAAAAATAAATAAAAAGAATATGTGCAATCATTAAAAATTAAAAAAAAGGAGAATAACTTTGCACGCAAATTTTTTGGCGGACATTTTTATCAAAATGAATATCCACATTACCTTTTTAAATTTATTTATATGATAGAATTTTTCTGAGGGACCAAAGTGTACATTGTTGAGATTCGAAGGTAAAGTGCGACAAAAGTGTAAGTTCAGAAGGGTAAGTGTAATTAACCCTTTGGTTTATTAGTACTAAGAGAAGGAATAAGAATAAAAGATAATGATACTCATTTATGTTATTTAGTCAAATACTATGGGAATTATTATATACAAATGAAACTGCTAGAAAATGTTACCTTTTTTTTTTCTTACATGTGACTTGAGTAGCTAACTAATAACTCGTTAACAGAACAAAACCCGTTCTAATTTCAAATTAAATAAATGAGGTGAAACTCATATTAATTTCAGTGAATTTTATGATTCTCGTTCTAATTTCAATTTTCTAATACAAATCAAACATCTCCTTAAAAATTTGCAAGCTCTCGTGAACAGATGGTGAGTTTGCTGTGGGAAGAAGCAACAAAACTAAAAGACAACTAAGCAGAGTCTAAACATACTCTTAAAAGATTCACTCCAGGAAAATGACAGTGCCTAAACCCATCTACATCTCCAGACTCCGTATTTTTAACCCGCATGGCCGTGATTTAAGAACAAGAATACATATGTTCAACCACAAAATAATGATTATCGATTCAGATTATGCGCTTGGAACCTGTCACTCCACAAATTCTACTCAAACAACTCACAAATTAACAGCCCAACGACATAAATAGAAATTAAATGCAGGAGGCATTAAACAAGAACGAGAGAACCAAATGTAGCAATAATTTGAAATCCCACTTGAAATTCAAGACAAACAAGATTCTTCAGGTAGCACCCAAACATTTATCCAACTGGATTCTACCTGATCAAACTAGAGGGTATATCACATGAACTAGGCTCTCAGTAAAGATCACCCTCTTTGTGAGTGTGGATCACACAATCAGCAGTTGGGTAGGAAACGCAAGTCAGTACGTAACTGTCTTGAATTTGGTCGTCGTTAAGAAATGATTGATCAGATTGGTCGACAGAGCCCGAAACAATCTTCCCAGCACAAGTAGAGCACGCTCCAGCCCTGCATGAATATGGCAGATCAACTCCAGCAGCCTCAGCAGCATCAAGAATGTAAGCGTCGTCAGCAGCTTCAAACTCGCATTCCTCTCCTTCTGGAGAAACGAGTTTAATCTTGTATGTTGCCATGGCAGAGGCCCTGAAATTGGGTTTACATTTCAAACCGAAGGTTTTGGAGATGCTCTTTACAAATGCCAGGGATGGTGGGCTCTTGATTAAGGCTCTAGAGTTCTGGTTCCAGGGTGCAATTCTAAGCATGCAGTTGGTTTGAATTGTCACAGTTGCCATTTTTACCTGGCCAGCAAATATGCAATTTGAAATTGGTTCAAAGTCTGGTCACATACACACAAACACAAAGAACAAAAAGAAATAAACTTTCATAATTCTAGAGGGCCATGATAATTGTAGGGAAGACCTAGCAAGTAAGTTTATGATATTGGGATAATGACTAACAATGCTAAGCTACATTCCACCTCTATATACTACATATGACAATGAGATGTTTTGTTCTGTGATTTCTACTACAAGCAAAGCCAGATGCATAACTCATAATCAAAAGAGTTTCTGTTCATTAGTAAAATGGTAAAACAAGACAAAGCAACTTAAATTTCTTGAAATGAAACGAAGAGAATAAGTATTTTCTTGCTAATCGCTTTAGCACCATGCCTCCAAAGTCCAACAGAGCAGATAACACTCCTAAAGGTCAACTTTTTATGTATGCCTTAGTTTGAATAAGCAGAAAATGGAAGTGATGCTCCATTCTCTAACATCAAGCTAAAGGCAGTAGCTATTTGGAGCACTAATTCTGAAAAGAAGTAGGCGAAAAACTCTCTGCTCTTCACTCGAGGCTCCATGTTATGCTCGGAAAGACATATATTGTCTCTCTACCATGTGAAAGATGCAATGTACATGATTTCCATGGCAAATGATTTATTTAATTGGCACTAGACACTTCCACAAACACACGTACACACTATAAACTGATGACGGACGCTCCCTTCATGTATCGAACATACCCCAGAAATTTAAATTGCCACACATTGAAAACCGATCAATACGGTTTGATATTTTGGTTGGCACTTTATTAGTATGCTCTTTTACAAAAACCAGCATGCTGGTGCTAAAACAGTACGATTATCTGTTCTATTTGGAAGCAGCAGAGAACATAAGAAATGTAGCATATGCAAATTAGTTTTACACATGCAGATTACAAACTAGGCCTCAACAATCAAATTATTGACAAGAAACCTCTCGAATGGTCTATTTTATCACTCCAATTATGGCAGGTACAACACAAACTATTCAGCGATCCAATGTCCATCCGCGAAGATATATATTCTACACAGCCAATGCCATAACCCAAGATAGACTAGTGATTAAAATTGTGACTAAGGAACGGAATGGTAAGGAGGGCTCAAGTTTTTCACCTCAAATCTACGAAGTATCAAGAGAAAATGGAAAAAAAAAGCTTATAATTTTATTTTACGTTCGGCCAGAAAAAGGGTGTCTTGATGGTCAGAAAATCAATTATACATTAAGATTCTCTATTAATATTAAACATAAACTACCATGTAGATTACAAGGAAAATTCCTGTAATTCTATCACAGCAATTTAATTATATTTACACCAACTCTTTGAATAAAAGAAGCCTCTTTGATACAATTATTAGCTATATATATAATTCAGTATCAAGTCAGTGCTCTAAAAAATTTCAAGAACATAAAAAAGAAAAAAAATAAAAAATTTGGAACTGAGACATGAAGCTTTGATTTCTTCCACAATCAGATCAATAAATTGTACAAAACAAACAGACAGTAGAAATTAAGGATTCAAAGTATGCAATAAAAATTAAAAAAAAAAGAAGCTAATTTAAACATATATGTTTATCATATCTAACTCAAACCAAAAAGGAAACAAAAAAACCCAGAAAATGAAATCTTACAAAAAGAGCTCCGGTGATCTCTTTTTTTTTTTTTCTTTTGGGAGAAGTGGGCCGGAGAAAACGAGAAAGAAAGAGAGATGGCTTTTGGGAATCGTTGAAAGGCGACAGTGTGTGTGCGGGGCTTTGCTATGCTAGTAATAGTATAACCTACGTCGCCGCCCAGTGGTTTCGCTTTCATTCCTATTCAATTCAAAAATAAATAAAATACTGGCTTAATTACATTTTACGTCCTAAACTAACGTCTAAGTTATACTTTGTCCACTAAACCCGAACAATGTACATTTTATTCCCCATGAAAGATTTAATAATATAAATAAGGATAAAATATAAATAACTCTTTCGTGGTTAGTCAAATATATACTTTATCCCCTTGTGTATTTAGAATATTACCCCTTCTACATAAATTTTTTGTGTAAGATAGATGGAAACTGTTAAAACTAACGTCAAATTATTAAATGTCATAAATGTCACTAATTTTGGGAAAATTAAAAATAAAAATAGAATTACAAAATTTTGGGATCAAATTAAAATTTAAAAAACCCCTCACTTTTCCCTTCTTCTCTACACAACTGGCACCCCTACCCCATTCTTAGCCTTGCATCATGAGCACAGCTTCTCCCTATCACTTATCTTCTTTCTCCTACGCTTCTCCTCTTACTTTTCCCCCACCAACCTACTCTCTTCCTTCCTAGCCCCATTCCTCCATTACCTCTTCCCTCTGTCCGACCACTTCCCCACTATCCTAGTTCTTTCTCTTTTATCCCGATAAGCCCAACCACTCCCCTGCCACTTTTACCCATACCCTACCATGATCTGCCCCTACCACCTTTCCCGCTACTCCCCAACCACTCCTCCACGATCTGCTCATCCCATTCCCTCTCTCATTTCATTGATGCGGGGGGTTCTCAGCCCCATCTTGTCCAACCGAACTCTCGATCTCCCTCATCCACATTTGGTTAACACGAATCCTTCGGCATCAACATGTTCAACTAGGTTGAGTCTCGCCTAGGGTTGGGAAATCATAAGAGAGAAGGGGGAAGGGGAATGAGATAGTGACAGGATGGAATTGAGGCAGAGAGGGGGAGGGAGGTTAGGGTGGTAGTGGGTAATGGTGGCAGATTGTGTAGGGAAGGAATGAGAAGTTTAGGGTTTTGGGGGCAGAATGGTTAATTCAAATATTATTTTAATATTAAATTTTAAAAAAAGGAATTTCACACGAGGTATAGATGGGTAAGCCTCCAAATACGTTAGTTTTCACACTTTCTATCAAGTGTCTATGAAAATTTGAAGTTTAATTGTTTAAGGGCTAAAGTGTATATTTAGTAATTACAAAGGGGTAAAGTGCCTATTTAACATTTCATAGAGGGTTATTTTCATTTTACCTTATAAATAAATATAAAAGAATGATGTATGGAATTTTTGTGAAAAGGCTCAAATATCATCTAAATTGCAATAAGAGACAAAACTATATATTTAGATTTTTTGAAATCTAAAACTCATCATTTTATATTCGAAAGACTAAAAAGATATTTTCAAGGATTTTTTCCTGAATAAAATACAATGGTAGTGGTTTGTACATTAACAATCCAACTTTTGGTTTTCTCGAGTCAAATAAATAGAAAAGGACTTTTGCTTTCTCTCTTTTTTGGGAAAATAAATTTGGAATGGAATTTCTTTGTCATTTGATTTTGTTTCTTGTATTTTTATTGAAAACTAATTTGTGATATGAACTTATTGTTGATTTGTCGTCTCCGTGGATAAAACTCTAAAGTCTAATCCCGATAAAAGTTATATGGCTAAGAAGATATGGATACCTTTAGAATTAATCTCTCAACCATCAGTATAGAAAGTTTTTCACACCATCAGGTGTGGATGCATGCCACATGTATAAAATAACTTTTAAAATTTAAACAGTGCACAATCATGACGTGCATTCACACTTGATGGTGAAAAAAATTCTTCATTGACAGTGTATGAAAGATTTACTCATGATGTTATTTTGGTCAATGAACAAGAAATTCTAATACTTGGACCAATATTGGAGTGCCCATATCTAATGGAGTATCCATTAATTTTGGAAAATCCCCCAGTTTCCAATGGTGTGCCACTCATTTGAAATGTAATGATTCTTCTAATACTTGGACCAACATTGGAATGCCCATATGTAATGGAGTGTCCATTAATTTAGGAAACATATCCCCAGTTTTCAATGGTGTGCCACTCATTTGAAATGTAATGATTTTGCTAGTCATTGAGCAACTATTAGCAATCCAGAGAAGATTTTCTTTTTCCATTTTATGCTTTTACTTTTGCATTGAGAAAAATGCTTATTTTTAAAGTGCAGGGTGGGGGAGTTATTTGGATTTTTAAGTTGTTTGGTGTATTTTGTTCAATTTTACTAATATTTTAACTTTTCCTTTAATATGAGCAGCTTGTAGAAATTTTTGAAAATTTTTGCTTAACGTATTTACCCATTTTTCTGCAGAATAAATCTTTAATTGAACCATGTATGAATGAGTAGTCGGTGTTAATAATTTTCATTCATAATTTTCAAGACTTTTGAGCATTAAGCTATACTTTAATTTTTAATTTGGGATATTTAGAGAAATTTATGTAGACTCAATTATGTTGCATCCCAAAAACTCACTTTATTACATTTTCGAAGCGATTTCTTATACGACCAGATTTAGTTTAAAGATGAGGGTAGTGCCTTTTCCGTTTGTTAAGCCTTTCTCACCAACTATTTTAACAATTTATTTCTAAATACCTTATTTGAGCCTTTTTCTTGTGAAAAGAAACATCATTCACCTTCTTTCACTTAAACTCAATTTACCTACCCTTATGGAGTTTAATGTTTCTTTTAATTATTTTATCCTAAATTATCCCTTTAAGAGCATTATGGTGTACATTATATGTTAAGGGGATATAAGAGTGGGTATAAATTTGTGAGAAGTGAGGGATGTACATTTTTGTAGCGAAATGGGGTATTAGAAAAAAAATTATTGAAAAAAAAAAGAATATGGAAGTTTCTGTAGTTGCAGGTAGTGCCCATCACTGGTACCTGCTGTTTATTTGTTGCGGATAGTGCCTACCATTGGTACCCGTATTTTGAGCGGACATAAAAAAATGAAATAATGATGTGATGTATATATATGTCCGGAAGAATCTTGGTATGTTTTGGCTAATTCGAGGAGGGGGACTTATATGCTTATTGGTTGTTTGGAATTTTTCATGAGTGTTTGTTACTCAAGTGTGAGGTTGTGGATATATGATGTTTTGTATATGAAGAGAAGTTTTATTTTAATGTAGCCACCATTACTATGAAACTCTTGTTCTTATTTATTATATCCTCTCCCTTCTTTGGCTAACAAATATCCTAACCTATAGTTCCAGTTTAAATTCCTGCCGAATTTAAATAAAATCGGTTGTCTAGATTAGTAGAGAGGTTTAGTATAGAAAAGTGAACTATAGGGTGTTTAGAAAAAATTTTGAGGGTCTTCGTGATTTAATCTAAATACTTTCAAATCTATATTTTTGAATGGCTATACACACACACGAATTTCATGTTTTGGTTTTTATTGGCATCACGAATTTCATGTTTTGGTTTTTATTGGCATCACGAATTTCATGTTTTGGTTTTTATTGGCATTTGAACTCTTTGGTTCTTAGACTACTTTGATTGCTGGATTGATTATTGATTATTTATGTGGATATTTGAAAGAATATGTTGAATGGAATGTGTTAAGCTTAAATGTTCTAATTTTATGTTTGATCGAGGACGATCAAAGGCTAAGTGTGGGGTAATATGATAAGTTCATATTTGTGCTATATTTTATGTGTCATTTACCACATTTTTATGTGTTGCAAGCAAGATTTGAGTTATTATTGAACTTAATTTCGTTATTCTTAGTTTTTTTAGTTTTAAAGTGAAAAAGACCTGAAAAAGATGGAAAAGATTAGAAAGAAAATGCTAAGGGCAAAACATGCATGAGTATGAAGCCATTTTGGATGTTGTTTTGTATTTCAAGCATAACTTTAGAGTCCAAACTCCAATTGAGATTATTTTGGATGATTTGGAAATATATTGCAGAGTTCTATAACTTTCATGTTTTGATTTTTCTAGGATTCTATAGGCATCTTGTTCAAAATTGCAAAATTGAAAAATGTGCACCGGCGAAGAGTGATTCTGACACAATTTGGTAGTTTGAGCATAACATTCTTATCTGAACTCCAATTGAGGTGATTCAAGATATTTTGGAAATCTGAGACATAGAGCTACAAATTTATTGTTTTGAGTTTTTCTAAATTCCATGTGCATCATGGTCAAAATTGAAGACGAAAGTGAAGCCTAGCACACATGCATTGGAAAGGTGCAGCGCATGTGCATTGTGACCAAAAGAGGAATTTCCAACTCTGCCTAGGGCTAACATGTGCCCAAAATAGGCAACGCATGTGTGCCCAGCGCAAACAGCAGTATTGCGTATTTTTATATTTTTGTTAGATTTTTTCTCCCGGTTGGACTCTTTTTTCAGCCAGTTCCACGTTCTTATTCGTAGACCTTAATTGTAACCCTAAGTACTCATTATTAATACCACATGTAGGGTAAGAGAAAAAGCATGAACACTTTATTTTCTAGTTTTGTCTAGGGCTTTCAGCAATAGAAAGTTATTGCTCATTCTTCTATGGCATTTAGTGCCTAAAAAACTTTTCTTGGTCAAGGGATTTAAAGCCATGGTCAATTCTACTATGTTGTAAGACTTCTTGTGCTTGAATTTATTCAATTATATCAAGTATTGATTATTTTCCTACGATTAAATTTTATGATTGTTCTTTTTAACTTGTTATTGTTGCAGAATAATTAAGTTATTAGAATTACTCTATTGCTAGATTGTTTTAACCTTGTGTGCTTAATTCAATCTGTGAAGTAACTAAATTTGATAATTGCTCGATTAGTGTTATTGAATTTAGGATTATAAAATAATCAACTAATTGGCATAACCGTGTGTGTTTATGTTTAATTAGCCTAATTATTCTTATTGATTTTAATACTCCTGTTAATCAATCTTTGGCGCGTGTCTGGGTTAAATTAATAGTTAGGGTTAATTGGATCGCATATTAAAAATTAACCAACTTTAGAAAGAAACAAGAATCAATTTTGAATTGGAATTCGGGTTAATTTTTCAATTAGTGCTTGATATAGAATTGAATTATCTTATGTGTCAAGGATCGACTAGTAAAATTGCCATATGGATATGACCAAAACTGAGAATTTCCTTACGTCGAATTCTCTTTAGTTATTTTATTGTTTGAATTTTTAGTTCAAAAGCATTCAAGAAAACCCCCTTTTCATTTAGCACAACAATAAACTCCGTTCTTTGTGGGATGAACTTGACTCACCACTACTACATTTTTATTGAGAGATTGTTTAATTTGGGTGTCTACGATAGCATTTTACCAACGTACATGATATTCATATATACTAAGATTTGTATGACTTATAACAAAAATATATTTTACATAACGTCTAATTTATGTACTTATAATGCATAACTTATTAATGTAATATTTTACTATCAACAAATATATTAAATGCATTACTAACTTATTATTAGTGTAGATGGAGTCAAATAATCATATATATTCCTCTATACTTATAGGATATACTTTTAACATGGATTGGTGATTCAATAAGATTTTTGCTATGAGAATTGTCTTCGGTAAATGATTTTAAATTTATGACTTTGTAAATTAGTTTTAATATATACACACACACAAAGATATGTGTGTAAATTTGTACATATAATCTATTAAAACTTGTATATATAACATATTGTGAATTTTGGTACACACATTTTGTTGAATGATGTGATTATAATTTAGTTATGTATTTATTTTTTTGTATTATCTATGAACTTGTATTTTTACTATGTGCTATTTTGAATTTGTTAACCGATATGAAATTTGTAAGATAATATACTATAATTTTGCGATTAGAATATAGAATGGAAGAGGATTTGTGTTCAACTTATTTGACTTGTCGGTCGAATTAGTTGAATTTAAATGACTCGACTTTAATTGACTTTATATTTATACAACTTGACTTTGCCTTTGAGATTTTCAAGTCAAAAGTCAAATAAGTCAACTCAAAGTCAAAAAGTCAAATACCAGTAAAATAAACGCCACTAAATATATCGCAGACGCATGAACTAGATCCAATTCTACCAAGCCATCAGTACTTGTATAATCTGACTTCTTTTCATTATTAATATCTCAATAGTTTGATTCTCCATGAAGAAAACATCACGGCTTCTCACTAGTTTCTTGGAAATTGGATATAGCCAAACTCATCATGATCATAGCCAACAAAGACATATTCTCTCATCTTGACTTCCAGCTTAGACCTCTTATCTTTGGACACATAGATAGATGCTTTGTAGCCAAATATGCGCAAGTGGTCATAGGATATTTCTTTGTTGTACCACATACCTCAACATGATCAAGAACATCAGTCTGTAAAGCAAAAACGGGAGATAAATTAATAACATGTGCAATAGTAAATAATGCATTATCCTAAAATATGTGTGTGTGTGTGTGTGTATATAGCAATTTTGCTTCAAATAGAAAACACCTGACTCACTCTACTAATATCCTGTTCATCCTCTCTATCGGGCCTTTCAACTAAGAAGTATTAGCAAGAGTCTTCTGGTGTCTTGTACCCTACTACTCGTAATAGTCATCAAATGTTCCAAGATATTTGTCACCATTATTAGTGCGAATACATTTCAACTTCTTACTTATCTTTTTCTCGACAGAAGCATAGTAAATAGGGAAGTGTTTGACTTCTAATACTGAAAAGTGTTTTACAGTACTCATTTATCCATTGATAAAGGAATATTTCTGGACTAAGTCCTATAATTTTTACTGTTCATAGGGAAGGAATTTTCTAAGTAAAAAAATTCTATGTATTCTGTGTTTGTTGATTTATCTATTAATTTATTTAATGTTTGATCTTGTCTTACGATTTATTCAAGTGATAGAAAAAATTTTTCGA
The DNA here is from genome assembly GCA_025175665.1 of Cinchona pubescens. Taxonomy (NCBI): domain Eukaryota; kingdom Viridiplantae; phylum Streptophyta; class Magnoliopsida; order Gentianales; family Rubiaceae; genus Cinchona; species Cinchona pubescens. The sequence goes on along the minus strand of JANKKI010000026.1, from coordinate 2,528,652 downwards.
CAATTATTCCTCTTTTAGATTACCCTTTTTCCCTAACAAGTTGCCAGTTACTAATTCCCCCACACAAACCCAAATTATTGATACGTAAACATGAATATGCAAGGTTCTGATTTATTCAAGTGATAGAAAAAATTTTTCGACAATTATTCAGCTTTCAAATTACCCTTTTTCCCTAACAAGTTGCCTGTTACTAATTCCCTCACACAAACCCAAATTATTGATACGTAAACATGAATATGCAAGGTTCTAATTTCCTAAATCCAAATTGTTATATTCATATATGAATTATTTCACTTAAGGATCTTACTTAAAATCAATAATAACTCAAGATATGAAGCAATTTAAATTGAAAAAGTAGAATTTTTTTTTTTTGAGGTAGTTTTTGAGGAGAAACCCAATTTACACCCCTTTAAAGGATAAGTTACCTATACGTGTCCCTTTTATAAGCTCAAAATTATTATTGATGAAATCCACTATTAGATTACCGAAGTATAATTACCAAATTAGTATTTTAACTCAAGTCTCATAATTAATGTAGTCCCTTAAGTTAAAAGGTGGAACAATCAAGTCCACTAACTTTCCAAAATTTGGTCAACGTAGGACCATTAACAATCAAGATCTTATTGGTTTTGGTTTTCATGTTTAATTGTGATATTGATTCATTATAGTGGGTTAAGAATTTAATTTTTGAGAAGTCTAAAGGTTTATATATGTGTGTGTGTATGGAGAGAGAGAGAAATCCCAATTTTTAGGAGTCCTTGTGTACGTAAAATTTTGAGCAACTAATGATAATAAAAGATTATATACATGACAGGTTGCATATTAGTCTTTGAAGTTGGTCAATTGATTAAGATAGCTAGAATGTGACAAGACTTAATTCAGTTGATGATTAAGAGTGAGAGGAAATGAGGGTTATTATCACACCCCAAATTCAGAATATTAAATCAACCTGTAATATAAGTGTGATGGCAACAGTATACCTTCTCAAGAGGATACAAAATTGTTTATCATGCTTATAAATAATAATCAGCAAAATAGATATAAGCAACCTACATGAATGTAAGACCAAAATATTTACATAAGTCATCAACGGCTACAAGTTTTCAACCTAAAATGAAAGTACAATGATAAGCTCGTAAATGAAGTTTCATATGAGCTAAAATGGTTTATTTTGAGTTTTGTAGGGTTTGAGTGAACAAAGAGTCCAAATTGATCGCAGAAGTGGAGAAAAATTCCAAAATTGGAAATTTGTACACCGACAAGGAGCGATTCTGACACAGTTTGGTAGATTGAGTATAACTTTCTTGTCCGAGCTCCAATTGAGGTGATTCAAGATTTTTTAGAAATCTAAGACATAGAATTACAATTTTTATGTTTTGCATTTTTTCAAATTCGATCTGTATCATGGTCAAAATCGAGGAGGAAATTGGAGTAGGTGCTAGAATCAGCGCCCAGGCAAAACGCCAATTCTGCCAGTAAGTTGAATTCACATTCTGGACAGTGCACCTAGGCACTGCAAAAGTACAGCGCCCAGACGCCAGTCGCCGATAGGTTGCATGGGCTTACTTATTTTGCAAGAAAAATCTTCCTGTGGGCCAATTTGCATGGGAAATCATGTACTTATCATCCCAGAGCCTCAAAACCCTAAAAACATCTATAAATACACCAAGAGAAGGAAAGGAAATCATCATAATCATCAACCTTCATCAGCCTTCATTAGTTTCTTAGTTTTTAATATTTAGACTAATAATTTAGCCATAGGGCAGATTTTCTCAAGCGTTCAAGTTAGGATTTTCTTGTCAAAGATTCACGATTTCATGATCATCAACATTCGTTTTGGCTATAATTACTGAGTTTGATTTATTTTATGTAATTTAATTTTTGTTCTTATTGCTTTCTTCTTCCTTAATTATCGTTCTTGTTTTATTGCCTTTAAATTCTTAATTGCTTCCCTAGTTTAGTTGTTAGAGTTTTATTGGATCGTTAACTTTAAATTGCCTTTATAGGGTAGATTAATTTAAATTTTTGTTCTTGATTAAATTCTCACAAGTAGGGTAGATTAACTTAGGGTTTTAGTTAATTATATTCAATTGCTTTCCGTAGGGTTAGAATTTACATTTTTGTCTTTTATTTTAATTTCTTGTGATTAAATTTAGTTTTAGTTTAGTTAAAAACTCCTGATTAATTTGTCTAACTAGTAAATTTTGAATAAAATGACCATAACTCAAGTTATATTTGTCCAAAAATTACAAGGCTGATGTCGATAAAAACTGGACTCAAAATAGTATAAGTTTTAAGGAAACAACATTCTAGAATTCTGAATATAACTTGCTCTAAAGTGACTCACAAATCAGAAAATATTTTGTTATAGAATCAGATTTACAATTCAATTTATGGACGAATTGGTGTTATTATACTAAGAAACAGAACAACATATTTACACTTTTTCGAAGGGCTATGAGTCTAATTTTCAACGCAAGAAATAGTGCGGAATAATTTTGATATTTTTATGCTGAAGTATGGCCAATTTCCTAAAGTTGTGCAGTACTACATGCAAATTTTTAGCTATAGGTTTGGTAAAATTCTTGACTTCTCTTGGTTATAAAAATACCCAAATCCCTTAAATTAAACATATATATCCATAAGTTTAACTTTAATAACAAAGAACAAAAAAATAAATCCAATTAAATTAATTTTTAACCACTGAATAATCACCACAACCTAGGTTTATGAAGCCCATTATGTTCTTAAAAACTCCTAAACCCTACCTCTTATTCTATCAAAATAACTAATTAAATTTAAGAAGGAAAATAATTTCTTACCTCAATTATGAAAATCAAGTTGAAGATGAAGCTTCTCCTTCTCCCTCAAGCTCCTAATGAGCCCTTTAGGGCATAAAACGTTTAATAGTTGAGTTTTGGTTATTTAAGTTTGAACCCCTAACATTTCATCTAATTATTAATTGACCCCAATTAATTTCTAACCCCAAATACTAACTTAACCAAAATGAGGCAAGAGTATTTTGGGTATCACTATTATGGTTTTATTTTGCCACGGTGGATGGTTAAGTTCTTCCCGATGGCACCGCTTATAAGGAAAGTGATAATTATTAAAGTCACCCGAACTTGTTGTCAATATAATCCCTTAATTTAAATGCAGGAGTAATTTATCTTAAGATTTTTTAATTGAAACTTGGCCAATGCAAATGAAACAAGTCACGTGCATAGCACGTGAATGTTGAGCCATTTAGTGGATAATAAAGGACAAATTCCACACACACTACTTATGGTTTTCCCATTTTTCATTTGACCCTCATATAGTTTAAAAAACCTCCAAACACCCCTTTCTACTTTGGGTAAAATTGTCTTGTAGAGGTAAAGGCTCCTACTACGGAGCTGTTATGGTGGACCAAAAAGCCATATTCTTCCATCTTCTTCCAGCAATTAAAAGATCCACCATTAATGCCGCTTGCTGCCACTATCGACAGCCATATTCTACTAGTGGTGGGTTTTTGACAAAAATTATATCTATAGCTTCAAATTTTTGCTTAAATGATAAATCATGAATTCGAACTTAGAAATCTTCAAATCAAATCCAAAACTTTAAATTCTATAACCAAAACTTCTAGATCTAAATACAACTCCTCCAAATAAAAGACAAAATATCCAGATCAATATGAACAGGGATTAAGGCTAGCTGGGGTGGAGAGAAGCGAGAAGAGAGAGATTTGGCGGCTGGATTGTTTGCTTATGAAGGCTATAGATTTGAGAAGAAAAAGGCAAGAAGAGGGGGCGGCTACGAAGGAGAAGGGTGGTAAGGTTGCCTTGGGTTAGGAGTGGTAGGAAGGAGAATGAGTGGTTGAGGAGGATGATAGGAAGAGAGAAGTAGGGTAAAGGAGTGAGAGAAGGGAATAGAGATTGTGGGTTGTTGCCTATCGGAAGGAGAGGGGTGGTCTGGTTGGACTGAGTAGGAGGAAGATAGAGGAGGGGAAAGGCTGTGGATAGAGTTGTGCATTGTTGGTGGAAGGGGAAGAGAGTGACAGTGGTAAGCCGGTGGAAGATGGAGTGGCAATGGTGGCTAGTAGTGGAAGGGAAGAAAAAGAGAGTGGCAGTGGCGGAAAGGGTGGCTGTGCTTTTTGGTGGTGGAAGGGGTAGCTGTGGTGGAAAGAAAGATGCTAGTCGGTAGGTGGCCTAGATAGAAAGAAGGGATGAAGATGATGTTTGGAGGAGTGAGGGTAAATTAGGAAGAAAAAGTAAAAATTTTAAAGGTGTAAAAAATTTGAAAATAATGCGCACTATAGAGTGCGTGTAATGCAAATTTTGTAACTCATTGAATTTTTCGTTAGTTGAACATTTATACTCAAAGTACACGGAGGTGTTTGAAGGTTTTTAAACTAAACGGGGTCAATGTGAAAGACGGGGAAACCACAAAGGATGTATGTGGAATTTGCCCCCCCAAAAAAAGCAGAAAAAATAGTCTAAACCGCCAAATTTATCTCACCAAACCCAAAATTTCTTAAAAATTAGAAAGAAAATAAAATTTGCAATCCAAGGAGTAGTTATACTAGTTCAATGCATATCCCTGGCTACATCGATATCTTGATAAAATATAGTAATATTGTTTAATGTTTAGGGGATCACGTAACCAGTAGGTGAGATGCCTTTCGATCAGCGTTTTGGCTACATTCATATCATCCCACTCTGTTTTTATTCTGAGAATATGATTAGGTTTCTTTTGATTAATTAATGGTAAGAGGGAATCTTTATTGCGTGCACTCTAACTCTCAATTAACTGAGAGTTCAATTAAAATTGGGGTAAATTGCAACAAATTCACTTATTATTTGATTAATGTTCAAATTATTATCCTATGATTTAAAAACTGACAACCGCCTTTGTGATTTGGGTTTCTTTATAAAATAGAAAAAAAAGTTATAAACTCAAAAACTTTGTAAAAAAAATGCAAAAATACCCCTAAGCATTTTATCTATCCATCGCCTAGAAGAAACCTTTCACATATTTCGGAAGGAAGAAGTTATATTTTACATTAAAATACATAACTAGAGACTTTAAATAACTAAAATAATTTTTTAGATAAAAGTTTTTTAGCCTTCTAATAATCACTTAGTGAAATATTTAATAATTTTACTTTAACTCAAACCATAAAGAGACAAATTATAAATTTACAAACTATAAGAGGATTAAACATTAATCAACCTCAAGCGTTCCTTTGAAATTAGAAGTCAAATTAGTATCTCTTGCATCACTCTTTTAAGCTATAATTTTTCATAAAAAATTGTGCACTGCCCAAATTTTACTAGATGAGAAATTAGGCCTATAAATGAATTCAAATATTTTAATACTCGTCTTGAATTCACTCAAAACAAAACTTGTTTATTAAATTATTAATCCAAGTTAAATAGCATTTGAGACTCAATGTTTTTAACGAGTCAAACACGATTCGTATACTGTCCTACTTGATAGGTTCATGAACATAAAATACAAAATTAGAAATAGGTAATATTTAATTGCACAAAGTATATTTCATTTTTCCTGCTTAGTATTAGTTACATCCTTTATTGAATCTCTCTTTTTCTCTCTCTTTTTCTTTTTTTTTTGCATGTATTTTGAATATAAGCTACAAATCACTTTATAAGCAACTGTAATAAGTATTTACATCACATCCTTTAACCATTATAATTGAATTCTAAAATCTTATAGAGTAAAATTTTAGGGTAAGAAAATAATAAAATAGGGTGAAAGTCACATACAAACAAACCATGGGTGTGTGCGAGTTTGATTCAAAAGTTATGAATCAAGCCAAATTTTTCTCAAACAAATTTCCAAACCTTCAAGCCAACTTTGATCATCACTCTTTGAGATTGGCTCAAACTTGATGTCGAATTGAATATAAACAATCCTCTCTATTTAACGAGTCAAGTTTAAACACACATTTATTCAACTTGTTGAGATTTAATTGCAACCCTATAAGAAACACCATAGAGCAGTTATACCGAAATAAGTAGTATTGGTGATATATAGATATAGGAAAGTCGTCCTTCGTTGCTTGACATTATTTTCTGAACATAATTAATTTTTAAAGAAAATATAAATAAAAAAATTGTTCTTATCATAAAATTTTAAAAGGCATAATTTATCTTAATATATTAATACAGTACTTTAGTAATTAAAAATGTCAAAGCAAAAGAAAAGAACCTTTTAAAAACACTACAATGATAGAATCAACCTATCAATATATTCCAGAGAAATTTTTTTTTTTAAAAAGAAAGTCACATGCTATTCTACATAATTTCCTCACAATTTATGTAAAATGGGAGTTTCTTTAAAAGATAATTCCATAAACCTTTCTTGAAATTTATACTAATATTATCTAGTGCCACTGAAGTTTCAAAAATATAACATACCTCTCGTCTCTTGTCAGTCGGACCCAAAGTCAGTACTAAAGTTCATGAAATGACATTTATACCCTTACTACTTTAGTTATATAACAAAAAGAGTAATTTCAAAAACCTCCTAAAATTTTTTTATACTTTCACTTGGCACCTTTTTATACTTCTAACAAATTTTTTGATCAACTTATTATTTGTGGCCATCAATTTAAATGAATATTTAAATAGCTAACAACACACCATACATCATATGATAAAATAATATGATTAGTATTTCTTTTGAGAATCACAAACTCGTAAATCAAAATAAATTATAAGATATTTTCTTAATAAAATTTCACTCAACTAATTTAGAAAAATATGTGGACATGTTAATGTTGTTGTGTGTATCAGTTTAGATAAAAGTTTAAATATATAGAAATACAACATATAATATAATAAAAAAAATGTGAATGGTATTTTGTTTAATAAAAAATTCTTATGAAAAATATAAATGTAGTTATGATATATTTTTTGTAAGTTTATCGACAAAAATATATATGCATGTAATGTTCTTATATGTGTGGCTATTTGAACAACAATTTAGAACACGTAAGCATGTGCCATATATTGTAATAAAAAATGTCATAATACTTTTTTGTTTAGAAAATCACAAACTTATGAATCCCAAAAATATTAAATAATTTTTTTGATAAATTTTTTGTCAAACTTATTTATGAATATGTCAGTGCTCATTAATATGCTTGTATGTGTCGTTTCAATAAAATTTAGAATATATAGAAACATATCATATATTATATTCAAAATGTTATTAGTATTTCATATAAGAAATTAAGCATGAAACACAAATTGTTAAAAATAAATAATTTTTTATTCCCGATATTAATTGATAAAGGACATTAAATGTTGGAACCCAATGGTATTTGCTAAGAATTATAATTATATCCCCAAATTTTCTTTTCCCTTTTCGCCAACTATTTTAATAAGTTAAATTTTATTATTAGGGGTAAAACTGAAATAATTATAATTTTTCTCTCTTTAAATTATTTTTTCATATCTTTGAGATGGCAATGTTACAACAAAATAGAATTAAAGAAGGTAAATAATACTTTTAAAAATTTAGAGGAAATGAGAGGTACTAACATAAATTTAAGGGAGATTTCAGAAATTAATCCCTTTCTGTAATCTTTTCTTGATCCCATTTAAGCACTCGAGGCTGTTCAGCTTTCTTGCCGGTCAAAACTTGACAGTGATTACAACTAGCTTAAAGATGAATTATTTCAATTCCCCAACTCTTTTTAGTAATTTAATAGTACCCTTGATGATTCATGATTAATTAGCAAAGCAAGTTAAGTAGCATGTGTTTCTTTTAGGTAGGATATTACAACAAAAAATTATCTATATAAATAGGCATAATTTCATAAACCTTCCTTAAGTTTTATGATAATATTATTTAATATATTTAAACTTTCAAAATTTTTAGAAACCTATATTAACTTTTATTTGTTGTAACAATTTCAACTCAAATAATTAAAATATTATTTAAAGAAAGAGAGAAGCAACTTTTGCTCCTTCATTATCTTCAGTAACAAAATTTAATTTATTATAATAATTGACAAAAAACATTAGTCATACTATCTTACTTTATCATAGTATTTATTGTTTTTCTACGTTTTTCAAATTTTTGACTCGTACAATCACATTAATATGCTTATTCATTTTCATAAACAACTAAACAAAAAAAATTAATGAAAAATTGCACTTTTTAATGTTTTGTATGTGTTTATTCAAAATAAATAACAGCCACACATATTATATATATGGTGTATTTCAACGTCATCTAATAATTTATTCAAACTAACATAAATTAACATACTCACACATTTTTATAAATGAGTAGGCAAAAAATATTCATTGAAAATTATATTTTAATTTCTTTAATTTAGGAGTTTGTGTTTCCCTAAGAATTGTCAGAAAACTAAAAGGAGTTAAGTGAAATTATCTGAAACATTAGGAAAAGTTTTTGAAAATCACTTTGTGTTATTTTATTAAAGTACAAAACATATAAACGTCATTTAATGATAATTAGGCCCCACTTAAAGAGAAGCGATATGAATGCAATTTTTGAAAGTTGAGTGGTGCCAACAATAAATTGTGTATTATCTTAAACCTTAGAGGAGATTTTCGAAATTATCTCATATAAATATCCTATGGTTTGGTGAGAATGACTCCATTGTTGATTAAGCCAGCTTAGTCAGGAGAATTAAAAGATTATTTTTGCAGCAATAATGTATGGTAAAATAGCGGTGGCCGTGGTGGTGGGTCTAGTAGGGTGGATTTACAAATCTCTAAAACCGCCGCCGCCGAAGATATGTGGCAGGCATTAAGGTCCACCGGTCACTACACCGAGATTCAGACTAAGAGATGGCAGGTATTTGTCTTACAAAGTTAGAGGGGTTCCGGTGGAAGAAGCTAAACACAAAATTATTGTCTTTCATGGCTTCAATGGCTCTAAAGATATGGACTTGCCTTATCCCCAGGTAATTTAATGGGGTCTTATTGAGATTGTCTTTGGAGGAATGAATTTAAATTAGACAAAAGATTTGAAAATTTGGATAAAATAAATTTGAAATGATATGAAATTTAAATAAATATATATAGATCTAGAATCTAGTAATTTAATTATTGGAGATTTTAAATTTACAATTAAAATGAATTAATGTATTTAAATAACTTATAATAGATTTAGATTTTAAATTCAAATTTATACAATTTCTTTTCATTAAAACGCAATGTGATATTATATTAATTAGAATTCATTTATGTAGCAAAAAGAAGATGGTAAATTTTCATTATTTTACATAATGATATTTTTATCTCTTAAAAAAATAACTTACATTATTATTCTAAATAATATTCTAAGTAATATCTCATTATTGAAGCACATGGTATTTTAAAAATATTACTATTTTCTTTGGTAATTTTTAGGAACTTATAGAAGAGCTAAAGGTTTGCTTTGTGAGTTTTGACCGACCGGGTTACGGAGAAAGTGACCCCAATCCAAATCGTGGTCCTAAAGGTGAAGCGCAGGATGTTGAAGAATTGGCAGATCATCTGAATCTTGGATCTCGGTTCTATATTATTGGACTTTCCGTGGGAGGATATGACAGATTGCCTGGAGCTGCCTAATGTACATACCACATAGGTAACTTCTTTCTAGTCAATTACTGCATCTCATCACTAAAATATGGCTTTATACTAAATATCGCTAATGTCCCTCAGTGAAATCAAAATATTTGCAATTAAATATAGGGTTAATTGCAGTTTTAGTGACTTATGTATCTTTATTATTTTAACTAACTGCTTAAAGTTCCCCTAATATTGGTTCACATTCAACCCTATAAACATAAAATTAATTGTGTTTTGTATGCATATTTGACGATTACATAAAAGGATCGTAAAATTTTTTTTATGAGATAGGGTGGTAATACATGGTCTATTAGTAGTGTAGAGGAAAACTCCAATAAATATGTAAAATTTTTCTATGACATAGGGTAATACATGGTCCAATTCATCATGTAGAGAAAAATTCCAATGTATATGTATGTATTAGAACAAATGCATCAACTTGGTTGGACTACGATACTATGCCGTAGACCTCATATTTCAGATTTAAATTAGGTCATTTTAGAATTTTCCAATTTGATATATGCTATACAGTACACAAGTTATTGAATTATGATCTTTCATAATTTTGCACTAACAGAAACTTGATCAAAATTTTAATGTAATTAAAATTTTGCAGGTTGGCTGGGGCTTCTCTTGTTGTCCCCTTTTGCAACTACTTCTGGCCTGGTTTACCCACCAAGGTACTTAATAAGGCTTTCAAGAGATTGCCCGTGCGAGATCAGTGGTCGTTTCGAATTGCACATCACTTTCCGTGGCTTTTCTACTGGTTTGCGACTCAAAAGTGGATTCCAACATTTAAATTAGAAGTGAAAGAGGGAATGTTCACAAAGAGAGATTTAGAAGTGCTAGCCACGTTTGCAGCCCAAAACCCCGAAGATTCTAAACTTGTGGTAATACGTCGTTCACAACTTAAAGCTCTTTTGTGCAAGGTTTTTTTTTTTTTTTTTTAATATATACTAGTATCTTTGGCACACTCAATGAGTTTGCTAAAGTACTTAAAGAAGAGACAGGAGTTAAAGTGGAAGATGAAAAAAAGTAGGTGATTAAAAAGATTGAAGAGAAAACGTGAGTGAAGTGTTTGGTTATTCAAATGAATTTACAGGGATCTTTTTGAAAGTACGTTAATTTTGACATTACAACAAAATTTAAATTTTATACGTAATTAGATTAGATTAGATAGAATAAATGTCAAAATTTTGAATAGCAGTAGCATAATAGACAATTTAAGTTTGAAAGTTACCTTCATCTGAATACATAGTCCTACTATTTTATCGGATGAATGTTTAGAGTAACTTATGAACTAAGAAGTTGGGGTGGTTACGACTAAAATTTAGTGAAGGGAGTGGGTAACAACTACACATTGTTGGGGAGAATTTAAGTGAAAGAAATTATTAAATGAATATTTCGTAGTAGTTGTGAGATTATTGTGAATTTCTTATTTTTCCAAAATTTTATAGGATAGTTTGTAACAAACATGCACTCCTGCATTAAAGTGCACTGCATAGTTCAGTAATTTAAAACTTACAAATCATGCTTAGATGTCCGTGCTCAATTTTACTCATCTAGTATATGAAAAAATAACCAATATATAATTAGATATGTGCTTGTTTTTTCAGCCAAAACCAACACAACAAGGTGAATTCTACTGTCTACACCAAGACCTGTTGTGTGGCTATGGGAAATGGGAAATGGGCCCACTGGATATCAAAAATCCTTTTCCGAACAATGAGGGTCGGGTTCACATATGGGTAGGTGGGGAGGACCGGGTCATTCCTGCGGACATTCTTCGTTATATAGCTGAAAAGCTACCATGGATCAAATATCATGAGCTTGCTGGAAAAGGCCATTTCTTTTTTCATTACCCGGAGCTATGCGAAGAGTTTTTAAGAGAAATATTGAGTGAATAAACTGTTGAAGAATTATCAAAATAACTATTGTTTCACTATAGGATGATTTTCTTTTCATATGAGTTGCTTTATTTCACTTGCATTACTTCAATTGTGATGTGTTATTGTTTTATCAAAGGGTATTCTTCTTTTCATATGAGTTGCATTATTTTAGTTGCATTGCTTCGGTTGCATTGTTTTATAAAAGGAAGCTTACTTTGAATGAAAACAAGTGTTCAAACAAATTAGAACCCTTCATTCTCTATAAATAAACATGATTCTCTTTATTTTAATACTATCTTTTAATTACAATTTTGTAAATTTTTATTTGCACATTTAAAACAAACTTATACTCACACATTCAAGTGTTCATGTTCTTATGCGTAAAAGAACTTGAATACTGTTTTTTTTGTTACTATCTTTGTCAAGTAGTTAGAATAAATTTGTGTAAAACTATTTTAGTGTATTATATTGTATCTTAAAGAAAATTTGTTATATCTCTTTGCAGCCAAATAAAAAGGTTTTGGGAGAGACAAATTAAGTCTATAGAAAAGTGATTATACTATCACACCTTGAAATAATTGCGCAAATCTTTGGTATAAAAGTGCAGGCTACCATCTCCACATCAATAATCTTTAGGCTTAATTTTTTGTGTTAAATCTTGTGACAGTGGTAACTTCAATTATCAAGGAACTATCCACTGATTTTACTAAGTTGTAAATATTTGAAGGAGGAAACTTTCTTTGATGGCAAAAAAAGATAAAAATCTTTCTTACAACATTACATGTTGCATATGTGCTCACAACCAAAAGGCCAAAGGAGACTGAAGGGGAGACTTTGGAACAAACTCGTGCAAGGCAGAAACGGGATTACTTCATTTGCATGGGTCACATTTTGAATGGCATGTCGGATGAATATTTTGACACATATCAAGATGCAATTTCTACAAAGGATCTTAGGGAAAGACTTGAGGCAAGGTACATGTGAGAGGATACAACAAGTAAGAAATTTCTTGTCTCCTGTTTTAATAATTATAAAATGGTAGATGGTAAACTTGTCATAGAACAACAATATGAAATGCAAGGCTTTTGAATAAATTCAAACAATACAAAATGAATATGGATGAAACTGCTATTGTCTTTTCTATTATTGATAAATTGCCTCCTTCATGGAAAGATTTTAAAAGAAGTCTTAAACACAAAAAGGAGGACATAAGTTTTGAATAATTGGGTCATGAACTTCGTTTAGAAGAAAAGTATCAAAATCAAGAAGATACTAAAGACAATGTTCAAGAGGGTGTCCATATAACGGAGGCTGGTAAGACCAAGTCCCACAAGAAAAGAAGTCACCATTCTAACAATTCAAACAAGAACAAGACTGCCAACAAAAAGAAGAAAGGTAATTGTTTCTTTTATGGAAAGGCTGGATACTACAAAGTTGAGTGTCGACTCTTCAAAAAGAAAGAGAGAGAAAGGTTCTGACTCAAATTCAAAGGACCTTGTTGCCATGATTTCTGAACTCAACTTGGTAGGTGATGATAACAAGGCATGGTAGATATACTCCGCGACTACTCGCCATGTATGTAAGCAAGGCTCTCTTCAAATCACTCAAAGAAAGTGATGGAACTGTCATGTATTGATATAAGAAATTCAACCACTGTTGAAGTCAAATGCAAAGGATCTGTGGAACTAGAGTTTACATCCGAAAAAAATTTAACTCTTAATGATGATAATTATATACCGGATTGTAAGAAAAATCTTATCTCTGTAGCCATGTTAAATAAACATGATCTTAAATCTGTGTTTGAGGATGACAAAGTCATTATATCCAAAGGAGGTACTTTTGTGGGAAAGGGTTATATTTGTACTAATATGTTCAAATTTAATATAATTTGTAATGACAATAATAATAAAATGTGTTGTTCTATTTATATTGTTGACTTTTTTGATTTATGACATTATAGATTATGTTATGTGAATTTTAGAAAATTAAATAATATGATTGAAATATGAACTTATACCATATGCAAAAGGAACTAATAATTCTTGTATTACATGCATGCTTACCAAAATAATTAGGAATCCATTTCCTAAAATTGAAAGTTCTAAAATGTTAAAATTGATTCATTCTGATGTTTGTGACTCCATAATTACGCATGGATGGCCTACTATAGGAAATAAGAAATATTTTGTTACATTTATTGATGATTGTACTAAATTTTGTTATGCATTTGATGTATTCAAAAGATGAAACGTTGGAGAAGTTTAAAATTTTCAAAACTGAAGTTGAACTCCAACAAGAGGCATTCATAAAATGTCTAAGATCTGATAGAGGTGGAGAATACTATAATTTAAGTTATTTTGATTTTACCGGCATTATACAACAAACCACAACACCATATACTACACAACAAAATAGAGTTGTTGAAAGGAAAATAGAGTATTGGTAGAAATAGTAAATTCTATGTTGTCATCATCCGGTCTATCAATTGATTTTTGGGGTGAAATATTATAAACGGCTATCACATTTTGAATAAAGTTCCAAGTAAAAGGAACAAGACAACCCTATATGAACTCCGGAAGAAAAAGAAGCATAATTTTAAATATTTTAAGGTATAGGGTTGTCGAGTAATAGTAAAGATTTCTGAACCGTAAGATCTAACAAAAGCCTACATAGCAATTCCAATACTACGCCTTGAACCACTCGGCCCAGCTCATTTATTGATAGAGTGAATAGATTTGCCATTTCTTGAAATCTCTCTCCTGATTCTGGATTGGTTTATGAGAACGCTCCAAAATACTTTGATTTCTTAGGTTTTTGCAAACAAGATGATCTTTTTTTTATTTGTTAGCTCAATAATTGGATTGTATCCCTTTTAAGTTTAAGTTGCTCTATTTTATCTGGTATTTTGTAGGCATATAAAAGGGATACGCATATATACCTCTTTCTTTTTTTATTATTAGAAAAAGAAAAATATCTCTATGGGGTAAAGGAGTTTCGAAAAGAATTAATAAGAATTTGCCTTCAAAGAAAAAAATTGGGTGAAAGAGAAATTGAATGTGTATTCTTGGGTTATGTTGAAAATAGTAAAACATACAGATTCCTTGTGATAGAGTCAAATGACTCTTATCCAATCAATACAATTATTGAGTCAAGGGATGTAAGGTTTTCGAAAAACATAGATTCACATCCATTCCAAAAAATTCAAAATAATGTTTACTTATATGAACATACTCCAGAAAATATTGTATCTAATGATACATTAGGAGAATTGGAACCAAAAAATAAAAAAAGCAAAAGAGGTAGAAAAACAAAATCATTTAGATCGGATTTTATTATGTTTTTTGTAGAAAGAACAAGAGATTCAATAAAGAGTCATTCCCTGTTATGTTACAATGTAAAAGATGATCCTCAAACTTATGAAGAAGTTATGAGATCACAAGATGTGAATTTTTGGAAGGAAGCCATACAAGATGAAATGGATTCGTTAATGGCAAATAAAACTTAGAAATTAGTTAATCTACTATCAGGTTCCAAGCCAATCGGCTGTAAGTGGATTTTCAAAAGTAAAATGAAAGTCGATGGAACTATAGACAAATTTAAAGTAAAATTGGCAGTTAAGGGGTTTACACAAAAAGGAGTGAATTATTTTGATACATAGGCACCAGTGGCAACAAGAATAGCTACAATAAGAGTGCTAATAGCACTAACCTCCATATATAGACTTGTGATTCATTAAATAAATGTCAAAACGACATTTTAAAATAGTGAATTAGAGGATGAGGTATATATGAAACAACGCAAAGGGTTTGTGACTCCTGGACGAGAAAATAAAGTGTGTGGACTAGTTAAGTCTCTACATGGACTTAAACAAGCCCCTAAGCAGTGGCATCAAAAGTTTGATGGAATAATTCTTACTAATGGATTTAATATAAACGAATCTGATAAATGTGTATATAGCGAATTCCATAATGAAAAAAGTGTTATGATTTGTTTATATGTGCATGATATGCTCATCTTTGGTACTGATTTGGAAGAGGTAGAAACAACTAAAAAAAATTATCTAGTAATTTTGACATGAAATATAGGGGAGAAGCGGATGTGATCCTTGGTATAGGATAGTAAGAGGTGAAAATAGTTTTGAATTATCACAATCTCACTATATAGAGAAAGTATTGAATAATTGATTCAAACATTTAGATTGTCATCTTGTAAGTACTCCTTTTGATCCCAAAATCAAATTAGTACCAAACAAAGGTTGTCCTGTTACATAACTTGAATACGCAAAAGTTATTAGATGCTTGATGTATGCCATAACTTGTACAAGACCTGACATTGCATATGCAGTGAGAGGTTAAGTCGGTATACAAGTAATCCAAATACAGATAATTGGCAAGCAATCCATAGTATATTCAAATACTTAAAGGGTACTATGGATTACTATTTATCATATAGTGGAAGACCTTCTATTTTAGAAGGATTTTCAGGTGCCAGTTGGATAAGTTATAATGAACATCATGCTTCAACAAGTGGATGGATCTTCACAATGGTGGGATGCAGTTTCTTGAGGGTCAAAGAAATAAACATGTATTGCCATCTCTACCTTGGCAACAAAATTTGTAACTCTTGTTGCGACTGGCAAAGAAGCCGAATGACTAAGGAGTTTTATATGAAATTCCAATATGGCCGAAATGTACAATGGCGCCTATATCTATACACTGTGATAGTCAATCAACTATGTTAAAGGCATATAGTCAGGTGTATAATGGAAAGTCAAAACACAGGCCTAAAACATAGTTATGTGAAGGATTTAATAACAAGGGATGTTATTACAATAATTTTTGGTAGGTCAGAAATTAATCTTGCAAATCCTTTGACAAAATGACTGACAAGGGATTGATATGTAAAATATCAAAAGGGATAGGGTTAAGTTCGGAAAGTCATTGATCACCAATGGTGGAATCACAACTCACACTTGATTAATATCAAATCTTGAGTTCAATGAGTAAACAAATACACCATTAGTGTGATTACAAGCGTTCGCATAAATACCATCCTAAATTTGAGAACACTTGGTACCGTAAAAGAAATTGGAAAGTTGAACGTTTGCTCTTAATAGATCTATAGCATACATTTACTAGAATACTTATTATGGGGCATTTCTGATAGAGTCTACTTATATGAGTATAAAGTGAGGTTGAACTTCAAAGAGTTTCAAACTTGACCCATAATTACACAAGAAAAGTATACGTGACACAAGACCATAAATGTGTCAAATGTTAATCAATGGCATAAGATAGCATTAAAGTTTGATGCGTATGTTTGTGTACATTTGTTCGAATGAATGGATGGTTCAAATCTTGTCTACCATTCAATTTAGGATGAGTGAAACTACAACATACTAAGTAAAGATTCAAATCGTAAGATACCTTTACCAACAATATGAAATTTTTAAAATTACAAGAATGTGAGAGTTTTTTCAAAGATTATTGTTTCACGAAAGGGTTTTTTTTTTTTCTTTATATGAGTTGTATTGTTTCACTTGTATTATTTTAATTGCATTGTTTCATCAAATGATACTTTTCTTTTCATATGAATTGTATTATTTTATTTGCATTGTTTCGGTTGTATTGTTTCAGCAAATGATACTTACTTTGAGTGAAAGGAAGTATTCAAATAAATTAGAACCCTCATTCTCTATAAATAAACATCATTCTCTTCATTTTAATACTGGGCCTGTTTGGACAACAAATAATAAGGATTATTTCCAAATAATATTTGGTCAACAATAAATACTATTTGGTGAATAAAGTATTTTTTTCAAATAATATTTGAAACTATTCATGTTTTGTCTTATTCATTATTCACACAATCCATTATTTACACTATTCATATCATATTCATTATTTATATTTTTTTAAAAAAATATTCAATTAATAATTACGCAAATGATTTTAAGCAATGTGTCTTCGTCAAATGCAATGTGGTGAAACGAAGTGAAGAATATTCACATTTGTCACTTTTGTATTTGCATTGTATGCCTGTAAATGGGTCAGATTCAACATATATAGACCCGGATCTGATTAATATAATCGAATTCGGAAACGGATCAGATTCAACATATCTAGACCCGGATCTGATTAATATAATCGAATTCGGATCCGAATTTCCGACGGGTCTACAAAAGTATATTCATACCCTGATCCGTCGGGTCTTGTAGCTATTATTCAGATCCGAATCCGAATCTTAATATTCTTTTTATAACTTTTAAAATTATATATAGAACTATTACAATTTATCGAATTTTTTCTTTTTTTTAATTATAAAAAGTATTTTGTTCGTAATTAATATTTATGCATGTATTCTACGTTAAATACAAATTATATGGGCAATTTATACAATATATATATATATATATATGTATATATACATATAAAATAATGACTTATTATTTTTCAAAAAGTAGACCTCTCATTGAAGTGCAAATCTCTAAGGAGCAAGTATGCAAATCTCTAAGGAGCAAGTATGCCAAGTAATTGTTTAAATGTTATCATCTAGATTATCATGATTGGACCATAGCATTATAAAATTTTACAAAAAAAAAAATCAAAATGATTAAATGATAAATACGAAAAACATGATAAATTGCAAAAGAATATGAAGATACGAACTAAATAATCATTATAAAAGAAAACAATTGGGCAAAAGTAAGAGTATAAGGCTGTGGAATTGAAGTGTACATACCATCATCAATATGAATTTACATTAATAATAATATGAACTACACGTAGATTGAACACAGCTAAAAATCCATCCATTATAAGAGAAAACAACAAAAAAATTGCAGGAAAATCACTGGATTATATCATAATAACCACATTAAAAATCTAAAAGGTTCATCATGTTGGTGATTCAACCAAGTTATTATCATGCTAATTAAACCTACTTAAAAATACCTACCTAACAAAATCTTGTGTTTCAAATCCTAATTAACAAGAATTAGAAGCTCCAAGATTAATTAATTATCCTTCTTAATCCGGCAAAACTCGACTTTCATATCATCCGGAGTAATTCCCAGCCGATGGATCTCAGCCTGGAAGGGTTTGAGGGTGGGTTCTTCGTTAGAGGTCGTCGGGTCCATATTCCTATTCCTATTCCTATTCCTATTCCTATTCCTATTCCTGGCCTGGAAGGTGATATAGTATTTGAAATAAATACCAGCCGAGACGTTTGTAGAGTTACGACGTCGTAGAATTCAAATTCCGTTCTATTTTCCTTGTTGAAAACATCAATTGCAACCTTGGACAACTCGATCAGGTTTCGATATTCGTGAGGGGAGTCTTTGAAATTTTGAAGCGGTTCAATCGGCGCCGACAAACAAGCTCCGGGGAAGTGTTGGATATCGAATCCATCGCTATCTTCGATTTCTTTGATGTATTTCGTCCAAATTTCCTCATCATAATCCACCTCGTTAACAACACCTGGATCTTCTTCGAGTTGAAAATTAACATTCGCTTCCAGTTCTGGTTCTGGTTCTAGTTCTAGTTCTTCTTCTTCAGGGGAATCAATATACCAAGTAGGAGGCTCTCGTGAAGGTAGCTCCTCCTCCTCCTCCTCCTCCTCCAGCTTATCTGCCATAATACTAGCTAGGGCAGCGAATTCCAACACACAAACTCTAGCCAAGTCTCTAAACCTCTAATCAAAGCCGATGGAACTTTGTTCTACTATTACCACGGATGTTCATAAAAAATACGGCTCTATAAAAATAAAATAAATAAAATAAAATAAAAATTTTGTTGATATAAATACTGTATACGGCTCCTTTTTTTCGGATCCGCGTACGTAGTATTTTATATTTTCTTCTAAATATTTTGGTAAATATTTTGGTAGATGCGGGCACAGGAGTTGACAGCTGATATATTAAAAAAGATAAATATTTAGGTAGATCCGGTGGTGGTGTGGATTAAATTTTAAAAAATTTATAATATCAATTAATATAAGTAAGATTGTTTAATATTTAATCTTGATCACATAATCTACAGGTGCGGCTAAGTATTTTCTATTAAAAAAATAGTAAGTAGTAAAGAATTCTTATTGCCTTTAACCGTAATTGTGAACATATGATAAATTTTATAAAATAAATAATATCAACTTTGTTGATGCAAGTATAAGGAGAATTTTACAGAAATTATTCCTTTGACTTTAAAGATTTATACTGTATAACACATAATATTGTACTGTATAAACTCTTTAAAATATATCCGTAAGTATAACTAGAATTTAATAAAATATAATTCTAATCACAAGATATATGACGATAGAGTTTAAAATCGGTCTATTGGATATTTCTCTAATTTGTTTCCTTTTGTCAAAAAAAAAAAAAAAAAAAAAAATCTTAGCCATTCATAATTCGAATCTCAAGTTAAATCTCTTCTAAGACTAGATGATCGGCACGGTTAGAGTCGAACCTTGAGCGAGACAAGGCCTATTGACAGACAGGAATTGTTTAATGAGGCGAGATATTACATGAAATCATCAATTAATAGCTCAGCATGTGAATTCAGCAAATTTAATTGGAAAATCGATTATAGTAGTACATGGTAGTATATGTTTTTGAGGAGAGGAGAGAGGGATTCAACTTATACCCGATTGAAGCAATGACTATGACTTTAAAAGCCCTTTTTGTAGAATTAAAATTTTGATGCAATCTACTATCTGATTAAGGGTTAATTTCTCTTTACCCTTTAATGTATCCCCTTTTAAGATTATTATCACTTTAGTTTCTAACATTATTTATTAAAAACTTAAACCCTAGCATAAGAGTCAAATCTAACATGTGTTAAATTTTTTAGCTAAAATGACCTTTTTACCCTCAAGTTTTCATGAAAATTGTTGAATCATAGAGCAAAATAATAGAGAAAGGAAAAATGAATCAAGAAAAATATCAAGAAAAAAAGAATAATGATATTTATAAGAAATTATTATTTTATTTAAACAAAGTTATACAGGTATCTTTGTCAAAATGAGCAACAAAATTTTGACAACAAAATTGAGTTAGATAAAAAAGAAAGATTGGATACCTAAAAAATAATATTAAGAATTAAAGTGATAATAAATCTAAATATTAAAGAAATAGAGTAAAATTAACCCCGATTAGTTACTACATTGTCATATCATTTGTAATAGCTAAAAACATTAATCAGCTACTCCATCATGCAATAAGCTGATTTAACTTTTTTGTCTGCTAGAAAAGGGAAGTACTTTTATACTCTATATCAAAGGCACATTTCAAAATTCATCCACACATTATAATTTTATTGAATATCCAATTTTCTAATTTTAAATTTTTGATCAAATTTCATTCTTATTTTTCAGATCTAATAACACATTATTTTTGTTTATCACTTTGTATAAGTTCAATTAGCAAATGAGTACTTTTCCGAGCAACCAACATCTTGCAGGTTGCAACTGTATTTATATGTTCTCAGTTCTTTCTAAGAAGTTTATATTAGGCTATTATCTCTTAACACGAAGTTAATTTTGTTCTACTGCTTAAAATGGTGTATGATACGTAATGAGTATATTCGGATTCAAAGAAATCTTAGGCTCATAATTGGCATAGTCCAATTAAGGGTAACTATTAATGGATCACTACAAGATGTTTAATTTGAATCTGATTTGATGATCAACTACTGTAGCCTATGAAGTGAGAAAAGCTGATTCATTCAGATGGCCTCTGACCCAAAACTGGAATATCCTCGTAACGCTTCTGCAGCGCCACATTTACACATTTCAGTTAGACATCCCTGTAGATCCAAGGAGAAGAGCACAAAAAACTCGGGGCACAAATTAGGCAAGTTTTTCTCCAGTTACAAACACAACATCAATACAAACACACTACAATAAGAATATGAAAAAAATATCAACTGTAGAAGGCACAGATTTTACTATATTCCAGCTAAATATAACACGTGCAGGTTTAATTGCAAATAATTTTCACTGAATTGTGATACTGACCAGCTTTAAAGGATATGATACAACGGTGATATTGTGGAACAAAAGGCTGGAGCGACAATTCAAAACAAACATACTACATTTACTCGAGTGATGATTTGAACATCAGAAATTGCTGGAGAAATCCAAAATTTTGTGCTACAGACTGTATTCTGCAATTCATACATGGAGGACAAATGATTTGTATTTAAGTTTACTGATTTCAAAGGCTCAAAACTGTTCAGGGGAAACACAGCCAGCCAGGAGCCGGTTTAGCTAGAGTAAGCAGCCACCCCTGAGGGTCTCATGCAGTTACATGTCAAAACTCTATTTAAGCTAGTCGCTACTGGCAGTCAATTGGAACTTTAATAGGGGACTTTACTGAAAACACTTTAAGACCAAATTCTAAGACAAAGCTACAAAAGTTTCTCAGAGAGCAGAGATCTTAAAGTTTTTTTTGGCTCAGAGAATGAAGTTCCAACATCTTGGGGTCAACAGCTGATTTCTATTTAGGGCCAATTGGAAGGAGATTTTAGAGTTCAAGATGAGAAATAAATTCTAACTGGAGGAAAAGGAGTTGAATAATCTGAGAATTACTTCATTAAGATGTAGAGGGAGCCAGAGGATAGGGGAGGTTGGGATTGGTGAGGATGAAGAAACCTAACTCACTTTTTCATTATGCAAGGAAAGAAGGTACATGCAGCAACTTCTTGAGACATAGAGGAAAAAGCATCATGAAAAGACAAAAAACACACGTGGGAAGGGGAGTATCAAGTATGTGCAAGGGTAAACAGTGCAAAAAATATCAGAGACCCACTGAGCAAGGTTCAGAAGTTTGACAGTTAACCAATCTAGTTATCGCAAGGGCCAAAAATAACATTCATGTAAAATATATAAAGTTATAACATTTAGCTGATGAATATTACTATTTGAATAATAATTATATTAAAAATAAACTACTTTATCCTCGTGACAATATTCCACTATAGCATATGCCATGCGTGCACATCTTGATGCAGTGCCTGATAACAAGTTCAATTTCTTCTAATAAAACAAATTACTTTAAGCCAAATAATTACTAAAAGGTAATCCTAGAAAGTAAGAGCAAAGGATAATTCTAATTCAACTAACTCACCAGATCCTTTGTACTAATCATCAGCTGACTTGGTGGGATAAGAATTTATAAATATTTCATTAGCCAAATAAATGGAGAAAATTAGAACACAAACCTTGAATACAATCAGATTATGCACGTAGGAAGACTAAAAGGTGACGAGCAAAATGGGATATCATTATTAAACAAGTAGGAAGACTAGATGGTGACAAGCATCTTTCAACACCAAAATGGAGGTTTTAAACTAAAAACTAAAAGGGAGGATTCTAGCTAAAAAGGAACAAAGAACACCTCGAAACTAGAGAAAATTAGCCAGGCAAGAAAGACAAGATAATCGAATGAAATTGAAGGTTTCAA
The DNA here is from genome assembly GCA_025175665.1 of Cinchona pubescens. Taxonomy (NCBI): domain Eukaryota; kingdom Viridiplantae; phylum Streptophyta; class Magnoliopsida; order Gentianales; family Rubiaceae; genus Cinchona; species Cinchona pubescens. The sequence continues at coordinate 2,505,706 of JANKKI010000026.1, read as the reverse complement.
AACTCCTGCATATTGTATATGATGCATAGGATATACGTGACAATTGAATCTCTGTTGCACCATAGACCATCCTAAATCCAACATGAGAGTGTACAACTTGGACATAAGCACGAGAGCAGTATTACTAAGATGACTTTTTTCTTGTCTTAACATTATTAGGAAGCTATGCTCAAGGTTTTCTGCCACTATTAGCTAATCTAAATCAGTTGTTTGGGCTAATGGACCAGACTCTTGTAAATAAATATACCACTCTACAATCTTAAAACAAACAAACAAACCAAGCCTTACTCCCACTAAGTAGGTCGCTGCATGAATCCTGCTACGCCATTGCGTTCTGTCATAGACTATATCCTTCTTAATTCCTAGATAGGCTATATCTTTCTTACAAGTTACCCACCAAGTCTTTTTTGATCTTCTCCTACCCTCTTATGTTGACTTCTCTCTCTAAACTCTACTCACTTGACAGGCGCTTCTAGATGACCGTCTTAACACATGACTTAACCACCTTAAGCGTGTTTCTCTCATCTTCTCATCAATAGATGCTACTTCAATCTTATCACGAATATACTCATTACGTATCTTGTCCATTCTAGTATACCCACACATCCATTTTAACATTCGCATTTTGGCTACTCTCATCTTTTGCATATCATGTATGTAATTCACTGCCCAACATTCAGACCCATAAAGCATTGTTGGCCTAATTTCTGTTCTATAAAATTGATCCTTTAAGTCGTAAAGGAATTTTGTAGTTGCATGATATTCCCAATGTCATTCTCAATTTAGTCCGACCTGCTTGTATTCGATGTATAACATCTCGATCTATACCACCATCACTCTAAAGAACTAAACCTAAATACTCAAAATATTCACTTACGAATATCTCTTGATCTCCGATACTAACCTCTATTCTATTCCTACGTGCATTCTTGCTAAACTTAAATTTCACATATTCTATTTTTGATCTACTAAGTCTAAACCCTTTTGCCTCAAATGCCTTTCTCCAGACCTCGAGTTAAGCATTAATACCATCTTTTGTTTCATCTACTAAAACAATATCGTCTGCAAATAACATACACCATGGTATTTCCTCCTATATGTGCATTATAAGTTCATCTATGACCAATGCAAATAGATAAGAACTTAGAGTTCTATGTGAGCCTTGGTGTAAACTATATTTATAGGAAACTCTTGTGTCAACCCTCTTAGTGTTCGCACACTTGTAATCACATTTCTAAACATCTCCTTTATTATATGCTACTTTGACTCCTATTTTTTCTAAAACTCTCCACATAACTTCTCTTGGGACTCTATCGTATACCTTTTCAAGATTAATACAAACCAAGTGCAAATCCTTTTCTTTATTACGGTATCTCTCAGTAAGTCTCTTTAAGAGATGTATGGCTTCACTAGTCGATCTCTATGGCATGAAACCAAACTGATTATCTGACATCTTAGTCTTGTTTCTTGACCTTCTTTCTATCACCCTCTCCCAAAGTTTCATCGTATGGCTCTTTAACTTGATACCTTTGTAATTCGCACAATTTTGTATATTTCCTTTGTTTTTGAATATGGGTATGAGAGTACCCTTTTTCCATTGGTCAGGCATCTTTCTACTCTTCAATATTTTATTGAATAGAAAAAAATTCCACAAACTTTATGTCTAAAATATTCACAAACAAATGACCACTCATAGTCCTACCACCTCATGTTTAACTCCTATTTTCCAATCGCCAACAGCCACCAGCAAACTTTCCCTTTTCCTCGGTGAAAAGACAATGAAAAATCGAGGTCAGCTTGTACAAGTCGTTATGAAGCTCGATGTCCACTACACTGGCACCTCAAATTTATCTATCCCATCCTTTTTCCCTAGAGAAAAGACACTGAATAATCCGAGGAAAAGTATCTTTCTCCCAGAAAAAGTATCTTTCTCCCAGAGACAGACAACTAAAGGAGAAAAACACTTTTAAACTTTTCCTTGCAGAGAACTTTCAAATAACAATACATCAAAATTCCTAACAACAATAAAAAACCACTTACACGCCCAAATAATGTATATCATTTGTCTGTGACTTCATATAATGTGAATCACTTCAAAAGAAGTAAACCTTCCTAGCATAGTTCATTCTTTTTATTTCTATACCTAGAACCTACAGGACTACTAAAAGCTATAAAATGACAAGTGTGAAATCAGGGCACGTCTCTCACTTAGAAATTATGAACCTTATAATTGGTTTAAGAACCATCTAAACACTGGGATAGATAATATATGAGATCACGGGAAGAATTGTCCTACCCACCAACATTTGTGTATTAGTGTTAATGCCCAAGCACATAAAACTGTTCCACATCTTCTAAGAATCAAAGAATCATTCCTTCCAAAGATTTAAAGATTCCTCCTTGCACCTGCATGATGACCAAACTAGCAGGAAAAAATTTCCTACAATGGATCGTGGAATGCAATGTTTCTTTTCGCAGATGCCCAGGTGCAAGTCTTACTATACATTATCTCTGTTGACAGATCTGCATAGAAAATATAGCCACCCATAAAGGTGTCAACAAAGAAATTTAAAACAAAAGCCAAATGTGGGGGTTGCAGAGATCAAGATCTCTTGTATATATAACACAAGTGAAACTGGCTATCATGCTTCTCAGCTTAGCCTGTGTAGCAATCTGGATGACCTAAATCCAACTGCTATTTCAAACCAGACATATTGATCTCAAAAACCAGCGCAAGTGGAGCTAACTACTAAGGATTCTTGATGTGGAATTTACAGATAATTCCATGACCTGTATTTTCTGTTTAGGCTGTGTTTGGTTCTATATCAAAATTTTGAGTTCGTGTTCAAGCAAATAGCTTCACACAGATTCTAGCTTAATCTGAATAAAACAATCCCGGTAACAAATCCAATTTATATTCTCATAGAGAAGCAAACACAGCCTTAAAAATATCTAATCCCTTGTGTCAATTTAGAAGCATAGTCAACTACAATTAATCAAGAATGATTATTACATTTATGAAAATTCCTCTACCCCAAGCCTCCTCTCATCCTCCCAAAGCCCATGGGAAAAGAAAACCAAGCTTACCCCAAAGTATTCTCAAATAATTAAAACCATTTCATATAATATAAGACTAAAGCAAGTATATCCGGCATATCTTCACAAACACATGTGGCTCCAAATGGAGTCCTACTCATCTATCCTTGCAACAAGCAGCACTTAACATCAATTAGCATATCTTAGCATTACGAGTACTTTCTTTTTCTATTACTTGGAAAAATCAAACGAAGTACTAATAACTCTAATCATAGAATTGATCACATTTTTATTCTTTACTTTTTGCTTTGATTATTAATAGAATAACAATGCAAAGCACCAGAAATCAACATGCCGAAATGTCTATTACTAGCATCCGTCAAATATTTCAAATTAACAAACCTAATAAACTAATTAAAGGCCACAATTAAAAAAATAAAAATAAAAATCTACCTCCTATTCGTAAACCGAACAGATTAAGAATATTGCATAAACATATTGAAAAATGAAAACACAAAAATAGACATACCCCAACATTATTATGCTCCCAAAGTTTATGAACTCCATAGTCCACTGCCTGCAGCCCAAAAAAAACACTTAATTAGTTCAAATTTGATCGAACCCACTAATCAAATCCTTACCCAATTATGAATAATCGACATCATATTAATCAAATTATTAACCAATAAAGACCAAAACTTTTATTTTTCCTGAGAATGATTTTATTTTTTATTTTTTAGATCTGAAGTGGAAAAAAGGCAGAGACCCGTTCACCCAGAAAAGCGCCAACGATGACGAAGGTGACGTAGACAGGAGTGCGGCGCATAACGACTTTGTAGAGGCCTTCTAGAAGGCCGCCGCCGCCTCCATTTCTCCGAGGAGCTGCGGCAGCTTGGGAAGCCATTTCGATCGATATTTTCTCTTTCTTTTTTTTTTCTCAAAAAAAAATTAAATATGGGTTTATTTATTTTTGGAGTCTAAGGCGGGGTTGGGTTGGGGGAGCTGACGCGTTAGTGAAGAACAAGAAATGACGAAGAACAAAAATGTATGAATGGTTACCAGATTATGAGGTTATTAGACACAAAGGACACAAAATTATTTTATTTATCCTATTTTATTTGATATGGTAAAATTTACATATAATTTTATTAAAAAAAAATATTTGATCCGATTTTTTTTCATAATTGTCCTTCAATTAAGACACAAAAATTATTAGCTAATTTTAGAGTTTTAAATTTTGAAATAACTTGTAAGAGCAATTAATGCTGAAATATGAATTTAATACCATGTCTTTGAACTTGGTAAAATATATAAAATAACCTTTAAAATTTGTTATTTTAAAGAGTGACAAATAATGTAGGACAAACAAAAATAAAAAGAGTGACATATAAAATAGGACGGAGGGAGTATTTATTTTAGGGGATCCCTTGGCTTTTAAAAAGCTTATACCGTATAAATTTTATAAGTACATGGTGTTGTACTGTACAAGAATTTAAAGTACAAGGGAATGGTTTCGTAAAAGTGACCATAGAATTTCCATTTATTTTATAAATTTAATAATTGAACTATTTTAACTATGTGTCTAGATTAATTAAACTGTAAATTTAGTCACTAAATTACTTTAAGTTTATGTTTCTTCCATTTCTATAGCAACTTCATACCATTACACTTAAAGTATTTCAATAATCAAATTTGTAATAGAAGGACTCCAAACATACATTTAACATAATTCAGTGATAAAATTTGTAAAATAAATAATTAAGTGATTTTATATTCAACAATTTTATAATTTGGTTATCATTCATGCATTTTGTTCAATGATTAATGATAATAATTGATTGATTTTGGAATTTTTTTAAGTGGAGCAACTGAACGGGAGTGGGTCGAACACTCAACTACTCAAGGTTTGTAAAGTGGGGTGGGTGTGCAAAAATTATCAAATTAAGTTGTAATCGGTTTTGAATTCAATTTGGTTAATGAATTCGATTAATTTTTATTTTAGTCAAAATTGGATTAATTGAATTCATAAATGTGGTTAATGAATTCGAAAACGGTAGAGAAATGTCTTGAATTCGGTTAACCTATTACCTAATTCAATAATTAAAAATAAAATTTTATTAAAATATTTTGATATATAAACTGTACATCACTAAAAATATAAGTGTAATACCTGTTTTTCAACTAAAAATATATTTATTCATAAATTATTAAAAATTAGCTTTAATTTTTTAACTTAATTCATACTATTATTATATTCTAATACATTAATTTATACTTATATTACTAAATTCATATCGTATCCATAATCATATTAAATAGTCTTGCCATAATTATTTTATTAATATTATATTATTATACGTAATTATATTGATTACATATTTTTTATATGGTAATTTTACTTTTTTGAATCATTTATCAATAAAAACTACACAAATAAATAAAATTTAAAAAATTACTTGAAAAAATAGGTTTTGTATGGGATTTTAACCCAATGTTAAGGGTCCAACTAACTCAAGTTGAATTTGATTAATCGAATTTAAAACCAAGTTTTTGAATTTGGTTAACCAAATTTTCTTCGGAATTAAATTTGAAATGGAAATTGGTTAAAAGTTTTATAACCTATTTCCACATTTTGACTGATTTTATTAATTAATTAACTGATAAGTTAACCAATGTACAGACCCCTAAAAATGGGAATACAACATTTGGGAAAATAAGGTAGCCCTACCTGTTCAGTGTACACCTTGTGGTTAGGATTTAATTTTAGGAAAGCTTGTTTATATCAGTTGATGTCATATCTATAAGATTTAATCTACATTGTTGGATCTATAAGTAGAGTTGACCATGTCTACCTAGGTATTTTCTTAACGTTTGATCCTTTTGAAGGTTATGGATTGAATTGTAAATAAGATCGTATGATACTAAGATTCTACTGAAAATATAAAAGTATAATTTTTATTTATTGTTCAAATTAACATTTAATAAAAATTTATTCTAGTAAATATAAAATTTTAATATTCATCATAAAATAAGTTTTTTTTTTTAAACTTAAATATATAGTATTTGGTATTATATACTCATAATATAAAAATTTTCGCATTGTCGTAATTTTAATATTGTTTTTCAATCAAAATCTAAAAAAAATAAAATATGAATAGTTTAAAGTCATGAAATATATTAATACATACTTTAAATGAAAAGTTACTAAAAACTAACCTATCTTAATAAATATAAATATAAATCACAAGATTTTAGTTGTCTAACAAGCATTAATTTATAATCTTAATCCTACTTCTAAGATCGCGATCAATTTTATGAATTTAAATTGTAAAATTGTAGCATTGTAGGGTAAGATTAGGATGGTAACAAGTAACAACTATAATCCAACTGTTTTACTCCCCGGTTCGAAAGGTAGTTTGCTTGGACCATCGTATTGGGCCTATATACTATCAAGTTGGGTATGAAATATAGCTTCTATAAATGTTAGACCTTCCGGCCATCTTAAGTATGAAATTCACCAATCTAGATTTCTCATTTCACCCACTACAAATAAGAATCCATCTTTTGATGAATCCACAATCCAGTGATGTGAAGTAAGTTTTGATCACTCTTAGCTGTCAATGAGGCTGGCCCATCATAGGAATGCAGCATTGTGTTTTTGCTTGGGCCTCCATCATAGTTCAAATTCCTAATTACAGAGGATGGGGGACGGCCCAGAAAGGGGATCTTATTCTCCATTACCAGTAGCTTGGCAGTGCTCCAAGGCTTTTATTTTATCAATGCTAGGGTTTCCTGTTTTAGAAAAGTTTTTTTTTAAATATCATTTTTTTTTTTGCTAAATGTAACAGGTATTTGATATTTAAGACATTAAAAATGACACATTAGTCCACTAGAATAAAACTTGTTAGATGAAAGCTTTACACACATTTTTCTTTAAATTTGGAAATAATATACTATTTCAGAGACCAAAGTAGAGTTGATACACTTTACCTTAGTCATATATTTGGGTAAATGACCAGAGTCGTCGATCAATTTTTAGGAGGTGACCTTAAATTAAAAAAAAAAATTATTTGGTTCTCAATGTCATATATTTGATCCGTTTATTGCCCTATCTAGCTATTTTATGCACAAATTACAACTAAGCAACATTGGCACGTTTAATTCACGTGACATGAGTCAAAGTCTTTTAAGACATGAATGATTTACACGATCTGATTATGTTTTTCTGAAAATTCTTTCCCAGGTCATGTGAATGATCATGCGTGCTAATATTTGTTAGCAGAAATTTGCATAGAGCTTTAATAGGATCAAATGTGTAAGTTTGCAGATGAAATAAATCTTTTTAAGTATGAGGGACAAAGTAAGATTTTTATCCAAAGTTGAGGGACTATTCTAGTCATATACCCAATATGTATTTAGAACAAGAGTACTGAATTTAGGTAAGCAGCGCTTTTTTAGGGTAATTGTAATATGCACCTTTAAACTAATATAGATTTAAACTTTGCCCCTTCAACTATTAATTTTAGTACTTTAATACCTTTTATTTATTTATTTATTTATTTTGCATATTATTCAAATCAGTTGAAAGTTAATAAAATTTTCTAACTATTTTGAGTGAAAAGAATCATCTATCGGTATTAAAGTATTTTCATTAAAAATAGCTATTGAGATTCATTAATTTTCAAACAATTTGAGCAGCGTTCCAAAAATATATAATATAAAGGTACTTAAGTACTAAAATTATTAGTTTAGAGAGCAAATTCAAATATGTGATAGTTTAGGGGTGCATATTGTAATTAACCCCAAAATAAAAATAAACTTTAAACTAGAGTTCCCGTCATTGGTCATCAATTTAGAAATACCAAACCCTTATAATTTTCTTTATTCCATTAACAAGTTTTCGTTATCTTAAGGAGCTTTAATTTTGTTAATCAAACGTTAGAAAAATATGTTTGTTTTCGTGTAATTCTAATTTATAGATCGTTAGATCCATGAGTTGTTTGGGGCAAATGGATAGATATAAATATAACAAATGTCCAAGTCAATTTGGGTTCGAAATAATTGACCAATGCGCAAATTGTCACCTAAAAACACAAAGTCGATCTACCATGTAATTTGCTACATGGAGAATTTACTACTATTGTTTTTTTTTTTTGGCTTGTGGGTCAAAAAGTTAGTAATTGTGTATGATTACTATCAGTACGGCCTGACTACTCTTACTATGAAATATCGGTAAAAAATTAGATAGTCCAATATCTACAATTCTTAATAACCTTTTTTTGGAGAATAGGAGACTTACATTATGTAATATTGAAAACATTTTATTGATATTTATTCAATTATTTATTTTTTTTCTATTCAGTTCAAATCGTCATTCTCACTCTCTTTCATCATTAATTTGCATAAACTAAAAACTCTTCTAATTAATATTTTATTAGATATCTATAACTTTTGAAATCATATAATAATTACAATTACTGTTCTTTTTTTTTTTTTCAATGGGGTTGGGGAACTTCATTTGGGGAGGGGTTAAGAATTCTTAGTGCCCCCTTCAAATAACAAATGAAGTTATAAACCTCCTTTGTGATTAACCTAGCTAGATATAGTATTTTGAATTCATGGTTTACTACACCACACATTTGAACCGATAAAAACTAGGAAAGACACGTTCAATGTTCACAAGCCATAAAAGCAAACCCTCTCTACGTGTAATAATAATGCAAATCCCCACCCATTCCTCTTGACTAGATCTCTCTTTGTATAAATAAATCCTTGACTGGAGTGCTTTTACCATGCAATGCTACCATTGAACTTGGTGCTATGTAAAGTAAATTTTGGTTATTTATTTTTTAATGTGAGATGGATATAATAATTATTAATATTACTGAAAAATGAAAAATTTTATTATTTTTTAATTATCTAACGAATTATAATACACTAATATTCACTCCATAAGTGTGGAGTGAGTAGAAAAGAATTTTTCCTATGTATGTCATTCAGACAAAATATCAGTTGAAAATCAGCAGTGTACATACATGGCCAACTACTCTATATCTGATGAAGATACCAAAACAACCATGTCTGCCAATGATCATATTCATCTCTCAAGAACTACAAGCAAAACAACTCGAGCCCAATCCCTTGAGGGTTCTGTAGATTTCGACTTGTATCAACCTCCGACTACGTCCCCTCGAGTTGTTAGGGCTCGAGATGCAAAGTTGTTATGAGTGATACATCATCACCGCAAGCTGTTTTGGAGATGATGCCCAATGCAAATCAGCAAGAGGCATCTACACAAGAATCCGGCCGAGAAAAACTTCTCCGCCACTGGACCGAAGTGGCTGGTAGCGTTTGCATACCGGAAAAATGGGATCAGGAGACTTCTCTAAAGGATTGGATGGATTGTTCTTTGTTTGACGCATTTCTAGCTCCTAACGGAGCTGTTTCAGCTCGTGAAGCACTGATTGCTGAGAGAAAACGCGAAAGCGAAAGACAATATTTGATGCAAATGGAACGTATGTACTGATCTTTCTTGCATATTAATCATTATAGTATATTTTAGATCTCATTGGAGATGGAAAATTCTCCATGTTTTCAAGTGATATTAATCATGTTTTAATTGAGCAAATCTATCTGTACAAAGTCTATGTTTTATCGATATTAATTCTAGCTCATTACTACTTCAGTAGAGCTATCCCCCAAATTAGCCTATGTTTTTAAGTCTATAACGACTTTATCTAATGGTAACATGCTAATACTATAGTAGCTATAATTTTTTTTTTTTGCTTCTTTTCTTGGTTTTTCAGCCAGGGGGAAGAATTCATCCGAAGGGTAAGAAAGTGGTTGATCCGGTGATCCTAAATCATCTTCTGATGCAAAAATATTGAAGTATTTATTTTTCTTTTTCCCCCTAATTTGAAGGATATGTAGTTTCTTGAACTAAATAGAAATAGAACCCAAAGTTCAATTTTGCTCCGATAAAGTTAAATGGCAGGTACCTAATTTAGCACAAAATTGAAGAAAAGAGAATTTAATTTTCTAAGTTCTAAGATCATACTAATTATAATAATGGCAACCTTAATTTCTTCTGGATTTGGTCTTCACTGAAAATTGTTTTAGAATCTTCAATTTCCATTTCATCTCGATCCCTTCTTCAAATTCTCTTGATTTACCGAAAATTGTGTATAAGTAGAGAAATTGTGTTTTTTATACAAGCTAGGAAAAATGAAGTTCATCACTGTAAGTTGTTGAAATAATTGTTATATCTCCGAACAATTCTAGATTACTAACCTTTTTTACATATTATTTTTTTTAATCTTTTTTATTATATTATTTTTCATGCCTGCTGTTCACTTTCCTTTTTGTCATTTTTCACTTTTTATGTTTTTTACAATTAATTGACAGGACAAAAAGAATGAAGTTCTCTGTAGGAATTTGAGTAGATGATGGAAGATAATGGGAAGGAGTGCTGCAAACTGAGCCTTTGCCATATTTTCTTTTTGAAAACTTTCTTTTTAGACTTGAGGCTTAATCTTATGAGCACTTGAGAATTGCTTCTATTTACTTTGGTTGCGTATATTTTCTTATGCATTGTCTTTGGATAGATGGATTTAGGGAATAATTTAAAATTAACTTATTTGTTGGAGGAATTTGTAAAGACAAAATGAATAAATTTTAAATCAATCCAAATTAGAAAGCTATTTGAAATCTATCATTTTACACTTTTTAATTTGGGTGGATTTAAAATTTATCAATTTCAACTCTATGTATCCCTCCATAAAATGAGTGGATTTCAAATCTTTAACCAAATTTATTGATCCAAATACAATGATGAATTTAACCACAATGTAGTTTAAGTACTGGTGGGAGTGTTTGGATTGCAAATAATGGATGTATTTGACAAATAATATTTGATCAGACCAAAATTGTGTTTGGTTAGATATTGTATATTTACCAAATATTATTTACACTATTTATGTTTCATCCTATTCATTATTCAGACTACATTATTTGTCCTATTCATTATTCATATTCCCTAATATTTTTTCTATTCATTTTGTTTAATTCAAATTCACCCTTATCTTTTTCCGGTAATTGATCATTATAAATAAAGTTTTTGTGAATCACCGTTCGTCATTATTATAGAAATTAAATTTAACATCCGAACTGTCACTTTTTTTTTTTTTTTTTTTTTCATTCTGAAGATTACAAAACGAATGGACAGCCGAAATATCAGTGTTAAAAACTAAGTAGGCAAAGATGCAATTGAACTGCCATTATAGTATTAAGTAGCAAATTTTTTGGTACCTTACAATCCCCACCAAAGTTGAAAACGGTTAGTGCACTCAAATTTTGAAAGATGGTTAATGCAACTCATTAAATTTGTTGTAAAAATTCACAAATTCTTCTTAAACTTAAAAAAATTAAATGTTTATTGTCATTATATTTATTATAGAATGTTATTATATATTATTTAAAAAAAATTTCTCAAATATTGCTATTCAAACGAGTATTCCGAAATATTATTTGCAATCCAAACAAGTATTCCATTATTTAAAAAATCAACATTATCTGTCAAATAACACATAAAAGTTTGATAAAATAATATTTACCAAATAATAGCTCAGTATTTGCAATCCAAACGCAACTGGTAGTGTTCATTGAATCTACAACATTATCTGTCAAATAACACATAAAAGTTTGATAAAATAATATTTACCAAATAATAGCTCAGTATTTGCAATCCAAACGCTCAACTGGTAGTGTTCATTGAATCTACTAATAATGTACAATATATTCGAAACAATAATTTTAGCCTTTTGAATTCCTCCAAATTGATTAGCTTATAATTATCGCTTAGATTCAAATAAGGAAATCCCAACAAATTGTTCCTACGTACATGACAAAATATGGTTTTTTCTTTTGCTTTTAATGTTGAAATTTTTGTAATTATCCCATGTGATTTTATTTTTAATAATTTCAAATATTTGATACAATATTTAATTATGATATTTATCAATTTGACTTAATAAATATCTTGTGATAATTATCACATTGTGATAATGATTACACTTGTGATAACTACTTATTCTTACAGCTTACGTTTTCTGATGAGGAAAATGTTATAAGTATACAGAGTATTTTGGGTCCCTAGACATTCTATCAAAAATACACCATCGTATCACATTATCTAGATTTAGAAGTACCCAAATAATTCGCATTTGATATTCTGTGATATTATTTATGCACAGATTAAATTCATTTTTATAGATTAAGAAATCTATCATTTGGTATCAGAGCATGTATGCCTTGATTTGCATATATGTATATGTTGATTTGAATTTACTGTTGACAAGAAAAAATCTAGAATTATAATTTATTTAAAATTGATTCTATGATTTTTTTTCTTGATTAAAAACATCTATTGGTGTTATTTATTGCCGAGTTATGGCCATATTTTTTAATATATGAATTATGGATCATGAACATGGGTTTATGATTTTGATTTTTTTATTGAAAACTAAAGTTAGAAATCATTAGGAAATTAAATTTTCATATTTTTTGTGATTAAAACGCAATTTTTTGATGTCCAAATAGATGGGAATATGTGCGGGTTGCATTCGGGTCACAACCGGGTCGCACATACCCGTTTAGATGTCCAAACGGGTGAAGAAGAAGAAGTTAAAAGAAAAAAAAAAAGATAAAATGTTAAGTTTTCAGTGGGAAGAGTCGAACCTGTGAAACCAAAAGGTCACATGCCCATTTGTTACGAATATTGATCAAACTCAGCCGTGTGTGGACTGTTCATCCAGTCGGAGTCCAACCAAAAATCTCAGCCAAGAGCCAACCAATTCAAATTTCAAATGTTGAGCATTTGAAGGGCACGGTTTCTGAGTCAAATGAGGAGAATTTGAAGACAAGCAAAGATTCAACAAATCCTTTTTCGGCCAATAATTTTGAGATCAAGCCTACTTTAATTCAAATGCTCCAAACCCATGTCATGGATTTAATTGGCTGAGGATGGTCCAATAAAACTTGATCATAACACATCGATTTTCAAGTGGGAAGAATCGAACCTGTGACCTTTCGGTTGCAGGCCCATGGCCCATGTTGTGACCACTGGAGCACTCTGTGGTTTATGGAATTTTTGAATAAGATAATACTATAAACTAGTTCTGATTATACTATAAACTAGTTCTGATTATTAAAATAAAAAGGGTGGTTGCTTTTGAACCTGAGACCTTTATGTTAAAGGTTTAGGCAGTCTGACCAATTGAACTATTCAAATTGTTTAGTTGTAGAATGTATTATTTATATATACGATACTTCTAGTTTGTTATTTGAACACACACACACACACACACACATATATATATATATATGTTTGTGACTTTTCTATAATTATTAATGTCTGTGATCTGTATAAATATGTATATATATATTTTAATTATAGAGTAGCCGCAGCATCTTTAATTAAAATATATATATATATATGAGTGTGTGTGTACAGTAATTCTATAATTTTGAGATCACCTACAATATAAGACATTAATTGTTAATTATAGCACTTCTAATATAATAAATTTTATTCCACAAGAATTTTTATTATATTATATTGTGTAATTAAAAGGGTGAAATATTAAATTATATTCCTTAATTTACCCACAGGAATTAAGGAAAGGAATATGATTTAATAGTTTCGTCATTTTGATTATATGAATTTATATGAATTTATTTGAATTAGAAATTTAGCCTACAGGATTCAGTCCTTAATTTCTATGTCATGTAATTCATATTATTACTATGTTTTGCATTGGTAAAACATAATAAATGTTAATTTGCCTCAAATTTTGATATAAGCGTGTATGTAATTATTTGTGCAATTTTTCAACCTATGAATTTTCATGATATGAAATGTGACATTCCCGAGCTCAAGGGTGACAACTATAAGTTGTGGAAAGAGAGAATTCTCCTTCATTTGGGGTGGATGGACATTGATTATGCTATTAGGAAAGACGAACCACCTCCGATTACTGAGAATAGCCAACCTAATGATGTTGAGCTTTATGAAACGTGGGAGCGATCTAATCGTCTCAGCGTGATGTTCATAAAAACCAACATCTCAACTGGAGTTCTTTACTCATAGCATAATCAATGTGAACACATCATGCACATGAGGGATATAGCGGCTCAACTAAAATATCTTGAGGTTACAATGTCTGATTCTTTTCTTGTGCACTATATTTTGAACTCTCTGCCACAGCAGGATGGGCCTTACAAGATCTCTTACAACACACATAAGGACAAATGGTCCAATGAATTGATGACCGTGTGTGTGCAAGAGGAAGGAAGGCTGCTTATGAAAACTGGAGAGAGTGTGCATCTGGCAACTCAAGGAAAGAACAAGTACAATCAAGTCAAGAAGAAAAGAAAGGAAAAGATGTCTCCTCAAGGAGATATTAAGAAGGAATCCAAGTACTTCTTTTGTAAGAAAAAGGGGCACATGAAGAAGGATTGCCCCAAATTTCATAATTGGCTTGAGAAGAAAGGTAATCTAATCTCATTTGTATGTTATGAATCTAATATGATAGATGTTAATCATAACACATGGTGGATTGATTCTGATTCTACATCCATATTACTTGATTCCTTGCAAGGATTCCTCACCTAAGGAATACAATGGATCTAGATGTGTACATCTATTCAGGAAATAAGATGCGGTCTCACGTGAAAGCAATTGGGACATGCAGTTTAGTTCTCAGTAGTGGATTTGTTTTAGATTTAGAAAGGACATTTTATGTTCCAAATTTCTCTAGAAATTTAATTTCATTGTCAAAACTTGTACCTTTGGGATATTCCTGGTATTGTTCAAATGTTGGATTTAGTTTATTTTATAAATCTGACCTTATCGAGAATGGTATTATGTTTGATGGTCTTTTTCAAATTAATTTGCAAAACAATGCTACATTAAGTAATATGCATGTTCAAAATAATGTTGGTATTAAAAGATGTGTTATGAATGAGAATTCTTCTATATTGTGGCACCGGAGATTGGGACACATCTCCATTCAGAGAATCAAGAGATTAGTGGATGATGGAGTACTTAATACTCTAGACTTTACTGATTTTGAGACTTGTGTGGCCTGCATAAAAGGTAAGCAGACCAACATGTCAAAAAAGGAAGCCAAGAGGAGTTCGAAATTATTAGAAATCATACATACTGACATATGTTGTCCGAATATGCACACATATTGTCAAAAGTATTTCATCACCTTCATAGATGATTTCTCACGATACATGTATCTCTACTTGCTTGATAACAAAATGAAGCATTAGACACCTTTAAGGTGTTTACAGCAGAAGTAGAGAAACAATGTGAAAAACAAATATGAAGGTGATGAAATACTTTAGAGGTGGTGAGTACTATGGCAGATACACCGAAGATGGACAAGCACCTGGTTCTTTTGCAAGGTTTCTTGCTGAGCATGGGATTGTTGCCCAATACACTACACCTGGTTCTCCGAGCTAAAATGGTGTAGCAGAAAGAAGAAACCGAACATTATTGAATATGGTGCGGAGCATGCAAGAATGCTCAAAACTTCCAGAATCTTTGTGGAGTGAAGCTCTCAAGACAGCTGTGTATATATTAAACCGAGTTCCAACTAAGGCTGTCCCAAGGACACCATTTTGAATTATTTAAAGGTTGGAAATCGAGTTTGCGACATGTACGCATTTGGGGATGCCCATCTGAAGTGAGAGTTTATAACCTACAAGAAAATAAGTTGGACCCAAGGACCATGAGTGGGTATTTTATTGGATATGCTAAAAGATCTAAGGGATATAGATTTTACTGTCCATCTAATAGTACAAGAATTGTGGAGTCAAGAAATGCAAAGTTTCTTGAGAATGACCTAGTTAGTGGGAGTGATAGATCATAGGGTATTAGATCTGAAATAGAATATTCTGCTCCACAATCTTTCACTTCTAGTTATGGACGGACTATTGTTATTCATGACACTCCCCGAGATCAAAACGTGTTGAACAACCAGTTCTTGAAACTCCACAAACTGCTGAAAATAATCCAGTAGATCCTGTTCAACCAATACCTGAAATTGTTGAACAACCAGTTGAACAACATATTCCTCAGGATAATGTTGGAACAACATATTCCTCAGGATAATGTTGGAACAACTATTGAGAAGATCTACTAGAGTAAGGAAAACAGCAATTCTTGATGACTTTATGGTATATCTACAAGAGTTTGAATATAATATTAGAGTAAAAAATGATCTTGAAACCTTTTCACAAGCCATAAAATGTAATAAATCTAACTTGTGGTACAATGCCATGAAAGAGAAGATAGAATCGATGGCATCCAATGGAGTTTGGGATCTTGTCGAGTTGCCTATTGGTGCAAAAATCATAAGATGTAGATGGGTTTTCAAAACCAAGAAAGACTCATTAGGCAATATCGAAAGATATAAAGTTAGACTTGTTGCCAAAGGATTCACTCAAAAAGAAGGAATCGATTATACAGAAACCTTTTCTCCTGTATCTAAGAAAGATTCTCTTCGAATTATTATGGCATTGGTTGCCCATTTTGATTTGAATTTGCATCAAATGGATGTGAAAAAGGTGTTCCTTAATGGAGATCTAGAGGAAGATATTTATATGAAACAATCTGAAGGATTTTCCTCTAGATGTAATGGTGAGCATTTAGTTTGCAAGTTTAAAAAGTCGCCTACATACAGAATAAGAAAACCTCCCTTCACTGGTACTTAAAATTTCATGGTGTGATCTCTTCATTTGATTTTGAAGAGTGGATCAATGTATATACCAGAAGGTCAGTGGGAGTAAGATTTGTTTTCTTATTCTGTATGTAGGCGACATCTTACTTGGTAACGATAAAGGATTGCTACATGAGGTGAAACAATTTCTCTCTAGAAACTTTGATATGAAAGACATGGGTGAGGCATCTTATGTCATTGGCATAAAGATTCATAGAGATAGAACTTGATGCATTTTGGGTTTGTCTCAAGAAACCTATATTAACAAAGTTTTAGAGAGGTTTCGGATGAAAGATTGTTCACCAAGTGTGGCACCTATTGTGAAGGGTGACAGGTTTAATTTGGACCAATGTCCGAAAAATGACTTTGAACGGGAACAAATGAAAAACATTCCATATGCTTCTGCCGTAGGAAGCTTTAACTAATGTATGCTCAGGTCTGCACAAGGCCTGCATTGCATTTGCTGTAGAATGTTGGGAAGATATCAGAGTAATCCAGGTATGGACCACTGGAGAGCTGCAAAGAAGGTAATGAGGTACTTTCAAGGAACAAACGATTACATACTTATGTACAAACGGACTGATAAACTAGAGGTGTTTGGCTACTCGGATTTAGACTATGCTGGCTGCATTTGATTCTCGAAAATCGACATCTGGTTATGTCTTTATGCAGCTTAAACGTGTTAAAGAAAATAAAGTGGTCATTGAACACGTTAACACTGAATTGATGATTGCCGATCCCTTGACTAAAGGCATGCCACCAAAGATTTTTAGGGATCATATAGTTAGAATGGGACTTGATTCCATGATATGACCTCATTTTACATCAACGTACATTTGATATTTTCATTGAAACTCTTATTTAATTGTGTTTTTCATATTAAGTTGCGCATACTTATTTAGTTATTTGAGAAAACACACTTAATTTGGACCTATAATAAGCATAAGACTTATTTATTAAGGTATGTTATCACATAAAAGTTTAGTATTGAAGAGATATAATGCATAGTAATACATAGAAGACAATACTTGTTTCTTAGAGAACTTGTCGCCATGATTCATGTATTTTGGCTCTTGCTTGTGAGATTTGATAGTTTGTATATCGAATGAAATATGTGGATCACGTGGGAGAAATGTTAGAATTTTTGTAATTATCCTATGTGATTTTATTTTTAATTTGTGGACAATTTCAAATATTTGATCCAATATTTAATTCTGATATTTATCAATTTGACTTAATAAATATCTTGTCTGATAATGATTACACTTGTGATAACTACTTATTCTTACGGCTTACGTTTTCTGATGGGAAAAACGTTATAAGTATACAGAGTATTTTGGGTCCCTAGGCCTGACATTCTATAAAAAATACACAATCGTATTAGATTGTCTAGGTTTAGAAGTACCCAAATAATTATTTTTCTATTTTCTTTTATTTGATAGTGACCCAACAACATCAATGGCTGGAGCTACGTTTCTCGATTTTATTCCGCATTTGATATTTTGTGATATTATTTATGCACAAATTAAATTCGTTTTTTATAAATTAAAAAATCTATCATTGAACACCTAATGACTTCTTCTAACTCTTCCATTGTTAAAAATGAAAATAAGCTTGGTCCGCGTATAACTTTTGGAAAATCATTGGCGTGTGCAACTTTAATATTGCGTATATATAATCCTTGTATTTATTACAACTAAGGATTTTTGAAAGTCCACAACTATTATTTCTTTTAAAAATTTTATTAGAAGCATGCAATAACTTAATCTGAAAAAATCAAACCACACATTCGGTATTTTGGGTAAATTTAGGATTCTATCATTTTGTGTTTGTTTAAGGTAGAGTTACAAGTTTCATTAAAATTGGACCAAAAGCTATCGAAGTTGGTTGTGCATTAGTATTTTGGATAACCAGGCTCCACCAACCTTAAATTTCCCAGTTGATCAATTAAGTTTTGAACACAAACTCAATAACTTTGGTTCATTTTTTGGAACAATAAAATAAGGGTTAATCACAATATGCACTAAATTATCATGATTTGAACTTTGTTCCTTAAACTATCAATTTTAATATTTAAATACCTTATACTACTAATTTTTGATATGTTGCTTACTTTTTTTTTTTTTTTGAAAATTATCGAATTTTGATGGCTATTTTTAATGAAAATACTTTAATACGACTATATGATTAAGAGTATTTCAAAGAGCAAACCAAATATAAATTAAAAGTATTAAAATCTTTTCACTCAAAATAGCTAGAAAAATAAAAAAAATTGATAAGATACTAGAATAGTAAAATTGATTTTATCTAGAGAACAATGTTCAATTCTATGATAGTTTAGGTGCATAATGTAATTAACCCTTAATTTTATTATGATTATAATGCACTCGATATTTTATTATTTTTTTTTTAAAATAATGCACCCGATTAAGTCTTTGCGTGTAGTAGTTTAAAATAAGGGTTAATTAAATTTTAACGTGACTAACACTTTAGTTTCTAACGTTATTTTTTGAGCACTTTAGTTCTTTTGTTATGCCAACTATTTTTTTGGTCATTTTATCCCTATCCTATTCTAATCTTTATCTTTTGTTTATTTTTGTTTAATGAATCAAATTTTTATAAGGTTTAGACTCAATTCATGTAGAAATTGATATGAAAAGATAGTTAGAAGTATAATTCAATATTTTTATGGTTTTTTTGGCCGAAATAATACGATTAAATGATGAAAAAAAATCTAACCAACATTATTTCTTAAGCATATATTTTTGTAACTGATGATCAATTATAATAGTTTCACATATCTTGATCAGAATGGCTTTATTAACTTGAAATTTTGGTTAAATAAAAAGGTGAACTCATAAGTTTAGAAATTTTATAATTTTTTTAAAAAAATTATTTAGGTCAATTAAAATAAAAGATTTTTTTTAAAAAAAAAAAAAGAAAAAAAAACAAAATGCATTAAATTCTTTGTTATTGTTGGTAGTGGTAGTTATTAGAAGGATGGAGAGCAAATGAAGGTAAAAGAAATATTATACAATGGTCAAAACTCTAAGTTGACATAGAGGGGTTAAATATTCAAAATATAATGTTAAGGACTAACGTGTTAAGAAGACTAAAGTTTAAGGGAATAAAGTGTAATTAATCAAAAGTGTTAAAAAGACTAAAGTTCAAGGGGATAAAGTGTAATTAACCAAAGGATATATTTGTCTATTCAACAAAAATTTCAGACGGCGTTAGTAATAGAATTGATCATTAGTACAAGGACTTTAGTGCTTAAAAGATAATGTTAGAGACTAAAGTATTAGTAACGCTATAGTTAAAGAGGGTAAAGTGTAATTAACCCTAAAAATAATAACGTCCAAGTTTGTGAGATTTGACAACCAATGCAAATTGACATAGGATACTCTCAACAGTTTGAAAATTAATTATCACTTTTTTAATTAAAAAAAAAATTGTGGACAAAAATTGAAACAATATTTTTACGTTTAAATAAGATAAAAAATTATTTTCAAAAGTAACTCGATATGCACCTGTTTTTTAATAATATTTTTTTAATTTTAAAAAACAATTTATAATTTTTCATAAACACTTAGAACAAGTCGATCAATAATATTGAAAGATCAAAGACACTATAATTCAACACATAAAGGGCAAAGCGTCTATTGTTGTTACAAAAGTGAAGACCTGTACTACTGAAAATTTAAAGGGTGTTAAAAACCATGAGGAGGCAGAGATGTGGATGTACATTATATGCAAGAAAATGAATGAGATATTTGTATCTTGGAGATGTGAACATCAATTCTTGTCCTTAAATTCCTAAAGCAATCATGGTCCATCTCCTCCTGCATACCAAATTTCAAGTATGGCCATTAATGCACCACTTCGGAACTAAAGGGTTAAATCCATTTTGGCCTCTAAATTTATTATTATTATTTATCACAATATATCTTGAATGAATTTTTTGATCATTTTGGCTCTAAAATTTTTATTTTTTGACACTTCACCTCAATTTTTGATGAATTTTAAAAAAGTAATGAAATATTAGTGTGTATTAGTCTCATTCTTGATGCCCTACCATTGGTGGATGTTTCTTTATTGCATATTGGTCTCCTCCACTATTTCACTATCATTCTGTTGTCCCCTTTCATTTCTATTCTCTTGAAGGAATAAATTTTGATTACTCACTCCACAATATGAAGTGGGTATAATAGTTATTGAGATGACTAAAAAAGTAGTGAAACCCCTTACTTTTAATTATCCAATATCCTGTAATACTCATTCTGCAATGTGGAGTGCGTATCAAAAAAAATTTCCTCTTGAAGTCTCTTCTTCTTTGTGGATAACTGACCCGATTGTGTTCAAATGATTGTTTGTAATAGGTGCACCTTGATAGCACTCCTCCTTCTATACTCAACTTATTTAGTTTAGTTAGATATGCAATGGGATTTTGGTCCTCATGAGACTCACAAAACTTGCAAATGTTCGTTATTTTTTAAGTTTCTATCAAAATTTGAGATGAAATATCAAGAAACAAAAATTTTAAAGAGTAAAATGATTAAAAAATTAATTCAAAGTATAATGTGATAAATGATCATAAATTTGGGGGCCAAAGTGAATTTAACCAGGTACTAAATTATAACCTTCTCTTCTTTGTCACTTCAGTATATCACAAGCAACCCCTCCTTTCTACAAGTACATTTTGGCTTCTTGCATGTATTGCTACTTGGTTACTAGAAATGAAATAGGAAACAATTTAGCATGATTTCTACTTTCTAGGGCAGGATTACTTGTAGAACATTCTAATCTTTAAGATCTACCTTCTTACAATTCAATTTTGTAATAATTAATCTTCAAAGATTGATAAAATTAAATATTTAGATAGACCCAATTTTTTACCTCACTTATAGTTCCTGTAGTGTGGATTAAATTTTAGAAAATTTATGATATCAACTGATGTAAGCAAGATTTTTTAAGATTTAATCCTGACTACAGGGTCTACAGGTGTGATAAAAAATTGGATCTACTTAAATGTTTTCCTTGTTAAAACAGGCTTTGCATATTCTTTTATACTTTTTAACACCAACTAAGCAGGTGACATATATTTTTTATTTAATATTATTTACTTATATTAAGAGATACATATCACTTTATTAGATTATGTTTTATGAGTGATATTAAACTTCAAATATCCAACATCGATTAATCAAGAGATTTTAGACTAATTAATAAAATTCATGAGCCACTCCACTTATCACCAATTAATTTTTATAAGATGGAAACCTGTGTTCTTTAACATAGTATCAGAGTTAGTTTCAAGTATTTTACCCATTCACACATAACTCAGACTCTTCTTGGCTTCGTGGGTTTCTGACAAGGCATTACTTCTCTTGGTTATAGTATTGGATTTGATTTCATGGGTATCGATCATATCAATACGTCTATTTTGATTTGGGTTAGGCTTTCAATTTTCTTGTTTCAACTCGAGTCATGTGTGAGAGTGAGTATTAAAAAAATCTCTGTTCACTGATTTAGGATAGGCTTCCAGTTTTCTTGTTGGTTTGGGTTAGATTTCTAATTTTCTTGTTTCGCCTCGAATCATGTGTGAGAGTGGGTGTTAAAATTCAAATATCCCTGGTTTGGGTTAGACTCTCAATTTTCTTGTTCTCAATCCAAGTCAGGTGTGAGAGGGAGTGTTAAACTTTAAAAATCCCACATTGATTAGTCAAGAGAGTCTAAACTAATTAATAAGATTCATGGTCACCCTACTTATCACTAATTAGTTTAACTTAAAATAGAAATTCATATTCTTTAATAAGTAAAATATCAAAAGTATAATAGAGGATCGGAAATTATATTAAAAGACACAATACCGTCAAAACATTAGAGAAAATTAATTAACATGCCTCGTCAATGTTATATGATGTAAAACTTGTGATACGAGAGTCATGATATATTTATTTATTTCAACATATATCACTTAACTCGTATAACTCTTATTTGGAACAAGATTCACATGTTGGACCTATTCCTTGTAAAATGTTGTGGTGTGGTGTGGTATGTTAGACCAATAAAGTATAAGCTAGGAACGCAAGTTATTGTCTCTGCATATCTCCCTCTCTTTTTCTGGGGTAAACGAACAAGCATTCTAGAGGAATCAAGGTATGGGTTTCTAGTAATTCAGATGCATAGAAGCAGACTAAATGTTAGCTCAATCTTTCCAACTTGATTTCAAGTTCAAACTCATATTTTACAGCTAACAAGAAGTCATATCAGGGTAGACTGGAACTCAACTTGGAACTGGAACTGGTACAGTCAAAGACGATTACCTTGGAACCATCTATGCTTCTGAAGGAGCAGAATGGCAAAATAGGTAACCGAGGGCCGGACACAACAGCAGGGTCATTCGCTCTTGATAGCATGGTAGATGCGGCAGACAAATATCAAGGAACTATAAAAGCTGATTGTACCAAGTATCAGGAAAAATGCATAGCACATACAAGCACTATAGCCAAAATAGAATGCTGTTTGCATGAAACCGCTCATATTTGACTTGGAGTAGAAGTAGAAACTGTAAACAAACATGAATACCGCAATGGCACCCCCACGTAAAAAAGACCTGAATGAAGCAATGATAACTCTATAAGTAAGAAATCTAAGGAATACAAGGCCACAAACAGAGACGATGGAATAGGAAAGGAAGAAACGTGAATAGAAGAAAAATATAATTGAGAAGCTTCAACACTTCAGTAAGAGAATAATGACTACAATAACTGAAGTCTAGTTACAACAGTCAACTTTACAGTTAAAATGACAATTAAATTCTTGCAAGATCCATATAGTTTTGAAAACTGCACGCAAAAGATAGATGGATAGATGTTCAACTGTGCAGAAGGTAAGCAAACTAAACACCTTTTAACTGTGCTTGGGAGGAATTTTGTATGCAAAACAATATAAGGAGATAATGCAGGACCCAAAATACAGTTGAAAACTCTTTAAAGAATACAGGTCATGACACGTTAATGTTAACTAGTTTATTTAGTATTAAAATTCGCCAACCAATCTGTAAACTAATTATAACACTGGGTTAAGTGCGCCAAAAGCCTACGGAAAAATTTCAGGTGATAGGTGACCTATATCCATATTCTAGTTCCTCTCCCATGCCCAAAACTTTCAGGAGACTTGCTAGTGTTTGTCTAATAAGGCCAAGCAAGTCGCCAGGAAAATGTTAACCTATCAACAATATAAAATAGGTGATGTTTGGTTTGCATTCGGGAATCACAATTGGAATAGGAACATAAAAGATCAGACATGACTGTAAACCCCACTTTTGGTATGAGTTCATATCATTCCCCCTTGTTTGGTTTGAACAAGGAATAAGTTTTATTATGTTGATAAGTTAATCAATATAAAACCTGAGTCACAAATAGGGAATGAAAGTGGGCATTTTCTAACACTTCATTCCTAAATTCTCACAGTGATTAACCAAACAACATATATGGGTATTATAAACCTTAATTCCCATTTCTTCCCTTCATACCCATAATCCAAACACTTCATGAATTTGTTAATGTTGTACTTTTATTACTTTCATAAATGTAACTTTCAGCCCACAAGAATTAAACGTTACTTAATTATAGGAAAGATGTATCTTTGTGCTAGATCCCACCAAAAGTATAGTTCCCCAATCAACAGAGACACACAGCTAGTATAGAACCTCTCTTCTACTCAGTTACTGCTCTTACATTAATGATCACAACGCTAGAAAAATCCCAACCCCCACCTTGGGACTTTCTACAATCTAGAGTTCTGGCTGAAAAATAAAAACTAAAGAAGAAACTCTGGAAAGGATATTCACAGTACAATAAGCAAGAGTCTCCAGAAGAAGAGAACATGCAATAAAGATAAATAAATGCTCATAAAAGTAATGCAAACAGGTAATTGTATGTAATGGTACCTCCACCGCCATTCAGGGTCTTCCACAATCAGCTGAAAGTATGTTAAAGAGATGCTCAAGATGGCAGTGACTAGAATAAGAATCATGAATGTGATAAACAAGATGCCAGGAAGAGTAAAGATTTTGTAGCCCCAGATGCTTGCATACAATTGATTCAACTCCAGAACCACTGCACCAAAAGGTAAAAGACCCCCAATAAACATTTGTCCAGGGGTTGTCCTGTACCAAGTTGATGAAGGAATTTCTCTTGAGTATTTTCTAGTGGCACGAGATTCTTGAAATTCAGACCTAAAATTGTAGCCACGCATCCCACCAAGTGCAAGAAATGGAATCCCCACAAGTACATGCACAAGAACCACAACAAAGATATTCCTGAAATGGAAGGGCTGCAGTGATTCCAAAGTATGCAGCCACCAGGTTAAGGATAAAGAATACGAATAAAAATGGACCAAGGAAAACCATTCCAGCAAGAAGAACACTCCTTTCCTGAAAAGTTGATATATTCACATAAGATTGATGACATAATCAATAAAGTCATGAAGTATTTTTCAATATTAGTGTCTCGTACCCATCCAGTTTCAGCAAACTGACTGTAGAAAGAAGCAGAGGTATAGCCAGCAACTCCAGATGTAAGAATATAAACTATGACAACAGAAGTAGAAAGAGATCCACGATTCTGGGGATAGAGAATTCCAATAAATGCCAAAGCAAATAATACTAAAACCCTGTATAGTCAAAAGGGAAAAAAGAAAAGAAAAGAAAAAAATTATATGTGTTGGTAAAGCTCAAAAGAAGAGAAACCAAGTACACAGATATGCATCTAGGTAAGGTAGTCCAACAAGAAAAAAATCATTAATGATAACAAAAAATGCAAAGAAGCCAATTCATGTAGAGAAGTTCATCCATTTGAACGAACATCCTCACTCAGAACTAGCATGACGGTTTAGCAAACATGGATTTGGTAAGTAATAAGGTTCTCTCTCTCTCTCTCTCTCTCTGAACACGTCCACAAATGAATGCAACTTAAGAGGCCTCATATGCTTATGTCACCTCTTATCTGGTTTATTAGATTAGTTTCTTTACTTGGGAAAGAATAAATTCAAATCAACAGCAATAGAAGGACAAAGAAGTTAGGATGGGGGGGGGGGGGGGGAGAGAGTTTACTATTGCAGCCATGTCAAGATAATTCAATAAACAGTAATAGGACAGAGAAAATTACTTGAAATTCTGGCCACTGAATCCTGGCACAAGAATGCTGGTTGCTCACAACGATGCTTATAGCAATCAAATTCTTAGGATTCCAAGTTAACAAATATAGTCAAGGATCTATTCTGAGTAAAAACATTTGAAATGGAAATGCATATTCCCAGCAAAGACAAAGTGGTTGTTTTTACTTCAGTTTAGCTTAGAAACTCAATGATTGAGAAAAGGAGAAAATAACACATATCAAAGGAGAAAATGGCATGATGCTGATTGGGAACCGTGAGCATCAGAGAATAAAGTCAAATGCAATAATTTCTTATGTCAGATCAGTAGGTATATCCATTCTGCATTCATATCAGTCAGCTCACTGTGCAATCATTCTTATCGAATTAGTTGGCAGCTTAAATTGGGAAAAAATCATTCTTGAAGCACAGCTTATTGAGATTATTTGTTTGTTTTTTTTAATAAGAATCCTGTTCCCAACATTTGATTAACCTTTGAACATAATATGTCTGATCTTTTGCACGTGCACGTGTGTGAGAGAGTGAGAAAGAGAGAGGATTTAAATGGCTCTGCTTTCTATTACGGATTTCATATTAGGAAGTCATGGAAGGGATACCCAGTAAACTTCTACAAGCGCGCCTATCCAACTAAAGTATACCTTTCCAGAAAACTAATTTTCTCAAATAGTAATGTTAATAATCTAAATGGACCAACCAGGATTGTATTGGCAACAAAAGGTAGGACACATGTTGATTTGCTGAAACAAATAAAGTCCACCAGTACCATCATGGCATATGAAGCATGTGATATACCCACAAAAGATCAGCAGTCAAATCAGTGAATATATTTCCAACTTACATAGTCAGCAACTGAGTACCAGTGCCCAAAAGAGCACAAAACAGTGGCATGCCTGGAGGACATCTGAAGACATCATTGTGAATATATTTCCAACCAACCTCCTTGTCTTCCTCTTCATCTTCACCTGGATGTCTGGAACTAGTACAAGAAAGAATTGCATATGACCATAAGGTGTAGATTTTAAGTCACATCTTATTAATGGTACTGTGTAGATTTTAAGTCGCATCTTATTACTGGTACTAACTCATATTAGACCATAAAATAGTACATAATCAAAGTAGAAGTAAGAATCACAGTATAGACTAACCTTCTCAAATCATTCCTGAGGTTTTCCGCGTAAAAGGGAAAGCAAGCAATCCAATAAGGAGGACAATAATGACGACCGAATTAAGAAACGAGAACCAATGAATTTTTTGGTGAACTGGAAGTAGTGAGGCCCTTGAGTATCTATTCATTCTGTTTCTGAACGAAGTGGAAGTTCCATTCCAGAACACTGAGTAGGTAAATGTTATGTCCAGGTCAACATCATCAGTAATATCCACTGCATTGTTTGGGTCAGAAAAAGCATGTATCTCTATAATTTGGTTGCTACTATGAAGAACATTAAACTGGATATGCTTAAAGAGGAAGTAGGTGGGGCCCCTTCCATCCAAAGCCCAGTTATTGTCTTCAACTTTGCCGATGAATCCCCATAAGGGAAGATCATCGTAATACATTTGGAAATAATAATCATTTTCAATGGCACCCCTAAATTTTGCAATGTCATTCCGATTAAACTTCTTTTGGCACAGAACAGCATCTGTTTTGCCCAACTTAAATTTCAGCTCATACAAAATATGAATTGGTCAAGCGATCACCATTCAGAACTTCCCCAAGAGATTCTTTCTTTGGTAGCACCTGATCTGCTCATGTAGAATGAAAATCACAGTTCTCATAGCTGATTATCAGTCCCAAAAGGCACAAAAGCAAGTCAGATATAGACTGCAAACACATGTACCAAATGAGACATATCTACCAGAATATGACAAGAAATAAAGTAATACACAAAATTCTTTATGCCAACTCATAAATAAGTTCATCCAAATGGATAAAAAGCACCACACAACTTGTTATGTATTTTATTTGGTCAACATTGACGGCATTTAGATTATTACAAATTTAACCATATATAAAAGAAATGGATTGAGAGTTCTTCTCCCATTCTTATTCGATGTCATAATTTCTATAGAAGCCTAGTTGCTAACCTGGGAGGCAGAATGGCATTTCGTAGTATTGGTAAGTTTCACTGCAAGAGGATAGCCATCAAAACAGTATCAAGATTACATTTAAAGAAAAAGCTATTCCTCAGAAGAATTTGTATATATAGAAACACATACCCTTGTATAACATCTTTTGGATACCACGTTCAAGCACTTTTATTTCAACCAGCCAAAAAAGAAAAAATCATAGCATGATTAAATCCTTAGATTTCACACACAAAAGCCCCATAATCTTCCGTAAGTTTCAGGGACATATAAAACTTAGTGCTAAACACAATCTGCACCATTGCAACAGAAGAGAACCATGTAAACATTGGAGAAGAACTCATCATGGTGTATGGTTTTCAGAATTTTTGCACATATTTAAAGGAGTGAATTGTTTCCCCTGAGAAACTGATCAGCTAAGGATGGCTTGAAAAATTACCTAATGCATTAATTTTGTTTTAGAAGGCTGGATATCTAGAAAGTAGGTGGGGAAAGGAAAAAGGAAACAGGAAAAAACGCAGTGAACTAGTGAGGGAGCAATAGAGACTTAATAAGTTGACAGCTTAACTGGCATAGCATGGGAAACACTCTTGATAAATTCATAGGCTATAATACAGGCAGATAGAAACCAGGGGCAGGACCAATTCTATTTGATGATGACCACTTACAACAAGTTCACCAATCAACTGCAGATATGAAGTCAAAGCTAATCATGAAAACTTAGACACCCAATTCACAATAATTTTGATTAACTAATTATGCCTCACCTCAATAAACAGTTCACCCAAAAAAAGGACACTAATAACCAGAAGCACACTATTATTCATGAGCAAAAGCTGCAAAACTAATAACTAGAGAAGCACACGATTGTTCATGGTCAGCCAAAAGAGCTACATCGGCGAGGGAGACGGAAAAATAGAAAGGGCGTGGTAGGAGTGTAACTGGGTTGGTAAGGGAATCAGTAGGAAAAGAAATACAATACCCTCAGAAGTAAAGCTGTTCACCTGAAAAATTAGAGACCTTCAAAAGCAATGCGAAGGTTCTAGATAGGTTAAATGAAATGCTTTAATGCATGTTTAACTTTTCATTATACAGTTAACATCCATTTTTCAGTGTTGATAATAATCGTGACCAAAATTCGAGAATCCAATGTAATCGAGCTCCATTGATATTCATATTCAGATTGGTGGCTTGGATTTATTCCTCTAAATCATTTTCTGACAGGGAAAAAAAACAAAGTCCTCCCTGAATTACAAAAAACCAGAGAAGTCTACACTTCCACAAACAACCCTAACAAATTGCTTCTTTTGATCTGGAAAAGTTTACAAGATATCCAATAAAATGTCAATACCTCCTAATCAAAAAGCCAATAGGGATATCCAGCTTTCTTGATGGCACTTCAAAGAATAGTTTTAACTTCTCTTTTTCCAAAACCAATTAACAGGACAAAATCCTACATTATACAAACACAGACTTAAACCTTAAAAAAATTCTTGAAATTCCTAAAATAAATTCTTAAAACTAAAAAGAATCAATTTTTAGCTGCAACAACAGGAAACTAGAGAACCCTTTTGGTATTTCTGCAAAACCTTCTCTGACAACCCCCCCCAACACACACACAGAGACACACCAAAAAAAAGGACCCATAAAGACGAAAACTTGATTGACAAACTAAAGTGAAATTAACAAGAAATGGCAGAAAGAGTGATGAAAAGAGTATGTTATTACCTGGGATTGTTCAAGGGGCCCACTTTATTGACAAAAAGGGGCACTTCATCTCCCACATTGTAGATGTGATCACTTGGGGAAGCTTCAGAAGACGACAGAAAATGAAGAAATATTAGAGATAGCATCAGTATGGAAAAACCCATGTTGGATAAATTGGTTAGATGCAGAGATCAAGATTCAAGAGAAAGAAACAGAGGTGAAAGTTGAAAGAATTGCAGGAGGGGTTTTACATGAAAGTCAAAAGAAACGATTATTATTTTTTTAAAAAAATAAATCAATGGGTTAATTTCACTTTGCACCCTTAAACTATCTTGTTTTTGCACTTTGCTCCCTAAAGTACTAATTTTGGCAATCAACTACCTTCAACTTTTAAATTTTTTCACATTGCACTAAATTTACTCAAAAATTGACCATAAAATGACTCATGTACTCCCACTAATTTACCCAACTTTGGAAAATATCATTTATTCAATCATACACCAGTACAACACTATTAGATTTTTGAAAATGAATCTGAGTTCAAATTCAAGTTAATGAAACTAATGAGTTTAAGGACAGTTAGACCGTAATTCTTTTTTTGGAAGTAGAATGTCTTGCGAAAATCGTTAATTGCATGTTGTTCATCTCCATCTCTAATTGGTTTTGTTGGATAAGAACCACATTTTCTAGTGGAGACAATATCAAAAATCATCATTCAATAAATAATCGTTGAAATCAATGTCATTGAATTTCAACTTCTGATTCCTATATTTCCTTCACGCTTTAATATCACAAATATATATATATATATATATATATATATATAGTTGGGTAAAATAGTAGGAATATATTATTTTTTTTCATTATTCAGTAATTGATGTGATGTACAAAAATTTACAAGTTAAAAGTGGTTGATTGCTACTTAAATTGGTATTTCATAGTGTAAAATATAAAAGGTGAATAGTTTAAGAGTGCAAAATATGAGTTACCCTAAATCAAAATATACAAGTTGAAGCAAACGAAGAGGAGGAGAGAAGTGAAGAGGTTAGGGGTTTTAATTTTTTTTCCCTCTAAGTAAGTACCGCTCCATTTCATAGCTGGTCCAATTGTGAGTTTGGAATGTCAATATTTGTGCAAATTACATGTGCTTACTAATTTGGAATATTAAGAATGGATAATTTTAGAAAATCACACTTGAGGCTTTAGATAATTTCAGAAAATTCTTTTGAAGTTTTAAAAATTACGCTTACCTCCTTGTTTTTAATGTTTAGGTTATAAAGTAGGCCCAGTAGGCTAAATTTTCCTTAAAAATTCCAAAATACCCTTTTGTAAAAAAAAAAAGAAAAGAATTTTCTTATGATTTTCTTCCGCACATCAACGCTTGAACTTAACGCAGTCGTTGGCAACCAACTTCTCTATTATTTCATCTCTCAAATCAAGTATCAATTTACAAAAACCATATAGCAAAATGATCCTTAGAGCCCATGAAACAAAGATTTGGCATCAAATAAGGAGGCATAAAGGTAAGATGTGCAGATCATATACTCAAAACTGAAACCCATACAAGCCCCAATTTGAGTCAATTTCGAACCCTAAAGCCCATGGGTTTCAAGCTTGAAAATGATCATAGGGCTATTTTGCTTCTAATTAGCCCAAAAACCCACAAAAAAGGAAACAAATTCATCATAGGCAGTCTCATTCAAGCATTTTGACAAACGTCTTGCAGGTAAATACATAAACAACAACAGTCTGTTCAATTTATTTGTAATTCTGGACCAGAATTTTACACTATTAATTTATATCACTCTTCCTTTCTCTCTTCTAGTTATGGTCCATTTGAGAAACAAGAACAACACATAAAAAGAACTAACAATTTAATTACTTGTGAATAGGGAATAAAGTAAAACGGTGCAGCAAAGAACCGCGCCTAGTGCAACGAAACACCAAGTGATGGGGCAAGCAGTAGCAAAAGGAAGTTGGTCAGAGTAAATGGAGAAGAGAGAGAAGGAGAAACAATATGAGGTTGTGGAGGTGGCGTAAGGAAGGAAATGGTTATTGTTGTTTTGTTTTTTTGTTCTTTTTTAAAAAATACATATGAATTTAGGTTTAGGTATTATGCAAGAGGTAGTTGAGTACTTTTGCCCCATGAAGGGAGGTAGGTGTAATTTATAAAATGTGGAGGAATCTTCCTAAAATTTTTAGAAACCTTGGGAGAGGTTTTTGAAGTTATCCCTATTAAAAATCTACCATATTGTTTATGAATAATAAAAATAAGTTGTTAGAAATATAATTTCTTTGGAAAAAGTTTATAAGTAGGGGTTTTAAATGATTTAAATAACTCTTTAATGAAAATTTTTTAGCACCCTAATGGTCATTTAACGGAATATTTAACGGTTTCACTTAAATCAAAACCATAAGGGATAAATTGTAGGTTTACAATATATTAACGGGAATAACATGACTATTAACCAAACTACAAGGGTTCTTGTAATTTATCCAAAAAATATTCATATTTGTAAGTATGTAGACCTGGTCTTTAACCCTACAAGTAGAGCTCATGATGTAAATTAAATTTTATAAAATAAATGAATTAATTGATATAAGGAAGATAAGATTTAATTTTAATTACTAGGTCTATAGGCTAGATCCAAAATCATATATATGTAAATATTTTTCTACATCACCTAGTAATATAAGGGATGATCTCAAGTACTTGCCAAAAGTTGGAGGCCGGCTTTGAAGTCCCATAAATCTTCAAGGATGTTAGCAAAAGTGTAGACCCTTATACAGTCGCATTTGTTATGTCTAGGTATACATGGTTTTGGTCCATGAAAAAATGCATCCACGCATCCTGCATAATCAAAAAGACTCTCAAATCCCTCTTTATCTTGTGTTCCTTTTTACTTCCTAAGCCTATAGAATTGCTCTGAATGAATGTGTGAACACTTGAGAAAACAAGAAAGCTCAGAAATCAATATTTTTATGATCTCCAAGATATTGTCCAAACTTCTCGTGTAGAACATTCATCAATGCTGCTGCTTTTTTCTGAATATTAGGAATTATACATACACGTGTTATGATGAGAAAGTATATTTGTTTGATAAATTATTTTTATTGGTAACTTAATTTTTGAGAATTCTTGTCCTTAGTTAACTATTACTGTCTTTGAATAATTAAAATTCAATAGTATCTAACTTGCTAATAATTTAAAAAATATATCAGTTTTAATTAGTCATATATCCATATGTAGTGTAATTAACTAAAAATAATAAAATCAATAATAAAAGCATGTGGGCATTTTTACCTGGCCTCTCTCAATTTGCCCATTGATTCTATGTTAATAGTTTTTCAATAATTTTGACTAACATAACTTATTACCAAATTAATTTATTTAGGTTGTATCAATGTGGTCATCCAATAATTTAAATGATGACAAATAAAATGAAAAAAAAAATTATGGTTGTATGAATCATCCAATAATTTAAATGATGACAAATAAAATGAAAAAAAATTATTGTAAGAAAACTTATAAAAATTGAAAACGATGACAAAATCAAAATCTTATTTATTGCTCCATGATACATGAAATTTTTTTCAAAGAGTAAACCAATAAAAAACTTAAACACCTAATTGACTGACTCGATATCGAATGAAATATTTGAATTTAACTCTCAAAATCTGTTATTGAAACTAATTCCTAATATCTAATTATCTTACTGAAATTATACATATAAAGGTCACTAATTTTTTTCTTGGGGGAATAGTGTATTATAATTTTGGATTTGCTAAAAATACAAAAAAAAAAAAAAAAAAAAAAGGACATGCAAGAACTCGAAAGAAAATAATAAGAAAGTTTATCATATTTAGAAAAGTGATATTACACATTTCTTGAATACAAAAAAGGTTTGTTTTCGTGTCTTTCCATATTCAATCTACATATTTGTATGCTCTCATTTTTTTTTCACTTGTGAAATATCATATGTAAAATCATATGTTAAAAGAAACTTGTAAAATATTAAACCATGTTATTAGGATCCAAATATATCAAACACCTAAACTAATCTACACAAACTCCACAAATTAGTTTCATTTATTTTCTTTCTTTTTTCTTTTTCCTAGTAGCCAAATATTCTCACATTTTTGCCTTCACCCTACGTTTTTTTTTTTTTTTGTCGTTTCCTAGAATCCCTCTTTTATTCAATCTCTAGTCATATGATTTCACAATAATAGATTAAAAAATCAGCACATCAATATGCAATCTTTTTTTAAGAATACTAAAAAAAAAGTACCTCATGAAGCAATTGATTAAGCATTAACAAGCACATTCACTCCCTTTTTGAGTTGATAAAGCTACTAATTTGAGGTATGTATTTATAGTTAATTAGAAGTTTAATTTGATTATATTGATCTAGGATTATTTTCTTGTTCTATTGTTGAATATTTCTATTGGAGTTATAATTTAGTGTACATTATTTATTTTATTGTGGTGATTATGTAGATTGGGTATTATAACATTTAAGAGATTATTTTATTAACAAAATGTACATTATTCATTTTATTGGTGATTATGTAGATTGGATATTATAACATTTAAGAGATTATTTTCTTAACAAAATTTTTGATCGAGCATGAAAGTTAAGGTTAAGGTACACAAAATAAATACTATTAATAAAAAATATGAGAAATTACGATAGTTGATATAAAATCATTATCTAAGAATCATTAAAATAAATAGAATTACGAAAAAAGCGAAATAGATTTATGAAGAACTAAAATTAACTTATTGTAATAATGGACTTAGTATTTGTTTCCAAACTTAATATTTGTTTCCAAAAAGAACAAAAAAAAAAGACACATAGGTGAAGATTTGTATCTCACCACTTAATTAGTTCTTTTGTATTTATTGTACATCTAACATCTGATTTTTTCAATAAATCATAAAAAATATAAGCTATAGTTTTAGGCACCTAATGAGGCATTCAAAACTTTCCAGCATTCCGTATTTTTTAAAGAGTACCAAGAAATATATGTATAAATAATAATCTTTTCAATAGAATGTAATTTTATTGGAAGAAAATACAAAAACATTATGTTGCATTTGGATCTAGGGATTTGGTTAATGATTTGAAATCCACTAATTTGCTAGAAGAATTTTTAGCATTAAAATCAATCAATTTCAAATCCACCCAAGTTAGCGAGCATTACAATTTTTTGTGTCAAAATGATTGAAACAAAAAACTATTGCTCTTTTATTAATCTCATGGTTGTGGTATAGGAAAATTGATTGACTTAAGCCATATTATATGATAAAATTCATTAAAATTAGCCATAGATGTTTTTGTTTAAAGCAATCGAAAGAAACAAATTTCACATTATGACAAATACAAAGATAATAATTTTTTAAAATATTTTCTCATCTCTAAAATTTATTTAAGTCATAAGGTTTTTTCTAATTTCTTGGGAGAATAAATGAATACGAGATGGCAATGGTTCAGTACCATTGCTTTATAATTGTGGGTGGTGGTATGACTCTTCTTATCCCACAAATGCAGAACAAAAGAATGACAAGAGGGAAAATTTGTAAAATATAAATTATCTTTTTTATTACTATTTATTTATTGTGACATAAACTACTTTATAATGTATTGTAACCAAATTTATTTTAACTTTTAATTTTTCAAAATGGCCATCCTCTTGTGTGGTAATCAAAGTGTTAAAACAAGGTTACTTTAAGAAGAATTGTCACAAGCATTAAAGTAAGTGGTACTTTTATTTATAGTATAGATAGATATAGATATAGAAAAAATATGAGGGGAACGAAAATTTAAATGATAGGCTTCAAATTACATATTTTACATTTTCCAATTTATAATCCAATTGCATATGTTTCTTTTTTGTCACTTTCTAAACAATTTCACTTTTCTTTTTTAAAAGTTTTATACATATGTCAACTCTCAATTTTTTTTTTCATTATTTCATTTGAAAACATAATGCATTACCTTTGTAGAGTTTTAATGATATTACCAACTCTTTTTCTTTAATCTCTTAGAGTTTTAATTTTTTATCATTATTGAAGAGTTTCAATTTTAATTTTTTAGCATTATTGAAGAGTTTTAATTTTTAACCATTTCACGTAATATGTTGAGTTACTTTAATTGTTCTAATGTTTTGGAATGTGAAAGGGTCAGTTGATATATTTGTTACTTTTTTTAGGAAATAATATATTAGATGCTTTATAATAACTTAAATGGTCCATAAATTTAGTAGTATTATTGCATGATTTATTTTCAATTTATTAATATTTATATACGGTCCTTAATGCCCTTCTTTTTGTATAATTATCAAGTATTCAAATAAGGGTATTTTAGGAACAAAAATGTCAAAAATACTTAAGGAAGTAGTTGTACTTATGTATGTATGTATGTATGTATGTATGTATGTATGTATGTATGTATGTATGTATGTATGTATGTATGTATGTATGTATGTATGTATGTATGTATGTATGTATGTATGTATGTACATGTATGTATGTATGTCGCGGGCAAAGTATTCTTATCCAACCAACCCGTCGACCAGTGAAAGACTTGTGAAAAACCCTACACGCCATTAAAGTCACATAGATTAAGGCAACCAAGTTACTTCGTTGCTTCATGGCCACCCAACGGAATAGCATTGATAAGAGGCAGCATATAAAAAAATTTAACCTATAGGAGCCCTTTTTTTTTTTCTTATCCTCACACTCTCTCTTCTTCTCTTCCTTTCTATCACCACTTCCCTTTCTCTTTTTCCTTTCTAGTTTCTATCCACCATGGAGGATAGAGCGAACCGTCAGACACGTGACCTCAACCCAACCCGTGCCAGAGGCATCACTCTAAGCCTATTGTGCCATATCGATGTCGTATCCTTTCTTTAATTTTTTTTATTATTATTGAAGAGTTTTAATCTCTTAGGTTAAATATTAACTTTATATACTACTTTATGTGTTAGTTTATATATATATTACTATTGGATTTGACAATTTCAGGTAATATGATTGAATGGTTTTTCGTAGAAGGCATTAGTGATAGTGGTGGTGAAAACGGGTATTATAAAATGGTTGTGCGTTTGAAGGGTATTGTTGATAGGAAGGTTGATGTGGTTGGAAATTGAAAATTAGGTACCAAATTAGGAGTACTTTTGACATTGGGTTAATTACATTTATCTCCCTTGAGGTTTGACCAAATTACCAAACATACCTTGTAGTTTGGCAAAATTACGGTCATCCCCTTTGAATATTTAAACATTTAACAAATAGCCTCTTACCTTTACTGCTACTGC
Organism: Cinchona pubescens; assembly: GCA_025175665.1. Lineage (NCBI taxonomy): Eukaryota > Viridiplantae > Streptophyta > Magnoliopsida > Gentianales > Rubiaceae > Cinchona > Cinchona pubescens. The sequence goes on along the minus strand of JANKKI010000026.1, from coordinate 2,468,594 downwards.
TGATGCCAACATTAAATTAGTGTGGGAGGTCAAATATGCCCTCAAAGTGTTATAATTAATTTTTGCATTCACAAAATACAATTTCTCACAAAACTTTTGGGATTGATTAGGACTAATTGAAAATTTTTGGGTTAAAATAAAATTAAGAGAAAAGTCGTAAAGACTCTTCTTTGCAGAAAACCCTACCTCATTGATATTTTTTCCTTCTGCCTTCTTTCATCTCAGTCCTCTCTTGGCTCACTCTCTTCTCCGATCACTACCAAAAGCTCACCCCACAATCCACCCATCTCATCCCTCTAATTGGCCCCTTTCTCATCCCTCCTCTAGCACCAATATTCCTTTTGCCTCCTTCTCACCAACTAGCTTTCTTTCCCCTCCCTCCTCAAGAGCGGATCGGTCGTCACTGGCATCCTTCCCCTCCCTTAGCAGCTTGCCTCATTCCTCTCATTCCTTGCAGATCTATCCCTTTTCTCCGATTCTACATCCCTACTTCTTTCCCTCATTTTTTTTATAGATTTCCCCCTCTTCCTATCCCGGCAACCAATCTCCTCTACCTATTTTTTTTCTCCATCATAGATCCGCACAGCAAATAATGTATTAGCTGTGGTAGTGGTGTGATGATGTTGTGGTGGTTGTCAATAAATAGAGATAGAGGCCAAGGCCAGAAATAAATCCAAGCTAAAATTTTTCACTTCAAGAGAAAAGTTATAAAATTATTTGATGATGATAAAGTGCCTATTCTGAAAATTATTAAGAGCTGAAATTTCTTATTCTTCAATGCAAAATAAGACTGACTTCATTGACAAATTGAATGGTCTATATCTCTGCTATCAGAATCCAACAGTGACATAGACAGATGATGCAGAGATTTCTTTTTTCAAATTAGTAGATGGGAGATGATGAGAATGAGAAGCGAGAGACGAGAAAGAGGGAGAAGGGAAGGCAAGTAACAAAATTTGTTTAGGGTTAATTTCAAAATTTGTAATTTTATTGTTTTTCTCCTTAAAAATTTAATTCCAACTCAAAGGGTAATTTAGTCTTTTTACTTGGTTTGTTAATAGATGTTAGTGTCAAGGGGTATTTGTAATTTTTCTAAACCACAGGGTGCGTTTGGTAATTTAGTCAAAGCTCAAGGGAGGTAAATGCAATTAACCACTTTGACATTTAAGAGGATTAATTATTTATTCACATTTTATATTTCTTGGTTTGATTAAAAGAAATCCATAAAAACATTTTCGATTAATCAGTTAGAATTTCATGTTGACCTCAACAATGGGTTTTTTAGTTACTAAGATATATGAAATAGGGGTGTAAGTGTAATTATTCAAACTTGAGGAGAGATTCCTGTAGTTATGATAAATCTCAAGGGAGGTATATTAAATTATCCCAATTTATTTTATATGGTTGTATTTTATAATTAACTTTTTAAATTTATTTTATAGGGGTGTAGTTATAATTAACCTAGTGAAATTTACTTTTCTAACATTTTGCATATTCATGTACTTACCTTGTGTAAGCCAATATGGTTAGAAGTATAAATGAACTGAGCAACTTGAGAGCAGCTCAATCAAAATTCGGCTCGAGTTCAAGTTGACCGAGTTCGAGTGAAACTTGCTCGAAGTCGAATCATTTGATGAGTCGATCTCGAGCATATATGTATTTGGTTTGAGTGCTCATAGAGCTTTTTAAGCACGTACATTATTTTTTATTATATGTAAAATTACTAAAATGTTGTACTCTTTAGAAAATTACATCATCTTTTACCTTTGAAAAAGTCTGAGTTATTCGAGTTCAATCTCGTTTTTACTTATTTTGAGTGAGCTCGAATCAAACTCGAGCTTCATCAAATTATTTGAACTCGAGCTTGAGTTCTATTTTTAAAGCTCATTAGAATTCGAGGTCGAGCTCGTACATCACCAAAATTTTGAGTTCGAGTTCGAGTAGGGAACTGTTCGTACTTGACTCGAATCGCCTAAATATGGTTAATTTTTGCCAGAGGAATAGAAGGGCAAATATATCTATGTCTGTCCAATATTTAATAAACCATATCCCTATATACCTGGGCTTAGATGTTAGATGGGGTGGTGGGTAGAATTCCTGGGTTTAGGGTTTTAGGTTGAATTTCAACGAAATATATCAATTTGTGGGCACCACAGGTGCTATGAGAAGAAACAATTCTTTATCACAACCTGCTGGATATATCCATCAATATCATAATCTGCATTAGGCGAGGGTCCCTGTTCAACCACATATCGCTTTTCAGTACCTATCAATTATGTACTGGACCATCTGGATCGGCATCCATGACCAGGGGATTAATTTGTATGACAATTTTTGCATTCATTTGTGAAGTGGATGTATTTTAGTTTTAGTTTTAAACTATTGTTTGTTTTACTTTTTTTTTGTATTCTAATTATATTTTTGTTTTTTAATGATCTTTATCTGGGACCAAGACACCAGGATTCTACTGGAAGATTGGAAGCAGTTTAGGTTTACACGCGATCATAATCAGCCTATTGCGGAAATGTCCCTATTTACAGGCACAAATATACCTATGGACCATTTTTCGGCCTATTGCCACAAAAATACCTGTGGAACATTTTTCAGTGAAAAAGGTTTTGGCTTGTTAGCAAGATGGTTATTTTTCGCTATTTCTGGTACATGGCGGTTACTGATATTTGAAGGTATAGTAAATAATATATTAGTTACTTGGTAATAACTTAAATGGTCCAAAAATTTAGTAGTATTATGCATGATTTATTTTCAATTTATATAGTATTCATATATAGTCCTTAATGTTTTCTCGTTGTATAATTATCAAGTATTAAATAAGGGTATTTTAGGAACAAAAAATTAAAATGCTAAGGGAAGTGGTATATATATATAGTTAGTATTCGATCATTAAGTGTTAGATAATATTTTGGGAGCATTCTACAGTCCATTTTAGGGAACCATTCTCTTACCTTTAAAAGTTTGTACAATACAAGCTTTTTAAGCACATGATATTATACTGTACAAGTATTTAAAGCACAAGGGAATGGTTCCCTAAAAGGGACTGTAGAATTTCCCAATATTTTGATTTACATTACAATATTTTGGAATGTGAAAATGCTACTTAATATTTTTTAAACAATATATTAGTTACTTGATAATAATTTAAATGGTCCAGTAATTTAGTTATATTATTATATACTTTCAATTTATTAATGTTTATTTATTATCATTAATCTCCTTCTTCTTGTATGATTATCAAGTAATAAAATATGGGTATTTTAGGAACAACCAGAATGTCAAAAAATATCAAATATAATACATTATCTTTGTAGAGTTTTAACCTATTACCAACTCATTTTCTTTAATTTTTTATCATTATTGAAGAGTTTTAATCTCTTCGGTATGTTTGCATTATATACTACTTTATGTGTTATGATATTTTTGAATGTAAAAATGTTAGTTAATATATTTTTTAAACAATATACTAGTTACTTGACAATAAATTAAATGGTTCATTGATTTTGTAATGTTAATATTTACTTTCAATTTATTAATATTTATTTATTATCTTTAATGCCCTTCTCATTGAATGATTATCAAGGATTAAAATAAGGGTATTTTATGAACAAAAAATGTCAAAAACTTTATAGAGTTTTAATATATTACCAATTCTCTTTCTTTAATTTTTTAATCTCTTAGGTTAAATATTAGCTCTCTATATACTACTGTATTTGACAATTTTAGGGATATGTTGAGTTACTTTATGTGTTCTAACGTTTTTGAGCGTGAAAGGGACTTAGTTGATATATTTGTTGCTTTTTTAAGGAAATTATACATTAGTTATTTGATAATAACTTAAATGGTCCATAAATTTAGTAGTATATGCATGATTTACTTTCAAATTATTAATGTTTATTTACTGTCCTTAATGCCCTTCTTTGATTAAAAACGTTTATTATCAAGTATTAAAATAGGGATTTTTTAGGAACAAAACATGTCAAAAACACTAAGATAGTGGTACTTTTATATATAGTAGAGATTTTTTTTATCATTATTGAGGAGTTTTAATCTCTTAGGTTAAATATTAGTTTTATATATTAGTTTATGTGTTATACATATATATATATGAGAGACAGAAAGATAGAGTATTTGACTATTAAGTGTAAGATAATATTTTGAGTTACTTTATGTGATAGTATTTTTGAATGTGAAAATGTTAGTTAATATATTTTTTAAACAATATATTAGTTACTTGTTAATAATAGTTTAATTGGTCTATTAATTTAGTAGTATTAGTTATTTACTTTCAATTCATTAATGCTTATTTATTATCCTTAATGCTTTTCTTGTTGTATGATTAATGTTTATTTATTATCCTTAATGCCTAACTCTATTATATAGAGTTATTTTACCTTCAATTCCTATGCAATTTTGACTATTTTGGTCCCATTCGGTTTAGTCTCATACACTTTTGGTTAGATTTTAGATTTATTCACGTTTATAAGAGAATTAGATGTATATTAGGATTTTTGATAGAATTATGCACAAACTTAGACATAATTGCTATATACTATGATAGGTGTATCTTAATTTATAAAGGATGGTGTGTTTTTTCAAGTAATTTCAAATTTTGGAAGCTATTTAAAGAATGGAAGAAGTTAGAGAGCGGAATGTAATTAATTTGATCAGTCAAAGTTAGTCAATTGCTTTAATATTACAGTTTAGATTTACAAGCATTGAGGAGCAAAACTGCAGTTTCCATTCCTTTAGCTGTAGGGTACATAGACCCGGTATAGCATACATATATACAAATTTGTAAACTGCGGTTTCCAACCTACAACAAGAGCAATTGTGAACTACGATTTCTAAATTTATATAGGTAGAAAGGAGACCGCAGTTCTGAATTCAAAATTAGCACTTTGAGTTAGGTCAAAACTTTGAAATTACCCTAAAACTACTCCTACTAGCACAAAGTAGTAAGTGTAGGATAGTTTAGTTAGATACGACGGAGTAGTCTTGTCAAACTTTTTCATTTTTTCCTGTCATCCTTAATTTTAGCTTAATTTTTGGTTGTAAAAACTCAAGTTTTTAATCTTAATTTTTTGGGTTTTCTTTCTTCTACATAAATATATTGATTTTACTTGTTTTCATCTAAGTTCTCGCGCATTTAGTAAGTAGACTAGTTTCTCTATTTTCATGAATTAGAATCTTGCATTTTAGTAGTTAATCTCGCCTTTGATCTTGTATGTTCTTCATTTCTAAGCATTAATTAGTAATAGGTTTTCATTTAACATCATTTTCTAGGAAGTGTCTAAATCTTCATCTATAGTTCTAGATCTTGCATTTCATTACTTTCCAAAAATAGTAAAAAATTGTAGAACATTCATATATATATCTAGGTAGGTAGATCCATTTTGGATAAATTCCTTCATATATTTTTTTTTTTTTTGCAATCATTGCATAGTAGTACTTAATTGCTTATTTAGGATAGCACTTAATATGGTTTGCCTCTTACATTACTTAATGCTTTATTTTCCTAGTTAGTGAACCCTTTTATTATTCTAGTGAAGTAGACTAATTTAGTTCCTTTTTAGCTTTAGTTGACTACTTGCTAGTTTTAAACTATCATTTAGTGTAGGTTGCTCATCCAAATACTTGTCTTTAATTAAATTGCATCCTTAGATAGTAAAGTATTTTAGTGATAATTGCAGTCTAATTGTCATTACTTATTGGTCATTTTTAATTGTTCAATTATACTTAGATTAATTAGAACTTCTATTATTCTACCATGCCTTGCTATTGCTTTGTTAATGCATAATCTAGTTGCTTTTGTTGATTACTCTCCTACTAGTTGTTAGTATTTAATTACTAGTAGGATCACATTTTTCTTTTGTAGTCTAGTTAGCACAAAGACCCCATTTAGACTAGTAATCACATTTCAATCCTCAAGGGAACGATACATTCTCACCGCTAGCTTACAAACCTACCCCGTATACTTGTGGGCGTGTGGGTGTTGGTTAGTTGTTGCTTAGGGATAATTTAGCTTGTTCGCTTGATTTTCATGATTTTACCAACCCCTAGGTATAACATGAACAAATTTTTAACACTGTTGTCGAGGATTGAAAAAGGGCAATGGTGATATTAGTGATAAATCGGTGATAAATTAGACATCTTTTTATTTATTGTAACAACATTTATATTTATTAAGTACTTGTTTACTTAATTGTGTGATTTTTCTTGGCATTTGATGTGTAGTGCATGGTCGTAAGGAGAAAATCTCTTCTCCTATTGGACTTGGAACTTGAAAGCACATTAGAACTCAAATTTGAAGGGATAAGCGATCACACCAAAACGAAGACAAGGAAGAAATGGCACACGACATCAAAGTATCCGAAATAACAATGAAAATGATGAAAATGATGATCAAGAAATAGGAATTGGGAATAATGGTCATGGAGGCAATAGTAACATAATGGAAGGAATAGACGGCTTAGGGAGTACACTATGCCTACTTTTGATAGGAACAACTCTAGTATTACACGAATTTCAGTGGTGATGAACAATTTTGAAATCTGACCGGCCCTAATTCAATCGCTCCAAACCCATGATGTGTTTGGAGGAGGACCAAATGAAGATTCTCATACTCATTTGTGGAACATTGATGAAGTTCTCGACACTTTTAAATTCAATGGAGTTTCTTTGGATGCCGTGAGGATGAAATGTTTTCCTTTCTCTTTGAGGGACAAGGCTAAGACATGGTTGCAAAATTTTGATCTGGATACATTCAACATATGGGAACAACTAGCTTAAGAATTCTTTATATTCTAGATTACATCAATGATTCAACTTTAGTGCAAAACATGTTTCATAATTTAATGGGATGCTATTGTAATAGTAAAAGGCATAGAATAGGCAGAGAATAACTTTTTACATGTAGGTCAAATCCTAGATGAAGAAAGGGGAGTGTTGGATCATTGTAGTGATTTTAAAGTTGTTGGTTTAGATGAAAATGCAATGAAATTACCCATTCTTTGGCCAAAAGAAGCTACAATGGGAAAAGAGTGTGGCTTGATACCCCATGTTCTATCTGTAATGCTTTGTTATTGGCAGACTCATCTTAAAGTCCCGTTTTCAATCCAAAAAGAAGAAAAAGAAAGAAGTAATTTATTTTGTTGTAAAGGTGCAAGAAACTATAACGTGATAGGTGATCTAAGACAAATAACAACTAGAATAAAATTTGAAATATGTATGCAATCTCAATTTCAACAACAAAAACTCAAATAAGTAAATTCCTCACTTATATTCTTTTCATATCAATGCCTAGTATTGCTCAATTAATTGACATTATTTAAAATTTGACTCTTTCCCTAATATAAAAGTCACTAAAATTAAAAAAGTTGATGACCCAAATAATTTCAGCGTAGATGGTTGAGATATTCCAATTTAAATTCATTAATTAAAATTTTTCGTCCTTCTTTTGTGCAAATTAAAAAGATGAAATAGGTTTGAGGGTGCAAGAGTGTAATTCTAAACCTTTTGAAGGCTCAACCAGCAAATTTACCTCGACTTCACTCCTCACCCCATTTGAAATTTTTTTATATGGATTAGGTCATGGTATAGTAGCATAGATTCATTGATCCACATTTCGCTATATAATCACTAAGATAATGTATGATAATGTGGTGAAATGTAAAGTAAGGAATTCATGATATTATGTCATGCATCTAATTTATACAAAATTTTTTCACTCCATCCAATTATAATATATTTTTTATTTTATTTTTTAAACGACAACCATCTAATTATTCCTTTCTAGGGGTGTAAACGAGCCGAATCGAGCACTAGAATAGTGCCCTACTCGAACTTGAACTCGAAATTTTTTTTGATACTTGAACTCGAAATTTTTTTTGATACTTGAACTCGAAATTTTTTTTGATACTTGAACTCGAGCTGAGCTTGAACGAGCTTCAAAATTTGAGCTCGAGCTCGAGTTCGAAAACTTTGACATAGTTCGAGCTCGCTCGAAAATAAGTAAAACGAGCTCGAATTCGAGTTCGAACTCGAGTAGTTCGACTTTTTCGTAGGTAAAATATGTAATTTTTTTAAAAAAGTATGGATATTTTAGAAATTTTACATATAATAAAAAAATTTTAAAAAAAATTATAAAATGCTCGAAAAGCTCGACGAGCACTCGAGCATATTATACATATGCTCGAGATCGGCTCGTCAAGAGTTTCGAACTCGAGCAGGCTCGACTCGAGCTCGGTCAACTCGAGCTCGAGTCGAGTGTTTGACCGAGCAGCTCGGTTCGTTTACAACCCTATTCCTTTCTATCTAAATTTAATATGAAAGAGAAGAGAGGCTTAACTAAATTAAGGGATAAAAAATTTAACTTGTATCCTAAGAATATAAATAGATAAGAACTCCAATCTCATATACAAATAAAGTGTTTGATAACTGACGTGGTTGGTTTACCCAATCCTAATACCTAACCATCCCCATTTTGCAGCTTCATCCGAATAAATAGTCATCAAGTTCACCATTTCTCAAACCCCCTCTCTCACCCCTTTTCTCTGCGTTCCACATCCGTTCTTCATCGCGACTTTCAAGGCCTAATCGAACGCAGGTATTACCCATTTTCCTAATTTCGCTCTATTATTTTCTTCACTGGTCTTAAATCAATCATTTAATTCTCTTTTTGTTATAAATAGAATATCTTTGTTTCATTTCGACCTTTTTTTAGATTCTGCGATATAAGGTCATTTATATTCTTCCTTAATATGGATTTTATTAATATGATTTCTTGAAAGGTTTGGATTCATTTAGATTTATCTTTTTATTTTTCTTTTTCTGGACTTGGATAAGAGCTGTTGATTCGATTGTTTTGGGGGTGGTTTATTTGTTGATTTATTTAATTGGTAGTTACATGGTTGTAGATCTGATCTCGTGCTACTCGGGTTTATATTGTTTGGCTCGCTCTTTTTATTTTTATTTTTATGGATCTATGTATGGTTTTAGTCATGGTTAAGTAGTTGAAGAAATGAGAAAAAATTATTTTAGTTGTTTGATTTATTGGATGTGTGCTTGTTCTTGATCTGAAGCTATTTCCCTATTTTTACTGTTCTTTTTTGGAGTTTGTGTTGTAAACTTGTTTTGTGGTTTAGCATGAGTTTCATTTGTGTTATGGGTCAGTGGATTTCCATATTGGCTGTCTAATATGGATTGCGTATATTTGCATCAAACTCATGTTAGCTTAGACCAGCTTTCACCCCTTCATCCAGCTACACATCTCGCCTCTTTCCACAAAATAACTCTCTTTGGCTACTTCCTAAGTACATTCTATATTCATGCCAGTTGTCACACAAATTTAAGGTAGTTCAGTTCCATTCAGTTCCACTCAATCATTTTCTATTATGCAGATTTGCTTTTAAATGCAAAGTCACCAGTTGAAAGAGCTTCCTAGTTTATGAATACGACTATTTACAGTTCCTTTTTTTTCCCTGTTTCTTTGTTTTGTGTGAAAAGGGGTGCAGTGTAGGCAGTTTCTATAATGTTGGGAACGGGGTGGCTATGGAGTTGAGGGCCCAAAGTGATGACTAAGGGGAGGCAGTGTAGAATTGAAGACACCTTGATTGTGAGGAAGAGAGAGATGTGGCTGGGATGGGGACTTCTTTAAATTACATTGATGCCTCAATAGAAAGTCAATTGAACCTAATCTCTTTTACTCGGAAGGCCAAGTCCATTATTGGGACCCAAGCGAAAATGTCATCAGTTGATCAATTCTACTAGAAGCTTCTGAGATTAAGCATTTAGTGATATGGTAGAATTCTACACCTTAAACATGTTATAAGAAGCTATTCCATAGGTAATCAATGAAAATAATTATACTTCATAGTTAAGAAATTTTAACTAACAGACAATATGATGTAAATTTCATTATAAGAGTTTGAAATACAATATTTAGCTTCGACATTTGGTCTGAGACTTTCTCTCGTAATCAGTGATTCCTTATTTTTGCCATATGTGTTTCATTGGTTTCCTTCTATTCAACTTCTCCTTTTTCTTATTACTTTGTACCTTTCTCATTCTAAACTTAAATTCCTAATGCATTGAAAAACCTACCTACCTTGTGCATCAAGGCAGCAAGAGAAATATGGGGTAGCAGGGTGGAAATGAGGGTTACTTTGGGTTATTATTTTTGTTTTTTGGGGTGGCGGTGGAGGCAAATAACTTTTAGGCAGAGGACGCAGATTGAAGAGATAGATGGTGTGACGAGAGTGCTTTCTTGTGGAATATCTTTAATTTACAAATAACTCTAATCTAGCAGCTAGTGTAGTCAATTCGCATAGCCTACACACATTCTTTTACTGTTACTCCGAGTGTGGGGTTGGGTTACAACTAGTTACTGAGATTGTAAGGGACCAGACTGTATTTGTGTCAGAAAACTGGGTTAAAGAGGTCTGGAGTATTCCATAACCGACACTTGAAGTTAAATGTGGCTCGAATCCAGTTGGAAACTTGAAAGCGAACACATCAAGGACGAAAATTAGATATGGCTTGTATAATATTTTTATATGTCTCTTATACACATCTAGATGTTCCAAGAGACAGAAAGAGCTTGTTGATGTCTAATAATTAAAATTATTTTGTGAATAAAAAAAATCTCAACCAAAATATTTCAAAGAAAATGTGTCAACACCGAATTTAGGCAACAATAGGTACTCAAACGCTTGTTCTCATCAAGCTGCTTTCACTTGAAAGCAGAAAAACCAGCTGTCTCTTATACACATCTAGATGTGTATAAGAGACAGGTGTTTTTGTTTTGCATGTCCTTTTCAATAAAAGCTGTTTTCAAAATCTACCCAAAGCATTTTTTTAAGAAAAAAAGTTGTGTTCTGTTTCATAACAGCTTTGAGCTTTTAAGTTGTCGAGACTGAGCACTAATAACAACTAATCCATGTGCAAATAACCATATTAACATGGCAGTCCAAACAGAATTACTCTATCCCCTATGTTGATTTTGAATAGGATTAACAGAGAGCTTAGTTCAAAGCCATTAATTGATGAAGACACAACAGAGAAAAGACCAAGCAAAAGATAATTATCTTTTTGGTACCGGAAGCAATGGAAACAAAACACAACACAACCAATACGGGGTTCTTCAATACACCATACTTACCACCGGAGTTCATGAAGTGACTTAGCTATTACCTCTTTAGTCAAAAGAAGACACATGCATAACTGTATGTTATGAAGGAGGGTAGTTTTCAGGATGCCAACCTTGTGGCACTTGAAATTGTTATGAAGCAAAATTAAAAGCCCAAATTCATCTAACGTATTGCCTTTGCGCCTTGATTGATCAAAACTAAGGAGCTTTGTTTTAAATCTGCATCGATCTCCATGTGGATCTTAATAGAGAAAACGAGCTATTTGTGATATGTGTTATATCTGTAAATAGAGAGAGTTACAACACAAGGGAATAGTTCTAACATAGTAAAAGATAAAATATAGGAATTCTACATGATATATAATTACATGACGTTTGTAACTAATCTCATTAGGTGAAATAGTAAATCTATTCCAATAAGTACCAAGGAAAAAGTTTACTAAAAACTAATCAATAAAAGACAAATATAAACTTATGATTAACAAAACATAGTAACAGGGTTGCATTTTTTTAACTTAAAAAAAAATGCCACTTAATTCAACCATCTAAAACACAAAGTTTTCCCTTCTTTTCTTGTGTCCAATTCATGCGTATCAAAACATGATTCATTTGCGTTTCGAAATGTGCCAATTCACGTTTCAAAACATCAAATACAAGAAGGATGCCTTATTTCTTATTTCTTTTCCTTCTTTTGTTTCTCTATTTTTTCATTTATTTATTGAAATAATGAGAAAATACTCTCTAAATTTACTAATGAGAACTATTTCGCATTGGATTTGTTTTTCATTTTTGTTAAGGAGGATTGAGGTTCTTAAAAGTTGAGCATTTACTTTTCTCTTGTTACGAAAAATTCAACATTTACTAGAAGCTTAATATCTAACCTCCAACAACTACTTTGTTATTATTCATCTACTTTTTCTAAAGAAACTCTACTTAATATGCATGCTTTCCATGGAAATAAAAAGTTTTAAACTTGTTTGTTTTTTAGAAATTTCTTAACATTATATTGAAAAAAAGTATTTGAAAACATTTATGTCAAAGTCACGTATCTTATTTATCTATGTGGATGTACCACGTGACGATATATATAATTATACCACGACTCTAAATGGAGCTTAATAGAACATATTGAGTAAGCCTATCCCTGCGTATTTGATACCTAAGAAAGTGGCACATCGCATCCCCCACCGTATTGTGTATCGTGATTCTGGTTACTCTACCCTAGAGCCTAGGCACAAGGCAGGTGCGGGCTTTTTCACATTAGGCCCATAGAACTAAATATGAAAAAAAATATGCATTTGCAACACAGAGAATTCCGTATTAATACCCAAATTCAAAAGTCAAAGCAAATTAACATAAAGAGTCTTAAGCACATTACACACTATCATAGTTCATAACAGAAACAAATGTGACTACTAAATACCAACAAACAATAAGGTATAAGCAACAAGAGAAGTGGTTATTTGTGAATATTAGCTTATTATTTACTGGTCAAATTAAAACATTTTTCAAAAGTTTTTAAGAATAAAATTTTATGTCTTCACATTTACGCAGAATAAATAGAAAGAAATGCAAAAAGCCAATGCAACTACAACAAATGAAATAAATGTAGGAATAAAAATTAAACATTGATATGACAACAAAAGCCACTCAGATACACCTGGAAAAAAAAAGCAAATAGTTTCATGAATTGGACTGAAGGGAAAAAAGGACCAGAAAAAAATGAAAAAAAAAAACCCATGTCAAGAAATATTAAAACCCATGTCACTAACATGTCTAATAATTATGTTCTTGCCTTCTTAAACTTTGTTTGTAAAGTTTTTTTTTTAATAATATTTTTACTTCTTTTAACTTGTTTTTTCTTAAAAAAAAAAAAAAAACCTTGACTTCTTATGAACTACTTTAGTATTTTGAGAGTTTTAGTTAAAAGAATGAACTTTCTTTAGCTCACGAGTTACGAATCGGTTATCGATTTTTGCAGTTTTGATTACTTAAGCATTGCTACACTTTTTTTAGTAACTATTAAAAATGAGTAGCATTTGACTAGTTTTGTTAAATCAGTAAGTTTTTTTTTGGTATTCTGCAATTGAAAAGGAAAGGAAAAGTGAGTGATCTGAACACCATGTTGTAGAAGCCTAAGAATATTTGGAATGGGTTTCCAAGAGAATTTCCAGAGAAACCTAAGCAAGATTGTTAGTTGAATCACCACATCCACTTGTCCATCAACACTACTAGGTTTTGTTATTCTGTTCTGGTGGAGGTTGGAGCTTTGATTTCTTTTGGTACAAGTATAGACATGTTGGATGTGTGCGTTATTGAATATAACTTTGGTAAGTTGTCCATGAAAAGTTGTTTTAAACCATTGGCAGTAAAAAATTTTCTACTTGGAATTTTTTCACATCTCCCAAACCAACCAATGAAAATGTCAAAACTTTTTTTTGAAAAATACTATACACCCAACCAAATAGACCCTTGGTGTTGCCTTGTTTTGTTGTCAATATTGATCATCTAAAATTCGTATATATAACTCATTAGCAGGATGGTTACTTATATCATTACATCTTTAGTTGCTGAACTTTTTCATTGGTCTAAGATGAGATTGATCAGTATAGTTAGGACAAAGCTCAAATTGCAAGAGGATTTTCGTAATTTCCTTTCAAATGCTACTAGCAGACTAAAAGAAAAATAACTATGAAAGAAATCAGTAAACTTAGACAAAAAGCTAAAAATTTCTATATATACAATCTGATGAGTAAGGCTAGACCAAAATGAAGAGGGTGTTGGGACAGTGCAAGATTAGCTTATTATGTGTGATTTATTTGAATTAACACCATAGTTACCAAATACGTGGTACTCTCTAGTACATGGTACAGATACCGAAATGTAATACGTTACTTTTTAAAAAAAATACATGTATATATAATATTTTATACATGGTACGGAGGGTTATCAAGTGAATTTAGCAATTATGGTTAACACCTTGGTTAGTGCCGAAAACTTAAGCAAGCAAACTAGTTCTCATTTGATGATGGAATTTGTTTACTTGTGTTGTGGATGGTTATCTTGTGACATAGTTGTAAAAGGTGTACCAACGCGCACCTAGGCTCCAAGGAATAGCCAGGTGTCTATGCTTCTGCGTCTATTTGGTGGGGATCTAGGCACTAGTGAGAAAGTGCACACCTTTTGGGCCTAGGCTCAAGGCTCTTAGGCACGCCTTGCGCGAGCCTTATTACTGGTTGACCAGAAAAAGAAAAAAAGTTTGACTAATCACTTAAAAACCCTGGTAAGTTTGGGAGTTCAAGATAGAAAAGAAAAGAAGGGAAAACTTTAAATTAGGAGAGAAGAAAAGAGAAGAGAAAGAAGGGATTATAATATTTTTGGGAATTTGGGAAGGAAATTAAATGATTTGAGATATATATGTCAATTAAAATTTTCTTCTATTGCTTTAGGGGGCAAATGTGGTATTTTGAAAAGTTATTATAGCCTTCCCCACTATTTTCCTTCTACTTCTATCCGTTTTATTTAGAATTTTTTTTTAGACTGTAACTACAAATATTTCTATCCAAATCAGTCCAATTCCATTCTTTTCCTTCTTAGCCATAGTTATGAAACTAGGCCCGGCTCGATAGTTGAATCAATCATCAATCTAGTGACCCAACTATGTGATTGGGCCGATTTACCAATATGACCAGATAAGGAGCTCATCCACCAAGACCCTGAAAAATCTGACGGCTGAACCAATAGCCCATGAACTTGGTCTAATTTCATGAAACTTAACGGGTTTGAGAATTTTCTTCTAAATGATTGTTTTAACTAAAAAAATATTTTTTCCAAGTCAGAACCTTATGGCCTTTGTCATCTTTTTGTATTTTATCACCCTGTTATGGCTTCTTTGATGAAACAGACGCTTGTTATTGCCCATTTACAACTTTTCATCTTATCTTACATTTTTTTTTCTCTCAACTTTGAAATTCTTGTAACCTTACAATTTCAACCATAAATTTCAAGAAGAAGATCAATGGATTCATTGAGAAAACACTCAAGAGACATGAATTTGAGAGAAAATAAATTTTTGCACAAAATTTGAAGAGGAAAAGTAGGATTTTGGTGCAAAATTAGAGTAGAAAATTTCATGTAATTTTCTTGGAAATCTGTAGTAGGGTGTCTTGATCATTTTCCTACGTAATAGGCAGAAAATTTCTCAAAAATAAATTCTTAATATTATGTTATGCTCTCTCCATATGTTTGATTCCATCCATGTTCTTAATATTTAATATTTAATTGGTTAATTCAAACTTAAAAGTAGTCAATAAAGTTCTCTAGATATTTTTATACGTTAAATACTGTAAAGGTCTTTGGATTGATATTTAGTTTTTTATCCATCATTTTAGGCTTTTTGTACCCCTCAACTTGCATTGGATTCTTACTTCATTCCTAAACAATTTTTTAGATAGTTTGCATCCCGAACTATCTAAATCGTCCCATTTAAGTCCAGAATGTGATTTTGTCAAAACATATAACGGTTACAGGGTGTGTGTGCAACACTCTTCGTTAAGTGTAAGTGATAATAAAAAAGGCCTATCTCCATTTTGTATCCCAACTTGTACTAGATTCTCACTTTGCACCCTAAAATTTTTTGGGGACATTTTGCACCCTTATATAAACTGTTTAAAACTTCCCACCTAAGTCCAAAATGTGATTTTGTAAAAACAAAAATAAATAAAGGCAGTAGGGCGCGTGTGCCACACTTTCCATTAAGTGCAAGTGACCATAAAAATTCAAAAAATGAACAAAATAAAATATTAAGAAAAAACCATAAAAGGAAAAAATTGTAAATAGAAAAAAAAATGAACAGAATATTCAGAATACACTTTAATAAAAACAAAAAAAAAATAAGAAAAAAATACACAAGGTAGTGGGAGGAGGAAGTGTTGGGGTAAAGGGGGATTCAGGGATGGGGAGATCTAGATTGCTTGTGGTTCAGGGGCTAGGTAGAGGAAGTCGTGCGGTTAAGAGTGGTGGGATGGGGTAGATCTGGGGTGGGGGGTGTAAATTTGGGGGAAGAGAAGGGTGGTGAGGGATGGTGCAAGGGTTGGGGTGAGGTTGCAAGGATCTTTCTAGAGAGTTGGAGATAGTGGCTATGGCTGAGATGGAGAAAGAGGATGATAACTAGAGATGATGGAGAAAGAGGATGATAACTAGTTGGAGAAGAAATTATTGTTTTTATTTTTTAATTTCACCCCAAATTTTAGTTTAGTTTCATTTATTTTCAAAATAATTCAATATAACTCAATTTGAATTTATAATGGATAGTTTAGGAAGAAGATGAGTGTTAAGAGGGAAATGAGTGAATAAGAGAACATGAGACTATTTTTTAACCTAAAATTTAAATTTTTAACACTTTTAGGTTGTGTTTGGATGGGTGGATTTGAATTGAAAGAAGTATTTGAAATGAATAGATTTGAATTGGGTCGATTTAAAATGACGTAAAATTTAAGTGAATTTCAAATTCACTCATTTAAGTATTAAAATCACACTCCTACTTGGTGGATTTCAAATCCACAACTAAATCAATTAACTTATTCGAATAACTTATTGTAGATTAGGATTTCAAATCAAATTTACCCAAATTCCTCCATCCAAGCACAATGTTAGTGATTTTTTGGCCACTTGCAGTTAATGTGAGAGTGCTGCACATACACCCTTTAACCGTTATTTTTTGTTGACAGAATCATATTTTAGACTTAAGTGAGATGATTTAGACAGTTTGGGGTACAAAGTGTCCCAAAAAAGTTTAGGGTGCAAAGTAAAAATTCAGTACAAATTGGAGTGCAAAGTGAAGTTATGCCTTTTTTGAGTACATTAAATGTTTTGATGGAATCACATATTGAATTTAAGTGAGAAGATTTAGACAGTTTTGGTGCAAAGTACTCAAAAAAAAAAATTTAAATTATGAAGAAAGAATTTGATACAAATTGAGATTACAAGTGCAGTTAAGCCATCATTTTATTAACTTTGACCAAAAAAAAAAAGTACGGTGGTGATTTAATCAATACCTAAAAACAATCATAATCTCATATGCAGGGAAATTATTTTCATTCTTTTTTATACTTCTTGTTTTGCTTTTTGCTAATCTGCTAAGTTCTAATTCATACACCCTTAAATTATAAAAGTTGGTGTACTGCACATAGGCAGGAGGCTGTCAATGGGTCAGGTCTAGACCCGGACCCGACCCGATCCGGACCCGTTTATTCGGGTCTGGATCTATGACAAATTCCGATTACCCGGATCCGATCCGGACCCGTTTAGCTATTATAATAAACGGGTCGGATCTGGATCTTGGTGTTCCGATCCAATTAAGACCCGGATCCGATTAAAATATTTAATATATAATAAATTATTGTATATTAGTGTTATTTTATATGTATATACACATATATGTTGTGTAAATTGCCCATGTAATTTATATTTAATATAAAATACAAGCATAAATATTAATTGTGAACTCAATACTTTTGTATAATTAAAAAAAAAGAGAAAATTTGATAAATTGTAATAGTTTTACATATAATTTTTAAAAAAATTATTAAGACCCGGACCACATCCGGATCCGACAAGATAAGACGGATCCGGATCCGGATATACTTTTTGTAGACCCGTCCGGATCCGGATCCGGAACTAGTAATATTAAACGGATCCGGATCTGGATATAGTTTGGCTTTAGTAGAAATTCTATGCTTGCATTGTCTTTGTAGCATGCAGTAGTATTTGGTTTTGTTTATGTATCTGATTTATGTGATAGTTTTAAATTTTTGATTAAAAAATTTGTCGAATCATTCTTCGAAATTTCAAAATACTAATTATGTTATTAAGAATTAACTTTTTATTATGATCACTATTTCTTCTATCATAAACCAATAAAATCAAAATAACATAGGAGATTGGCTTTTACATCAATGATTAGTCTTATTTTTTACTTTTTCATATTGATTTTGCTATAAATATAAATTTTGTTTTCTATTGGATTAATTACAAAACTATTGAATACGGATTTCAAGCATTCTATAATATGGTTACCTAAAAAGAACAATACAAAAAATAGTCATGTACTATATTTTCTCTATTCTTACTCTAATAACCTAAATATCAAATTTAGTTCCCATGTATGGCACTACGTTCTCATGTTGTTCTGTAATCTTGGTGCTCTATTTATATTTAATAATCAATATAGACTTCCATCTTGATTTATATAGTAAAACAAGTTATTGTACTTTGTAAAATAAACTTGGGTAAGATTAATAAAGTTAAATGAAGAATGAGGCCACATTTTATTAATGAAAGTTTCTAATAAATTTGAAATGGAGTCTTGTTCATACGGACAAAAATGACGAGATTGCACCCAATACTTCACTTTTGATTGTGGAAAATAATTGATATACTCCACTTTCTTGTATGCGTTCCTTTTTTGTTTTTTTTATTAAGTAAAGACACTAAATACCTATTAGTCACACACTTCAATTTTTATTCTGAGATAGCGAGGTTAAAGGATAAGAACTTTCAGTCTAAAAATTAGAAAGAAGTATGAATGAAAAAGTATAATATGTAAATCATTGCACTTTAATGAAGTTTGTACCGAAATTCTTTTTAGCATGTTTATTTTGTTATAGGATATATATCATATACTATATAATTAAATGAACATATGGAATGTTATTATTTTTGAACAGTCTCAGTAATTTGGACATAATTTATATGCATATTTAATTTTTACATATTTTAGTTTTGCTAGAAAGAAGAAAAAAATTTAAAAGTCTGATCATACAAGGTAGTGAGATAGGGAGGTGGATAATTTTTTTTTTAAAAAATTTTAACCCTAAAATATTGAAATATGAAGAGCATATGCACTTTTCAGGCCAAATGCTACTAAAAGTGTGATTAAAGGCGAAAATTGTACTATTTTTAATTGCAATGTGGTAAAAGTCAAGAATTTATACATTAGGGACAGAAATATACATACATATACATATATATATATATATATATATATATATATATATATATATATATATATATATATATATAGTATGTGGGAGTCTATTAGTACAATTTTTTCTAGAATTTATTATTCTATTGTGCGACTATATATAGATATGGTGATTTTATGTACTTCTGACAATAAGCTACACCTTTGGTTGAATTTTCATAAGTACTAGACAAGTACAAATTATAAAATATGTCTTTTCGATTTGTGACAAGTAAAAAACTTACTATCCCTACAACTTTTCCAATAAAGTTTTTCATTTAGTGTCCCGGTCAAAATAGTTTCAATTTCCATTTTTATGTCTATTTAATCTCAATTTAAGCATGCATGTTGTTTTAGTTTATTATAGGCTAAAGTTCATACATTGTTTGAAGTAGTTACTAATATGCTAAATATACTTAATAAATAATAGATGAAATAGTTATAATTTTCTTCCATTTTATTATTAATCTTTTTTTGAAACACATTCTCTTATTAATATAGACAAAAATATAATAAAGGATCACGGGAGGAAATACATCAAACATGCAATGCATATTTTTCCATACTAGTATATATGAAAGTTCCTTAGTGTTTATGACATTTGTTGTTCCTAAACAACTCTGATTTTAATACTTGATAATAAACATTTTAATCAAAGAAGGGAAAATATTAATAAATTGAAAGTAAATCATGCATATACTACTAAATTTATAGACAATTGATTTAAATTATTATCAAATAACTAATATATAATATCCTTAAAAAAAATAACAAATACATCAACTAAGCCTTTCACATTCAAAAACATTAAAACACATAAAGTAACTTAACATATTACCTGAATTGTCAAATACAATAGTATATATGAAGAGAGAGCTAATATTTAACCTAAGAGATTAAAAATTAAAGAAAGAGAATTGGTAATATATTAAAACTCTGCAAAGGTTTTGACATTTTTGATTTTTTTTTCCTAAAATACCCTTATTTTAATACTCGATAATCATTATTCGTGTTATAACTAAGGGTTGGTTAAATTGTAAAAATGAAACGAACAAGCTAAATATCCGTAAGCAACAACTAACCAATAACCATATGCTCGCAAGTATATGTGGTAAGTTTGTGGGCTAGCAGCAAGAGGGTCTCGTTCCCTCAAAGATTGAAAGGTGTTTACTAATTTAAATGGGGCCTTTGTGCTAACTAGACCACAAAAGGAAGATGTGATCATAATTCGCTAACAATTAAAATACTAACAACTAGTCGGAGAGTAATCAACAAGAGGAACTAGATTATCATTAACAAAGCAATAACAAGACATGGTAGAATAACCGAAGTTGTAATTAATCTAAACATAATTGAACAATTAAAGATGAGTAATAAGTAATGACAATTAGACTACAATTATCACTAAAATGCTTTACTATCTAAGGATGCAATTTAATAAAAAACAAGTAGTTAGATGAGCAATCTACACTAAACGGTAGTTTAAAACTAGCAAGTAGTCAACTAAAACTAAAAGGAAACTAAATTACTCTACTTCACTAGAATAATAAAAGGATCCACTAACTAAGAAAATAAAGCATTAAATATTGTAAGAAGCAACATTAAGTGTTTTTTTTTTTTTTGATAAAAACAAATCACTTAATGACTAAATAAACTCTTTTTAGGGCAAACCTTGCCACTTCTCATAACTGGATTTCAGTTGTTCCTCCAGGAAACTGGGAGCTTGATTAGAACAAAAGTATCACATCACTTATGGATTTTGCATATCTGGCCAATTTATGAGCAATCATATTTCCTTCTCTTCCTACCCAAGTCACTTCAGGGCTACCAATCCTTCTAAGCATCAGCTTGACTTCCTCAATCAAATTCTCACAATCTGACCCATCTTGTTCATCCAAGAGTAATGAGATGACAATATCCATTGCGTCTCCTTCTTCAAAGATTAAGTGAAAATTTGCCAGATTCTTAGCTACTCTTACACTCTCTCTTGTTGCTAAGATCTTAGCAATTTTAGGTGATTGATAATTCCTGAATTTTTTTGACCCTCCACAAACAAACCTTCCTGTACAATCTCTAACAACGACACCAACTCCTACCATCATCTTTTCTTTAAAGACTTCCCCATCAAAGTTTATCTTGAGCAATCCTGTGTCTGGAGGCTTCCAAATATATGTCAACTTAATATTATTATCCTTATCTTCCACCTTCCCATCCCTTCTCGCCTTCGAAAACCCTCTAGTACAGTCTATTATTCGACTAAGGAAATAAGATTATAAGTATCCCTTCCTTTTTCCTCGAAACATACAAGTTTTCTATTTGACCGATAGACCACATCAACACTGCTATCCACTCCTGTATTTCTCTGTGTAAACCCACAAGAGTGCAATAAACTTAGTCAGTTACCCTCCGTGCCAACAATTCTTTATGATGCCTTTCAGCCCTCCTAATTCCTACACCCTTTTCCCCTGTAGGACATTTGAATAGAGAATATCCCAAGTGTTCTATTTCCTTCTCACACATTGGACACCATCCATCCACCTTAACCCCCTCTTTGTTTCAAATTCGTTTTTATAGGCAGTGATTCAGTACAAACTCTCCACAGAAAGACCTTGATCTTGTTTGGTATCCTCATCTTCCAGATACACCTCCACACACGATCCCTATCCCTACTTGAACTTGCTTGGCCACGTAAGATAAATCCTCAGTTTCCATGATAAGCCTATAAGCACTCTTCACAATAAACTTACTATTACCTATAAATAATGCAAAATGAGTTTATCCCTCGCCTTTCCCTACACCAACGGAATTTGCTTGATTTTCTCAGTCGCCTTCCCCTAAAACACCTGCTCTATTAATTTAGTATTCTACTGCCATGTTGCACAATCAATTAAGAAGCTGACTTTTGCCTATGATGGAATCAAACTATTAGAATATACCACCCGAAACTTTTTTGTCGTGGGATCCATCTATCCCTTCTTATGCTAATACCTTTCCCATTCCCCACTCGCCATCTAGTCTCCACTCCAACACCTTCTTTGTATCCAGAATGCTTCTCTATGTGAGAGAAGGTCTCACCCCCAAGGAAGCTCTCCAAAAATCCTCATTCAGAAAATACTTTGCCTTAAGGACCTTATGAAAAAGTGAGTCAGTTTGACTGCACACCTTCCCGGCCTACTTTGCAAGCATAGCCTTGTCGAATGCCCTTAGATCTTTGAACCCCACCACTCTTCTCCCGTACTCTTACATAGCCTATCCCATCTAATCCAATGGAATTATATCTTTCTCTCTTCCCTCCTTGCCGCCCCACTAGCATCTCGCCATCATGACTTGAATTTCCAATAACAACTTGTCTGGTAACTTGAAGCACGACATTGGATAGGTGGGAATAGATTGGACAATTACTTTTAACAATACCACTTTTCCAGCTACAGATAAACACTTCTCATTATTTGACATTTTATCCTGTTCTATACCCGATCTCTAATAGAGGCAAACACCTCTTTCTTTGATCTCCTACTATAGCGGGCAACCTAAGTAATTTTTCATGCGCCTCTACTTCCAATATTCCCAATATTCTTTTATCCGATCCCTAATTCGTCTGTCTATATTTGGGCTAAAAAAGTTTTTGATTTAACCTCATTTACCATTTGATCCGAAGCTGCCCCATATAACTCTAAAACTTTTTGAAAAGGCTTGCCTCTTCCTCTGTAGCTCTACCAAGTAAAAATGTGTCATCTACAAAACGTAAGTGTGACACCTTAGGGCCATCCTTCCCAATTACACTTAGTTTTATTTATTCCTTCTAGAAATCCATACCTTCCTACTACCTGTAAAAGACAAGAAAAAGCCTCTGTACATACAATGAATAAATGTGGTTGGTGACAAAAGATCACCCTGTCTCAAGCCTTTACTCGGTACCACACATCCAATTGGATTCCTATTCACTAAAAATGAATGTTGATGTTTTCCAAACCTTATTTTGATGATGACATAAGCACTAAACTCTGAAAATAAGCTTTGCAGGTCTGTTACTTTTTCTGCTGGAAACAGGGTGTTCGGATGCAGCACACCGTCCGAACTATGTCAGGTTTCTTGGTCGCATTTCATCGTCTGAACTAACAGGCAGAAAGCACGTTTCATAATGCTTCTCTACAGATGCATACAACTATCCGAACTAAGTTTCTTTCAAATGAACATGACCGTCTGAAACTTTGTTCGGACGATGGAACGGACGCATGCACGGCCGTCCGAACGATATCGTTCACCAATTGCACGGAGATCGAACGCATCATACTTATCTCGGGTACATCCGAAACCTCAACGGCTAGTTTTATGCATTTATTATTTAGCCGTTAGGGAGTAGTTACAACCATAGTTTATTGCTTCTATAAATACCTGCTCTATTATTCTGCAAAGATCATCTAATACAGTGAATACAAGCCTTATAAAAGAGCAATTTGAGTGCAAATTGACGAAAGTGCTATATTGTATTAGTGTGCAGCTTAGAGTGTTGTTCATTTTTTAGTGGAGTGATAATCTTGTACAAAAGTGAGATTGTGAGTAAAATTCGTGGCTCAACTAAAAGGTTTTTAGTGTGAGCAAGAATTTCCCTACTTTGTAAAGATTATTGGTTCACCAAGTGTGTGAACCATTCTAGTGGATTAATACTTCAAGCTTGTTAGCTTGGGAGTATTGGTTGTTTAATTTTCTCTCTTTCTTTCTTTACAATTTCATCGATTCTATCTTCATTAAATTAATTGTTAGTTGAAAATTTTCATTAAGTTTAATCTTTCTAAAAATATTTTTAGAATCTTAACCTAATTCACCCCTCTCTTAGGTTGCTTTGGGACCAACAATTGGTATCAGAGTTTGGTCTCATTTTATTGCTTAAATTGCTTTTGAGAAAAGAACTATTATGGCAACCAACAATGCTCTATTTTTTTAGCGTCAATCCGTTACTAGGCCCCCTATGTTCAATGGGTTAAATTTTATTAGTTGGAAAGATAGAATGAAAATATTTTTGCAATCTATTGATATTGACTTGTGGTATATTGTAAATGAATGTCTCTTTGAAACTATTATCATTGATGATCACACTAATAGAAGAAGAGAAAAGACAAGGGATGAGCTCACTCCACAAGACAAGGCAAACTTGACTTTAAATGCAAAAGCCATGAATGTGCTATATAATGCCTTGGATGCTAATGAATCAACTCGCGTCAAGGGATGCATTTCCGCTAAAGAAATTTGGGATAAATTGAAGGAAATCCATGAAAGGAGCGACGATGTTCGTGAGCAAAAGAAATCCTTGTTGCCAAATTAGTATGAGTCCTTCAAGATGGAATCACATGAAAATATTGACAAAATGTATTGTAGATTCAATGACATTATTAAGGATCTTGAAGCCTTCGGTAAGGAGTATTCTTTGGGTGAAAAGAATAGAAAAATCTTAAATGCTCTATCCAAAGAATGGGATGCCAAAACAATCGCTATAGAGGAAGCCAAGAATTTAAATTCAATGCCTATTGAATCACTAATCAACTATCTTACCTCTTATGAATTGAAGTTGAAGGCCAAGTGGTGGATGATGAAGAAGCAAGACCAAGAAGGAGCATTGCACTAAAGACCTCTCAAGAAGAGGATGAAAATGGCTCAATCAATCTAAAAGACGAAAATCTTGATGAAGGAGATCTTGCACTCATCATCAAAGGATTTCTTAAACATTACATCAATAAACAGAGAATGAGAAGAGGTGGAGCTACCAATTCAAATAATTTCAAAGGAAAAACTAAGCTAGAAATGAAGAAGCAAAATGAAAAGTGGTCTTTGAATGCGGTCAACTTGACACTTTGCAAATGAGTGTTCTTCCAAGAAAAAGAAGGAAGGAAGAAAGCCTCATTTCAATAACTTTCAAATCACATGGGATGATTGCAACTTCGAAGGAGAAGTTGAAGAAGAAATGGAGTCGGCACAAATGGCCTTTATGGCCATTGGAGATGATGAGGTAAATTTTAACGATGACTCCAATGATGAAAATGATCTTAAAGCTTTCATTTTAAAATTGCATGATATCTTAAAGGAATCATATGCTAGAAATAAGGAGTTAGTGAAGAAATCAAATGCTCTATTGAATGTTAAATCTAAACTTGTGAATGAAAATAATAGGCTATTACAAGAAAATAGTGACTTGAAGAAAAGAATGCATGTGAGATCAAAGGTCAAGGAAGAACAAGCCTCCTTGAAGAAAAGATTGGATGATTTGAATGTTCTCTTGACTAGAAAGAGAGAAAATGTTGTTGATTTGAAAAGAAATAGAAATGTATTAATCAACAAAAATTTTGTCATGTTTAGAAGGGATGACTTATGTTTTGTAAAATCAAAATCCTCTTTATATGGAAATAAAAATATTATTTGTAGATATTGCCAACAACATGGACATGTCAACAATATGTGTTATGTCAAGAAAATTGAGAAACTTGGAATGAAAATCGTATGGATTAATAGCAATTTCACTAACTCAAATGGACCCAAGAAAATGTGGGTACCAAAAGTTGTCAATTGATCTATTGTGTAGGTACTTAACATCAACAATAATACCAAGTGGTTCATAGATAGTGGATGCTCAAGGCACATGACGGGTGAAGCTTCTCTCTTCACAAACCTCAAATCCAAAAATAGTGAAAAAGTAACATTCGAGGATAACAATAAAGCAAAATTAATCGGCATTGGTGATGTAGGTAAAAATAGTGAAACCTTGATAAAGAATGTGCTTCTTGTTGATAACTTGAACTACAATTTATTAAGTGTAAGTCAACTTTTTGATAAATAATCACATGTGACGATCGGTGTGTCCGNGATTTATATGTATTTTTTACCAAGCATGAATGTCTTATCCTTGATAAAAATCATGTTGTTTTATTTAAGGGCAATAGGCACAATAATGTTTATGTGATTCACCTTGATAAAATTAGAAATAGCAATGCAAAATGTCTTACCGCTTCCATAGATGATCCTTGGCTTTGGCATAGAAGACTTTGTCATTTTAATATGGATTTAATTGAAAAACTTGCTAAGAAGGAATTGGTAAGAGGTTTGCCAAAACTAAAGTTTTTGAAAATTAAAATTTGTGATGCATGCAAATTTGGAAAACAAGTTAAGGTTTCTTTTAAATCAAAGAATTTTGTGTCGACTCATAAACCTTTAAAATTGTTGCACTTAGACTTGTTTGGACCAACTCAACATGTTAGTCTAGGTGGTTGTAAATATGCCTTTGTTATTGTAGATGACTATTCTAGGTATACTTGGGTATTATTTCTTGTTCACAAAAATGAAGCTTTTGAAAAATTTGTAAAATTGTTTTTTCAACATTCAAAATTTATTGACTTTAAAGATCATTCGTTTAAGAAGTGACAATGGTGCCGAATTTAAAATTTTAAATTTGGAGGTTTTCCCAAATTTTGTGATCACAATAGTATTTCACATGAATTTTCGGTTGTTAGAGTCCCTAAACAAAATGGTGTTGTTGAAAGGAAAAATAGAACTCTTCAAGAAACCGCTAGAACTATGATTAGTGAATGCGACATACCACAATATTTTTGGGCCGAAGCTGTTAACATGACTTTTTATGTCATGAATTGAGTTTTATTAAAATTCATTTTAAACAAAACTCCTTATGAACTCATTTTTTGTAAAAAAATCCATTGTGAGCTATTTTAAAGTCTTTGGTTGCAAATGTTTTGTTTTAAAAATCAAAGAAAATCTTGGTAAATTTGACAAAAATCAGGATGAAAGAATCTTTCTAGGATATTATAGTGACAAGAAAGCATACCGAGTATACAATAGAACGCTTTTGATTGAAGAAGTTGTATACATGTTACATTTGATGAAGCTAATGATGTTATCTCAAATAATATATGTGAAGATGAAGATGTAGGTATTCAAAAGGAGCTTGAGAAGCTCACTATCCACGAAAATCATCAAGAGATCACATCAAGCAATGATGTCAACAACCATCAAGTAGATGATGAAGAAGAAAAGAAAGAGGATATTCCGCAAGATCTTCCAAAAGATTGGAGATTCGTCTCTAGTCACCCTTAAGATTTGATCATAGGTGATCTATCCGATAGGATAACTACTCGTTCTCATAAACCTTTGAATAATAATTGTGCATTACTTTCTCACATTGAACCTAAACATGTAGATGTTGCTTTAAATGATGAATCTTGGGTCATTGCCATGCAAGATGAACTTAGTCAATTTGAGAAAAATAACGTATGGACATTAGTTGAAAGACCATCTTTTCATCCCGTAATTGGAACAAAATGGGTTTTTAGAAACAAATTAAATGATAAAGGTGAAATCATAAGGATAACAAAGCTATACTTGTTGCAAAAGGTTATGCTCAAGAAGAAGGTATTGACTTTGTTGAAACCTTTGCACCCTTGCTAGATTAGAATCCATTCATGTGTTTCTCACATTTGCATGTTTTAATGATTTCAAATTATTTCAAATGGATGTCAAAAGTACATTTTTAAATGGTTTTATTGATCAAGAAGTTTTCGTTGAACAATTTCTGAGCTTTGAAAATAAAAATTTTCCAAATCATGTTTTCAAACTCTCTAAAGCTTTATATGGTTTGAAACAAGTTCCAAAAGTTGGTATGAAAGACTAAGTGGTTTCTTGATTCAAATGGATTTAAAAGAGGTGTAGTTGACACCACTCTTTTTACCAAAACAAATTCCAATGGTTTGTTAATTGTTCAAATTTATATTGATGATATTATTTTTGGAGCAACTAATGAAAGCTTGTGAAAGAATTTTTCACATTTAATGCAAAAAGAGTTTGAGATGAGTATGATGGGAAAGTTACAAATTTTTCCTTGGACTACAAGTTCACCAAACAAAGGAACGTTTATTACACAAATCAAGTACACAAAGGAGCTACTAAAACGATTCGGAATGGAAGATTGCAAACAAGTTGGTACGCCTATGTGCACTTCAACCAAACTTGGTAAAGATGGAGGTAATAGTGTTGATGAAAAACACTATTGAGGTATGATCGGAAGCCTACTTTATTTAACAGTTAGCAGACCAGATATTATGTTTGCTGTTTGTTTATGTGCTAGATTTCAATCTTGCCCTAAAGAATCGCACTTGATAGCTATAAAAAGGATTTTTAGATACTTAAAGGCTACAATGAATTTTGGTCTGTGGTATCCAAAGTCCTCTACATTTGATTTAATTAGTTATTCTGACGCTGACTTTGCTGGGTGTAAAATTGATAGAAAAAGTACCAGTGGTTGTGTCAATTATTGGGTAATTGTCTTGTGTCTTGGTTTAGCAAAAAATAAAATTCTATCTCTTTCTACTGCTGAAGTCGTCGAGTACATTGCTGCTAAAAATTGTTGTGCTCAACTTCTATGGATGAAACATACTCTAAAAGATTTTGGTGTTGTTTTTTATTGTGTGCCTATAAGGTGTGACAACACTAGTGTAATTAATCTTACAAAAAATCCTGTAATGCACTCTAGGACCAAACACATTGATGTTAAGCACTATTTTATTAGAGATCTTGTTTGTAAAAAAGAAATATGTGTTGATTTTGTATCTACTTTAGATCAACTGGCTGACATTTTTACAAAACCCTTGGCCCTAGATCATTTTGAATCTCTCATAAATCATTTGGGGATTTTACAGTTCTCTTTGGCATAATCTCTTAGTTCGGACACACCGATCGTACGAACAACAGTCTCTCTCGGACGCTCTCACTCGTCCGAAAACCTCCTCTTTGCCTCGAACGTTTATGATCGTTCAAATGTTCTTCAATTTCTCCACTTTCCCACTGGAATTCTATCGGACACTTCCCATCGTCTGAAAGAATATTGGACACGCACTAGCGCTTCGATCGGCCATCCGTTCATTAGCTTTCGGATGCACACAAATCGTTTGGACGTCCGAACGGTCTTTCTACTCAATTAAAACCGTCCATTTTCCCCCTTTCGGACTTACCCTAAGCACCGAACTCCTCTCTGGCAAAATTTTTTTCCTCAAAAATTCCTCCAATTCTTCCTTCTCTCGACAAATTGATTGGGCAATTGTCATTCCCAAAGTATTCATCACCATTATTACACCTAATTTCATCCATCTACCATCTTATTTCATCAAATTTTCACCAACTTTCCAAAAAATCAAAGTTTTATACCTTCTATTCACAATGGTTAAATCCCGTGGAGGATCTTCAACAGCCACTCATGGACGAAATAAAAAGGGAAAACTCCAGTGCGAGGGGAATCATCTGCTAATCCTCAAGCTTCATCAATCCAACCCTACCAAAATTCATCGATGCCAAGGCATCCAAACTGTATACATCTCTTCTTAGCAAATCTATAATCGTTCGACGAATTGTACCTGCTTCTCAAAGTCTTTTCGATGAATTGAATCTTCCCATTGTCAAATCGTGTTTTGAAAAACAAAATTGGGGTCACTTAGTTCATACTGACTTACCCGTTTATCATGACATGGTGCTCCAATTCACAGCCAATCTTAGAAAAGGCCCCACTGTTCGCACATTAGTTTCTCGTGTAAATAGCACAAATCTTGAGATTTCCTCCAACATCATCAATACTTTTTTTGAATGTGAAGTCGCAAATCCGAATGAATTTTCTTATTTCTTTTCTTTAGATAAATGGCCCGCTCTTGATACTCGATTTGACATTGATGAAGTCAGAGCAATTTTTAACATCAATTTCAAACAGGTCTCGGAAGCCAAAACTACATTGCTTACTCCTGAAATGAATATTCTATACACTCTTGTCACAAATTTGCTGTTACCAGCTGATGGGCATCGTACTGAGCCCAGAAAGACGCAACTTTACCTATTTTATTGTATTTTCAAAGGAATTCCTCTTGACAGTAATTTGGGTATCTCTTTTGCTCCCTGTGAGACCTCTTTCTTACTGATACCCGCCAAAACATTCCTTTCAAAAAATTCTCACCAAAGTATTTGATTTCCTTGACGTACCTTTCAGCAGAAACAAACAATTTCCTCCCTATTTCAGCAAGTCTTATATTGAGTGAAAAGGCCTCCGTTATTTTAATGATCAATGGTTCACAAAGGCAGCCTTTGATATTGAACGTTCAAAATCCCAGGCCTCTTTTGCTCATTATTGCCCCACGGCTGCTGCGTCAATAATTGTCCAGGTAGGCCCATGTAACCCATTTTAAAAAGTCTAAATTTGTTGCCAACCTATCAGACCTTGATGTGGACGTAACCTTAAAAAATACTTGAACAGTTTCCATGCCTCAAAGAGCAATTCGATATCCTATTGCACAAAAGAAGTAATATCATTTCTCAATTTTGCTGTTATAGATGGTGGAAAAAATTTACTCAAAAAGTATTGTGCTAGACCGTTCCATGTAGTAAGGTTGTGATTTATCAACCAAGCTTTGGCTTTATCCTTGAGAGAGAATAGAAAAAGCCAAAATCTGATTGCATTACCAGATACCCTGTTATGATGGAATGTGTCACATATTTTGAGAAAATTGAATATGTGCACATTTGGGTCATCATTCGTTCTCCACTGAACATAGTTGACGTTTGAACCATTTGAATAATTTGTGGATTCAGCTCAAAGTTATTCGCCAGGATTGGCAGTTTAATAATGCTCGACTGAACTCCATCCAATGTTGGCACAACAAAGTCCCATAAAGGTATCAGCTCCTCCTAGTTCGATTGGCATTATATCACTAGGTTGACTGGAGCCTGATCATCTGCCATCTCAATTATCGATTGGAATCTTCATCTAGCTTCCTTTCATAGTCTACGTGTGGTTAGCTCAATTTCAAGGTCTAAGGGTAGAATTTCCCTATTTGACATTCTTGGCATAAACAACAAGGACCTATCAACCTGAACTCAAAAAAGAAAAAAAACTATAAAATAGATAATAAAAGGAAATAATGCAAAACAAAACAAATAAATAAAGAAATTATGTTTAGAGTAGAATTAAAGTGCTTGATTTGATGTTAATAGACTATGCAGTGAACTTGTTCGTGTTGTTAACTGTTACTAGACGCAACTCATGAAATACACAAGTATACATATCAAACAAGCTATATATTGATGAGTAGAGTATCATCCCACTAGAGAATACACTAACACTCTATTAGGCACCTAAACATCACACTTTTTTCCCTATCTAAACTAAGAAATTCTAGAGTGGAAAATAATAAGACACAAAATAAGAACAAAGTAATAATTCAAGTAAAGACTGAAGATAGTTGATAACTAAGTTATCTACGGTTCACTCATCCATTACCAATCCCCTGAATTGATCCAAGTATTCATTCTATCAATCCTTGATTCATTTGTGCTATTTACTAGTCTAGAGTCTTATGTAATTGTGAATTAAACCGAGCCAACTCACTATAGTTCTATGTGAGTTCATGTAACCCAAGCTTAATGCATAAATGACCACTTTATAGGACTAACCTAAAGATGAATAGGTATTTTTTGATCTATATTCACAAAACATCTGTCCTTCCCTATAGAACTTCTGAACAAAGGCTAATTAAACCAATTCCTTACCCAAAAGATCCTCTTTCGATTTCTGAATTAGAGTTATAAATCAATTTATAAGACGATCAATCTTACAAATGCATTTAATACCATATAATTAAAGAAATCAAGCACAAGATCATAATTATGAACGAAATAAATCAAATCAATTAAGATTCATGGCAAGTTGTGAATAAAATCCTAGATTTAGGATTTGGTGCATCATCAGGCCAATTGATACAACACAAGAATTGAATATTACTATGAATAGCATATTTAATACAAGCAGTAATGAAGAGAATATAAAACTAGAGTTGTCAAGCGAAGTTTTCTATTCTTGTCCCTTGCCTTCTTTTCCAATAGTTATTCTTATGCTAATTGTCTTAATTGCGTTCTTAAGTTTGATGAATTTTGTTGAATCTCTCACCTTTTCTATGTTTAATATGTCTAGGTCTACTAATTAATTACCTAACATGACCCTTATTTAATGCTAAGTAGGGTTTACACGAAATGGGTCAAAATATCCAAGACCCGGTCAAAACATAAAAACTCATCAAAACCTATTAGTGCAGGGCCCTGGCACCCCTGCCATCCTCCTGGGCGCGTGCACTCAGAGATGGCTAGGTACCCCTACTAGCCCTTTAGAGCTAGCAATGCCTAGCTCTTTGCTAGAGTGCCTAGTTTTCTATATTTTCGCTTCGTTTTGCTCTATTTTTGTCCCATTTGACCTCCATTGCAAATAAAACTTACAAAAACACATTTTAAGGACATAACTATACATTTTTGTCATAAAACAATAAAAAACCTAATTTATGATCTCGGGGTATAAAATTACAAAATACCCCTACTATATAAATTAAAACCCTCAAATTACAAAAACAAAAAACAAAACAAAACAAAACGAAAATTTAGCTAAAAGTATATTAAAGTACTCTTTTTTATAGTGGTAATAGCAAGCCAAACAAGAAGAAGGGACTCAAGGGCAGCATGGGCTTTGGGAGACACCTTTTGCGATTAATGCAAATTATATCTTCCGTTGACGACATACAGATGTTGGTTTGTGCTCTCTAGCTGTGTACCACATCTAGAGTCACCATGCTATTCATTACAAGCTAGACATTATAGCTCATTGAATGAAGAGTATCCAGCCTTCAACATAGATAGTTGGCCTATCGAACAATTTCCTGCTAGCTGGAATTTTGGACCTCTAGATAATGAGTTTGGCACAGAGTCTGATAGTGATAATGAGAAAAGTGAAGATCAGTCATCAAATGAAGATGTGGAGGACATTGCTGACGATGGAGCTGATTCTTCGGGGACAGCTTGAGATATTTTATTCTTCTTCTTTTCTTTGAGCATTACTCTTTCTTAATTTTGTTGTTCTTTTGTTGAGACAATCTCATTGGTTGTTATTTTTAGGTGTTTCATTTGTTGTTCACTTATTTGGAAACATTGAGGGCAATGTTCTCCAAGTAAGCTGGGAGGAGAATGTGGTGTTTTTGTTGGTGTTTTTTGTTATGTTTATATTGTTGGGCTATTTGGTGGTGTTATGTTGGTTTCATTTTGTTTAGTTGTGTTGTGATTTAACTGTCATGTGGTGTGGTGTTTAGTTTTTTTTAGTTGTTTTCTTGTAGTACAATTGTGCAAATTAAATCTTTTGGTCATGAATCAATGATGGTGGAAAATGTTTTTAATTGACTTGAATTTTTAGTTCTATATGCGTATAGGAGTTTTCGGTCCTTGACCTCATTGATTCATGCAATCTACCACTGGATATATACATGCCAATGTGTGATGTGAGTGAGTGACAAGCTTTGTTATTCCATTATTCAGTGATAATCTTGACGACCTATTGAGGCTTGGTTTTGCTTGAGACATTAGTTGAGTTAGTTTGGTATTTGCGACATATGGATGAAGTTTGGAATAGACCTAGGAAGTGATTTAGGTTTTTTCTTTGAAACTTTTGAGCCTAAATAGACTACCTTTATATATGTTATCCCAGTGTCCCCTCTAAGCTTTATTGTCCTTATTTTTATTGTCATAGCTGTAAGAATTAGCCAGTTTGTTTTTAAGTTTTGTTTTGCCTTTTATTTCCACCCATTACCTTAGTTAGTATGAATGGTTTGTGTTGCTTATGATGGATAATTAGGAAGGTATTGTGATATTTATTGGAAACAAGTCAAGGGAATGTAACCTCAATATGTGATTATAATTTTCTTTGAGTGGTTTTTCAAAAAAAAAATGAAAAAAAAAATGAAAAGAAAAGAAAATTTTGTTCTTAAAACATTTGAAAAACCAAGGAGGAGTATTGCCCTTTGTTGGGTTAGTTAACAAAGAAGGAATGTGTTGCCTTCAGAAGTGTTTTGGCTAATAATTGTGATTTGTGTTATGAAGTTAAATTTTGTTAATGTGACTAAGGTAATTTGAGTTACTTTCCATCTAGATTTATCCTACCTTATCTCTTAGCCTACATTACAAGCTTTAATTCCTACTTGATTTTGGTCCGAATTAGTTCGTAATAGTGTTTATGAGATGAAAACATTTTATGCCCAACCATGTTGTTGCATTGCTAAAGTATGGCCAAGGTAGGTTTGCCAAGATTTGTGAGATGGAGTAATATTTGCATCTTTCCTTTTCTTGACAGGAGAGCATCTAGCATTCTCATGATGATTGTGGGATCATTGGTCAAATTCTCTTTATGCTTGTGGATGATCCACTTAACTTTTGGTTTTACAATGAATTTACTGTCATTGATACATTTCAAATAGAGTTAGTTCTATTCTTTTTATTGTGTCGTGTTAGGATTTTGTCTTTATTTTGCTCGGGATGAGTAAAATGCTAAGTTGTGGGGGATTGATAACCCTATATTTTAGGGTTATTTTATTATTCTTTCAGACATAGTTTGATGCTCTTTGTCCTATTTTGTTTATTTTTTTTGTGTGTATGTATGTTTAGTAATATTTGTGTTACGTGAGTTTTTTTGTGTTTAATTTGTTTTTAGTAGTTTCATGTTTAATTCAAATAAAATACCTACCTATGTTTTGTTGGTCCTCTTTATGCAGGTTGAGATTAGTTATGTCTATTTGCAAAATTAGGATGTGTGCAAAAAACGAATTACAAAACTACAATAAGCCGAGAGTGAAGCTGTTAGAATACCCCTTGCCATAGCAAGGGATACCATGAGCAATTAGCTCACTGCGGCAAGCTTAAGGGAAAAGGTGATAGACAATTTCCTTGGTGCAGTGAGTTCATCCATGTGCGGAGCAGAAGAAAAACATTTTTTGTCTATAAATACTTCTCTTAGCAACGGTTTCAGAGAGAGGAGCATTAGGAGAGGTTAGAAAGTAGAAGTAGGGACGAAGAATTAGGGTTTTTATCCTTCTTAAGAATTGTTAAACAATCTTAAATTATTTAGTCTAGATTAATCATTTTATTTTCTAGTTTCATAGATCGATTATTGTATTCAAGTATTTCTTCACAGATCCCTTGAATTTCAACTGAAGGATTTGTGAGACACTCTTTACTATGTTATGCATTAGTATTTCATGCATTTACTTTTCTTGCAATTTAATATCGATTTATTTCTTTTCATAGTTGTAATTTCTTAATCATTTATGTTTGCAATTTAGGGTACATTTTTATAATGAATTCAATAGTTTATTTAGGGTTTATGTTTTCTTCATCAAGTTTCATGTTTTTCCATTTAATCATGCACTAAATCCTTTATAGGTTGAGTGCGAGTGAAATTAATTTCTAATGCTAATGCCTAATTTGATAGTTGTTAGGAAAAATGAAACCATTTGGACAATTATTAATTGTTTTCATGGAGGGTTAGTTAATTCGGCCAATTAAACTTGATAAGTAAAAGAGGGGATATTGGTCATTGTACCTCTGGTTTAGCTTAATTGATTGATTGGGTTAAGTGGTTAGGTTACTTCTATTGGTATCATTTCAATTTAATTGATATAATAATTCCATGAATTAAATTGGATTAGTGAGTCTATGTTCAAAGTAGAAGGAATCCTAATTGTGCATTGATTAATAAAAAAACTTAATGAGTCGAGGAATCATGAATTGAGTAAAATTAGGAATTAAACCTCGATTGGTAACAACTTTCCTAGTAAGAAGTTGGTTAATCAAAACTTAGGGAATTAGTTAGTTTAGCATTCAACCCACTCTCTTCTTATTGCATTTTCTCAAATTGATTGCTTTGAATCAACGCTTACTATTTGCTATTTAGCAAGTTTTTATTTATTGCAATTTAGTAGTTTATTTCAAAAACACTCTTCTTTTGATTCGTCTAGATAAAAATTATCATACACATTTGGTATTTGTTTATATAGTTTCTATGAGAACGATCTCTATTCATCCTACTACAATGATACTATGTACTTGTGGAATTCGATGGACGGCTATGAATAGGTTAGTTTAACTTTTTCTATACATCAAGGAGTAATTTAATTGAATAAAGATTCAATTTTTTCATATTATTTCTCCATAGAAGTATGTGTTATTATCCTTAATGCTTTTTTATCTATATGAGTCGATATTTGGTCATGTTTAGAAATTGATCTTTGAACATTAGTTAATAATAATGTATACCATGATTTGTTTATGTTCATAATGGGAGATTATCATAAATGAATTGTGTGGTCTATTTAGTGGCTTGAAAGAGTACTAACTGTCCAGGGTTCTAAAGATCCTGATGTTCTAACTATATTTGCCTAGATTAACTCTGAAAAGATTTCTGTGAAAGTAGATTTGATTGGAATTTTTATTATCATGAGAAAGTTGAATACAACTTAGGGAACTTTGCCTTTTTATGTGTATATTGATTGATTTTTGTTTAATTTGAGTCTCGTCCTTATGTTAATTAGGTGATATCAATTCCATAACAATATTGGTTCTTGTTTTCTTGTTCTTATTTATGCTTTTGTTGTTTAGTTGCTTTATTATTTGCTTAGAAGTTTTAGTTAGTTAATTTTATTCTCTCTTTCAATTTCTTAGATAACGTCTATAGTTGAGCTACAATTATTTGTAATTCATCCATTCTTCTCTGTAAAAATGACAACCCTACACTCTTATCTGTTTATGACTTGTTCAACTAGTGCAATTTGTTAGTTTATTTAGCATGCATCAAACATCAACAACTCACTTTTACTAATGGTAATACAACTGAAAATGTTAGCGCATATCAATCATTGATTGGATCTCATCTATCGACAATTACTCACTTGAATTTACTTATTCTGTCAATTTGTTAAGTTAATTTATGACATCACCAAATGTCTTATTTGAAAGCTGCTTACAAGGTTTTGTGTTAATTAAAATCTTGTCCAAGTCAGGCTTTATTTTTTCCCGTCTCATAATGATTTTCAGTTGTATAAGACCCATTGATGTAGATTGGGCAAGATGTGTTTCTAGTCACTTCTACCCTAGTATTTTTTTTTTTTAATTGAATTAGGCTACGCTCGACTATTGTTAGGAAAGCTAAGAAATTGGTTACTATTTATCAATCTTTTACTAAAATTGAATATCACCCTATAGCTTTGACAGTTGTAGAGTTGCTTTGGTTCAAATTACTTCTCGATCTTACAATTAATCATTCACAACCGATGTTGTTGTTCGGTGACAATCAAGTTGCATTTTATATTGTTGATAATTTTGTTTTTTGTGAACATACTGATTATGCTGAAATGGATTGTTACTTTGTTCGTGATGATGTACTTAATAGTAATATTTGTACTCAACATATCTCTTCTCAAATTTAGATTGCTAATATCTTTACCAAAGTAAGTTTGGCCATTCGAAATCATCATGCTCCAACTTAAAGGGGGAGTATTAAAATTTCAAATAGTAACTGCTTAAGATTGTGTATATCTATAGATAGGAATTTAAATGTTTTTATATAGTGTTCATATCCTAAATATATGTTATAGTAGTGGTAACTTGTATTCAAGTTTATATTTAGACTCTTTAATAAAATGTAGTCTTGTAAATACACACCAATATGGTTAGACAAAATTTTTCACTATAGAGATCAGTAAAATCTGTTTTTATATAGTCATACGCAATCTATTAAGCAGTGACTATTTGAAATTCTAGCATATACTTACTTGAAAAAGTAATATATCTTCTATATTACTAATTTCTTATTTATATAAATCTTTTCAATAAATCAATCAATCATGATTTTGCACCCACATAACCAATCAACCAACCTTAAATAGTACACAGATTAGATTTCTTGCCTTTCTTCTTTAAAAAAAAAAAAAAAATCTTTCCGTTCTATTTTCTTTTTCAAATATTTATATTAGATAAAACATTGTATGACCACATAATCAAAGGCTTGTCATTTACTAAAGGTTATTGTTTAGCAATTAATGCCAAATTATTTTCATCTTTCCTTTTTCCTCTCCTTCTCTCTCGGTAAATGATGATAAAAAGAGAAAACTAAAAATATTGATAAGAATATTCTTTTTCTCTTACTCGTTTGCTTTAATTAGCTCAAATTCTTTTCATTTTTCAATCCAAATTCATACTTTGAATAAACAAATTAGCAAAATTATATTTTCTTTTTATCCTCTATTTTCCTTTAAATATGGACTTTATTTACAAATTTGAATTGATATAAACTATTAAACATTGTCCCACCCAAACTATTGCATTAAATTTTGCAAGAAAAATATTTCATATACAATAATTTTTGTGAAAGTTATTAGTAATATTTTTGAAACATTCAATTATGGAACAAATGCACCCATACCTAAGTGTATCCTTTTAAAACTATTATTTTTATATTTTTAGACAAGCAGTTGACTTTTAACCTATAAAAAATGTACAACTTTAAGTAATTTATGAACTTTGACAATGTTAGGTTTCAATATATAATCAAATTTAATAAATTTTTTATTTCTTTATTGAAATTTAATGTTTTTAATTAACAATGTTTTGTTAAAATAATCAATCCGGAGCAAAAGCATGGGAAAAGTACGATTGCTGATAGTCATGTGATAAAAATGTATTAATTGTGTATTTATTTTATGCAAAGGCAGTGAAGACCTCACTTCTAGCATTCAGGAATAGAAAAAAAATTAGAGAATACTTATTTGAAAAAGAAAGAACAAAGTTGGAAGAGAGTTGTATTGCAAGATGGAGAGGGTTGATAACAAATTATCTGCTTACAACATTTTTCCAATAGTTTTCCCATCTCTTCTCTTCCCCTTCTTAGACTACATTCTGGTAACATAACAAAAGAGCAGTTACAGAGAAACTCAACAGTTAACTAACTCTAATAGAGACGACAATTATACAATGCTTAAGTACAACTCAACATAGCTAGCCATACCCCAAGTGCCAATAACCAACTTCGCCTTCTATTAACCAATTTCAACTATCATGGATTGAAATCATCTACTGAGAATATGCCATCAACTTGCAGGGCTTGTACTAATTTTGCTGTCAAATTTTTTAGTTGCAACAGATTGTCACCCTTTAAACAGTCCTGATGCCCTCAAGGGTTAAAAATTGGAATTCTTGTGTGTGCATCAAACCAATATTTCAATTCCGTGTCTTCTATTACTTCTAGCTTATCTTCAATGAAATGAAGTTTAAGGATGATAACTGCATATGAACACTAGTAACTTTAATCTAGAAATCACTCCTAGAGAACTTCAACCATCAATTTCTAAGATTTTGAGATAGAGTACATTTTCTTTGATCAAATTTACAGTTGAATAAATTGTCAAATTAAGACTTAGTCAGCAAAAAGTAAACTAAATGCCACTGAACTTTTGCTCCAAAGTTGGGAGAATTTCTTTGCCTCATCTCTTTTGACCAACTTTATTGTTGATAGTGTTACTGCCCGTTTTAACACCTCATTTTCCTATAAATACACCGTTCTAATTTTCAGCTAAGATGATTTTGCTACTAGAAATGTACTTGCATCAAGAATATTAGCAATCTTTTGAAATTTCCTATTTTTTTTACCAATCGAAAACTAAACCATTTCCCACAACATCCTTTCTTGAACTAAATACCGTAAAATTTGGGGTTGGGACTTGGTACGTCTCTTTACAATATAGTTGCTCCCTTGAATCTTGCTACCACTTGACACCATGATTTAATATTGACATTCTTAGTTATCAATTCAACAGACTATGTTGGCAAAACATGTATTGAGAACCTAAAGATTACAACACAACCAAGAACAAATTCTTGCAAGAAATCTGGTATCTGCATTTTCTTGACATAACTCGTTTTGTTTAGTATTTCAATTCTATCTAGCATTTTTGTTGATGAGCTGAATAGATACCTATCAAGTACTTGACTGTGATGTTCCATATCATCAATTAGGAAATAGTCCTTATCATCCTTCTTGTTTTCAAGAACTTGACTATGAAGTTTCGTATTATCAAATAAGCAGTACTTTTTATCATCCTTATTGTTGGTGTCCTTAAGACAGAAAATAAAACTTTTAAACTTGTAGAGAAACATTCATCAGTCCTAATGACGATTCATTCAACCCATTTACACGTTTTACTAACTCGAAAACTTAGATTCTCATTGTCTACTTTCTCTTCCAAGAGTCCCTATTTCTCTTGATTCAATTGGCAATAATCATCTACAATAGGACTAGAAAATGAATTCTTGTTCACTCCAACTTGTGTTGCCCTATCACAGGACTTCCTAGTGTTTGCATCCTCATAATCAAGAATTTGATTCTTAAAATTTCTTTCGTTTCCTATGACTTCATTAGCCACCAAATCATCCATCCTAGTAAATATGGTTTGATGCTTGATTGTTTCTCCTACATTAGGCTGGTGATTTTGATTTGATGTACTTCGAAGCTAACTTCTAGATGGATATTTCACTGAATAAACTTCATTAATCAAAGTTCTAAAAAAATTACAATTCGTTCATGAAATAATTATGTTGTTCACACATTCATTTGTCTGAAATTTTCAATATATGCTCATCTTGAGATCTAGTGCCCTCTAACATGACTCTGATACTTACTCCGAGCTAATGCAAAGTGTTGCAGACCTTACTCCTAACTTCCAAGAATAGTAAAAAAAAATAGAGAATGCTTATTTGAAGAAGAAAGAATAGAGTTGGAATAGAGTTGTATTGCTAGAGAAATAGAGAGTGAGGTGATGACAAATTATCTGATTACAATATTTTTCTAATTATTCTCTCAGCTCTCCTCTTGCCTTATCATATTTTGGTTACATAATAGAATAGTAGATACAGAGAAATTCAACAACTAACGAACTGTAATAGAGAGGACAATCATATAATGCTCAATTACAAATTCAACATACATAGCTATATCCCAAGTACCAATAACTAACTTAATATCATACCAACTAATTTCAACTATCATGCACTAAAGTCATCTGTTAAGAATCTGCCATGAACTTGCTAGGCTTGTATTAATTTGGTTGTCAAACATTTTAGTTGCAACAAAATTATATAATGGACTTTTTTTTATAAAAAAAAAAGATCTATAGCGGGTCTCCGTCTTTCCCGGGTTGGTGAC
This sequence comes from Cinchona pubescens, assembly GCA_025175665.1. Classification (NCBI taxonomy): domain Eukaryota; kingdom Viridiplantae; phylum Streptophyta; class Magnoliopsida; order Gentianales; family Rubiaceae; genus Cinchona; species Cinchona pubescens. The sequence continues at coordinate 2,427,317 of JANKKI010000026.1, read as the reverse complement.
TCAAAGTCATAACCTAGGTCATAGGAAAAGTGTAGTCTTACCATTTGAGCTACGCTTTGTTGTCATATAATATACTATTATTTGCTTTTATAGTTAAAATAACTAGGATTGCTACTCGTTGTGTATTGGAGAGTAAATTGATATATCAGTTTTGCTTGGTAATTCAAATATCACTAGAAAACTAATTTGTGAAGAAAGGAACTATTTGCATAAACTCTATCAAAGATGAAATACTTGAGGGAAGGATTGGCTCACTCAAGACCTTTGGGCAATAGGTGCTATATAGTAATGATCCTTCAAAAAAAAAAAAAAAACATGCGACTTGGGATCAAATATATAAAGTCAGTAAGTCTGAATTAATGCATACACATTTTAGCAACACAATATACAATAAATAAAAATATCGTACTTAGGTAAACATGGGACACCAAATTATAGTTTGAAAATTAGAGCAAATGACTCAAATGGTTCCATAACATTTTTTCTTAGACACTATAGTGGCATCGGACTTTAATATGGGACAAGGTAGTCCTCAAACTTTTGTTTATAGGCCAATTTGGTCCATATGAGGAGGCGTCACCAAATAAATAAAATCACCACCTATTGATTAGATTTAGGAGGGTATTTTAGTCATTTCAATAAGTTTGCCGGGTAAACAAGTCCTACTAGAAATAAAAACAAGTTGAAAATTTTAAAAGAAATAACACAAAACTGGGTCAATTTCGAGGGATTGGGAAATTGGGGATACAAGAAAAAGAATGGGGAAATAGAAAACCTTAGAAATTCAACCTAGAAATCTGCCTAATTGGAAGAAATAGATGAGAAAAAACTACAATATATGTTAGAGGAAGTTATCGAATTGGAGATTACATGTTGTGAAGGCTGCAAAATTATTCATCTCTAATGTTAAAACGAAGTTAGTGTCTCAAATAAAGTTGTGTATTGCCGCCGTGGTGAGATAGCTGATATACGAACATCTTGGAAAGATGCTAATCTGTCAACAAGATTTTATGGATGCCCTAAATTTGGAGTAATTTTCTCAATCCATTTGAGAGTGAATTACCTTGATTAATTTTCTCTTGTTTGCTTATTATTGGGTAATTTTCTCTTGTTTGGTTTGTATTGTGGTTAAATTATGACTGTTAATGAATTATGTACTTTTTCTAGTTGTAGGGTGTAGGGGCTTGTTAATTCTTCTTGCAATATGATGATCCGGTATGCAATAGAGCAGCTATAGTAATCCCATGATTACTAAGAAAGATAAATGCATTGGAAGAAAAAAGAAATAAGAAGTTGACAGTCGAGATTCGACAATACAAAGCCATATCAAGATTGTGGAGCTATTTTCCAGTTTCATGCTTGACAGTGTTGCTTTGAATGTGGTTAAGTAATTATGTTCCCATTGCTAGAGCAAACAAAAGGTTGATGGAATTGGGAATGTAATTAGTATTTAAGAGTACTATAGGGTTGCTGCTCCGCCACTTTCATCTATCGTAATTTAAGCACTAGGCCTTTGGGTTTGCCAATTAGGCTTCGTCTTCTACTTGGATATAACTCTTCTTGGCTACAATCTACATCTAATTGGTGTTTCTTCATGCTGCATTCATCTCGACTACAGCTCAAGAGTTATTTCTAGGTTTTGTATTTTCCCATTTTTTTGTGAATTTCTCTTCGTATTTTTCCCTTCGTAGTTTTCTATTGTTTCCCCAATTTTCCAACCCACAAGATTGGCTCGATTTGATTTTTTGTTATTTCCTACAATTTTCAACTTCTTGTTTTATTTGAAATTTATTGAAATGACTAAAATGCTCTCCCTGAATTTGGTTAATAGGTGGTGATCTTATTAATTTAGCACATCCTCATAGGGATCAAATTGGCCTTCCCGCTCCCTCCCCAAAAAAAAGAAAAAAAAAATAGTGTCTGAGGAGGGACCACTTATCCTATATTAAAGTCGGAAGAGCAATAGTGTCTAAGTAAAAAAGTTAACAGCCCATTTGAGTCATTTGGCTCATTACAACACTTGATTTATCCAAGTGCTGTAAAAATCCAACACTAATAAATGAATTTTTTTTTTTATGTTTTTATGTTTTTTGAGAACATTTATGTTATTTTCTTGTTTTTACCATACTCTGACACCGGCGGAGGTTGTAGGAGGTAGCTGGGAACGTGCCACTATTGGCCAATGATTAATATCAACTTTAATAGTATATGTTAGTTTTGGAGATTTCAGAAGTCTTTTATTCAACCTGTCTTTTTAGCATAATTTGGTCGAACTAAGAGTTATTACTAATAATGTTGGTACATTTGCTGTTTTTCAGTTAGACCAATCAGGATACTAATTATAAATTCAATTATCTAAAAGGCAAAATAAAATATTTCGATTGCAAGAACATTATCAACAAATCTGACAATTTAACTGGTTGGAACTTTTTCTATTAAAGAAAGTCCATCCTACTTATTTCCTCATTTACAAAACATACTCCTTTACCCCGTTTTGTACACTTTCCATCCAAATTGAAAACATAAAAAAAATTAAGTACGAAATAAGGTGGGATACCGATTCGCAAAGTATCAAATGGACAAGTGCTGATAGTTATCAAAACCATGAATTTCAAGTTCTATATATTTTATTGTTTTAAGTATTTTTTAATTTATGTTTCATATTTTTTTTTTTTCTCTCTACTTTTGAGTTTGCCAAAAAAAAATCCTACTTATGATATATGTCTTTGTAATTAGTCATTGGTTTTAATTTGTGAAACGAGGTATTAAATGACTTTCAATTTTAAGAAAAATGAATCGACATACATGCACCTCGAAGAGTTAAAAAAAATTATAATTATTTGTACCTCCACAACACACTTCTGACTCCACCCCTTTTAACATTCTCACTTTAGTTACAAAACTACCACCATTATATTAATAGTATAGTTGTAAAAGTATTAGATGAACATCGGGTGAAAGGAAGAGAAATACAAACGGTTTAATTCGGACAAAAATTATTTAGAATATTATTTAAAATATAATTTTTAAAATAATCACAATAATAACTTTTCAAGATATATGTGAGGTAAAAGATGACTAAAAAAATGTATTTGAATAATTATTGCAAAGCATTATTTAAAAATAATGAAAAAAAAGGATGCTTAAAATGCTACGGGCCTTCATGGGAGACCATTTGAAGAAGTTTAAATGTTTCTGATTTATTCAATAATTTTCTCATGATTGAGGGGCGCAATTCACCACAACTTGGTTCCAGCATTGACCTTAATCCATAACTCCAGTGATTGGCACCCTTATGCAAACTGTTAAAATTAGAAGAAAAACAGAATTATTCACCAGAAATACGAGCAAACAAAATTAGGTTCACTCATTCGATTATATTCTTCATAAATGAATCTGCATACTATTGCCCACATGCAGCTAAGTGTTGCTACTAATTTTCTCACAGCACAAAGAACAACAATTGAAGATCACAGTTCCCACGACATCTTGAAAAACTGTACTATATATTAGTATCTTCAAAACAAATCAACATGTGCAGATATGCGCAAGAAATGAAGCACAGATGACTGCGTGGATGTTATAATCAGCCAAAGCCTTTCCACCATCAAGTTGTTAGCCAGCAAATACCAATGTACTCATTACAACCCAGAGGAAACTACAAAGGGGAGGAATACCAGTAAATTAACAATCTGGTTCCAAACTTCAAAACAACAAATTAGTGTATAACAACAACATTTTGTTGCTTCTTGCATAAATTGCTCCAAACAGATCAACCAATATGACACAGACTTTAACAAAAAAAGCCTTATAAGCTTCTATTCTGCTTGATGCTGGCAAAGAAGATTTAAAAGGTTTTATGCATCTGAGATTCAAAATGAAAAAAAGGAAAGCAGAACTATTACACATTGTTGCTTCAAACAACTGAGTAAATTAAAGAAAAAGAAAAGAAGGACAGCCATTAATGACAACAGAAACATTAAGAATACAGCTACATCTTGAATATGCTGTCTTATCAATGACATCATCTGCGAGGTCTTTCTCTTATATTTATTTCTGTTTAATTGAAACAGAAGCTGAACGAGAAACTATCTAAACTCAAATAAAAATTTTCAGATAATCATAAGAGACAGCTCCAACAAAATTGAACTAAGACAGATGTGTATAAGAGACAGGTAGAATCAGCAATTTGATTACCTTCAATTAGACCTGGTTATCATTGTTGATTTATGTTGAAGCTGAACGAAAAATATTCCAGAATCTTATACACATCTAGATGTGTATAAGAGACAGGTCTATTATATTCGTGAACGAAAAATATTCCAGAATCAGGTAAAAATTTTCAGCTAATCAAGTGAAAAACTGTCTTAGTTCAATTTTGTCTCAGAAAGCAAACCAATTACCCGCATTTTTTAGACTTTCATACAACTAACAACAATGTTAACCTTCACTTCAACTCAGAAGGAAAAGCACACTTCATATGTGGAATATAGCTTAACATTGGTTTCTCAGTAATGAGCTGGAGATCAAATGAAACAATCCCCTTAGTGTAGAATCATATCTAACTTACAATCAGAAATTGGTTATGCCAAATACATGAAACTAACATTAAAAGCTTTTAAAGAGAAAATTGATCCAAACACGATTATATTCTTCATCTACAGAAATCACGAAAATGGATTTTAACTTTTTGACATCACGTAGCGTTCTACATTAATTCCAAATTGCATTTCAGGTGTTTAAGGTTTGAGAGACACTCATATTACGTATGTTTGTAGTTGTTTTATTCATAGTTGGAATATCTCATTGTCTGCAAAGAATAATTTCAGTTTACCTTTACGGCTTTACCTTTTACTTGATGTAGTTTTTGTTTTAAGTATTTTTGTGCAAGTTCATTTACAGCACATCTTAATTGCAATCATGCCACAGGTATCTTCCAAAGTAAATCCAAGCAACAAGAACATGTACAAGGTTCAAAAGAGCAAATAAACAGGCCATTCTCTCCCATTGTCAAGTACATAATTTGCATGCCTTCGCATACCTCTAAAAATAATGATAGTAAAACTTTGACAGACAAAACAAACACATCCACAACTGAAAACAAAGTTCTTAACTTTGATAAAAACCAGAAAGAATGCATAAATAGGCTGCAGAGTAGGGTACGCAAGTATTCGATTATTCAAATTTATAACCATTTTTCAATTCAATTCGATTAACTTTGAATTTGGTGAAAAATTGATTAACCGAATTCATGAATACGGTTAGTGAATTCTGGTAGAGACCGTTTTTTGAATTCGATTAACCTATTACTGAATTCAATAATTAAAAATAAAATTTTATTAAAATATTTTGATATATAAATAGTACATCATTAAAAATATAAATTTTTTGATAATTATTATAATTAGCTTTATTTCTTAGTTAATTCGTACAATTCGTACAATTGTTATATTCTTATATATTAATTCAAACTTAAGTATATTATTAAATTAGTATCTATAAATCACATTAAATAGTCTTGCAATTTGTATTTTATTAATACTTGCAAGTTACATGATTGACTATAATATTGTAAATAATTATATTGCTTATTATTCAATTAAATTACATGATATAATTTTTTTTACTTATTTTTCTAAATCATTTATCAATAAAAATTCATACAACATATCAAATTATGTGTTCAAAATAAAATACAATTAGGAAAATTTTTCATGAAAAATAGGTTTTTGTTTGGAATTTTGGCCCAATATTATGAATCCAACTAACTTGAGTTGAATTTAGTTAATCGAATTCAAAATCGAGTACCGAATTCGAATTTGGTTAACCGAATTTTCTACCGAACTGAATTTGAAATCAAAATTGATTAAACGTTGTAGGACCCTTTTCTGAATTTTGACCAATTTTATTAATTGAATAACCGATCCGTTAACTGATGCATACCCCTACTGCAGAGGCAATCTTAACTTCAGCACATGAGATTCCACTTGCAAATATATCCCGTTCATGGAAATCACGTAGGAATTTACCACAAACTGAAAATAACTAGAAGAGGAATAGACAAAAGGATTACAACAAATATCAATAGGCATACTTCAAAACATGTGCCACACACGTACAAAGATATTTCATACTAGAAATTGAATGTCATCTCATAATATTACACTGAAGTTCACATCTTTAAGCCTTTGGCATGGATGCAAAAGGTCTTAGTATGGGTGGAAAAAGCTACAAACTTATATTGTATCTTATTAGAATTAAAAAGTCGGTCAAAGAAGGAAGATTTTAACATGTTAAGATCTAATCCCTTGGCATTTCTACTTTAACCTTAACATGGAACAGAGAGTTGCGGTAATTTAACCAACCATTGTCCGCTTCCTTCCCCGTTGTCGTACTTAAAGAAGTCACACATCAGAAAAGTAATATCAAACACAATTAGAATGACATCAAACTCTCAAATTACTTTCTATAATAAAAATAAATGGAAAAAATGAATTATCAAAATGGAGATTTGCACCTTGGGCTAGCTTATTCAATGTTGAAGACCATTGCTTTGAGGACTTCTTATAAGCAGCAAGAATTAGATCCATCTGCAACATGTAAAACACAAATGAACCAATTCCAACTTCACACAGATTTCACTCTAAGTTCAGTAAGAAATATCTTATCAATTCCTAAGACTTCCATTAACAAACCAGTTATAAGGTAGAACCGTCACGGTGCTTAATGTGTACAGATGATATGAACATGGTAAGGCAAAGCAACACCCATTTACAGGTGTTTCTTTTGTCTGAAATCCATATTTCATTGATTGTATGGTTTGAGGATGGAAATAAATAGATTCTGTGGAGAATGAACAAGAATGATACAAGCACCACATGTTACAAATGCCGTACATGATATGGAAATGCAAACATGCCAGTATAATTATCATAATTTCCACCACAGCCTGGTGCTACATGCGGACTTTCAGAGCAACGGGAAAGAATAAAAGAAAAGAACCAGCGCACCTTTCAGCACTAAAAAATTTGGTACGAATCAAAATGCAGAAAAGTTGCTGAGCTCGAAGCATTCAAACCCAGGTTGCCAAAATATTTGAACTATTACCATTTCATCTATTCTTAACAAAAAGGTGGATTGCTCTGAAGACATGTATAACAAAACAAAAGGAAAAAGCTTATGTTTACCACATTTTAAATGGACATAAACATAAAATTATATCACCAGAGATGATATAATTACACAGAAGACAATACACATGCTTACCACATTTCCACATGAAGAGTGCATAGAGAGTAATGCTCGTTCCAGTACATAAAGATCAACTGCTTTATCTTCTGGAAGAGTTGACATGAAGCTTAGACCAAAGTCAATTAGTACCTGCCAGAAGAAAGTGGTATTCAACAATGAAAAAAACTTCCCCAAACGGAATCCAAACATGGAACACGAATATAATAGACTTTCTTAAACATATACTCCCTCCATCCCAAAAAATTTGTCGCATTTTGGGACCTGTACTTTTTATGACTAGTGTTTACATCTGCGGAATTTTGTATGTTGGTTCCAATAATTATAAGTTTTTAGCCTGTCTAATACGGAGACTTCAAACTTGCTCGTGGTGTAGTGGCAGTTGGGACTAAAAAGTGGGGCCACATAAATTTTATATTTTACTATCTCTATTGCAAACCTGGAGCGTGATTTCCACGCCACATACAATTACCATCTCTTCCATATTTATAAAAGAAAGCCACGTGCATAAATGAAGTTGATAGACATGTGAATTCAAATAGCAATTATAGGGCCCATAATTTGGTTTGAATGTAAAGTATCCTTTACTAATCACATGATCTAGGGGTAAATGTAGGAAGTTACAAGAAAACTCATTGCCATTTTTGGTAAGTGCCAAAAGTTTTGGGACAAACCAAAAAGGAAAGTATGACACCTTCAATGGGACGGAGGGAGTAATTAAATATATAGAAAGAAGGCAACAATAAACAGGAGGCAACAATAAACAGGAGACTACCTACCAGCTGATTGGTCCCACTTCGAACTAACATGTTTGATGTTGTCAAATCACCATGTACCCAATTAAGGCCACCGTCGTGCAGTTTTCCAATTGCATCACCAATCTGTGTTGCAATATCATCCATCCTTTCTTCAATAATACCATGTGCTCCAAAGTCAAGAAATATCTCTTTGACTGAGGGACCTTCAACATACTCAAAAGTCAGGGAATGCAACACAGGGTCAACAGCATAAAGCACTGGAGTAGAAACCCCAAGTCTCTTGCTTTAGTCATGCACCTAGCTTCCTGCTCCAACAATTAAATTACAAGAGTAAGGTAGGGAAGCCATCCGAGCAACTAAAACGGACGTGAGAACTCCATCCAGAAAACTCACCGCATTTAAGCGTTTAAGAGTGAGCTTTGAGTCCAGTGATGGATGCCTGTACTTCTTGGAGAACCGCTCCTTGATAATGGACCTTCTACCAACGAATATTGACTCAAATACCCTCTGAGGAATGAGAGATAACATTAGGAGAATAAGAAGAAATAAACTGGAGCAACATAAGTCTAAACACGTAGAAATCTATCTTCCATGATAAATGAAGGGATAACTCAATATCTTCCATTGGAGTATATCATAAACAGATGAAGTTCCCTTGCCGTTTTGATATTTACACCTAGACCCCTTTCTTGAATTGTGTATGTAATCAAACATGATAAGGGAATTGAGTAATGTTATTCACATATTCATATAGATATCCAATATCCTCGTTTGAGCGTTAATAAAAGAACTAATTTTGGCCCACAAATGCACGTTCACACAGCATAAAATAAGTATCTTCCTTTAGAGTATCTCAAAGATAGATGAAGTTCCCTTATGTATTGAAACATGATAAGGGAATTATTGATGTAGTAAAAACATTCATATAGATATCCAATATCCTCATGTGAGAGTTAATAAAAGAACTAATTTTGACCCACAAATGCAGGGTTCATACAGCAAAACATAAGTATCTTCCTTTGGAGTATCTCATAGATAGATGAAGTTCCCTTGTCGTTTTGATTTTTACACCTAGACCCTTTTCTTGAATGAGATTATATGTGTAAGTACTGAAACATGATAAGGGAATTGACTGATGTACTAAAAACATTCATATAGATATCCAATATCCTCGTGTGAGAGTTAATAAAATAACTAATTTTGGCACACAAATACACGTTCACAAGGCATAACGGCAGCCAACCCCACCCAAGCACTTTCGCCTAGCCTTTCTTATCCCCTCCAATGACTGACAGCATGAACCCAAAACCAATCCCTGTAAATCTTTCCACTACTAAATGTCTCATCCTCCCCAATCACCTTTCTCTGTTCCCATTACTCAAGGTACTCTCAACTGCCCCACAAATCTCCCTCTCCACCACCCAACTCACTGTTTCTTCTCTTCCTTACCTCTCTTTCTTCTTCCACCATCACTTTTTCCTGGCTGAGACCACCCTTAGACCAGCTTTCACCCCTTCATCCAGCTACACATCTCGCCTCTTTTCACAAAATAACTCTCTTTGGCTACTTCCTAAGTAATTCATGTCAGTTGTCACACAAGCATTTAAGGAGTTCAGTTCCATTCAGTTCCACTCAATCATTATCTATTATGCAGATTTGCTTTTAAATGCAAAGTCGCTAGTTGAAAGAGCTTCCTAGTTTATGAATACGACTATTTACAGTTCCTTTTTTTTCCCTGTTTCTTTGTTTTGTGGGAAAGGGGTGCAGTGTAGGCAGTTTCTATAATGTTGGGAACGGGGTGGCTATGGAGTTGAGGGGCCCAAAGTGATGACTAAGAGGGGAGACAGCTGTAGAATTGAAGACAGCCTTCAGTTGTGAGGAAGAGAGAGATGTGGGGACTTCTTTAAATTACATTGATGCCTCAATAGAAAGTCAATTGGACCTAATCTCTTTTACTCGGAAGGCCAAGTCCATTATTGGGACCCAAGCGAAAATGTCATCAGTTGATCAATTCTACTAGAAGCTTATGAGATTAAGCATTTAGTGATATGGCAGAATTCTACACCTTAAACATGTTATAAGAAGCTATTCCATAGGTAATCAATGAAAATACTTCATAGTTAAGAAATTTTAACTAATAGACAATATGATGTAAATTTCATTATAAGAGTTTGAAATACAATATTTAGCTTCAACATTTGGTCTGAGACTTTCTCTCGTAATCAGTGATTCCTTATTTTTGCCATATGTGTTTCATTGGTTTCCTTCTATTCAACTTCTCCTTTGTCTTATTACTTTGTACCTTTCTCATTCTAAACTTAAATTCTTAATCCATTGAAAAACCTACCTACCTTGTGCATCAAGGCAGCAAGAGAAATATGGGGTAGCAGGGTGGAAATGAGGGTTACTTTGGGTTATTATTTTTGTTTTTTGGGGTGGCGGTGGAGGCAAATAACTTTTAGGCAGAGGACGCAGATTGAAGAGATAGACGGTGTGACGAGAGTACTTTCTTGTGGAATATCTTTTATTTACAAATAACTCTAATCTAGCAGCTAGTGTAGTCAATTTGCATAGCCTACACACATTCTTTTACTGTTACTCCGTTTAGTGAGGGGTTGGGTTACAACTAGTTACTGAGATTGTAAGGGACCAGACTGTATTTGTGTCAGAAAACTGGGTTAAAGAGGTTTCTGAAGTTATTCCATAACCGACACTTGAAGTTAAATGTGGCTAAAATCCAATTGGAAACTTGAAAGCTAACACATCAAGGACGAAATTTAGATATGGCCTGTAACTTATTTTTATATGTTATTTCTGTTCCACGTCGAAAGAGCTTGTTGATGTCTAATAACTAAAATTCATTTTGTGAACCAAAAAAATCTCAACCAAAATATTTCAAAGAAAATATGTCAACACCGAATTTAGGCAACAATAGGTACTCAAACGCTTGTTCTCAGCAAGCTGCTTTTTTGCAATTGAAAAACCAGTTAATTTTTAAAAAAATGTGAAAAAGCTGGAAAGATGTTTTTGTTTTGCATGTCTAGAAAAGCTAAAAGCTGTTTTCAAAAGCTACCCAAGGCATGCCTTTAAAAAAAAAGCTTTTTTAAATTTCAATTATAACAGCTGCTTTGAGCTTATTATAAGTTGTCGAGACTGAGCACTAATAACAACTAATCCATGTGCAAATAACCATATTAACATGGCAGTCCAAACAGAATTACTCTATCCCCTATGTTGATTTTGAATAGGATTAACAGAGAGCTTAGTTCAAAGCCATTAATTGATGAAGACACAACAGAGAAACAGACCAAGCAAAAGATAATGATCTTTTTTGGTACCGGGAAGCAATGGAAACAAAACACAACACAACCAATACAGGGTTCTTCAAGACACCATACTTACCACCAGGTTCATGAAGTGACTTAGCTATTAACTCTTTAGTCAAAAGAAGACACATGCATAACTGTATGTTATGAAGGAGGGTAGTTTTCAGGATGCCAACCTTGTGGCACTTGAAATTGTTATGTAGCGAAATTAAAAGCCCAAATTCATCTAACTTACTGCCTCTGCGCCTTGATTGATCAAAACTAAGGAGCTTTGTTTTAAATCTGCATCGATACACATTCTCCATGTGGATCTTAATAGAGAAGAGCTATTTGTAATATATGTTATATCTGCAAATAAGCAGAGAGAGTTACAACACAAGGGAACAGTTCTAACTCAGTAAAAGATAAAATATAGGAATTCTACATGATATTTAATTACATGATGTTTATAACTAATCTCATTAGGTGAAATAGTAAATCCATTCCAATAAGTACCAAGGAAAAAGTTTACTAAAAGCTAATCAATAAAAGACAAATATAAACTTATGATTAACAAAACATAGTAACAGGGTTGCATTTTTTTAACTTAAAAAAAATGCCACTCAAAAACCATCTAAAACACAGGTTAACAGCTAATTTTAAACACATTTAAGGAACTAAATTCTAGAATACAGCTCAATGCAGATACTATCAGCTCATGCATACATGAATTTGTTTGGATACATTTTGTATAAGAGATCAATTAATGTTTTTAGGTAACTAATACACAAATAAATAATACCATTATCACAAGAGGTGCTAGCGCCAAAGTCCTAGAGCATAGTTACCGAAAACTCTCCCCTTCCATACAAATTGTGTCCAATTCATGCGTATCAAAACATGATTCATTTGCGTTTCGAAATGTGCCAATTCACGTTTCAAAACATCAAATACAAGAAGGATGCCTTATTTCTTATTTCTTTTCCTTCTTTTGTTTCTCTATTTTTCATTTATTTATTGAAATAATGAGAAAATACTCTCTAAATTTACTAATGAGAACTATTTCGCATTGGATTTGTTTTTCATTTTTGTTAAGGAGGATTGAGGTTCTTAAAAGTTGAGCATTTACTTTTCTCTTGTTACGAAAAATTCAACATTTACTAGAAGCTTAATATCTAACCTCCAACAACTACTTCGTTATTATTCATCTACTTTTTCTAAAGAAACTCTACTTAATATGCATGCTTTCCATGGAAATAAAAAGTTTTAAACTTGTTTGTTTTTTAGAAATTTCTTAACATTATATTGAAAAAAAGTATTTGAAAACAAAGAGACATTTATGTCAAAGTCACGTATCTTATTTATCTATGTGGATGTACCACGTATATATATAATTATACCACGACTCTAAATGGAGCGTAATAGAACATATTGAGTAAGCCTATCCCTGCGTATTTGATACCTAAGAAAGTGGCACATCGCATCCCCACCGTATTGTGTATCGCGATTCTGGTTACTCTACCCTAGAGCCTAGGCACAAGGCAGGTGCGGGTTTTTTCACATTAGGCCCATAGAACTAAATATGAAAAAAATATGCATTTGCAACACAGAGAATTCCATATTAATACCCAAATTCAAAAGTCAAAGCAAATTATTAACATAAAGAGTCGTAAGCACATAACACACTATCATAGTTCGTTCATAACAGAAACAAATGTGACTACTAAATACCAACAAACAATAAGCTATAAGCAACAAGAGAAGTGGTTATTTGTGAATATTAGCTTATTATTTACTGATCAAATTAAAACATTTTTCAAAAGTTTTTAAGATTAAATAAAATTTTATGCCTTCACATTTACGCAGAATAAATAGAAAGAAATGCAAAAAACCAACGCAGCAACAAATGAAATAAATGTAGGAATAAAAATTAAACACTGATAGACAACAAAAGCCACTCAGATACACCTGGGAAAAAAAAAAGCAAATAGTTTCATGAATTGGACTGAAGGGAAAAAAGGACCAGAAAAAAATGAAAAAAAAAAGAAGAAAATAGAGAGAGGCAGATAGAAAAGAGAACGACAAAGCTATGGTAATTTTATGAATTGAAAAAAAAAAAACATAATAAGAAGTAAAAAACAGAAGAGAGAGAAGGAGAGGAGCGAGACTGAAACGGGAGAGAGATGGAGACAGAAAGAGAGCGAGACCGAGACGGGGAGAGAGAAGATGGCTTGAAGAAACATACCTGGAGTCGATATGCAGAGTCCAGGTGAGAAGGCGCTCAAGTAAACGTCTAGATTTTAGGGTTCGTTTGGGACGACGGAAAAGAAAAAAAGAAAGGGAAGGTCCGAGTTTTCGTTTTTGGGGGGCTTTTGGCTTTGGCCGAGAACAAAATTGTTACACCCGATTCAATACCCGGAAAGAGAATTGGGTCAATGAATTATCGATTCAATTTTAAATAATAACTAAATAATATATTAAATTGTAAAACATAATTTTTTTACCAACAAAATCTAGATTTAGTAGCAAAATTTAACAAATTTATACAATTATAAATCTATATTATAAAACTAAAGTCAATTCGAAGGTGAAATTTGACGAAACATCTAAAATTATAAATCTAGAATGTGCAATTAGGCTTAGAACATAAATAACGGTCTATGTATGAAAATCTTGAACTTTATTTATTTATATATAAAATAAGTAGTACCTATGTATTTTGCCTTGATTTACAAGTTTCAGTGTGCTTCAATTATACACATTGTTGGTATTGACCACATTGGCTGTTTTGTTTTTAATCTTTTCATTTCTCTATTTTACAACTGTGACCCCTGAATTCTCTTTGAAAATTTGAGAAAATTTTGACAGTAATTTGTCATCAAGTATTTGCTAATCTCGTATCATGATATTATGTGTCTCGATTAAGTAACCAAAAATCATTAGTTAGTAATTTAATTTAAAAATGAAACAATATAAAAGTTGAAGCACACATCAGGTTATTTTCAATTGCAAATAGCATGATAATACAATAAAAAGTTATTTTTTTGGTAATACAATTTTTAGTACGTGATTCTTGTTTATATTTTTGAAATTCCAAAAGTAGAGTATAATATGTAAAAATTATTCTTACATATTCAAGTTTTAAAAGTCATCCCATGAAATTTTATTTCCTATTTCTCTTTAATTTCTAATCAGACCCATGAAATTAATATAGAAGGAAATTTACTTCGATTAGAATTAATTCCTAAAATGAGCAATCATAATTGGTAACTTTTGAATTCAAAAAATATTTCCTTCCAATTTGAAATTTTATTGATCAAGAAAATTCAGGTAATTTACTTTGATATTTTATTTCTAAAACAAAAGTCCAATATTAGTATATTCTTACTACATAAGTAGTCTTTATAAAAAAAAACCCTTCAATCTTGGAGATATATTTTATTCCTTAAGTTTAATAGTGAGAGTAATTTCGACCAAAACAAAAAAAAAAATCTAAAACACATCATCAAATTTCCTCTCGTCCATTGAAATTTTATTTCCTATTATTCTTTAATTTCTGAAAAGACTCATGAATTTTTATTATAGAAGAAAATTTATACAAATCAAGTTTCATTGTAAGATTGAATTCAAAAAAGACCGGTGTTATTGCCAGAGCAATTTTTATCCATCCAGAGCAATTTTGTTCATATGAACAAAATTACCCCTATGGTCAAACCTTCCAATTGGGACCCAATTTCTCTGCTCTCTCGTTCTGTAGTGTCTGTTGTTTGTAATATCAGTCATCAATTCATTGTCAAACCAATTGAAGAAATTTCCAAGCGAAATTACTCATGAAAATTGAGAAAATAAAACAAAAGCAACCCTATTATTTAAATGTAATATATATATAGTATATATATATATATATATATGAGTATATATATTGATTGAAATTTCCATAATAAATTACTTCGAAAATTGTATAATAAAACAAAAGCAATACTTTGAATCTGTCTCTTATATATATATATATATATATATATATATATATATATATTTTGGTGATTTTCTTCTTTGTATTAACAAAGCTTTGACCGAGGTCGGACAGTGTTTAGAACAGGGTCGAATTTTGAATTAACCGGTCTGGGTTGGATGAGGCGGCGATGAAGCAGTGCAGTGAAGAAAGAAAGTCGGCGGCGGTGAAACTAGCGGCGAATGAGGGTTTGGAGATGAGGGATTTGATGGGAGTAAAGGGTAAGAGATAAAGCAAAAACCTGACCTTAAGCGAACGGTGGTGGTGGATGTCAGAGTGGTGATAGTTGTGGCGGTGGCAGCGGCAGCGGCAGCGGCGGCGGTGGTATATGAGATGGCACAGGGGGAATGGTGATTGTGTGAAGAGTTTACGTGTTTTGGCCGCCTACGTGAGAGAGAATATGAGAGTTGAAATCGAAATCCAAGAAAGAATAAGAGGTTAACGATGGTCGGAGATTTGGATCTGAAGTAGTTGCAGTAGTTGAAAGGCATAGAAACGAAACTGGAATAATTGTCGAGTACTGAGCAGAGGCATTAGTGGGACCAAGTAAGAGTATTCAAAGATAATTGATTTCACTTTTGAAGGGTAATTTTGTCTAAACAAATAATATCGCTCTCGTTGAATAAGAATTGCTCTGATAATAACAGCAGTCTTCGAAAAATATTTCCTTCCAATTTGAAACTTTATTGATCAAGAAAATTAAGAGATTATTTCTTAGTAAGTTTGAGAAAGTTTATTCAAAAAATATTTCCTTCTAATTTGAAACTTTATTGATAAAGAAAATTAAGGGATTATTTCTCAGTATGTTTGAGAAAGTTTATTTTAAACTTCCATAATTAATATAGTAAAATGTTATTGCTCGAGTGAATAAGGAATTTAACTTTAGAACATTAAACTCCTAACAAAAACCACACTCCTACCATTCGAATGGTAATTGTTTCTTCTTTGTACTTTCTAATTTTCAAAAGTTTCTAACATCCCTTCCCAAACAATGTTTGTCTAATTTAAAGTATTATTCCTCATAAAATATTAAGGAATGTTATTTTGAAAATCTTATAATTAATATAGTAACTCTATGTTTTTTAAGGAAACTTTCTTTGATAAAAATTGTATTTCTAAAATAAAAAGACCAATTTTGATATTACTTGAATAGCCTCAACAATGGTTTGAAAAGTCCTTCAATCTTGGGGATATATTGTAGTCACTAAATTTTGTATTGAGGGTAATTTCAGTAAGAAAATTTAAAACTCCATCTTTTAATATACTATAGATATAGATAGATAAATTGATTTGTCTAGCTCTCAGTAATTCCGTGCTCTTTAGTTCAAGATCTTGAATTCCTGTCACGTTATTTATGTTCTACCTGTTTACAGTCTTTGAAGTGTTGTGCAACTTTCTTTGTCAAACCTGTGAATATCTGCTATGCACAAACCTTAGTGACAACAAAAAATATGAACTTCCTATGACACAGAGCAATTGTGTATTCAGATATGACTTTCAATTGTGAATCATTAGACCATGTTGGGCAGGATGTGTTAATGGCCCCTACTACACTACAAAATTAGGAAAATAGATGGCTGCGTGAATGAACACATTCATATCTCAATATTTTTTTCATTAAATTCTAGTCATTTTCTTGTATGGACTTGAGATTTTGATCAAGCAAACTATGTTTCGGACAACTGAATTCTAGGCTTATCCAGTTTGCATAATTGATGTGAGGTGAGTTCTCACTTCTGTTTGTTATTTCTTTTCTTTTTGTGTTTAAGGAAAAATGTTGTTATGTCCCACAAATGAAGAACTGGGATTGATCCAATTACTTGAGATTTATTGGCTGTTATGTGTAATCTTGATTCTATGAATTCAATGGCAATATTTCAGCACTGGTTTTTTATAATTTTGAATTTAAAATTTTTCAGGTTGTCACGTTTATTGAAATATTAGCTATTCTGAATCCATAGATTCTAATATCTAGCACATTTAACAGTTAAATGAACAAGAGTAAAGAGCACCTAAGTTGGAATGAATAGATACAGGTGCATACAGCATACTCTTATTCACTTAAATGTTGCATATCAAAGTTTATCCCTAATGCTTTTCGAGCGAATTCGAAAGGGATACTTGGAACATTTGAGGCTGATGATGTTATTCTAGTATCATAATTTTTGATGTTTTAGTCGTAGTAACCAGAAATTAAGTGTCGCTTATACTAGGAAATGTGGTATAGATACGGAGACGCGATTCAACACTTTTTAAAGTATCGGAGACGTAGGGGAAAGTTTAATTAATACGTCACAATACACTACTTTTTAAAAAAATTGCTACATTATGGTATAAGAAAATAGTTTGTATGTAGTATTAAATTTCTAATAAATATTGAACTTTTAGTGACTAGAGAAAACTGAAAATATTCAACTTTCAAGAATTATTATCCTTAATTCAATACTAAATAGTTCTAACTAGGTAAATTTAGAGAATATTTTTTCATTTTTTCAATAAATAAGGATTTGTTACCTTTAATATTCTGAAACGTGAATTGTCACGTTTCGACACACAACTGAATTGTATTTCGATATGCATGAATCGGTAGCAGCTCGTAAGGGTGGGACGAATTTCCAGTAACTATGGTTTTAGTTATAATCTATACTATAATAAAAGAGGGAGTTTAAATTAGTAATTTAGATTTGGGAAAACTATTCTATTAGTCCTTTACATTACCCATTTATATTTATTTAGTCCCTCACTTTTAAAATGATGATTTTTAGTCCCTTACATTACCCATTTGTATTTATTTAGTCCCTCACTTTTAAAATGATAATTTTTAATTTCTCACAAATGTAAAATGTCGAATTTCGTTATCTAGACTAAATCCCTAGCACTTTTTGGTCTGAATTAATCGTATGTTGTTCACAACATGACATATGTTTTGAGTAAAATTTAGGAACTCGTTTTTCCTTTCCAACACAAAACTCGAGTATCGAATTGGATTATAAATTTTGAAAAAAAAAATACCACAAGTCAGATATTGAAATAATTTTAAATACAAACAAATTGCTTATCAACCACTTACTTCATATCCTTCGCACTTATAAAACATTCTACTCAGATGAATTTATAAATTTGTTCTCGAAAAATATGTCATGTGAACAATACATGACAAATTTAGGCAAAAAATATTCGAGATTTGATTCAGGAACCAAAATTCAACGTTTTATATATGTGAGGGGCATGACAAATTTATGCCAAAATGCTTGGGATTTGATTCAATGACCAAAATTCAATATTTTACATTTGTTAGGGACTAAAAATCATCATTTTAAAAGTGAAGGACTAAATAAATACAAATGTGTAATGTAAGGGACTAAAAATTATCATTTTAAAAGTGAGAGACTAAATAAATACAAATGCGTAATGTAAGGGAACTAATATAGTGGTTTTCCCTTTAGATTTTCTTTCTCAAGTTACCCTCACTATAAAATTTAATGATTTTGTTATGTTCCCAAATTTAAATGCTTTTTTTTTTATATATAATTATTTAGGTCATTTGTGTGAATACTCCTCAAAGAGTAAAGGAGGAAACCAAACCTACTTTTATGACTTCATATTAGGAAATAAATTTTATTGAGGTAAATTTTCATACGTAACAGAGTATTAGGAATGAATTTAGAAATTAAAGAAGAGTAGAATACAATTTTATTGGGATGGATTTTAAAAATCAATATTAATAAAGAAAAAAAGTTTACGTGAAAAATAAATTTACATATTTTAGTTATTTTTTTGAACCCTCAGAGAAATTAAGATTAACCTATTCGAGATTTAATTAGATAAAGTCATTAAAAGAAAGAATTTAATTGAATAAAATTTGTTATTAAACAAATTACACATATAATTATTATCAACATATATAAGTTATTATTACATTAATAGATCGTTACTAGACGATATTTATATGCAATTAAAGAGCTAATAGTTTATTAACAAGTCTATTATAAGAAAAAGGAAAAATTAGTTTGAGAAAAGAAAAAGAAGGAAAATAAGGCTATTTCAAAGGGTTAAATACCATTTTTTTTCCCCAAAAACTAAGTGAAAAGTCTCAATATGGCTTTTTAAATTGAAAAGGTCTCAATTTGACCCTCCAAATTGAAAAAAAAATTATTATAGTCCTTCAAATTGAAAGAGTCTCATTTTGATCCTCTAAACTAAAATAAATGTCCTAGTGTGGGCTCCAAAACTGAAAGATTCTCAATTCAGTCAACCAAATTAAAAATCTATTTTGATTTGCCCTCTAAATAGAAAACGTATATTGATACAATAAAATATCATTAACCCTTTAAAAGCATAAAAGTTTTAAAATGTATTTCAATCTTAATAATTACTTTTAAGACTTCATATTAGAAATAAATTTGATTGAAATAAATTTTCATATGTAATAGAAAATTTTACTAATGGATTTAGAAATTAAAGAAGAGTAAGAGATAATTTTATTGGGATGGAATTTAGAAATCAAGCAATAATAAAAATAAAAATAAAATTTACTTAAGAAATAATTACATATTTTAGTTGTATTTTTGGACCCTGAAAGGAAGGAAAAAAACCCTAAAAAAACTAAAAGAGGAAATAAAACTAGCCTTTTTGAGATTTAATTAAATAAGTTATTAAAAAAGAACTTAATGGAATAAAATTTCTCACTAACTAGAATTACGTATATAACTACTATCAATATAGGTTGTCGATACACTTATAGACTAGACAACATTTATATGCCATTAATGAAATTAACAATTTATTAACAAGTCCACTAAAAGAAAAAGGAAAAATTCGTTTGAGAAAAGTAAAGAAGGAAAACAAGGCAATTTTAATGTGTTAAATACCATTTTGCCCCTAAAACTAAGTAAAAATCTCGAAATAGCCTTTTAAATTGAGAAATCTCAATTTCACCCTCCAATCCATTGAAATATTTCAGTGTAGTCCTCTAAAGTGAAAGAATCTCATTTCGGTCCTCTAAACTAAAAAATGTCTCAATAGGGTCCCCAAAACTGAAAGATTCTCAATTTGACCCTCTAAACTAATTTTTTTTTTTAATTTGCCCTCCAAAACTAAAAATATATTCCGACACAACAAAATACTATTAACTCTTTAAAAGCGCACAAGTTTAAAAATAAGTTTTTAATCTTAATATTACTTTATAGCTAAAAAGATTATTTTGAAGTATATTTCTATGTAGAATGGAAGGTTCAATTTAAATAATAGGAATTATCCTAACAAAAAAAAAAAAGTAGGACTTATCATGTACAAATCTTTTAGACTCTTCCAAAAGAATAATTATAAAATCTTTTTTCTAATTTGGATACAAAAAGAAAAGGAAATAAAAGAATGAAGGAGACATAAAATTACTTAAAAAGTCTCAAGGTCATCTAAACTTGAATTAACAAAAATGTTATCGGTTATCTTTCATTGCGATATTATCAATATCTTCACCTTCTTTGACCAATGTTGTTTATTTTGTCTCTATTGTTGTTGTCTAAAGATTTATTGTCGAAAATATGATAAAAAAAATTGACTTATGTGTGGTGTACTAAAAACAAGAGGGGTTGAAAAATGTGATCCATTTAATTTGTTTTTCTTAAAAGACTATACTCGTTTTAAAAAAAAAAAAACCTATTCCCCTACCAATTAGTGACTCAAATCCATGACCAATGGCAATAGACCGGAAGCGTCTTATCACTTAAATTGTACTTTGTTGTCAAAAAGACCATACTCATTATTTTGCAATTCTTGCTTTACTTTTAATTCCCTGTTAATGCATTGAATATATAGCACCTATTTAATCTAAGTTACATTTTGCCTATAATCAAAAGTAGTTTCTAAATTATATTAGTTTAAATTTCTTGATAGATAATTATTATCTTCTTGCAAATTTAAAGTGTGCTTTATCTAATAAAAGTTAAATACGGAATGTCTATTGTATATTACTTTTGAATTATTACTGTATTAATTGATAGCTATTGCAGTTATATATGATTGATTTTATTCGATATTGATTTTATTCTATCAAATAAAATCTACAGTATGAATATCTAACTTTTAGTTTACTACTATACAGATTTATCATTTTAAATTAGTAAATTTTCTACCATAACTTGTCTAGTGGTAGAATTTTTTTTCACATTTCCTTGATATAATATCAATAATTGTGCAAACTATATATTTAAGAGAAATCTTTATTTCCTAAATTAGAAATTATAATTTAGTATTTGCATGCAAATGGTTCCTTCAAATTAGTTCTAAGAGACGTCTAAAAATTTAAAAATAATCAAATACCCTAATACTTGATAAATCCACAGTTTTAGGATAGCACTTGAATATTTGAAAAGAATAAAGAGTTCCATAAAGTCTAGAATTTGTCAACATTTTTTCAAGGCTACACTCCCTCCTTTGATTACTAAACTTGTAGAATGGCTATAATAATTAGGAAATTCTAATACTTACATTATGCTCTCATTTGATGATTTTTTTAGATTTTTCCTATTTTCGAAATTGTAGAAAATACCAATGAGTTCATGGTACAATACTTCAATAATTTTCAACCAAGGAATGGACTTTTATTTTTTAATTTTCAAGGCAGATATGTTATTCACAGGACATAATTATTTATATTTTATGAAATTATTTGAACTATTAAAGTAAACTGATCTCTTATGTTTTCAACAAAGTATATCCAAAGAAAATACATAAAAATCACCTATAAGCGAATATTTTTCTAAACTCATGCAAACTAAGTATAAACCAAGTCATTATTTGACAAAAACATTCTTTAACTTAGTTAAAGACTAAGCATAAATTATATAAGAGGAAAATAAAATGAACTAAAAAGTCAAATAATTAGTATTTCAAACATACTTTACTATTTAATTTATAACAATAAAAATCAAACAATTAGTATTTTTAAATTTGCACGTGCTCCTATACTAGTACAGACATAAAATTTTCAAATTGCAGATAACTGCAATTATACGATTATTGAATGACTAATGGGAATTCTACAGTTTCTTTTAGAGAGCCATTTCATTGACTTTAAAAACTTATACAGTATAAACTTTTTAAGCACTTAATGTTGTACTGTACAAGCATTTAAAGTATAAAAGAATGATTTCTAATTTAAAACATAAAAGAATGATTTCTAAAAGAGACCGTAGAATTTCCCGTTAAAAGTTTCGAATTACAGATAACTGCAATTATACGGTTATCGAATGACTAATGCAATTGTTCATCGGATGATTTAGAGATGAATGAGTCTAGAAAGCACTTTTTCCGCAAATGTGTTACTTGCCTAATAGGATGAGGCTTTCTATTTGGTAATAACTCTGATCTGTTTCCAAGAACTAAAGCATTTGGTTTGATTTATCTGTCAGGTCAGGAGATCTGTCTGGATAGATGCTATGGATCAAGGGTTCTTTTCCTTTCTGAAATTTTTACTCAGTTATATGTAGAACTTTGATGGACTGCAATAAATGATGTATTTTACATAATTGGTTCCAAGTCTCCTGAAAAGGTTCATTAACTGTGTCAAATTAGTGATTTGATTGATTACTCCAGAGGCAAAATCCCATGAAGATGGAAGAAATGACAAACATGGCTTCTATTTTGCAGTTGACGAGGAAAAATATGAATGCTGATCCACACTGTGACTACGAATAATATTAATGTTACTCTCTGGATGCTGAAGCTTGAAGCAAAAATCCTAGAGCTAATTAAGCTGGTAATTTGTTGCTCTGGAAGCCATTGCTGCCTTATGTATTCTGTAACCACCAATTCTTTTTGCAAATTAAAACACTTAGCATGCCTTTACGAGCTATTTTGTAATACACCAATTTCATTACTCGTCTTTGCTTTAGCCCTTCAAAACTTGGAGGTGCTTGACAGCCATGGGAGGACCTCTCGTATGACTGGAACAACTGCTTGACGGCATTCAAGTCGTTTCTTCAGACTATACAACTAATCGTGGTAGAACCTTAAAAGAATGATAGAAATTGTTAGGCATAAGATTACAGATTTGTTTTTAGAGTCCTGTTCTTCCTAAGTATGTTTGTGGTATGTGGTAGAACCTAATTGCTTTGGTAGGGTCACGTACATGGATTAGGTCAGTAACATCAACTAATCCAGGGATCAGCATAGGCCCCTAATAACTTTGTGGAAAGTTCAAAAGAAGAGCATGAAATCAGAATATCACGCTGAGCTGCTTCTGGAGAGGACCTGACTTATGTTCTCCCACCTTCTGTTCTTTGGGAATGCATGTAACAACTAGGCGATGCATCATTTTCTGATTGGCTACAGATTATCGTAATTTTCTGAAGTCTGAAGATTGTCAAATTTTGATACTAAGTACTCCACCCTTGTATTTCTATGTCAGATGGTAAGAAAATTGCTTTCACCAAGAATATATCACCTGCAACAAATAATAAGTCAGTGAGTACTTCTAGTTACACAGGAGTTGATCAATGATCAGTATCCATTAAGATACATCATTAAGATTGTATGATTTCACTGTTCAAGACAAGGGTAACTAACTAATGCTTCTTTTCAATCAAAATTGCATCTTGAGCTCATTTGTACGAATCTGATTTACTTATCCATTCATCTTAGATCACTCTATCTCTGTTAAATTGGACTTGAAAATTCTGAGTTGCTGTTATTCAAATTGTATCTTGAACCTTGCTATTAAAAGTCATTTGATGCTAGTCTAAATTTGAACACTTACTTCCTCTTAAAAAACTTTAGGAACTCTTTCCATTGAACCAAAAGGCAAGTGCATTCACAGTAATTAGATTTCTTTGGATGTCCTTCTTGGTGTAACACCATCGATTATCAATCCAGGTTTACATCGATATAGTAGGCATTACTTCCCCTACTGTAGTTTAACAAAAGGACATGCATTTCATAACTTCTATCCATTTTCTGAGTGTTTATGGCAGAAGTTTTTATTTTACCCAGGTGCTCCTCTCCCTCCTAACCTCTAGTGACTTGAACCATGACCAATAGATCATAGGGGAAGTGTCTGACCATCTAAATTACACTTCATTGTCATTATGACAGAATTTTTTGTAGTAGATGATGGCAGAAGTTTCATTTTTTGCAAATGTGTAGGCCAGTTGGTGAAGAGAGTAGGCTTTTTCATATTCAAATGATCTCCTTTGATTTCATAGAATCGTGAGGAATGCTGTTATCAAGTTTTTTGTTCAAACTTCGAACTCCATACTTCTGAGGAGAGTAAACTGATGGAAAAATTCAGAAAGAGCTTAGTACAGATGTTTATTTGAATTGCTTAACAAAAGCAAGTTGATTTATACGAGAAACAGGAAAAGTAGAAATGGATTACAGGAAAAGTTAGAGAACTGGACATTCAAGAAAATCATGTGCATTTCCTTCTTTTTGACTATGTTAATTGTTGTTTTGTTTAGTTTATGGCATATGTAACAGACGAATTAGTCACAGGATTATGTATTAAAGAATTGAATCTGTATTAGAAACTAAGTGGTCTTTTTAGGACATGAATTATTGTATGTTTAGGTTCCATGCCTAATTAACAAGCAAGGAATTAATGTAGCCTAACAAGATTGTGAAGTCATTAACAATTATATAACTGCTACAGATATGATCCAGGACAATCAATATCCAAGAGATACATTACATACCACAAAATCTTTAGCAATTTTAGTAACGAAAAACATGTGGGATTTACTGGGAATATTTGAATTGTAGCATCAGATACAAATTTATTACTTGCATACCTAATACATGAAACAAAAACAATATCTATATCTGACCTAACCTTTTCTTGGCCAATCATTGGTTTTGTGAAGGAATAATTGGTAGAGGGCACTTTACAAGCAAAGGTAATGGATCAACACAAAACAGTAGTTATCATATTTTGTTCAACATCTCTTTATATATAAAAATTATTGCGTCCATTACCTAAAGTGCCCACACAATAAATAAGTGTAAGATTATGACATTTTGCATCCTTCAACTATGCATGTTTAGAACTTTGCACCCGAAATTATTAATTTTTACAGTTCACTACCTCAAACTTCTAACTTTTAGCACTTAAGTGTAATCACTTTAGTTCCAGTAAATTTAAAATCCTAAATGATTCCTAAAATACTCACAAGAGGTACAATTTAGCTTGTAGCGAAGGGTCTTTTCAAAAATGAAAGACGGACACTTTTGACTTGAGATGAAGTGATTGCACTTCATTCTAAAAATTAGGTGTGTGAGGTGGCAAATTATAGAAATAAATAGTATGGATGTAAAGTGCTAAACTATCATAGTTGTGGGATGGATAAATGCCACTAACGTTTAATGATATTCATGAATATCTAGAACCATTTTTTTAGATAACAATAGGGCAGTTTCTAGATTGAGCATAAGGGCTTTATTCTTTAAAGAAGGTTGGATTGGACCATATTGTTTAGCTTACACAAGCATGCCAAATGCATGTCCCAAAGACATGGCCTGATGAGGAAGGAAGATGTATTAAAGTCCACCCTGTTATGCAACTGTACCAAAAGGATACTAATTTGATGGAAATATTTCTGTTAAGTGAAAGGAATCATTTTGTGGCATGGTTTTAGGTGGTGACAAGGAAAGGATGTTGACCCCTTAACAAAGGGGATAATACCAAACAAATGCATCTCAAAGCTTGGCTTAATTTTCAACACAAGTGGGTTTATATAATTGGTGATTATTCTAATGTATTGGTTGAAAGGCTATAAACCAAGGTTTTAAAATCAAATGCCACTATATTATTGTTTCTTTTCTTTCATTTTCCCACCTAAAGCAATGTGTTGTTAAGAGCATATACCTATCACCCTCACCTCTATTCTCATATTTAGGGCCACATAACAAATACAATCAATAATAAATTTGTATGTACAAAGTAAGTAAAGGTAATGATAATATGAAAGAAGATGTATTATAATGTTGGGATCCAATATCAGTCAGTCATATATCTGCTTGTGTTCCAACCTTCCCTAGGACTATAAAAGGATAAAGAAAATAGCTTAATTTTTTTTATTTTCTCCCTAGCTTTTACCTTATTGTGAAAGAAAAAATTATTGTCTCATCTACTTTGTTTAATCATTTTTCTCATGTTAGTATTAGTTCCAACACAGAAGGAGTAGTGAAAAAAGCAAGCGAAATTCTAAGTATCAATTATTCAGTATCAATTGAGTGCTAATTGAATGACACTAATAATTTTTAGTGTTAAGTACAACTACATAATACCGTCAAACAATTCAAAAATAAAAACTAATTATAAATTTACTTAATAACATTTTTTTTATTAACATTAAAAAATTGACATTGAAAATCTCATTTGCTATATATAAAGGGACCAAATGAAACAGCACAAAGAGCCAGGTTAGGGGAGAAGTGGAGTAGGTGTCGCTTGATTCTAGTGGGTTCACTTCCTAACTCCTACCCAAATACCCCACCTTGATTCTTTTATGTACAAAATACCGATCTATGATTTGTTTTTGTTAGTACTTTTTTAGTTCTTTTTGTTAATTCCAATATACATCCCTAAACAATTGCTGATTCGCATTTTACCCTTTAAATTTATTAATTTTAGCACTTTAATATCTTATATGATCAATTTGTGGCATATTATTTGAAAATGGTTGAAAACCAATAAGTTGCTAATATTTTTTTTTAATGAAAATACTTAATACCTAAATTTACATTTGTTTACTAAAATACTCTCCAATTCTTTGTTGTTCAAAGTCTTTCCATTCAAAGAACAGCTACTAAAATTTACTAATTCTCAATGGATTTGAGCAATATCTATAATTTAATAGTATAAGGCACTTAAGGTTTACAATTGGTAGTTTAAGATACAAATCACAAATTGATAATAGTTAAAAAGCGAAAATTGCAATTAAACCTTATTCATTTTCAAACCCCCATATAGCCAAGCAAAACGGCCTTAAAGCAAAGTAGTTTTCAAGAACACGATTTTGTGTACCATTGGATAAGCAAAGTCTCATTTCACATATCAAATACTATTCGTTACTTCTACAACAGAATAATTGACAGTTTTATTCACAAAATTGAGAAGAAAGAAAAGCAGATAGATAGAAACCTATGAAAGATCACTAACACATGGTGTCATCACACGAGAAAATACTAGCATAGTTTTGGTTTTGAATTCTATGTGTAAATTTTATGATCAAAATTAAATTTTATAAAATTTTTATTTACATCAGTTGATATTATAAATTTTTTAACAGTTAATCTACATCACAAAATCTATAAATAAAATTAAAAACTGAATTTAAATAAATATTTTTCCATCACAAGGGCATAATGGAGAGAGCTTGAAAAGAGAGGCATGCTTTAAGAGGAAGAATTAGTGGCCCGCTTGTATATTTTCTGTAATGTTAATTAAATTATATAAAATAAATGATATTAAGTAATAAAATTTTAATAAAATTTAATTTTAAATATAAAATTTATATGTATAATCTAACGCCGGGTCTGTAAACGTAATATTTTCCTTTTTCTATGGTTTTGTTGTACTGTTTGAAACATGACTTGTAAAAAAGAGGACTTTTCGGTGTGGTGTGCCTAAGAATCCCATAGAAAAACTGTGGTAAACATTTGAAAAACTCCCACTTTCCATCCCCACTTTCTATAACTACTTGTCTTCTAATACTAGGCTAGTTTCCAACACTTGGCTGCTGCAGCTTCTTCTTTCAGAGGCACAAGAATGGTCTGAAACATCCTGCATGCATGGCTAGACAAGGAGTTGGTGAGGCAGCTGGTTTGTCAAACTCAGCACCTTCACATCATTATCTTCATCAAAATACTATGCCATATGCTATTTTTCGTGGGCTCAATCCTCCCACCACATCCTTTATGTATTCTTCCACCACCCCAGATCATTAAGTTCTTCATTTTTCTTATTTTGTGTGTGAATTTTCCATTTATATCTGACATGGGGTGTAAATATTTTGGCGTTACAGTAATCAAGAAGGATCTGCTGAATTTGATTTTGGAGAGCTAGAGGAGGCTATTCAGCTTCAAGGAATTAAGATCAAGAATGATGAAGCCAAAACATGTATGCATCATTTTCTTTCTCCATTCTTTTACTACAAATTTTTCTGAAGTTTGCAAAGTACTAATAACCAACTTCTGAAGTCTAAAGCAAAGAGAGAAAAAAGATGCATATTTGGTCTAAATGGGGCCAGTGGGGGAGGGCTTACCATTTCTAATACAGAAATCATTCTTGGATGATTTTTTAAAAAGAGGGAAACCGAAAATGGGTGATTAGTTTCTTCTATTTTTATGGAAAATCTTTGTTAGTAAATGCAGAATGACTAAAAACTATCATCGGAATCGCACGGCTGTGCTAGTCGCTCATTGTAGAGTGAACTACTTATTTTGATGAGGTTTGCAAGTTTTGCAAGACTTGATTTTTTAACTGATTTTCTGGAGATTTGGCTTTCGATTGTATGCAGCTTTATATGTATCAACAGTCAGCAGGCCTTCTAAGCAACTCTGGAAATGTTCCCTTCAAATAGGCTCCTTCAGTCCCACAGAGTAAGTCATGGTTACTCATTTTACAATACAAAATAAATATAACAGTTGTTGAAATGATTGAAAAGCATGTGAATCCTATATAACTTTTCAATTATCGTACTGTAATATCCACTTAATACGGAGTGAGTAACAAAAAATTTTCATTCATAGAGTTCCCCTCAACTCTCCTCTATTTCTCTAGTTTCTTGAAATTCTAGTAAAAAAACATATTTTTTTTTGCAAATATTTGATGTAGTATTTTTTGTTGCTTCTTTAAAATATATAGGGGAGTTCAAACTCTGAAGAAGAGAGTACTGATTCAGCTTCAGCTTTGAACACTCTATCAAGTAGAGCTGAGGCCAGATTGGAACCAGAATCCCCTATTAGTAGAAAGTCATATTTGGATCATCAAGGCCTTGAGCAGAAAAATCTTCAGCTACCAAATCAACAAGAGCAGCTAGAGATGTCTAATGATGGCTCACAGAGAGCTGAAATGCCCCAGGCTCAACCAGCTGGTGGTTTAAAACCCACAACAGAAAAGGTTACTATTTTACACTTCCTTTAATTTTTTCTATACCAAAATCTCAGGATAAATTTGGCATCCTTTTTGGAAATCTTATTGTCTCTATCTTCATAATCATCAACAACTGTCAGTCAGAAAATAATATCAAGGCCTGAGAGTTTTTTCTGATTTCTCAGTGATTCTCTGATTCAGTTTCTGTAATGAGAGGCCAAATAAGGAGGATCTTTCAGTACTAGCCAGTATCACTGTTCTTGTTTTTATCTCCTCTTTTTTTTTTTTTTTTTGTTATTTTAACTCACATCTCATCCGATCTGTAACTCAAATTCATGGCTAAAATCATAAAATAAAAGATTATACCATCTAAACTCTACTTTATTCTCGTTCTTGCTTTATCTTATTTGTGTTAAAGAGAACTTCTTTTGCTTAAAAAAATCTCCATAAATAATGACCACCTTTTCTTATCCGCAAGAACTGTAGTTAAACTCCTTGTCTTTTAGGCCTATATCTGCTTTTGGAATTAGTGAAAAATGAAATCTAAAAGAGAATGGCAGCAGCTGATCATCATTACCATGTTGAAAAAAAAGTATTCAAAGCAGCATCAGAATTCTGAAATGCCTAAGACATTATCTTTCCTCTCTAGGTTCTCTACCTGATAAAGTAACAAGTGTGAACTTGATTTTGTGGAATAAAAAGTATCAAATCTTTGAACAGATTCTGCATTTGCTAACACGTTAGTTACCCTTCTATTCTTCCTCCCCTTTGAAAATCAGAAGTGGACAAAATCTCTATTTCAGCTTCTTAATGTAGCAGTAATTTTATCAGACATACTATTCAAACTCAACCAAACCACTTTCTTTATATATTCTTTTTTTTTTAAAAAGTTTTCCATGTTGCAGAGAAGAGGGCCTGGTTCAACTTCTTCAGAGAAAGTTCTCGATGCTAAGGTAGTTTAGTTTAAACACAAATGAATGTACCCATATTTATGCATGCAAGAAAACATAAAATAATAGTCCATATAAAAAGTCTCTTGTCTTGTTTCTGTTGGATTGTTATCACCTCTTCTTTCTTTTAATTTCTTTTATTTGGTAGTATTTTAGTGTCAATAATCAAGAATTTTTTAACCATCCATCAGTGATTCATGATATTCTTTGTGGTTGCAGACATTGAGACGTTTAGCTCAAAATAGAGCAGCCGCAAAAAAAAGTAGGCTTAGAAAAAAGGTTAAGTACCATTTTTCTGGCTTTTCATATAGTTTTTTTTTTTTAAGTGTACATATAGTAAGAGTAGGAAAATTTTAATATAGATCTAATTTACGACTCTATTTATTATAAATATTATGGTCAAATATAATTTTATTTTGTCCTTATTTAAATGACAATCCACAAGTAAAGCGGTGGACGAGTTCATGCAGGAATCTAACATAAGAGTCCCATAAATCTAATTCTTCATTTTTATGTACTTGGACACTTTTTTATGTGATGTCGTTGCAGGCCTATGTACAACAGCTAGAAACAAGTAGGATAAGGCTTGCTCAACTTGAGCAAGATCTTCAAAGAGCTCGTGCTCAGGTTGGTCAGTTCATAAGAAAGATGTACTTTCATTTTTCTAAAGGACAATTCTTTTTTATTGATCATCTTGATGGCTGGTGAGCATGACTAGATTTTGACTTATTTTTCACCAACAGGGATTTTTCTTGGGTGGAGCTGGTGGTGCTCCTGGTGGCAACATTAGCTCAGGTTAGATTAGCCTCACCCATCTTTTATTTTCATTTTTCCTTTTTTAATTTGTCTGTTGTATTTTTTGTGTCTAAATTTGACTAGTACTCAACTACTATATTGTGAAGAAATTATCAGCTTTGTGAGGAAAAGTAAATAATGTTATTCCTATTTAAAGTTTGTCCGGCTCATCTGGACAAATAAACACAGGCAGCACCCAATCAAGAGACACCATCTTGAATCCCAAAATTTGAGTGAAATATAACTGGCGATACTCCTGTAATTGGACACTAAATGCATCCGAATGTCCAAATGAGCTAGACAGAATTTATTTCTTATTCCTATGTGTTAAGTGGAATAAATTTAAATTGTCAAACTTTGTTCTCTATATTTCAACCCCATGTGATCATCAATGAATATGACCGCATGCTGCTCCTTAAACCAAATTTCTATGCATAAGCCCATAGTCAAAATTATCAAACATCACCTGTCAAAATCCTAGTAACATGGCATCTGAGAATGACTTCTTCAGTTGACGAAAATTTGTCTATTTCCTTGGTCCTTCTGATTAAGAATAATGTTTAAAGCTTTTAACAGTTTGGAGTTTCTAATAAGACAATTGAATGTTCCAGGCAGAATTTCTCCTGTATAGCATTTGTAACAGTTTCCCTGAAGATAAAACTGTTCCAAATCTAACTAATTCTCAAGATGGTCATTGATCATTATAGAATCATTTTACACTTAAAAAAATGGAACAACTTTCTTGATGAAGTATTGATTGGGCTTAAATATCATAACCATGTTGTCAATGGGGCAATTTTTTCCCAAACATTTGACTAAAGAGTACATATATATTGCTTAATGTGGGATGCAGGAGCTGCAATATTTGATATGGAGTATGCAAGATGGCTAGATGATGATCACAAGCACATATCAGAGCTTAGAACTGCACTACAAGCACACTTATCAGATGATGATCTCAGGGTGATAGTTGATGGATTCATTGCTCATTATGATGAGATTTTTCGCCTCAAGGGAGTGGCTGCCAAATCTGATGTATTCCATCTCATTACTGGAATGTGGACTACTCCAGCTGA
Organism: Cinchona pubescens; assembly: GCA_025175665.1. Lineage (NCBI taxonomy): Eukaryota > Viridiplantae > Streptophyta > Magnoliopsida > Gentianales > Rubiaceae > Cinchona > Cinchona pubescens. The sequence goes on along the minus strand of JANKKI010000026.1, from coordinate 2,395,081 downwards.
AAGGTGCTTTCTTTGGATGGGTGGTTTTCGTCCCTCTGAACTAATCAAGGTATACTTTCTTTCGGTATTCTTCTACTTTTGAGTTTTACATACAACTAAGAACTTGTTATATGTCTAAATGTATGGCTTTTGCTTGATATTGCTAGATGTTAATAGCACAATTAGACCCTTTAACGGATCAGAAGCAAGTTGTGGGCATATGTGGTCTCCAGCATTCGTCCCAACAGGCCGAGGAGGCTCTCTCACAAGGACTAGAACAATTGCAACTGTCTCTGATTGATACTATAGCTAGTGATTCTTTCGATGATGGAATGCATCACATGGCTGTTGGCTTAGGCAAGATTACTAATCTTGAAGGTTTTGTTCGTCAGGTAATATTAATTACGACGTTTTTGCATATATATATATATATATATATATATAAGTGATAAAAGTTCAATTTTTTGATGATTCATCTGAAAGAAGGTTATTGATTCTAGCCTTAAATTGAAAGGATGTAGCTTAAAGTTTGACAAGTGTATATGGCATCACATCAGTTGTCCATTTGGATGACTATATATACTTTACCAAAGCTACTGAGCAAAGCCTTGTCGTGGATCTATATGACTAGAAAGATGAGAGGGGATAAAAAGAGAGATCAAACAGAATGGAGAGGAGGCATGAGATTGAGAGTGGGCCTTGTTTAATCTCTGCTTTTTTATCCTCTGTGTCTTTTTCTTTTTAGCTTTGCTTATCACTCTTAAAGTCCTTGTTGCTTCCCTGTTTTCCAACAATCAATAAAAGATGAGAAAGTAGTGTAAGAAAATTGTTGATCATACTAAAACTTAAATGGATTTTAGGTTGTGTTTGAATTGATGAATTTATCGAAAAATTTAAAATTTATTGATTTTGGAGGGATTTATATGGCGAAAATGGATGAATTTCAAATTTATCTAAATTAAAAAGTGTGAAATAAAATATTTCAAATAACTTTCTAATTTTGATGAATTTGAAATGCATCCATTTTAGTTTTATAAATCCTTTTAATAAATGAATAAATTTCAAATCCTTCCCAAAATCATTGATCCAAATACAACATTAGTGGATATTAAAATCTCATCATTTCTTTATAGTAATAAAGAAAAAAAGAAGGATGCCAATATTCTATCATTGGGAAGATTACATCCTCTTGAAGTAATTGACCCATGAGATGCATCTCACATGCATGTTTGTAATTTAGACCTGCCCCTTGTTTGTATGAGATCAAATGGTTTTTTCCTAGGGTGACCATAAGTTATGTGGGCAGTCTTTGTTCATGCACAAAGAGCTATTTTCAGTGTGTTTAGGAGGAAGTCTATACTACTATTTACTTCACAATACAAAGTAGATTTTACAACTTTTAAGGTGACTGAAAAGTAGATGATATATTTTATTACTTTTCGATCATCCTACGATTTAGAATATTGACTCCGTATTATAGAGTGCGTAACAAAAACTTTTTTATGTTTTAGTACTTTTTATTCCTTATGGTCTGCAATATGCTTTACTCGCCTGTTTACCAAACACATGAGGATTAATAAACTATAGCAACAAAGGAAAAGATATGGGATATATAGACATTCTCAACTATTAGACAAGATGGGGCTGTGAACTCTAAGGGCATACTTATATAATTTTCAATCATCATTCAGAATTTCAGATAATCTTGATACTAGAATTACTAAAGATTAGAAAATTCTGGTCATCCTTTAGGAAAGCATAAATTGCTTCCATTTCATCATTTGTAAAGATTAGAAATTTTTTTGTGACAAGCTATTTATAAATTGCCAAACAAATGATAGGTAATCATTTCATCATCAATTAGTACATCTAAATGAGTTGCTATCAAAAGTTTGATGAAAGAGAAATCTGTTGAAAATAAAACTCCTTGCTAGACCAATCGTCAAAATTTTTTAGTGAGAATTTGGGAATATAGAGAATTATTTAGCTGACAATTCAAACTAATGCTTCATTTTCTTAATGTATGATCGGAATAGTCCAAAATCTATGCATAAACAACTCCATGATGTCAATCCATTTGCAACATTTTTTTGGAGCTTTCAGCATTGCATTATGACAATATAGTATGTCTTTGTCTCACGTCTTTTTTAAAGTATACAAACCTTTAAAATTAACAGGATAGTGCATTAATAGAATTGTAGAACTTTCTTATGTTTTTTGGCTAATACTTATTTAGTTTATATAATCCATAATTGAAATATTAATTTGGATTGTAGGCTGATAATTTAAGACAACAAACTCTTCACCTTTTGCTGAGAATATTGACCGTACGGCAAGTAGCACGATGTTTTGTGGTCATTGGAGAGTACTATGGTCGATTGCGAGCCCATAGTTCCCTATGGGAATCTCGTCCAACAGAGTGAGATGAAACACAAAACCTTTTTTTTCTGATTTTATTTCTTCTAATCATGATATATTTCTATTTTTTCTTGGTGTTGAAAATGTATAGTTACAGTATTGCTAGCAAGTGCATAGTATTTCCCGAACTTTTAATTTAAATAATAGGATACCAGTTAGGAGAGCTATTATTCAAAATATAATTTGGAGCACTATTTGAAATAATTATTGTAACAATTTTTTTTAGATATAATGTATGTGAGATAAAAAATAATTACAAAGGAAAATAGTCTATAATCTTACAGGCAGTTTTTGATATTTGTCCAACCACTAATATAGATCACACAATAAGCCGTCATTCCCTCTATCTCGTCCCTAACTTTGGTACGTGTATTAAAAACTAAAAAGTTTTCCTTTGAATTATAATTTAGTTCGTGTTTTAGTTGTGTTTTAATAGTATATGTTTGTAACTTTCAAACTCGAGGCTACAATTACTCAATTACTACAAAATATGGAAAACAATGAAAAAATTTATTCTCTAAACACAGCCCTGATGTCTTCTTTTTCAAAATAAGCTTTGAATTTCATTTGTTTATCCATTTTTGGAATAAGATATTGTCTTGACAATGGAAATCACTAAAGCATCTTGAAATGAATATTTGCTATATGGAACACGTTAATTTTATATATTGCTGTTGTTTAGTTTATATATATATATATTCTGTTATTTATGTGAATTATCAATCATTGTTTATAATTTCAGGACTTTGATTGGTGATGAGAGCTCTTGCCAAACAACTTCAGATTTGCAAATGGTACAATCTTCTCATAATCAATTCTCCAACTTCTAATACTAGCTAGCTCATAATATCCTGATAGAGTATCAATTAATGTTCATATCCCATAGCCTCCTGTCCTCTTAGCTTTAGACACTTTAGAGGAAGTAGAATTTCTTTTTAATTTTTTAATATTCTAAGCTTGTTAAAATCCATATTTTGTACTATTATTCTCTTGTAAATGTAACTCGAACCTATGCGCATCAAGAAGCTTCATTGGAGCCAATTTATTAAAAAAAAGGGACAATTTTAAAGTTCGGTATATGTATGGTAGATTAGGTTGTTGGAATGTTATGAGCTGATATATTGGAGGGCAAATCACCTAATAGTCCTCCAATTATTTCATTAAATCAAAATAATTTTTCAAGTTAAAATTAGCCTAATTAATCCTTTAATTAAATAGTTGTATCTAATTTGGTCCTTAAATAGTAGCGCCGCCCAAATACAATTGATCCGTGTTGACTAGGGGTAAAAGCGTCAAATTACCTAGTATGATATCTTAAGTAAGTTCTCACGTTAAATTGATTTGGAAAAATCACTTGAGTAGTCCTCCAACATTTTCATTGAATCCGAATTAGTCTCTCAGCTTCAGTTTTTGCCAATTTAGTCCTTCAATTAAAAAAACCCTAACCATAAACCTTTCCCTCTCATCTTTCTCCTTCCACTAACTGCCAACCCTCTACTCTCTTCCCCTCTCTCTACTAGTAGCCTCCCTATATCCCATCCCAGTCACTGTCACCCTCTCGACCGTCCTTTTCTGTTATAGCAACAGCCACCTCCTCTCTCTCTCTGCCCATCGCAGCTAAGGTTAGCCCCCCTTCCTTCTTCCCGTACCACTCTACTAGCAGCTAATCCTTTCTTCCACCCTAGCCACCGCCACGCCATCCACCTACTCTAACCACCGCCGGTTCTTTTTCTACACATCTAGATGTGTCTACCAACAACCATCTTTTCTAGAGTATAAGAGTAGAGACCCTTTCCTTCTTCTCAACTCCCCTTCCCACCCATCTTGATCTCCACCTCCCTCAATATATCTCCTTCTCCCTGATCTCTCTCAGTATTTCTTTCCCCTCGATTTCTCACCCTTATTCTCTTTTCCCCTCCATCTCCCAACCCCCAATTGTTCTCTCGATTTTCTATCCCGGATCTTCCTCCATGGTCGATCAGGGAATAGCTACTAGTAGAGAGGAAGGAAAGGATCGAGAGGTGGCCACTGGTAGGGAGAGATAAGGGTGGAGGGATGGTGACAGTTGTTGGAAGAAGGAGGGGAAAGGAAATAGAAAGGATTAGGGTTTTTTTTGATTGAAGAACTAAATTGGCTAAAATTTAAATTGAGGGACCAATTTCGCTTTAATGAAAATGCTTGAGGACTAGTCAGGTAATTTTTCCAAATCAACTCAACACTTAAGAGTCTCAGATAGGTGATTTTACGCTTTTGCCCCTAGTGAACACTTGTCAAAATTTAAAAAACTTATATTTTGGGCGATACCTCCATATAAGGACCAAATTAGATACAACTATTTAGTTAAGAGACTAATTAGGCTAAATCTCATTTAAATTGGAGAACCATTTCGATTTTAATGAAACAATTAGAGGACTATTGAGATGATTTTGCCTATATTGGACAACTTTAAAGTGTTGATTTTAATTTTTCTTTGTGGAGCATAATAAGGATTTCATATAGAAGGAAATGGTGTCTATTCCTCCTTTTTTTTTGTGGGTGGAGGGGGGGGAAGGAGAGGGGTGGTGAAAGAAGGGTTAGGATGGGGGGAGGGAAGGGTGGGAGGGGTTAAGTATTTAGGTAGGGTTGGACTTTTTGTCACATCAAAGACTAGGGGTGTTCATGGACCGGGTACCTGGTCTATGAGATTAAAAAAAGTACCTACCCTCACTGACTAAGTTAAGAAAATTTCAACCCTGTACCCGATCCATGTAAAGTGGGTACCCGGTAGGGGTCGGGTTGACTGGGTGCCCGACCCTTACTAGTAACAAAATATAAAAATTTAAATAATGATAGTTGGGCAAGTTAATTTCACAATATTGCAGCCCAATAGCAAAAAACTAAAAACAAGTAGCAACAGGCCAATAGCAACAACAATTAAATCACAAAATACATCCCAACAGACGCGAGTATGAGGAATGAGGATGCGAGAAAAAGGAAGGGTAGAGATGATTGAGGAGGAAGAGGAAAAGGAAGAGGAAGAGGAAGAGGAAGGGAAGATGAGAAACTGAAAAAGAAGAAATGAGAAGCTGCCAATAACCCTAGTAAGTATTAACTTTTAATGAAACTCTATTAACCAAATTTACAAAATTACTCCTGAAATAGATCGAGTCGAGTACCCAACAGGTCACATACCCGATTCTCAACTTGAGTGACCCAACCCTCTACCCGACCCACTTTTAGAATGCGGTTCTAGTACCCTCTTTTTTAGTTCAGATTGGTTCAGATTGGTTCAGTTCGGTAGGTTTTTCAAATCGGCGAGTCAGAATGAACAACCCTAGAAAAGACTAGGGTGAGAAGATGGTTGTTGCCCTTCATTTAAATGAATTGGTTGTGAAGAAGATTATGCTAAAGTAAGTCACAAAGGACAAGAGAATAGAGAGAAAAGAGTTTGAGTAAATCTTTCATACACCGTTCGAATACAAAATTTTTTACACCATCGGGTATAAATGCTTGCCACATATGCAAAAATAATTTTTGAAATTTAAATAATACACATATATTGTGCATCTAAATCCAATAGTGTAAATGTGTACATCGACGGTGCATGAAAAACTTACTCAAAGAGTTTGGGTGCATTGTTTTCTTTCGAGTATGAAATTTGCATTGATAATGTTGCAAGTAGGAATTGGTGGATGAATTGCTACCTCTGTTTGCATGGCGTTCAAAGAGGTGAGTATTTGAATGCAAAAGTTGCTCGAATATTATACACAAAGGACAGACGAAATTGTTGGTTCTACATCAAATAAATATATTAGTCAAAGCTAACATTTCGAATAAATTAAACTATAAATTAATAAGATAATTCTTAATGCTCATAGAAAATATAAATATTTAGTATCAATTTGTATAAATATTTAGCTCTATCAATTTGTATCATGATTCAAGTATTATGGCTTTGTATAAGGCATAACCAAGTCTGTTTCTTTAGGAGCTACGTCCCACTAAGGAGTTAATTTCTCTGGTGTAGTAGGATTCAACACTTTGTCTCCAAGTAGGGTTCTACAAAAATTTTGAAAAACTGACCGAACTGACATAAACTGAAGTAATAAAACAATTTTTTTAAGGAGTTAAATTGCACCGAAGTAAATGAAACAAAACCCGATCATTACTTGTTTTGTTTCAATTTTTAATATTAGAAACCAAAATAACCAAAACGAACCGAGTGCATGTCTTTTCTAAATATATTTAACATTTCAAACAATATATGATAAGTATCGTGATAAAATCTTCAAAAGTTTAATACTACTAGTTCATAATTAAGAAAATTTATTTAGAAAAAGAAATTGTCATATTTTTTGTTCAATGTATAATGAAATAATATTAAATAACTTCTTTTGGTTACATCCTATGGGCCTCAATCTTAATTACATTATAGTACTATCTTCAAACTAAAACTACATAATTTAGACAATGACTTTGCCTATCATATATATATCTAATTAACTCTATCGCTAAAAATTCTCCCCCAACAAGCACTCCTGTGGAACAAAACTCTATCACTATAGAGTTATAAAAGTGGTACAAGTAGTGTGTAGTTAGATGTTCGTAACTTTTAAACTTGTCGTCTGTAAATTGTGATACTTTTTATTAAGACGAAAAGAAAACAAAGCCACTTGATATTCAAACTGAATTTGATTTGGTAAGAACTCATTCATTTTTGGATTATTAATAATTAAGCTAAACTTGGAACAAAAGTATTTACTGTTCATTAATTTTTTTCTGCTCGAACTTGACTTGATAAAATAAAAACTTAAATTTACATTTACAAAATTTAAGTTACTCGAACTCGATTTGAGTTTGACTCAATACAAACTCGTTTGAGTTCGGCTCAATGGATAAAAAATCAAACTTGAATTTTAAGCAACTAATAGCTTCTTAATTCCACGAAGTGAGTAGGATTTTTTTTCGTAAAATAAAGTATAGGAAGAAGGTATGTTATCCCTCTTTCTTCAGGGTCATTGCAGGTAGGGGTGGCAATGGGTTATGTTTGAGTCATTATCGTACTGTGTTAGGTAAACCTATTCTTATCGTGTCGTGTACATATAGCGTTAGGTGGGGCCCATTTCTCATCAGGTTGTATTTGTGTCTGACCCATTCGTATTCGTGTCATTTCGTGTTTGACCTGTTTACTCCAGACAGAGATATATCAACCTATTTAATAAGTTAAAAACATGCGATCATTTGAATAAAAATCTCAAATTTTAATTATTTAATAGCTTAAATAATTACTAATACTAACCTTGTTCTCATAGCAATTTAGAACACATTATTAAAATTATTGAAAATTTTTAGATAATATTTAAAATAATTGTTATGTTTGATTTAATAATATTATATTAAAATAATTATTCACAATGTTAAAGTAAGTTATGTTAAATTATAATCGAGGTATCACGCTTAAACAAAATCTGTTCAGTCAGTAACTTAACAGGCTATCGTGTTAACCTATGGGTTGGTCAATCCAAAACCGTTTACTTTCGTGTTATAAATAGGTTGACCCAGTAATAACTCGATAAAATTTGAGTCGTGTCATAACTTGTTAATTTTGTATTATATTCGTGTCATATTATTGACTCGTGTAAAAAATTGCCAACCCTAATTGTAGGCTATCAGCACATGTTTCAGCGGCTTATAATGGTTCTTATGCATTACCCACCAAATAGGGAGAGAGTCGAATCTAGGACCTTTTGATATCTTTTTCTCCCTATTTATCATTTGGACCAATCCCCTGATGGCAGAGTTAGTTTGATCGATTTGAATGGATGCCATTTATGTCTCATACTAAAGCCTTCTTAATTTGAAATTACAAAAAGATATGCATCAAGCCATCAATACCTGCTCAAATAGCCGTCATATTTATTGAAGGACCAAAAAATATGATGTTTGTGAAGATTTTGAGTGAGAGTCGGTTGGACAGAGGAGAAAGAAAGAACTGGTATTAATGAGGAGTAGTTAAGTTACAATTGAGACTCAAAGACCCCCTATTTATATATGATGATTGGGGATGTCCCAAGCCATAATGTGTGCCAACTAGGAATAATAAATAATTACATAAATGCCCTTAAAGAACTTACCACAAAAACATATTACATAAATGTCTATTGCCACGTAGGCAGCTAAATTGTATCATCATTAGTCTCCTTAGCTTGGTGTTCGGCATTGCCCTAGAGCCGAGCTAACTTATTACATTGAAGTCCCCATTTCGAGCTTCTTTTGCTTTAACTTTTTCAATCAGAGCTGAAGCTCTTAGTTGTCTTATGGCGAGATCTCACTGAACCAAAACCCATATTACTCAGGAGTCCCCACTCAATTCTCAAATCTTGAATCCAAAACTTTTATTAATACTTAAGGCGAAGTTCCCGAACTAGAACTTGCTTTGGATGACTCTTACGAGTTAAAATTTAAAATTTTCTGATCTAATTTTATGAGCCAAGGCTCTCAAATTTCTTGAGGCTTGAAAACCTCCCTAATTGGAAGTCCCTGAAATTATAAGTTTTTTGGCGACCCAAGGACAAAGTTCTTGATCAGAGAATCTATAGGTCGAGGCCTAATTTCAAGATTTTAGCGAACCGATGCCCATATTGGAGTCCCTTTTCTTAAGTTGTTACTTAAGTTGAACTGAACGAGTCCAAGTTATTCCGAACCTTCGCCTTTAATCAAAACCCTCTCACTATACCTTCAAATGTCCGTTCATCTTATTAATCCCTTGATATTCCTGATAGCTAGATTATTTGTCTTTTCAAACTCCTCTCATGATTACTTTTCCTCGAAAACTATAAAAAATCGCCACATTTACCACTTCCTTATTTACTACTGCCTTCCGCAATAACTTCCGTCTTGATTACTAATTTGGGCAAAATCCATTTTTTTTAGTCGACCTAGCCAGTTATAGCACAAAAGAAAGACCCTGCTTTTATACAGTGGCCAGACCCTACTTTTATACAGTGGGCCCATTGGTCCAAATCCTCTTGGTATATATATATTCCCTAACTTAGAATTTTTACCACTTTTTGCCTTCATCTTCCTTCTTTACTGTGTGCCTACTACTGCTGCTTCTACTCTTTTGCCAAAATTTGCTTCTGAGTTCCTAAACTTTTCAAATTTCTCTTACAATTACATACCCACCTTCCACAATTTTCATCAACTTTCTCCTATAATCCTACTTTCGTAACATAATTTTCACCTTGAATTTGCTCTTTTTAGCCTTCAACCTTTTCATGCTATTTTCAAGAACCTTCAAAGAATTCAATTACTGGTACGTTTATTCCTTTTTAATTAACACACAAGCCAATAGCCCTAGGGATCCCAAAGACGTGGTTCTCAACCCTCATGAAAAAGCCCCTTTTGTAGCTATGCTCCTAAATTTTCTAGGTGAACCTGCTTCATCCAAACCTTTCATAAATGACTACGAAGGCCTTCAAACTGTAAATACTAACAAACCAGCCTTTCAACCAAAGCCATTAGAAATCTCAAAGATCTTTATGAAATCCCTAAGAATATATATTTAAAATTGCCTTCAACCGAGGACCGATGTCACCGACCTCCTCCAAGCTACGTGACTATTTTTCGAAAACAGCTTGAAACAGGTCTTCGCTTTCCAATTCTCCCACTTTTCGTGAGCTATCGAATCGCTAGAATGTTAACGTGTCCCAACTGACCCCTAATGGAATTAGGGTGATAGTTAGTTTTTGTATAATGTGTAAATTATATGAAGTGCCTTTGTGTTTAAAGATCTTTAGGATGATGCTGAAATTGACCTAGAGCCACGGGTTGTTTTATGTGTCTCCCCGAGCTGCTGGAAAGCAGTTGACCATGGGTAATCTCTCTTCCATCTATGATTGGAAAAAGGGATTTTTTTTATGCCCGATATCTTGACCCAGTGATGCCCCAAGGCTCTTGGAATCTTGTTAAAGAGTCTATTATAGCTCGGAATATAACCCCAAAAACTCGATTGATGTTAAAAAGTTAATTCAATCCACTCTTTGAGTGGATTTCAAGGGCTAGCTCATCATACCAAACCATGATATATTAACATGGGCAGGCCTCTTTGTTGGTCAAATTACCCCAGAGGACTTTGATCCTATTAAAGGTGGCTTTACTCTAAATTATGCTCGTCATTTTTTGCCATTCCCCTTTTTTCATTATTTGATTGTGCCCTTGCTTTGTTTATTACTTTTCAAGTCTTGGCAACTTTCTGAGGAGTATAGTTCCCACTATTCTAGGTAGAGGAGTCAATATTTCATCTGAACCAACCCACAACCTATGCCCGAGGCTGGACCTGTTGTTGAGGGCTTCTCAACTAATACTGCAACCATTATCGTGATAGATGCCATCCTGGTGTCTACCTTTATTGACCTGGATGTAGCAATTGTTGGTCCTACCACATTCTTTAGCCAAGTTGTGATCATTGCAACTCCTGCCCCTGTCCCAAGACTTGCTCAAGCTCGGGTTATATAAGATGAAGAAAAAAAACCCAAGCTATATTGTTTGCTAAGGATTATAGTTCCCATAACCCCACAACCCATTCCCGAGATTGGACCTGTTGTTGAGGGCTCCTCAACTAATACTGCAACCACCATCGTGATAGATGCCACCCCGGTGTCTACCTTTATTGACCTGGATGTAGCAACTATTTCTCCTGCCACATCCTCTAGCCAAGCTATGATCATTGCAGCTTATGCCCGTCCCAAGACCTGCTCAAGCTCGGGTTACAAGGAAAAGAACCCAAGCTGTATTGTCTGCTGAGCCGAAAGAAAGTTTGAATGATGAAGAAGAGAGGACTGTGGCTGCAGGAACAACTAGGGACCCGAGCTGCACCCCTACAATTCTGAGCACTGTGGTTCAACTAGGCGAGGAGACCTCCAAGAATCCTGCCCTTCAATATATAACCTCCCGAGGTGAGAGGCCTTACCCCTAAGCTCATCGGACAACTTTCAGCATGCCCCATAACTCTAATGTGATTGAGTAGTGAGTGACCCACCCCGTATAGGCGAGAGGAAGTTGACGCTCGAGGAGGAACACAGGGCTATTGGTTCTCAAGACTTACCATAGGTTTTGATAACTCTATTACATAGAGTTATTTTACCCTTGTTTTCTATGCAATTTTAACCATGTTAGTCCCATTCAGGTTAGTTTTGGGTGTTTTTGTATATATATTTCATATATATTCATATTTTTTAGGAACTTAGACATATATTAGGAATTTTGGTAAAAATGTGTACTAATTTAGGCTTAATTGACAATTATGATATTAGGTGCATTTTGATTTATGTATTGTCGTGTATTTTATAGGTAATTGTGGAAATTTACTGTTAGTTGAAGAAGTGGAAGAAGCAAAGGGCTATAATGCAATTGGTTGAAAAAAGTCAAAATCCAATCAACAGCTTCAAAACCGCGGTCAAGGAATACAAGCCATAAAAGTCACAACTGCGGTTTCCATCACTTCATCTTCAAGGTACAATAACCATGGTCAAGAAATCCTTCAGGAGCAAATTCAACAACCGCAGTTTTTAAGAAGAATCGAGAATCTATCAAAAACTGTGATCACTAAATTTATATAGTGAAAATGGTGAATGTGGTTATGGACTAAAAGTCAGTACTTTGATCAGAAGAATTTTTTAAATCACCTTAGAAACACACCTACAAACATATAGTTGTAGGTGTAGCTTAGTTTATTTAGTCTAGCCTCCATAGTGTAGTCTTATCATAGTACAATTTCCTACTCTTATCTCAAAATCTAATTTTAGCTTGATTCAAGTTTAATTCTCTTCAATTTGATATCCATTTTACTTGCTTCTATCTCATCTCTCTTGCATTTTCATTGAAGTCAAATTGGAACTAGTTTCCAGACTTAGCTTAAATCTTTATCTTAGTTACTAATCTTGTTTTAGATCTTGTGTTTTCCTAAGTTCTAAGCTTAATTTAGTTGTAGATTTTCATTAAGTCTAGTTTTCTTAGCCTAAACATTAGCATAAATCTAAAAATCTTGCATTTCAATTTCTTTCCCAAAATAGTAAAGAATGAAGAACTTCATATCATGTAGTGTAGGAATTTCTATTTTTAGCAATTTCCTCCTTATGCTTCAATCATTATGTAATCATTAGATAGTCATTATTTAAATGCTTCCTTATAGTAATATTTAATATTATATAGTATTTAATATTAGTGCCATATTGTCATTTAATTTCTTGTTTTCCTAGCCTAGTCTTTAATTGCTTTCCTAGTGGTAGGTAGGGCTGTAAACGAATCGAGCTGCTCACGAGCAGCTCGGTCAAAAACTCGACTCGAGCTCGAGTTCGAAACTCTTGACGAGCCGATCTCGAGCATATGTATAATATGCTCGAGTGCTCGTCGAGCTTTTCGAGCATTATATAATTTTTTTTTAATTTTTTTATTATATGTAAAATTACTAAAATATCCATACTTTTTAAAAAAATTACATATTTTACCTACAAAAAAGTCGAACTAGTCGAGTTCGAGCTCGAATTCGAGTTCGAGTTCGTTTTTACTTATTTTCGAGCGAGCTCGAATCGATCTCTAACTATGTCAAAGTTTTCGAACTCGAGCTCGAGCTCAAATTTTGAAGTCGTTCGAGCTCGAGTTCGAGTAGAGCACTATTCGTGCTCGATTCGGCTCGTTTACACCCCTAGTGGTAGGGTAGTTTAATACTAGTGTTAATATAATCGTTCACTTGTTTAGATTTTACTTACTTTCTAGCTTAGAATTTTAATTGTCTATTTTATTGTTCACATCTTGTTAGCTCTTTTGGTGTGGTAATTTAGTCTAGCATCCTAGCTTAATTTTCTTGCTTTATTTGAAATAGTTATAGTCTTAGCTTAAAGTTAACTATTAATTACTTTTGCATTTTATGTTACTTTTTAGACTAGTATACTCTCATATGTGCTTCTTTCTTTGCATAGTTGTTTAGCTTAATTTAGTATAAATTTTAATTGCGTTCTAAATTAATTTTAGTGATTTTCTCTTTGTTAAGTCTTAATTGCTTACAGTAGAGTAGGAAATCATCTTTTTTGATTATTATTATTGTCTAACTAGTATAACGACCCAATTAGCCTAGTACTCACTAATTAATACTCGTGGGAACAACACCCACTCAACATTTACTTATAAACCTACCTCATATATTTGCGAGAGGACGGTTGTTGGTTAGGTGAAATTTAAGGTTATTTTTATTATCTGTTTGTGTGTTTTTTGCCTAAAAATTGCCGAACAAGTTTTTGGTGCCGTTGCTAGAGATTGAGTTGCAATGGTGATATTAGAAACTATCGGGTTATACTATATTAGACTCTTTCTAATCATATTTATTACTCGTTGTTTGGATAGTTGTAATTGCCTTAGGTATTGTTTATTTCTTGCTTTTGGTGTTTGTTATCTGGACTTGACTTCTTGTTGTTGTGCGTTGTGTAGTTTATGGTTATGGGGAGACATTTATTGAGACTATTAGCTCACAGGATTGAACGTACCTTGACTAGACTCCAAAAAGAAAAGACTTGGGACAACAAGACCAAAACGATAGTCAAATGGCAAACTTACCACTTAATAAAAGGGGATTGATGAGAATATGAAACAAGACAATCAATAAGAACTAATGGGGAACAATAGACATGGTAATGACAATAGATTGCATGGTGAATTTAGTAGCCATGGAAATAGGGGTAATGTTAATGATCGACCTTTTAGGGACTATATGACACTGAATTTTGAAGCAGCAAACTCAAGCATTGCCCGAATACTCGTGCAAGGCAACAATTTCGAGAGCAAACCCGCCCTCATTCAAATGCTCCATACTTATGCCATGTTTGGGAGTGACCCAACGAGGACCCGTACACATATTTGGTGAATTTTGAGGAGGTTATTTAGGAATTCAAGTACAATGGCATGCACCCAAATTGTGTTAGGATAAGAGCTTTCTTGTTTTCCTTGAGAGATAAGGCGAAGGCATGGCTACACTCTTTTGAGTAAGGGACATTTACATCTTGGAATCAATTGGCTAAAGAGTTCCTGACTAAACATTTTCTGTCTTCAAGAACTGCTAAGCTCTACAATGACATCACATCTTTTAAACAAGACACGAGAGAAAGTTTGAGTGAAGCATGGGAACGATTCTAGGATCTATTGAGGAAATGCCCACATTACGCCATCCCATTATGGCTTCAAATCCAAATATTTTACAATGGGTTGTTTCTAGAGATGAGGTCAATAACTGATGCTGGTGTGGATGGTTCCATATCCTTCAAGATTCAAGAAGAGGCACAAGCTCTTCTAAATAGAATGGCATCCAATTACTACTACTATGGGCCAATCAATCCAAATGGCAGACAACATCAAGTCCCACAAGCTAATGTCCAACACGGAGGAATGTTGAATTTGAACACACATGATACCCTACTTGCCTAACAAGGTCTCATGATAAATGTGATAACAAACTTGACTAGAGCAATTGAGAATCTTGGGAGGGGAAGTACAATCAATGCAATATCTTGAGTCTCTCAAATGCCGTCTTTCTTGTGATTTTTGTGGGGACAATCACCAAAATGGCCAATGTAAGAGGCCAATGAGGTCAAGTGAGCAAGTACAATTTGTCTCCAATCAACCACCAAGCTCACAAAATCTTCCCAGAGTATATGGAAACACCTATAATTCCTCGTGGAGAAATCATCCCAATTTTTCTTGGAATAACCAAGCAAATCAACAAAATCCCTCTATCCAACTCAATCCTTAATCTCAAAACTTCTAAAATCAAGCCTCAACTTCTAGCTAGGCCCTATCAACCCCCTCATCAAAGAAATGCTCAATCATATCGATCTCAACCTAACCCTCCATATCAACCCCAATAACAAAGACCTCCATTTAACCTTCAAATTATTCCCAACCTACATACAATGACCATTACTCTTAAAGGGATCATGCACATGAGAATAACATGAGGAGGGAATTGGAGATTTTGAGAAGAGAAAATGAAACCCAAAGAGAAAGATAGAGAATCAAATGAGGGAATATGAGTATCACAACTTGAGGGCCACTACAAGAAATTTGGAGATTCAAATAGGTCAAATTTTTTGCCAAAACAATGAAAGGCCATTGGGGGCATTACTAAGTGATACGATTCCCAACCCGCGGAACAATCATGGAAGAGAGCAAGTTCAAGCCGTCACCCTTAGAAGTGAGAAAGCCTTGGAAGAAAAAATTGGTAGGAGCTCAATTCAAAGGCAAGTGAGGATGGAGGATGTTTAGTAAATGGCATGGAGAAAGGAAAGTCTTCGAAGGGCGAGGTTGAAGAAAATGATGAACCTAATAAGCTCCTTACCCAGTAAAACGAAGGCAAGGATCCATCGGCATCATTGACAAAATAAGTGAGAGTCGCATATCCTCAAAGAATGAAGGAGGATGAGAAGGTCAAGAAGCTTAAGAGATTTTTGGAGATATTCAAAAAAATTAAAATAAATATCCCATTCATTGAGGCCTTGGAAAACATGTCAAGTTATGCCAAATTTATGAAGCAAATCATCACCAAATAAGAGCAAAAGAGAAAGCTCATGGGAGATGAGATTTTATGTTTGAATGAAGGATGTAGTGCTATAATCCAAAAAAACTTTCTCCAAAATTGAATGACCCGGGGTCATTTTCTATCCCATGTGAAATTGGGGGATTGACTTTTAATAGAGCTTTGTGTGATCTGGGGCATCCATCAACCTTATGCCACCCGCCATATACAAGAGATTGAATGGAGAAGGATTGAAAACTACCAAAGCTACACTTCAATTGGCCGATATAAGCATTAGAAAACCGGTGGGTATTGTTAAGGATATAATCATCAAAGTGGAAAAAGTATTCTTTCCAGCCGACTTCATCGTGCCAACCATGGAAGAAGGCGTCGTGACATCCTTGATCCTTGGAAGGCCATTCTTAGCAACTAGAAGAGTACTAATTGATGTCCAAGAAGGCAAACTCTAATTTAGAGTCAATGAGGATATTGTTTCATTGAATGCTTTTTACTCTTTAAAATTAACTTTCATTTATGATGATGCCCATTATGAGAGTTAAATTAATTGATGACTTGGTTGATGAATTTTGTAGGAACTCACTAATGGAGCACTCCATGTATATGACTTCCATGGAAGGTGGCAAAGAATTAGAACTTGATGAGGATGAGCATGAAATCATGGTTAACAGGAAAGAGAAGTTGGACATGAAAGTGGAAGAGCAAATTCAAATGGACATAGGTAAAAGGGGGTTTCCGACTAACGAACCCCCCAAGGTTGAACTCAAACCACTTCTTTCTCATTTACAATATGCTTATTTGGGTGACAATGATATATATCCGGTTATTATGAATGCCTATTTTTCTAGTGAACAATTTGCTCGATTGTTAGATGTGCTTAAATTGTTTAAAGCTGCAATTGCATGATCAACAAGTAATATAAAATGGATTAGCCTTTCCATATGCATGTACAAAATTTTGTTAAGTAAAGGACATAAATCGGTGCGGCAACCTCAAAGGAGGTTAAACTCCACTTTAAAAGAAGTGGTGAGGAAGGAGGTAATGAACCTAGGTGCTGGAATCATCTATCCAATTAGTGATAGTGAGTGGGTTAGCCCCACTCAAGTTGTCCCTAAGAAGGACGACATCACCGTGATTATTAGCGAAACCAATAAGCTCCTCCCATCTCGAGTAGTAGCAGGTTGGCATATATGTATTAATTTTTGAAAATTAAACGAAGCCACCCTCAAGAACCATTTCTCTTTGCCCTTTATCGACTAAATATTGGAAAGGCTTGTCGGGTTTGCTTATTATTGCTTCCTTGATGGATACTCCAGGTACTTGCAAATCGTTATATGCCCGGTGGAGCAAGAGAATACTATTTTTACATGCCCGTACAACACTTTTGCCTATAGGAGAATGCCCTTTGGGCTTTGTAATGCATCTAGTACCTTCCAACGTTGCATGTTCGCAATTTTTTATGATGTGGTTGAAAAATGCATCAAAATTTTTTTGGATAATTTTAGTGTTTTTGGCATATGTTTTGATAATTATTTGAGATTTTCCAAATTTTCCAATGTATTGAAGAGGTGTGTAGAAATGAGCTTGGCCCTTAATTAGAAAAAATGCCATTTTATGGTGTAAGAGGAGATAGTGCTAGGACATAAAGTGTCGGCTAAGAGCATTGAAGTTGATAAGGCCAAGGTAGAGTTGATTAAAAAATTCTCTCTTCCTACAAATGTGAGAAGTGTGAGAAGTTTTCTTGAGTATGCAGGATTCTATAAGAGGTTCTTCATTAGAAACATTTCACACATTGACAGACCTCTATGTACTTAAAAGGATTGTGTGTTCAACTTTGATGAGTCTTGTTTGAATGTTTTCAATCAGTTAAAACATGCACTTGTTAATCACCTATCATTGTGGCACCTAATTGGTTTCTTCCATTAGAACTTGTGTGTGATGTTAGTGATTATGCAATTGGTGCTGTTTTGTGTAAAAAAGTTGATAAGATATTACATGTCATACATTATGCTACACAAATCTTGATTAAGGCACAAGTGAATTATTAACTACCACTGAAAAGGAATTACTAGCCATAATCTTTGCATTTGACAAGTTTTGGTCTTATTTGATTGGTGTCAAAACCATTGTACATAGTGACCACTCTACTTTGAAATATCTTTTCTCCATAAGAAGATGCTAGACCATGATGGCTAAGATGGATACTTCTTTTGCAGAAATTCAATTGGGAGGTCAAGGACAAGAAAGCAAGCGAGAATTCAGTCATACACTTCTCAAGGATAGAAAAACCAAAGCTTGTTGCTCAAGAGGAAATCCCAATCCAAAAAAAAATAATCCCAATTGAGAAATTGTCGTTCCTTAAAGAAAATCATCCATGGTTTGTGGACATAGCTAATTATCTTGTGGGAAGAGTGACACCAAAGTTTTTGAACGTAAATAGGAGGAGAAAGTTCTTTGTCGAAGCCAAGTACTACTATTGGGATGATTCGTACTCTTTTGGCGTATAGTGATCAAATTTTTAGGAGGTGCATTCTGAAAAGTGAAGTTGAAGATATCCTAGGACATTGCCATTCATCTCATATCGGGGGACATCATGGAGCTCAAAGGACCACCTTTAAGGTCCCACAAAATGGATTTTATTGGCCAAGTATCTTTAAGGATTCAAGGGATTTCATTCTTAGATGTGACGAGTGCCAAAGAATTGGCAACATTTCAAGGAAGCATGAGATGCCCTTTCATAGTCTTGAAGTATTTTATTGGTGGGGTATAGATTTCATGGCCCCTTTCTCCCCCTCCTACGCCAACAAGTATATATGAAGTGCCATTGACTATGTTTCGAAATGAGTTGAGACTATTGCTACGCCAACAAATGATGCTAAGGTGGTCACCAAATTCTAAAGGAAGCACATTTTATTCCATTTTGGAGTCCCCCGTACCATTATAAGAGATGGAGGAACCTACTTCAAGAACATTCAATTTGAAACTTTGATGGCCAAATACGGGGTAAAGCACAAAGTTGCCACAGCCTACCACCCCCAAATTAGGACCTATGTTTTTTGAGGTAAAGTAGAAATGACATGATGGAATGAAGTTAAGTTTGTCACACTGGTTGGAATTTGAAGTCTTGTTGTTTAATCCTTTCTCAATTTCTTTTTGGTAATTTGTTGCAATAAAATCTAATTTATGTTGTAATCTTGTTACTTGATCTTAAAAAAAAATTTCAATTCTTGTTCTTTTATTTTCTACAATTTTGTATGTTAATTTTGTAATGAAGAAATTCAAAAATCTCCTTAGGCAAAGATATAGTGTTCCTGTACTTCAAGTAGAAATTGGTTCATATGTGGCATTTATGGAGATGTTTGTTCATGGGAAAGGTCCTAAAATTTTCCATGAATAACCATGGTGAAATTGAGTTACTTTTATCTAAATTTTACCCTACCTTCACCCTTAGCCTACACTACAAGTTTGGAAAGTCCTATGGGATCCTTAATCTAGCTATACGATCTTAGAGATTAATGGGATGAAACATTACCGTGATTAGTGTTCTTAGCTAAGTCTTATAGTTGTTCACAAGCATCCTTGCATGTGTTGAACCCCAGTTATGTTAATCATGTTTTGATGATGAAACAAATCATACTAATAGTTTGATAACAAGTGTGCAGAAAAACAGGTAGGTTCGGACGCAAATGATCGTCCGAACAAAAACAACCACAAGAGCTTCGGACGATGGTAATCGTCCGACACAAAGAATTTGAAGCAAGCCTCGGACGAAGAACAGCGTCCGTTCATATTCCAGCAGACTTTGCTTCTATCGGACACATGTTCGGACGCATCCTCGGACGTCCGAACGGATACCCTCAGAGAACGGACGCGATGTCGGACGCAAGGTTTAGCGGCCGTCCGAACGGTCCAACGGCTAGTTTGTTCGGACGCACTCTTGCGCATCGGCCGTCCGAAAGGTCCAACGGCTAGTTTTCCAGTAGACAGAAAATAGCCGTTGGGAAGTTGTTGAAAGCAGATATTTGGCAACTATAAATACCCCTAGGTCTGATTTAAGTAAAAAAAGACTTCTACATTGATTATAATTACAAACAATTCTTGAGCTATTTGGGAGAAATAGTTGGTACAAGTGTTGTAATAGTGTAGGTAGTGAGAAAAGAGCTTAGAAGTGTAAGAGTTCTTCAAGTGTAAGAGTGGAGAGATAACAATTGTAACAAAGGGAGGTTGTGAGTGTAAAACTCTTGGCTCAACTAAAGGAAATTAGTGTGAGCAAGAGTGATCCTCATTTGTGTACAAGAGGTTATTGTCTCACCTGCATTGAAGAGACTTTTAGTGGCTGAACTTCAACAAAAATATTATTGGTAATTATCCTTGTTCTTATTATTGTCATGTAAGCTCCAAGCTTGAGAAGCTTCGGAGTTTGGTTTGATTCTCTTAATCTCAATATTCTTATTTGTTCATTAAGCTTAAATTGTTGAATATCTATTGTATTGATTTGTGCTTAAGTTTTCATTTGGTGCATAAAGTTTGAATTTCTATTAAGCACATACCAAGCTTTGCAATTTAGAGACAACAATTTAAGCTTAATGAACAAATTAGAAGAATATTGAGATTAAGAGAATCAAATTTAACTCCGTCTCTTAATTTTTGCTTGGAGCTTATTACAGTAAAGATCTTCTTATACAATATCTAGTTTGTGTATAAGAGACAGCTATTACAACACTTGACCTGTCATCTTATACACATTAATTTTGTTTTTGGAGGGATAGAATGAAAATTTTTGTTCAATCTATTAATATTGAATTATGGTATATTATTTATGAAGGTCCTATTGAGGCAAATATTTTTGATGAAAATACTCATAGATTAAGGCCTAAAACCAGATTTGAGTTAAATGCACAAGATAAAATAAATTTATCTTTAAATGCTAAAGCTATTAATATTTTGTATAATGCTTTGGATGCAGATGAGTTTTCTAAAGTAAAAGGTTGCATATCGGCTAAGGAGATATGGGACAAATTGAAAGAAATCCATGAAGGAAGTGAAGATATTAGAGAGCAAAAGAAGTCACTTCTTGTGGCTAAATATGAATCCTTCAAAATGGAACCTCATGAGAACATTGACAAGATGTATTGTAGGTTCAATGATATGGTAAAGGATTTGGAAGGTTTGGGTAAAGAATATTCTTTAGGTGAAAAGAATAGAAAAATTTTGAATTCTTTAGCTAAGGAATGGGAACCTAAATCCACCTACCATATCATGTGTCATGAATGTTTGAAAGAATCATATGCTAAGAACAAAGAGTTAAAAATTAAAGTTAATACTTTATTAAGTGCCAACTCAAAACTTGTGCATAAAAATAATTCTTTGACAAAAGAAAATGATGTTTTGAAAGATTCATGCATTGGAAAAATCAAGATCATGGAAGAACAAGCTTCATTGAAGTCTCTTATACACATCTTGATGTGTACTTTGAGAACAAAGTTAGAAAATGTTTTTGAAAAGAAAAGAGACTAGAAATATATTTTTGAACAAAAATATATATCACCTTTTACTATTATATATAGGTATGCTTGGAAAGCATCAAGGAATTCAAAATAGATTATCTATGAAGGGTGCTCAAGGCATATGAGCTAAGATCATATTGAAATGGGTAACATCTAAAGTTTTGTGTGCTTTCATTTATCAAGTTGAACTATGTTCTCTTGAATATTACTCATCTATATGGTCAAATGTGTTTAGAATGCTAGGATACTTGTATCCCCAAAATTTTGTCTATAAATATCACTACTTGCAAAAGAAAGGGGGAGCATTTTTTTAAAAAAAATGAATATGTTTTTACAAGAAATTGCATCACACATGCTTCATTGTTTTGATGATGCTTTTTAGTAAAGAATAAGCGAAAATTGTTTGATCATAAGTGCAATTGATCATAATTTTTTGCATGAATTCTCTCTTTCTCCGACAATGAATTTTATTCATCTTTCAATAATGGAGAATAAACTTAGGGGGAGCTTTAACTGCATTATTTTTTTATTATGTTTTGATAATGCCAAAAGGGGAGAAATAATGAGACAGGACAAATTCTCTTGTGTAGTACTTCATATTTTATGGTTGTTTTTTGAATTGTCCAATTGATTTGTCATCATCAAAAAGGGGGAGATTGTTGAACCCCAGTTATGTTAATCATGTTTTGATGATGAAACAAATCATACTAATAGTTTGATAACAAGTAGCAGGTAGGTTGGACGCAAATGATCGTCCGAACAAAAACAACCACAAGAGCTTGGACGATGGTAATCGTCCGACACAAAATTAAAAATTTAGTAATAGAAATACTATTAAAGAGCTGTCTCTTATACACACCCCTAGGTCTGATTTAAGTAAAAAAAGACTTCTACATTGATTACAAACAATTCTTGAGCTATTTGGGAGAAATAGTTGGTACAAGTGTTGTAATAGTGTAGGTAGTGAGAAAAGAGCTTAGAAGTGTAAGAGTTCTTCAAGTGTAAGAGTGGAGAGATAACAATTGTAACAAAGGGAGGTTGTGAGTGTAAAACTCTTGGCTCAACTAAAGGAAATTAGTGTGAGCAAGAGTGATCCTCATTTGTGTACAAGAGGTTAGAATCTCAAACTTATACACATCTAGATGTGTATAAGAGACAGTTACAAGGCAACTACCTTACAACAACAAAGCTCAAGAATTGTTGTAAGCTCCAAGCTTGAGAAGCTTCGG
Organism: Cinchona pubescens; assembly: GCA_025175665.1. Taxonomy (NCBI): domain Eukaryota; kingdom Viridiplantae; phylum Streptophyta; class Magnoliopsida; order Gentianales; family Rubiaceae; genus Cinchona; species Cinchona pubescens. Next base: position 2,372,390 of record JANKKI010000026.1, on the reverse strand, counting down.
AGTTTGGTTTGATTCTCTTAATCTCAATATTCTTATTTGTTCATTAAGCTTAAATTGTTGAATATCTATTGTATTGATTTGTGCTTAAGTTTTCATTTGGTGCATAAAGTTTGAATTTCTATTAAGCACATAAAAAAGGTTTGTTTTTAGAGACAACCTAATTCACCCCCCCTCTTAGGTTGCTTTTGGGGCCAACAATTGGTATCAGAGCATTGGTCTCTTAATTTTTGCTTAAATTGCATTAGAGTAAAGATCATGGCAACCAATAATACTTTGTTTTTAGAGGGGCATTCTATCACTAGACCTCCCATGTTTACACATTAATTTTGTTTTTTGGAGGGATAGAATGAAAATTTTTGTTCAATCTATTAATATTGAATTATGGTATATTATTTATGAAGGTCCTATTGAGGCAAATATTTTTGATGAAAATACTCATAGATTAAGGCCTAAAACCAGATTTGAGTTAAATGCACAAGATAAAATAAATTTATCTTTAAATGCTAAAGCTATTAATATTTTGTATAATGCTTTGGATGCAGATGAGTTTTCTAAAGTAAAAGGTTGCATATCGGCTAAGGAGATATGGGACAAATTGAAAGAAATCCATGAAGGAAGTGAAGATATTAGAGAGCAAAAGCAAGAAGTCACTTCTTGTGGCTAAATATGAATCCTTCAAAATGGAACCTCATGAGAACATTGACAAGATGTATTGTAGGTTCAATGATATGGTAAAGGATTTGGAAGGTTTGGGTAAAGAATATTCTTTAGGTGAAAAGAATAGAAAAATTTTGAATTCTTTACCTAAGGAATGGGAACCTAAATCCATTGCCATAGAAGAGTCTAAAAATTTAAATTCTTTGCCTATTGATTCATTGATCAATTCTCTAACCTCATTTGAATTGAAGTTGAAATACAAGCTACAAAATGAGGAGGCAAACGGAAAAAGAAGCTTATTTATTTAAACATTCATCAAAAAGCTTTAATGACTCAAGGAAGCCTCACTTCAACAATTCCAAATCACTTGGGATGATTGCAATTCGGATGGAGAGGTTGAAGAAGAATATGAGGAGGCTCAAATGGCTTTTATGGCACTTGGCGATAATGAGGTAACCTCTAGTTGTGATTCTTGTGATGATTCATGCTCAATAATGATGATAAAGATGTTGAATCATTTATTTTTAAAATGCATGAATGTTTGAAAGAATCATATGCTAAGAACAAAGAGTTAAAAATTAAAGTTAATACTTTATTAAGTGCCAACTCAAAACTTGTGCATAAAAATAATTCTTTGACAAAAGAAAATGATGTTTTGAACGTCTAAAAATTCGTTGGAAAAACCAAGATCATGGAAGAACAAGCTTCTTTTAAGAAGAGATTAGATGATCTTGATGTTACTTTGAAAACAAAGAAAGAAAATGTTTTTGAAAAGAAAAGAACTAGAAATATATTTTTGAACAAAAATTTTATCACCTTTAGAAAAATGATTTGTGCTTTTGTTAAATCTAAATCTTCTTTGTATGGCAATAAGAACATTATTTGTAATTATTGTCATCAACACGGCCATATAAAGAAAAATTGTTATGTTAAAAGAAATGAAAAATTAGGAATAAATTCTATTTGGGTGATAAAGCATGTTACTAATTGGATTGTGACCCAAGAAAGTTTGGGTACCAAAGTTGTTGCTTAACTTTGTATATAGGTATGCTTGGAAAGCATCAAGGAATTCAAAATAGATTATCTATGAAGGGTGCTCAAGGCATATGAGCTAAGATCATATTGAAATGGGTAACATCTAAAGTTTTGTGTGCTTTCATTTATCAAGTTGAACTATGTTCTCTTGAATATTACTCATCTATATGGTCAAATGTGTTTAGAATGCTAGGATACTTGTATCCCCAAAATTTTGTCTATAAATATCACTACTTGCAAAAGAAAGGGGGAGCATTTTTTTAAAAAAAATGAATATGCTAATTGTTTTATTATGTTTTGATAATGCCAAAAAGGGAGAAATAATCAAAGTAGGTTGAGACAATAACCTCTTGTACACAAATGAGGATCACTCTTGCTCACACTAATTTCCTTTAGTTGAGCCAAGAGTTTTACACTCACAACCTCTCTTATGTTACAATTGTTATCTCTCCACAAATCATACTTGAAGTTTGATAACATGTGTATAAGAGACACTACTCTAGATGTGTATAAGAGACAGGGCCGATATTTGGCAACTATAAATACCCCTAGGTCTGATTTAAGTAAAAAAAGACTTCTACATTGATTACAAACAATTCTTGAGCTATTTGGGAGAAATAGTTGGTACAAGTGTTGTAATAGTGTAGGTAGTGAGAAAAGAGCTTAGAAGTGTAAGAGTTCTTCAAGTGTAAGAGTGGAGAGATAACAATTGTAACAAAGGGAGGTTGTGAGTGTAAAACTCTTGGCTCAACTAAAGGAAATTAGTGTGAGCAAGAGTGATCCTCATTTGTGTACAAGAGGTTATTGTCTCACCTGCATTGAAGAGACTTTTAGTGGCTGAACTTCAAGTTGTGAACTTGGTAGTTGCCTTGTAAGAAGCTCTTTGTTGTTGTAAGCTCCAAGCTTGAGAAGCTTCGGAGTTTGGTTTGATTCTCTTAATCTCAATATTCTTATTTGTTCATTAAGCTTAAATTGTTGAATATCTATTGTATTGATTTGTGCTTAAGTTTTCATTTGGTGCATAAAGTACCTTGAATTTCTATTAAGCACATAAAAAGGTTTGTTTTTAGAGACAACCTAATTCACCCCCTCTTAGGTTGCTTTTGGGGCCAACAGCATGTTCACTTGCATCTTAGTGCTTTTTAAAATAAGTCTTAGTGATCTTTCTACACTTGATGCTGATTTTTGAGAAATTCAACTTATTTATCCTTGATCATCTTGAAATTGAATTGGCATTCTCTTATTACTTCATTTGTCAATGTGAGACGTGCATTTTGAACTAGCCCTATTTTTTCAAACTTAGCAAGTGATTGAACATAATTAGTTTATCGAGTTAAATCACCAATTGCACATGATTGAATGCCTTCTAGTTCCCCTTGTCAATTCACTTTCATTTCTACTGGTGGTGTGCTTAGTTTTTTTCTTTCTTGTTTTACTCGGATTTAGCAAAATGCTTGATTTAGGGGTGTAATAACTCTATTACATAAAATTATTTTACCCTTATTTACTATGCAATTTTAACCATGTTAGTCACAGCAATCAAGTTATTTTTTAGTGTTTTTGTATATATTTCATATCTATCTATGATTTTTAAGAACTTAGACGTATATTACTATAATAGGATTTTTGGTAGAAATATACACTAATTTAGGCTTAATTGACAATTATGATATTAGATGCATTTCAATTTACGTATTGTGGTATGTTTTGTAGGTAATTTTAGAAATTTGTTGTTAGTTAAAGAAGTAGAAAAAGCAAGGGGCTAAAATGTAATTAGCTGAAAAAGTTAAAATTCAGTCAACAGTTTCAAAACTGCGGTTAAGGAATACTAGCCATGAAAGTCACAATCACGGTTTCCATCACTTCAATTTCAAGGTGCAATAACCGCAGTAAAAAAATCCAAAGGACAGTTTCAACAACTACGATTTTCAAGAAGAATCAAGATCCATCAAGAACTGCGATCACTGAATTTGTATAATGAAATTGGTGACCACGATTATGGATGAAAAGTCAACACTTTGACAAAAAGAATTTTTGAAATGTTTGATACTCTTTAAACACATAGTTGTAGGTGTAGCTTAGCCTAGTCTAGTCTCCATAATGTAGTCTTATCATGGTACTATTTCATACTTTTATCTCAAACTCTAATTTTGCTTGATTTTAATTGTAAAAAATTCTACATTTTAGTCTTAAATTATTGGATTTTTAATTCTCTTCAATTTGATATCCATTTCCTCTCTCTTGCACTTTCATTAAAGTCAAATTTGAAGTAGTTTCTAGACTTAGTTTAAATCTTTATCTTAGTTGCTAATCTTGTTTTCAATCTTGTGTTTTTCTAGGTTCTAAACTTAATTTAGTTATGGGTTGTCATTAAGTCTAGTTTTCCTAAGCTGAACAATAGCACAAATTTAAAATTCTTGCATTTCATTTTCTTTCCCAAAATAGCAAAGAATGAAGAACTTCATAACATGTAATGTAGAAATTTCTACTTTTAGCAATTTCCTCCTTATGGTTCAATCATTATGCAATCATTAGTTAGTCATGATTTAAAATGCTTCCTTAGAATAGTATTTAATATTAGTGTCTTATTGTTATTTAATTTCTTGCTTTCCTAGCCTAGTCTTTAATTGCTTTTCTAGTGGTATGGTAGTTTAATACTAGTGTTAGTATAATCATTCACATGTTTAGATTTTACTAGCTTTCTAACTTAGAATTATAATTATCTATTTTATTGTTCACATCTTTTTAGCTCGTTTGGTGTGGTAATTTAGTCTAGCATCCTAACTTAATTTTCTTGCTTTAGTTGAAATAGTTCTAGTCTTAGTTTAAAGTCAACTCTTAATTACTCTTGCACTTTATGCTCTTTTTAGTCTAGTATACTCTCATATATGCTTCTTTCTTTACATAGTTGTTTAGCTTAATTTAATATAAATTTTAATTGCGTTCTACATTAGTTTTAGTGCTTTCCTCTTTGTTAAGTTTTTATTGCTTTAGTAGAGTAGGAAACCACCTTTTTTTTTTTATTGTCTAACTAGTGTAACGAACCAATTTCAACGTAGCCTAGTAATTACCAATCAATTTTCGTTTGCTTTAGTAGAGTAGGAAACCACCCCTTTTTTTATTTATTGTCTAACTAGTGTAACGAACCAATTAGCCTAGTAATTACCAATCAATTTTCGTGGGAACGACACCCACTCACTATTATCTTACAAACCTACTTTGTATACTTGCGAGAGTGTGGATATTAGTTAAGTGAAATTTAGAGTTATTTTTATTACTTGTTTGTGTGTTTTTCGCCTACCAATCTTTACTGAACATTCCAAAGTAGTAAATCCAATTGCCAGCACTTCGGCTAGCGGGAGCACAAAATTCAGGCCCAACCGAACCTGCACATCAATGATAGAACCTAATATGCCCGAGTCGCCTGAGAACTGGCCAAGGCTGTTGTCCCTCTAAGGGACAAAGAGTACGTGAGGTGCCTCTCTTTCTCAGTAGTGCACAGACGAGGCACACATTTCTACTTGGAATGTAAGTATTTTTTCAAAGACTTGATTTTGCTGTTCGCACTCATACTTTTTGTATATTCATTTATTCTCACCCTTTTTTCCTTTTTTGGATTTTCTTGCTGCTTATTACTATGCTTCCAGCCATAGTAGATAGGGAGGCAACCCACTCCTCCGAAGTAAATGGGTTCAGACAAGAAATAATTCACTTAAATTTTGAGACCCACAGAATAATAAAAGAGGATGTCAAAGGGGCTGTCAAAGAGAGATAAAAAAGCAGTGGACGATCATGACGTTAAGTGTCAGTTGGCAGCAGCGGAGAAGTACAAGGAGTGGAAGAAAGAGATGGATGAACCGAAAACAAGGATCAAAGAATCTCAGCTCGAAAAGGCTACCTTAGAAAAGGATGTATCCGAAAGAGATGAGAAAATCTTTAAGGTTCAGGAGAAACTCCGGGCTGTTGAAGCTCACTGCTTCTTGAAAGGCCCAGTTGAAGATCCAAGGTAAAAACAAATTTCTGGCATCGGAGGAAGCATATAAAAAAGCTAAAAGAGTTCACTGTGAAACAACAGGGTTCACCATAGCATGCGACCTTCTGGTCAGGAACCCAGACTTTTACAAAGGGAACCGTATGACCAGTTGGTTAACGAAGAGGTCATAAATGCCATGGAAAGGGATTTCAAGGCTCCCCTACCACTTCCTGAACTTCCAAAGTCCAGTGGAATTGCTGATGTGGCTTTCGACTAGCTCGGTCCTTCCTCAGAACCTGTTTCTCCTACTACCGCAGCTGTGTGCAATGAAGATCCTGCCTCTGCTCCTCAATAGGAATATTTGTCATAGTTATAGAAGCCCAGCCTCTTTGTAATAGCTATAGGAGTTCAACACTTATAAATTTCTTCATCAATGAATTTTTTTCCTTTTCTCCTTTCTTTCTCCTTTTTACTTTTCCATAAGTGAAAATTTCACCAAGTATAAAACTTTTATTACTCAAACTGAGTTTGGTTTAAACAAGAAATCTTAGATGTTCAGCACTTCCTGTGCTGTATGTTAATTATACTAAAAAATTCTAAAGATTTNGTGTTGGAGGCATAGAAGTTGAACACTTTGTCGTATAAGCCTTTAAAATATGTGTCTCAATTACTTTTGAGGACTTAAAAATTTTAAGCCATGAAGTAGAACCTGAAGAAGTTAGTCTCAGAAGGAGAACTTCATTATCTTTGCTTTATGCATTTTCCTGATTCTGGTCACTTTAATATCTTGACAGGTTCAAGGCAGCTTGTCACGAGAATGATCACTAGATCTCAACTCTCCTATCACTATTTGCTTTTTTTGTTTTATATTTGCTTTTACTTGAATTCTAATTTTGACCACTTAACACCTTGGTGGATCTAGGGCGGCTCATCTCAAGGAGGACCAGTAGGTCACTCGGTTTCAACCCTCCTAGTACCCTTTGCTTTATGTTTCATATTTGCTTTTACCCAAGTCCTAATTTTGGCCATTTTAGCATCCCGGCAGATCTAGGACAATTGTTCTCGAGGGGAACCAATAGGTTTCATCCCTCCTAGCACTCTTTGATTTTTTTTTGTTTTTTTTGTTTTATGAAATGGAATATTATTTCGAACATCTCATGAATATTTATTAGAAGGTACGCCTTTCTTGTCAACGAATTCTTCTACTAGAAATCTGCAACATCTACAAACTCCCAAACAATTTGTTACTATGATGCAAAAACTAAGAAACTTAGCATAAGGAGAATATACCAACTCTCTTGTTCTTTCAGTTTACTACAAGCAAGATTCAGGTATTGTACAAAACAAGAATGGCAGACAAATAAAAAGGATGTGAACTTTATCATTCACTCCAAGAGTGTCTTACAGAACATTTAAATCACTTTCCAACTGATAAATACTAAAGAAAAGCAAGAAAATTCTAAAAACACGTACACTTTTCAAGATCGTTTTTCTTTCACTCGATTTGGTAAGCTTATGTACAAGTTTAATCCAGAAATTATATTTGCTATCATTGGAAGTTTCTTCGAACAAATTCAATGTCACTTGCGATCCATACTCTAGAAAATAGAAATCATCAGATGGATTTACTTACAGGATGATGATTTGATTACACGAAAAAACGGACATTTATGTGGCTAATAAGGCTTGTACTCTGGAGGATCTTCTCCAAGCAAAAGAGACCTCAATATGGCTTCGCACACTGAACTATCATACACCAGCATATGCCCACCATCAGGAACCTCATGATACCGAATCCAGGGTAGCCTTTCTGAAACATATCTTTGCAATTTAACAGGCACAACCTTGTCCTCACAGCCTTGCCAGATGTGAACAGAGCTTTCATTTTCAGTGTATGGATTAGTCAGCTCCATCGGTTCAAAGTCCCACCTACCAAAGGCCACAATGCAGTCCTTGCGAATGGAATCAAATGTGCGGCGATCCTTAAATCCATTCTGTACAAACGGAAGTAGATATAATGAGAGAGCCAATATTTTTCATCAGGTTACAAAATGATATAAGAATAAGAGTCCGTAACCACAGGATTGTTCAGACAATATTATAGGAGAAAGGTTTAGAAACAAGAGTATGTGATTCTCTTATCTTATAGCAAATTGCAGAGAGTAAAATTACCTGAGCAAACAACTGATATCCTTTGGTATTACTCAAGAATTCTAGGTCTTTTGGGCTAAAAAATGCAGGGTTTTTATCGAGGACATTAGATGAGGGGAACACTTTTTGAGTCAACCACCAATGCAGTAGTCCAGGAGTATGACGTAAAAGCCAGATAATCCATCTGCAAAGGTTCTTCCTGTAGTCATCCTTTACCAGATCTTTTGGGAGAGTGTGCCACTTGTAATTAATCATTGGGACAATTAGCGCTGCACCTGCTAGCCTGGATCTCAGAAAGTATAGAGGTAAATTTTAAGTGTACAGGCGGAACTACAAGTTCTTTATAAATAGTTAATAGCAATTATTTGAACCTAGCCTTTACCTATGTGGTAAACGTTTGAGGCAACTCCAGACAGGATAACAGCCCAAAGAAACTCCCATTACATAGAACTTGGATCCTAGTTGTAGCTGATCAGCTAGTTCCTGGGATATCAATATCAGATGCTTCACTTTTTACTGAGCGTTTTGGATTTGGATCACTCTCCCCATAGCCAGCACGATCAAATAGGAGCATATAGATTCCCAATTGATCCATTAATTCCTGAAGACTAAAACATGTTGAGACTGTTCTACATGACAAATCCTTTACATAGCAAAGTCTCACTCAACAAATTGAAAGGCCATTCTTAATCAAACAAGAAAACACAAATCTACTTTAGATCAACATTAATCGTATAAACAATATTCAAAGTAGCGATTCCATGCAATTGCACAGACAAAATACTAATGATTCGATTGATTATATGTAAAGATATGGTTCCATTACCATTCAACAAACAGAGTGGGTAGACTATCGGGCGCCTTGTGAATTACTCGAATGGTTGAATCAGAAAGTCCAATGTCTAGCATAAGTTACAATATCAAAAGGCAGCCAAGATTGATGATCTAAATTCTAAACAAACACATTGTTGAGAATGCGTTTAAAAATAACTCAGGTGCATCTGAGACCCAAAATTATGGTATTGGTATAGTGGAGCAGTTTTAACAATTTTGGAGCAGAAATGTAAATCAGACTGCATATTAATAATAAACTAAAGCCAAAGAAGAATAAAACATAAAATCCTAATATTTACAAGGAAGGAAGAAAAAAAAAAAAAAGAAACCCTCACTCCTTACCCTCTACCCCAGAATAGAAACGTCTCACCACTTATCGTTGTGGAAATCATAATACCAGTCAGAACTATAAACTAATCTTATTTTGACAGCAATTCTCCCCCAAATCATTCAAAGCACAAAAAAAAAAAAAAAATAATAATAATAATAAATAAATCTAGCTAACCAATCTAATCTCTAAACCAATCTGATATCTAAATTTCAACAATTTCAAGAATCCAAATCGAGCAACATGCAACACCCAAAATGAGGATATTATTAAAAAAGTTCATTTTTTTTAAATTCAAAAAATTTCAGATCAATATAAAAGTACCTGGGGTGCTAAAAAGTTCATTGATCTTTGGAGCTGCCAAAGCCATGAACACAAATAATTCTGAAATTGGAGATTTGCTTGGGGACTCCCACTTCTCTGTAAGCCAAGTATCTTCCATCACTCAGCCTGATTCTTGGAGATTTGTTGTCATCATCATCAGAAGAAGCAGCTGCTATTAGATCTATTGGCTGTGATTCACTGGTTTCAGACGGGGATGCCAGTGTAGGCTGATGATCCCTCAATCCAAGACACCCCATCATCATCCCAAAAAACCTCCTAAAAACCATTTCTTGAAAATTGACCAAAAAAATAAATAAAAATCAATCAATTAAATCAGTGGCTGAATTTCAAAGAAAATGAAAAATGGGTTGTTTTTATTTTCTTCTTTTGATTGATGGGATGGTTGAATTAAGCTCTCCTTAAACAACTTTTTTCTTTCAGCAATTTTTCCTTTCAGCAGAAGAAAGTAGTTGATTGGAGCTCTTCAGTGGTAATTTTATCAGAATTGGAGACACCATAATAATAATAATAATAATAATAATAATAAATTAATAATATTGCGTGCAGTTGTGCGTGTTTCGCCGTGTTATAAGCAAAATTTTAAATGGATCGGATTTAGGTGTTATAAATAATTTAATCCTAATTTATTCACATTTAGAGGTATTTAAATTCGTCTCAATTTAAAAATTCAATCAAACCATAATGAATTTAGAATTAAATTGATTGAATTTCGGATTACTTAGGTCCTGTTACTCGACTTTAATAAGGGGGTTGGGTTGGGTTCTATTTTTAAAATCCAATCCAATCCGAATAAATTCAAATACCCGAATAATCACTAATTGTTGTTGTACAATGATGCCCCAAGTGTTGAGTTTTATTCAAGCATTTTTTTTCCTTTTTTTCTTTTTTTTAGTTTAGGGTTCGGGTTAACACAAAAACCTGCTCGACTACTATTTGAGTTGGGATGAGTTGAATTACTAAATTAGTTGGGTTGGGTTGAGTTTTAATTTCTTGACCCGATAACCTGATAACCCGAGGTGACTCGAAAACTTGACCCATAAACACCCTAATTCACATCACTCTGACCTATTAGAATAATGATATTTAGAGGTGATGTGCATAAATTAAAACCAAGAAGTCATAGTATTTAGTATAAATTTGATCCATTTAAAAAATTTTCCCTCCTACACTTTTGACCTTATAATGGTGGGAAAATATTTAAGTAGGTGTTGGAGCTACTAATTGATTTTGAGGTTAATTTCACTTTAGTATCTTATATTATTATTACTTTAGTTTCTAATATTATTTTTTTGATACTTAAACTCTGGATTAACAGTCAAATCTAACGATGTTAGATTTTTTAGTTGAAATGACGTTTTCACCCTCAAATTCTTCATGAAAAATGGTTGAATCATGCAACAAAATGAGAGAAAAAGAGAAAATATATCAGTAAAAATATGAAGAAAAAATATATAATAATATTTGTAGAAAAATAACATTTTATTTAAACAAAATTATAAGGGTATTTTTGTAAAAAAATGAGCAGCAAAATTTTTTGAGTTAGATTTAATAGAAAGACTTAAATGCATAAAAAATTTGTTAGGACTAAAATGATTCTGTCTTCTTATAGCGTTAAGAGGTAAAATAAAATTACCCATAAATTTTATAATCAAAATTAATTTAATCTTGATATTACTTATTTTTTATTATTTAATGCACATTACATGATGTACAATAATTGTCAAAGATTGAGCATATTTAAATATTTTTCTATAATAATAACTATTCAAAATGATGATATTTATACACTTTTTTTAACCTCTTACACGGTATTTTATTTATCTATTAATATAATTAATTTCTCACTCACCCTTTTCATGTTCACTTTCAAGGAATATTGTTCAGAATGGTAGTTTACCACTTAAATGTCAGAAATGGTTGCTGGTTAGTGGTTAATTTGGTCCCCCCACCCCAAAAAAAAAAAAAAAAAAATTGTGGTAAATTTTATAGGAGGAGCTGTTGATTCACTTGAACCGGTATTTTAATGGGCAAGTACCAATTTTCAGGGCCAAGAAGTTGTATTGGATTGGGTGGAGGACACTTTTGTATGACTTATGGATTGTTTATCCAATAATTCATCTTCTAATTCATTTCTATAATTTGGACATAATTATTATAAGAGTAAGTTTTGGTTAGTCACTTCGTAATGTAGAATGGTGTGACAACGATTAAGATAACTGAAAAATATAAGAGTTCTACTACTTTTCAATCATCCAACGACTAACAATACTTATTCCGCAATTCGAGACGAATAGTAAAAAAAATTTCCAATTATAATTCATTTCTATATTTTAGATAATGACTACATATTTTGTATGAATGCACTCAATAATTTTTATTTGTGAGAAGATCTGAGACACTAACAAGTGACAAGTATTAAGTTAGTTGTTTGTTAAATAATAAAAATAAAAAATTAAATATTTAATTAACGATTTCAATTCAAACCAATTACTTAAATTTTATATTAAGTTACTTTTATTTGTTCAAAATAACAAGTGCTCTGATGTAGTTAATACTATAACTTAGCCATTTGTAAAAGATGTTTTTGTGAAAATAAATTTAGGAGAAAAATAAAATACGCGATGCTCTATAATTAAGGCATGCCACACTGAGTTTTACTCGTCCCCCTAGTAGGTGAGACGAGAATCTGTTGTTTGAGCCTACCCTGATAGGGAAAAAAAATTCTTAATAAAAGGTATTTATAATATCTCACGATATATAAATTAAAAAAAATTTCATTTAATATGGAGATATCTCCTTTTAGATTCCTAATTAGTATATTATAATTGCTGCCTTCAAAGAAGAAGTCTCCACGTGACATACAATAAAGAGATAGTAGTGGTTTTGCCTACATAGAAGCCTCCACGCGGCATACAATAGGGAGATAGTAGTAGTTTTGCCTACACTCGAAACTTTGCAATGTTTAGTTTTAAGAGGCGTATGGTGGCTGCACGAGTGTAGGAGATTCACATAAAAACGATTTTTTTTTTTTTTTTTTTAAGAACTCTGGATCTTAGGAGTTTATGATCCTATTAGAAAGACTTCAACCCCTAACCTTATCGAGTTAATATCAATACTATATATAAAATGAAAGATTCACTTTTAATATTTATCACTTTATGAATTTTTTATTTATTTTTTAATATTAATCATATCAGTTTACACCATAATTAATTACTATCTCATATAACTTTTTCAGCTGTTTATTTTTTTATACATATATCGTGTGTGTTTCCCACTAATTTATATGCATATTTTCAAGGCAATCAATTGAATTGGTATTAGATTGATAATATTAATTGGAAGTTATAAATCTGATAAATACCACGGGGCTACCAACTTGTCAAAGAGCTGGCGCAATGAAAAATTAATTGGAAAAAAAAACCAAAAGAATTGTCACATTTTGACTTGGAAGTTAAAACATTTGGCTGCCACTTGCCGGCCCATATGAGGCTGTTTATTTACGAAAGGAATCCCAAATTACAGATGGACAAGCGAAGCAACATATCCTCATCCATTTGTTCCTTTCCCCAGAAGATTCGATTTCAATGCTTCAATAGAACTTTCCACCATAGTTGTACGGTACATCACAATTGTGGAAGTCATACAAATATGTGCAAACTCTAATTATGGGAATTACCTCGTAAGTGTCCTAAAGATAGGGAATATTTGTACCTAAAATCGATTTAAAAGTATTTGAGAACGGTAGGAAACGGTTGTGAAATATTACCAAGTCACAAAGGTAACCACCCCGAATATGAATTAGCATTAATTTTCCTATATAAAAAAATTGAACAAAATACGTTAATTGTCATTAAATTATTAGATTTATTAATTTTGTAAATTTGACCATCGAAATTTTAAATTAAAAAATATTTAGATAAATTTGATTTTTGACCCACCTGTAATCTTGTAATCAAGATTAAATCTTAAAAAATCAGGATTAAATCTTCAAAAATCAGAATTAAATCTTAAAAAATAAGTTTACATATTTGACATTACAGAAATGTTGTTAAATACAATCCAATTTGAATCTTATAGTGATGTCTGTAAAAATCTCTTTTACCTAAATATTTATCTTTTAAGTTAGGGTCACTCCATCGATTTTCATCATTAATGCAGACGTTAAGTCATATTTTAGAGATAAAATTGTCAAACCACGTTAACTTACATTTCTACAAAATTTAGGGTGGGTCAAAATTTAAAAAAAAAAAAAAAATCAAATTTTAAGAGATTTGATATTAGAAGAGAGGAAAAAGTTTGGGTCAAAATGAAATTACTTAATTTATGAAATTTTCAATTTTAGTCCCTAACCTAACTCAGTCAGCTCCTCCATCCCTCCCTCCCCAGCCTGGCAACCTCTGACACCTCTTCCCCAGCCCTCTTCTCTTTTCCATATCCGCCACCACCGTTCCCTCTTCGGCCATCTCTTTCCCTCTTCTTCCCCTCTTTCTCCCTTACCGTACCCATCTTAAACTTCTTCTCAATGATGCCGGTGACTGCAAGAGTTCGTGGAGTAAGAATTTGGTCTGGGAGGTTTACAAATGCAGGGTCTCACACTAGAGTAAGAATTTGGTTTAGGGTTGTGGTCCACTAGAGAATGGATTGGTTAAAGTGAATCTGAGATTTGAAGTTGGAAAATGATGGGTGATCGGGGGATCGGAGTGGTGAATTAGGGAGTGGGGACTGGGAGGTGGCGGGGAGGGGTGTGAGGCTGGAGGAAGAGAGAAAAAGGTGGTGCTGGAGAGGGGCAAGGATGGTGAGGGCTTGGGAAAGACAGAGGGGGATGACAGGGCTCTGAGGAAGGTTTGCAACTTTAAAGTAGACCCAATCCAGATGCAATAAGTAGGGTGGCAGTGGATTGACAATGTATAAGAGACAGAAAAGACTAATTTTTGTGGATAGAAATTATTTCTTATTTTATAAATAATATTTTATAATTAATTTATAACACATTTTTTTAATTATTTTTTTATCACACATTTATTATATTCATAAAATTATTACAATATCCATTTTAATAATATTTTAAATAATAACTCTCCAAGCATTGATTTTGGACCCACATCATGTGCTCTTTTACATGATTACATTGTTTAATTTGAAATTTGCATACCATCTCAAGCTAACCGTTTTACAACAGCAATTGGGGCCATTTTGAGTGCTAGAAAAGGCAATTGGTAAGTACCAGGCACAAGAGGACATACATGGAATCAAATCAATATATCATTGTTTAAGATTCAAAGGCAAACATTTGGTTTTGTTGTTAAGCATTAATTAGCAACCGCTAAGCATTGCAATTGTGCAAAAAAATTTGTTGCGAGGACTTCATTCCCTACATGGCACAGGTTGTTCATCTGCAATATTTTTGCATACGTAGCCTAACAAGGAGTTTTTGTTTAGATATCGTTAGATATATTTCACCTATCATTGATTTAATTAAAATTTATTTTTTTTTGAATTTTCTTATTTTATAAGAAAGAAAAATGTAATATTATAATTTTTTCAAAACAATTATAAATTTTTACAAAAGAGTTATAGATATGTTGTGATCTTCTAATTGTAGGAATAAGTTTAAAATGATTACGTGACCAGTTGTGATTGGTCATTGGAACAAATCTTTTATCAAATTTATTATGATTTACTTTAAATTGTTTTGCATAAAGTAGCTCAAGGTTTGTTTAAAGTTAAAAATAGTGAAGATTAACCTCTTTCCTTTGTCGCAAATGATGTGTGATGGGAAAATGGTACAAATTGTCGAACCTGAAAACATGATTTGCGTGGCGAAATTTCCTAGTTCTGTATAAGAGTCGTGTTCTTTAGGCCGCTTACACTTTTTTTTTTTTTTTTTTGGGTGGGGGTGGGGAGTATCCCAACATCTAGTATGTGTTTTTTCTAGGCTTTACGCGTTCCCCTTGCAAGGAAAACGTGACTTGCATGTGCAGATAGAATAGATCTTGTTGGAAAAGTTTTGCCAGAAACGAGATGAGAATACATTTAGGATGTCGATCGATGATTTGGAATTTAGATTAGCTGTTTCTTGCGTTTTTTAATCCATTAGGGAATCGAATTAGGGAATTCTTTATACTTTTACTAAATCTGGTATCAGACTATCAGATTTAATTAAAACTACTTATATCTAGTGCACATTTGCCATACTTCTTTTTGCCATACTCGTCCCGCGGTTCTCTACTTCACCACTTACTACAGGCGCTCAATAGAGTTCTACTTCTCACTCTCTTTTCTATACTTAAGCTATTAAGGAGGTGTTTGGTTCACATTCGAGAATCGGAATCGAAATGAGAATCATATACCCCACTATTGGTATGAGTTTATAACATTTCCCCTTACTTGTTTGGTTTAACATAGGAATGAGTTTCATTATGTTAATAAGTTACTCAACTTGAAAACCCATGTCACAAATAGGGAATGAAAGTAGGTATTTTCTAACACTTTCATTCCCATAGAATGATTCCCATAGAATGATTCCAATAATTTTCAACCAAACACCATATATGGGTATCATTAACTTTGATTCCCATTCCCTCCTCCTATACCCATAAACCAAACACCTCCTAAATTTTTTTATCCTTTCCATGTTTCTAAGATGGATTATAAGGAGAGAAAGACAGAGGAATATAAAATTGTTGGTGTAAAATTCTGTTGCTGGAATTATAGATAATAGTCAACTATTATTGTCTAAATAATATGCCTACTAGCCATTTGTCAAAATGCTTGAATAAGAACCCCCTATGATGAATTTGTTTGTCGATGAATTTTTGTGGGTTTTGAGGTCTACTAATGAACTAAATAGTAGCAAGACAGCCTTGTGATTATTTTCGAGCTTCAAACACGAGAGGCTTTAGGGCTCGAAATTGGCTCAAATTTTGGTCCTATGCGAGTTTAGATTTTCACAAGTCAGTCTTTGTTTTGCACATTCGTTGTGCTTTCTAGATTGATGTCAAAATTTTTCGTCGGTGATCATTTTGATATAAGATTTCTGTAAATCAGTACATTATTTGAGGTATGAAAGAATAGAGGAGCTGCTATAGGCTCCATGTTGCCGAGTTATTTTCATGGACTAAGAGACAGATGAGCATCAAATGCTTCAAACCGTCAACAGCAACTAATGGAAGAATGCGACAATGAATGGAAGAAGCTGATAAGAAAAATTTGTTTCTTTTTTTATTTTTTTACAAAAAGGGTATTTTTGGATTTTTGAGGAAAATCTAGCCTATTGGGTCTACTTTGTAACATTAACAATAACAGTAAGTGAGGTATGTGTAATTTTTAAAACTTTAAGGGAGCTTCTTGAAATTGTCAGAAACTTCAAAGGAGATTTCTGAAATTATTCCTTTAAATATGCTGTACAAATATTTCAAATTAATAGAATGGCTGGACTGTAAAATTCTCATTCCATCAAATATAGCCTGTTTATGACTATGGAGAGTTGCAAGCTGATATTGTTCCCCCTTATCCGCACCTCTACAAGAGTAGGAGGATTGGCATGTGTATGGCTCCATTTAGCTTCAACTTAAAAGAAGGATTTCTAAACCACCAAAACCCCCCCTCCAAAAATAATAATAATAAAAAAAAAAAAACCTTAAAAGATGGAATAATATTGTAATACATCTACGTATTAACCATAAGGTTATGTGCATCTAAGTTAATAGTTATAATTCGATTTGTATATTGTAATAGCTTGGATATCTTAGGAAACTTGGATTCCCCAAAAAAAAAAAAAATAATAAGAACACTTCTACATATATAGTCTGGTTGAATTGAAGCAGAATAAGCATTTTTGTGAACATATTTGACACTCTCTACTCAATTACAATATTCTTTTCACCTTAATTATCTTATGACACAATGACTACTATTTATTATGTGTTTTTTAAGAAGGTAAAAGGAAGAAAGGGTTTGCCTAAACATTAAAAAACACATTTCTTTGAAAATTTTTATCTTCTCCGTTTCTTTCTTTCTTTTTTTTTAATCTTTTACTATAAAATGATTGGATCCATATTGTTTTAAATAAAACCAAGCCAAGTATTTCATTTATACCAATAGCTAGTAGCTACAATAAAATTATCCAAATTAATTACTTGGCCATACTGTTCCTGGCCTATATATGGACCACTTCATTTATCATGTTTATAGCAGCTACCATTCCAGCTTGGTCAAAATCCATACTATGCAGCATACAGATTGTTACACAACAAGAGGGAATGGTGGAAAGTAGAATATTCAATTGTTAACTGAAGTTGACTTTATAGAGAAGAACAAAAATTGTAGAAAAAAATTCATGTAAAAAAAAAAAAAAAAGAACAAGCAGGAGAAGAGTAAAACTAACACTTATGAGTACTTAGCATTTGCTGCTATAGAAGGCCCAACGAATGATATGATACAGATAAGAGAAGTCTTTGTATTTCCACTCACTAAATTTCACCAAGGAAAAGTACTCATGAAGATATTAATCATATACACAACTTTTCTAAATCATCATGAGGCTAAATAACATCATGCAGTCAAAAGTTTCCCGAGTACAAGTTCACATGGATAAGCTGGCATTGAACATTAGAAGATGTCCAGCCCCAGGAACCTCGTGATATAGACGAATAATACACGAAAGCTACTTCCATATTTAACGATTTATTTCAACTGGAATATTCGTTCTGTCTTCACAACCTTGCCAAACATGAACTAAGCACTCATTGGGAATGGATCAGGTATATCAGTGGGATCAAATTCTCATTTTGCATAACCAGCCACTAAATCAATATAAAGATACGTTAAGTATCATATCGTAATAGTTTAAAATTTGTACTTAGAGATAGTAGTGAACCGGGTTAGGCTGAGGCAAAATCCTATCGGTTCAGACTTCTTCACGGGACGGGTGGACCAGGCTTGGCCAGGATGGAAAATCCTAGGCCCAGGCGATGCTGTTGGCCCATTGTCTAACCTGCGGATTGGCTCACAGATTGGCTCATGTTTAATTAATTAAAAATAGACCAAATTATTAATTATTTTATTAGTATTTAATAGTGTAAGTTATTACTTATAATTCAAAATTAGTACTTAATAGTCCAACTTATTACCTATTATATGAAATTATTATTAAATTAATACTCATTATTCAATTGCTATCATTTTTCAATTGTTATCATATAAGTTATAATTAAGAGAAACAAATTATTAGTTATCGAATCATGTTATTACATAATTCAAGTTGCTACTTATTATTTCAAATTATTACTTTTTCTTTGAAGTTATTACTAATTAATACTGTTATAAAACTACTATTATGCATTAGTAGTATTATGTTATATTACTAATAATTAAACTACAAAGTAGAGGTAGGAAGCAATATAATGTAAAGTAGAGATAAAGAAATTTTCACTTTTCTTTCTTCTTCCATTCCATTCACCTAACCCTGTATTTATAGGTTTCCTGAAGATTCATCCATTCTCATCACATTATTTGGATATTACATAAGCATATATAGGTTCCTTGAGTTACATAAGGTAGTGGGAATTACATGGAATAATGTAAAAGATCATAGGGTGAATCATGGGGATAATGAGAGTTATAAGAATCGATGTGTAGATTATGAGGTAGATCACGAGGTAGATTATGGAGAACATGGGTGAACATCTAGTAAATGATTCATAACACTTTCCCTTGGATGTCCATCTTTAAGAAAATCCATCGTTAAAACCTTACAAGGAAAAATCTAGTGGGATAAAAGCCTAGTAAAAGAAAAAGAGTACATTTTCTTAAATGTGACACTGCCTCGTTAAAAACCTTACAAGAAAAAACCCAATGAGAAAAAAACCTTGGTTATGGAAAAAATAGTACAGTGTATAATTACTTCCCCTCTTGAGCACATCATTTGATATCTTTTGGTTGGTGCGTTCTAATCTTATGAATCAGCTTTTCAAATGTTGAAGTCGGTGGTCCAGTGACTTTGTGAATAAATCTGCTAGGTTGTCATTTTAGCTAATTTGTTGAACACTAATCTCACCATTCTTGTGAAGATCATGAGTGAAAAATAATTTTGGTGAAATGTATTTCGTTCTATCGCCTTTGATGTATCCTTCCTTAGTTGAGCAATATATGCAGCATTATCCTCAAAAAAGTGGTGGGGACTCCCTTGTCCAATTGCAAACCACAAGTTCCTCAAACATGATGGATTACAGATCTTAACCAAAAACACTCCCGACTTGGCTCAACATGATTAGAAGACGTAGTAGTTATGGTTTGTTTCATTGAACGCCAAGAAATAGCAGTACCACAACATGTGAACACATAACACGATTGTGATCAGGCATTATGTGGATCAGATAATTATCCAACATTTGCATAACCTATAAGTTCAGATTTGAGTGATTTATAATAAATACCCATATCTATCGTATCTTGAAAGTAACGAAATACATGTTTCACACTATTCCAATGCCTGTTCGTGTAGGTGAAAAAATATACCTTGCTAATAAATTCACGGCAAATGATATGTCAGGGCGTGCATGATTAGCAAGATACATTAATGTTCTAATAGTACTAAGATATGGTACTTCTAGACCAAGTAGTTCTTCAACATTTTCACGAGGTCGAAAAGGATCTTTATGTACATCAAGTGATCTTATAACTATAGGTGTGTTCAATAGGTGTACTTCATCCATATAAAATCGTTTAAGCACTTAAGCAGTATAAGCCGACTGTTACAAAAAGATGCCATTATCAAAATGCTTAATTTGTAAATCAAAACAAAATTTTATCTTTCCAAGATCTTTCATTTCAAATTCTTACTTCAAATGATCGGCAGCTTTTGGGAGCTCTTTAGGAATTCCAGTAAAATTCAAATCATCAACATAAACAATGATAATGACAAATCCTGAAGCAATTCTCTTAATAAAAATACATGGACATACAAGATCATTTTGATAGCCTTCTTTTAACAAATATTCATACATTTTTATCTAAGGCGATTATACCACATACTTCCACCTTGCTTTAAGCCATAAAGAAATCTACATAATTTAATCGAGTAAAGATCTCGAGAGCTATGATCATGCCCTTCTGGCAATTTAAATCCTTCAGAAAGTTTTATATAAATGTTATTATCGAGTGAGCCATATAAATAGGCCGTAACAATATCCATGAGACGCATTTCAATTTTCTCACATGAGGCCAGACTAAGTAAATATCAAAAAGTTTTTGCATCCACCACAGGAGAATATGGCTCATCATAATTAATACCAGGTTTTCGGGGAAAATCTTGTGTAACAAGGCGTACCTTATATCGTATAATTTCATTTATCTCATTTTTCTTGCGTACAAAGATTCATTTATATCTCACGGGTTGCACATATTCAGGTGTGCTTATCACTTATCCAAAAACTTTCCTTTTTGAGAGTGAATTTAATTTAGCTTGAATTGCCTATTCCATTTTGGCCAATCATTTCTAAGTTTACATTCATTTATCGACCGGCTAAGTTCAAGATCATCATTATTATCCATAATAGTATTTGCCACTGCATATGCAAAAATATCATCGATATTTATTTTATTTCGATTCTACCTTTTTCCAGTCATGACATACTTTATTGAGATCTCATGATTATCACTATTTTCAAGTACTATCTTCAGTCATGTCTGGGAACTCTTTAGGAGTCTTTAGTTCTTCATTTTGATTATCTTGATTATTTGCTCATTTCTTTTACGAGGAATTTTATCCTTAGAACCAATTGGTCTACCACGTTTCAGACGTGTTTTAGACTTATTAGCAGTGGTTGCCTGTCCTT
The DNA here is from genome assembly GCA_025175665.1 of Cinchona pubescens. Classification (NCBI taxonomy): domain Eukaryota; kingdom Viridiplantae; phylum Streptophyta; class Magnoliopsida; order Gentianales; family Rubiaceae; genus Cinchona; species Cinchona pubescens. Next base: position 2,351,227 of record JANKKI010000026.1, on the reverse strand, counting down.
CAGGGACATCAATTCTAATAGGAGTATTTACAACTGGTACATGAGATTTAGTAACTATCTTTGAGTCAATAAAAATGTTTGGCAATTGATTTGCTAAATTTTACAAATGAATTATCTTTTGAACTTTCAACTCATATTCTTTTGTACAAGGATTAAAATGAGACAATGATAATTCATTTCAACTAATTTTCTATTATCCGGCTTTATTTTCTTTCCCCCTAATGTTGGGAAAACTAATTTATCAAAATAACAATTAGCATTCATATATAGCCAACCTCTTTTGTGGGCCCATCTTAGTACGTTGTGGTGGAATAATAAGAACATATACCATATTTTCAAAAACTCTTATATGAGAAATATTTGGTTCTTGACCATGAACCAATTGTAATGGGGAGATCTCATAATAATTTGTTGGCCTTATGCGAATTAACGCTACCACGTGCAAAATAGCATGTCCCCAAGTAGAAACTGAGAATTTTGTTCTCATAAGAAATGGCCTAGCAATTAATTGTAAGCGCTTTATAAACGATTCTACTAGACTGTTTTGTATATGAACATAAGTTACAGGATGTTAAACACTTATCCCAACAGACATACAATAATCATTAAAAGCTTTTGAAGTAAATTCACTAGCATTGTCAAAACGAATTATTTTAGTAGGATAATTTGAAAAATGAGCATGCAACCGAATTAATGTCTCTCTTAACAATCTCGCAAAGGCTAGTTTGTGAGTTGATAATAAGCATATATATGACCATCTTGTCGATGCATAATGGTCCATAAGGTGGGTGAATAGGCTCACAAATATCCCCATGTATGCGTTCAAAAAATACAGGAGATTCAGTTTTAACTTTTAATGGAGACGGCCTAATGATCAACTTGCCTTGAGAACAAGCAGCACATGAGAATTCCTTAGATCATAATATTTTTAGACCTCTTAAAGAATAACCACATGAATTCTTAAGAATTTTTCGCATCATTATAGAATCGGGATGGCCCAACCGGTTATACCAAATAATAAATTCATCATGATTTATAAACTTTTGGTTTGCGGTTACATATGATTCAACCACACTAATATATGTGTAGTATAATCCGGAGGAATAAGAAGGTAATTTTTTCAACATAATTTTATTTCCAAAAATAATACTTTTAATATACAATTATTCAATGTTGCCTTCACATGTAGTTTCAATATGGGTAATATCCATTTCAGTGAATATCTTTAAAACTCAATAAGTTTCTTTGAAACTTCGAAGAAAATAATGCATTTCAAATGCAAAATTTTGTTCCTCCAAGCAAACTTATAGTTGCTCTTCTAGAGCCTTCAATCAATTTGATACTACCAGATATAGTACTAACATAGGTTTCTTTCATTACTAGATAAGAAAAAAATTTCTTATCTTTAAGTATGGAGTGTGTTGTTGCACTGTCTTGTAGACATAATTTTTTGTCATTGATCATTGAAATAGCCATATTCTTCATCAAAAGAAAAAAAAAAAACGAATGACGTGTTTTTTCTTCTTAAGTGTAATATTTGTAAAATATAAGAAACATTGGAAAAAAAAAATCAACAATAAATATTTTATTTGAAATCTTGCAAACACAAGTACATCTAATCATAACGAGTTTTTGGAAAAATAACTGTCTTTTGGTGTTCATACCTCTCCTTCAAACTAGTCCACAAGATGAAGGGATCCTTTATTGTTTTTAGGTACTCATTTTCAGCCCTTCATCAATGTAGTGATGGAGAAAGATCATTGCTTTGGCCTTTTCTTGATTTGTGACTTTACTTCCTTCTTTGATGGTTTCTCCAAGACCATTTACATCTAAATGAATTTCAGCATCTAGCATACATGATAAGTAATTCTTTCCCGTGATATCAAGAGTCACAAACTCAAGTTTTGCAAGGTTAGCCATAATGATAATTGACATTTAAAAAAAAAAAAAACAAACAAAACTTACCCAACTTACCTAATGGAAGTGTTGAGAAATTAGCTTAAAGATTCGTGCTAATAACGTGTTATAAAATTTCTATTAAGCACTAGAAGTATTATGTTATATTACTAATGATTAAATAAGAAAGTAGTGGTAGGAAGCAATATAATATAAAGTATAGATAAAGAAAATCTTACTTTTTTTTCTTCTTCCATTCCATTCACCTAACTCTCTATTTATAGGTTTAATATTCATCCATTCTCATCACATTATTTGGACTAATTACATGAGCATACGTAGGTTACATGAGTTACATAGAGTAGAGTTATATTGAGTAATGTAGAAGATCATGAGGTGAATCATGGGGAGTTATAAGAATTGATGTGTAGATCATGAGGTAGATCATAGAGAACATGGGTGGACATCCACTAAAGATTCATAACAAATAGTTAATTTTTCAGTACTTATTAGTACAAATGATTACATATTACTATTTTAAGTTATTAAACAAAGTAATTCTTAAGCTTATTCTAAGCTAATATTTATTAGTACAAGATATTCCTCTTTTTATTCAAAATTATTACTTATTATTTAATTTGTTACTTCTTAGTCCAAGATAAAAGTACATAAATTATTATTATAATAAATTAGTGCAATTTACTACTTATACTATAATGTATAATTTATTAGTCCAATTTGATCTTTATTAGTACAAATTATTATTTATTAGTCTAAGAAGAAAAATATATGAATGTTTAAACAAAAGTCTTTTAAAATGTTTAAAAAAAAATTAAAAAATAATAATATGGTCTGGTCAACGGGCTGATTGGACCGGTCAACAAGCTAACCCGTTGACTGGTGGGCTGGTCCAGGCTATCTCACAAGCTAGACCAGCCCACGAGATGATAAAACCAGATCCTATTGTATGGGGTGGGCCTAGTCCAGCCCGATACAGTTCCTAGTGGGCTAGGTTAGTTGTCCAGCTTGCCAGTTAGCCCACTGCTATACTTACTTGTATTGCACAAGTATTTAAATTATAATGGAATAATATTCTAATGGGATTATAGATTTTTCTATTTTTTTCCACTGTCAAATCAAAGAGAATGCGTCGAGTTGCATATCAATTAGTAATAGAAAATACTTTACAAAAACACATTTTAAAGTCACTTTTCAAAATCAGTTCATGTGTTAAAATTCTAGTGAATGCCAAATCTCCTGATTTAGATCCTTTCTAAAATTTCCGTTTCTTCTTTTTCGGATCTAATAACACATCAATAATTTTATTTAAATATCACTTTGTATTTATCATTTTGTATGTACGCCCTCGTTAGTAATTGCTAACTGGATTGGAAAATTTTCAATGTGGTGCAACCATGCCGTATGATATGTAATAGTCTCATTAGTGTGGTTATAGGAGAGAAGGTTTTGGGAAAAACTTACTTTCTTTAGCGTGCCATATAATATGTTCTTGGAAGTTAATGGGAGTCTACCCAATGCAGAACTATATTAAACCAATTATCCCGAGTCTACAGCTGTTTCAGACTAATAACCTCATGCAGGTTTGTAATCATATATAAGAAAATGATTTAAAAAATTACAAAATTTAAAATAATTTGTTAAAGTTATTTTAAGTGTAAAAATTAAAGTGAATCACAAAATCTCTAAATTTAGATAATTAATTAAATTTTATTTTTTTAAATTTAATAATATATTAATAATTTTATTACTTTATATAAATACACTGTTATATGTAAACTAATATTCGCTTTCTTAGTCAATTTACATGCGATATCGCCTTGCCTTTTCATTCAACCAATCTATCCATGTGTCTCCCCCTAATATTAAGCGGGTCCATGTTTTGATATTACGTCTCTTAGCCCATGTCGTTCTTAATCCAGCTTCTATTTTTTGTGGGGGCCCACCATTAGAACTTGCTTACTAAAAAATTACATGATAATACTTAAAAAAAGGGAAATTTTATAATCTCGTTACAAAATTATATTGTTATATTTTAAAATTTATATTTTAGAAATATTCAGAATATAACAATATGATACGTAGTGGGACAATAGAATTTTCCTAATACTATACAATGATGATTTGTAATTTGTAATTTTTCTATGTATTTATAGACAGGCTAGATTTTGTACGTGAAATTTATTTTGAATAACATGTATATGTCTAATTTGATATCAAAAGGTAGTAATAACATTATCTGTTAGGCCATCTGTTGTCTAGAAAAATAATAGGTTATGTTTGGATCAAAAAATTTGATGAAAGATTTAAAATTAATTAATTGTTGGTAATAAATTTTAAGGAAATCATGTCAAAATTTGTAATTTGACCTTATAAAAATTTGTAGATGTGGAAGGACCCTTCAGATAGTTGCTAATACACATCTAGATGTGATAAGAGACAGTCTAAAGGTTTTCAAATTCCTTCAATAAATTATTAAATTTTAAAATTTTCTCCAAATTCATCTATACAAACGCAACCATATTGTCTTGATTGAGTCCTTGGAAATACTTTGAAGTAAAATTCTTTTATTAAAACTTTGTTCATGTAAGAAAGAAGAAGAAATGGAAGACCTTATATAAGTGACTGTAAAACCTTCAAAGGAATCAGCTTCTAAAGATCTTTACTCATTTCCAAATTAGAATGACATCAGAACATGAAAAATTCGATCTATAACTTTTGGATATTGGGCAAGACATTTATATTCTCATTCACATAGCTTCCTTGGTTTTTTATTTATTTTATTTATTTTTTATTTTTTATTTTTTAAATGGATTCGAAAGAAAAAGAGAAGCAAACATGCAAAACGTTAAAGTACTTCCTCTTCTTAATTCATAAAAATAGTAATTAGCTTCCTTTCAAAGTTCAAGCTTGAAAAATTCCTCTAGGAAAAACAACCAAAATTAAGAATTCTGGTAGGTGGGCTTGAGAGTACAAAAACATTTAGCGGGCCAACCATGTGGTCCATTTACCTATAAAAGCCCATTAATGGATAACTTTGTCTGGCCACCCTACCCATTAATGGTCCTTTTTACCTAATGTTATTGAGACTCCTTTCTTGACAAGGCAGTGTGCACTTCCATTTCCCTATCTGTTGCTGATCCTATCAAAGAATGCTATTAATTTTCTGCAATCCAACACTTAAGGCACTAAATAGACTTAAATTACTTGATATTCGAATCGAATTCGGGTCGATAAGAGCTCATTTTGGTTAGTCAATAATCAAATTAAATTTGAACGAAATTTAACATTTGTTAATTTTTTTATATTCAACTCAAAGTCACCTCAATTGGCTAAAACTTTCCAAATTTACATGTAAAAATTCCAACTTACTTAAATTCAATTCAAGTTTAACTTGAAAAAAAATTTGATTGAGTTCGGTTTGAAAGATAAATAAGCCAAACTTAAACAAAAGTTCAAACTCGTTAAGATAATAAAAACAATCTTGAATACTAGAGTGTCTGCCTTATTTTTGTTCACTTACACCCCTACCAACACAAGGGGAGCATTGTCATTAGAACTATTTATAGGATGATGGAGCAAGGAAATGACATCTTTACTGTTAACTTCTACTTCTAACTTGGGATTTTTAGGTTCATGGCCATTTCAAGATCATCGTTGAGCCCCCCAAAATTCAGCCATTAAGTTAAAAGTGATGTCTAAGTTTTTGAAATATCCTGGTACCCAATCACCACTGTGATTTCTGATAAGTCCTCATGACCCTGCCTTGCCCGGATTTCCCAAGGCTGAACCAAGAGAATTAAACTTGTACCACAAGAATGGAGGAGGATCCCATCCGCTAACCTGAGTATTTCTACCCGGCTTTGTAAGAATCATATTTGGTTCCATTGAATAAACTCAACTGCTCTACGAAGGTAGATTGATGTGTGTTTTATCAAGTTCAAAAATCATCACTTCGTTTGGATAACTATTGTTTTTGAAATATTATTTATTTAATTACTATAATAAATTTTTTTGATAGCATATATGTAAAATAAAAAGATGATTTTATGAAATGATTACAAATATTATTGACAGAAATAATGAAAAAACTTGTATGTATATTCCATACCTTACAATGGAACAAGACCAGCTTATATATAGGCTTGAATACTTACACAAGCGAGGAAATTAACTATAATTGGGGAATCTATGATTAAGGGATATTATCCCTAACTAGTAGAATTGTCTATAATCAAGGGATATAAAATATATAACTTTACATATATATCCATAAGTTAAACATATCTCCTCACAAACTCAATGTGGTGGACTACTAACTAACTTGAGTTTGTAAACTAATTCACAAAAGCGTCCAGGAGACGAGCCTTGCTGAAAGTATCAGTAATATGATCAGAAGTAGGGGCGGCAAAAATACTGATCCGTTGACCCACCCGCTCCGCCCGCTCCGCTCCGAAAATGAGGGTATCCAACCCTCATCTATTGATCGGATCAATTGAGGGTCGGGTACCCATTTCTGTGAGGGTCGGATGAGGGTCAGGGTTTTAAAAACCCGCGGGTACCCGCTCCGACCCTCATATATAATATTTCCCATAGTTTTTAGTGTAAAAAATATCCATTTTTAAAATCTTGATTTATAGTAGTATTGATTTTATCTAACTTTTTTCAGATAAATTTTATGTTAGTTCTGTTTTTCTTTTTACTTTGAAGAAATTATGTGATTTCTTAAATTAAATTTTGTTAACTTTTTTTTGACAATCTAATATTGGATTTTTTTTTCCCTTTATTCTTATCAATTTATACATAATATTTGTTAATCAACTTCTCACTTTTAAAAATTATTAAAAATTTGGTGTTCAAGTGATATCCTTAGCTTATTTTTATTTTATTTTTTTAGAAGGTGAATGATGATAGGATAGGGTTAGGTACCCGACCCTCTTTATCGGGTACCCGCTCTCTGGATACCCAGTGGTATGAGAGTTGGATCAGGGTCAAAAAATGACTGGCCTGACAAGTGACGGTCGGATCAACCAAATCCTTTGAGAGGCTGGTACCCGCCCCGTGCCCACCCCTAATCAGAAGACAAGGTAGAGAGAAGTTTCCCAATTCCTTACACAATATGATGACGAGCAAAATGAAAATCAGTTTCAATATTCTTGGTATGTTTGTGAAAAACATCATTATGGGTAATTTAGATGGCACTTCGATTATCAACATGAAGTATAGTAGGAAAGTCATGAGAAACATTCATATAAGATAATAATTACGAAAGCCAAATAAGTTCTTTATTGGCATCTTCAATAGCACAATACTCGATTTCAATTGTCAATCGAAAGACAATAGTTTGTTTCTTACTTCACCATGATATAAGGGAGTCCGCTCTAGTAAGAAATAGAATTCGGTAGTAGAGCACTCATCTGTAGGATCCCCTGCCAATCAGTATCAAAATAGGCATACAATATAAGAGATGATCGAGAAGAAAAGTGAAGATCGTGATATAAAGTGTCTCTGATATATCGGAGAATGCAAAGAGCAATTGTAAAATGAGAATTCTTGGGACTAATAAATTGACTGACAATATGAATAGTATAAGTAATATTCGGACGAGTAATAGTAAGATATACTAAACTACTGACTAGCTGTCGAAAAAGGGTTGGATCAGGAAGAAGTGAACCATCATCAAGAGTGAGATGAACATTGGCTTCAATAGGGGTAAATGCAATTTTATTGTCAGTTAACCTAACACGAGTAAGAAGATCAGGTGCATACTTGGCTTGTGTAAGGTAGTATCCATCAAAGGTAGACGATACCTCGAGGCTTAGGAAATAATTGAGAAAACCAAGATTTTTCATCTTGAAATGACGATTCCAATACTACTTGAGTTTAGTACTTTAATGCCAGTGAGATCATCTTCTAGTAATGATCATATTATCAACATATGGAAGCAGAGTTATAAGAATTAGATTTGAAACTAAATTGTTCAATTGTGCAGCTGAATTTAGAAAACCTAGATCGTGGAGCTTATTTGAGACCATAAATAGCCTTATGAAATTTGCAAACCTTTATGGAGTCATTAAAGTATCCTAGCGGTGGTTATATATAGACTTTTTTTCAGAAGATCTCCATTGAGAAAGACATTTTTCACATCTATTTGAAATAGTTCCCAACGTCGCACAGCAGCAATGGCAAGAAAATTTTTAATAAAGGTAAGCGAGCAACAGGTGCAAAAGTTTCCTCATAGTCAATACTGTATTCCTACGTAAAACCATTAGCAACAAAATGGGCTTTGTAGCGGTACACAGTACCATCTTAGTGAATTTTAATTTTGTAAACCCACTTGCAACAGACAAAAGATTTATTTTGAGGAAGGTCAACCAAGTGCCATGTGTGAGTTTTCTTATTGAAGAGTTTGGGACTTATCAAACATAGTTTGTTTCCATATAGGATTAAGACAAATTTCTTTATAGGATGTAGATTCATGTAAGAAATAATAGTGGAAAAACAATAGTAATCACAAAGACAAGTAGAAGATTCCCATACCTTAGAAGATCGGCGAGGAGGTAAAGGTGGTGATATAGTAAGGGACTCGACAGGAATGGATGAATCCAGAGGAGTGCATGTGCTAAGGCCGTTAGCTGGATGTTGAACCTTGGAGGAAGTGAGATAGTAGTCATCAAAGATGGATACCTTATGAACTAAACTTGAAAAACCTGTTACCGAGATAATATTTGGAAAAAGATCAAGTGTGAAAAAAGTAAATGGGTAGTGAGGAAAACGGGTGACAGATTAAATTTAGACATTATGGAGAACACCTTGTTCCTAGAAGATAACATAATGGGAAACTCGTAACTTTTTAGACTGGAGATGTAACGACCCAACCTTTGGTAGGATAATAATAAGGTTAGGTGTCATTGCACTCTAGCTCTCGCTAGCTAAGCTAAGTAATACTTGTGAAAACTATGAGAGATAATTCAAGTACAATACTGTATGAATACTCAATATAACGAGACATAAAGACAAAGTTCTTGTGCCCACAGACATAAACCTTAACCTCTAACTCAATAGGTACTAAGATAACGAAAGTATAACATAATTGTTCAAATACGGTTTCCAATAACATTATTTATTAACAAAAACTTCAAGAATCCTTAGAGCAAGCTTGCAACTCGAATATAACCTGTCAATTTAGTCATTTTGGATATCTAAGAATTTTAAAAGAAAAACGTGTGAGTTATTAAGTCGAGTAAGAATCGTGTGTACACATATCTCTTAAGTTTTTTTTTTTTTTTTTAAAAAAATTAATATAGATACTAAAGTAAAATTAATTAAATTTCTCAAGAACTTTACAATGTAAGGAAGACATAACAAAGGTTACGCACAATCAGATCAAATAAGGTATATTCACATAGTTACAGCAATCTAGATGTGTCTTTGATGTACCACTCTTGTCTCCCCTAGTATAATTGTGTGTGCGACTTGGTCAATCTCAACATAGTAGATGCCATGTCGGCAACATACATATCAAAATAAATCTAGATTTCAAAATACCTATTTCGAACAGAACTAACCTGCTAACACTAACATAAGGGGTATGTCAAGAAAGATTTAGATCCACCGTCAGTCTATCACTTTCCCAGATCACCTAAGTTAACACTTGACAAGGGCCCACCTATCCACAGTATAACTTTTGGATTCACAACCTCCCTAAAATTCTACTTTTGGGTTCACAACGTATTCATGATCAAATTAATTGTCAATTTGTCAAATTATACCAACGATGGGCACATATATACATTTAATCCAAGTTCAAGGTTTCAAGTACACAATATGCCGATTTTTCTAGGAAGGAAAAAAACATAGCCAAATTTTTTGTGTGTGTATGTATATATTTCATATAAGCAATATACACACTACTTAACCTTATAAGCAGAATAACATTAAACTTCATTTTTTTAGTTTAGACATTGTTTCTTAAGCCATGGACCATTTCAAACTCTTGATTTTTTTATTTAAAAATTAGTGTATAGGAGTAAAGTTTTCTAGAAATGAAAGTTAGAAGTCTTATTATATATAGCATTCTCATATTTTACCACTGTATTTCCAAAATCATATGGAGAAAGGTATCTTACTAGTATAGAGTATATCAATAAGAAATTATAGTTTGTAAAAAAAAACATTTAATGTAAGTGTAAAATACACTAATAAGAAGTTATAACTTGTGGAAAACATATCATAGCTGCGTGGTTAACCTGATGAAGTCTTTCTACTAATTATTTAATAACCATAATTGTATATGAGTTTAAGAATATATCAAACATACTATAGCAAAAAACGATTTGAACTCATTGACAGTTCTTTATTTTGATTAAGAGGTTTTCTTATCTTTTACCTTAGGATTTTAGTGTTCAAGACTGGAGTTTTAGTTAGTTTATTTGATGTGTGATTAGATCTTGCAACATATGTAATTAAGTTTATAGTCACATAGGAAAGTTCTAATTTAGTATTAATTCATAGAGGACTCGTACACAAACTATGAACAGTTCATGGTGAAAGTGAAGTACAAACTTGAATGAATTTATTTATCCAAAAAGAATTACAACAAATAATAGAATTTTGGTCGTTATTTAGTTTTACAACCATTTGTTTGCTCTTCCACATACAAAAACACCAAGCACCATAACAAACATTTTTTTCCATAACAACAAATCCTTACTGTTGAAAATTGCTTAAAATATATAAGAAAAAAAGATGATTTTTACCGCTTAAAATGTACAAATGTAATCCAACTTTTTATGCCTTCTAATAGAATCTTCCAACTAATCTTTGCATGTTAACCTTACTAACTCTCCCAACTTCCTAATGGCCTTGCCACACACACACACACCTTCAATAATAATAGGCACACAAAATGTTATAACCTCCTAATAAATCCTATAGTTAATCCCTCCCAAATCCTATATTTTAAAGCAACCTATTAATTTATAGAGGTTACATATTATTAGTGTATCTTAATAATGTATATTAATTTCTGGATATTATTGTTATATATATTTTTTGTGGCTTTCACAAGGAATCCCAACAATGATAACCCTCATGCTCAGTACCATATTCGATAAAACACAATAATCTATAGAACAAAGCAAGCACAACCAAAAACTCTCAGGTTCTTATAATTTGTAGGGGAACCATATAACCGCTCATATGGGGATTGGTTATTAGTAACTGTTGAGGGGACTTGATTGATAGTATAGACATAAGTAAGGGCATGGTCACCCCAAAAACACTCCGGACAAGAAGAGGAAAACAAGAGAGCACGAATGGTTTCAACAATGTAGTGGTATTTATGCTCAGTACGACCATTTTTTTAGAAAGTACCTGGACAAGAACGATGAAAAATGGTGCCCTGATAGTGAAAGAAGTTAAGGAGGGACATTTCCTTGTATTCCATCGGATAGTTTTATCAGTTTAGAGAATTTTGATGATACTAGAAAATTGAGTTTTGACCATATTAGCAAAATCACAATAAATTTCAAGTAAATCAAACTTATTTTTCCTGATAAAAATCTTGGTATAACAAGTGAAGTCATCAAAAAAGATTTAAAAAAAAAAGTATCTAGAAATCCCTATGGTAGGTATTGGGGAAGGTACCAAATGTCTGAGTGTATTAAATCAAAAAGTACAGTTGAAATAGAATCACTAATAGAAAATGGCAAAGTATGATTCATAGTAAGTTAATAAGAGACACAATCAACGACATTTTTCACGGATCCTAATTGACCACTAAAGACTAATATTTTAGTATGATCTAAAAAGGCATGAGCTAAACAAGAGTGTCAAAGATTTGAGAGATTAATATTAGAAGTAAAAGCAGTAAAGTGAACCTGAAAAAATGACAGAAGCTTGAGGTTATCTAATTCAAAGAGACGATCAACTTTGAGACTCATTTGAAAAAGTCGTCCATATTTGACAGTCCTGTAAACAACAACCAGCAATAAAGAAGAAAACATCAATCTCAAGTTCAATCAGTTGACCAATAGAAATAAGATTTAAAGTCAATTTAGGGACAGGAAAATTTTTGGCAGAGAAAGTGAAGGTATGGATTCAGTGCCCATGTGATTAACATGCATTATGGATCCATCAGCAGTATAAATGATGGTGTTTGAGAATGTTGTCTTGAAGAAAAAATAGCAGAATTAAATGTCATGTGATTTGAGCAAGTAGAGTCTAGATACCAACCAAAATTTTAGATAACAGAGAGTGCATTATTAGAAGATGGGAGAAGTTTAGAGAGTACTTGCTTGATGATCAATTCAAGATTATTGAAAGTTATAGGAGTTTGGGGAGAGTTATGAACTATTATAGAACTATACAAAGCCATTAGAGCAAGAGTAAAAGACAAAATTGGAAACACAAGGTCAAAAAATATGAAGAAACAGAACCTCAGGAGCAGATTTTGAGAAAACTGGAATCGTAGGCCACGAATAGATTCAGAACGTCAAAAAGAGTGGGAACCTGATTGAACTAAAAAAGAACTAGATAGAAATGGCTGAATCAAATGAAAGAAAGTGCTTGATTAGTAAACTGGACCAGACCAAAATGACCAAATGGTAATGTAGAAACACGTGATAGGTTGCTAACATGTTGAACACGTGATAGATAACTTGGTGATGATGTGGCACAAAGTGGGTCCCTAACTGATAACGCGCTAGATATGTGGAGCTATATGGTTGATAACGTGTAATGAACATAGTTAGATGTGTTGCTAGTTAGGTGATGATGTGGATGCCACTAGGTTGTTCGTGATGGATGATGTGGTTGGTGAAACTTTGACCAGGAGAGAAAGCATGATTCTTAATCATGCCTTTGGAGACAAAACTAAAAGTATGTTATTCTAAAGCATGCTTTTTATCATCTTCAACCTTGGAGACAGGCTCGTTCAGCAGACAGGTTAAGTAACGGGTTGGAAATGCATATAGGCACAAGGTAAGAAGGTTTCTAGTGACGGAAAAACAACCAGATCGATCAGAGAAGGATTGGGAATAACTTTATAGTGATCCTGGAGACTAAAACTAGCTGGATATTGATCAAAATGATTGAGACAACCCAAAGACTAAGAGTAAGAACATAAATTGACATAAACTGGTTATTGCTGGAATAATTCTAGAATTAACAAGACAAGGGAAAGGTCAGCCCCGAGATGTGACTATGATACTATGACAGAAATAGTGGAGAAACTTGTATGTATATTCTGCACTTTACAATAGTACAAGATTAGCCTATATATAGATTTGAATATTTACATAAGCCAGGAAACTAACTATAATTAGCGATATGATTGGGGAATCTATGATTAAGGGATATTATCCTCAATTAGTGGAACTATAATCAAGGGATACAAAAATATATACTTCACACACACACATATATGTATGTGTGTGTGTGTTAACAATTATTTTGAGAAGGACGCATAATATCCATTATCTAATGTGTTGTTGCGATCATAATTATTAAACCCGACCCGATGAAAAACCCAACGAGTGACGTGAATCAATAGGTTACTAAAATATTTTTTATTAAATATTAAATAAATTCAAGGTAGTAGAAATAAGACATATGGTAAAAACATTGATAAAAATATAATATTAAAATTTTAATTATTATAAATGATTTATAAAATAATTAACTCCTTTACCAACTATAACAAAAAAAAAAAAAAAATTGAAACATGTAATTTAAGTTCTATACATATATAGTTTTAAAACTATTTATAATAAGATAAATAACAATGTATATCTTATACATAAGAAATTATTTTTTTACTATTTCTTACTTAATTACTTTATGATGATTATATATTTAAGAATAGTAAATGTTTAGGAAAAAACATTTGTAAATGTTAATTGGTGCATTTTGTCTTAGAAAATATAATATTAGCAAATTTTTTTGAAAAGTTAAATGGTTTTGAAATTTAATATTTTTACAAAAATGATGACAAGTGAATCCAAAGAAATTATAGGATCGTGTTTAAAGTGAATAAATAATATATAGCCATCATTATTGCCACAGCCATAAGATGGACCTGGTGGTCATTGTAGCACTTCAATTTCATAGGGGCGAGAGGTTGAGTCCCTGCAGTTGCATGAGATTGCAGAATTTTTTTTGGGTTGCTCGGACGGTTTAATTGGACGAATTCCCGATTTATTAGGTTAAACTATCAAGTCGTTGAACCCAAGCTTGATAGCTTATTGGGTTCCTCGGACGGTTTAATCGGACGAATTTCCAATTTATTTGATTAAACTATCAAGTCGTTGAAAAGTCAACAAATTTCATTCTTATTCGGTCATATATCCAACCCAACTTGACCCTATGACCAATTCACAGGGTTACTCAGTCCGATTACAGAGTTAGGTTGACTTTAATAACTATAATTGCGATTGGCATCTCAATTTGAGAGAGGGACCAAAATAACGAATACACGTTTTCTCGTAACTAGATTAGTTTGTCCATCCAACAAAATCTACCCTTATCACATTGCAACTATAATTTCAATGTGCATATAAATTAATGAAATTTCAGTTGTCAACAAAAGAAATGTTCTACAATGAGAAAGTATTTCCCTATTTTCCTTTAAGTAGATTTTCCAGTTATAATTAAAATAATTTATCCTTATCCACATTAAAATTTATACACAAAGTAAATATACAACATTGAATTATCTCTTTCTATCTAAGAGTTTAGTTGTATTAGCCCTAAAGTAACGTAAGAGGGGGGTGAATTATATTTCTAAAAATTAATTTGCAAATAATGCACAATTCAAATCTCTTGCATTTGATAAGTAAGATGATAAAAATATAAGCAATTAAGTACAAAATGAATAGAATAAATTAAGAGAGAGAAATTAAATAAACAATACTTCCAAACTAATTAGCTTGGAGTAGTAATCTACTAAGATGCTTGGAGTTGATTTATAGATGCAATAAATCAACTCCCAACTACTTCCTAACAGCTAGATAATTGGAGGTGGTTGTATAGGATATGATTTATTACATTTATAAATACCAACCCATCTGTATTTTGAAAAAAATATATTATACATTGAATACAAGCAAGAAAATAGGCAATTTGAGTCAAATTAGCTCTTTAGTGATATTATATTAGTGTATACTTAAGAGTGCTATTCAAAAATATTGAGTGAGTGATAATCTTGTACAAAAGTAAGGTTGAGTGCAAAATTTTTGGCTTAACTAAAGAGAAGTAATGTGAGTATGAGTGATCCTACTTTGTGTATATTTAAGATTATTGGCTCACCAAATTTGAAGGAGTATCTTAGTGGATTACTACTCCGAATTAGCTAGTTTGGAAATGATGTTTGTTTAATCTCTTTCTCTCTCAATTCATTTTGTATTTAATCGCTTATATTTTTATCATCTTACTTATCAAGTACAAGAGATTTGAATTATGTATTATTTGCAAATTAATTTTTAGAAATCTAACTCACTCCCCTCTTAAGTTGTTTTGGGACCAATAAGTTGTCCTAAATCAGTTGTTGATGTTTTAGTTCTTTTATTATATTCCAGAATGTAAAATGTACAACAAAAACATTTGCAATAACTTTGACTTTACCAAATATATATTTATATATATTGCCTTACCAAATTTTCTTTATTTTTTTGCAACCTACTTTTATTATTTAATTTGGTGCATTGTACGGCTTGCAATCTGGTTGATATTTATAATTTATAAGTAGTAAAAACTTTTCTTTGATATAATTATATATGCCTACTATCTTCTCTTTTCCTAATCTACTATTATCTATTGCTTACTGATTAAATATTTCTTCTGTTCCATTTTATTTAATATAGTCAAATTTGTACATAATTTAAAAAAAGTTGATATTTGATCAATTAGTAAAACACATTTTTCATAATTTTCCTTCAATTCAAATACAAAATTTGTTAGCTAATTGTCGAATTTAAATTTTGAAATGACTTATAAAAGTAATTAATATTGAAATATGAATTTAATATTATTTTTTGGTTTTTTAGGACTTCTACGCATGAAGGATAAAATAAGTAAAATAATCTTAATATATTTGCTATATTAAGAAATGATAAATAATTTAAAACAAATAAAAATTAAAAAAAAAAGTGACATAGAAAATAAAACAATAGAAATCGAGATTTGATACCTGACTTCCAGTCTCAAGAATAATTTAAGATGCTTTTATAGCCAACAGCCCATTAGAATGTTGGTTAAATAATAAAAATTAATAATTTCTTAAGATTTGATAACAGTCGACATATTTCTTTCCTTAATAATGGAAAACTTATCTTTATCATCTGTCTCATATGATAAAAATAAATTAAAAGAAGAATATGATATTCCTCAAGATATTAATCTACTTAATAAGTGGACAATTCCTAAAATTTCACCATCTGTTATTTATAAATATGGTTTATTTGATAATATTATATCTAAATATGTTGTTAAAAAATTGTGGAAATTTACTAAATTATCTTATAACTTCTAAGATTGTATAATTTTAGATTCAAATGATATGTGATTCTTATAGAACTGCTGGTAAATTTAATTTTATGCATATTGGTTTAGTGCAAATTGCTTTTAAACCTTTAACTTTAAAAGGTTAAAACCTATTTCTGATCTTGAAAAACTTCTTGATAAAAAATTTTTTCATTAAAAATTAATACTCTTGATTCCGAAAATAATTCACAAATAAATTCAACTAATGGAAAAATAATTCCTGAAGAAATTAAAAACTTGAAAAATGAAATTTGTTTAATAAAACAAAATCATGTTTTTATAGATAATCGACTTTCTTTAGTTGAAAAATCGGTTCATAAAGGCAAAAAAATTATTTAGATATTGAGTATTTCTTCTAATGTTAATTATTTTTTAAATTAAATTTATTTATTTTATAAATCCTGTCTCTTATACACATCTAGAAGTGTATATAGACAGGATCAGGTTTTTAATTAATAATGATTTTTTAGCTGAATCAGTTGCATATGAGATAGCACCACTGATCTTTGTTGTATTCAAGAAGGTTTAATACCTACTAAATATTATACAAAAACAGCTCATACTTTACGTTCTGCTTCTGGTGATAAACTAGAAATAGATTATAAAATTCCATCTGCTTATATTTGTCAAGATAATATTTGCATTCCTCAGACATTTTTACTTGTTAAAAATTTGATGAATCCTCCTATTATATTAGGAACTCCTTTTATTAATACTTTATATCCTATCAAAAATTTGGAAGTAAAAATGTCTTTTTCATGAGTTTATAAAAGGAGTTCCTAATATAATAGGAGGATTCATCAAATTTATTACTCGAGATATTAATTCTCTTATTGAATTAAAATATTCACATTTATCTTCATATAAATTCAGAAATTTTATCTGTCTCTTATACACATCTAGATGTGTGCATGAACAGGATATTCCTACAAAAGCCGACCGTGTCAAATGAATTCGAATTTTAGAATTTTGTAAAAAGAAATTGAAATTTTACTTCAAAAGGATTAATAAAACCTTCTAAATCTCCTTGGTCTTGTCGCTTTTTATGTTAATAACAAAGTGAACAAGAAAGAGGTGTTTGATAAATAAATTGTCTATTATAAACCTTTAAATAAAATTTTAAAATGGATAAGGTATCCTATTCCAAATAAAAAAGATTTATTAGAAAAATTATATACGACTAATATATTTTCTAAATTTGATTTAAAATCAGGATATTGGCAAATTCAAATTTTTGCAGATCATACTTATCGTACTGCATTCAATGTTCCCTTTGGACAATTTGAATGGAATGTTATGCCATTTGGATTAAAAAATGCTCCTTCTGAATTCCAGAAAATTATGAATGATATTTTTATTCCTTATATGGATTTTATTATTGTTTATATTGATGACATTCTTGTCTATTCAATGACTTTAGAATCACATTTTAAACATCTTGAATTATTTAAAAAATTGTTTCAATTGCAAAATGGATTAGTAATATCTAAACCAAAACTTTCTTTATTTCAAACAAAAATTAGATTTTTAGGACATTTTATTGAAAAAGGAACACTTACACCTATAAATAGAGCTATTGAATTTGCATCCAAATTTCCCGATGAAATTATAGATAAAAAACAACTTCAACGTTTTTTAGGCAGTTTAAATTATATTTCTCCTTATTATAAAAATCTTTCTAAAGATTTAGCTCCATTATATGATAGACTTAAGAATAATGGAACTCCTTGGAATAATAAATTAACTAATTTAGTTAAAAATATTAAATCAAAGGTAAAAATTTTACCATGTTTAACATTAGCTATTCCTAAATGGACAAAAATAATAGAAACTGATGCTTCTAATATAGGTTTTGGTGGCATTTTAAAACAAATTAATCCAGATAACAAACAAATTTACTTGATTAAATTTCATTCTGGTATAATGGACTAATAGTCAGAAAAAATATGCTACTATTGCTCATGAAATGTTAGCAATAGTTAAATGTGTTCTAAAATTTCAAAATGATTTATATAATCAAAAGTTTATAATAATTACTGATTCTCATTCACTAAAATTTATGTTTAATAAAGATTTTAAAAATGATATTTCTAAACAAATGTTTGCTAGATGGCAAGCTCAATTAACTCCTTTTGACTTTGAAATATTTTATAAAAAAGGTTCTGAAAATTCTCTACCTGATTTTTATCTCGAGAATTTTTACAGGTTTCATAAGGTGGAAAAACATTATATAATTCAGATATATCTGGATTATCAGGATATGGATCCTCATCCACATCCAATATTGATCTGGGTAATATCCCAAAAGATCATCCATTATATGGACAATTGCAAGAATACTTGCTACAACAGCATAAAGGTAATACCTATGAGTATTAATTTTTAATGAAAAAATTTTTTATAAGAAGATTTCAAGATCAGAAAGTGAGAAAGAGACATGAGCCATCAGTTGCTGAACAAATATTTAGATATCAGCTGTATCAAATAAAGTAAGAATTTATCAATCATATGGTGAAATTTTAGGAATTGTCCAATCATATAAGACTCGCACATATTATGAAAAAATTCTTACTAATAGTGAAACAGCTGAAATTCAGCATTTTCAGCCTCCTATGGCTACTCCTATTATTTATAATTTCTCAAAAATTATTTTTAAGAAAATTATATCTTCTGATGAATGGGGGATTTCTACCCTCACCGAAAAACAATGTTTTGTTGAAAAACAACAACCACTTTCTTATACTTATTGGGATTATATACAAAGTTTTCATAAAACTTTTTATTATGAGAATTCTAAACACAAGCACACTTGGTTTATTAAACTGTGCTCGAATATCCTATCTCAAAATATCCCCAATTGGTTTATCCATTGGTGGACTACCCATGGACACATCTAGAGGCTCAGGTAAAATTTTTACTGAGGGTCCATGGGTAGTCCTCCAAAGATGTGTATAAGAGACAGAATTACAACAATTCTTTTGAATATTATCAGAAAATTGATATTTTGTTCCATGAGTGTATAAACCTGTCTCTTATAAATAAGTAGAAACTACAAGTGCAATCAGCACTATGACAAAAGATGAAATTATTGCGGCTTATATGGAGCAAGTTAAAGATCAATTAAAAGAACATATTAAACAAGATCTTTCTATTGATCTTAATCAAATTGATGATAATGAAAATGATGATAATGAATCACGTTCTATGGACTCTAATAATTCATTAGCTGGTGAATCACAACCACTTGAAAGACCTGAAGATATTCTTCAAAGTGTTTTAGACAAAGTGTGCAAGAGAAGCAATGAAGATATTCAAGACAGATATATCAAAGCATCTAATCAAGCTTCGATATTTGGAAGAGAAATGTCAAAGCATCTGTCAAGCATCAAAGAAAAATTTTACAAAAAACAGAAATTTTACTGTTCATAGTTACTGTTTAAATAGTAAAATCACTAAAAATCGGATTTTTGTTTGAAATAGAGAAAGTTTTGGTTTAGATCTGTAGAAACATAATTTCATGGATTTCAAAAATCCTACTGTACATTTAATTTTTTTTGACATCCGGCTGTCTATAAATATCCTCAATTGTATAGCCGAGGATAAGAGAAAAAGTGCAAAGTTTTAAGTTTTAGTTTTAGTTTCTTTAATTCTCTCCTTCCTCTCATTGTAAATCTTTACTTCTCTTTTGTAATTACTTTTATTTAATCAAAGAAGAAGACCATCGAGGTATTCATATGGTTGGAGCTAAATCCTTCTTCCCTTTCAGAATTAATTTATTTGGTCCTGACATAATATGTCAGGCTAATTATCATATGTTGATGGTTATCTTATCCTAAGTGTTTGAACTATGTTTAAACTATTTTGAATTTCTTTCTTTCAAAACTTTTTAATAACCATTTATCTTGGTTCGGTTCTTAAAAATTTTCAGTCATAATGTTATTTAATTTATTTTGTTGGCCTTGAAAAGTACCCGCTTAGCCGTTGAGAAAGGCGTTTAGGGGAAGAATCGGCAACATAGCAAAATAAATTAAATAGTTTTTATCGACAGAAAATTTTAAAGGTAAAATTATAATTTATTTCAAAAAATGGATTCCAATACGGTTTGGGCTTTGTATTAAGACTAGGTTCCGCTTTTAGTGAAAATGGTATATTATTTCGATTCATATTCCTACTGAATTGCAACTTGTGAAATGAAGGTGAATGACGAATATACCCTTCATTGTAACTAGACTGGTCTGTCCAACCAATATCACGTTACACCTGTCACATCATTGAGCTTTTATTATTATTAATATTATTATTTTTGAGGGGTTAAAACTTGTACGTACTCGCAGTATATAGAAGTAGTGTGTACATGTAATGGGCTTTGGTTGATAAGAACATGAAGACAAGGAGGTAGAGAAAATAGCCAGCACATTATCGACTTTCAGGTGCGTGCACTCATAAAGAACTAGGATTTTTTATTTTTTCTTTCTTTTTCCCGATCTAAAATCAATTAACTAAAATTACTTCGCAAAATTTTTTTTTGAGAGTTCCAACTTACATTTAAGTTCTATTTTTAATTATTTAAGCTTAAAACTAATTATTACTCAGACTTGGTCAAAATTGCTTTCACAAAATAATTATTTTTTACTTTTAATTTATTCATAACAAGAAATTTACTAATTTCTCATATTTAAAAGGGTTTTTATTAAACATTTTTTCGTACTTAACGAAAAAACGTACTCTTTTTATATTCAATTGAATCACTTTTTTTTTTTTTTTTTTTCTGGTTTATTCTTGCTTATTAAGCTAATCGTTGGTGTTTTTCTTTCTTATTGTTTTTAATTGTTTTTCCTGTTATTAATTGCTCTCAAAATCATATAAAACGTTCAACTTCCATATGCTAGAAGGATAGTAGAATTAGAACATTTTCAAGAAATGTTTCCACAAATGGCCCCCAAATGTTTTAAGCCACCCCCTCCAAAAATCTGTGGCTCGCCAGATGGTCCTCCGGTCACCGCACCCAGGTTCAAACTAAGGGATGGAAGGCATATGGCCTACAAGCTTAGAGGGGTAGAGTTGGAAATAGCCAAGCACAAAATAATTGTTTGTCATGGCTTCCACGATTGCTAAAGAGATGAGCTTTCCTTTCTCTCAGGTAATTAACAGATGGAATTAATCTGAATGTGATTAAGTTGTTGAGCTCCAATTGCATTGTTTTTTTCTTTGTAAAAATCGTCTCAATTGTTTATTTATTTATTTTTATTGTTTAATTTTATTTACCTTAAATCAGTTGTTATAAACTCGTTCACAAGATTAATTGTTCCAATTTTTCCCGTTTGAGATTTCCACGTTTTTCTTGTTCTTCCCTTCTCAGCCCTCATATCCATACGAGGATGATGCATAAGGCACGTTTAAAAGGGAAAGACTTACGAATGTGTGGTTTTTGGTTCCACTTGTAAATTTTGTGGTGTGGATTAAATGTTATGAAATCTATGATATAAATTGATATAATTAAAATTTTATAAAATTTAATTTTGACAGTATAATATATACAGGTGAGTCAAAAGACTGAATTTATGATAATATTTTTTCATTTAAAATATTAACCTCTCTTTAAACACTATTTACATTGTAAATTAATACCTAATTTTTTTTTATGGTGGACCATTTTAATTTTTGGAAAAACAATACATAAATCCTGTCTTTGGCCCCCACCCGTAGATCTTGCGGTCAAAATTAAATTTTATAAAATTTTACTTACATCAGTTTATGTCATAAATTCTATAATATTTAATCCACACTACAAGGTTTACAAGTTAGACTAAAAATCAGATCTACCTAAGTCTTTCCTTTAATTTTTGACTTCTTAATCTTAATATAAAATGTGATTATTTTTCCATAGGATTCCAATACTCCTTTTTGTTTTTTTTTTGGTCTTCCAAAATCCAAGTCCATTTATTATTTAGTCCTTACATATTTAAAAAAAAAAAAAATTTTTTTGATCTCAATCTAGTTAATATGGAACATAGGGCCAATTCTTTCATTTTCTTTTTTATCTTCCAAAACCCAATTCCTTTTATTGTTCAGTTCTACATATATAAAAACTTCAACAACTACGAAAAGGAAAGTTTTAGATCTCATGCTTAAAGTATTCGTGTTAAATATAATAATGCCTTTTGATAGAAGAATTTTCTATTGAGAGCAGCATCATTTTACATCTATAAAAAAGAAGTAAAGCAAAATAAAAATTATTTAGCACTAGCTTTCTATACAAATTAAAATTATATCGATGTGATAGGAAGTGGGATAATTATACTTATTTGGTATTAATCTAAAGCTGCTCTTGCGACAATATTGACGATCTCACACAAGTAGTCAAAATTAAGTGAATTGGACATTTATTGATCTCAGTTTTTACAAATTGTCTACTTAATATGAAAGTATAAATTTTAAAAATACTTTTTTCATGTATTTATCATAACTTATAGATTAAATTTCTACTATTCCCACCTTCTTGAACAAAAATTACATAATTGTCTAGTTTATCTACCTGATTGGCTAATGCAATATAACAATTGTTACTTCTATTTGTGGGGCTCATAAAATTCGTGTTGGTCTTTGGACATTAACTTCGGTAAATACTTCATGTACATAGAAAAAGCTAGTATCACAAATTTTCTTTTGAAACACAACGTTTCTTCATCAACAATACATAGAAAAGATGGAAAATTCTGCATATAGTCTTTGAATTATTCAAGATTTTGGTTAGAAGAAGTACATTAATAATTAGTGGATTAAGTAAGGCATTTTATTTTAATCTATTTGTTGACCACATTATAACCAAAACCTAAATTTTTTTTGTATGTTACTATGTCAATCATTTTAGTTGTCTTCCTTAAAAACGAAGAACTTCATTGCTATGAGTTTTAGATCTTCATTTATTAAGTATATAATATATGTTTAGTAAAATTTGCGCAAATTCGTATGTCAATTTAGCATGTGATTGGAGTCTTGGATAATATGTACCACCAAATGTAACCTAGGGAAGGGGTTTGAAAATTTTTACTTTAGCATCACAAAATTCATCAAGCCACCGACTTGTGTGTCTATATATATATATATATATATATGTATGGATATATGTATGTATGCGAGCTACTTCTTTCCTCAACTCATGCCATTGAGTTTTAGTTTCTTCACATGTGTATATAAAGAAAAGGTGATTCATGGAGATTATTTTTCACTTACATTTCTTATTAAGAAAATGATAATATTGAAGCATTTTTTGTCTTAAAAATTTTCAGCAACTTTTAGAAGAATTGAGTGTGTGTTTTGTGATTTATGACCGACCGGGCTATGGAGAGAGTGATCCCAATCCTCAGCGTAGTCCAAAAAATGAAGCTCTAGATGTTGAAGAACTAGCTGACCATCTCAAGCTTGGATCTCGGTTCTATGTTATTGGGCTCTCGATTGGAGCTTATGTTGGTTGGAGCTGCCTAATGTACATACCGCACAGGCAAGTTATGGAGTAATGTAATGGGTTAATTATAATTTATCCCTTAATGTTTAGGGTTACTATTATTTTAGTCTCTAATTCTTTTAGACGCTTAAGTCATTCTGTTAAATTGAACTCAATTTCCTACTACTTATTTTGACAAAAATAACCTTATAACTTTGTTTAAATAAAATTTTATATTTCAACAAATATCATTATCTCTCTTTTCTTCACATTTTTACTAATTTATTTTCTCGTTTTCTCTCATTATGTTACATGATTCAACATTTTTTCATGAAATTTGAGGGTAAAAAGGTCAGTTTAGTTAAAAATCTAACACCGTTAGATTTGACCATTAGTTCAAGAATTTAAGTACCTAAAAAATAATGTTAAGGACTAAAGTAATAGTAACCCTAAATATTAAGAGAATAAAGAGAAATTAACCCTAATATAATTTGCAGCTGTAGGTATAATTGTAAAATGCTTTTAACTTATAAGAGTCCATAATGATTTTATTTTTATTTTTATTTTTTATATCCACCAATGTTTATGTTCAGCGAGACACAGAAAATGCATACTTCACATAACCTCGTGTCAGACTCATATTTTTTTTTTTATATATTTTGGTGAATATGAACCTTGGAATGAGCCGTAACAATAATAGGAAACTAAAGAGTTACAGCTCCTAGAAATGGTTGGTAGACATAGGCTTTTATCTCGTTTGAGTCAATAATGGAATAATAAATTTATTTTGGCCGTTAAGTAATTAATACATATTTTATTATTTGCTCAATAATAAATGAAGTAGTAGTATGAGTCTACTAATTTGAAAAAGGTAAATACTTAGGTAGATTTGGTTTTTGACTCTATTTATTGACTGTGGTGAAAATTAAACTTTAAAGAATTAATGACATCAGCTGATGTAAGTAAGATTTTTTAAAATTTAATCTTGATCACATTGTTTATAAGTGGAGCCAAAAATCGGATCTAACTAAGTATTTTCCATTTGAGAAATATAACTCCTTTGTAAAAAAGTGGGATACCCATTATAATTTTCTAAACAGGGGCTCTATAGTAAGGCCACCATAAATCTTGTTAAGATAATAGAGGACTTAAACTGAAAATTTTCCCTTACGTGCAGGTTGTCAGGGATTTCTCTTGTGTAGCACCCTTTTTCAACTACTATTGGCCTGGCTTTCCCTCCAAATTGGCTAATAAGTGCTTCAAGAGACTGCCTGTACAAGATCAGTGGTCAATCAGAATTGCACATTATGCTCCGTGGTTGTTTTACTGGTTCATGACTCAAAAATTGATTCCGACCTTCAAAACGGGTGTGAATGAGGATATGTTCACTAAGGAAGATTTAGACATTTTCAAGAACTTCAGCAACAACCCTAACTTTGCTGCACTTGAGGTAATATATACTTCTCCAACACAGATGATCACTTGAATAGATCGCAGTGTTCGAATAGAATACATCATCCTCTCTGATGCATGATATGGATATTAGAAAGTAGTACATTAATTTTAATATATATATATATATATATATATATATATAGTGTATCGATATCTAATACAATATACGAATACATACAAATTAATATACAGCACAGAGAGTTGTCTATTAAATTCAATAACTATGATTCAAACACCGTGAGTTCAAATAACTATTGTTGGCCCACAGGTGGGGCAAACATCACCGTCTTGCGGTTATTGAAATACAGCCGTCCAGACAAGTATTTGTCTTTAACACATTATTTATTGAGCGGAAATTATTTCCATTTTACGTAACTTCTTTTTGTTGCTATTTCATTATATTTTAACATTTGTTATTTTAGGATTTCTCTAAAAGAATGTTATCTTTGAAAAAAATCATTATATTATCATATCACAATCTAATTCTACATTTGCTAAACACTTAATACTTAGAATTAATCTTTCATATATCGTCGGGATATAAAATTATATATTATTGGGTGTAAATGCATATCATGTGTGCATTGTATGAATCTCAAATATCATTTTTGCACATCTGCTATGTATCCAATGATGTAGAAGATTTTCTACACCGATAGTGTCTAAAAGATCAACCCTAACACCTAACTTATAAATTTTTGACTTATCAATCCTAATGACTAGGGATAACATAATATACACATCACACTTAAAATTGATTTTTTTTTTTTTTAAAAAAAAAAAGCACTTACACCCAACAATAAGATTAGGGCGTACGTATACATTATTAGATGGTAGTATTTCTTCTCATTTTCCCTTTTTTTTTTTTGGCTTATTTATTTTTCAGGCAAAAGCAAAACAACAAGGTGAATTCTATTGTTTGTATCAAGATTTATTGACTGGATATGGCAAATGGGAGCAAGGGCCGCTAGATGTCAAAAATCCTTTTCCAAATAATGAAGGCGTGGTCCATTTGTGGCAAGCGGGGGAAGACAAAGTTATTCCGATTGAGCTCACTCGTTATATTGCAGAAAAGCAGCCGTGGATTAGATATCACGAGCTTGAAAGGAAAGGTCATATGTTTTTTCACTACCCGGATATATGTGAAGGGTTTCTAAGGGAAATTTTGGGTGAATAATTGTCATCCCTTGTTGTATGAGAAACTGTTATAGGATGTTGGATGTTTGATGTTTGTTTGCGATCTCATAAATACAACTTGAGCTTATCCAAATTACGGAAATAAACATTGCACTGAAATATGTTTGTATTCTAGACGTTTTATTTTAATTGTCGTTGTGTGTTACAGTACAGAGATTAAAATAATTATTAAATTTTATAAATTGTGTGTTACAGTACAGAGATTAAAATAATTATTAAATTTTATAAATTTTTTAAAAATATAGTTTAGAATGACTGAATTATTATTTTACATTCATATCCCAAGTACATAACTCTCCCTCTATTAATATGACATTAAGGATAAAAATTTTAAAAACTATCATTTAATATTTTTTATTTTTTTAAAGCAACAAATAATTTGGTGCAAAAATAAGTCGCGACATATAATATATGTTGAGTATGTTTTGTATCTTTTGTTTTGTCTCACATTGGTTTGGGAAGAGTATTTTTCTTCCACCCAATGTTATAAATTAAGGGTTTTAATTAAGGTTTTAAGTGCATCAAGCCAAGAGAGTTTTAGTGAGTTTTCAGCGCTTTTATGGCCCTCCAGCCTTTTGATCTTATTTGGGCTCTCTTGTGCTTTTGTTATAATGGTGCCTATAACCCATTTTGTGGAGGTCTCTCCAAATTTGTAACCCTCTTAAATTAGTGACTCTTCGCCCGTGGATGTAGGTCGATTTGACCGAACCACGTAAATTTTTGTGTCTCTTTTATTGTTATATTTCTCTTTATTTATATTCGTTATTATTTTTAAAGATTTATTAAGTAATTTTTATAAATATTCGAGATTCTGATCCTAACAATATAAAAGAGAGGAAGTATTAATTTTAGATTGGAAATGTATCCAAACAGACATTATTGAATAAATGTTAGATAGTTGGTGAGAGTATTTGTGTGATGGTTACTTGTAAATATAAACGTGTCATCAACTATACTTTCACTTATTTCCAAAGATTTCTGAATATTTAATTAGCAAGAAACCACCACGTAGCTGTTACTCTGAGAATTGTTTTGGGCTAAAAAATTTTCATTCAATTTCTTATTCCACTTCTTAATTAACTGAAGACTAAGTGTCTTTTTTAATATAATAAATTTTAGTAAAAGATATTATTGAGAGTGGGATAGTGATCAGGATAAAAAAATACTTGTCAAGTAGGTATTTTGCAAAACTCCGCAAGCAGTCACGAGGCAGAATAACGAAAACATTATTTTGAAGTTTTAAAAAAAAATCACTCAATATTAACTTCTGGTTAAGGGTGGAATTGAATATAAACAAGATGAATATTTTAATATTCAATTTTGTTTGATTATTTTAATGAAATTGTAATTTTGTTTAAATTTATCTTATTTATTTTACAAAGTGAACTCAAATGTGCTTTTATCAAATCGAATTCAAATTGAGTTCGAGTGGGTTGAATCTTTTATATATAACCTTAAAATTTTTAAATTATCGAGCCAATTTTAAACTGAATACAAAAAATTAATGAATGCTAAATTTTATTGAAAATTGACATTGATTATTAACCAACCAAATCTAAACCAACTCTTAATAGACCAATTTCGATTAGAGATCTATCAATTAGGATTTTTTGTTTTTGATTCCTATTGTCTCTTTTTTTGTAGTTAATGCAGTTGATACTTTCTTGGTTTGGCACCGGAAGAGAAGTAAGGTTTGTATACTACATGGGATCCTTTAATATGTTGAAATTTTATGAAGGCACACGTCTGCGTGCAAAATGGGAATAAATACGTGCTACTCATTTTACAATGCGAAATAGGTATTACACCATTAAATAATTGAAAAACAAAGATTTCTATTATTTTTTAATCATTCAACAATTTAAAATGCACACTCTATATTACAGGGTGATTAACAAAGACTTTTTGGCAAAATGGGCCCTTCATATAAAAGAAAGTACATAATCTTTTTCTTCAAAGTTTTCTTCTAAAACAACTAGCAAAATTTGCAGCTTAGGAGAAGCAAGTGCATTTGAACTTGTAAGTTTTAAGGATTCACCTTCTGTTGATAACCTTATATATGGAAGCAAAAGCAAATGACGAATGAACTAAAGCCGTCTCTTGTATATACCTAATAAATAATTATATAAATTTAGTCTACGATTCTATATAACATCAGTATATGCTCTTTATTAATGATATTATTTGATATAACATAACATATTTGGTGTGACCATAAAGTTTACGTGTATACACTCGAAGACCAGACTTACTTAATCATATATTTTCCTAATTATAGATTTCCCATATATATGGAAGTTAAATTTCACAATTAATGATATTTTTTTCACATTCCCCTGTATAATTTTATCATTGACAAAGACAGAGATTGGATAACCTTTTACAGAGTTTTTGATATCGACTATGATGCTGAGATCAATTATTGATACGTAAATAAATTACCACTGGTCAAAAATATCACTCGTGAATCAATTCCACCAATGTGCAAACACATGAATAACATGTATACCTAATTTGTATTTAGTAGACAGTCTAATGGTTGTTAGTCAGATCTGTTAAAAAAAGTAAATAACAAGTAATGTAGAGGAATTTAAAATTTTATTTTTGTCTATCACAGATCACCTTGATTCATTTATGTATAGTATAAGAAAAGTATACAGATTGTATTTTAAAGTCGCGGTAAAGTCTGTAATATATTTGAGATGTCGATCTACAAGCCGTACAAACGCTTGGCCTCTAATAGTATCTACACAGATAATTAAATAAAAAAATCTTTACAAAATTGATTGATCCAAACTATAGAATGCTAGCTCCTTAATTTTTTTTTTCCTTTTTTCACGGCTTTTCTTTCTTAAACGTGACTTTTCACGTTTTTTTTAATAAATTTTAAAACCGTACTAGTACTACTGCTTAGTACTACTCTTATATCTGTGTATCACATACACATAATAAATATATATGTATAATATTAGAATCCCAATCTAATTTGATTTAGGGAATTAGAATAATGCAATTAGTTTGAGTTAAGGGCATATAAATAAATATAAAATCATTAGAACTTCTAACATATATTACACATTAACTCCTAAGATTTATAATTTATTACAATTAAACCCAAAATGTTAATTTATCTCATAAATTAACTTATAAGTATCTCATACTTATCAAAATTATTTTAATCCTGAATTCTTATCCTTAAGTGTGTGACCTTTTAGATTTCTAATCACGTTGATAATAAATATAAATTATAATATTAAATTAATTAGGATTCGATAAAATAAACACCTTTAATTTATCACTAATTTACCAATTAATTAATTTACACTTATAAATTAATATTAACTTCTAACAAAGTATCATGACTGCCCAAGTGTTGAGATATGTCAAAGTGGTTCGACATCACCCATCCGTGATTTAGTTCCCGTATAATTATTATTCTTTTACCAAGTTATATCCCGATTAATTCAAGGGTATAGATATAATGCCAACTCTTATTGAATTAATCAATTTACTTCTTTTCAAAATACAACTCACTTGAAATAAAATTTAAAACATTCTTAATTCTATTTTCACTTTGCGCAAAGATTTCTGAATCATATATCAAAAAGTGGTTATATGCGCCCGAAACTGGGATATGCTCTCCTATTATAAGGAATGGTGAATCCTCTATTGGTCATCTCTTACCTTATCATGATTCATATTATATACCCAAACTCTACAATATGTGTAACTCAATAAGGGTAACAACTAATAGAGCCAAACTATAATAATCGATAGTCAAGATAAACTCATGATCTCAAATCAAATGATCATTACACTACCATCACAGAGAGATTAATCCACTGACATTTGATTAATAATTCGGATAAAATACTCTTAGCGGGTCAATCCGATACACTTATTCTCAATAAGCATCCACATACACTTATGTGTTAATCTACCCAAATTAAACACAACGATTAGGGATATTCACGAATAAAATATAATTACGTCATAACTATTTATGATTTCACATTATATTTTATTTGAAAAATGCCATATTACAAAATATAAATAAATATAAAAGTGTAATTTATCCTTAAAATAAATTAGTTTTATGACATACACTAACAAACTCCCACTTACATCAGATCTCTTTGTACTAAAGTCAATCATTCATGCGTTTAAGACCGAATGAGATAAAATGACTCTTATGTTTATTCTGGGACAAGACTTTAGTGAACGGATCAGCAATGTTATCATCTATTAGGATCTTTTCTATCTTTACTTCATTTTTATAAATGATTTTTCTAATCAAATGATAGCGTTGTAATACATGTTTAGATCACTGATGAGACTTGGGTTCTTTTGCTTGTGCAATGACTCCATTGTTATCACAATACAAGAGTATAGAATCACTAATGGAAGGAACCACTCCAAGTTCAGCCACGAACTTCTTGATCTAAACTGCCTCTTTTGCTGCTTTTGAAGCTGCAATGTATTTGATTTTTGTTGTAGAATCAGTTGCGGTGTCTTGTTTGAAACTTTTTCAACTGACTGTACCACCATTAAGAGTAAATACATATCCAAATTGCGACTTGCTATCATCTTTATTAGATTGAAAGCTAGTAAAATCTGAATGGATTTTAGCATTGCAACTGGTAAGAGACCAAGCTTCATCAAAGTCAACTCCTTATCTTTGTGTATAACCTTTTGCCACCAATTGCGCCTTATAGGTAGTCACATTACCATCCATGTTAATCTTTCTCTTAAAGTCCCATTTGCACCCCATGGGTTTCAATCCCTTCAGGTGGATCGACTAAGCTCTATGTTATACATGAAATCCATTTCAGATTTCATGACTTGTAGTCACTTCTGAGAGTTTTTATCAGATAATATTTCTTCATAAGATGTAGGTTCATCATTCGTAATGACTAATACATTATTGTGCCCACTTACAAAAAACTCATATCTCTTTGGAACACGACGTATCCTAGTATTCTTGCGAAGAGCTTGTGTATCATTAGCTTCATCCTCTATAACATCATCATGTGATTGAAACTCTTGTTCCACTTGTTGATCAATACCATATTATTTTTTTTGAATTTCTTCAAAATCTATTTTGCTCCTACTTGTCCTTTCAAGAATAAAATCTTTTTCTAAAAAGATGACATAAGAAATAAGGAATGATTTTGAGACAAACACCTTTTACTTAATAGGATTATCACGTTTTCCAGTAAAAGGTGATTTAGTCATTTTATCAAGTAAACAAGATTCACATATATCATATAATTCATAATCAAATGATCACTGGTGGATTTGAGAAATGCTGTCGTAGGCACCCAAAATTAACAACTCTCAATTATAATGTAGTAGTGGTGAGTACAGGTCGTCCCACAAAGAACGGAATTTATTCTTGTGCTAACGGGAAAATGGGCATTTTCTAATTGCTTCTAAACTAAACACTAAAACAATAAAGTAAATTAGAGAAAATTCAATTAAGAAATATCTTGGTTTTGGTCATATCCACCATGGCAATTTCACTAGTCGATCCTTGATACATAAGATAATTCAATTCTATGTCAAGTATTTACTGAAAAATTAACCCGAATTTCAATTCAAAGTTGATTCTTGTTTTTTTCTAAAGTCGATTAATTTTCAACACGCGATCCCATTAACCCTAACTATTAAGTAGATTAACCCGACACGCGCCAAAAATTAATTAATAGAAGCATCAAAATCAACAAGAACAATTAGACTAATTAAACAAAAACACACGTGGTTATGCCAATTAGATGATTAATTTCCCTAAATTCAATAACACTAATCGAGTAATTATCAAATACAGTTGTTTCATAGATTGAATTAAGTACATGCTGTTAGAACAATCTAGCTATATATTAATTCCAATAACTTAATATTCTGCAGCAATAATAAGTTAAAAACAACAATCATAAAATTAATTGCGGAAAAATAATCAATACTTGACATACTATTGAATAAATTCAAGCACAAGAAGTCTCACAGCATAGTTGAATTGACCATGGGTTCAAATCCCTCGACCAAGAAAAGGGTTTAGGCCCAAAGTGCTATGAAAGAATAAACAATAATTTGCTACTGCTGAAAACCCTAGATAAAACTAGAAAATAAAAGTGTTCTCCCTTTTCTCTCACCCTAAATGGGGTATTTATAATGAGTTTTTAGGGTTAAAATTAATGCCAACGGCTAAGAACGTGAAATCGACCGAAAAAGAGTCCAATCGGGCAAAAAAATCAGTCAAAAACTCAAAAATATACCGTTATGCTATTTCGGGCGCACATACGCTGCCTATTTTGGGCACAGAGGCAGTGCTGAAAAGTTGTCTTCTCGTCCCAGCGCACTTGCGCTGCACAATCCCAGCGCATGTGCACCGAGCTTCACTTTCGGCTTCGATTTTGACCTTGATGAAGACCGAAAATGGCAAAATTCAAAACAAGAAAGTTATATATCTATATCTTATCTTTCCAAATATCATGAATAACCTCAATTGAAGGTCAGATAAGAAAGTTCTGCTGAATTTACCAAACTATATCAGAATCGCTCCTCGCGAGTACACATTTTCCAACTTTGCAATTTTGAACAAGATGCCTATAGAATCCTGAGAAACTCAAAACATAAAAGTTGTATCAATCTTCAATAGATTTCCAAATCATCCAAATTAATATGTCATCTTAATCAGAGTTTGGACTCAAAAAGTATTCTTGAAATACGAAACAGCCTCCAAAATGATTTCGTACTCGTGCATGTTCCGCCCTTAGCATTTTCTTTCATCTTTTTCATCTTTGCAAACATTCTACTTCTCTTTAGTCCCTGCATATTTTTACAAATATGAGATGCTAATCCGATATCTAATACCCGAATATGATTTCAAAGTAAAAATATTGATTTCTATCATAACCATATCTGAAGTAGAAGCTTCATTATGCTTCTTCTACTTCAAGGTATCTATATAGGCCTTACAGTTTCTTTTCCAATGCTCTTTCTTTCCACAATGGTAAAAGTACCCTTGGCCTTATTCTTCTTGATTACAGGTGTTGGTTTCAACCCAGATTTGGCTTTCACAAAACCAACCTTGAATTTTTTTTCTTCGTATTAGAAGGATCAACAGTCATCACTTGTTTCTTTACCTTTTTAATAGTTGTTTCAGCAGTTTTTAGCATATTCAATAATTCACAAAGAGTTGTGGACAACGTATTCATGTTATAGTTCATAACGAACCGTGAAAAGCTATCAGACAGAGATTACAAAATCAGGTCAGCATTTAACTCATGATTTTGCTTAAATCTCAATTGTTCTAATTTTTCAATTAGTCCGATCATTTTCAGTGCATGAACCGCTACTGAAATACCCTCCGTCATTTTACAACGGAATAACTCTTTAGAAATCTCACACCTCTCATTCCTTGATTCTTCATCAAACAACTCCTTGACATAAAAAAATCATAGAATAAGCATCCATGCCTTCTGCAGTTTTTGTTTTGCAATTCAGAATTCATAGAAGCCAACATGATACAAGTGGCAGTATCATTATCTTCTATGTGCTTATAATAAGCATTCTGCACTACTTCATCAGCATCATCTGCTGGAATATCATGAATAGGTTGATCAAGGTCATAACCAATTTTCTCATGCTTGAGAACAATTTTCAAGTTACGATGTCAATCTGAAAAATTTGGCCTCAGTGAACTTGTTATATATAATATAAGACGTAAATTGACATTGGTATTCATATTCTACAACATAAAAAAAAAACTAATATCAGAATTTATTATTTATGTATAAACAAAACCAAAATATAATATAGATTTAATTTAATTTAGTTTTGCTCCCACTATTACAAGAATCCTCACATATTGATTCGGGAGCTCTCATAAAACCCCTAGTGGGTTAGGATCCCATCTAATTATTTTGATATTGGGTATACCCAACAAACCAAAATAATTTCCAAAGATAAGTAACGCTTACTAATTACAACACTTTATAGTTCCTAAATAATTAGGTATCAACTATTTGATAACACATCATATGTGACTCATAACCTTTGCCTCAAAGACATATAACCTTGAGTGTGCCCAACAAATTATATGCCTCCGTTAAATCATACACATTATTCAGAGCTCCCATCTCATAGCTCAAACATATTCAACGTAGAGTAACTTTGGATTAACCCAACAAGTTAAATTCTAGATTATAAGACTAAGAAGAACTCTCATTTGCTGCTATAATAATGGAAGACAACTTATTTATTGACTTAATATTAATTTGATGGATTTTTCTTTTAATTATTTATTAGATCTCATCAAATGGCATGCAATATTATCATATCAACATATAATAAATAAAACATGCATAAAATCATGGATGATTGCACTTTTTACTAGACTAGTTTCCTTGAGTCAGAAAGGAAACTAGGTAGTCAAATCCTAAGGGAAATTTTCAAATCTTGTACACTACAGATGTAATTCTATCTAAATATTTTAGATATTCAATTCTATCCCTAACCTATCTTTATATATATCATATAATTGGTTAAGAAATCTCAACTTATATTCAAGGGTGTTAAGATGAGAAAAAATTATATTCACAATAATAGAGAAAAATAAGACACACAGGCCCTATTTAAAAAATTTATAACCATTGAATTTGAACCAAATAAATCAAATACAATCATAGTGATCTTAAGTCCATAATCATCCTTCAAACACAACTATTATATAATTCAATAATTAAATAAAAACATAAATCCGTATTTAATATCTAATCATGAATCACTATACTTCATAATTCCAATCTCATTGAAATTATCAATTGTTGAATTATTTATGAAAATAATTTATGGAGAAAAATTATTATTTTCCAATCTCATTAGAAAATAATTCTTTAAATAATAAAATTTCAAAAATTATTCTAGAAACAATTTCTATAATTTTTTGAATATTTATTACATTCCAATCTCATTGAAATATAATAAATTTCTAAAATTTAAAAAAAAATTATCTAAGTCTAATCTAATTAAAATTAAATAAATATTTTCAAAGTTTTCATACTTTCTAAATTTTAATCAAATTAAAGTAAAGAAAGTTTATAAATCTTAACAATTAATTTTAAACAACAATTGTCAAAAATTAATTGGTGATTTCAAAAACCAAATTTAGAAAAACCTTTTATGTGAAAATATTAAATTAAGTGTTACTAAAAATTATTGAAGGATAATTAAATACTTTTAGTAATAAACATTAATAATGTCACTAAAAGTGACACTATTAATCAAGTCATCATGGCTTGTCCATATTTAATATGGACAAACCATATTGACGTGAATCAAATTCACGCCAATATGACGTTTTCATTTTTTTTTATTTAAAAATTCCTATATTTTTCATAAATTAAATTCAAAAAATTCATATAGTTTGAACAATGCACTTATATCATAAATTAATTAAGGGTAGCTCTGATACTACTATGTGAAAGTAAATAACCAATAACGCAACGTAATTTAAGATTTTATTTTTCTATCACGGATCACTTTGATTAATTTATGCATAGTATAACAAATATATATAGATTATACCTTAAAATCGCAGTAAAATCTCCAATATATTTAGGATGTCGATCCGCAAGCCACACAAATGCCCGGTTTCTAATGGTATCCACACAAATAATTAAATCATGAATCTTCATAAAATTGATTGACCCAAACCATGGAGTGCTAGAATATTAATCTTAATTTTTTTTTTCCCTTTTTTCATGGCTTTTCTTTCTTAAACGTGACTTTTCACGTTTTTTTAATAAACCTTAACACACACACACACACACACTGTGTAAGAGACAGGTGTGTGTGTGTGTGTATATATATATATATATATATATATATTTATATAATAGTTTTGAATCCCAATCGAATTAGGTTTAGGGAATTACAGAAATGCTAATAGTTTGGGTTAAGGACATATGAATAAGTATAAAACGATTAGGACTTCTAACATATATTATATATTAGCTCCTAAGATTTATAACTTATTACAATTAATCCCAAAAAGTTAATTTATCTCATAAATTAACCCAAAAGTATCTCATACTTATCAAAATCATTTTAATCTTGAATTAATTTTCCTTAAGTGTATGACCTCTTAGGTTCCCAATCACATTGGCAACAAGTATAAATTGTAATCCTAAATTAATTAGGATTAGATAAACTAAACATCTTTAATTTATCATTAATTCACTAATTGCATAATTAATTTACACTTATAGATCAAAATTGGCTTCTAGCAAAGTATCATGACCACCCAAGTGTTGAGATATGTCAAAGTAGTTTGACATTACCCATAAGTATTTAGTTTCTGTATAATTATTATCCTTTCAGCAATTTATATCCCGATTAATTTTAGAGTACATATAAAATGTCAATTCTTATTGAATTAATCAATTTTCTTCTTTCCAAAATACAACTCAATTGAAATAGAATTTAAGACATTCTTAATTCTGTTTTCACTTTACGCAAAGATTTCCGAATCGTATTTCTAAAAGTGGCCATACTGGGATATGTTCTCCTATTATAATGAGTGGTGAATTCTCTATTAGTCATATATTATATTATCATGATTCATATTATACCCGAACTCTACAGTATGTACAATTCATTAAGGATAACGACTAATAGAGCCAAATTATAATAATCAATAGTCAAGATAAACTCATGACTTCGAGTTAAACGATCATTACACTACCATCACAAATGGTAGATATTAATTCACTGGCATTCAATTAATAATCCGGTAGAATACTCATAGCAGGTCAATCCGATGCACTTATTTCTAATAAGTATCCACATACACTTATGTGCTAATCTACCTGTGTTAAATATAACGATTAGGGATATTCACGAATAAAATATAATTACGTCATAACTATTTGTGATTTCACATATATATTTTATTCAAAAAATGCCATATTACAAAATATAAATAAATATAAAAGTATAATTTATCCCTAAAATAAATTATCTTTAGGTGAGACACTAGGGAAGAACATTTATTCATTTATGCCTTGCATGTATTGTACAATCTTTCAAGACGTCAGTTTCCTATAATCTGCTCAAATTTTTTGGTGCAATTGAAACATGGAATATTTTCTTTTTTCTTTGAATTTTTGAAATCTGTCCAAATATTTTGTGTATGATACTTTTGGGTTTCCAAATTTCCGTCAATTTAAAGAATTTCTAGATTTTTTTTTTTAAAATTCTAGAATTGGTTGTAAAAACCAAGGCAAACGAAACTTTTAACTTTATTAGTATATGGTAAAAAGTCTTATCTATTCGCTCTTGAGTGAATATGATAGCAGTTGAAATTAGAGATGGGGCATTACGGGGGCAGGGGATCATTGACCCACTGTCCCCCTACATTTTAAAAAAATTGTACTTTGTAGTTATAAATTTTATAAAATTTTCATTTTGTCCCCTAAATAATTTGCAATCTTGCAGTATTGCCCTCCAAACCCCATGTATTAATTTTCGCCCCCTTCTTCCCCGAAGTCAAAATCCTGGTTACACTACTGGTTGGGATGACTAAAAAGTAGTAGGATTATATTATTTTTAATCACCATACAGTCTGGACTTATTATAAAGTGAATAGTAAAGAATTTAGAAAATACTTTACAAAATCACATTTCAAAACCATTTTTCAAAATCAATTCATGTGTCAAAATTCTATTGAATGCTCAACCCCTTGATTTTAGATTTTTAGTCGGATTTTTTTCATTCTTTTTCGAATCTAATGACTCATCAATGATTTTTGTTTATCACTTTATATTTGTCAATTTATATAGGTGCACTCAAATAATTTTTCCAGTATATGAGCCTATTTTTTTCATTTTTTATAATAAAAAAAAGAAGGTAAAATGGATGAGCGTTTGACATCATTATGTTCTGCATTTCATTTTCTGACCAGGTTAATGAAGCCTGTAGTAGTAGGATATTAGGAATATATCATTTCAAACACAAACATCAGGTATGGGCTGGGCTCCAGATTTGGATGATAATTCTCGATCAACATTGTGATTTCCAGTAGCCAACCAAACTTTGGTATACGGAGAAGGGTGAAATGGCCCAAGGTATACCGAAGCCCTTAAAGGTTTAAACCATCCAACAACATGTTGAAGACTGATTTTTTTTTTTTTTTTAATAAATATCAAACGATAAAATATACTCTATTAAACACTAGTGTTGAAGACTTGAGAGAACAATTATTGGGTTAATACACACGAAAATTCTTAAATAGGTTTAAAGAATAGTAGATAATAGGATGAGTTGGAAAAACCAATTCTAGAGATGCATTTCAGAGCCATTCACTATTCCACAACTCATCTATTTTGTTCATTTTAATTATTATTAAATCATTATTGTGTAGACCAATTTGAGTGGAAAAAAATTATGTCAACACTTAACAGTGTCGATGTTAATCCGTCGAACTATTTTTTCTTCAATCTAGTACTTCAATTTTCTCTCTAACAAATACCAACAACTCTGTCATCCCAAAAAAAATAAAAAAACTCCCCGTGACCCCGAGTTTGAAAACATTTCATAATTAGCCAATATTTCAACTTTTTGCTATGAAAAAAAAAAAAAATTGATCTTCAATTTATTGCATGCGAGAACCATGCAGTGGAATTTGTTGGATGATTTTTCAAAAATGGTGGAAAAGAATAAAACTTGTATAAGGAAAGATGATTTCAGAAAAATTGTAAGGGATGAACTACTGGCTTTTGGGTACAAATGGTCATACAGTAGGATCTTCTATTTTACATTATATTTCACTCTCTATTACACTGTTAAATAAATTGTCAAAATTCTGTGAAATTATTTTAATGGAGTAATTTTAACAGTTCATTTAATAATGTGATAAGTAATGAAATAGAGTGTGAGACAGAAGATTTTTAAGGGTTGGAATGCTTGATGGTATGCTAAAAGCAAAAGGTCCATTGGCATGTCTCTTTCTGTTTTGGTAGATTTGAAGAGGGGGACTGCAAAGTGGACGGGGGGACTCAGTGGAGGGTGGGTACTTGGGCATCAAAGTGGCTGGGCATTTTACGTTAAACTCTATTGGATTCGTTAATGGATGGGTGCGTTGGTAGATGGTGATTAGTTTTGGAATGCATCTGAAGAATTTGTAATTTAGGATCATCCGCATATACATCAAAGTCTTCTAAAATATATGCTTTAGACTAATTTAGGATTAATTTCATTTTGCACCTCTTCAAATATATGTTTTAGACTAATACATAGGATTAATTTTATTTTTCACTATTCAATTTATATTCAATTCTCATTTTATATCTTGAATTTTAGTTTTGAACACTTTACATTCCCAATTCTCAAATTTATTCCACTTTAATCTCTTTTTTAACCCCGTCAAAAAAGTTAACGGATCTTTATTTTTGTATACAAAATATTATTGTACATCCTGTTAAATTTGTAATATACGCGAAAAAATTCAGTTAATATGTTAGACAATATTAAGAAAAGGGTTGAAGTATGACGAATTTGAAAGTTCGAGGTACAAAGTGTTTAAAATTAAAATTTAAAATATAAAGTGAAAATCAGGTACCACTTGAGGGGTGCAAAATGAAATTAGTCCGGCTAGTTATTATAGTTTTCTTTCCTGTTTTCTATATTTGCACGATCTAAGTTTTCATTACTCTCTCTCAATCGAGTTGGTTAAACCTAGGTGGTTGATAATTCAAGTATCTAGAATTACACCAAATTCATTATATCATTTTAACAATGTAACATGATTTTGGTAGATTAATTTGTGAAGTCGTGACAAAATCCTTAGTTAGATAACCCTAAATTCATGAATCATTCGACAGATCTAGTTAATCAACCTTCATGAGTACTATTCCATTAAATATTTTGAATTTATTTTAAAAGAATTGCTCCTTGAATAAATTCATCAACTTAATAACTTGGTGAATAAAAATATAATTACAACAAAAACTTGTAAATATTAGAAAAACAAGGAAAAAAGATGAAATTATATATTCAAATACCCATAAACAAGTGAGTTACATAAATTTAACTCAAATAAAAACTCCTAAATTCCAATGGAAACTTCTAAATTGATATTCAGATTGTGATGCCAGATTGCTACATAATTTAAACTTATTTATAGGAATTTTTTATGCCAAATTGCTACATAATTTAAAATTATTGATAGGAATTTTTAAAACTAACTATGTAACACCCCGAGCTTGAGTTGACCCAACAACTTTTGAAGAAAAATAACAGGTTCAAAATATAATTACTTAAATCAAGTTGTTACCGTGATGTTGTAAACAATACAAGATCTTTTCTCTCTATCAATGTGGGACATAGCCCAGTATCACCCCGTGTAGAGACCACACGAGATTCACTCTGACACTAACGTAACACTCCGTCTCTGATACTAACCGTAACACTCCATGCTGGGTTGGTTCAGCAACTTTTGAATGAAAACAACAGGTTCAAAATGATTAAATCAAATTATTCCTAGGTCATAACCCGTAGTGTTATAAATAATAAATATCTCCTCTCATTATCGATGTGGGACGTAACATCACAAACTACAAGTTTTACCTTTGCAACCTTTTGTGAATAAATTCAAAGAGGATATAAATTACTATATCATAAAGTGTCAAGGAAGGTCCATTATTTTGTACTTAATTAGTTTTACTCTTATATGGAAATTAATAAAAAGGAATCTTTACCTCAGAAGATGATTGAGCTCATTCCCATGTACACGGATTGTTGTTGAAAAGCAAAATTCCTCAACGCAATACCCTGATGAAAGTAAGAAGTAGAAAAATTCCTTATACTCATTCTAGTCGCTCCCTTTAAACTTTGAAGCATGATTAGAGGGTTTCTTCTATATTTATCAGTAGAATGATACCAAAAGTTATGATGATAATTCCTTTACAAAATGAACCGAAATGCTTAATTATGTCAAGATTATTATTCCATTGTTCAGGTGGTACCTTTTCAAGTCAACATATTTTTGTCACATAAACTATGTTATCTAGTCTAAGTTATTTAATTATCTCGATTACTATTAACATAATGGAAATGCTAAAAAAATGGAAAAGCTAAGTAGGCTTTCAAAACGACTAGAATATAATCGTTTAATACCACCAAAAATCCAAAACCAGGTTTAATCGTATGATGACTTATTATAAGTTCTGTAGTGATTAGTGATTCGTTATGCATCACCTCAAAGTTTGATTCTGGGAGTACATGTAAAAGAAAGGAAGTTCTACACTCCTTTATGGGACATCTTTACCACTTTTTTTTTTTTTTAAAGTTTTGTACGGTATAAATTTTTAAAATGATTAATTTTTATTCAATATGCCTTATATCTTTTGTTTTGTCTCACATTCGTTTAGGAAAAGTTTTTCTCTTCCATTTAATATTATAAATTAAAGGCCTTAGTTAACTTGCACCAAATTAAGAAAGTTTAAGTGGGCTTTCAGAACCTTTATGGCCATCCACCCTTTATGGTCATCCTGCCTTTTGTCTTATTTGAGTTCTTTTGTACTTTTATTATAATGGTACCTATAACCCGTTTGGTGGAGATATCTCCAAATTTGTATTTCTCTTGAATTAGTGGATTTTTCCTTTTCGTCCGTGGACGTAGGTCGATTTTGACTGAACCACGAAAATCTGCGTT
The DNA here is from genome assembly GCA_025175665.1 of Cinchona pubescens. Classification (NCBI taxonomy): domain Eukaryota; kingdom Viridiplantae; phylum Streptophyta; class Magnoliopsida; order Gentianales; family Rubiaceae; genus Cinchona; species Cinchona pubescens. Next base: position 2,308,961 of record JANKKI010000026.1, on the reverse strand, counting down.
TCTCCTTTGTTGTAATATTTCTCTTTATGTATATTCGTTACTCTCTTCAATGGCTCGTTAAGTAATTTCTGCAAATGCCTACGGTTCCGATCCTAACAAATTGGTATTAAAGCCGAGGACCCGGCATAAATTAAGCCAATTTGACGGTAACGAGGTTTTGAGTTGAGAAATTTTGAATCATGGGTTACTCGTTGGCAAGCAATTTCTTCTTAGTATTGGCTGTTTTGTTATTCTCTTCTTTATGTATTGGACGTTTGAGCTTCTGGGTGATTCGTTTGGTATTTGTGAGAAGTTTTTTTGGGCCTATTTTGTTGATGAAGTGTGGGCTTGCGTTGAATACAAACTTGAGACTTTGTTGGAGAAGATGAAGTTATGTCGATTTATTTGTGAATCGAGAATCTGGGCTATTGACCTTTTGTAAAGAAGGTGGATAATTTTGCTTTGTGAAGATTTACTATTTTACGAGGATTTGTTATGGGATACAAGTCAAGGTGAAAATTTGTTGAGTATGTCTTGTATCTTTTGTTCTGTCCCACATTGGTTTGGAAAGAGTTTTCCTCTTCCACTCAATATTATAAATTAAGGGCCTTAGTTAAACTTTTAATTGCACCAAGCCAAGAGAGATTTTGTGTGTACTTTCAGGGCCTTTATAGCAATCTTGCTTTTTGTCTTATTTGAGCTATTTTGTACTTTTGTTATAATGATACCTATAGCCCGTTTTGTGGAGGTCTTTCCAAATTTGTATTCCTGTTAAATTAGTGAATTTTTCCCTTTCTCTCATAGATGTAGGTCGATTTGACGGAACCACATAAATCTGTGTGTCCTCTTTGTTGCAATAATTCTCTTTGTTTATATTCGTTATTATTTTCAAGAGCTCGTTAAGTAATTTTCGCAAATATTCGGGGTTCCGATCCTAATAATTTTATTTTGCACTTCTCAACTTATACTTAATTTTTATTTTGTGTTTTAATTTTAATTTTGGACACTTTGCATCCTCAATTCTCAAATTCGTCGCACTTTAATCCAATTTCTAATGTTATCACCAAACTTAATAGAATTTTTGCATGCATCAAAAATATTGTGGCAATATTATTATACATTACCCTGAAAATGTTGTACACACGAAAAGATTTTGTGCAATTTTGGTGATGGTATTAAAAATTAGACTGAAGTAGGATGAATTTTAGAGTTAAGGTACAAAATATCTAAAATTGAAATTGGGAGTGCAATCTGAGAATTGGTATAAGTTGAGGGTGCAAAATAGAATTAACTCTTTTTAAAATACAAGGTAATGTATTGTACAAAATTTTAAAGAGCAATACATGGACAGATGTTCAAGGGGCTAGGAAGGGTAGTTCCCTCCCCCAAAATTTTCAAAATTATGTTTTTTCCCTTTAAAATTCTTTAAAATTATTACTACACTATTATTAAAATTAGACTTGGGCCCAACCCACCTCCCATTTAGCAAATATATAAAAATTTCTCTATGTATGTATATATATAATCTTATCCCCAAAGAGTTTTGAATATATATTATTTCCGTTAATATTTTTTAAAATTGCAATAACGCCCTTATAAAAATTGGAGTTTAACCCTAAATTTTGTAAAAATCATAGAAGTATTTGTCCAAAGACATATGTATTTGATAGTCATTGCCACCTCCCCTTCTCCAAAAGGTTCAACTTTTGGATGCACCCTAACACAGTGAGATGATTCCCAAGGGACCAAAGAATTTTCTGTAAAAGAAATGCTCTTTTGCTCTAGATTAACAAACTTTTAAGCAAGAGTTTATGTAGTCAGAAAATTTCATGCCAATACAAGACAAGAAAAAGGCTTGACCTTTCATTTGTCATCGCCATAAACAAGAATAATTCAACTCAAACTAATGGAGAGTACTTTAATGGGGACGATCTCTCATCACTAGCTAGCAGAACCAATAATTTCTTTTTCCATTTTTTTTTTTTGTGGAAGGGAGGGGGTTGGGGGGAGGGGATATAATTTTAGTGACATATTTTCGAGACTAAAGTATCATGTATATATTACAAATTGATTTTCTAGAATATAAGGTGGTTATCAGCAAAATTAACGAAATAGATATTTTACATTTTCTTTTTAATGGAAGACATGTTTTTCGTCATACTATTTTGTTAAGAACTCATAAAGAGAGAGAGAGAGACTTTTAACGAACCTCCATCTAATTTGAAACTCGGGGTCCTTCCACTAAAAGGTTAAGGTTCATAATCAATTAATCATTCTTGAAAGGCAAATAATTAATAAGGAGCGTTAAACTCTCAAATTAACTTAAAAAGGACAATTGAAAGTTTTTTTTTTTTTTTTCCCTGCTACAAGAAGTAAACCACCTAATTGGTAATAATATATGCAGCATCATGCTTCCTAATAAACTTTTGAGTATTATTGTGAGAATGAAAATATAAGTGGGACAAAAATCTTTTAAACTATACTACAATTGGAATTTTATGGACCCAACCGAACACATATGTTACTGTCAATCAATTATACAAATTAATTATCTATACATATATAAAGTAAGAATATCTTTTCTGGTGTGATGTCATTTAATATTTTGTCTAATATACCCCTTTAGGTAGTTTAAAAATTTCTCCTATTTTCTTATTCAAATAAATAAATATACACACACATACACATGACACATCTAGAAGCATAAAGCATGAAAAGGGGTTTGGTGTGATGTCATTATTTGTTTTACCTAATTTACCCATATCTTCATAATTATTCTCAATTCATACCTTTGTGTGTAAATATTAACTACCCATTAACCACCCACTAACTCCCCTACAAACTCTTATCTCATTTATTATTTCCACTATGTTTTCATTTTTTTTTTTTTTATAAAATTTTATAAATTTCACACCCATAGGGGCATGCCTTTCCCACTAGTAACGTATAAAGTGAGAATCCCTCTTTTGGTATGATGTCATTTTATATTTTGCCTAATATACCCTCTAAGTAGTTTTAAAATTTCCTCTTTTTTCTTATTTAAAATAAATATTTAAAAAAAGTACACACATAGAGTATGCACCGCTAACATAAATAATTATTCAATCAATTGTGTAATCTTTCCTTTGTTTGGTTATACACCATCCCTTCCAAACTCAATTTATCATTATTTTAACATTCTAATTCTAACATGATACTAGAGTTTCCACATCCATTGCATGAGTGCTCTTCCAAGTTCCAATCCCTAAATGGGTTCATTCCTTTTCCATGGGTGCTTCCAGTCCTTTAGTGGGTTTACAGTTTTTTTTTTACGGGTGATTTCAATCTTTTTTATCGGTATTTCTTGTATCGATGATATTATTTCTTTAAATTGTTTCATAAGTGTTTCCTTTCAAACCTTTTATGGGTATTCAATTTTATTAAGGGTGTTCCCTTTTCAATTCCTTTCAAGAGTTCAATTAGTCTTTAAGAGTATTGTTTTTCATGGCGTTGTTGGTGCACTTTTAATCCTATGTTTTTCAATTCCTTGTACGGTGTTTCCTCCACAAGAACCACCCTTTCTACAAAAGCTTTCCATAGCTATTTCAAGAATATCATTTGCAATCTTAAAATGATTTCTTCGCAACCACATTAAGTTTAAGAGGCCCGTTAATGTCAATCAATTATTCAAATTAATTATGTAAATAATTATTCAATCAGTTATGTAATCTTTTCCTTTGTTAGGTTAGATTTCCTAGTTTTGTGTACTTTCTATAGTCCTAGATTTTTTTTGTCCTTAAGTCTTGTATGCCTTTACATAGGGTTTTTGTGAATATTTTTAAACTCGGATCGAAAGTTGACTTGATGCAATTTTTAGTTTGTTATCAAGTCACTCAAATATATATATATTTTTTAAAAAAAATTTATCCTTGGACTATTTTATTCAGAAAAGGTCATAAAATTGCAGCACACTATTCAGGCAATACAAGTGGTCTTTGGTAGGAGTGTTTATTTTGACTCACCGATTCAAAAATCTCATTGAATCGGTCCATTCCTGACGGATACTCGACCGTATCTATATACAGGATAATTATGTAATTTTTCATATTATGACCTTATATTAATAGATTTTTTCTCCTCCTTTTCCAATTCAAAGGGGCATAATGTAATTAATAGTTATTTTAAATTTTTTTAAAAACTTTTGGTACTAAAAAATGTAATATTAAATCGAGTTGAGTACCCGATCATCTATGACTTGCTTTGACCCTAGTCGTGTTTTTCTTGACTCGGTTAGATAATATTGTATCGAGTCAATTACCCAATCCATAGATATCCCTAATCTTTGGTTTTTTTAATAGACCTTTTTAACTTTTTTCCAAGTTATAGAATGTGTGTTCAAAGTTTATGAGGTGTAATCTTCGACACAACATAAGTGGCTTAGCTCTTCGCGCCTTAATTTGAAGAAGCTCTAGTTGAAAGACCTCTTCTGCAGGGATGCAATTGAGATTGGGAAACCCATTACCAACAACAATATTTTTACCATTCCATTTTACACACAAAAAAAAAATCAAGAACCTTCTTCTCCCATTTCTCTTCACAACCACCATTCCTCCACTATCTGTATCCCTGCAAACTACCTCCCTTTCCCCTCATCACCACTCACCCCTCCTCTCTTCCCTTCCTTTGTCTCCCTTTCCCTCTCTCCATTTCCTTAATTTTGCATCCTTCCTTTTCTTCTCTACCTCCCTTCTCTTCTTACCTTCTCTCTCTTCGCCTCTATCTCTGCTTTCCTTCCCCTCAAGCCCGCTCATTTCTCCCTCTTTCTTCTCCACTGTCCCCCCCTTCTACCCTCCTTGTCCCGTTGACCACCATTTTCTCCGCTCCTTTCCCTTTGTAATGAATAAGATTTTTTTAGGCTTTTTGTGAAATTTGCCAAAGGTTTAGTGAAATTTGCCAAAGATTTGATAGAATTGTCTCAGATTTGATTAGATTAATGATGGGTTTGATGAGATTGGCTGTGAATTGGTGATGATTTTGATTGTTATGTTAGCCTGAATTCTTTGGGGGAAAACCAAAATTGGATTTGACCAATTCAAATGGTTTTCCACCGGCTTACCAGATTTTTCCTATTTTTATCATTTCTGAATCTAACACTCAATTGGATCAATACCATGTCCGGTTCGAGATTTAATCGATCGAACCAGCTTGTCTGGCTGGGTTTAAAAACACTAGTTTTAAACTTATGTGTAAATATCGTTTTACCAATATAGAATGTCCCTTCCAAACTCTAATTATCATTATTCTAATATGGTAATTTTAACAACACAAGTTGTCTGAGATTGCATTAACGATTTGAAATATTGCCATCAATTTATTAGGTTAATTTTTATTGTTAAAATCAATGAATTTTAAATGTACAAAAATAAATAATATAAAATGAAGAATTTCAAATAACTTCTACTTTGGGTAAATTTAATATTCATCTATTTTAACCTTATAAATTTTTCAATAAATGAGTAGATTTCAAATCTTTCCCAACTCCATAGATCCAAATGCAACCTAAATTATGTAAGAACGTAAATCAGAGATAACGCAGCGGAATTTAAAATTTTTACTTTCCTATCACGGATCACCTTGATTAATTTACAACGTAAATTTGTTTCCTCACGTGACACATTTACTGGTAAATTACAGATATAAATAGAGAAGTATGAATGGGATGTGTATAAGAGACAGCCTGTNAGCTCCTAAATTATTTCTCCCTTATTTCTCAATCGTGACTCTCACGATTTAAAAAGGAATTTTGTTGGCTTTTTCCCAAAATAAAACCCGTAATTACTAGTCCTTTTTGTAGTTTTGCTTTTCTAAACAAGTACTAGTCCTTTTTTTTATTTATCTGTTTGGATACCATTAGTCCTGAAACAAATACTACATCCTTTTATAAATATAATTACGTATATCATATATATAATAATATAGAATCCCAATCAAATTGGGTTTAGGAATTAGAAATTTAATCATTTGGGACATGGGTATATGTGTAATTATAAAACCATTAGGACTCTTAATATGTCTTACATATTAACTCCTAATATTTATAACTTATTATAATTAAACCCAAAAGTTAATTTATCTCATAAATTAACCCATAAGTATCTCATACTTATCAAATCATTTTAATCTGAATTAATTATCCTTAAGTGTGTGACCCTTTAGGTTCCCAATCACATTGGTAATAAGTATAAATTATAATCCTAAATTAATTAGGATTAGATAAATTAAACACCTTTAATTTATCATTAATTCTCCAATTAATTAATTTACACTTATAGATCAAGATTGGCTTCTAGCAAAGCATCATGACCACCCAAGTGTTGAGATATGTCAAGTGGTTCGACATCACCCATCCGTGACTAGTTCTCCTGTAATTAATATGATTTTATCATTTAATTTATTATACCAATGTGATATGGGAACCTAAAGGGTCACACACCTGTGAGACCTATACACATCTAGATGTTTCAAAATACAACTCACTTGAAATAGAATTTAAGACACTCTTAAATCTATTTCCACTTTAAAGATTTCGAATCGTATTTCAAGAAGTGGCCATTGGGATATACTCTCCTATTATAAGGAGTGGTGAATCCTCTATTGGTCATATCTTATCTTCTCATGATTCATATTATACCCGAAGGATAAATTATGTTGCTAGCTAGATTATTAAATACGATGTGGCTGTCACTTAAATTTTCTTGGTGATAATTTTTAGAAAGAAATCTCATGACCTCAAGTCAAAGGACCAATTATATAATTATCCTGTATAGATTAATCCTGGCATTTAAATAATAATCCGTGTGGAATACTCTTAGTCTAGATGTACTTATTAAAGATAAGCATCCACATACTCTTATGTGCTAATATACTAGTGTCATACACTACGATTAGGGATATACACGAATAAAATATAATTACATCATAACTCCTTATGATTTTACATATAAATATTTTATTCGTTAAATGCCATATTACAAAATATACATAAATATAGAAGTGTAATTTATCCCTAAAATTAATTGGCTTTAGGGCATACACTAACAAATTAATGATTAAGTACCTTAATCACGAAACTAATTTCCCCATGCAGAATCTGAATATTTAAGTAGCTCACTCAACGAGTGCGGAATGCTTGCACTGATAACTTAATTTAATGGTACGTGTATGAAATTAATTGATCGGTCGATATGCCATTAGAAGAATCTAGATTAACTGTAAATGTACCATACGAGGAATAATCAGATTGATTGTTTTCATTATCTTGACACTTATGTTATGGCTTTTCTAATTAATTATATTTGATTATGTGGTGGGAAGGAGGTGGAGCCTGGTGGAAGAAATTTGGGATTAATCCTTTAGTTAGCATAACTAGTCACGATAAGAGAATAATAGACTTCTTCTTATTGTAACTTGATGACTTTTGTTTTCACTCATATTCAATTTGCTCTTCCTGTATACGATTGTGTTACAATTGGAATTTTATCATATAGAAATCTACCTAAATTCAATAAGACAAACTTCCAACTTCAATTTACCAGAAGTAAAATGAATATTTTGTTATATAAGTTCTAAAAATTAGATTTAAAATATGAGTTATAAATAGTTTTTTGATCTTCAAAATTAAATTATTATATACAAAATCACAAAATTATTTATAATTTATAAATAAAAATAATACCAATCATATGTGACATGCATTTGAAGATGTGGAGACACAAAAATTGTATTCATACTTTTAAAAGAGTACCTGTATAATATTATTCCGGTTACTTAACATTCTGAAAAATGCACTATATTTCTATTAATTACAAATGGTCCCCCAGAATCCTAGATCGAGAAGAACCACTCGTATCTCTCCCTCTTTTCTTCTTCATTGGACCCTGACCCTTTAACCTCTCCTTTCTCCATTCTTTATTCTGTCTACAATTACATGCACTTCAACAATTGGTAAATTTTAATACATGCATGGCGAATATTTGGTAAATGAGTTGAAAAAGAAAAAAAAAATGATGGAACACCCACCCACCACTTATAAATTGTAATCATTCGATCACATAACCCTCTCAAACATATAAGCATGCCAAAATATGCAGTATAATCTTGTTCATTTTTTCTCTAATTTCTTTGATATTGACAAAACATAGGGAGCTTGGAATCTGCTTAAAATCTAGTCTATCTCTAAATTAGTTGTACTGTATCTTTGACTAATAACGAATCAATTTAAAATTTGAATAAAATTTTCGAATGAAAACTTCAAACCAGTACATAACGGGACAGAAGTTTTGGTTGTGGTGTCTTGGGAATCTGCTTTGGAATGAATTGTTCGAGTCTTAATTTGGGACTCGGGGATTGGGACGTGTGGGCTGAATGAGATTGGAAATATAGAAGGGTGTAAGGAGCAAAGACCTGATGTGCAATAAAGTAAGGATTTTTTTTTTTCTAGAGAAATAGTAGAAGAGTAATCGGGTATACAGGTAACAAGTTGTGTTAATACTCACTCGATCCTATTTTATATGTAATTCTTTCTATTTTTATTTTTATTTGTTTCAAATTATTTGTCACCCCTTAAAATGATAAATTTTACATATTTTACCTTTCATGGAAGTTTCAAAGACATAACATTCATGTTTTCACATTAATTGCTCTCACAAGCCATTTCAAATTTTCAAACTCTAAAATCAACTGACAATTTTTATGTTTTAATTGAATGGCATATTATGAAAAAAAATATCTTACTAGTCAAAATTTTTTTTTATTTTTAAACTATGTATAAATTTGATCGTACCAAATAAAATGGGATGCAAAAACTATTTAACGGGAGTAATGGACGGTGGAGAGTTGTCTGTAACTTAAAATCAATTTTACTGACTGTTATGGTGCTTTTTCCTTTCTTAGATATCAATGTTCTACTAATTGACATAACCGTATGAAAGATTTCATTATTTATTCTAGGATCTTTGTGCTTCAAATAAACCTCAAATTTTACTTCACAAAATAAATAAATAAATAGACCTCAAATTTATAGAGCTAATGGTTAAAACAGAACCCTATTGACCTACTACCTTGAAAATCTAACATTTGAGCAACCCCACTTCATCGGAGTTCAAAAATTTTTCAAAATTTGAGTCTTTATGCTTAGTTGGAGAAGTTCAATGCTCAGTAACATGCATGTATAGTTCTTCTACAGTACAATTGTGCATGGCTTTTGCTCCCCTTCTTTTCATGTAAATGCTTCTTCTTTTCTTGGTCATTATCTAGATCAGATGTTGCATGCACAGTTCTTCTACAGATGCTTGAAGTTTGAACCTTCAATATTTAATTGATTAGATGCTCTAAAAATAATCACCAAGAAAATTTAAGTGACAGCCACATGGCATTTCTGCCTCTAGCTAGCAACATTCCATCCTTCTTAAGATGCATAAAGTGAGACAGAATTTAATACAAAGTATGAGAGAACAAAATTGTGCATCCTCTTTTGAAAAGTGCGACGTCTACATACCAGAGATGGTAGAGAAGTGGAGGGAGATAAAGGAAAAAAGGTCTTCCACAGTGGATTCCAATTTAGATTGCAAATAATAGTGCGTTATTTGGTGAATAATATTTGACTTTTAAGTTTAGTGATTTTTAAAAATAATGTAGATTTTTAGAATAATAGAATAATTGTTCGGATACGAAATAATATTTTGAAATGACAGTTTGGATTAGAAATAATAAATACCTACCATTCTTTTGATGGACCCATTAAGAAGTAGGCCAGTAAAAGAATCATATATAGATCCAGATCCATCCCATTTCGAATTCGATTAACTAGATCTAAATTAATATGTAAATTCAATTACCTGTATCCAATATTTCCATACTCTAAATATTAATATGAATTAAATTTTTTTATAATTTCCCAAAAAAAAAGAAGAAAATTTATAAAAATTTGAAGTTTTTATATATAAATTGTAAAATTATATAATAAAATCAAGACCGACCGAATTTGGATCTAGATCTGATAAGGTCTGACGAATCCGAAAATGGATCTCTTTTTATAGACTTGAAAGATATCTAGATTCACATTTGAATCAGATAACATTAAACGTATCCCAATCTAAATTTGCATTTGACCCATATCCGACCTGCCTAATTCGAGGCTCCACTCCAGTCATTAGCAAAAAATTTAAGGGATGCTTGGTTCACATTTTGAAATTCGAATCAGAATTAGATTCATACATAAATAATAAGTATGAAGCCTGTCTCTTGTAGTTTTATACAGCAGAATCATTCAAATAATTAGTGCTTGGAAAATATTTATGGGTACGGGTATCATAATAATAAATTATTATTATTATTATTATTTAAACAAATTCTTCCTTAGTTTGTTCTTCCAAACTTCTATTGAAGTAGATAAGGGTAGGCTTGTCAATGGGTCGGGTCTAGACCCAGACCGGTCCCATTTAGTTATTATAATAAACGGGTCGGATCTGGATCTTAGTGTTCTGACTCGATTAAGACCTGAATCTGATTAAAATATTTAATATATAATAAAATTATTATATATTAGTATTATTTTATATGTATTTATACATATATGTTGTGTAAGTTGCCTATGTAATTTATATTTAATATAGAATACATGCATAAATATTAATTATAAAATAAATACTTTTTTATAATTTAAAAAAAATGAGAAAATTCGATAAATTTTAATAGTTCTGTATATAATTTTAAAAGTTATAAAAAGAATATTAAGACCCACATTCAGATCTGGATTTGACACTATTTGACAAGACTTGACGGATCCGGGTATGGATCTACTTTTGTAGACCCATCAGAAATTTGGTTCCGGATCCGAATCCGAATCCGACTATATTAATTGGATCTAGGTTTGGATATACTAGATCTGACCCGGATTCAACCTGTTTACATGCCTACATGCGGTACATGCGGGGAAGAGGATGGGGGAGAAGGATCTACTGAATACTTCTTATAGGTTGTATATGTGTATTAAGACAGTTATGTGGGGTGGGGAGGAGGGAAAGGGTTCTAGGTTGCTGGAGAGGAGGGAAGAGGAAGGAGGAAGAAGGGGTAGGAGAAGGAGAAATAAGGGGTTATGGTCTGCGGAATGAGAGGAGGAAGAGGCAAGAAGAGAATGAGGAGGAGACGACAAGGGGAAGGGAGGAGGATGAAGAAAGAGAGGGAGAAGGTAGAAGAGTTAAAGGAGAAGAGGAAGAAGGGGAAAGTAATTTTATTTGAATTTTTTTTTTTTCAAATTTTGGAATCAAATTTAGGAATCACCAAAAGTCCTTCTAATTTAATTGGGTATGGGAAGTTGCTATATTTTTGGGTTTTATTTCAAAATTTTAATACCATTCCTATTAATCAAGCAACATCTATGGGAATGAATCCAATATTTTATTCTCATATCCTCTTACCAAACACCCCCTTACAAAATAACAACGGAAATAAAAAAATGACAATTATGAAGATTCTTCACTTAACCTCACCATACCATACTTGATGAAGACATATTGCTCAAAATCATTTACATAATTATTAACTAAATATTTTTAAAATATGAATAATGAATGGAAAATATTTAGGTAGACTAAATTTGTGGCCCCACCTATAGTTTTTGTGATCAGGATTTAATATTATGGAATCTTACTTACATCAGTTGATGTCATATTTATAAAGTTTAATCTATATCATAAGGCCTATAAGTGGGATAAAAAATCAAGTATACTTAAGTATTTGCCATAATGAATAGGACATGAATAGTGCAAATTTGGATTGTGTGAAAAATAATGAATGAGACAAAATATGAATAGTATGAAATATTATTTAAAAAATTACTTGCTAACCAAACAACTTATTATTCTAACCAAATATTATCATCCAAACGAATCCATTATTTATTATTGTCTAAAAATCTTTCATTTTATAAATATCACATTTTAAAAAGTAATTATAGGTATATATTTTAAATAATACTCATAATAATATAATAAATAATAACTCTTCAAACGAAAATGTGCGTTTTGGACTCCTATTTATTATGCATCCTTTTCTTTTTTATAGTTTAAGTAGATAAATTGCACCGGCTAAAATTTAAAACCTCATTTCTTGAAATGACCTCTCACACTATCAGTATCGTTGTTTGTGACATTGTCTATGGAATTCCTTTAATTACACCCTCATGCACTCTTCTTTCCAAGATTTCCAGAAATAGAAAGCTTGTCACCTTTGGGAAGGTTCTAAAGACATCCCAAAGAAGGTTCAATATTTTCTTTACCTTAATTACTAAAGTTTTATTGCTTTTAGTAGCTTGAGAATGTCCCAAACAGTATTCCCTTATGGACTGTGGTGGATACGCACATTCAACTTTAATTTTGCCCCACAATATTAAATACTATAGTTCTTAATTTAGGGAACAAATTAAAAAGAGCTGCTAAAGAATATGGTGAACAAATAATTCCTTCATTAACCACCCCACAAGCCCACACAAAAATAGAAGTAGGAAAGACACCAAGAAGAAACTACTTTTTCGTTTTTATCTCATGTATAATCGAGTGCAATGTAAGTAATAAAATTCCATTGCCTAAAGTGTAAGGGGACAAGTGAAAAATAAATGAGGTAAATGATGATGCAGAAAATATCACATATTTTATCAAATAACAAGAAGTTACTGTGGAACAATTTAAACTCCTGTCAATTACTCACCAAAACATCAAATCTGTATACATCTTCACTTTTTTTTTTTCGCTGTCTACATCTTTAACTGATGAAGATATGGAAAACGGATGAACTGGAGATAAGGTTAAAACAGACAATGAGTCCTTTGTGCCATTTCATTTTCAAATTCACTTTCATTCCCTTGATAACTTACTAAGGAATCATATCTGACATTCTAGTTATTACTTATTAGTAACTAGTGGAAAAGACATTCATTATATGTGTGATCTTTAAAAAATAATTAACTAATAAATATAAAAAAAATTTATGGGATAGTTATAGTGAAAATTTTAAAATTAACTTAATAAGGATAAAATAGAAAATACATAGATGACATTATACTAAATTTTTCCTCATATTTTATATATAGTATTGATGACACATCGCGTGACACTAGTACTGAAAATTGAAAAATGAATTAGGTCTAAGTGGCACAAAGAATTCTGGACAAATGAGCAATATATGCATAACAGTGGCCTCTCTAATTGCGAGAAGCAATTACACCAACTGGTTGATTGATGGTGGAGATATTTATCCGATTCATATTAGATGGTGGACATATTCCTTCAAATCAAAAGTTTGTTTATACGCATACGGGTAAATCAAGGAAAAGTTTTAGATTGCGAAGTCAAAAAATTAGGGTTCCCTTCTATTTTGAAAATTTTATTTTTACTCTTATAAATTTACATTTTGTCTTCTAAAGTTTAGATAAAAATATAATTTAATCCCTATAAATAAATATCTACTGAATATCGGCTCTTCCAATTGCAATTCTTGCATCCTGCGACAATTGATCTTATCCAATGTTCACCTTAGAAGAGATTCTATAAGAGTTTTTGCTTTTTGGGGTATATATATGATAAAAAGCTGAGAAGAGAAGTAACTGAGCTAATCAAATAAATTTTTCTTGTCTTCTGTGAAAAATATTTAGGAAAATTCGATTTTTAATCTCATATGTAAATTTTGTTGTCATAATTTAATTTTATAAAATCTTACTTATATCAATTAATGTCATAAATTTTATAAATCTTAATTCATAGCATATAGTCTACAAGTGAAATTAAAAATCAAATCTACTTAAATATTTACATAAACACTAGCTAAAATTGATTCAGCCTAGAAAGACCATATAAAACCCAAACAAAGGTTACCTAGAGGGAGAGAGGAACCTTTCCTTTGTTTCCACTTTTGAGCATTTTTTAATAGGCTTCTCACCTGAGTCCTGAAGTTGCCTGACCAGTGCTATACATTTGCCACTATAAATATGAGTTTTCCGTCTTCTGCTCAGTACCCTATTTTCCAATATATATTTTATACCTCATCAAGTATTAGTTAAAATCTTTCATTGTTTTTCAAGAATGGCAAAAATAGCAGATCCCCTTGTGATTGGTAGAGTTGTTGGAGATGTTATTGACAGTATCTCCCCTACTATAAAGATGTCTATAACCTACAACTCAAACAAGCAAGTCTATAATGGGCATGAGCTTTTTCCTTCTTCAGTTAGCTTTAAACCAAAAGTTGAAGTCCATGGAGGTGACATGAGATCTTTCTTTACCCTGGTAATTAATTAACTTTCTACATACATGTTAATTTAATTTCTTATCACTTCTCCATTAATATTTTCTCAAATTGTCTTATGTATTATTTTTTGATAAATTTGATCATTCTTGCAGATTATGACTGACCCTGATGTTCCCGGCCCTAGTGATCCATACCTTAGAGAGCACTTACACTGGTATGCAGTGTAAAAACTGCGGTAAATTTATTTTAGTAATTCAACAACTATGAAGTATTTTACTAGTTGTTCAACAATCAACACAAGTCCTCATTTATAATGGAGGGCCCGTGAAACACAGCCTCTTTATTTTATAGAAAAGTGTGCTACATATGTCAAATGGAGCTCATTTTCATTATTGAACAACATTATAATGTCTAATAATTACTTAATATCCATCATAAATCTTGTCATTTTACTAGCTTATGAAGAAACAATGTAAACAAAAGATGTCAAATTGGAGCTACAATATAACAATCTCCAATTATATATTTCGTATGTGTTTTACTTGACAATTTTAAGGCAAAAAAATAAATAAATAAAAATAAACTGCTAAAGCAAAAATTAGTAGTGATATTCAGCATGATACTTGCACTACTCCAAACTTGATGTAATCCATATCTATTTGCAGGATAGTAACAGACATCCCTGGGACGACAAATTCCTCATTTGGTATGTGTTTGTCCTTCATATCCTCGAATTCAGAGAGGGATAAAACATACTCACTCCATCCTATCTATTTTGTTAGAACTGACTTTTTTAATCAAGCAGTTGAGTTTTCAAAGCACTGTTTGATTTTCTAATTTATGTTAAAATTTTATATTTTTATATAGTAATATCTCATATAAATTTCATTTTTATTGAAGAAATTTAATCAAAAATCAAATAAATTTATATGAATTATTCGTTATAAAATTGATATGTTTGATTGGAAAAAGCCGATTGTAATAAAATAAATGAGACAGGAGAGGACATTAATTTTTTTTTTTTTTTTTGAGGGGGGATATCATGCTACAGGAAGAGAAGTAAAAGTTATGAAATGCCAAGGCCGAATGTTATTACTATAGGGATTCACAGGTTTGTGTTCCTACTTTTCAAGCAGAAACGAAGAGATACAGTAAGTGCACTACCTCTTTCAAGAGATAGATTCAACACGAGAAAATTTGCAGAAGAAAACGAACTTGGCCTTCCCGTTTCCGCTGTTTTCTTCAATTGCCAGAGGGAAACTGCTGCAAGAAGGCGTTGACGACAGATATGCACAATATTGTCCTCTGACACGAAAGAAAGCAATTGCTTAACAAGATATCCAACTTAATTTCTACCCAAAAAAAAAAAAAAATCCAATTGTTGCTAGTTGCATAAATTAGGTCCACATGAATGTACTTATCTACTGTAATAGCATTATCAAGTACTAACTTATTTGCTGGAGTACAATAAATGTGTGGGAATTTGCTCAATTGTCTTTCCAATCTTACCATTAATTAGACAATTTCTTTATGGGTTTTCTTTTACATAAAATATTGATGGGTTTTAAATGATAGAATTTGGGATAATTACACTACTATTATGTATATCGGTGGAGATGTGAAGGTATGAATGATATAGGATATATATCTTGGATATATATTTAGTTTGTTTCAAAGTCTATAAATAGACTACTCATGTATTGCTGTAAATACATATCGATAAAATAATAAATTTTCATATCAGAGCCGCCATGTAGTGACTTTTCTAATCCCCCAAAACTTTTTGTTTTTATTTTATTTTTATGCCAAGAATTCATGGGGTATTTTTTATTTTTTTTTAGATAATGTCATTTATGATGATCAGCTCAATGTTTATGGCGATAATTCAAGCCGTTTAGTAATTTAGATCCAGTCATCAACTTGTTTATGTCGAGAATTCAGGCTGTCAATATATAAGTATTCCATATCGCTTAGTTAATAGATCCTGAACTGATTAATAAAATTCATGGGTCACTCCACTCATAATTAATTAGTTTTGAGATAGAAGTTCATATTTTTTAACTTGGTATCAGAGTTAGGTTCAAGTATTTTTTCCATCCACACATTCAGACTTGGATTCTTCTACGCATTAAATTTGGTCTAATGCTTCTTGTCTTGTTTATGATATTAGACTTGACTTCATGGGTATCGATCATGTCAAGATTTATGTTTACTGGTTTAGGTTAGACTTCCAGTTTCTTGTTTCAACCCTATCATGTATGATAGGGGTGTCAATTCGAGTCATGTGTGAGAGGAGTATCAAAGGATAAGTATCCTATATCAGTTAGCCAATAGATCATGAATTAATTAATAAGATTCATATACACTCCACTCATAACCAATTGATTTTGAGATGGAAAGTCACGTTCTTCAACACAACCTGTTTAGTAATTTAGATCCGGTCATCACCTTGTTTATGTTGAGACTTCAAGGTGTGATCTGGTCATGTTTATAACGAGAATTCATGTAGTTTAGTAGGTTAGTGCGAAAAATTATGATATTAATGATGTGTTTTAACGACGATATAGGAAGATTTTATATATAGACTTGAATGCAATGTATCATATTACAACAATACTACTGTCCCATATATTTAAAAAACTAAATATTTATTTAAGATACAATCTAGAATAATCTACAAATTTATACTACTAGTTGATGTTGGTCCCAAAACAACCTAAGAGGGGGGGTGAATTAGGTTTCTTAAAAAATATACTTTTAGAAATATTGAGATTTTTCAAATATAAACTAATATAATAAAATCAATGGAACACTGAAGTAAAGAGAGAAAATTAAACAACCAATACTTCCAAGCTAGCAAGCTTGAAGTATTAAATCACTAGAATGCTTCACACACTTGGTGAGCCAATAATCTTTACAAAGTTGGAAACTTCTTGCTCACACTAAAACTCTTTTAGTTGAGCCAAGAATCTTACTTACAACCACACTTTCGTACAAGATTATCACTCCACTCAAAGATGAATTGCACTCACAGCTGCAGACTAATACAACAAAGCACTATAGCCAATTTGTACTCAAATTGCTTTTCTCTAAGGCTTGTATTCAATGTATTAGAAGATGATTTTTTTCTTAATGTCAAAGCAGTTATATATAAGAGCAGTAAATGGTGGTTGCAACTACTTCCTAACGGCTAAATAATAAATGCACATAAAGTAGCCGTTGGGGTTTCGGACGTCCGAGATGTATTGGAAGCGTCCGACACAGCGTCCGATCTTCATGCAGTTGTTGAAGAGCTCCGTTCAGACGTCCGTGCATGTGTCCGTTCCTTCGTCCGATAGAGGCTTCGGACTGTCATGTTCGTCCGTAAAGAGAAGCAGTGGGATCCTATTTCTTTCTGCCTGTTCGTTCGGACGGTGCAATGCGTCCGAGAAGTTTTGACCCAGTTCGGACGATTCTTGCTTCCGAAAGCATGTCTCTAGCAAAACAGAAAACAATCCTGCAAAAACTAGTTTACAGAGTTAAGTGTTTATGTCATCATCAAAATAAGGTTTGGAAAACATCAGTTGAAAATAAACACCCCCTCTTAAGTTGGAGCATGAAGATTTTGAATACCCAACTTGCCAACCAATTTATGTTGAAAAAATTAGATCCAAGTGCGTTGGTGAAAATATCTGCAATCTAATATTGAGAAGAGACATGTTGAATACAAATATTACCATTAAGAACATGATCATGAATAAAATAACAATCTACCTGAACATGTTTAGTTCATTCACAATAAAAAAAAAAAAATTATTAGTAATATAAACTTTAGTTTGATTGTCGCAATGCAATAACATAGGTTGCGGATGATGAATGATAAGATCAAACAGAAGTGCTCGCAACCAAAGAAATTGTCACTGTCAAAGCCATGGAACAACGTTCAAGCTCAGTAGAAGAACGAGAAATGGTAATATACTTCTAGTTTTTCACATAACAGGTGCAGAACACAATTGAATAAGAAAAACGTGTAGGAGAGCGGTGATTAGAAATACACCCTGCTTAATCTGCATTTGCATAGATTATATAACTAAAAATCATTTGGAGATGGGAAGAATAAACCTTGACCTAGACAAGACTTTAAATACCATAACACCATGTAAGATCTCCTCAACTTCCAAATAAGACTTTTTCAGAGACTGCAATGAGTTGCCTTAACAAATTGACAAAATAAGTAATTTCAAGACAGGTAATTGTCATATAAATGAGTTCTCCCACCAATCTATGACATTTACTAATATTTTCAATTATGTCATCATTCACCAAGGAGAGTTGCTGATGCTATAACATGGGAAAAAATATTGGGCGACAGCCGAGCATTCCACTATCCTTCAATATATTAGGTGCATATTTGTATTAAGATAAAAATATGCCTGAAGTTGTTCGAGACATCTCAAGACCAAGAAAATATTTCAAAGTGTCCAAATCTTTTACATAACAAAAAAAAACACTGTGAAGATACTTTTTGAATGCAACACATTGAAAATTATCATTACCTGCAATAATTAGGTCATTGACATAAACCAAAAGAACAAGAAAAGATGAGTGAGTGTGCAAAGTAAATAAAGAATGATCAGCTTTGGACTACCGAAAACCATAGCGGATAAGGGCTGACAACCAACTTTGCAAACCACTATCTGGATACTTGCTTGAGCCCATATACTGATTTTTGCAATTGGCATACCCTCTTGTCTCCAGGATTACAGAAACCAATTGGAGGAACCATACAAATCTCTTCATCGAGATTCCCATGAAGAAAAGCATTATTTGCATCCACTTGACGTGATCTCTAATGCTCAAAGCTGCCACAGTAAGTAAACATCGCACAATTGTCATTTTAGCCACTGGGGCAAAAGTTTTATTATAATCAAGACTATCAACTTGAGTGTAGCCCTTAACTACTAATTGTACTTTGTATCTCTGCACAAACTCATCTGCCTTAAGCTTGCTCTTATAAACCCACTTGCAACCAATGGGTTTTTTACCTTGGGGTAATTCACACAAGTTCTATGTGTTATTAGCTTCTAAGGTTTTGATTCCCTCTAATATTGTTTGCTATCATTTTGAATCTTTCATAGTCTATGAATAAGATTTAGGCTCCTCAAAAGAATAAATATTAGACAAATAAAAATTGTGAGATGGTGTAAAATAGGCATCAGACAAATAAAAGAAAAAATGATGTGCCTTACCTAGGAAAATTGAGTGGATATGTGAAGATGGTGATTGCTTTACACTCAGGGTCTCAACAATTAATCTTGCAAATAAATAAGTACACGTCGCACCCGTATAGACCTATTACTTTTGTGTTCAAGAGAAGCAGTAGAAACTGGACATTCTTGTGGCACAACCACTGGAATGTCAGGAGAAATGTCATCTTCCAGAGGAATTGGATTGGTAGACTATGATTTTGTGTATTAGGAAGTGATTGAGAGAGGAATTTTTTAATATTAAATGGAAAAATATTTTCATAAAAAATTACATCCCTTGAATAATTATTATTTTTTAATTTTCTAAATCATAAACACAATATCTCTTTTGTCCAAGAGGATAACTAATGAAAACACAAGGTTTAAATCGACAAATAAATTTGTCTTTGGACCGTTTCGTATCATGCACGTAAGATAAACATCCAAACAACTCGTAAATGTGCATATTTGGATGCTTTGTTTAAAAAAAATTCATAAGGTGTTTTACCATTCAAATTGGGTATAGGTGTGTAATATTAATAAGATATATTGTGGTAAAAACACACTCTTCCCAAAACTGAATAGGTAAATTGCCTTAAAACTGCAATGCTCTAGCCACCTCAAGAAGGTGCATATATTTTCTCTCTACTACCCCATTATGTTGTGGTGTGTTGATACAAGATGTGTCTTGTAAAATCCCTTTTTCTTCCTTGAATGTTCTTATTGGTTCTTCTATTATTTCTAGAGCATTATCACTTCTAATTCTTTTAATTGAGGTATTAAACTAGTTTTGCATTAGGGCATAAATTTTTTAAAATAATTGCTAATGTCAAATTTATTTTTCAGCAAAATACCTAAGTTACACGACTACAATCATCTACTAAAGTTAAAAAAAGAGCACCAAAGTGAGATGGAGTTCAATATGGACCCCAAATATCACAATGAACAAGATAACAAAAATATATGGTGATTTGTTAAAGCTCAATAGAAAAGACAAATGAGTTTTCTTAACTCGATGACAAATATCATATACTTCTTTGTGATTTTTAAGAGAAAAAGCATAACAGTTTAAAATTGACGATAAACGCGAAAAAGAACAATGCCCTAACCGATTGTGCCAAAGATCTACTGGCCCCTTAACAATATTGCTGGAAATCTTGTTGCATCACACTCTTTTAAAATAAAGTAAACCATCACGTTTTTCACCCACTCCAATGAATTTTCTCATTGCAAGGTTCTGTAGAATACAAAAAAGATAGGAAAAATAAGGCTACACAATTTAGTTGTTTTGTAATCTTGCTCAAATTATAACTAAATTCTAGCACATGTAACACATGATCTAGGGGAAGGTTTTTGTCAAAAGACACTGTTCTGCAAGATTAAACAAAAACATTGTCACCATTTAAAAGAGTAATGAAAATACCAACCATGTGAAAATTTATTATTTTATTGATGCATGTTCCATAATGATACATGAATAGTTTATTTATAGATTTGAACACGAACTAGAAATATATCGAACATATGTATCCTCTATCATCCATATCTCCACCGATATATATATATAACATAGATAGTAATGACAATCTCAAATTATAACATTAAACATGAGGGTCTAGCTAGTATATGGCTCCTCATAAATGATGTTAGGATTGGCCGGCTCATCCTCGGAATCCGAAAATAAAATAGATCTATTCCTGCTACTTTTCTTACTTCCCTGGGAGAGGTTGATAAGAAGAAGTTGTTGTCCTTTCTTTTCTTTGTAGATTGCAGTAGGGCAGTGATGCCTTTTTAGAAAAAAAATGCCTAGGTATATCATTTATAAAATATCTAAATCCTACTACTAACTAGACGGCTTACAAGTATATGGTTGTCAACTAGTAGTAAAGGGAAGTAGAGATCGAACCCACAAGGATTTGTTGGTAACTACTAATTATTTGGTTGGATTATTAGTTGAAGTAATCGGTACTTTAAAAGATCTAACTAAAACTAGAATTTAAGAAATTAAGAAAGCCATTTAAAATCTAACTAGTAAAGCAATTTAAAGGTGGACAATAACAATAAGGAAAGTATTTTAAAGAAAACAATTAAAGAGAGCATAAAAGGGAAAGCAATTGAGAAAGCAATTAACAAATCTAAACTACTAATCATATTAAGGAAGTATAATTAAAAAAACCATTAACTAGTGTACTCCAATTAACTAATCTAAACTACTAATTATCACTAAGTAACACCATTAAAGATAATCCATTAATTATTCTAGTAAAGAATGTAAAAGAAAACAATTTTAGAAATCAATTAATTAGCTTAAATTGCAAATTAATACTAAGAAAGTATTTTTAAAAGAAGCCCATAAACTAATCCAATTAATCTAAAATTTCATATGAAGAAAGCAATTAAATAAAAAGTTCATAAACCAATCTAAACTAATCCAATTAATCTAAAAATTCATATGAAGAAAGCAATTAAATATAAAAAGTTTATAAACCAATCTACCATTTCAACTAAGAAATCGAGTAAAATAAACACATTAATAGAGTAATTACCATAAAGTAAAAGAGATTAAACATAAAAGATCTTACATTAATAGTTTTTAATCCACAACTGGGAGAGTCTAAATTACACTAAATTATATCTAATCTAAGAAAATCATCCCTAAATGGAGAGAAAAATGAAGAAGAAACTCTAGCCTACATTAACACCTATTAACACACTCCAACTATGTAAAGAAAAAAAAAAGGATTAAATATGCTCTATATAGGGTTAGGGTTAGAGAGAAGTTTCAGCCATAAAACAACTTGTTTTGGGCTTTTTGGGCTCCAGGGTTGGTAATTGTGGTTATCGAGTGTAGTTAAATATCCAAAGCCAATTTGGATTGGTAACCGTGGTCACCAACTCATCTTTAGCACTCCTTTGCTATTTTGCTCTGAAAATCCTTATCCGATGTTTGGTAATACACCTTCTTTTATGCGACCCTAATGTGTTTTAGTACGTAAGATCACATTATTAGCTACAATAAACATTAAAATAACTCCTAAACACTGAAACAAAATACTCACAAAAGAAACCAAAAACCAAAGACAAATGAAAACCTAACTTCCAATGAAATTAGGTTAAAAACAAGACACAAATTCTAAACACAAGAATCTACTAAAATATGATAATTAACACTTAATTAAATACTAAATATTTAATTAACACATACTAATACATTCTAACATATAAAAAAAATAGACAAAAACACCCATTAAAGCACTAAGAATGTTCAAAACTAGTAACAAAATCGTTAAATTTAGGGTACATATAACTTTAGTTTCCTAAAATTATCATGCGGAGCATAAGTTGGACTTTGGGAAGGCAAAGTTATATAGGCATATATTTGGGGAGACATTTCTATAAGTTTTGTAAAATATTTAGAGGAGTAAAATTTTTATAAGGATGTTATTAAAATTTAAAAGAACAAATAAAGAAACAAGGGAAATGATGTAATTGCCTTGAGCCTTGAATGTCTTGACAATTAAGAATATATAAATATATATTTGTGGGATAATTTTATATATTTTCTAATTTTCTTAGGGGTAGGACAAAGTCTAATTTTTGTAAAATAAATATTAAGATTTTTTAAGGGAAAACTATAATTTTGAAACTTTTGGAGGCAGTCGCCACTTCTTGTCTTCCTTGCTTCTGGCCATCGATTGCAATATCAATATTATGACGGTAACCATGAAAATAGAACTAGATGATCAGATGAACCGTAAATTTAGTTCTCTTGTCTAACCTGTTGAATTATGAAGCGGGTAAGTTCAAGGATACATGAATAAGTAGATGATTGTCTAAGTAAGAGAACTTGTGTTTGAGGGATTTAGTTCATACGTTAGATTTTGATGTTATATTTCATATTATACCATCTATTGTATTAGAGTTACACTTATCCATTATTTGATATTTTCGACTATAGTGTACAGGAGCGGATACAAGAATTGTACCTTGAGGGGGCAAAATTTGTCTAATAAATACATAATTATTAAGGCTAATATATATTTCTCTCAAAAATTTAGGAGGGCAAAATATAAATTTTATAAAGATACAAATTAAATTTTCAAAATTTTAAAGGGTAAAATTTCTCATTTTTAGAATCTTGGGGGGACGGGCGGCCGCCCTTGATAGTGTATCTATACAAAATGATAAAATGATAAGTCATTGATGTATTACTAGATTCAAAAAAAAGGAACGAAATCCGACTAAGTATCTAAAATTAGGGGTTAGTGATTCAATATGATTTTGCCACGTGAAATAATTTTGACAAATAATTTTGAATTTGTGACTTTGTAAATCATTTTCCTTTCAGATATTTATAGAACCCATGTCATCCTGATACTAATTGTATAATAAGAAACCCAAAATCGTATTCAAGTGTGTTTCGTGTCTTATCACCTAGGATGTATAAAAGGACGGGACAATCACTCTCCAAAATTTTCAAAATTGACTTTTCCTTTTTGAAAATTTTAAAATACCTACTGGAATTATTTTACTACAAAATTAGACTTCCCACTCCAAAATATTACTCCGTAGAACACATAAAACCATCCTCCAAGTATACATTTATATATCTTAATTTATCAAGAGTTTTGAAACTATATTATTTTACTTCATATAATTTTTAAATTTTAATAACATTCTCATAAAAATTAGATTTTACTCTCCTAAAATTTTTCAAAAATCATAAAACTGTCTTTCCAAATATATGTTGGTATAATTTTTATACCCCAATGCCTAGCTTGTAGGTCTACTAAGTATTGCCCTCTAGGTTTGAGGGTTTTCTTTTTAATAACTCCAATAGTCCTTCAACTTTTATCAACGATTTTAATTGCACTCTCAACTTTTAAAATTATCTATTAGATTCTGAAACTTTTAAATTGGTTCTAAATAGTTCCTCAATATCAAATTCAAGTATGGTAATGTTTATTTTGTCCTATAAAGGTTGGTTTATCGTTAGTTTACTTCCCAAGTTCAAAAATTAGGCAAATATTATTATTACATTTTAATAATTTTGGATAAATACTTAACTATTGACTAAATAGCTGATAAAAAATGACAAAACTAATATTTAACACATGTTATTCAAATATATATTGTGTTCTATATGTCGTTAAGAATATATATTCAATCATATTTTATTATGTGTTAATCAGGTTATTAGAATTTCAATGATAGATTTAGTAAAATAGAAATAACCATGTAGAACTTATAAAATAATAATATAAGAAAACAAATAAGGACATAATTAAAAAAAAATTAAAATAAGAACAATTGTTTAGTTATCTTATTGCCATTTTTATTATCAATATATTATCACAATATATAATCTTGACTTTACAAAAATATTAAACTGATAAAGAAAAAAATATTTTTAAAAATATTTTTCTTATATTTTTTATAGGTTACACAAAATTGTTAGAAAAGAAATATTATCATTTTCTCGTTTCCAAATTAGTCAATTATTTAATGTTTACAGGGAGGAAATAGATATTAAAACAAGAAACTTCAAGGGGCAAGGTTAAAATTACCATATTTGAATTTGACATTGAGAGACCATTTAGAATTAAATTTAAAAATTAAGGGATTTAATAGATACTTTAAAAAGTTAAAGGACCAAATAGAATTATTACTACAAGTTTAGGAACCATTAGATTCATTTACCTTTTTTTTCTTTTTTTGGCCATATCTTGGCAATGTTACAACGTGCATAAGGAAGAAAAGAGAAGACTGACTTCGACAATTTTACAATAATGGAAAGTTTAGGGAAAACAACTTTAATGATCCTTCGCATTTTATACTTGTACTTTTTTATTCTTTTATATTAAAATAATGTATTTTAATCTCTCACAAATTCAAAACGTATTATTTTAGTCCTTAACTACAAACATATTTTGATTTGAAATAATCACATATGTACCACATATAACATTTTTCAAAGGCAAAATTGACAATATATAAATATAAATACTAAATTATCCCAAAACAAATGGGGTTGGGGTTGGGACCCTTGCTGGAGTTGGGGGTATTGGAGGGAAACAGTGAGGAAAGAGAGTAGGGGTGGTGCTGGTAGGTGAGAATTTTCGGTTGGTGGGTGGAGAATATTTTAGATAGTGTCGTTTAGTATTTAAAATTTATATGTTACTAATTTTGCCATTAAAAAAGTAACATATGATACGCATATGATTATTTTAAACCAAAATATATCTATAATTGTGTCGAAGAACCAAAATAGTAGATTTTATATTTGTGAACGATTAAAATGCGTTGTTTTAAATATAAAAAATTAAAAAAGTACAAATATAAAATGTGAGAAATTATTAATATCATTTTTCCGAAAGTGTATGCAGGTGAAGATTTGCATGTAATGTATACTAGTAGAGTCTAATTGAGAGATACAAGAGATATGCTTGGATTGTTATATTTGGTAAAAACATCAAACAACCAAATATCCCATTTCAGGATTCACTTACTACCCATAAACAGTGGTTTAATTGTAGCTTTGGGTTATTACTACTATATTGGTAATTCAACTCCCACAATTTCCTCTGTTCTTTGTACTTATCTTTTTACCGCTATATGGAACAACCTACTATTGACCCTCACAACCTATATATCTACAAGCTAGGTCAAATTTTACTGAAATATACAGGCTTTAGATCCCAAGTTTTGATTTCTTTTGTCAAAGAATTAAAGTTGTATTTCATTTTAGTATCTGGTTTAGACAGAAACTCTATCAATCTCCCTCCCCTTCCCCCCTCCCCCGCCACCTTCAAAAGAAAAAAGTGAAAAGGAACTCATCAATGAAATATTATTTCTTTTATCTTGTTTTAGAAAAATAAAATTATTCTTGACAATTGTTTGACAAGAAAGGTTTAAATGTTGAACTTCTACGAAATCTATCTTGATTTGGTGTCCATTTGGATTGATGTAAGATGTTTTCCGGAAAAGATTTTCTTTGAAATACATTTTACATAAAAGGCCATTTTGTGTATAATTTTTTAATGTTTGGATAATAAAATGATAAATTTTTGAATAGTTTTTGATATTTTTCTTCTTTTATTTTGTTAATATCAAATTAATAGTAAATCTAATTGAGTATGACAAATGGTTTGTTCAAATTGCCACATACACCACTTCAACCCCAACAAGGTCAATGAGCAACTAATGGCATTCTGATAATTATTCAATAACTAAAACGGGAGGAACTCATTTAGATTGATTAGCCCATTTTACTAAAAGTGGAGGTGCCATGTTTCTCTAATTGGAAGCCTCCTATTAGTTGTTGAGTAAATACTAGGATGAATGTCTAATAGTTGCTCAATGACCAATATAAATTTTACCCTATAACCCTACCTTCTATAATTAAAAAACCACAACCTAGCTATTACTATCTTGAAAAAAAAATCTATAACTATTTCGAAAAAATTGTAACCCACCTTTTTCTCTCTCATAAAATAAGGATATTCAAAAAAATCAAATCCCAATTAAATTGGTGATACACAAAACACAACAACATCTAAACAAAGGTTTATAAAGTTTAGATAAACTTGGCAAAAATTAAACTATATTAATACTAACTTAATATCCCGTGCTATGCACGGAAAAATAATATCTATGTTTAATTTTTTATAATAAAATCATATTAATAAAATAATAATGAAGGTATAAAACCTTTCCTAATTAAATTGTATAAAGATAAGACAAATTAAGTAATACTTAATATCTATAAATTTACTAATTAGAAATAAAATAAAAATATCATTGTTAACTACGCATTGAAATGTTTCTATTTTTGTCATATAAAATAATTAAAATGTAGATATATAACTTAAATTTTAGTAGAATTAAAAAATCAACTTTTATTTTAAAAATAGTAATAAATATTACTATGTTTTGGATATATAATTGTTTTTAAAAATTATGTCCACCATGTTCCATGAAAAATAAAGAATAAAACTCTTTTTTATTTAATGTGAATGAATATAATTTTGCGGTTATAAATAGTAAACAAACACAATAATTTAGAAGTATTTTTTGTTATCTAATACGATTTGAGTTAATTCTATTGATATAAATTACAAATTGAAACAACAACTAAGAAGTATTATATTTTCATAATCAATTTGCGCTTTTTTCTAATCAAAGAATATAATTTTCAAAAGTGTCAATAGAGTTTTTAGATAGAATGATAATGGACGGGGTATTGGACAGAGGCTCAAGATTAAGTTGGAATTAAAATCTTATCA
Source organism: Cinchona pubescens (assembly GCA_025175665.1). Lineage (NCBI taxonomy): Eukaryota > Viridiplantae > Streptophyta > Magnoliopsida > Gentianales > Rubiaceae > Cinchona > Cinchona pubescens. The sequence goes on along the minus strand of JANKKI010000026.1, from coordinate 2,281,195 downwards.
AGAAAAAACCTTCCAAATGTATATGTGAAGAAAAAAAAAGAATATTTCTAACAATTGATTTTAGGGCTCACCATATAAAGCATACATGTAAAATAATAATGCCAAAAATTAAATAAAACATAATAAGGGATAAATTAAAAATACTTTTAACATATTACGATTACATAATAAGTTAAAAATAATATCTATTGATATTGAATAGTTAAATACCATTAAATACAAAGTTGCAAGAAAATGAAAAGAAGAAAATGATATTAAATTTTTGTTATCTATTTGTGATATAATAAATTTTATATAAACTATTAACTGTATGTAATTAGGTTGCAAGAATGATATTATTTAAACATAATAGACTAAATATTTTCTTACTTTTGTGAAAATTTTTGTTTATAACCTTTTAAATATATATCTAAGATGTATTTATTAATAATGATATATAGATAAAAGTTTTTCTTGATTAATATATTGGTTTAACTTATTCTTAGAGACTTATGATTATATGATGATTCATAGTACAGTTTTAGTTTAGTAACTCTTTTGGAAAAAAATTAACTATATGAGTTGTGAACAAAAGAAGGATTTAAAAATAATAATAAAGGTAGTTAAAGATAACTTTTAGGTAATTAATTTAAATTTCATTGTTAATTAAGTAGTTCAAAGATGAAGATATTATATTTATAAAATAATAATTGATTGAAACTTTTAATAAATAAGATAAAAAAAATTAAATATTTATATTAGTAAGTTATACAACACCATGAACTAAAGAAAATAATTAAGAAACATGGTTGTTGGAGGTACTCTCATGGTGTTGAATTAAAATTATTATGTTACCTATAGATATTATTGAACAATAATTGTTATGAATGGGATTATATTACTTAACCACAAATGTTTTAAAAATTCATGTTTGCTTAACAAAATGATTTTTGAAGAATTATGTAAATTTAATGAAAAGAAAATGCTAAGTTAGACTATGGAATCAGAATATCAGTAAATATTTAATTCTATCAATTTACCAAAAATAAGAATGTCATATTTTTTTGGAATATAAAAATAAGTGTTTAACAATATTTTTTGATAAAAATATGAATAAGTATTTATTTCCATTGAATTATAAAAAAAAAATGTCACCCTTCTTTGAAGAATATAAGAAAATGTGACTTATTATGTACATAAATGTGGAAAAAAGTTTTTAACAATTGATTTTACACTACGACGTACATAGCATACTTTTAAATAAAATGATATAAAAAATACCAAAAAAATAGAGAATACATAATATTTACATCCTTAGTTATAAATAACATCCTTATTATTAATGGACATACTACCAAAAGAAGATGAAAAAAGCAAACTAATTTTAAATTTTGTTTCTCCTTTTACAGAATCGATTATCAATTGGAATAATTGTAAATATAGTCCATGAACTATTTTTAAAATCCAACAGAAGCCTTCTAATTTTTGAAACTTTCTGTCTCTGAACGATCTTTTTATATTATATAAGTCTTCCAAGTTTTTTTTTTTTTTTTTTTTATAATTTTAAGAAGGCACCTCAAGTTTTTTTCTTTTTTTCAAGTGGATCTAGAGTTGATCTGTACTTACCTTTTTGGTAAGTCAAACCCTATGACTTACAGGTCATAGGTGATGTAGATAAAATGTGACATGTCATAATTTTAACTCAGCATTCCATAAAAATGGTGATATTTTGTGACAAAAATTGGTGATAAATATTATTTTTTATGTTGATACTTGAGAAACAAAAAAATTTACGAAAAAAAATTGGGAGAAATATTTTGTCCTTAAAAAATAATTGAGGACGAAAAATCAAATAAAAATTTATACGATTTTAGGAATCTCCATTGGATTTTGAAAATAATTTAGAACTAAATTTGTAAGTTTTCTGTAATCAATTTCTCGATAAAAATATACCAAGATGTAATTGGGTCACATGATTATGTTACTTATCTTTCAAAATATATGAATAATCCTTTAAATATTATATACCTAATTTTTTTTTCAAGTAAACAAATAGTTGTTTCATAACTTATTATAAACAACATAATTTTATATTTGACATGAATTTTTAATAACCCATACTCATATAATAATCCATAATAGATGATTAGTTTTGTAACTCTCTTGGGAAAAAATTAATTATAGAAAATATGTTTGCCTAAAATGAAGGATTTTGAAAAAATAAAAGTAGTTAAGATAAAATTTATATAGATAATTTAAATTTTAATTGTTAATTAAGAAATTATTTTTTACTTTTACTATTTACCATTTAGATTGCTACACATTTAATATGCCATGTGTCAATGTATTAGAGCTTCTCAACAAATACACCTATAAATTACTATACTATACATAGAGATTAGTGCCAAATGCACACTCTATTGGTGTGTAATTTTATAAAATTTTATACAAAAAAATAATATATATATATATTTTATAAAATTTTATACAAAAAATTTAATATACATATATATATATGTATGTATATGTGTATATGTATATATATATATATATATATACACACACACATACATATATAGGTATGAAAATAGAAGGAAATAAAGAGTTATTGTGGAATCCACAGTGAAAGGAAGTGAATGGAGAAGAAATAAAAATAAAAATAAATTGAATAAATCTTTTATGCATCGTCGGTGTAAATTTTTTTTTACACCATTAGGTGTAGATGCATGCCACATCTACAAAAATAGCTTTTGAAACTTAAACAATGCTCATGTAGCATACATCTTTACTTGATAGTATAAAAATTTTTCTATACCAACTGTACATAAAAGATTTACTCAAATAAATTTAGTAATTGAAATTATCAAAGTAGGTAGCCCTATTGAACTAAATGAAGCATAGGTTATGCTCAATAATTCCATAAGGTGTTTTCAGCCAATATTTTTTAAAAGGCAACACAAGTCTCTATTCTATCGAAAAGGCAAAAGATTAAGGAAAAACTGTAGATGTTAAATGATTAAATTACCTTCATATAAGTAACCATTTGTATGAGATTTTAATAATTGTGGTGGCATTGCCCTGTAGTGACCAAAGTGGCCCATTAAAAATTTTTTGAGGACCAAATTGCTCTAATTTAAAGTTGAGGGACTAATACTAGATTAGTGACAATGCATGGGAGACCATTTGTGTTTTTTGCTCTTTCTAGTTCTTGTATTGGTGATCTATTAAAATTTTCACTTAAATGTCAAAATTTATGAACTAATTGCAATTTGGCTCATGTTGTTCTTTCTTCATTTTTTTTTTCCTTCTTTGGTTATTAATTGAACTATCTGTTGTAGTATTGTATAATGAAATTTTTATATGGACCTAATCTACGGTAATTATAACTGAATGGATCTCTTGGTCCACATTTATTTTACTTCATTCTAAATAAATTTATTTCAATAAATTAGAATGATATGAATGAATGTAAACCAAAAAATTCATTCCATCGATAAACTACATCCATATAAGAATTAGGTGTATATATATAGAGAGAGGGGACCGATGGGAGAATCCTATATCCAATGTAAAGCTAAGTAGGAACTGTCACCATATACGGAAGGTATCTGAAGACTCTGAAAACTAATGGATATTCATGTGAGAAGCAGACAGTTCCTTTAGACTTGTATTACCAAAAAAATAAAGGGTTAAAACACTTTACCCCTCCTGAATTAGGTAGGTAATAACACTTTGCCCCCAATCACATGATTCATCCTTTAAAAAATTTATAATATCATATTAAATGACTTAAATACCCTTAGCACTATATTTTGATTTTTGTATTTAGATTTTGATAATGATGTGATAATTATTTTAAAATAATGAAAAATAAATTATACAATATTTTAATGTATAATCCATATCAATATATATCATGATATAATTTTAGTTTTTGTTATTTTATTTTATATTATTTCGAATTTAAATGTTCAATTATAATGGTAGAACAATTCCTAAATGGGCTAATTTTCTGTTAAAATTTCTTCTTTAAATATATTGTATGACAATATTTTTTTTTTATAAAATTTGTGATTTTTTTTATATCTCTTAATATTTTACAATTTTTATATTTAGATTAACTTATGCAAATTGCAATGTCAAATATAATATAATTCAACATTTTAACACATTTTCATAATTATTTTGTTATTCTATTTTATTATAATAATAAATTTTATTATAATATTAGTTTGTTATTATATTTTATTTTTTCCTAATTCTTTTATACATATTTGATAAGTTCATAATTGTATCATATTTTATGTGTCAATTATCACGTTTTTATGTGTTGTAAGCAAGATTTGAGTTATTATTGAGCTTAATTTGGTTATTCTTAGTTTTTGAAGGGTTATATGGATAGTGAAAAAGAGTTGAAAAAGATGGAAAACGATGAAAGAAAATGCTTAGTACGGGACATGCACGAGTACGAAGTTATTCCAGACACTATTTTGTATTTCAAGCATAACTTTTGATCCCGAGCTCCAATTGAGGTGATTTAAGATGCATTGGAAAGCTAAGGGATAGATCTACAACTTTTGTGTTTTACACTTTCTCAAATAACACAAGCATCAAGGTCCAGAAGCAAAAAACCTCAAAAGTGCTCGCGCGCACATGCGAGCTAGGATCCCTGCGCATGTGCGCGGAGGACAAAACCCGCCTGGAACTTACTGCCTCGCCTGCACATGCGCGCGAAAACCTCAGCACATGTGCTTGGAGAGCAGCAGAAGCGTATGTTTGAGTTTTTTGATAGATTTCTTCGACTGGTAGGACTCTTTTTGACCTGATTTCACGTTCTTATCTATAGGCATTATTTGTAACCCTAAGTACTCAACATAAATACCACATTTAGGGTGAGAAAAAGGGATGCATCAATACTTTATTTTCTTGTTGGCTAGGGTTTTTGGCAGTAGACATTCCTCTTTATTCTTTCATGGCACTTTGTGCCTAAACTCTTTTCTTGGTAGAGGGAATTGAAGCCATGGTCAATTCTACAAAGTTGTGAGACTTCTTGTGCTTGAATTTATTCACTTTTATCTCAAGTATTGATTATTTTTCTGCGATTAACTCTATGTTGTTCTTTTTAACTTATTATTGCTGCAGAATATTAAGTTATTAGAATTAATCTACCGCTAGATTATTTTAACCGCGTGTGCTTAATTCAATCTATGAAGCAACTAAATTTGATAATTATTGGATTTGTGTTATTGAATTTAGGGAATTTAATCATCTAATTGGCATAACCGCGTGTGTTTATGTTTAATTAGCCTAATTGTTCTTGTTGATTTTAAAGCTTCTATTAATTAATCTTTGGCTCGTGTCTGGGTTAAATTAATAGTTAGGGTCAATTGGATCGCGTGTTGAAAATTAACCAACTTTAGAAAGAAATAAGAATCAACTTTGAATTGGTATTCGTTCGGGTTAATTCTTCAATTAGTGCTTGATATAAAATTGAATTATCTTGTGTGTCAAGGATCGACTAGTGAAATTCCCATGGTGGATATGACCAAAACCAAGACTTTTCTTACATCGATTTTTTTTTAATTATTTTATTGTTTTAATTTTAGTTAAAAGTATTCAAAACCCCCATTTTTCCATTTAGCACGAAAATAAACTCCCATTCTCTGTGAGACGACCTGTACTCACCGCTATTACATATTGAGAGTTGTTAATTTTGGGTGCTTACGACAGCATTGTAACTCGACAGCATATTATTTGCACACCAGTATTGAACATCAAAACTAAATACTATAATACTAAGGGTATTTTAGTCACTTAACTAGATATTATAAATTTTTTAAAAGGTGAATCATGTGATTGGGGGGCAAAGTATACTTTTTTTAGTTCAGGGGGTAAAATATAATTACCTACCTAGTTCAGAGGGGCAAAGTATTATTAAATAAAAAATAAATAAATAAAAGAGGTTTGCAACTTGGCAATTGGCATATAGCCTCAGAATATTATGGTAACTTGAGTTCTCTTCGGCTAGTGGTGTCAATTTCTAACACACTAGAATAACTAGGAAGGAATCGGTTCGAAATTAGTTTGTCGGTGTTTATAAATATTGAATTTCGTCTAATTTTAGCATTAATATGTTAGCATATTAAATCAAATCAATTTAATCTTCAGAACTTTAATTTAACTAAAATTTTGTAATTAAATTTTTAAAGAATTTAATCTCTAATTTATTTAATTTTGTTATTAAATTAAAAATTGATTTGATATGAGATTATAGCCCAAATAATAATTGAATGCAATTAATTTATGCCTATTTAAATGCGATAGTAACTCATTAGTTGAGAAAAAAATTAAATTCAAAGATTAGTTAATAAAATTATCTTTACAGAATTCCCTCCAACTCCGTCCGCTCTCTTTTCTTTATTCGTATGATATAGTATTTTTTTTTTTTTTTTTTTTTTTTTTGTGAAATACGAATAACTGTTTTTGTTTTGTTTCTTTGGATCCTCCTCTCCCCTTGTTAATTTGTTCGTTGGTTGTAAAGAGCCTAATGGCTTTGGTTTGGGATTAAATCAATAATTAATAATTTTACCTTTTAAGAATAACTGCGCAATGGCTACTGGCCAACACCACCATTGACTAACACAAGAACCGTTGGTTTTTTTTCCTGAATAATTAAAATTTTTTTTCTTGAATAATTAAAAAAAAAGAACCATTGTTGCCACTTCCATTTAAATAAAGAAATTAAATATCACTTACGTATGAATTTTACAATTTCGTTAAATTCTCAAGGACAATAGCGGTTAAAATAAAGAATAACTAAAAATAATTCAACCAAGGGCAATGATAATGCCACAGCATAAATCTTATTGCCACAGCAAATTTGATGTCAAAATCACCAAACTATCCCTGTAGCCTTATTCTCTTCACTAATGACATGACCAGGTTATTTTGGTAATTTTGGTGCTACTTTGCTGTGGCAAAAAGGTTTTTGCTGTGGCATTATCAGTGGCCATTCAACCAATGCATGCCATGTATAGTGGAATATGGAGGCAGCAACCGTACGTGCTGCCGACAGCATCGAAGTTTGCCGTGAATAATAATTCTTGTAATTTCAATTTCATTCTACACTGCTTGAAAACGATTGTAGCCGTGTTATGTTTTTATTCAATCTTGGCTTCTATTGTCTGAATCGATGGGCGACCTAAATAATTAAAATTCTACAGTATAGGGTGAAAGTGAAATGTTGTTTGAATAATTATTATTGATAATATTATTTAAAATATTTATTATAATTTTTAGACATCATAATACCGGTGAGATAAAAGATAGTTAGAGTGTATATTTAGGAAATAATTATAAAATATTATTTATAGAATAATAAATAAAAATTTTCAAATAGAGCCAATTTACTGTTTGGTCTCAAATCCCCTTTTTGTTAATTAATATTTTATTCTTTTAAATTTTAACGTTACTAACACTTTAATCAGTAACGTTATCTTTTGAACACTAAAGTCCCCCTTTTTGTTAATTATATTTTATTCTTTTAAATTTTAACGTTACTAACACTTTAATCAGTAACGTTATCTTTTGAACACTAAAGTCCCTGAACTAACGATCAAAGCTAACGACGTGTGAAAATTTGGCTAAATTGACAAAAATACCCAGAGTTGATTTCAATTTATCCCATTAAACTTTAGAATCATTCATATTTTATTCTCTACTGTTATTATTTAAGCACTAGACCCCTTCTCTTATACCAATTCAACGTTTCACCATTCTATCCCTATTTTATTTTATTCTTTTTATACTTTTACCTCCATTTGATCTAAATTCCTCTATTAACTACGAAAAATTCTTATATGTTTGATTCACAGTATTACCTGTAAATCGTGTGGTTAAAATAAGAATCATATCTTTACTTTCTTTAACTAGCATATATTATTTAACACAGATGCCAAGTATGTGCATCATATTTAAACTACAAGATCCATAAGTGAGGTTAAAAACTAGATTTATGTGAGAATTTTTACCTAATCACTACCATCACCACACCATCAAAATAATGCATTGTCTTTTCTTTCTTCTTTTAAAAAAATATAATTTCTATATTCCAATTGGCATAAACTAATTTAAATAATAAAAGTTATTTCAAAATTATTTATTCATGGTATGTCAGTCCATTTAGGCAAACTTTCGGGCTAAAAAGTCATTTCAGATGAGAAAGGTGATGTGATTTTAATTGACCATCAATATAGAGCTTTTATTGCTCAAAAAAATATTTGTCATGTTATGTCATCTTCTTCAACTAATTCCGACAAAAAGGCTAGTAAATACGCTAAATTCAACTTCTAGGAATTTATTCAGATTTAATTCTACATGAATTAAATTTTCCCTTGATGAAAGACATATTTATAAAACCAAAATAAAAAATAGAATAACAAGAATTACAATTATCTAAGTAGATGTAACAAGCGTAACCAAAGGACTTTAGTGTCAAAAACAACGTGAGGGACTAAAGTGTTAGTCTTGCTAAAGCTTAAGGAGTAAAGTGTTATCAATCCAAAAAAAAGGAATAAAATAGAATAGGGGTAGAATTGTCAAGACATTAAATTGTGATAAACGGAAGGGGCTAAGTGCTCAAAAGATAATATTGGGGACTAAAATGATAGTTAGCTAAAGTTCAAGGGGTGAAATGTAATTAACCCTTTTTCTTTTGAGCCAACCTTATATATTCAGTTCACATGAAATTCTTGTATCTAACTGGCTGAAAATCCCTCGAGGCAGACTCCAAATCAGTACGAGATTTGCGGACTTCTATGTCAGCAATTCTTTCAGTCAGCAAATTGGAGCTATCATAATTTGTACTTGGCCTACAAAAAAAAAAAAAATCTCATCACAGTCTTTTAGGCATAAAAGCTCAAGCAAGTTGCTTCCAGTTCTGGACCTGGACCCTGAACTCCAATTGCAGTTGGCGCATTGCTAGGCTTGTAGACCAAAAAAAAAAAAAAAAAAAAAAATCCCACTCCGATCGAGTATTAACCTACAATACTCACAAGGGCAAGGAGAAGTTGTGCCCAGAAATTTCAGCAACGTGTCTGTAGCAGAAGGATTATTAGATTCAATCAAGCGCAGGCAGTGGGGCTCCCTCAATGAGTTGTAGTCTTGTAGACACGTCAATAACAGCTTAATCTACGGAAAGGCCTCAAGTCTCACCTAGTACTACTTCAACCTCATCCACACATGATTTGGGTCAGTATATCATAACAAAATCGAAATGGAGAGTTCTAGATATGCAGACTCGAACGAGTCTTTGGATACATGCGTGTGGATGCGTGGGTGGATTTCTAGTTTTGGAAAATTTTATATCTCAAGAAAAGAAAAGAAAATAATAACACAAAATAATTCGCCAATAAAGAAATACATTAATTTAAATTCAATGATTAGAAATAGTCCGATTAGGATTGACGCGCGGTACTCAAATGAGTGATATGTCCCTACTGGGTTGATGTGGGTTCCTTCCCCAAGATACAAGACCTTCAAGCATGTTTTGATGCAACAAAACTAAACCTACGAACTAATATTGCCCTCATGCACAACTTGTTTGGAGATATAATTTATTATTGTAATTATATGTGATTGTAGGGATAATATAAGAATATGAATATGGATAGTTATGGATAGGGGGAGAGTAATGTAATATTTTTGAGAAATGTATTATTGACAGATTATTTTTTCTAGAGGAGAGGTCTCCTATTTATAGTATTTTAGGACATAAGAAATATATATTAGAGGTTAGAGATCATTACTATTACCCTCTTGATTTGTTCCTTGATTTCGTGATATTATTATATTGAATTGGTTAATCTCCTGATATTGTGAATAACGTTTCTGATTTTGAAAGTTTGTTGGATTCAGGAACACTTCTTAAGGAATGAGTTGAAAGACTCCTTTCAAGTTGTGTAAAAGAGTAGGCTCCACAAGAATCACAAGCCACACTCAATTAATTTTAAATTATTATTAACAATCCCCACAAAATTTAAAATTTATTATTGAGTACTTTTTACTGTGCAATCGGTATAGGTGTCTTCCGAACTTGAACCTACACTTAATGACAATAAGTTTTAGTTTGAAGGAATATAGTGAATTAAAAATTCTTGAATTAGATCCTTTGAACCAAACTTTAACTTAACACACACACAATATGGGTAATGAATTCAGTTCTAGCATGGTTGGATACATTAGACGGTCTTGAACACATATCTTGTTTTCATGAGTGTTTTTAGGGAATAGCCTTTAACTTCCCATAACAATGACCTCACTGCTACACTTATATGGGTGTATCCTCCAAGGGTATTCTATGATCATTACCCGGCAGATCTCTACTTTGGACGTATTCAGAAATTAACTCTTCCTTGTAATACCATCACAGTAATGAGCACCACATCTTAGGAATGAGACTAGGGAATACCCCTCATGATAAATAACACTGTGCTCATTTTAGCCACCCTGCAGTTTTGTTTTTACCTATTGAAATTCATTCATGTGATCTCCAATCACAGAAGTTAGGTGTCCACTGTGATGGCTACTTATAGGTTTCAGTTCCATTCCTCTTGATGTTCCAACTATTAGCTTTCGAGCTAATTCTTTTGTAAAAGGATCTGTCGAATTATTATTATTATTTTGACTTCACACACTCGAGTATGATTACACATTTGAGACAATAATTGCATTATAGAGTCATGCCTCAAATTGATATGCCGTCTTTTCTCATTGAAATTGGCATTCTTTACTTGAGATATTGCAGCCTGATTATCAATGGCAGATTAAATAATAAAGATTTTAACTATTGAACTTTACTCTATGTCAAATCTAAAGTAATAAATTATGTATCCAAGATTATTTACTAGATTTCCAAGAATTGCATTACCATTTGGTGTAAAAATATAACCGCTAGTGGCTTTAGATTCATCAAAATATACAATCCAATTAGCATAGTCAATGTATCCTTCTAATATAAGTAGAAATCCAAAATAATGAAGTCTGTAATCAATAGTACTTCTTAGATATGTGAATAATTTTCTATCTTCCTAATGATCTACGTTAGAATTACTATTGTATCTACTAAATTTATAAACAACAAAAGAAATATCAGGTTTTATACAATTATTGTGAAACACCCTCACAATTATTTTCTCAAACGGTTGTCATATGGAACATAAACAAATATCAAAATATAGTAATTGCAATTTTTTCAATAAATATTCAACATATTGTAATTATGACAACACAACTTCCATTCTCATTTTTTCAATGATTTAATGCCTAAAATGACATTACTTTGTCTCATATCTTTCATATCAACATTGTTATATAAGAAATCTTTTATTTCTTTAATCACATTTAAATTTGTTCAAAAAATTAAAATGTCATTTATATTAGGTAAAGAGTTAGAACAAGCATTATCAAATTTAACAATCACCCCCACACTTCAAGCCAATTAGAATAAATTATTTTTTTTTTCAATATGTATAAAGTGTTCTATCCGAATTTTTATACGGAATAAAAGCAAAGACGGGACATACTATGATATGGTTATGTACATATTATACACCTCTATAGATCCCAATAAAGAAAGATCCAAAATAAACATTACTGCATTAGGAACACTGCAGATAAATCAATCACTTTAAAATAAGAGAATGAAATTTTCAGATTACGAAAGGCCATATTTTGTAAGTTAATGTAATGAACAAATTGATATCTCACGTGCCTTTTGTCACATCCCAATGTATGTAGTTCTTAACAAAATCAGATAAATGCTACTCTGCTATTCCACAGCATTAGTTTATAAAGCCTAAGCACAAGAAAGATCGTAAACTCAAGATAGCATATTATTTGATATTTTATATCAAACTTAATTAAGAGACTCTATTTATTTATATATTTCACTTAAAATCAAGAGCGGACGAACTGCGATTATACCTTTGGGCAAAACTTAATAGCCAAGAAGATATTTATTAAGGCTAATTTATATTTCTCTAAAAAATTTAAGGGGACGCAAATTAAATTTTTAAAGGTAAAATTTATAATTTTTAAAATTTTGGAGGGGCGGTGGCTCCTGCCCGCCCCCCCTAAATCCGCCCCTGCTTACAATAGGTTTCAAGAATTATTAGGATAATTGGTTTTAGGAATTAAAAGTGATATAGAAATATAAAATTTGATAATTAAATTAGTTTGGGATTTGATTTAGTAATTTCCTATTTAAAAACAAGGCTATTGGAGTCGGTTGTGCTGCGTGTGGCCAAAGTTAGAGACCGCAAAGTTGCAGTGAAAAGAACTTTCTAGCCATAAAATCAATAGTAATAAAAATTTGCTACCCCAATGACCTTGTGCCGTCATAGAGTTCATCATTTTTTTTTAAAAAAAAAATTTTTAATTTTACCTCGGTTTATTGCTTTTCCTTGTGAGTGATTAACGGATTTTAATCCCTTCATATATGTTTGAACCAGTTCACCTGTTTGATGTCACAACAATTTTGGCAAGAAAACTCAACATCTAAGCACAACAAAAAATAAGCGATAGACAGCAGTTATGAGGCCAGCATCTCAGGGTGTTCATGTGAACATATTATTTGCTATAAAGGACTTGTTCTTTTCATTTTACAGTTTAAAAACATTCCAATTGCACAAAAGCAAATATCATTAATCAATTGAGCTCATAAATCAGTTGACCCATATTAAAAATTCACTCCGTCAAATTTCCAGGCTTGTCCAAATTTAATCATCCGAACTCAAACTTTTTTTTTTCTCAAACATCTAACAAAAATTCAAATAAATTAATTGTATCACTTCTAAGATTGTTGGAAAAATTTATATCTCAAGAAAGGAAAATAATAACACAAAATAATTCACCAATAAAGAAATACATTAATTTAAATTCAAAGATTAGAAATAACCTGATTAGGGTCGAGACATGCTAATAAGCGCTCTCCTTAAGAGTGAAACGTCCCCTACTGCACTAAGTTGATATGGTATTCCTTCCCCAAGATACAATGACCTTCAAGCATGTTCTGATGCAACAAAACAATACCCACCAACTGATATTGCCCTCATACACAACTTATTTGGAACTGATATTGCCATCATACACAACTTATTTGGAAATATAATTTATTACTGTAATTATATGTGATTGTAGGGATAATATAAAAATATGAATATGGATAGTTATGGATAGGGGGAGAGTAAGAAATGTATTGTTGTCAAATTATTTTTCCTGAGGGAGCGGGCTCCTATTTATAGTATTTTAGGACATAAGAAATAGATATTGAAGGTTAGAGATAGATATTGAAGGTTAGAGATTATTACCGTTACTCTCCTGATCTGTTCCTTGTTTTCCTGAGATTGTTATATTGAATTGATTAGTCTCCTAATATTGTGAATAACATTCCTGATTTTGAGAGTTTGTTGGAGTCAGGAACACTTCTTAAGAAAGGACTTGGAAGACTCCTTCCAAGTTGTGTAAAAGAGTGGGGTCCACAAGAGTCCCACTATTAATTTCTGGGGACGGATTTTATGCCAAAATAAACAATAATCTATTAGGAAAAGATTGGAGGTGATGGTGAGAAAAAAAAAATGATCAGAAACAAGACTAGAATTGGAATATTTTCGAACTGGATCAAGGAAGAACAAGAATGATAATGTTTGGACATTAAAAACAAGATATCATGATAGAAATAATAAAGAAAATTGTATATGTATTCTGTACAATACAATGATACAATGCTAGCCTTTATATAGGCTTGATAAGTACACAAGTAAAGAAGAAAACATGATTGAAAGAGTCAATCTAGGAGTTAAACTAGCCTCTAATTTAGGTAAACTTATATAGAATATTTACTTGACATAATATATATGTGTGTGTTTAACAGACAACAAAATGCAGTTTAAGTGACAAGACATTTCCCTAATGACCTATTGATCATGGTTTCGAACCAATAGAGCGTAAGTGGGAAGGTGGATTTTAAAAAAGGTTAATAACACTTCTATGTATATCCCATCCTGAACTAGGATGGTACTTACCCTTTGCCACCTTGAACTTAAAAAATAGGCACTTTACCGCCATGTCAATTAGTCAATCATTACTTCTTCAGTTTTGTCAAAATAGCATGTTAATGGACAAAAGTTAATAACACTTTGCCCCTTAAGTGGGGGTACTTCCACTTTGCCCCTTAAAACTAAAACAAATACATTTTTCACTCTTTAAAACAGTTAGACTTAAATGCTTCAAGTTAATAAAAATTAGTTTAATGGCTGAATTGCCAATATTAAAATGATGTGGGAGCAAAAATATTTTACATTATATATATATATATATATATATATATATATATATATATATATACGCGCACACCCACACCAATAATGTAATTTGTTTTACTTTGACAAAACATATAAAAAATGTAAAATATTTAGGGACATCTAAAAATTATAAAAGTTAAATGAAAAGTTTTTTTCACACTAGAAACTTACAAAAAAATCACCAATATAGAAATCCACCAAAGATTCTGCTTTGGAAAATGTGTGACCAATGCATAAAAATGTTAGATTTTGACTACCATTTAAAAAAAACAAAACAAAACAAAACATTAACATATTTGCACAAAAATTTTAGTGATATTAAGGAAATTTATCTAAAATTTTCACTAAAAAAATCTAATGGGAAAGCCACTTTGAAAAGCATTCAAATTGTAAAAAAATTGTCAAAATTCAAATACATACTAATTGAGTTTCAAAGATTGAAAAAGAAAATTAAAAACATGTTTAGCAATATTAAAAATAAGTAAAAAAACATTTAGGCACTAAAAAAACTTTTAAATTTTGTAGAAATGCCATTGAATTTATGGAATGAATTTTAGAATCTAGAATTTTTCCATAATTTTATTTTGTTTAGTTATTTATACAAGGTTTATTATTTCAAGACTCCCTGTCTTTTGAAACAAAGAAAGATAAATTTGAAAATTATAATTATGAATGAAGAAATATTAAGCATTCGTATTTGAAAATGATAGGATTTTATAAATCACGAACTTATATAAAAGTATGACAAAATTTTAGATTCCATGAATTTATATAATGTATTTGTTTAATTTAAGGGGTGAAGTAAAATTACCCCTACTTAGGTGGCAAATTGTTATTAACTTTAAAGGTTACTTTGTCTATGAATATGTTATTTTGACAAAGTTGAAAAAGTAATAGTTGACTAGTTGATATGAGAGGCAAAATGCCTATTTTTTAAGTTCAGGATGATAAAGTATAATTACCCCGAACTGGGGAGTAAAGTGTGATTAACCCTTTAAAAAATCAATGTACATATAGAGAGGAGTACGCACACGCACATGTGTGAACACTTTGAACCATGCATGCACCCACACGAGCAGTTTGTATTTGAGACCAGCATGTGCATTCCGGTGTGTGTCTTGCATTATTAACTCTCGAACCCAATATTGTATTAAGAGGTTACCAGTGCCTTTCCGTAGGCTTGATAGGTCGATCAATCAATGTGATCGTAGCTATATCACGTTCAAATTACATAGCATATCTATTTGGAGGTCGTTTTTAGGTTCTGATAGGATTGTCAATTGTATAGGATTGGCCGAGCTCGATGGCCAACCCGAAAATAAAGGGCTGAGCTTTATGTAAAAAATTAAATGAGGTTATATTGGGCTAAAGTTTGAGCCCGATTGAACTATGGGGTCCAATTAAGTCAGAACGATAAGGCCCGACCCATCGATTGAATATTTTTTTAAGGTAAACTTGTGATCATCGATCTAATTTTATATTAAAATATTAATGTATTCACATTATTTTAATCATAGTTATTAAACTCGATCAAGGAAGGAATTTAGCTAGGGGTGAATCAACGGGTTATTGATTCAATTGGAGGTGATCGGTCAAATATTTTTTTTATTGACATTAAATACTTGAAAATTATTGAATACTAGACATATGGTGAAAATATTGATAAAAAATAATTTATTAAAATTTTAAGTACAAATAAGGTTTAAATAACTAATTCATTTTTATAAAGAAATTTAATAAAATAAAATGAAATAGTTAACTTTTATTTCTTGTGTATATATAATTTGAAAATATTGAATATAAAATATATAATGATATAAACAAACACATAAGAAATTAACTTTTAATTATTTCTTAGATGATAACTCAATAGTACAATGGTACTTTATTATGTTTTAAATTGATACATGAATATATTCAATCAAATGTATAATATTTTATTTTATCAATTTAAGTTAGACGTTTCTTTTTTATAGCAATATTTTTAATATTTATTTTGAATTCTTTGGCACTTTTGAAATGTAAAATATTATCGGGAATGAATTTGTTCTTATGTAAAACAATATAATAATTTGTTGGTAATTAATGTCTAGCAAAAGTATTTTAAAATAAAACCTTATCTATGGTTTAGTTTTATTTTTGAAAGATTTACAAATTAATAAAAATTTGACAATGTAGATGCTATTAATGAATATTTACATAATGCATATGAATAAAGTTTAGAATTAATGCAAAAAAAAATGGAGTTTGGATATTAAATAACTATAAAAGAGGTATTTAATAAGCAAAAATTAGCATGGCTCAGATGGCAAGACCCCTTTTCTCTATTTAAGAAGTTTTTAGTTTAAAATTTGGCAACTAAATTTTAGTTTTTTTTGTGGAAGAAACTCACTAGGTTTCTCTGAACTCAGATGAGTTCCAGGGATTACTGGTTGAACTAGTAGATTCCTTTCTTATCCGGTCATAGATTAACCCAGTCTGATCCTAAGATTGGTTCACCGATTAACTAATATGTCAGATCGGATTTAATAACTACGATTTTAATGAAATTTTGCAAAAACCATATACAATACTGGGAAATTCTATGGTTCATTTTAAGGTACCATATAATTGTACTTGAAATCTTATACTATACAAGTATTCAAAGTACATGAAATTGTACTGTACAAATATTTAAAATACAACGGTATAATACTCTAACGAGACTATAGAATTTTCTTATAATATTCATTGATAACAATAATTTTACCTTAATGCATAAATTTTTAAAAACATGTCACCTAATTAATGTATTTTCATTCAATTTTACTTAATCATTAAAACATTTACAAATCTAAATAACATATATATGTTTCAAACAATTCTGGCTGGCCCAATCTAAGTCTGGAACCCATATAAATAAATGGGCTGAATTCGGGCCTAAATTTGTGAGTCTTGGACAGGGCAAAGTGGGGCCTAAGCTTATGCCTTTTTATGTGGAGGGACTCGCCGAGGTTGGCTTTGCCAAAGCCCGGCTCTCTTAACCCAAATTGACAAGCCTAAAGCATTCAAAGAAAATGTTGGAAGTAATATAAAGTTCGTTGTTCGAATTTTGTACAACGGGAAGGATGGAGAGAGAAAATGATAATTGGACATCAGTACTAAGATAAGAAATAAGAGTTTTCCCATCACCGAGCTACATTTGATGTTTTTTTTTCAAAAAAAAAAAAAAAAAAAAAAAATAAAGTCTAGCAACAGATACTATAATTTGTCTTGAATAATTGGTTTTACTATATTGCAATAAAATAAGATTGCACCGGTTGCTTTTTAAAAAAAAAAGAAAAGAAAAAAAGAATGCACCGGCAAGTTGTGCATAGCCCCTAAAATGATGTCTAATTAACCAAATTTATTGTGATTACAAATATGCGTTGATTTGTCAAACTAAAAATACTAAGGAGGATTTCAAAAGGTTTGTATTACAAAACTCTGGGTATCACTTTAATTTGGGTTAAAAACGAAATCCAATTGGTTATTCCTTATCTATATTGCAATTTGGTCCATAGTTGGGTTGGCGAACTCAAACTTGCATTTAGTAATCTCTAATCTGTGTTGGATTTTATCAGCCTGTGCAAATAAAATTGCCTTCCAATTTCTTGACACGTTTACTTCCTTTCTGATCGAGCAAGAGTTGCCTCTACAATTATTCTTCACACATCAAGAAGTGGTTTACTGACCACTGGAATTTAAGAAGATGTTTGATATGTTGATGTGATTTGAAAATTAGAATCGTAATAAGAATTATAATTTTTATTATTTGTATGGGTTTATATCATTTTTATTTACTTGTCTGATTTGAACACGGATATGTTTTATTATATTGATAAATTAAATTAATTTGAAACTCTTTACTTGTTTGGTTTGAACAAGAAATATGTTTTATTATGTTGATAAATTAAATTAATTTGAAACTCAAGTGACAAGTGAAAAATGAAAATGAACATTTTTTAATACTTTTATTCCTAAAAAATAATTTCCCTAATAATTAATCAAATAATATTTACATGTATCATTAACCTTCATTTCCAGCCTTCCCCTTATACCCATAAATTAAACACCCCTAAATTCAATATATAACAGGACTTTAGTTAATTTGTGGAATTTTTGGATCTAAGGATTTGGCCCTTTGAGAAAATAAAATTATATGAAATTGGATTGGCCACGCATTATTGCCGGTTAAATCATCAATTATAATTTAATCACTACCATCTGCTTGGATTTAGTGAAATGTAACTAGCTAGGTAGGTTTATATTTGTTTTTCGTAAATTACATTGACCATAATTAATTCCCCTTTTGTTTAAATTATGGTTTTAATCCGGCAAATGTCATTGTATCTGAGTTTAAAACCACTTTCCAATTCAATGTTACAATGAATTACACTTTTAAATTTCCCTTTCTTTAATTTTTTGTGGAAAATTGCCTTAGCTCTTGAAACTAGAAACATGTCGAGAGATTTTAATGTAACTTGAGGATGTCCGTATAATTATGTAAGAGTTAAAAAGTACCCCAAAGTTTCTCATCAGTTGTCTATTATATATTTCTTTGTTTCTAGTATATTGTATATTAATTTAAGAAAATGCTATAGTTCAGTAGATGCAATTATTTTGTTGATTTTAAAATCTTCTAAAGTATAAATTTTTAAAATATATAATATTATATTATATAAAATTATAAAATATAACAGAAGAATTTTCTCAACTAAATTATAAAATTTTCCATTAATCTTATTGTTGATGACAAACTACAGCTTAGGTGGAGTCATGGGTTTGAGTGAGAGACTTGGGTTAAAAGAAATTTAAAAGAAATAAATAAATAAATACTGTGGACAATAGTGATTAATTTAGTGGCAGAAGCTCAGACGAAACGTGCTGCTTGTTAGATAATTTTTTCTTCGCACCTATGACCGTATTCAAAGTTTATAAGTTCACTTTGAGAAATTAAGAATAGACCATGGTAGGCTGGTAGGTCTACCATCTTTTAGTAGTATTTAGAATCTAATTAGTCAAGAATACTAATGCTGATTGTGAATAAAAAATTGTTGCATAGAGCTGATGTATATACAACATCACACTAAGTTTTTTTTTTTTTTTTTTTTTTTTTTTTGAGGGGCAGGTTAATAAAAGGTTGGTGATTGTATTATGTGTAGCAAAATTAATTTATCTTTCAAAAGGCTATAAGTACCTAAAACTATTATCTCTGTGTATACAAGATTAATATATTCGTTCCATTTGGGTCCTGTGAATTTTAGTTTAAGGATTTTCGTCTAGGAACTTTGAGAAAAAAGGAAAGGAAAAAAAAAAAAAGTTAAAACCGTAAAAGAAAAGATTTCAAATAACAATTTATTTGGGTATACTTGCTCAAAAAAAAAAAAAGAAAAAAAATTTATTTAAGTGAATTTAAAATTCATTATTTTTAACTCTGTAAATTTTTCGAACAAATTAATAAATTTTAAATTTTGAATCCTTCACCAACTTCACATAATTGAACAAATTAAAAATTGTCCGTAGTGAGGAGGTTAGTTGAGTAAACGGTGAAGTCAAATTTTTAGAGGACTGAATGTTGCCTGGACCAAGTTTGTAGATTGGAAAAAAACTTACACTCTACCTGTAGATTATACGATCAAAATTAAATATTATAAAATATTACTTATATCAACTTATGTCATAAATTTCATAACGTTTAATTCATTTCACAAAATTTACAAGTAAAATAAAAAATCAGATGTACCTAAATCTTTCTTAATAAATAGAAAACAGCTATTGGTAATTATGAGAGTTTGAAAACTTTAAATAAAGAATAAGAAAGATATTCAACAGTTAGACGGAGAAAAGGCCAGAAGTCACGACTCTGAGGTAGGCATTAGACCAATGGAGGAAGAAAAAAAAAAAAAACCATTATGACACAAGAGAGCATGACATTCATGACAAATTTTAAGATGGTTATTAAAAAATTATTAAAAATTTTAATAATTATTTAATAATTAATGAGAAAAATTTATTTAAATTGGATGATTTACTTTATTAAAAATTAGAAATTATATTTCTCCAAATAATATACTTTTATTGGTTTTTTAACTCTAGTTATACTTTAAAATCTATATTAAATATTTTAAAATTTTATACTATATAATTATTTAAAGTGAACGAAAAGATTTTTAAAACTTCTCTATCAATTTTATCCCTGATTACTCATAAAATAGTTGATTTTTTCATTTGTTTCTGGATGCCAACTCATAATCAAGTCAATGATCTTAGAAAACTAAATGTTGCCCAGATCAAAATTGGCAGTTGGAAATCAGGTAGTAGCTAGTGATGAAGATTTGAATTTTGAAGAAAAGGGTTTGAGAAAAGCCTAAATATCGAGAACAATTAGGACTTCAAATTTCCCAGAAAAAAAAAAAAAAAAAAAATCTCGGCTAGAAAATGCTTTGCTTTCACCTAGTTCCACATGGACAGATGTCACGAACAGAATTGCCTGAAATGACTTTGATCTTGAATTCCATCTTGATGTACCCATAGTTGACTTGACTAAATCAGCATAGCTAGTGGTTTTAACCAGTCTGCCACTCATATTTTTTACACTCAATTAACATTGCAGTCAAAAAATGAATGAATGATTGCAATTTAACTGTTGAAGTCAATTAAGTCCTAGTTCACTTTGACATACATGTATTTCTAAGTTAGCTAGATTCATTTAATTATTCCTAGGGCTTGAAATGAGTTTGTTCACCATCCAACTAATGGAAATTCCATCTTTCTACAAGATTGCTTATTTTAAAATTTTCCCGAAAAAATATTTTAGAATCATTTTGGGTTATCGTAGTTGTGATTGTACTTGTAGCCACTAAATTTGAATGCAATTTAGACTTAACTAATGGCTTGTTTTGAACAACTTATTGAAATTTATTCGTAACTTTTTTAAATTAAAAAAATACTTTTTAAAAAGAATTTGTTGAAAAAAAACTCAAAAACTATTTTTATTCGGGGTTCTTGGTTAGAGGGTATAAGAATAATAAATTGGATTCATTCCCATAATTATTGCTTGGTTAATAGGTATTAGTATTGAGATTTTAGAACAAAACCTAAAAATCTAGCAACTCTCAATACCCAACTAAATTGGATGATTCCCGAATTTGATTCCAAAATTTGAAAAAAAAAAAAAAAAAAGTCAAATAAAATTTTATTTTTCCTTTTCTTCATCATCCTCCATCCGTTTCCACAATCCATCTATCTCCTCACTTTTCTCTCCTACAACCCTCCATTTCCCTCTTCTTATAGCCCTTCCCTCCATCTTCCCCTCTCTAAAAGATCCCATAGGGTGGGTTTATTAATTGTGGTCCCGAGAAAGAACCCAGCGAGAGAGGTGGGTGAATGGATTACTAGTTCAACCGGTGGATTATTGGTTCAATCGATGGATTACTTATATATATAATTTTATTAATAATATATAATAATTTTAAATTATGAGATATAAAATATCTGTTGAAAATATTTATGAAACATATTTATTAAATTTAATCTATTCTTGATGAGTTTAGAATAACTAATTATTTAAAAACAAAACATATTAAAATAGTTATGTTTAAATTTGTGTAGTATAATGATGTATAACAAACATATAAAAATTAAGAGTAAAGCATGAAATTTGAAAAGGGTAAAAGAAATAAAAGTTAAGGTAGGAAACAAACAAGTAGCAAATAGTGTAATGGTTGAAATTCCATACTCATTCACTTGGAGGTTTAGAGTTCGAGTCTTAGTAAAAGAGTTTTTCTTCCAATTTTCTAATTGAAAGGAACCCTCGGGTTCCTTAAAAAATCGGTCTGGTTCTCGGTCTTTCCGATTCAACTGGCAAGTTCCACGGGTTCAGCCGGGTTCTCTCCTTATTCGGTCAAAATAGGAACCTAACCCGGTCTAACAGCCGATTCACCGAGTTGATCGCTTGAATCGTCGAGCCGAGCCGGATTTCACAACTATGCCATAGACCCTTCTCCTTCTTTCTCCTGTAGCTCTCACCTTCTCCCTCCTGCCTTCTTTCTTCCACAGTGGAAGAAGAAACTAAGGAAGAAAAATTTTAATAATAATAATAATATATAATATACAATATTATAATATGATACCAATACCCCAAAAATATTTACCAAGCACCATTAATTTGAATGATTCTAGTGTATAATACTCATATCTACTTTTCATGTATGATTCTAATTCTGATTTTAATTCCGAAACATGAACCAAGCACCCCCATTACTATTTAGATAAGTTAAAGGTTAATTACACTTTGTCCTCTTGTAAAGTTGAACGTTGTGTCCCGACTTGCCACTTGAAAAAAATTTATATACATTTAACTCCCTCTAACTAACGGTAATACACGACCATTAGATTAAACGTTAGTAAGTGGCTCAAAATTATTGAAGTTCCCTTGTATAATTTTAAGTTTAATTGCATTTTACCCCAATAATAACACAAAATTACACTTTATCCGTAATTTGATAAAACTGCTGAATTAATCGTAAATGACGATGGTGTCATTGGTGAATTCCGCCAGAGGCGTCTTCTTGCCATAGTCGAAAAAATTTTCTAGTGACCAAATCTAGATTCGAATTTTCACTAAGATTATAACTATACCAACAAACTAACCTAAAATGATTGGAGAGATGTCAATTGGGAGAGATCCATGACGCACTCTCTCCTTATACATGCTTAGCACATGTATAAATCCCGCCCAAAATTTTCACTAATATGATTCCCATAGATTAGAAATGGGAAGTAAAGTAACAATATCACCAACAAAATAAAAGAACATATATAGTGAATAGACCAAGTTACCTATTCTAAAGCACTAATTATGTTAATTTAAGCCCACAAATTCTTAAAGGTCCATCAAAACATCATAAGAATGACGACAAATGAATTAACATGTTTAAACCGGCAAAACAACAAAGATTCACTGGTGTAAAAAAAATATTCATTGTATTCCTTATCACGATATTTTATCTAACTTTGTAGAGAACTTAATAGGGGATAAAATATAATTTTCTACCATTACAAGGGGTAAACTAAAATTAACACTAAAATTATTTGAGGGTAACTTAGTTAATTTTTATCACTCTATAACGTTTTGACTAACAGTTGGCTGTCGTTTTGACTAACGTTTTGACTGTTAGTTAGATGTGGGGGTATTCATGAGATAGAAAAAGTACCCGATTCTCATTGACCGGGTCAAAAACATTTGACCCTCTCTCCGGTCCATACAAAACGGGTACCCGACTTACCGGGTATCTGCAAAAGAAGGTCGGGTTGACCAGATACCCGACTCTCACTACAAGCATAACAAAACATAAAAATTTAAATAATGATAGTTAGGCAATTAATTTCATAATTACATCAATAACAATTAAGTCTAAATCACAAAATACATCCCAATATTACATGTCAATAGCAACAAACTAAGAAGTAGCAACAGGCCAATAGCAACAACAATTAAATCACCAAATACATCCCAACAGACACGAGCGTGATGAATAAGGATGTGAGGAAGAAGAAGGGAAGAGAAGATTAAGGAGAAAGAGAAAGGAAAGACAAGGAACTGAAAAAGAAAACATAAGAGGTTGCCAATAACCCTAATAAGTAATAACTTCTTATGAAACCTTATTAACCAAATCTACAAAATTACCCTTGAAATGGACCGGGTTGGGTATCTGTGACCCATTACCCGACCCTCAATCTAAGTAACCCGACCCTCTACCCAACCCACTTTCAGAATGCGATTCGAGTACCCTCTTTTTTCGGTTCAGATCGGATCTATTCAGTGAATTTTTCGGGTCAGCGGGTCAAAAGCCATGAACATCCCAGAGAAGGCTAAATGTATATAAATTTTCTTAGTGGGCAAGTCGAAACACAATCAAGTTTACAAGAAGATAAAGTGTAATTAAACCTAACTTAAAAATTATTTTCAAAAGCAACTCATCATCCACTTTTTCAAGAGTGCTTTATCAATTAAAGAAATTAATTTATAACTTTTCATAATCAATTGAGAAAAATGCCTAAATTGGACAAGACTATGACTATGTAATCTAAAAATAAATGTCTTCTAACTTCAATGTAAAATTCAAATTAACCATAAATCATATGGTCTTTCAACAATTTCTGCGGCCAGCAATCCTACTTAATGCGGTCTTTGTTGCCTTCAAATAAAATCAATATACTCTGTAATGATTAGTGATGATTAGTGAGTATAATTTTCTTAGTCATTGTGCTAGACCTGAAACAATTTTAGGTTCTAGAAGTTTATTCTGAGAACGGATTAATTCACTTATATTCCCTTGTAAAAATTAATTAACTTTGTTATTACCAAATAACTTCCCCAGAGAAGAAGTCATAAAATCTATATAATCACATTTTAATATTTGTACGAAGGCAAAGCACGTATAGAACCACACCAAAGGTTTTAATTTGTCTCGGCTTGCCTAACACATTACTTTAATTACCTCAAATTTATTTAATTAGATTACATTTCAATTCGATGAATTTTGTACAATTCAAATTAAAGCATTAATTAGATAACATTAGATTGTAAGTGCACAATCAATTGGAAATTTCTATATAATCTTTTGTACAATTCAAATTAAATAAGAAGTAATAAAACATTTTAAGTGATTGGTCGCGTATATAATGACCAAGTATCTAAGCTATATGAATCCATGTATGCATGGACACAAAATTTTCTTTGAATTAAATACAAGCTAGCTTTACCAAATTCAGTGTATAGAAAATAAGTCAAAGTTTGTGAATTTTCTTCAATGATTTGTTACCTAACTGGGAAGCCAAATTTTATTAGAAATTCTGAAGCGTTGGTCAAGCAAGAATGTTTACTAAGAAATTGACAATAAAAAGGAGGACAGTGAACTAATTTACGCGGTTATGGTGAATCATCCTAAGAAGTCTTGGTTTAAAACTTTTAAAGGGAAAAGTATATAGATGGCAGACTTGTTAAGGTGACGTGGATAAAGACAGATGGAATTAAAAACACATATAAAGAAATATGGTTTTTCATAACGTGTGTCTAGTTATAGATAAGATCGGTTCACAATAATAAAAATTTACATAAATTTGCAAATTTTCTACTATTTTGGTTAAAGTATACAAATTTTAGGGAAATTAAAATCTTTTGCTCGAAAATTTTTTCAGGGAAATGATTAACAAAAACTAGGGTGTTTAAACCCAATCCAACCTACCTAAATAAATTTGAGACCAAATGAATTGGATTATCGGGTTTCAGGTTACTTGGATTGGGTTACGTGAGTTTTGTTAGGTTGGGTTGGTTTTATTTTTTGAAATCCAACTCAACCTAATATTGATAACCCGACAATCTAGTAAAGTTTATTTATATTTTTTATTCTTTCGTCCTTGTCCTAATTATTTCATTTTTTTCATTCTTGAAATAACATTTTATTTATCATATTGCATATTTTTTCTTATTTATTTTGAACTAATTATTTAATTTTTTACAAAATATATTTTTTAATGGATGATATTAGAATCATAAATTTTTAAATTTTTTATTAGTCCGAATTTTTAACCCAAATAAACCGATAATTCAAGTCACTCGCTCGATTAATACTTGGGTTGCTGTATTAGTTAGGTTGGATTGAGTTTTAATTTCTTGACTCAAAAACCCAACCATAAACACCCCTAAGTAAAACTATAACTAGTTTACGCCGACGGTGAGAGAATTACGTTATCTAAACTCGACAATTACTAAAATTGAACTTCACAATTAGAAGGTTTCTTCGTACATGTTCTCTTACATAAATACATAAATACATATATACACATACACATATATCTATATACATTTACATATCATATATACACACACACACACACACACATAAATATACATATGTATGTGTGTGTGTGTGTATATATATGTGTATGTATGTGTGTGTATGTGTGTGTGTGTGTATATATATATATGTATGTAAGTATGTATGTATGTATGTATGTATATATGTGTATATATATATATATGTGTGTGTGTGTGTGTGTGTGATGCAGCACATTATAGGCTGAAACTTAAGGAAAATTTTTATGTGATATTTATAAATTTTGAACCCAAATTATAGAGTTCTTTTAGAAAAATATCAATTAAAGTAACTTGACAATTTAATAGGCAATTATGATGAAAGGTATATTATCAAAAAATACAATGAATATAAAGGATAAGAAAGAATATGAATCACTACAAGAATTTATTAGGATGAAATAAATACTAAAAGGATAAGCATTAGTTAAGTACTAAATGTTGATAAGTGGCAAACTATTCGGTTTTTGTAACTGAAATAGATATAAGTAATAAAAATCAATAGATGAATTCTATCTTTTTCTTGCAAATTAATGGTGGATGAATAATGGGGATATTAACTATGAAAAAGAATGAAATGAAGACAAAAAGAACGGTTAGAAGACAAAGAGAATGGTTAGAAAACTTTTTGTATACTATAACGATAAGTATTAAGATGTGCATAAAATTATTAGGAAGTGATAAGCATTAAAATTATTGAGAAAAGTTACAAAACCTTTTGCTTTCTCAATTAATGGAAGTAGCAAATGTGATTGTTATATAGAGATGGCAAGCTTTTAAGGATGCAACACATAACTAGTAAATTAGTAATAAAGATTTGATGAAAGAATCGAGAGAGAGAGAAAATATTGCGAGTTTGAGTTTTGAGTTGTCATCAATCTTTACATCATCAGAGGTAAGTACACCTTTTGAAAATATATTTGTAAAATCATATATTTTGCAAATGAATTTTGCAAGAACTATTCTTGAAAATCATATTTGAAAACTGAAAACATATGTTTTGAGATTTAAATTTTGCAATATGTGATAGAGAACTGTTACTTTTCTTTTACCTTATGTAATACAGGGAATTGTTTAAGTCTTCTTTTGTTTGGAATTGGAAGAATATTGACTTTGAATGTCTTTATCGAACTCTTGAAAAATTGCTTCATCACTATCCAAGTTGTTCTTCTTCATTTGCTATAATATATTCATAACTTTAATGGGAAAATCGCTGAAATAGTCCTTCAACTTTTTTACTTTAGCCGAAATAGTCCCTCAACTTTTTTTGTAGCCAGAATGGTCCTTCAACTTTTATTTTTTAGCCAGAATGGTCCTTTTATGTGAAATTTATCAAAAAAAAGAAAATTTTTTTTATGGTGGCTCCACCATAAAAGGACTTTCTTGGCTAAAAAATAAAAGTTGAAGGACTATTCTGGCTAAAAAAAAAAAGGTTGAGGGACTATCCTGGCTAAAAAAAAGTTAAGGGACTATACACATCTAAAGTGAAAAAGTTGAGGGACTATTTTGGCAATTTTCCCTAACTTTATTTCTACGAATACTTTAGTGAAAGGAAAAATGGCTTCTGGAGAAACTACACTTTTACGAAAATCTATTTTTCAGCCAAACTTTGTAATTTATGTTTGTTTGCTTTGTTGCAAAATTTGTACCTATTTTGATAAACCCAAAAATAAATTTTTGGGTTAATAACACTTTACCCCCTGAACTAAGTAGGTAATAACACTTTGCCCCCCTAAAATAAAAAAAAACTACACTTTGCCCCCCAATCACATGATTCCTTCTTTAAAAATTGGGTTAATAACACTTTGCCCCCCTAAACTAGGTAGGTAATTACACTTTGCCCCCTGAACTAAAAAAATACACTTTGCCCCCAATCACATGATTCATCTTTTAGAAAATTTATAATATCAAGTTAAATGACTAAAATGCCCTTAGTATTATAGTATTTAATTTTGATGTTCAATACGTATAAAAGAATTAGGAAAAAATAAAATATAATAACAAACTAATATTATAATAAAAATTATTATTATAATAACAAAATAATATATTAGCGAGTGAAAATGTGATAAAATGTTGAATTATATTATATTTGACATTGCAATTTGCACAGGTTAATCCAAATATAAAAATTGTAAAATGTTAAGAGACATAAAAAAAATCACAAATTTATAAAAAAATATATTGTCACACAATATCTTTAAAGAAGAATTTTCAACAGAAAATTAGCCCATTTAGGAATTGTTCTACCATTATAATTAAACATTTAAATTCGAAATAATATAAAATGAAATAACAAAATTTAAAAATTTGATCAAGATATATATTAATATGGATTATATTAAAATATTATATCATTTATTTTTCATTATTTTTAAATAATTATCACATCATTATCAAAATCTAAATACAAAAATCAAAATATAATGCTAAGGGTATTTAAGTCATTTAACATGATATTATAAATTTTTTAAAGAATGAATCATATGATTGGGGGGCAAAGTATAATTTTTTTAGTTCAGGGGGCAAAGTGTAATTACCTACCTAGTTTAAGGGGGTAAAGTGTTTTTAACCCTTACAAATTTTATAATATCATGTTAAATGACTTACCCTTAGCATTATATTTTGATTTTTGCATTTAAATTTTGATAATGATGTGATAATTATTTAAAAATAACGAAAATAAATATTTAATATTTAATACAATCCATATCAATACATATCTTGGTAAAATTTTAATTTTTGTTATTTCATTTTATATTATTTCGAATTATAATGGTAGAACCATTCCTAATTGGGCTAATTTTCTATTGAAAATTCTTCTTTAAAGGTATTGTGTGACAATATATATATATATTTTTATAAAATTTGTAATTTTTTTTATGTCTTTTAGCATTTTACAATTTTAATATTTGGATGAACCTGTGCAAATTGTAATGTCAAATATAATATAATTTGACATTTTATCACATTTTAACTCCCTAATTATTTTGTTATTATATTTTATTATAATAATATTTTTTATTATAATATTATTTTGTTATTATATTTTTTTTGTCTATTATTTTTTTATACGCATTGAACATCAAAATTAATTACATAAAAAATCAAAATATAATACTAAGGGTATTTTAGTCATTTAATTTGATATTATAAAATTTTTAAAGGATAAATCATGTGATTAGGGGGCAAAGTGTAATTTTTTTAGTTCAGGGGACAAATTGTAATTACCTACCTAGTTCAGCGAAGCTATGAACCCAACTTTGTTGGGGAGGTTTTGGGTCTTGTCATGTGCTAACTTATGAAAATCGAAAAAGTATTGGGCTGATGATAAATAATATGTTGGCCATGACCGTCTTTCCAACAAGATTATGAGGTTTGATCTTATACGGTTAGATAAATTTTTGTAAGGATATTCCAGATATCCCAATCTGTTATCAGCTGCCGTTTAGGCAAAATTGGTGTGTTGAGGTTGTTTAAAGTGCACACAATTAGTGAGGCGATAAGTAGGTATATGAATTGGCTATGCCAATTAAGTATCTAACAATGCTCCTGTGATTCTCTAAGGTTGATAACTAACATATCTATTTGATCAATCATATTTTCACTTTTTATTAAGGATATTTCCAAATGTGATGTGATTCTGTCCGAAAAGTTTTGAGTATCTTATTCTAATTTTTCATAGGAAAAAAATGAAATTAAATATTAAAATGGTAAATGTTTTAAAAGATTTTTGGTTTGGTATGTAGTATTTGTATTTAAGTTATTATGCTTATTTTTGGCAAGTTTTTTTTTTTTTTTTTTACAACTCTACTACATTTTTGGAAAAGAAAATTGATATTGATAATTTTTTATTTAAGTGTCATTTGCACACATTTATGAGTTTCAGTATGGCTTTCGCTTATCACAGTTTAAAAATTATTTTTAGAATAAGAGACTAGATTTAAAGAAGTTACCGATATGATCCCTAAGTAAAAACGAAATCAGAAAGTTTAAGATTTCATTCAAGAAAAATTGATTGATAGAAAAGTAATTGAAATAATGTACAGGAGGCTTATGAGTATTTGTATTAAAGTTCCTTTAGGATTATGTAAGTCATAGGATTAGAGTTTCCTTATTATCATTGTGATTGGATTATTTTGGAGAAATTTATTTTTTGTTTGCTGAAAATTTTTGAACTTTGCAAGAAATTTAAAGATTTTTATTATTTGTATTTTAGTTTCCGAGGGTTGGTGAGAACCAGGCAAGCAACCTATTCGCTCCTTTTCTTGGAGGGTCATCTAGTTGGGTCGTTACAATATACATATATCTACATATACACACACAAATATATATATACATATATATATATATATACACACAATATATACACACATATATATTGAGATACATCTGTGTGTGTACATGCGTGTGTGTATCTATATATATGTATACACACACATATGTACATATATAGACATATCTATGTGTATTTGTATATGTGTGTATGTGTATATACATACATATGTGTGTGTGTATAGATGTGTGTGTGCACGTATATATATATATATATATATGTATGTATGTATGTATATGAGTGTGTATATAAATACATGCTATCATGTGTATATAGATATGTGTGCAGCGGCGGATCATGGGGGGTAAGGAGGGGCGGCCACCCCCGAAGATATTCAAAATTATATTTTTCTCCTCTTACAATTTTTTAATTTATTATTATACTATTATAAAAATTAGACTTTGCCCCCCAAAAAGTTTTAGAGAATACAAAAAAGTATTCCCTATGTATATATTTATATAGTCTTATTCTCCAAGAGTTTCGAAAGTATATTATTTTTCTTGATATTTTTTAAAAATTTAATAACTCCCTTTGAAAAAATTAGACTTTATCCCGTAAAATTTTATAAAAATTATAAAACTGTTTCTTCATAAATATGTATATATAATTTTTGCCCCCTCAAAATTTAACTCTTGGATTCGCCCCTGTATGTGTATGTGTGTGTATATACACATATATCTATCTATCTATCTATCTATATATATATATATATATATATATATATATATATACACACACACATATGTATGTATACATATATGTCTGTGTGTGCGGGCGCATAAATTGTATATACTTACATATGTATTTATATATATACTCACATATATATAACTATATATATATGTGAGTATATACATATATATGTATATAGTCTAAAGCTTGAGATCAGAAAAAGAAAAAGAAAGAAGCTTGAGAATTAATATAGTAAATAAATTTCTTATATGCGTCTAGATTATTAGTTTTAACTTATCAAGTAAGCAAAAATCATGTAGCATTAGTTCAAAGAAAAATATCAGAATTTCAGAATATAAAAGAGGAAAGAAAAATTAGCCATCCCCAACTAATCTTTCCCAATTCTTTTAACATTGATTTGCTTCTTTATGCAAGAGGTTAATGATGGCGTCCTAAAGAAAATTACCCTCTTTTAAGTTAGCTGGCTATCGGTAGGTAATTGATTTTACTTTCGCAATGGATTGAGCAAGTGTAGGCCCATAAGAGACCAAAGCTGCTTTTGATATTTATGAGTATCAAAATATGTAAATTAATATTGTAATTGTTGTAACAATTGTTGTAATTGTTTTAATTGTTTCGTTAGATAGTTAATTACCTTACTAGTTTAAATGTCTTGACTAACAAGACTTATCAGGTATAGGATTATCTAAAATGTTACTTTGTAAGCCTTTATAAAGATTCTTTGTGCACCAATTATAATGAAACCTAATTTATATGTATCATATATATTCTCTTGCTTCTAAAAATGGAACCAAACCAACGAGCTCTAGTTCAAGGGAAAGATTTAGGTAGACTTGGTCTAGACTCTACTTGTAAACCCTGTGGTGTAGATTAAATATTATGGAATCCGTGACATCAGCTGATGTAAGCAAAATTTTATAAGATTTAATGTTAACCGCAAGGTTTACAAGTGAGATCCAAAACCAAGTTTATGATAGTATTTTCCCTAGTTCAATTGGTCTGTAGCCGTCCCTAAGTCGGATGTCTCGTGTTCGAATCTCGGATGAAGCCAAATTACCAAATATAACAATGAGACCAAACCAATAACCTCTAGTGTGTCAATTGGCACGTCTCTAAGTCGGTCGTCTCGTGTTCGAGTCTCGAACGGAGTCAAATTAGCATATATAGATATATATAAAAGAGCAGTGCTGGTGAGAAAATGTAATGCCAGTGCCAAAAGTCACGGCCTGCTTTCCAAGATTGGAAGTATGAAAGATTGAAAGGTTGAAAAACAATGAGCAAAAAGGCTTCATACATGTCTCGCTAAGTACTGTGTTTGAAAAAAAAGTTGGAAAAAGAGGTGGTTGCATATATAGAATCATACATAGTGCTAATAATATACCAATGGAAAAGGTTAAAAGACCGATAGAGATTGATCGGCTTCTTTTTCATCTCCTGAAAATCCGCTTTCATGATGTTCTGTCGGTTAGTTAATTTATTGCTCTAATTAACATCAATAGAGTGCATCAATTAGAGACTTAATGATGAAGCTGCTAGGAATGGATTAGGGGGTATCATTTAATTTGGTGAGTAGTTTGGGTGAAATGCTCTTAATTACATTAAAACTCTATCTCAAATTAAGTTTTGGTTAGTTACTCTGTAATGCGGAGTGAATATAATAACCGTTAAAATAACTAAAAAGTAAAAAAGTAACACTAATTTTCAATCATCCAACGACCTACAATGTAAAATGAATAATAAAGAATTTTTCGTCTTTTTGTTTGCTTAGATAGTTAGATGGGCTTGTATTTCTGTATTTTATGTTTGTACTCTCGTCCATCTTAATTTGTTTAAGAAATTTTGAATAGAATAATTTGTTTTTAGTCATTTTAATAACAGTAATATTCACTCTGTATTGTACATTGTGTAACAGCGACTTACTCCTCGAATATTATGTTAAATATAATTAAAAATTTAATTTGAGTAGGTCTCTTATAGAATCCACCCACTTTTACCAGTTGAAATGAGTCTTCCAACTCCCCCTTAAGAAGCGTTCTTGACTACAACAAATACTTAAAATCAAAAAACATTATTCTAACTAAATCACAGTCATAATATCAAGAGATATCAACTAATAATAATCAACATTAACTACTGACTTACTTCTTAAAATTAAGGATGTAATGTTAAAAATCTCTCACCTTCAACGTCTATTCCTCTATGTCTTAAAACTATCATAAATAGGAGTCTTCTCCTATACAAAAATTATCTAAATAAATATAGTACCAGATTATACTATGTTACTTTCCTCCATATCAATATTCTATATCCTTACAATAGTCTTACGATCACTTTAAAAAATTATATCTCCAAATAGATTGAGTATAAGGGCAATATTGTTTCATGGGTAGTGTTCTGCTACATCAAAATTCATTCAGAGGTTATTGTATCTTGGGGAAGGGGTGACAGATCAATCCAGTACAGTAGGGAACGTATTACTCCTAATGAGAGCACTATTTAACATGTCTCAACCATAAACAATAAGGGTGAGAATCAGTTAACCGATCTGTCAATCGACCAAATAATTTAGTTAAAATTTAGAAACGAGTTCTAAAATTATTAACCAATATCAATTTCGAGTTAAAAATGATTTGAAATAAAATCCGATTAACCAAATTCAAATTCGGTAATCGATTTCGAATTCGATTAATTACATTTACCCATTGGGCCTATTGACATCAAACTAAAATCTTTAATAAAAAATTGAAAAAACCTATCTAAAACAAAACTCAACAAGCAATAAAATAGTTTACAATTCCATATCATCAAAACTATATAATACTTGAACACATGCAATATTTTCTTAAGACTCTATATATATAAATTGTATATAATTATGTGTTTGTTTTCACGCTTGCATAGATAATATCATTTGTGTGGCTACATATCTATTTAACAAGTAAAATTATAGAATTAGTTTTTAAAACCATATTATATAAAAAAGTATATTTACTTAAAAATATGAAGCAATGTTGCAAGCTTTTAACTTGCTCTAAAGGCAAGTACCAAAGATTTTTCTTGATAGATGTTGAGATTAAAATTCTATGCATATATTTTTTCAAGATATATGGACGGAGTCAAATACTAAATTGAACCTTCGGAAATTGGTTAATTCTAAATTCAAAACTCAATTCCAGTTTCGTAGAATTCAGTCGACCAATTAACTGACCAAATTCTCATTAAGCAATTTCAAATTTTTAATTTAGAAGTGAAAACAGTTACAAATTCAATTAATCGGATTCATACTCATCCCTAATGAACAGACTATTCTAATTCTTGAATTAAATTATAATTTTAACTTATTCTTAGTTAATTATTATTATATTATTATTTTCCTATATCTGTTGGATATAATATTTCCAACATATTATTAAGTTGCCATATATGCTTTGTTGATTAGTAGGTGGCATACAAGAGATTATGTTACCATATATACTTATTATATCTAAATTCTTCCAAATTTTTCCTAGAAAATATGGCTATATGGTGTGAAAATTCAGTTTATCGTCGAAGTATTAAAACGGGGGGAAAAAAAAAACCATATATTTAAAATATTATTTAAAATAAAAATATATCAATATTTTGATATAAAAAATTGGTGAATTGGTGTGTTTAATAAATATTTTCTTTCTTTCTTGCGTTGGAAGATTGGGTAAAATTATGGAACTGTTTGTATTGTTATTTTTTGCAAATTGTATTTTATATTTTCTAACTATCTTTTATGTACATAAATTATATCTCAAAAAATTATTACTTTCAAATAGTGACTATCTAAAGCAACCCATAAATATCTCCATCAGTCTGGGACTTGATGAATATAAAGCAAATGGAAGAAAAAGAAAAAACGATTTGGAGCTCTAAGATGCCGAGGTCTGTTGTCGCAACATTAGGCTATACGACAATTTCAATATGTTCACGAGGCGGATCTTATCATGCCTTTTTGAGGAAGACTAATTCTTGTACGAGTAGCATATATATTCAAATTGTGTCCACGTTTTGTTGACAAAATTATATCTTTATTACTTAGCTTGCTATTTACACGTGAATCTAGAGTCATAAATTATTGCGATCAGATCTCATGGCATTGTGAAACATGGCAAAAATAATACATATGCTCACAAGATGATCAAACAAATTAAACTGGAGCAATATGAAAATTTGAACATTGAAATTCTAAATTGGTTCGCAGAATTTGGTAGTCGATTCTCATTTTACACTTTATATTTTGCTTTAAAAATATGACTCCCTAAACTCTTAAATTTATCTTACTTTAATCCAACTCTTAACGCCGTTAATAAAATTGACAGATATTAGGTATGCGTATGTCACGCACTTGTTTAGAAGCATATTATACCAATGAAAATAGTTATGACTAATTCTATTCTGCACCTCTTAATTTATGATTAATTCTCACTTTATACTCCTAATTCTAAATTTTGGACACATTACACCCTTAACTTTAGATAAGCTCCACTTTGGTCTAATTCTTAATAGTGTTAAGAAAATTGACGAATGTCCAATTTTAGGTGCTTGGTGTGCACGATTGGAATATCCATTTGTTTTGCTAATGTTGTTAAAATTTGAACTGAAATTAGAATAAATTTAAAAGTTTCAGGTGTATTGATATATCCAAAATTAGAATATGGGGTGTAAAGTGAAAA
This sequence comes from Cinchona pubescens, assembly GCA_025175665.1. NCBI lineage: Eukaryota > Viridiplantae > Streptophyta > Magnoliopsida > Gentianales > Rubiaceae > Cinchona > Cinchona pubescens. The sequence continues at coordinate 2,245,228 of JANKKI010000026.1, read as the reverse complement.
TCAGTTACAAGTTTAAAATTTTAAAGTGGAGCAAGTCCTTTTTGGTATCTTCTTTTCTCGCCCAAATTAATGGTTCTGGTTCAATTTTCTTGTCAAACTTAAAGTCTGTGGACTGTGTACTAGTAATAAACATTGGACCAAATTTTCCAAATTACTACGAAGTTCTCGTTTGGAGAAAGAAGAAATTCAGTGACTTTTCTGTTCTTATTTTTTGCTTAAAACATTGATTAAGAGATTACAACTTTTTCAGTAGAGGAGGAATCTTTGCTTTCTAATCTGAAAAGGACAAAACTTTTGTTCATGTCTTGCAATCTTGGTACTATGGGAGGAAATCTTATAATTGGCTAATGCATTGCTGATCTGAGGTACCAATTAGATCAAATTACAATCATGACGAGTTAGCGAAATTCCTGTGGGTCTGAGCAAGAATCAGTGAAAATTAAATGGTTTGATTGTAAAAAAACTGTAGTTGAGGTTTTGGCAGATTAGTTCCCCAGAAATCTCTCTGATGATAAAGTTTGATGAGTCGTACAAATTACTAGCTGGAAAAAAAAAAAAAAAAAGGGTTAGCTGTATAATCAATAAAAGGCTTTGGGATGGCATCAGTCGTGGGTGTCAACTAAATAACAAACATTAATGAATAATTTACAAAGTTAAAATTAAAAATTATGTTAACACATTAGTTAATTTATTGTGAATATACATAAGGGATAATTTCATACACCACCCCTGAAATTTATACTAATATGATTTAGCACCCTTAAACTTTCATAAATATCACTTACCTCCCCTCTTTTATAAGTGGATCCCATCTTTAGTATTAAAAAGCATGAAAAGATATTTACATCTTCAGTACATTAGTCATAGAACGAAATAGGTAATTTCAAAAACCTCTCCTAAATTTTTTAACAATTTCACTTAGTACCCTTTATATTTCTACCAAATTTTTTGTTTAACTTATTATTACAAAAATAAATGTGTGTGATAATCAGAATTAGTTGTGTCTGTTTCATTGAACAAAAATCTAAACACATAGAAACACACCATGGCATATCTAATAAAAAATAAATATAATTACTACTTTTTTAAGAAATCACATACTCAAGAGTTAAAAGAATTAGAAACGATAAAATTTTGTGTCAATTAATTTAAGAAAATATGAGTACACATTAATGTGGTTGTTAATATTGATTTGAATAAAGATTTAGAATATGTAGAAACACACCATATAATGTAATAAATAAATGTACATGGTATTTTATTTAGGAAATCATAAACTTCAAATGGAAAAATATAAAACATATATCCACTTTTTTTGTAAATTTATTTGCAAAAGTATATACGCATGTAATATTATTGTGTATATTGATTTGAAAAGAAAATTCGAACACATAAAAAGCGTTATATATTATAATAACAAATGATTGATATTTATTTGAGAAATCACAAATCCATACATCGAGAAAAATTAACTTTTGAAGCTCATAGTTTTTTTAATCAATTTGTTTATATATATATATATATATATATATATATGTATATGTATGTATGTATGTAAGCATATTAAATACTTGTCGCTTTAAACAAAAAATTGGAACTTGTAGAAATACACTACACATTCTAAGAAAAATGTTGGTAATTAGTTTAGTAAATCAAAAATTCATAAACTGAAAAAAAAAAATGTATTTTTTATATCAATAACATTAAATTACATCCCACTGTTACTTGTTAATAATTATATTTACACCACTCTAATTTTCTTTTCCTTTTTCTCCAACCACTTTAATAAGTTAAAATTTTTGTTATTGAGGGTAAAACTAGAATGAAAATATTCTCTTTTTCCTTAAATTAGTTTTCTAAGCATTTGGGCTAAAAATGTTATAACAAAAGTGGTATTAAAAGTGATATTAATATAAGCTTTAGTGGAGATTTTTATAAAACTATCCCTATATATAATTACGCGATAAAAAAATAATAGTAAAACGTTAAGTAATACAAATATTACCAATTTTTTATTCTTATACATAAAAAATACGTTTTAATACGTCGACTGACAGTACAAGTCAACTTGTGTCACCTAATAACAAATACTAATTGATGAGTAATAAGTGAGAGAGCTGACTGTTGACACGAAGATCTTTAGGCTTGTAAAGGCGGGTTACATATATAAGAGGGCCAAAATGTACAAGAGAGATGTGATAAGAACAGGGGGAAAAACTTAAAAAAAAAAAAAAAAAAAAGATTTATGAATGAAACATAATAATTGTGGGATGAACATTTTGCCCCTTGAAAAAGAGCTGAAGTTTCACTTGTCATATATGAAATTGAAATATTCCATTTTTTCTTTTTTAGGGGATAAAAGCTGTTTATTTATTAATTTATATCTTTTGAGGACCATGTAATACGGTGGAAGGAAAACTGTTCCACCAGATGATCTTACGATCAATAGATATGCCATCCAATACGATGTAAGGGAAACCGTTCCACTCCACCAGATCCTTGGATGGCAGATCTTAAGATTGCATGCATGTGTAAGTATGTGTTTGTCTATTGGTAATTAGTTTTTTCTTCATCTTTTGCTTATATTAATGTAATATTGACTTAAATGATACGACACATGACATCCCAAATACTTTTTGCCTTCGATTTGATTATGCCTTTACATATGTACAGAGCTGGAGTTTCTAAAATAACCACCACAACATACATATTTAAAAATACCAAAAATAATCATAACTTAATGGCTACAAAAATTGATTTTTTTTTTTATAATTTTTTTGCAACTATTCTAGGATTCTCTTCATATAGTGAGTCACATATTTGCATGTCATTTTCTCTAACCCCACCACTAATCTAAGTGCGTGTATGTGTGTGCAAATCTCTCAACCTTCTCTCTCTTTGTGCAAATGCCACAGGAGAAAAGAAAATGGAGACAGATGAAAAAAGTTTCCAAATAGATAAATCAAACCCCTTTTTGGCTTTTGTATATCCGCCTCAAGTGTAAGCTTTTCTCCAAGGTCTACATATAAACCATCAAAGGGAGAGACTTCAAATGAGTTTCCAAATATGGGGATTAGAACAAACTACCATGTCCAAGACATCAATATGTGCTTTCAGGCAGCAGCTCCAACCTTCATTGAATGGCTCAAGCCATCAAATGAATCCTCATATTCATCATCTTCATCCACCATAATTGCTGATCAACATGATCAATTAACAAATCCCATGAGTTTCTTGAAACTTCCTCTTTTCTACCAACAACAAGAAAAAGAACAACAAGTAGATGAATCCATCCAATGTTTGCCTCTTCTAAACCGGTTAACCGACACAAAAAATCCGATGAAAGAGGAATTACAAGATGATGAATTAGTGCAAGATTTTGGGAGTGAGGGAGACAAGGTTGAGAAAGTAGCAGTGGCCCTTCACATAGGATTGCCTGATTTAGGTAGTGCTACTAGTACTCTTTCTTCTGATGGTGAGACCAAGCCATTCAGCTTGAAGGAAAAACTTTCATTATTCAATAATCAGAAGATCAGCACTAGTACTAATATTGGTTGTACTTTCAATAGTGAGAGTCGATTTTGGATCCCAACACCAGCACAGATCCTTGTTGGACCGATGCAATTTGCTTGTAACATTTGCAACAAGACCTTCAATAGGTACAATAACATGCAGGTTAGTGAATTAATTTTATTTATGCTTTCGATTTTTCTTTATTTATTTATTTATTTATCCTTATTCCTTCATATATAAATAAAAAAATTGAGCACATATTATATTTCTTATTTTTTGCCGTATTTTCATGCATGATCATAAATCGCCATTACTATGAATAGAGATCTGCCGGCCATATAAAGACAGTGCAGAGAACACAAAGCACCAATTAAATAGGGCTTATAATTAGTCTCAGATACATAAATTACTAGAAAAATATTGTTGCACGATAAACTATATGGACACTTGTTGCGAATATAATTCAGACTTGAGAGATATAGGAATCATCAAAGACTGATTTTCTAGACCATAACTTTATTTGTGGAAATTAAACCCCTTCATCCTGCAAGTTCCAGCAAAAAATCATGTATATATAACTCAGTTTTATATATAGGACTTGTTTATTTAATCTTCCACAGGAGATCCAAAGTTGAGACAGCCCTTTCATTTTATTTATTTTTTTTTTTTCCTTAAGACCCTTTGAAAATACATCCTTATAGTACTTTCCTTCTCCTTTGATCTCTTGGGGGGCTCTTCTCTAGATCTTGGTACTTGGTAGATGCTGCTTTGCTAAAACTGATATGTACTTCATTTTGAGAGTAAAAAAAAAAACCGTTGTTCTTTTCTTTTCTTTTTTTCTTTTCAAAATTAAGGTTCTTTTTTTCCCACAAACTAAAAAACTTTCTTAATTAATTTCCTGAACTAGGTAGAAGTTAAATTGCAAAAAGAGTTTATAGTGAAGATGATAATGATTTTCAAGCAGGAAATATGACTAGAAATCTCCATTCTCCAACTTGGAGTCTAATACTGAAATTCAACGACACTCTAGTAGGAAAACCCAATAAATATAATCAGCACGTAAGTTTACAATTAATACTAACCAATATTTTCCTATATATTCTGCTGCATTGAAATCATATCTCTCACCAGTCTGATGGTGACAATTTTATTTGTAAACCATTTCCATGTATTTATTTAGCTTTTTTATCTCTCTTTTTTTTCCTTTTCTATTTTTTTATTTTTGCATCGATGTGGTAATAGGATATATGAATGGATCTAGCAATTTGCAAAACCAACTGACAACCATTTGGTTCTCCATTTAGTTTCCTTTTTTCTACCCTCACTCATCCATATAAAACCATATTCTTCATGAGAATAATTACTATTTTCGTTAATGTCCAAAACCAATTATTCAATTTTTTATTCTTATCACAGCTAAGGAATAGTTATTAGTGTGATTAGTTGACCTCTTTAGGTTTTTCTTGACATCAATTTTTTGTTGGACAAGTGCATATGCATGAACATTCTTCTTTTACACATTGGTTCGGCAATTATCAAAGCATTTACTTAGGCAAATGTTATTGCCACAACATTAATTGTTAGTACCACTGCAAAAGGGCAAAAATTATGAGAGAGCAAATATTATACATGTCCAGTAATTACTTCTCAACTAATAGAATTCCTCTATTTGGAGTGGAGGCCCATATTTTAAAAAAAATAAAGGGTCATCCTATCAAAAAAAATAGACCCTCCACTCCAAAATAAAGGGCTCTTATTAGTTGAAGAGTAGTTGCTCTTGACTGTAATAAAATTTTTCCAAGAGTTATTAATGTCACGTAAAAAAAAAAAAAAAAAATGAGATGACCAAATTATCTCAGGGAAGGGTATTTGGGTCATTTGATTTTTTTTTTTTTTTTTGGTTATGGCATTAACATCCGTTATGACAATAACATTTGCCATTTACTTTGATTTTTCCTTGGTTTCTTATCTGCTAAAGTCCTTTAGATTGTAGAAATTAAAGACTATACGTCTATCTTTAACTTATTTCCAAAAGTAAGACCTAATTAAATAGTATGCGCTTACTTTCGTATCGTTTTGGCTTTAGTAGACCCAATGATCTTTCTATACTTGAAATTGGAAAGGAAGTATCATTAATAACAAAGTGATTAATGAGACATCTGTCTTGTTGAAAATACTTGAGAAATTCTAATTAAATGGGTTAGTTCTCCATATATATTATTGATTGTAGAGGTTGATCTAATATTAATTATTTATATTATTATATGTACTGAAAGGTAATTAAAGTTATAAACTAAGTTTAGGAAAATTTTACAAATTCGTTTCAAAACTATATATTTAAAAGAATATCATACAAAGACACTAAAATTCCAATAACATGATTTCCTAAAGTTATTGTAAAAAATTTCCTAAGTTTAACCACTATACCATTTAAATTTTAAGGACTAAAATGTAGTGCTAAATTCTTTTCGATACAGATGCACATGTGGGGTCATGGTTCTGAATTTAGGAAAGGACCAGAATCCCTAAGAGGGGCACAACCAGCAGCAATGCTGAGACTTCCTTGCTATTGCTGTGCTCAAGGCTGCAAAAACAACATCAATCATCCTCGAGCAAAGCCATTGAAAGACTTTAGAACCCTTCAAACTCACTACAAGAGAAAGCATGGAGCAAAGACATTTAATTGCAGAAAATGTGGCAAAACTTTTGCAGTCAAAGGAGATTGGAGGACACATGAGAAGAATTGTGGGAAATTTTGGTATTGCACGTGTGGCTCTGATTTTAAACACAAACGATCGTTAAAGGATCATATTAGAACTTTTGGAGATGGTCATTCTCCCCACCCTTCTCTTGAAGGTTTTGATGATGAAAAGGAATGCATCACTGGTGGCTCCGAAGATGATGACGAGAATGCGCACTACTAGTTATGGGAAAGTTTTAATATGGATGCAGTTGAAGACTTTACGGTTTCACTTCTGAATCTTGTGGTAAAAATAAGATATACGTCCTTATTTTTTTAAATCAGTATACATCATTTAACATATTTGACTCTTATTTTATACCACAAGATTCACAAGTGAAATCGTAAACCGAATCCATGCAAACATTTGATGTCCGTGGTCCATTAAAGACTTTTTTTTTTTTTTTTCCCTTTTCTTCACATTTTGAAATTCTATAAAATAAAAAAATAAAAAAAAAGAGTAAAAATGAAGATCCTCTAATAGTTTCATGGAGGGCTCTCTCTCCCAGCAAGCATTTGCTTGGTAACAAAAAATTCTCGATCGAACTACCATTAATTGGAGGAAGCATATAGGGAGCGGTTTGTTATAGAGCACTTGGCCACTTGCAAGTAAAGAGTAATGCTAATTAATTTTCTATGAAATACATGGTTTGAAATTCAGGTTTGCATAATATGGTGAATTGCTTTGAAGTGGTGAAGCAGATGAATTTTCTTCTTTTGTTCATGATGATCAAGCTTGGCTAGCAACAAGGGATGGAGAAAATTTGTCAGCTTCATTGATAATTACCTGTAATCCCATTATGTAATTTTTTTTTTTTTTTTTTTTTTTTTTTTTATGGTAATTGGTTTTGAGTATGCCATTTGGATTGTTGATTGGAATAATTAGCTTTAGTGGTTTGTATCACAATTAGGTGATTGCTTTGAAGGGGTGAAGCAGATGAATTTTCTTCGTTTTGTCCATGATGATCAGGCTTTAATTAGTTTTAATCAGGGATATGTGGAGGAAATTTGTCAGCTTCAGTACTAAATTGTAATCCAAATATTTGAAATATTTCTATGGTTTTTATTTAAGCCATTTTGACAGTTGTTTGAATTAATCTGTCTGCTAAATTCATTTGCTATTGTAATCTCAATAAATGGATTTAATTCCGTAAGTGGTAATTGTGTATATAATCTGGTGGCTGCGGGTATCCGTCCTTCAAAGGATTTGACTGATCTGACATTCATTCATTGGGTCAGTTATTTTTTTATCCTATACCCTCTTTTCACAAAGAGATTTAGGTATCCGCAAGTACCCGATTTTATCCAATCATCATTAATTTTTTTTAAAAATAAAATAAAATCTTTAACATTAATTAAAATTAATACTCACTTTGAGTGCTGAACTTTGATTATTTTTTTATGACTAACTAGTACATAAAATCTATTAAAACAAAGGAAGAAAAAACCAATTAATATTAGCTTGATCCAAGAAAAAACTTAAACAAAATTTAATTTAAAACAAAAGTAGTGCAAGATTCCTCCCACAAAATTAGATAAATTAAATACAACTAAAAATCAATATTTTTAAATTGAATGATTGACTTATTTACTCAAAAATTTGAAGAAAATAGGATATATATATATATATATATATATGTGTGTGTGTGTGTGTGTGCTGGTTGAATCAAGTACCCGTAAATTTTTAAAATCTTAACTGGCCCAGTTAAAAAATGAGGGTTGAATATCTTCCTTCTTCAGATCCAAGCGGGGCAGGGTAGAGCATGCAAGTTTGCGGGTTTTTTGGCCCTCCCTATTATATATGTTCTTCCACATGCACGCATTTCATGATACTCAAAATATGCATTAAACATAGAAGGGATAAAAAAAATTTTACTGCTCATTTTGTAATACGAAATTGAGTATTTTACGCAGTTCGATGATTAGGGAGTAACTAATTAAAAATTAAGTAAGAAAAAAAAGGGCATCAAAATTAGGGTTTTGTTCAACAACTGGAAAAAAAAAAAAAAAAAAAAAAACAACAACAGAAAAGGCAATGAATTAAAGGTAGAGTCAGAGAGTTAAATAAATCTAAAATCGGGTTTCATAAAGTAGTTCGTTCTTCTCTTTCTCAAAACAAATAATAAGAAAAAGAAAAAACCTGAAAAATTCAATTCTCGTTGTTTCACTAATTTGCAGGTTTTAAATTATAGTAACCAATGGTAGATTCCGATGGATTTTAGATTGAGTTTGAGGCCTTTACTCTAAAACCCGCAACCAGGAAATTCTAAGGTGTACATGTAATATCAGGAGGGAACCATCCTGGCCCATTTTACAAACACCCTTTCATTGTGTTTGGATGGATGAATTTGATTGAATTTAATTTAAAATTTTCCTTTGAATATATAATAATTTATTCAAACAAATTAATTAATTTAGTTGTAAATTTAAAATTCACTAATAAATAGGAGTATAATTTTAATGGTTAAATGAGTGGATTTAAAATTTACACAAATTTCATGTCATTTCAAATCCACCCAATTCAAATTCATGCAGTTCAAATCCTTATTTCAAATCAAATTCACTCATCTAAACACAATGTTTAATAATTCAAAAGATTTTATTTATTCATTTATTATTATTATTTGTCGTAAGGATGAAGGTAGTAGAACATAATTAAAGTTTATGTCTATTTATTACCAACAAAATGAGACAAATACTATAGCGAAAGTCAAGCCGGGATCAACGCCACTACCTTTTTCTTCCTCTTGCCCTTTTAATTCTTTTTCTCCCTTTGACAATATTTTATTCAGTACTCCAGGTATTAGGGAATTTATGAGAAAAAGTTAGTCCAACTTGGAGGCACAACACGTAAGGAAAAAGGAAGTTTGGAAAACAAAACAAAAAAAATATCATCGAAAACGTGGTGGCTTTGCTAGGGAATTCTTACTTCAGAAAAAAAAAAAAAAAAAGACGACTTTGAATGTATAATTTTTAGCTATAAAAATCATTTACAAGACCACTTATTAAAATTAGTTTATACAATAAAATTATATTAAATTATTAATTTGTGATTTTAGATATTCAGACAAATAGAATTTTTATGCAAGTCATCATTGATTTTGTCACTTTAGACATATGTATTAAAATTTTATTAGATAAAAAAAATAAGATCATGGAAAAGCAACAAAGACTTTTTGGTCAACTAGTAAAATGTACATTCTTTGCATGTGTATTAAATGTCAGAATTAACATCTATAGCATTCTCAATGTCTCAAGTAATATTCAATCTAAATATCATTGGACACTAATAAAAAATTACCTAGTAAATAGAAAAATCTTTTATTTTTCCTATAGAAGGAAAGTAGCCTAAATAATTAGTCTTTTTGTTATATTATGTATCAAAATTTCTTTCATTTTTCTCTTTTGTTGAGATTGAATTTGTCATTATTTATTTTTGTGATAATTTCCACATCTTTTTATTTATTAGTCAAAATGTATAAATCATATTCTCTCACAATCAATGGAGAATTTTTTTTTTTTTTGTTAGTTAATGAATCTACGTTTGATTGCCACAATACAATAATTAAAAGCTAGTAAATAAATTAGCACAAATTTATTCATTTTCTATGAGGCATATTCCGTGAATATCTCATCAATATTTTTTCCCTTAATTTTGAATTTGTCTTTGTCTTTTATACTCATTGTTTATTTGTGAGACAAATTTATAATCATTTTGGATCTTTTATTTATTTCTCATAACTTTTCTTGTGTGAATTCATCATGATTAACTAACTCCTCATTCCTATTAGGACATTTTAGCACGTGATTATTAATGTTCAAAATGATTTTATTCATGGCACTCCAATGTTTTAAAATATGTATAGGTGACAAATTTAATTTTCATGCAAGAAAGTACATATTTTTAACTTTAGTATTAACCTTAATCATGCAAGTAATTGGAGAAAATTTACAAACCCCACCTCTTTTAACTCCTTAGATGAACAAAATCTATCTTCATCAAAGTCAAGCTTTAGAGTAGGTTTACCAATATAGTTTTGCATTATCTCAACTGAATAGTGCAAAATCCAAAATAAATCTATTCATCAAATAGGAAAATTTGATTTTAGTAGCCAAAACTAAATTATCTGGACTGAAATCAAGGAATTCTTGGTGCGAGGGACTACTATATCCACAAAAGAAATTAAAGATCATTGACTTCTAACTCTCCACCAAAATGATGGCCTATCATACTATGAATTACAGAATGGTAAGGAATATGTTAGGAGGAGAGTTTAGGAAGTATGTTTAAAGATCATTTAATTACAATTGAAGGAAGTAAAGTTTTTGTATGCATCAACTATTAGAGAAGAAGCTTGTTAACAATAAGTAGGTCTTCCATTCACATAATTTTACTGTCAAAATCATGGTATAAATCTTTCTTTGCAGATGGATATATTGCAATAATATTTAGATTATATTCAATTACCCAAAAAAATAAAGTACTAAAATATTTTTAAAGTATGCCTGTGAACTGAAAAGCCAAATTGTGACATGGTTTGGTTAACTCTAATGTAGTATTTCTATATTTATGTGTTGTACAATTGTCATTGGTTTAATATTTGCATATTAGGAAGGTTAAAAAAATTTACGTGACATAATTAAGATGAGAAAAAATAGAACACATTTTGGAAAAGTTAAGCATGACCCTTCCTGTTTATCCAGAGTAGTGGAACCAAACAAAATTTAAGTCAATTATGATATAGAATTTCTAAAAATTAATGAAATACCCCTTGTTTTAATTAATTATGCCATATTCATTCAGAACAATTGGAAGTTAGTTGTTTTAGACAAAATGTAATTAATTTCATACAATCTAATTATAGTTAGAATGCACAAAAATGCCATAGCTAGTAATAATCGTGAAGAAGTTAAAAAGTAATTATCTTACATATGTGTGCGCAAAAAAATTTCAAGTTTTGCAGAATTTAACAAGGCAAGAAAAATAATGACAAATATAATTTATTTATATCAAAAAAGAACATGTTACAATTTCTAAAATTTCCTCTGATTCTTCTTTTAAATTGTTGACTCGAGAGCCTCACGACTTGATCTCGAAATTTTATATGATCGAGGTTACAGCTTGATCTCGAATTTAGAATTGATCGAGGTATTCGCAGCTTAATCTGAAACTTGGAGTTGATCAAGGGATTGACAATTTGAACTCGATCTTGGAGTTGATCGAGTCTCACAATTTAATCCCGAATTTAGAGTTGATCGAAGGTTTGACAACTTGATCTCGAATTTGGAGTTGATCGAGAGTCTCACGGCTTGATCTTGAACTTGGAGTTGATCCTGAACTTGGAGTTGATCGAAGGCCTCATAGCTCGAACTTGGAATTGATCGAGGGTTTGACAACTTGATCTCAAGAACTTTGACTCAAGGGCTTGATAGTTTGATTTCGAATCAAACTTTGATTTCTTCAACTCTGGATATGGAAAATTTGAAGAACAGGCTGGACAGTTTGAGCTTGAACTTTGACTCGAAGGCTTAACAACTTGATCTCAAGTTAAACTTTGACTTCTTCAACTTTTGATATGGAAGACTTAAAGAATACTAGAAAAAAAATTTCAAGTCTTGATATATAGAAGACTTGAAGTGAGAATTGAAAGACTCTATAGAGAATTTAGTGAGCTCTTAAACCTTGTAAAATGGTTCTAAGAATGTGTCCTGTATGCCTAGGGGTGACTCCCTATTTATACATATAAGATGCGAAGGGTTGGAGTGATTTGACATAATCTAATTCCTAACTTTCTCGTAAGAAACATAAAGTGTAAAACAATTACACTACCCAAGCATCATCTTTATCTTTTAAAGAGATAAAATTACAAGAGAACTAGTCTCCCTAAAATGATATTATCTCCTATAGTAATGATGTACAAATATATAAAGAATTTAATTACTTATAATACTATCCCTTTGTTTATTTATTATTTTTAAATAAAAAGATAAATATTAAGGTATACATCTCTATGACATGATGCAATTTAATTAGGATATCACTTTAAAATGGTAATGTAGGAATTTCAATTCTATTAAAATTTCGTTACCTACTAATGCTCCCTTGAGACTTGTTCATGAAAGTAGAATTTGAACATGAAAGTGAATGGGTTTCGAAACACAAACTTGTCCATATATTTGCAACGCACTTGTCCAAAGGAATCGAGCGAGAGAATTTTTATTATTATTATTATTATTTTGATATGGTATGACTGAACTTGGAATTAAGTTCCAAACTGCCTATGTACCTTTTGGGAATCAAGTCAAACGTAACTCAATTAAACATATGAGATAGTTTTTACTTGTGCCAAGAAGTCTCAGATTTGAGATATGTAGACACATACATTGAACTCACGAACATTTCGTTTCTTTTATAACTAGTAGNTCCGTCAAAATTTGGAATAATGTCAAGAAACAAAAATTTAGGGGACAAAGTAATCAAAACATTAGTTCAGGGAACAATTTAGTAAGTGGCGATAAGTTTAGGGAATAAAGTGATTCAACAAATTAGTTCAAGATACAATAAGAGTCTTGCACGTAGAATGAATGACCCATTTTTTGAAAATAGAAGTGCAATTATTATTTTTTTGATGAGTAAATAGTTTATTTTACATAAGAAAAAATATTATTAGTTCGAAAGTAACTATTAAATATACTAAAGCCAAAATTAAAAATTTCTCCTGAACATATCCCACTATGCTATCTTTGTTGATACACTTGCCAGCAACTTCAGAAGCTGCCAAGTGTCAGAACAATTAGTAACATACAAAGTCCTTCCCTATAAGTTTCTTTGTCTGCACCCGGCGTGCATATAGATAGTGAGAAAATAAAAATAAAAATTTCTTACAAGCCAAGTCCTGCACTTAATTATCTTGTTTTTATTTAGTGTAAAATCCTATAACACTAACAAGATTAAATCAAGCCGACATCCCCGAAACCAATAAATGAAGCACTCTACAAATTCCAAGAATTAAAGACTCTTCTGGGACAGTAACTCTCTTGTGGGTTCAAACAAACACTTGTCCGTACAATAGCCACCCGTGGCAATTGATGCAATTCTCATCAACACTTGTTAGCTTCCTGAGACGACAGGTAAACTCAAAATTTACGTACGTGTCTGTTTACCGGGCTGTCTGCATGCAACACCGAGTTGGTTAAGTAAAAAAGATTACTTTTTCCTTTGCCAAATGTTAATTTTACTGAAATTTAATTTCTTTAGCTGAAGTTTGTTTCTGAGGAGATAACTATCTGTGGGTTCTTTTTCTTATTTTTACTGTTTCTTGATCAGTGATTTGAGTTCCAAACCAAAGAGAAAAAAGATAGGTTCAAGATGAAGGTTTGTTTTTCCATGCATGTAATTCTTTGTTTTTTCATTTGTTAGACATTGTTTGTTTAGTGCAATTGAAAAATGGTCAATCTCAAAATAAATAATTATGGACTATTTGTTGCTATGTTATTAGACTGTGATGGAGGATTTCAAGGTGAGTACGTTAAACTGTTTCTTTCTGCTTGTTATTCTTTCTACCATTTTTTTTTGGTGCAAATTAATGGTTGTTTTCTGTAGAGAAAATAAAGAATAAAGGGGTAAATAATCAATGGAAAAATCAATAAGTTTAGTGGTGCAAACTGCAATTTTTGTCTAGTACGGTGTCAAGTACTAATGTGTAATTCTTGCTTGGGAGAAGAAGTGAGAGAAGTACAGAAGCTTTTTCAGTTCCTACTTCCTATTATTTATATATTTTACAATTAAAATTCACATGCTAAGGCGTTTGTTTTCATTAATTCGAAAATTAGCAAATTAAGTAGCCAAATTTTGGTCTAAGCTACTAGGGGAAACTTGTATATATATTGGATTTAATTGCACCTGTGGCATTGCTAAAAAGTGTAAAGAGTGTGTGTGTGTAAGTGGAGGTGAATAATTAAGCTACGCTTCCAACCACAAGGATAACACAAATGAAGGAGAAAAGGGATGATATAGGATACTATCAAGAAATTTCTTGCTGGGAAATGCTCAAATCAACTAGACGAGGACTATAGATGCTCCAAAGTGGATATTTCCAAATTGTAAAATTTCTTGAAAACAACCAATAATTGTGGATGATCTTGTTCTGTGTAGATGTAGCATGCGTAAATAAAAGTTGGTTGGCTGTAGAAAAGATTTTTCTAGTTAATTTATATGGTTTATCTTTATAAACATCAAGGTTCATGAGACAAGATCTCATGCACATCAACCTGGTGAGGAGGAGAGGATGGTAACAAGGAAACAGAAGGCTGAGAGCAAAGGGCACGAGGCAGAGCAGTCGCCAAAGAAGGCGAAATCTGAGAATGACAATGACCAGAACCATGGGAAATCAACTTCTGAGATAGCCGCAGATTTCGAGAAGTTTTGTAAAGCTACAAGTTACTTTGAGACTGGAACATTTGTCGATTGAACAAATGCGTGAAATTCTTGAAGCCAATGGCCAGGATCCGTCTGGTTCGGATGATGCTGTTGTCCCTAAATGGTCGGCAAACTTCCATTTCATGCATACTAAATGATACTCGGACTAGATTTTTTCATCATTCATTTATGCTCAACTATTCCAGAACTGTAGTTTTTGGAAGTAGCAGAGTATATGACAATAACATTTGTGCATTAAGGTCGAGAGTTCAAAGAATTCATGCTAAAGTAGTCTGGCGGTGGTTTCTTGACCTTAATTCTTTTTGTTTCTTCCCTTTCGGTAAGCAGCCAGGACATTCTCTTTTATGGTTCACTTGATAACTGTCCAGTTTGTGGTGGCTCATTGGAATGCAATGGTAAGGAGTATTTCTGCACGGGGGAATATAGTGAGTGGTCAAGTTGCACCTTTTCCGCTAAGGATCCCCCAAGAAGGGATGAGCCTCTCAAGATACCTGAATCTCTTGAGAAGTCTCCCGTAGTTTCTGATGTAATTCACAAACCTTGTTCTGTTGTTTCTCAGTTAGATGAGTTAAAAGTTTAGAATCCATTTGCATCAATTTCTGACATCTCTACTTGGTGATTTAGTTGATAAAGAACATCAAGATCCAAAAAGCCGCCCTCAAAGGGAGTTGGTTTTGACTGATAAACCATTTATAGGCATGCTCATTTCTTTGTCAGGCCGTCTTATGAACCCATTTTCTTATTGATGTTGTTTTGGTGAGCTAAACTAGTAGTATATAGCTTTTAAGACGTTTCTGATTTGAGTGTTTTCATTTTCCAGCAACACTGGAAATCAAAAATTGAGAAGCACGGGGGAAACGTTGCCAATCATGTTATTGGTATGGATACACAGTCCATCTATTCTGTAAATAGTATCTTGTATCAGCTTCACTTAGTTGGAACTATGAAATTTCAGGAGTTACTTGTGTAGTTACATCTCCTGCTGAGCGAGAGCGTGGTGGCTCCAGCAAACTTGGCTGAAGCAATGTAAGTAGTGCTTTGTTCCTTAAGCTGACAAGTACACTGAATTTTGAATTTCGAATTTCTGCACTATCTGAGGTTACTCGTTAAGTCACTGGATGCGGTTCTTTTATTGATATTTTCACCAGTGAGAGGGGTATACCCGTTGTAAGAGAAGCTTGGTTGACTGATAGCATTGAGAAAAAAGAAGCACAACCACTGGATGCTTATGACATTGTGAGTGATCTGGCGGTAGCCGGCAGGGGCATTCCTTTAGACAAGCAGGAACCAAGCGAAGAGGCACTGGAGACCATTGCAGCTGAGGTTTCTGTGTCAATTTAGAGAAAATGTTGAAACTTTTGATGCACATGTACCGCTGTATGTGAACTTTGTGAACTTGCAATGACATTTAATGTATCCTCTGCAGCTAAAGGTTTATGGAAAAAGGGGTGTCCATAAGGATACAAAGTTGCAAGATGAGGGTGGCAAAATATTTGAGAAGGACGGAATACTCTAACATCAAGTTGCAATTGTGCTTTCACTCTTTACAATCAAAAACGAGGAAACAAGTATTGCTCAAACTTTTCGCAGTGTTTACAGTTATGTGATTTTGTTTCTGTATAGGCATCAACTGATTAATCTAGTTAATGCAGCTTCCATATTATGCAACTGATCCTGGTACCTGAGAACCGATCGCATATGTATCAGAAAAAAGGGAGAATTGGTGATGATGCTAGGGCAGATGATCAGCTAGAGGAATGGGAAAACATTGATAATGCTGTTAAAGAATTTGTTAGTCTTTTTGAAGAGCTGACTGGGAATGAGTTTGAGCCCTGGGAAAGAGAGAAGAAATTTGAGAAGAAGCCGAATAAGTTATATCCTCTTGACATGGTATGAACCAATTCTTATCATAAACAAGCTAAGATATTTTCAATGGGGATTGTACGTCACCACAGATTCATGTTTGCTTTTATTTTTGTTAATGAGAATAGGACGATGGGGTGGAAGTTAGGCATGGGGGACGGATTCAAACACGTACATCACCACAGATTCATGTTTGCTTACATTTTTGTTAATGAGAATAGGACGATGGGGTGGAAGTTAGGCATGGGGGACTTGGCTTTAGGCAGCTTGGAGTAGCAGCTGTACACAGTAAGCTTGATCCAATGGTGGCAAATTTCATGAAAGTTCTGTGCAGTCAAGAGATTTACAGGTAGAGTCTCTTGTGGATTTAGAGTCGCTCTTTCTTTTAAATTCCTGGAGGACAATTGTAAATTTTACTCCCATCATCTCAGGTATGCTTTGATGGAGATGGGTCTAGATTACCCTGAATTTCCAGTGGGAATGCTCTCTGATGTGCATTTGCATCGATGTATGGCTCAGTGCTTATGTCCAAGTGCATAGACAACTAGAACACTATGGCAAAGTAAAATTATCTTCATTTTGCAGGTGAGAATGTCCTCCTAGGATTTGTAGAAAAACTAAAGTCCATGAGGGAGACAGGACCAAAGGCTAAGGCCTTGTGGGATGATTTCCTTTCATATCTGCCAATGATGGTTTACACTTCTGCCCTCAACAAGGCCTTCTACATTTCATGACTTTGGTGATGTTGCGGATCATGTGAGTGAATTTATTCTCTAGGAAGCTTTCTTAGAGATGTTGGCACTTGGCAATGTATATAAATTCCGCTGAATCCTTGGTGCAACAATGTAGGGTGCAGCAGGATTTGAAACTGTCAGAGACATTACCGTGGCTTCCCATGTCATAGGTGATATGTCTGGTGGTACCGTTGATGATCCTCTCTTTGATCATTATAAGAAGCTGGGATGTTCTATTTCTGCTATTGACAAAGATTCAAGTGACTACAAAATGATAGTAAATTATCTTGAGAAGACTTATGAACCACACAAAGTTGGAGAAGTTGTAAGACCGACTTATTTCATTCAATGTAATAATCTAGATAGTTCAGGGGCATTAAAGCAAATAACCGATTGTCTCGTGGATTTTCTCTCTCCAGAGCTACGGGGTTTCAATTGAGAACATCTCTGACGAGGTTGAACCGAGTGCATGCCCTTCTATTGATGAAATCAAAAACTTACCAAACAAAATGCTCCTGTGGTGTGGTAAAGCTTAATTTCTTGCTTTCCTTTGCTGTGTCTATCTCATGAGTTTGAAGTTGCTCCTCTTTAAGGTTCTCCCATAGCTCATACAATTTAAATCGTATGTAAGGTTCTCGTAGCTCAAATCTACTTAGGCACTTGCAAAAAGGCTTCTTGCCTGCAGTATGCTCACTGCCTGTTCCCGGTTATATGGTAAGAAAGTCTGTTCTGATGTTTGCTCACATAAAGGTTTATTCTTCTAGATGCTCATTTATTTCTTGACAGTTTGGCAGGGCCATCGTCTGCTCTGATGCTGCAGCAGAAGCTGCTAGATATGGTTTTACAGCTGTCGACAGTCCAGATGGCTTTCTAGTGCTGGCTGTTGCAGCTTTAGGGGAGCAGATTACCGAAACTAGTAGCCCTCCAGAGGTATATGAAGTTGTTTCTCTATGTTCGTTTACTAGAAACACATGCTTACCTGTATGTGATTTTTATCTTGTCTTTCGCTTCGATGACCAGGATACCAAGTCCCTGGAAGAGAAGAAGATTGGGGTAAAAGGTCTGGGTAAAAAGAAAACGGACGAATCAGACCACTTCGTGTGGAAGGATGACATCAAAGTGCCTTGTGGGCGCCTAATTCCCTCAGAACACAAAGATAGTCTTCTCGATTACAATGAATATGCTGTTTATGATCCACAACAGGTGAAAATTTTCATATGGTATGGTTAAAATTTCGTATGGAGTCAGGCAGGTAGATGAAGAATAAGCAACTAAGCTCTCTTCCTTTGACTTCTTTTTTTGTTAGTTAAGCATAAGGTTCTTGGTGGGGGTCAAGTATGAAGAACAGGATGTTGTTTACGATGTAGAAGAGTATAGCAAGTAAAGGAAAGCAACTTTTTTGGTAAAGAATGTTTGAAGTAATAGGAGGCAGAGAGGGGTTGTATATAAATCTTTACCATGGCCCTTCTCTTTGTACAAACTAGGAAGGGATGTTCAGAAAGTTGTTACTTCTGTTGGTTATGGTAGTTTGCTTGCCATAATCATCTCAAAATATCTAAACAGTAGTATGTAAAGTGTTAGACGTTGTGTGCTTGTGTTCCTGTGATGATCTGGTGTGAGGTGAACACCATGTTTCCTGTTAAGTTATTTTAGCTAATGGGGAAAATGAACCAAAATGGTCTTCTACCAAGTGCTGCCGCATCATTAGCGGTGGTAGAGCAACTGGCAGAGACATGTAGAGCACTTGTTAGCTGTACTGATGAGCTGTTGGAAATATTTCTCCTAAAGAAGCAAACACGGTGCTTAATGAAATTGACTTGCTTATACCGTGAGTCTACTTATCTAGGGTTCAGATTTCTGAAGTGAACAAAACAACAAAGAAGATAACTTTCTCCGCAAAGCCATTTCTCATTCTCATCCTCATTCTGCATGATAAATCTAGCTTCCCGACAAGAATTAGATTAGCATGAATTTGTCCAAGTTCTCTGGATTTTCCAGGACACTGAAGATTGCCGTGCAAGTATTTCAAGTGTCCTGGGTACTTTCCAAGAAATAAGATGTGAAAGCAACTAATTCTGAAGAGAAAAATCATAGTATTAAGAAACCAAGAAATAAGATGTGAAAGCAACTAATTCTGAAGAGAAAAATCATAGTATTAAGAAACAAGTTCCGAAATTGAGCAATTTGTTTATCAGTATAATCAACACCAACTCCATGTAGACAAAATCTCCTAATGATCTAATCTCCATATGATCTATGCCTCTGGAAAAGGAACAAAAAGTATTTAAATGATCTATCTGGAAAAGGAACAAAAAATAGTTACTAAACGCTGTCTTGTGTAATTTAAACATAACCGCGTCATGAAACTGTAATTCACCAGTGTCAACATGCAGCAGCATGGTTGTGCAGAGACTGGTAAACTACCCAATGATTAGGGGTGGTGTTCATGAATTGGGTACTCAGTCTATGTGAGATAAAAAAAAGTACCCGAACTTCATTGATCGGGTCAAAAAAATTCCGACCCTCTACCCGATCCATACAAAACGAATACCCGACCTACCGGTTACCCGCAAAGGTGGGTCGGGTTGATCGGGTACCCAACCCTCACTAGCAACAAAACATAAATTTAAAACAATGATAGTTAGGCAAGTTAATTTCACAATTAAGTCAACAACAATTAAGTCTAAGTCACAAAATACATCCCAATATTACATTCCATTGGCAACAAACTAACAAGTAGCAACAAGCCAATAGCAACAACAATTAAATCACAAAATACATCTCAATAGACGAAAGTGCGGGGAATGAAGATGCGAAGAAGAGGAAGGAAAGAGATGATTGAGGAGGAAGAGGAAGGGAAGACAATGAGTTGAAAAAGAGGATGTGAGGGACTGCTAATAACCTTAATAAGTATTAATTTCTAATGAAACCTTTTTAATCAAATTTACAAAATTACCCTTGAGATGGATCGGGTTGGATACCCGACGGGTCACAAAAATGTGACCCGCTACCCAACGGTACCTATTTTCCCGGTTCGATTGCATCGGATTAACAGGTTTTTCGGATAGGCGGGTCAGGATGAACAACCTTCCAATGATATAGTTTTCAATTCATATTTCTTGAAACATATATTCTGATGACATGAAAAATGCTGAGATAGCATAATTAAGTTGACATACACATAATACAGGCAACACTGAGATAGCATAATTAAGTCGACATACACATAATAGAGGTATACCAACAGAGCAGTGTGTAGTTTCATTGGCGAGACTCAAGTTCAACAAAAGCATATGTTCCTAACGAAATTACAAAGTCATCCTAAAACCTGAATGTGAGGTTAAATCAGTAACAGAAACTTCAGGAGCCAAGTATCCAATAGGATGCTATAGAATTCATTGTAATCAGATTAGCAGTTAAGAACCCACAGAATGTACGACATACTAATATGTGAAAATCACCAGATGCCAGTTAATTGGGAACATAATTGAAACAATCAGTTTGCATTCCATTCAATTTTACTGCTACAACTTACAATTGACACCAAAAGTTCTTGGGCTGGCATTTGCCTGATTTTCAAAAAACAATTGTGGTAATTTCTGTTCTCTTCTATCATGTGGAATAGTACTTAGGTGAAACAATAAACTCAACAAAACATCAGCCAATTACAGAGCTAAATTTATCAAAAAAGACAATGTCATTGATAGATAGTAACAGGAGGGAACTTGAATTTGTCTGAGATGAATGGTATTACCTTTGGTCTCGCCACCAAATCTCGATAGAAATCATACTCCGCCTCATAATCATGTAAACTCAACTCGGTTTTCTGATTAGTATGGTAATGATGCTTGGTACCAGCTGATTTTCCAAACCCGAAGATGCTAACGTTGTCACAAACCCCCACAGCAAGCATTACAGCTTGCATACCCGAAGAGTAATGAAAATTAGCCCCATCATGAACAGGCCCCCATTCCTCAACATTATGATAAAACGCCCTTCCCTGTTATCTCAACAAACTGTTTCAGCGAATAGTACTTAACAACCCTGGCACACAACACATCAAACCGCGCATCAGTAACAATCAGAGGCGCTTTATGTGAAGTATTACACACCAAGTAATCAAAGAAATGTGCGGGCTGGCAAATGTACATAACAATAGGCACATTAGCCCCGTAAGGATGGCAAAAACAACCATCCCTCCTCGCACAAAAGTGTAATACATTGCTATTCACAAAAGAAATGCTAGTTTTCTTCCCAACACTCCTCTCAAAATTCCCCGTTCTCGCATTATTCAACCGAATAACAACCTCATGGCTATCAATCAACTTCCCATTCTCACTCTTCAGCAAAATTCCACTATTTCCAACTACAGCACAAGACTTGTACTTTCTCCCCAACCCTTTCGTTTCCCCACCATTTTTATCCATCAAATCCTTAACCAAACTCTCCAAATCCAACATAAAATCCGACTGATCAAACCTCCTATTTCTAGACCATGTTAATCCTGTAAAAGCCTCCGAAAACTCAACCACAGCTTATAAAACTCCGGTGACCGGGGCCGCACCGGTAAACCCCTAGCTGACTTAGCTCTAACATCAATCCGATATCTCCCTGATGACAAAAACGATCTCTGACGACCCGAGTTCCCAAAATTCCCCTCTAACAACTCCTCAATCTCCTTCTTCAACTTAGCCTCACCAACATCAATCGAAGCATATTTCAAAAGGGTCTCATTAATTACTCGAAATTTCGCAATTTCCACAAAAGGGGTCTCGTTTTTCAGCTGAATGGATCCATATTTAAGGGATAATCTGAAGGAAAGCAGTCCCACTATCACCATCAAGAACAGTATTATGCTGAATAAATGGCGTATATTTCGCTTCATTGGGTCGTCGAAAATGCTGCAGTTTAGCTCAAAAAGGAAGAGATCTAATACTAATTTGTATTACTAAGGAAAATGGGTAATAATTTGCAAGAATTTGGAGAAAATAAGGATGTTTCGAAAATCTGATTCATGTTGTAAGAAAACAAAGAAACAATATTGAGAGTTGTATAGTACAGTAGAATTACCAATAATCAAAACTCAAAAACAAAACAAGCGTACCTTAAGCAGAGTATAATATGGCATCTAATCCAAGGTTTGAAACCATGTGTTTGGGAAGGGAATTATATAATACTATATTAATATTATGATGAATGGGAATGGGAGAAGCAAGAAGACAAGGACGGCAGGTTTTGGTTTGGGGTGGTAGGTTGGATGGTTTGGTTTGCTTTGGTTGGGTGGTATTTTTTATATGATTGTGAAAAATTCTTTAAAACAAAAAATTAAAAATTAAAAATTGTTCTTTTATGTTTTAAATAATTATATAATATAATATTATAAATTTTAAAAATTTTAAAAATTTATATTATATAAATTTTTAAAATTAATAGATTTTAAATAGAATTGTAAAATTTTCCTATGATTGATTGGTTGGTTCGTTGGTGATAAAACTTGGGAATTAGGTGAATGAAGTGTGTTGGATGGACCGGGTTGGTTGGATCATATTTTTTGTGTGTTATGTGTGTTTAGTGCGTGTTTCTTGGGTGTAATTGTGACTACGAATACTGTTTTATCCAAAAGTCATTTTGGATGATATCTGATAAAAATTAGATGCTTCTTTTAGAAAAGTCAAGTCTTTTCCAGACAAGAATAATCTCCACTTCCATTGACATGTTTGTCATGCTTATTCAATGTCAATTTTTATTCGGATGCCATTTGATTTGTTTCACATACCATTAATTTAAATTGGATTTGATTTACTTGAATACACCTTATATGACGGGAGAAAAAAATAAGATTATCGGGACAATTATGACAATTATAAATGAGTTGTAATCATTATGTTTAATTATAAGGAGCGGGATTAAAGTGGTATATATGACAAGTATTGATTGTTCATCCAAACAAGACTTTTGTTGGGCTTATCCGAAACTGTTCTTTTTTTAGCAAAAATATCTTATCTAAGCTCTTGAATGTGTAAGAAGTAAAAATAGAAAAAAGGAAACCGTAAGTTACTACTAGCAATAATGTAGCATCTATTTTTAAAAATAACTCAGCCAATGTTGGTTCCATCTTATTTTCAGGGAAGAGAGAGAAATATGTTGGTTTCTAATTCGCGTTTTAAGCAATGTTTAAAAACTCAAAATTGGAACTCGACTAGAAAGATTAATGAATCAAGTATATTCAAAAACTTGAAGTTTTACCAAATTAAAAATTAAAAACTCGAAATTATAAGTCATATGCAATTTATTATTTTATTTATTAAAAATAAAATTAAGCTAACAATTAGGTTGAGCATTTAAAATTTTATGTTTCATACATGGTCCTTTTACATATTATTTATTGTTAATTAAAAAAATTTAAGTTTCAAAAATTTCGTTAATAACTTATTTTTTAATTTTTAAATATTAAATAAACTCAACTCAACAAAGACTAATGATTATTCGTTGAGTTTAATCTGAAACTCATATTCATCGAATTTTTCTCACCTATCATTAATTACATTGAGTTGAATCAATAAGACATAACTTGGCCGAATTTTTCCAACTTTTTAAACTATAGTTTAGACCAGAAGAAGTCAGGTAGTTAAGTTCTCTCAATTAAAAGAAGATGTTTATTTGACCCTCCTTTTAAGAAAAATCATTATTGATCCTAATTGATTTGATATCGAGGAACGTAGTTGTTATTTAGTAATATCATGTAAAATTTCGATTTGTATACTTTCTGTGTATGCATGGGGTAATGGGGGAATTTGGGGTCAACTATAATTCTCCCTTCATTTCATTTATTTTGTCACTAATTAATTCTTTTGATAAAACTGATCAACTTTGTAGTGAAAAAGTCATGTAAATTTATTTAATTTTTAATTAATTTTTTTGAACAAAAATAAAATTTATATCAAATGTTAACACATATAAAATTAAAATTTTAAAAAGTTAAAAGAAATATATACTTAGTATAAAAGATGATGCTAGTTTCATGTTAAACTGGTGAGTTTTTTGGTATCCCTCCGGCTCCTGATTCAACAGTCATATTACTTAACTTATGTGACTTTTTTTTTTTAAATCTCAAGATCCATATGTAGAGTCATGGATTAGATACATGTAAAGATTCTTTAAGTAGTTGTGTACTCGTTAACTTCTACAAAAACCTATTATTTGAAAAAAAAAATTCTAATTTTATTTTTATTAACATATATTTTTATATGTCAACCATCATGTAACTTAAATTCAATATAATAATCACTATAATTACGTATAAATATTATACTAATATCATATAAGGTGTAAATATTAATAACATACGTTAATATAAGATCATGTAATATGATTTATAGACGCTAATTTAATAACTAATAACATAAGCATCTGCTTATGAGCCACTCCCAATATAATCATATATTAGAATATGACAATGGTTGGTGTGTGAAATGTTTCAAGAAAAAATGAAATAAAAAAAAAAAACTTATTTTTAATTATTGAATTCGATAATTGATTAATTGAATTTAAAATTAAGATCTTTAGTCATAAATTTGATTAACCACTTTTATCCAAAATCAAAATTAATCAAACTTAATTCATAATTTGATAAAAATTAAATTCAATAAACGAATTCTTACTCACCTGCGGAGCTCTAAGTTGAGCCTATTCCCAGATTTAAATGCAATGCAATGATTAATTAAAGGAAAAATTACAGTTTTAGTCCTTAAACTATAGATAGTGATTAAAACTAATCATTAATTTATGTGAAATTGTAATTTTGGTCCCCAAATTATCAATTATGCACAAAAATAGGACAAATGACGGAAAAGTCCAAAATCCTAACAGTTCGTGAATCTTTCAAATTCATTTGATCATTTTCTACATTCGAGAATCCCTTCTCTTCTTCCACTCCGTTATGTATATTTTCAGACAAACCGATTACAATACCGAAACACGTATGGGCTCGGAGAAAGGGTTTCCTAAAAGGTTCTGTCAAAATTCAGGCAATTATTTGCAAAATTAATCACCAGTCTTCATGAATTTTAGGTAAATAGGACCTCATTCTGAAATGGCTTATCAGATTATAAATGAGTTAAACTAATATTATTTAATCCATATATTAAATAGTACAACAATAACATCTTAATATAATTACACCAATGCCTTCTGGTTCTTTTTCTAAGAATAATTAATGTGAAAAAAATGTTCAAAATTTTTAAAGAAAAGAAAAATAAAAAGAGGTTAATAACTATATAATAGACTAATACAGTGGATGTCATAGAGCAAAATAAGGGCTGTTTCCTAATAAGGAACTTGCACTCAAATTTTATTAGTTTAATTCATAAATCACATTCATAACTAATATAGGCACTTTGTATTAGAAAAAGATAACTACTGTCACCCCTAGAAACACAATGAATTACAATTGTAGGATTGTATAAAGGTCAAAGTCAAAATTCTTCGACGAGTTCTTAAAATAAAGGGAAATTAATCAATTTTTATCATTAGAAATGACAAAAAATAAAAAAATTGGAACTTACAGTAGAGAAAAGGTGAAAAAAAAAGTAGAAAAATATGAGAGCCGCACTATTTAATATATGAATTGAATAGCATTTGTTTAAATTATTTATAGTTTCGCAAAACATATCGAGTCGTTAAACTAAAATCCACAGTATCGTAAACATAGGGGACCAATTTCACATAGAGGTGATGAAGTTTGACAAAACCTTTTTAAGCTAACGGTCATGTACACTGCACGTGATCAAGACAGTTAGATATTTAGACATTTCCTTTATTTGTCCTGATAGTTTAGGGATCAAAACTGTAATTTCATATAGATTGATGACCAATTTTCAGCATTACCTATAATTTGTGGACCAAAACTGCAATTCTCCCTAAATTTGAATTGGAATCACTTTTTACACGTAAAATTTGGATAAGAATTCTCACAGTTCTCTTATTTCCAGAAACTATAACGGATTGCTCGACTTTAACTTGACCTTAATTCGTAAATTTTGGTACGTAAATGTCCCAATTTCTTCAATTAGAACTTGAACGGATTAAAATTAGGATATCAACCACAATAAATGGAATAAAATTACAATTTTTTTCTTTAATCCATGTATTGCTACTTGTTCGTGTCAAATTAACGTGTCACGCAAATCAATCCAAAGAGATAAAAACCAAAAATGAAAAAATGAAACAGGCTATTAGCTATAATTAAGTATAAATTAATCATTCCCTAACCATTTACTTTAGACTCTTTATTTCGTTCCACCCTATATCCCATTTTTTGTAATACTCTCCGTTTCATTTTAATTGTGATTTTAGGTTAGTGTATGAAAATTTAAAAAATTGTTAAATTATATTAATTTTAAACAAATATAGTTTAAAGAGACGAAATTATCCTTCTATACTAATATTCTTCAAATAATAATTTTCTTTCTCCATAATATGTCATAGGGAAATTCTACAGTTCCGTTGAGAGAATCGTTCTTTTGACTTTAAGGAATTATACAGTACAAATTTTTAAACCACACAGTGTTATACTGTACAAACCTTTAAAGTACAAAGACATAATTTTCTAAAAGAGATTGTAGAATTTTCTTATGTCATTAAAGTGAAAGTTGAAATTAAAAAAATTAATTATTATTTTTTTAAATTTCTAAAACAAGAAATAATTTAATAAGAGACAGAACACAAATAAATTATTTAAAATGATAAATAAATTACGAATACTAGTTGGTGTTATATAGAAAAATGCCGCTAAGGGTTGAATTGACTAGACAATTGACTATATGTTTTAAGTCCCGATTTAATCGAGGCCACCTTCCATACGCTAAACGTTTGCTTGAGTGACTCAAAAAAGTGGAGCATTAATACATAAGAATAAATTATAAGAGAATTCTATAATTTTTTTATGAATTATTTTTTTAATTTTAAAAATTTATACAATATAAATTTTTTAAATATATAATATTAT
The DNA here is from genome assembly GCA_025175665.1 of Cinchona pubescens. Taxonomy (NCBI): domain Eukaryota; kingdom Viridiplantae; phylum Streptophyta; class Magnoliopsida; order Gentianales; family Rubiaceae; genus Cinchona; species Cinchona pubescens. Next base: position 2,217,932 of record JANKKI010000026.1, on the reverse strand, counting down.
ATTATACAAGAAGTCAAAATACAAAAAAATAATAATTTCTTAAAAAGAATCATAAAATTTATGGACTATGTCTTACCTTAATTTGTGGTTCCTAAAATAAATTATTTGTTGGGTAGGTGTTACCAAAACTTGTAGTGTAGGCTGTAGCCCTGCAAAAAATAAAATAAATCGATCCCCTTAGGTCTCGGATCAGGTCAACTAGGGAAATCTCTTCTCCATTTTTAATCCGTTTATTATTATTATTATTTTGAAGGAGGGGGAGATGAATTCTTTTTTGTGGCCAGTTAACAAAAAAAGAAAAAGATTTTCTCTCACAATAATGGTAGCTACTCTAGTTCTATTTTTGGAACAACAAATCACTTAGCGAATTAGATTTTATATCTTGCCCAAAATTGTTTTAAAAAAACAAAAATTAGATTTCATGATTTCAAAAATTACAGGAAAGCCTTTATTTGTTGAGGCAATTCTCGATCTTAAAATACGATCTCTTGCTTCTTTTTTTAAAAAAAATGTATTGGGGAATCAATATTTGTCATTGTTACTTGTGGCGACCGGCGGATATGACACACCACCATTGGTTTTTACTTCCACAAAAAATTTTGTAAAAATATTTATCTGCAATATTATATCATCATTTAAATATATCAAGAAATATTCTTTTACCAGAAAAAATTGTGGGTAAAATTTATTTTGGTCATTGAGCAATTATTTAACATTTAGTAATTGTTCAAAAACCAATGAAAGGCTTCCATTTGGATAAAACATGATCCCCCAATTTGTAATAAAGTGGGCTACCATGTACAAATGGTTCTCTCCCATTTGAGTAACTATTATGATGTCATTAGTTGCTCAATAACTACTAATATAAACCTTCTCAGAATTAGGAAGGACTAATTTCATTTTGTGCTGCTCAACTAATACCCAATTCTCATTTTGTACTTTTAATTTTAGTTTTGAATACTTTACATCACCAACTCTTAAATCTGTTGTATTTCTAATACCGTCAACAAACTTAATAGAATCTTTGCTCTTGCATCGAAAATATTTTGGCAATATTGTTGTACATTTGTTAAATTTGTTGTACACATGAATTGCAACAGTGTTAAAAATTAGACTAAAATGAAACAGATTTGAGAGTTGGAGATATAAAAATATTTTAGGATACAAAGTGAAAATCAAATATAAATTAAGAGGTGTAAAATAAAATTAATCTAATTAAGAAACATATATATGAATCTCTCTAGATTTCCTTTCCAAGCTACGTCGAGATTCTATTTGGTGGTGGATTTAAAAAAGAAATTTTTATATGGAATCGATTTATGATAAATGAGATAAATTTTTTAATTTAATTCATTCACGTTAATCTAAATTATTAAATAAACTTTTTTAAAATGATGTGAATGAATGTAAATTAAAGAATTATTTTAATTACGATAAATAAGATTCATATAAAAATTTCTGATTTAAGTACAAATGATTACCTTCGCTAGATTAGCCAAGTTGCCTACACTCAAGTCCAATTGGATCAATTGTTAATTAAGTTTATCAAACCAATTTCTCCTTTAACAGCATCAAGACGTGTGGTTTTCGGCGCATGTTATACTATACGGACATTTGAAATATATTATAACGGTACAGCTTTTTGAAGGGAAAATAATTTTATTAGTGCCTTAATTTTATATTTGTATTTTTTTTTTAATTCTTCATATTTAAAATGATGTATTTTAGTTCCTAATAAAATTAAAATTTACCATGATTTTGGTTCATTGATATAATTATCGGTATATTTTACCTTAAAATACTCATATGTGTATGGATTATTATATTTTTTATGGACAAAATTGACAGTACACAAATTTTAAATATTAAACGATACTACCTAAAACCCCCATTACCACTACCCAAAACCCTCACCTACCATCACTACCCCTATTCCTCACTATCCAAAATTCTCACCTACCATCACTACCCCTATTCCTCTCCCTTGCAGCTTTTCTCTACCAATTCTATTCCAACGGTTGCAATTCTCTTCTTTTTGGGATAATTTATTATTTAAAATTATGTATTGTTAATTTTGCACTTGAATATATTACATTTTATATACATGTGAGTATTTCACATCAAAATATACCCGTAATTATGTCGAGAGACCAAAATAATACATTTTAAATTTATGAGAAATTAAAATATATCATTTTAAATATAAAAAATTTAAAAAATATAAATATAAGATGTAATAAACTATTAAGATCAGTTTCCCTTCTTAATGAAACATGTGATATGTTCGTTTCAAAAGTTTATGACGTGATAATTTAATTTGACATAAAGCTAAAAAGGAAACCTTGGACTAACAGAACATCTAAAGGTTTTACATGGAAACCTCACCACCACCTGTTTAGTCAAGGTTTGAGAGCTTGATAGCTTAAGCATGTAGATGATGTGACAATTTAATGCTCATTAGCCTTTAGTGATATTTCTTAGCTGAGTATTATCTGGCAATAGTTTCTTGTTGACATACTACAAGGCCACTTTATGTTGTAAAAGAAATTACACACAAAAAATGTCTGCATTCCGATCATTCTTAGGTGCATTCAGTCCACATTATTTGGATCTTTTTGTCCAAAATAAGTCATTATTTTTATGAGTGATGTTCATTTTAGACCAAAATTATATTATAATGACGTAGATCGAATCCATTTTAAAAATTTCTCCGGCACTCTAAACTAGAGTGCTCCTCCCACTTTCCCTCTTCCCTAGTGCTTGTTATACACATGTTGCGACCTAAAATTTTGGCTTCTCTATAAACCTCCCCAAGAAACAAAGGAACTCACTGATGTCTGGTTGGCAGACCAACCATCTTCCCAAGATCCATCTGTCAGAGTAGAAGTCATTCCAATCTTCTGCATCATCTTAAAGAACGGTGCACTGCCACTCTGCTCTTTCATATGCATTTCTTTCATTTTAGCACAAAATCATATCCAATAACCATTTATTCCAAAACCAGAAATATCTTCCCCACTTTGTGCCACCGCCTACACCTCAAAGAAGAAGGAAAGCAAGAAAAGCATAGCTGGTAGCAGTAAAAGAAGTCTTTTCAATATATATGCTTCCGGCCTAGAAAATAAACAACCCTTTAAAATCTATACCTTAAAGGGCTGGTGAAGTTTGTTGTCCACTTCAGATCAAAAAAAGGACAGCCAAAAAAAGTAGAGATATACACCATCCAAATCTATTCTGGCACACATTATGCTTAAAAGTCAGTGGCTTTCTTACACTAGATCAAAAAATACGCTTCGGGACAATTTTTTATAACTGTAATGAACCCTGGTGTAGATCTATCATGGCTTTCATTATTGATAAGGATTAAAAATCAGCATAATATTATTTTTAAGATGGCAAGAATTTCACTGAAGTTTTTCATATAGATTAGGTTCTGGTGGCATCTCAACAAATAAAGCATCAGTTAAGGTGAGGCTACAATAAAGAAACAAAGCTAAAGTTGAATATCGTTTAAGCCATCTATGATGAGTTTCAGAAAACCTCTATACTAGGGTTGTTAATATCTCCAGATACTATAGATTGTAATGCATATGGGTTGGTATGAATGGTTGATGTTATGATGCCTGTTTTCTTGTCCTTATCCCGAGTCGGTCTAAGAGTCGAGAATCCCATCCTTCTCCCTTCTCGTGGTATTCCGGTGCCCCTAAAAATGGTATCAGAGCCATGACTTTGAATTTTTCTTGTTGATATTTTATGGTAGTAGAGATCTTAAGCTCCCCAATACAACCACCATGAATTCTAAACAAGATAATGATAGACTAAGTAATTGGTTAGACAGAAATCATAGTAGAAAACTAAAGATAAGGAATTTAATATTAAGAAATATAATATTAAGTGTTAAAGACCAGACTTTTTATTTAACTTATTGCATAAGAGAAATATCTGATTTTGAAAGACAGATTTCAGATTAGATTAGCTTATGCTTTAGATGTCTTTGATTTAGAAATAAAATATTATAGACAAGCATTAAAGAAAGTATTAAGAACAAAAACTATATAAATGACAGGACATAGATAGAAAAGTAATTCCAAAGGCTATTCTAGGAGGAGGAACTAATATACCCTTGACATTATATGAAGTACATAATGAAAGACTTACACAAGGAATTTTATATTATGATAAAAATGATGGTAATTTAATTAGTTGTTCTTTGTATGAAACATTTTATATTTTTATTAGCCTCACATAAATTCTATTGAAATTTAAATAATGTAAAATATCTTATGAACAATAGAAATTTTCATAATGTCTTAATACTTAGAATTATTAATCCCTTAGACCAAGAAGCCAAGATGATAATTTTAGAACAAATAGAAAAATTTCTTCAACCACTTCTTTTATTTTTATTTCAGGTTTATAAGAGAGTGGTAGACAAAAATTATAATATAGAATTTTTTACAACAACAAAAGACTTTATAATATTTATAAAGTCAGACAGTCCTATTCCTAGAAGCCCAACCTTTAATAACATTTATTCTATAAGGATTGATAATTAGTATCTTATCCTAAATACTGACTATTATATTAAAAAGTTTATTACCAATGTCTATGTTCCAAGTCTGTCCTTATTTAAATAAGGTTTTCTAGCTTGTGATCTTTTTGTGTAATAAAAGGTTCTTTTTTGTGTTTGTTTTAAATATTTGTTATTTTTATATCTAGGTTTTTCTTGTTTATCATAATATTGAGGAGTATAAATTTGGCTAAAATAATTTAGAAAAAATAGAAAAAAAATAGGCATAGTAGGTATATTCTGCTAAAAAGGGTTTTATGTAATATATTTTTTTAAATTTAATTGTTCTAATTTTATTAATGCATTCTTTTGTTGTTCTATATTTCCAAAATTTTTATATCAAATCTAGATGGACCCAATTCACATAAAGAAGTAGATGAATTAGCAGAAGCAATAAATAAAATAAATTTAGGAACAAAAGAAAAGAAAAAGGTAAGACAACAACCTGCTTGGACATTTTTACAATCTAAACAATAAATGCCTATATTAGGAATAGGAAACTCAGAAGATAGAGAAAGAACTGAGACAATAGCCTAAACTAGAAGAAATAGAGAAGAAAATAATACAAGAAGTACAATAGTAAATAGAATTCAAAAATTCATAAGGCCAAATAGAAATCAAATGAAGAATTAATAAATTTAGGAGAAATTATCGATATAGAAAGAGATATAGAAACTTTTAGAAATAATAGAATAAATATAATTAATTCTAATGCATTATATGAAGCATCAGATCAAACTAGACTTTATAGACATTATAGAGAAGTTCAAGTAAGATGCTTAGAAGGAGACACAGTTCATTTACATTTAGTAACCCAGTGCATCACACAGACAAAGGTTATTAGAAGGAAATTTTAGATTAACCCATTTAGGATTAATTGTAATAGGAATAAAAGCTTTACATAGGACAAATTTAGGAGGAAAAGTTTTATTATTAATTATGGATACTAGAATAAATGATGCACATAAAGCTATTATAGGAGGAACAGAAATAGATATGCAGACAGATATTATATATTATGAGGATAGTATAGGAAGAAAATCTATAAGATTTCTTGATTATATAGAAGCCAGCACAAGTAATAATAATGAAGAAGATGAATAAAGAAATATTAGAAATTTTAAAAATCTTAGAAAAAGACATAGATTTTTATTTAGAAACACAAGATGATATAATTTGGAAAAAATTAGGAAATATTTTAAAAATAAAAATAATAAAAATTTCTGTATTAATTGTACAGGATGTAAAGAAGAATTTGATAATATTAATATAATATTTAAACATGTTATTAATTGTTATAAAAGAAATGATAATTTAATGACAAGACAAAAAATAAAAACAATAGAAAATTTAGAAATAGAAGATGATATGAATTTAGAAGCATATGAATTAAAAGATGAAGAAATAATTAGTCTAATTTCATAATCCACAACCAATACCTTCAAATTTTTCTGGAAATAACCCTATATATACTACTGAAAATATACCTAGAAGAAGAATAGACCCAACAGAAATAGGAAATATTTATACACCACCTTTACAGATAATTCCATACAAACCTATAGGACGTAGAGATCCTATGGAGGCTCCTTATACTCATCAGTATGGAGGACAACCATTTATATTAAATATAACAAACATGGATGTCCTCCATATGATGATTATAAGGTACTGTCTCTTATACACATCTAGATTGTATAAGAGACATTTTGATACAAATAGATGTGCATAAGATACTAGATAAGAATATTTAGACCAATATTTAGGAGAATCAGCCAAGTAGATATGGCTGAATGGAAGGATAAAAATCCTAATGAATTAGCTGAATTAATTTCTTTAGGAACAAATCCTTTTAATTTTGAAAATACAATATCTTTTTCATAACAGATCTAAATACAAATTTTGGATCTGTAGAATAACAAAATTATTCTTTGTTAATAAAATTAGAACAATTAAATTTAAAAAATTGGTATTACATAAAACCCTTTTTAACAGAATATATCTACTATGCCTCACTTAGTGGAAATACTTGGAACATAGACATTGGTAATAAACTTTTTAATAAATTACCAGGAGCTTTAGGATTAGAAATAAGTAAAAGGTTTAAAGAAGAAATAATAGATAAAAGAATGGATACAGGAATAGGAATATCTTTAGGACAAAGAATAATGTTCATAATAAAAATATTAGTAGAAAAATGTACTAATATACAAATAAGTAGACAATTAAAAAATGAAACAAGCTTTTGTAGCCAAATTTATACTCCTCAATATTATGATAAACAAGAAAAACCTAGATATAAAAATAACAAATATTTAAAACAAACACAAAAAAGAAAAAATTATTACACAAAAAAATCACAAGCTAGAAAACCTTATTTAAATAAGGACAGACATGTTAGAAAATATGACCCTAATAGGACATATAAGAAAAAGCTTTATTGTTATACATGTAGCAGTCTAGATCATTTAAATTCAGCCTGTCCTAAAAGAATTAATATAGCAAATAAAAAGACTATATTAGTAAATAATACAGATCAAGATTATCTAGATGTAGATGAAACTCTTAGCGACACAGAAACTATTTATTCTATTGTAAGTTTTGAAGAATTATTAGAAGAACAAAATTTAGAAGAGAAAAATGAAGTAATAGACCAATTTTTAGAACCAAAAGAACCAGATTTAGAAGAATTTATACATGAATTGAAAGGAATAAATTTTATGTTTAAAGCAAAAACTAAAATACCAGAAATAGATTGTGACCATAATTGGCAAAAGAATAAAGGATTAGATTCAAAACCTTGTTTATTTTGTGACTGGTACCCAGCTAGAAATAAAAGAAGTAAATGTAATTTATGTTTTAATGAAGCGTGTATAAGTTGTGTAGAAAAATATCTGATTTTAAATTTCGGGAAGTACAAAACATAAAAATTTCCGATAAAAGCATCTTACTTGAACTTCTCTATAATGTCTATAAAGTCTAGTTTGATCTGATGCTTCATATAATGCATTAGAATTTGTCTCAGTCTTAGTCTTTGTATTTGTAGAAGTTCTTGAGTATTAAAATTCAAAAACCCTATTTAAGCCACACAAATGGATGGAAGTATAAATGAATATAATTATTACGCAAAAAATTGTAATATAGCTTTTTTAAACAATTGCGATAATTATAGTCAATATTATTTCATGCCATATGTATTAGTTAAAGAAATCTTAGAAAAACATGGGGTAGGTGTAATTATAGGATTAAAATTCTTATTAGATTTAAATGGAGGAATAATTTTAACAAAAGAATATGTACAGATTTTTAAAAATGTAACTACAAGTCCTTGTAATCCAACATCACTCCCACCTATTCATCCAGATTTGATAAAACAAATAGAAAATAACAAAATAGACAAAAAATGTATAGAATGCCTAAAAGGAAAAGAAGGATGTTGTAATAACATAACTATTTTAGAACAAGATTATTTAGAAGCCAATGAATTAAATGAATATTTAATAGATAGAATTAATCTAAAAAATTTATTACATTTAAAAACAAAAACAGAAATAGAATCACATATAGAAACTAGATATCATTTATAGGAGAAGACCCTATAAAATTATGGGATAAAAATAAAATTTATTGTGAAATAAAAGTTAAAAATCCAGATTATATAATAAAAACTGCAAAAATAGAAGCTAGTCCGCAAGATATAGAAGAATTTAATATGCACATTAAAGAATTATTAAATTTAAAAGTAATAAGACCATCAGAATCTCCACACAGGTCAGCAGCCATTTATAGTTAGAAAACACAGTGAAATAATTAGGGGAAAAAGTAGGATGGTAATAAATTATAAAAGATTAAATGATAATACTATAGATGATAGTTATGATATTCCAGACAAAATATTTTTGATAAATAGAATACAAGGTAAAAAGATTTTTAGTAAATTTGATTGTAAATCAGATTTTGAAAAAGCTGATTAAACCAGACAAGATAAAATGGACTTCCTTTACATGTCCATTAGGATTATTTGAATGGTTAGTAATGCCATTTGGATTAAAAAATGCACCTAGTATTTTCCAGAGAAAAATGGATAATATTTTCTTAGAATATTCCCAATTTGTACTAGTATACATAGATGACATATTAGTTTTTTCAAAAAATGAACAAGAACATGTAGGACACCTTAACACAGTTTTTAGAATTTTTTTACGTCGATAAAATTACAAGACAGGTATCAGACTGTGTTTGTAGCTCCTATTCATTGGGTCATAGCATTCTTTTGTTGTTCAAAAATTCTTAGGACTTATACATTATGCTAGATGTGTATTTCTTAAAGATATTGGAAAATTGCAGGACCATTATATTCCAAAACAGAAAAAATGGACAAAGATTTTTTAATACAGAAGATATAAACTTAGTAAAGAAAATAAAAAATATGATAAAAAATATACCCTCATTACAATTACCCCTAGAAACAGAATATTTAGTAATAGAGACAGATGGTTGTGATTTAGGATGGGGAGGAATCCTCAAATCAAAACCACATAAATACTCTCCGAAAAACCAAGAAAAATTATGTAGATATGCTAGTGGCACTTATAGAGAAAAAGGATATAAAACTAGTTTAGATTGTGAAATATTAGCCATAATATATGTATTAGATACTTTTAAATTATTTATAATTTCAAAGAAAGAATTTACAATTCGAAGTGACTGTGAAGCGACCAATAGTCAAATATGTCCCAAAATATGAATGTATAAATTCTTCTAAGAGTATGGCAGACAGGGCCATTAGTAAAAATTAATATAATTATTAATTTTTCTCATCTAAAAGGAAAAGACAATAAATTTAGATGAATTACTCTAGAATAATGTTCTAATAATTAATATTGTATTCAAGAGACAATGTCCTGGATCGACCAAGAGCCACACTTAGGGCCCCTGCACAAGTTTTATTTCATCTTCATTTTCAAGACTCTTTGAATCCAATCAAGAAACCCATCTTCATTAAAACATAAATTACAATTGAAAGGAATTAATTTTATGCTAGTGGCAGAAAAAAGATATGATTTTAATGGACATAGTTTATGTGCCATGCTACCTCATAATTGTTTTACGAATATTAGAAGTCTTATAGGAGTATAAATGATACAAGTCAAAGGAATTTCTATGGAGTTGTTCAAAAGTGTTTTATTTCCTTGCATCAGCTACATTTACTAATTCTTTAAATGCTTTATCTGCTTATTTTAATGGACTAAATGATCTTTCTAAATTTGAGTGTTATGCAGTTTTCATGGCACTCCAGGCAATGCAGGATTGTACAAGACATGGGTTGAAGTCCTCACTGCAATAAGAGGAGTAAAAAATCCAAAATACAAAGGTTTTAAGACAATAACAGAAGGACTTGAAGCCTGTAGATTTTACTTAGGAAACCAGTTCCATATTTTTATTTACTTATAAACGGCAGTAAAGACAAGACAAGTCCGTTGATAGTTGGTGATTTACTAAAAATCACACACTAACACAGGTGTCAGCCTGTACCTTATCCCTTACAAACGTGATAAGGTACAGACAAAATCAATAATCTGTCAATGGTTGGAAGTTTGCCAAAACTTCGAAAAGAGGAGACCTCTTCCTCGAAACAAAAAGAGGAATAAAATTAAGAAAAATAAAAGAAAAAGAAAGAAGACATTACGAAGACAATTCTAACAACTTCTTGGAGAATTCAACAATAAATTTTATTTTTATCCCATAATTTTATAGGGTCTTCTCCTATAAATCAAGAACTAGAAGACAAAGACAAAGACTTGAAGACTGAGACAAATTTCATGTGTATAAGAGACTAGTTAATATACACCACTCAATGTGATCTGGACGACCAGTGTCATCCATGATGGAGTAGACAAAGATCGGATACCAAAATGTGGAGACCACACTTTAGAAAAATTTAAAAATTATGTAGACAATTAAGTAACAATTATTGTACTTTTTAATCACAAATAAAAAGCAAATATAATCTAAGGAATCTTTTACTTTATCTTATTAGATTAGTTAACATCCGGTTTTGAAATCCGGAATTCATTTTATAAATAGGACCATTTCCTCACTTGTATAGATATCGAGGAAATTATCAAGGCTCTCAACTAACTGTATTGTAATAGAAGCTATCTCTAGTCAATCAGATTTAGATGTGTATTAGAGACAGCAATTACCTCATCCTCCTAAACAAGGCTTTCTTTCTCACTTTTCTTTGTAAGTTTTCTTTTAATTGAAGAAGAAAACGACCAGGGGAGAGGCCGACAGGTCTCCTACCCATGATCTTTGTTATAATTCAAATACATACTCAGATAAGAACAGGACAAAGAGCATTACAATGTTCAATTTTACTAGTGAATTTTCCTTTCTATGGTTAAAATCTGGGTTAAAAATAAATCTTGTATAGAATTTCTGAAACAAAAGGCTAGGGCCTTTAAAGTACCCGCTAAGGCAATTGTTGAAGCCGTTAAAGGGGAAAATGCCCGTATGATGAGTTTCAGAAAACCTCTATACTAGGGTTGTTTATATCTCCAGATACTATAGATTGTAATGCATATGGGTTGGTATGAATGGTTGATGTTATGATGCCTGTTTTCTTGTCCTTATCCCGAGTCGGTCTAAGAGTCGAGGATCCCATCCTTCTCCCTTCTCGTGGTATTCCGGTAAGCCCCTAAAAATGGTATCACCAAGAGGGAAAAGAATCATGCCTAAGAGGAAAAAATGAAACCATGTAGTTCAAATGAACAAGTAAAGCTCTTTGTTTACCTATCTTTTGCGGCAAACCGCAAACATGTTTCTCTGTCAGTTCAAAACTTCAAATGACCAATATTACTTGATAAAATGCAGCTAAATGATAACTAGACAACACCAACAACATATGCATTCCACGAATCCTGTTGTTGAAAACTGGTTACTTCTTCATACTTTATGTCTCGTCTGGCAACACCAAAACCATCTATATTTCTGATTTCTTTACTGTTTGGCATACTTCGCATCCAGAAGTGGACAGAGCGAAATCCAGCCTCTTCCAGACAGTCTCTGATCTCTGGCAATGACCAACTGACGAGAAAAGCAACCTTTAATGATTGTGCAAATTATCTTATGCATGAAAAATAACTATATAATACCAAAAATGCATTCAGCACCAGTCTAGCAGTTAAAACCAGTGGTATTTGGTACACCACTATGACCCAATGAATAGGAGCTACAAACACAGTCTGATACCTTAAAAGAAACTACAATGGACAGGAGTAAGCTTCTTTAGCTGCACAATAACCCTTTTTCTTTAGCTGCACAATAACCCTTTTTCTCTTGATAAGAAAGATGACTTTATAACCTAAGAAGGGGACTTAATGCGCTACTAGGATTTCTCTATAAGCATCGAGGAATATAAAATACAAGATATGCACCTAGCTAGAAAATTGATTTGAATATGAAACCGTGGTTTATAATGTAAAACTTTCGGAAGTGCATTCTTCTTTATACTGAAACTTCTATACCAACAAACATGAATTACTGAATAAATAATATTAGTTTATTTGCAACTAGTAGCAAACTTAACCAATAAAATACCAAAAAAAAATACACATAATAATAACTTTTGGGGTTCAAATTATAACCTACAAATATCTGTCAGTGGACAACGAAAGATGATTTTTATAGTCATCCAGAAACCATAAAATTTTGATTAGCTATTACGTTTTATGTTTCTCCTCTCAAAAATTTGCAAGTACTTGTATTACCATGCCTAATTTCCAAAAATGTTAGCTTCCAATACTTCAAATAATCACAAAGATTTCTAATAGAATAATGTCCTGGCATTTCTCATAAACCAGGACACGACAAGTCAACTTACAGTCTCCAGCTGTAGGAAAAGGCATGGCGAAGCTTTTTCTTTTGCTTTTGGAGATTAAAATGGAGGCTGATTCTGGTTTTCCTCTGGAGAACATCAAATTCAGCTTGCTCCCAGATATACTGAAAGAAGTTCATAGTAGGAACAGCAATAACATTAAGTCACAGCAAGAAATGTCAAGCAAGTTCTTTGTTTAGCAAGAAAGTAAAGTAACAAGTAGACCGTAGAATTGCCAAGTGCTGAGAACTTCTATTTTCTATCCGATGTGAACCAATTAAATTCCTGAGGACATTATAAATAAAATGGCTTGATGCATTCAATCTGACTAATGCAAAGTTGAGCACAGAGCTCCTGCATTTCATGCATTTTTAGATGCTTGATTGTCTGTATAAACATTAAACAGCCAAACATTTAATTGTGTAATATTCATTAAAGTTATTGTTGCTAGTTTTACCCAATATCATGCAGTCAATAATTGGCAACTCAGCTAGCTTGACTCGCCTTGGAAGTGATATAATGAGATATTTAGGACAAAAAATACTATACCAATGCTGCACTAATTTTCACTATTGGTGCTTCCCATGGCAACATATTTTCCCTACAATATGAGATTTGAAATTTCCATTAAATCAGCTAGATTTTTCTTTCTCTTTTTATTTGAAATTCACATAGATAAGAGGCATGACTCGCAGCATCGATGAAGAGAGGCAGCCCATATTCAATGGTGTTCTAGAAAAGCGATTATCAGTCCCACCACGAGAATTTCCAAAGATGTTAACATGCTAAAGATCTTGAAAGAACATCAAGCTTCGTACATGATTGACCATGCTTTGCACAGCAAGTGTCCCTATTTGCATGCATAAACTATACATAGTAATGAAACATTGTCACTGTAAGCATGGCAATAGATATAGATACTTGAAACAAATAAAGATGACAATTAACATGAATTTGTTCAGTAAACATACTGTGAAATTGGGAAATCTCCTCTGCATCCTCAGTTCACACTCAGATGATGTACCTCCATAGAGATCCACAACAAAAATCCCTCCTCTTTTATTCAAGATACTAAGTGCATGCTTGAAATATAAAACCAATTCCTGACGTTGTTACTTATGCAGACAGCAACAACTATAGTTGAAAGCGCATACTATATCTCTTTCTGGCAATTGACTATCCTTCATCAACTTATGGCTAGAAACACCAGTAAGACTACCTTGTGTGCTGGAGTTCATAGAAACTGTATCCAAGCCATCCTTGCAATCTTCTAATGTAATGCTTTGCCCGAGGTCTTGAGGATCAAAATTTACCAATCTGGCCTGATGGGGTTCCAAGACGTTACCATGAAACAGGAAAATTCTGGAATACACGTCAGCGCCAATTTTGTTTACATTGCTTTCCATGCACCAATTAAGTGCTTCAATGTCCAAATCTAAACCTACAGCAGTTCTTCTTGCATCAGTACGAAGCCATTCTGTACTGTCAAATTCACATAAAGAATGGTGTTATTTTGAAATTACATATATCAAGAAAAGGACCAAGTAACTGGAGGCAATTAACTGATTTTAGGATAAAGAAAAACATAAATGAAGATAGTTCGTATTAATCCTGCAATTTTTGTAGACTTGTTTAGTCTATCAAGAAACCATAGACCCACACAATAGTTGTTATTGTAAAAAGTGCTCCACCGGCAGCCAGCTAGGACTTGTCATTTCCCCCAAAGAGTCATATTTAACTCAATACTACAAAAACTACCATCAATCAGAACACAGAAAGTTGCAGATCCCAATCGAGTATACAGTGGTGCCATTGAAAAAACAATGAGCAACTAAAGTTCATCAGAAATACAAACATGTTGACCTTGTTACTTAGGAGCAAGATACTTATCCTGTCAGAATCAAAGCCAATTATCCAATTATTGTGTAACACAATAAGGCAGAATATTCATTCTGCAAAAAATGTATTCTTCATCCTGCAAGAAGATTTGTGTATGTTTTCCACCATTATGTGACCTGGGACCCTTGGTGGGAATACAAATCATAAGCAATGGAGAAAGTAAAAGGTCATCCTAGTTGTATTCTCTTTAAAATAGCAGCAAATCCATCAGTTTAAAACCAAAAAACAACACGGTTAATAAACCAATTAAGATTTATTAAAAAAAAAAAATGTCTCTTTTGTGCATAAACATAGACAAAAATTACATATGAAAGCATCAAAATCACTTCAAATCAAATACAAACTAATCGAAATCTTAAAAGGGCCAAACATAGGTATAAGTTCTATATTGCACTACACACTTAATTTTAGCTGTATTGCACAAAATACGGAAGAACAATCATGACCCTCATTTACATGGTCCATAAACGGCACAAATTCAGCCAATGCAAGCTCAAATATATGATGGACAAATTCGGAGAGTTAAAAAAAAAACATATTGAAAATAAATAAATAAACAACAAATAAGATGAACTAATAATAATTAGCCAGAAAATGTAAGGAAAAAAATCAACAAAAATGGAAGGGAGCAATTTAGCTAAGTATATACCTCAAAAGAGCAGCGCCACAGAAATCTTCCTGCAGATGGAGTGGCACCCTTCCACCCACATACATCAAAAAGAACTTCTGTAGATAACTTGAGCTAATATGTCCCCTTTTGGTGACTGCAATTCAATTCATCATTCAAAACCCAAGGAAAAAAAACAATAAATAAATAAATAAATGACTGATTATTGAAGTAGAAAAAAATAATAACTTTCAAAAATACATTAATAACAGATAAGGAGTTTAATGGTTTTCCTTTTCTTTTTTTTCACCTGAACAGATTGTTGATAAAGCAAGAACTTTGAAGGGACATCATTATTTGATGAGGGGCTTTGATTAAATTCATTGTCTTCTTCTTCTTCCTCCTCCTCTTGGGACTCATCTTCGTTTTCTTCAATGTCTCTTTGCTCTTCACACTCTTCTTCTTCTTCATTAGTACTATATGAAAAGGCTCTTCTTGCTCTGCGCCGTTGCTGCTGTTGACTTGGCTTTTTCCCGTGTTTCCCCATTCTCCAACCAAGACTAGCAAGAGCAAAAAGCAAGGCAGGTACAAGGTACTAGACCCACAAAAATATAGCAGGAAACTTGGACTGTAGTCTGTATCTCTTCGGCTGAACTGAAACCTAGTAGGGTAAATCACCTCAGAAGTCCTCACATTTTGTAGTTAAATCTTTCTTATACCGTTTACATCATTAGGTGTAAATAAATGTCACGTATATTATTTAAATTTTAAATATTACTTTTACATAAATAATATGTATTCACACCAAGAAATATAGAATTTTCTACACTGTCATTTTTATTCGAGCCTAAATAGTCTTCCCAATTTAATCGATTTAATTTCTCAATTAAATATTTTTTGTTAATTTATTCCTTTTTATAGCTATTTCCACCCACAACATAAGTCTTTGCATTTATGTGGGTGGTGACCGATGTAATTTTGGGCAACACAATCGAGTAAAACTTTTACTTGTGTTTTGAGACATAACTCATCATGTATAAATATTTAGTTGAGTGATTAAATCAACTAAAATTTAAATTAAAAGACTATCTCGATTTTAATAAAAAGTTGAAGAACTATTTAGATGATTTGCGGAATCTAATAGCAAGAACTGTTACGACCATTTTTCTAGGTTTTTTTTTTTTTTTTTTGAGAGGTTCAGTATACCATATAAGTACAAGTGTGAAGATTGAAAATCAAAACTAACGATATGTATATATGTTATTTAGTTAAGTATAAAAAAATTTATATGAACTCAGTCTATGCTCTATGTATTTAGAGACTCGCTACAAATTAATTTGGTATTCGATTGATACACATATCCAGGTATAATGAGTCACATAATTCGATATGCTTTTTTTAGGTAGATGGTTTGAAAGGCAACCAATTCCTTTTTATATGACAATTATGAGTTTCAAAACTTTGAAAAAAAAAAATTGATTACTATTACACAAATACACTGCAAATGGAAAAGAAAGAGAAAAAAAAAAAAAAAAACTCTTTATATTAGACCCTAATATATAAATTTGTGCAAAATGTACCAATGATCATCAAATTATTATGTTGTTACACATAATGTTACTGAACTATTTATTTTACAAATTTGATCACTAAATTACTTTAAGTAGATTGGTGTTTGGAGTCACTTTGTCTGTAAATTTGCTCTTTGAACTACCTTAAGTGTGTGTATGTAGTTACCATGAAAATAGAAGGATTGACTCAAGATACACACTTAAAATAGTTCAGTAACTAAATGTACAAAGCAAATAGTTTAGTTACCTTAAAAGCAACAATCTAATAGTTTGGTGATTATTGATGCATTTTACTCTATAAATTTACATAATTAACCTTATATGTGAATTAGGTCGGATACTTGCCAGGATACAAATTCTAGACCCACTAATCATAATACTCATTCCACTAGCTAACAAGAAATCAGTATGGACAATACAATATTTAAGATCTAGAATGGATCAAATTAAAAGATCTTTCGAAAATGAATTCATGCCACAAATACGTTGATCTATGTAATATAATTAGATTTAGGCCGCGAATGGAACTATATATCCCAAGACTCATTTTAAAACCAAGCCTAGAATTTGGTCCTTAAGGACCCAAATACATCCCATCATTTTGAAGCATTGTTTGGAGTTAATTTCACATTCAGTCCCTGAGGTTTTGCCTAATTGCAAGAATCTCCCCTCAGATTTTAATAATTACACATACTTCCCTTCAGTGTGTAGAAGGACAATAATAGCCCTCACAATTACTTAATCATTATTTTATATTTAAAAAAAAAGTAAGAAACTTATAAGCCTTCCTCAGTTCCTCTCTTTACCGTTTACCTTCTCACCCCCATCGCCCTGCAATGTAACCTTTCTCTACTCCCTCCCACCTTCCTCCCTTGCTATTGCACCTTTGTTATTCCATCATTAGCTCTACTGCCATCTCACTTCCTCTCTCTTTCCCCTTCTACCGTCTCAATTCTCTCTCCCAACCCCTTCCCTTGCATTCCCTTATTTCTCTCTCTATACTCCTTACCACCACCCTCCTTAGTAATGACCTTGCTCTTCCACAGATCCAAATCAAAATAAGAAAATTCTCTACTCCATTCAATTACTCTTATTGACAGAATAGAAAAGAATTTTATGCCCAGTATTATTTGAGTGGGTTTTTTTAATAAATAATAGAAAAATTGAAACACACAATCCGTCCCCTTCCATGTCCTAATGACTTTCCCGCTCCAGTATGCTATAACCTATTCTCCAAAAACTGCAATTGATGATTTAAATGATTATGGCGATCGTGGTAGATTGTACTATGATTTTGTTTGGTTATGTTTTCCCCTTTCAGTGTTTTATTTTGTTGTTGAATTTGGTCTGTTTGAGCTATGGATGATTTTTGACTTGGTTTAGTTGATATTAAGTTTTTGAGGTTGTACGAAGGTTTGATTATGCTGTCAGATTCAGGGATTTTTGGTTGTTGGTAGGGGAAGTGAAAGGCCGTGACATTTGAGGGAGGCAGTTGGGAGGGTGAATTGGTGATTGCTTACGATTGTTTAGGGACATGAAGATGGAGAAAAAAGCCGTTATCTGGAAATAATAAAATAAAAGATTTTCATAGGGGTATAATAGGATATTCATAAGTTTTTGTTGTCCACCTCAAACAATGTGGGCTGATTTTGTTATCTAAATTTTTTTTTTTAAAAAAAAAGGGAGATAGGTGTAATTTTTTATACCTGAAGGGAGGTTCCTGTATTATGCTAAACCTCAAGGAAGGAATATGAAATTAACCTTTTTTTTTTTGCTAAATTATCATAAACCCCAATGTGGTACCCATAACTCCCATATGTTTTGCAAATATATGTTAAACTCTCGTATGATGCGCACTAATGCACATTAAAAGGTAAAGTGGACGAAATTTATCAACTTAACACTGTTTGAAATACAAACGCCTTAAATGTGAGTATTTAATAAAAAAATAATCATTTTCTTGAAAAAAAAAAAAACAAATATATTTTTTACCAAAATACCCTTATTTAGAAAAGAAATTACTTCAACATATCAACCTACCACCACTACCACTACTATCTGCGGCCTCCTTCCACCTGTAAGTCTTTCTTTTATAACGATTATTCTATAATTAAGAGGATTATTTTTGTAAAATCTTTACTCAAGTCAAAAAGTTAAAATAGTAAGAAAATTAGTGACAATAACTAGAAATCCTCCACCAGATGTTTCTCTCACACCATCAACATGTAAGTTTCATGTATCTTTAGCCCTTATACGGCTTTATCTAGGAGATAGAGGAAGGTGTGATAGTTCAAGTAGAATCAATCCAAACAATTGAACAACAAAAATGGAATTGCAACAAAATTAAGGAATTTAAACAGCAATCAACTAATTAACTTTTATTAACTTTAGTAATTAACAATAAAATAAACAAGAGGAGATGGAGCAAAGAAGAGAAGATAATATAGATTGAAGGAAATAACAGAGAACTAGGTCAACTCACTAGAGAAAACCCCAAGAAAAATCTCCAAACAATTTCTTCTAAAACTTGAAAGAAAAGAAAGAAATCTACAAGTTTAAAGGAGTTTAAACGAATGATGCTGCAATCTCCTATCTCCTTCTGCCAGCTATCCTATCCTCTTACTAACTTTTTTTTTTTTTTTTGCCAAGATCAAAATGACACCTTCTAGATTATTGTCCCTTCACATGCCATTTTAAAACCTTGTGCTTTACTACTTCTTCCTCCTTTTATAACCATTTTGACTAACTAATTTTTAAACTCTTCTCTTCCCTTTTTTTTTTTTCCTTTCTTCCAAAGATCACAATGCCCCTTTCTGATTACATCCTTGTCCTCAAGTATTAAATTGAGGAAATTTCTGTTCAATCTCTTTAGCCCTTTCCCATGTTGTTTCCTTCATTTCCATTCCTTCCATTGCACTAACCACTATACTTCTGTTGCATTCCCTTTCTTGTTGATTCTTTTATCAAGGATTGAAAGAGATTCTCTTCTGCCAGCTGCATCTGCTATATCTCCTGAGATGTTCAAGATTGGCATAACCCCCATTCTTGACCTTTCTCTTAAGCAATGATATATGAAATACAGGATGAATTTTTGAATCCTCTAGAAGCTTAAATTTGTAAGCAACAAATCCAATCCTATTTTCCACCAAAAAAGGACCATAGAACCTTACAGTAAGATTCTCTCATGGCTGTTCTTTGCCAAGGACTGTTGCCTATATGGTTTGATCTTTAGATGCACCAAATCACCCTTCTTAAATTCTCTTTTAGTTCTCTTTTTTTCAGCAAAATGTTTCATCCCCTTCCTGGCTTTAGCCAAATTCTTTTTTAACATTCTGTCCATTTCATTCCTTTCCTTAACCAATTCATCAACTATAGCCATATTAGTTTGTATACATGGTCCCAAGGCTAACTGAGAGGTTTAATCCTATATAATGCTTCAAAAATAGTCATCATAATAGACTAATGATAAATGGTGTTATACCACTATTCTGCCAGTGACACCTGTTGATGCCATGCTTCAACCTTCTGGAATACCATGCACCTCAAATACATCTCTACTACCTGATAGACTCTCTTACTTTGGCCATCCGTCTGTGGGTGCTAGGCTGTACTGAGGTGTAACTAAGTTCCCATCAACCTAAATAGCTCCTGCCAAAATTGGCTTACAAAAATCTTATCTCTATCAGACACAATTATTTGTGGAATTCCATGTAACTTTAATACTATATGCATAAAGAGTCTAGCCACCTGAATAGCATTAAAAGGATGAGCTAAAACCCCAAGAAATAAGCACTTTTGGTAAATCTGTCAACCACCACAAGTATCATGTCTTTCCCTTCAGATTTTGGAAGGCCTTCTATAAAATCTATAGTGATATGTGACCAGGAGTACTGGGGCTCTAACAATGGTTGCAATAATCCAGGATAAGCAGTATGCTCATCCTTACATCTCTTACACACATTACACTCTAGTATTGCTTTCTTGAACTGCTGCTTCATGCCTGGCCAATAAAATATGGGCTTGACCCTTTAAAAATTAGCATGTATACCAAAATGTCCTCTTTATTAAGAAGCATGAAGAGTCTTTATAATATTTTATCTCACTTTTCCAGCACTCCCAATATATATCCTCCCTTAAATTTCAATATTCCATTTTTGATTTCCCATTCTGATTCATCAGAGCTTTCTAGGATTATCTCATATATCAACTTCTTAGCAATAGTATCTCCTCCATTACTTGTAGTCACCTCCTGAACCCATGCAAGGATTACTTCTGATATCACTGCACATTCCCTTCCATTATCCCCTCTCCTTGACAAAGCATCTACCACTACATTTGTTTTTCCTGATCTATATTGTATTTCATAATCAAGACCAAGCAACTTAGTAATCCACTTTTGTTGCATTGGAGTAGTAATCCTTTTATCTAGAAGGTACTTTAAACTCTGGTTGTCTGTTTTGATAATAAAATGATGTCCCTCAAGGTAGTGCCTCCATTTAATAACAGCAGTTACCAAAGCTAGTAACTCCTGCTCATATATAGATAGGCCTTTGTTCTTTGGATTGATGGATTTACTAAGGTACTCAATGGGCCTCCTTCTTGCATTAAAACTGCCCCAATGCCTGTAATACTTGCATCAGTCTCAATAACAAAGGGCTTGCTAAAATCAGGAAGTGCTATCATAGGAGTGGTGCTCAGACTTAACTTTAAACTTAATCTTTGAAATGCCTTTTCAACCTCTTTATTCCATTTAAAACTATCTTTCTTGAGTAATTCTGTTAAGGGTTTTGTAATGGCATCATACCCTCTCACAAATCTCCCGTAGTAGCTCGTTAATCCCAGGAATCCTCTCAGCTGCTTAAGATTTTTTTGTTTTGGCCACATCACCACATCCTCAATCTTTTTAGGATCAGCAATTACCCCTTTTGTTGTGATGATACAGCCAAGGTACTCTACTTGATTCTGAGCAAAAGAATACTTGCTCTTCTTAGCTATTAACTAGTGCACCCTCAAAAGTGCCATCACATGTCTGAGGTGTTCCAAGTGTTTCTTCAAGTGAGAACTATACACCAATATGTCATCAAAAAATACCAGTACATACACCAATATGTCATCAGTTCCTACCAGTACATACTTCCTCATATCCTTCTTGAAAATATCATTTGTGATGTCTCAGACTGTAACTGGGGCATTAGTGAGCCCAAAGGGCATCACCTTGAAGTTATAGAAGTGTATGGATGGCATGGTACTAGGCTTGTAAACAGACCGGATCTATACTCGTGTCCAATCTATTCCAAATCCATTTATTCGGGTGTGAATTAAGGTATAAATTCGATTACCCAAATGTGATGCGGATATCTTTAACTATTATAATAAACAGATTGAATATGAATTTGGTTGTTCTGATTCGATATTATTAATATTTAATAAAATTATATATATTAGTTAATCTATGTAAATATATATATTGTGTAAATTTCCATATAGTTTATACTTTAATGTAACACACATGCATAAATATTAGAGCAAAATGCACCAATAGTCATTACACTATTAGTCAGTTACAAATGAGGTCACCAAATTATAACTTTTGTAAAAATGGTCACTGAACTATGTTAAGAGTATTTTTGTGGTCATTCTGTCTATTTGAATCGTTAGTAGTGACGGAAAGTGAAGTTTTGAGAGGTAAAATTATCCAATCACTCTTAGTGTGATATTACCTTATACATTAAGCAAATCTTATACCACGACGTAGTTTAAGAGTTAAATTAGTCAAAAGATGTAGTTTTGAAAAAATACGCTTGCACTAGCAAACGGGGGATGAAAAAGCCAAAAGGGGTAGGGGTAGTCGAGTACAGGGGTGAGGTCAAATTGGAGATGGGATAGTTAGATCGAGAGATAGGTGGTCAAATCTGATTAAGGTTAAGAGGAAGGAAGATGACAGAGGTGACGGGGATGTGAGGGGGAAGGGGATGCAGGACTGGTAAAAGGAGGAGGGATGGGGTGAGGAAGAGGAAAGAGGAGGAAGGGGGTTGATGGGAGTGGGTGATGCGAGACTGAAAGAAGGAAAAGGAAGAGGTGGAGATAGAGGGAGGGAGGGAGGGAGGGATGAGAGGGGTGATGGGCCTAGGAGAATAAAGGGGAAGGGTGGTGAGAGAGGGAGGGTAGTGGGAGGGACAGCTGTGGTGGGTTGACAAAGGAGGGAAGGTGGCTGCGGGTGGGTTATAAAATGGGATGGGTGCCTAGCTAGGTTGTGAAGATAAGAGACTTGAGTTGCAAATTTGACTAATTAAATAATTCTATTTTAACCCAATTTTTTTCTCTTTTTAATATATCACATCTCTTATATTTTTTATTATTTTTCTTATATATTAATTTTGACTTCAGAATTTTCTAAGAATATTAGTTTGTGGTGATTGGACGATTTTAACCTTCCAAAAGTCAATTTCTATTAGCATTAACTGGTCAAATAAATATGATGACTTCAAATCCATACTTTTGATAGTTTAGTGATTATTTTTGTAAAACATATAACTCTGTAACCTCATTTACAACTAACTTATAGTTTAATAACCATGGGTGCCGTTTGATCTAAATATTAACATATTAATTTTTTTACAATTCAAAAAAAAAAATCTATAAAAATTAGAACTTTTTATATATAAATTTTAAACTTATAAATAATATCAAAACTCTGATCGAATAAGATCTGACATATTCAAATATAAATATCATTATATAGACTCAGAATTCAAATCCAATAATCCCATTACACAGGTACAGGTGTGGATCTCTAAAATCCAACCTACATTTAGGAACTTAAATTAGCTAAGTAAAAAATTTTGAGGACTATCAATAACCATTAATATCAAGTTCAAGAAGTATTTTAGTCGTTTTCTCAATCTTTTATGATTGGGGAAAAAACCACTGCATTCTCAGTCGGAAAATATTCAAAGCGGTTCTTTCTTTCGATCGAAACCTCTGAAACTTAAGTCGGTATCCATATATATTACTTGTAATTTTATCATTAGGAGGAAAAAAAAAAAATCAAATTAGAGTTGGTGGATAGATAGGTAAACATGTACAGTAATTTCAAAGAACAAGCAATAGAATATGTCCGGCAGGCCGTTCAGGAAGACGATTCCGGCAACTACGCCAAGGCATTTCCGTTATATATGAACGCTCTGGAGTATTTCAAGACCCATCTGAAATACGAGAAGAATCCTAAAATTCGTGAGGCGATCACTCACAAGTTCACGGAGTATTTGCGGCGAGTAATCCGAGGAGATTCGGGAGGTTTTGGACGGCGGTGGTGGTGGTGCTGGACCTGCCCCGAACGGCGATGCTGCTGCGGTGTTGACCACACAAGGAAACAATTTCATTAATAAATCTAGATGTGTATAAGAGAGGGGAAGGGGAAGGGGAGGATCCTGAAAAGGCTAAGCTTAGGGCTGGGTTGAATTCGGCGATTATTAGGGAAAAACCGAATGTTAAGTGGAATGATGTTGCTGGATTGGAGAGTGCTAAGCAGGCTTTGCAGGAAGCTGTTATTTTGCCCGTTAAATTCCCCCAATTTTTCACTGGTTAGTAGTTTTTGGATTATTATTGATTCGAATTGAATTTTGTTGAGTCCATGAATGTTAGTATGTGCTTGTTCTGATAGAAAATGTTGTACTGTGGTATTGGTGAGTTTAAGGGTTAAGTTTGTTGCTTTGTAGTCGTTTATTGTTGGGTATATGGGAATTCAATGGTAAAATTCATTATTTTATAGCCTGTGCCATTTTGGTTATATGGCATTGCTTTCATGATTATTTTTGGATGGGTAAGTTGATTTACTCGAATTTGTCGAAATAATAGAGGGTGCTTTGTCTTTATAAGTGGTAGGATATATTAAGTTGTCTGCGACAGTTTGGAGCTTTTTCTTAGCTATCGTGGTTGAATATGAACTTTGTCAGCCTAAGAGCTGTTTATTAGTTCATTGCTTATTTGTTCAGGAATGCAATGCCAAGTTTGATATTGAGCTAAATGCTTCTACATTATAGCATGTTAGTATAATTTTAGGTGGTATTTCGGGAAAGAAGCTAACTCGTTTCAAGGAGGCAAGTGCGGTCTGCATAACTAACCTAATTTGGCAGGACTAAATCTTGATAAGATGTCAGAAACCTTTATTAGTCAATTCTTATGTGAGTTAAACTAGGTTTTGGTTCAAATCTGGGGAAGTGGTATTGTGGTGTAATATAAGCGCTCTTTTCTGCCTTCGAAAATTGACTCTAGATTAATTGACAAAGGGTTGAAATAAATTACTTCAACTCTAAGGCATCAATCTTTTTTTCATAGTCCATCTTTCTTTGCAAAAAAAGTTTATTGATTAGTGAAACTCAATCTAAAATTAGTACTCATAAAACATTTAAGTCATAATTCCAGTTAAATAATTGGTATAGATCCAAAATGAAATGGTTCTTTGGGTTTCCATAGGCCCCCAGATGTTTAACTGTTTGTGCATTTTTTCTTTCATACTACGTTGGATGTATGTTATGGCTTGTCAACTCTCATTTATTGTAGTACCAAGTATGGCTTCACGGAGAAAAATATATCTTCTTGTCACGTTATTGGTATCTCTTCGAAAAATTTGAACTCATAGCCTTACTTTTGGTACTTGTTTAATACTGATTACATGTTTTATTGTTGAGTCCTTAGATCTGTAAATCCTGAAATTGTCTCCATAACTTTTCTCTTCAATGGGCTTTATTTATCAGGCAGTATGGAAAGTATAGGTAATCTGTAATAAGAACGAATTTGCCGAGGGGACTTGTATATCTCCAAATGGTTGGAACATTATTTTGTTTTGTATTTCTTGATTATATCTAGTTATTTGATTGGTATGATCGGTTCATGTTCACTGGATTGTTGTAAAGGATATGTATTTCATTTAAACTGAATCTACCTCGTGATATATTGTGTTCTTAGGCAAGAGGCGGCCATGGAGGGCTTTTCTTTTATATGGTCCACCAGGAACAGGAAAGTCATATTTGGCGAAGGCTGTTGCTACTGAAGCGGATTCCACATTTTTCAGGTACATTATATGGCAACTGTCTAATTTTGTCTCATTGTAGTAACATTGATGTGGCTTGCAATCTTGTTATATAATCGTGTGTTCAAAGTTTTCTTCAAGAATTAGTAGTGGTTTTTGTCTCACTTCTTGTTGGTATTTTCTTCCATTGAATGCTGCAATTTTTCTTTTTCTTTATTTTGTTGCTATTGGTGCTTATTTGCCACGTTTTGTGCTTATTTGGCAATATGGATAGATCATTAAATCTTAAATACTTGAAACATAGCTATCAAACGTTCTTTTATTTTTTTTTGGGGGGGGGGGGGATTGGGAAGTATTTAATTCAATAAATGATATCCATTTTGCCTAACATGTAATCAATCCTATACTTTGCACTGCTTCGAATGCATGTGAGTTTGATTAGTTAATAACCTAAGTCCATTATGACTCTTAGAGAATGAAGAATATCTGCACCATGTTACACTTGAAAGGCCATATGTTTGCTGTTAGAGTTCTTCAAGGTTCTTTCTCTGCTTTGCTGGAATGAGTTGTATGTTGATATTTGTCTTTTGTTTAGCTTGATTGCTAGCACTTAGAAAGTGGATTCTATTAGTTTATTTGTAAATTTTGCCATATATACTACATAAATCCTCGTAAGTCTCATTTGAGTTGCCAACTATGACACATTAAGTACTAGGTTGATAATATGTTCCCTTGTGTAAAAGCATGCATTTTTATTCATGTTTGGTTCAACACACAAGTTTCTGTTTCTTTAATACAGCTGTTTTATTCTGACATGTTGTAAAAGCATGCACTTTTATACCTGTTTGGTTCAACACAATTTTTCCATCTTTAAAGCTATTTTGTTCTGACAGTTTTGTTTTAAAGAATTTGTTTTGCTTTCAAGAACTTAGAACATTAAGTTGGCATGTGCCAACTGCTATTTTTATGCAGTGTTTCCTCCTCAGACCTAGTTTCGAAGTGGATGGGCGAGAGTGAAAAGCTTGTTTCAAACCTTTTCCAAATGGCTCGGGATAGTGCTCCTTCAATCATATTTATTGATGAAATTGATTCCTTGTGTGGTCAACGAGGCGAAGGAAATGAAAGTGAAGCCTCAAGGCGTATTAAAACGGAGCTGCTTGTGCAGATGCAGGTAATTGTTGTATGGTGAGATCTGTTATAAGTCATATAGTTTCTCCTTCTCCATGTAAGCTTTATCACATTCTTTACCACATGCATGGGATAAAGGTGGGAGAAAGTGAGGGTGAGGGGGAAGCAATTCCTGCTTCCTTGAGGGAAGTTCAGAATATGATGTTTATTATGGTACAGGTTCCTGGATGAAGGGCAGTGATGATTGGGAGTAGATGCAAACATCTAGATGAGTGGAGAGCACAGTAGAGGAAGTGGTGGTTATGCCTCCTGTGATTGTGAGGGAGGGAGGGGAGATTTTGGGTGGAGGGGAGTGGGAAGGGGAAGGAGTCTACAGTCAGGCAAGGCATCTTGTTTTCCAAATAAAAGTCTTATATTTAGTTTTATTTTTTAAGTTTAGCTATGTGCCTTTCATTGAGGAATTCGCTTGGGCAATTTTGCCAAAATGCGGTGTACATCATTGATCTACTTCACTCCTTTAGTAGGTTAGCATTACCTTATGACCAATCAGTGACAGGCAAATGGTCGAGTATCACTTTTAACCTTCCCTTTTAACACGAGTCCAGAGTTTTTGTGGTCCGACTTTTAATGATATGCACAATTGATGAGTACTAGATTAATCTATTGGAATTAGTTTGTTAAGGATATGTCAAGTTCTGACTTTTAAGAATATGCACAATTGTTTAGTTTTGTTTTCTAAGTTTCTCTACTCAAAATTACAGCTGTCAAGAAATTGGGCAGAGGCTTGAGCATAATCTATGAAGACCCATTGTTTACTGCCCGCCCATAAGTTATCTTCTACTTATGGACAAGTGTCTGGGAGTTGTCTTTGTCTCTGTCACATCTTTGTTCTATCCATGCTTCTTACTTTTTAGTTGGTCATTACTTCAGCTATTTAATGTGTGTTGCACTCTATTGACGTCATACTAATAAATAACTTTAATTACCAACAAATTATTGGGATGTAAAGGAATATAAAATGTGATGTTGCTTATAAAGGCTTGCAAATTTATTCATCATGCAAGAAATGAGCCAGGAGATTATTCATTTTCAAAATCCAGTTTGCAGAATCACTTAGACCTTTGTTTTGTGAATCATTTACAATAAATGGGAAAGATATTTATGAATCACTTAGGCTCAGATTTGAATTCTACTTGTAAATTTGTGTCGGCTCTGGCCTTTCTACTAGGTCTGTTGAAGAAACTTTTGTAGGTGTAACGACAGTTGTATAGGTCTTTTAATTGCCTCTGACATAATTGAATGGTTTTATTTGGACTGTTACTGGATAGCCTACAGTGTGAGGCTTTTAAAGTTAAGTTGAGGAAGGTTTTAGGTGAACTTTGTCGAATGTGTTCTTTTGAATAGGAAAAGAGTTATTCGTGTATCGAAGTGCCTGCACCATTTTATGAGCCATGACCTTTTTATTATTTGGAACAGTGTGCAGCTTTTCCTATTTCTTTGATATTATTTTTTTGGGGTTTGGGGGGCAGTGGAGGGTTTCTTGTTTGTAGGTGCAGAGCTAAAGTTATGGACCATATTATATGGTCTGTGGGCACTACATCTGATCTTCCTTACATCTTGTTACATCCTGCAATGTTGGCCTGAAAGATTAACATCATTTTAGCTTGTTCTGTTTTTTGATCCTTTTCTTTTCTGAATCAGTTGGATACCCGCTTCTGTAAACTATGCTCAATATCCTAGATTGTTTTACCTTGAATTCTTGGTCTGTGAATCCAAGCCGTTGCTGGAACATCTGCATCAACCTGTTACTCTTATCTGAGCAATAATGTTAACCTTATTTTATTTTCAGGGGGTTGGAAATAATGATGAGAAAGTTCTTGTTCTGGCAGCCACGAATACTCCTTATGCTCTTGATCAGGTAAAGGCTACTGGTATGGATATTTTGTCAAATGACGTTCATGCTCTTACAGGGGTAGTGATGTGCTAAAAGCTTCCATCAGTCTGTAGAATTTATACTGCAGTGCATCTATGCACCGATAACAATGTTGTACAATGGAATTTCATATTACTTTTCTGGAAATGTTGATATGATCTTGGCTAATATGGATTTTTTTTTTTAAGAGATTGGCTAATATGGAATTACTTCTCTTCAGGCTATTAGGCGACGATTTGATAAGCGTATCTACTGTTATTCCTCTACCCGATCTCAAGGCACGGCAACACATGTTCAAAGTAATGATCTCCTTTTCTTTTCCATCGAAACGGACAATTTGCCAGAGTTGTGGCTTGAGCTTTCTTGTGCTTATTGTGGCTTGAGCTTTCTTGTGCTTGTTGTGGCTGTAGAATGTTGAGCTTTGTTGTTTGCAGGTTCATTTAGGAGATACACCTCACAACTTGACCGAGAGCGACTTTGAAGACTTGGCTCGTAAGACAGAAGGATTTTCTGGATCAGATATTTCTGTTTGTGTAAGTGTACAAGTATTCTTTCTAAGAAATAAAAACTGACTAATTCCTCATTGGCAATCCTTCTTTGTGGTGTCTCAACTCTCTGCATGTATGTTTACATATTTGTTTTCCTGGTGCCATAGGTCAAGGATGTCCTCTTTGAACCCGTTCGCAAGACTCAAGATGCTATGTTCTTTATTAAAACTTCTGACAGTTTGTGGATGCCATGTGGACCAAAGCAACCAAATTAAACACGGTGCTGTCCAGATAAGTATGCAGGAGCTAGCTAGTCAAGGACTTGCTGCTAAGGTAAGAATATATGCTTATAGTGGATTTTATTTTAGGGTGAAGTCTACTTGTTATCCAGATTTTTAATGCCTGAAAGTGCATGCCTGAGAGAATTTATCATGCCGGTTGATCATTAGAAATACTATTCAGAATTGTGAACTTGTCAAACTACATTCTCACCATAATAACCTTTTGACGTCACTGATGCTTTGAAGTTTTAATTTATGTTCAATAAGAAATAAGACAAAACTATCGGGATGATAATAGAACTTTCTTAAAAATGATAGTATATGTTCTTTGTAGTCCTTGGCACGATGGTTAGTTGTAACTGACAATGGAGTGTTTCTGGTTAATGTCCATGCAGATAACCCCACCCCCAATATCTAAAAAAGACTTTGACAAAGTGTTGGCAAGACAGAGGCCAACAGTGAGCAAATCTGACCTTGAGGTGCACGAGAGATTCACCAAATTCTGGAGTTCGGAGAGGAAGGCTGAGAGAAAGTATGCACTGAACATATACTCCACCTTCCTCTCATTTGTAGTCTAGGTGAAGTTTGTGCTGATTGTACAAGCCTCTTTCAGAGGAACACACATTTCTGTGCCTTTCCTATTGCAAGAAAAGTGAACTCTGATACTTTCCAACTTACGTATTCTTTAATGTGAAAAAGATCACTACGGATATTGCCTCAGATGTTTATTTTGGCGCGCTGTAATGCTGGTTGCAGTTAAATGTGTACTTTTGTATCTTTTTCTTTCTCTGGTAAATATCTGATGTACTTCTGTAATTACTTGCCGTTAGACATTTCAGTCTCAGGCATTTGAAGTTAGTGTCTCTGTTAACTGTATTCTTCATGTCTTGATTTTCCCCCTATTTTCTTGATGCCTTTGAAACTATGGAAGAGAAGAAACATAAAATTTCCGTTGTTTTCTTGCTGTTATTCTAGCCTAGAAGTGTCTTTATTTTTTTAGTTTCTTTATCTAATGTTTACTACTTATTCTGTTCTTGAACGAGCTACTGAAGAAAAGAAAGAAAATTCACTAGTTAATCGATGCTGGAAGCCAAACAAATTCTGCAGTTCTACTGGGTGTCAAGATGGATCACCAGATTAATCTCAAATGCAAACTGCCAGTTTTTCTGCCTTAGTGCCTTCAGTAATATTCCAGTTTTTGTGCCTTAAGGTTTAGAGAGACTAACATGGAATAGCTGTATCTATCTTTTCGTTTTGCACTTATCTTTCCTATTTGTATTCCTCTGCCTTTGTAAAGCTTCGGTCTCTGCAAAAACCATGTACAATACCGTAAAATGCTATTTCTTCAGCATATCCTTTGTCCGGTTTCATGTCATAAATTTTCAACCTTTTAGTCTGTTTGGTTGGGCTGCAAGAGAATATTTCTCAGAATTTTTCTTGGTGCCAGAAGTTAGATATTTTTGTTAGAATATTTTAATTGGTGAATTTTATGACCACACAAATATTCTAAAATTAATTAATAATCTAATATCTTACTATATAACTATATTTAGATAATTACGGAATTTAAGATAATATTGGAGGTACACCTAGACCTATTCTATACTATCTATATCTGTATTTTATACAATCTATATCTGATAAAGACTCTATGATGGGAAAAGAATGAAGTTATGTCGTTTGATCAAATAATCTTGAAACATTAATGGATTGTCTTCCATAGATTAATCATCATCGGTGTAAGGTACGCTTTGATTCTATTTTTTATGACTTACAAATTTAAACTCAAGATTTAACATGTGGTATCAGAGTAGAGTTGAAGTTTATGACTTATAAATCAGTTATATCATATATATATTGATGCTCGATGAACAGTGTATTGCCTATTTTTGTTGGATTAATGAAGCTGCTTAAATATGGTGTGCCTTCTGTAATTTACACCATGCATGAAACGGTGATAGTAGGAAGTGTATCTATGGAAGATTTATGAATGAAAATTGCCGTATTTTATGATGATATATCGAGTCTTTTATTGGTTTTGTATGTCCAGATTTGAAATTCTTGTGGACTTGGTTGAGTTTGGCTTATCCTATTCTAATAGTGATATGTTATAGACTTAATCTAATTAAAATTCAATAATGACATAGAAGTTATTAATTCTATGGTTTAGGTGCTGGAACTATTGCAAGTTTTACAATTCTAGAGTTAACTAGAATAATTAGTTCCATAATTCCACGTTTACTCGAACTATTTAATACTTGTAAGTATTTATGGGTCCACATGAATCAATTTTATTAATGTCTGATTCTAATCGTTGATGGACCAATTAAGCATAAAAGTCGAAGTCTATAATGGTTTATTAAATTTAAACTGGTCTTTTGTTTCTAAAGATTCTAGCTATTAAAATATAATAGATGATTCAAATTTGATCATTATGATGCTTGAAGACATAATCAGACACGTCTTTATGTCACTAAATATTTTGGTCAAATAAATTTCGTTCCTATATTATAAATGTTTGCAATATAAGAATTTGGTTACAATTATTCATTATTGGACTTAAAGGGCTTTGAGTTTGGATATATAAAGCTTCTATCGAATATTTTAGACCAATGTGTTTTATCTTTCATTCAAATAATTGATGTGCCATATTTTATTTGGGTAACTTATATATCATTGTTACTCTTTTGTTACTGAAATATCGTTATTGATACATGAAATTTTGAGATAATTATATGCTTAAATATTAAATATTATAATTATTTTATGAAAAGATCAAATTATATGGAGTCCATATACATATAATTTTGGGCAATTTGAGATTTACAGTTTTTTCAGATTATGATTCACATTAAAATATATATATTACATAACCTTTATAAACATTAAGAAATGATTAATTAGATATTACCAAAGTGAACTAATTATCATGAAGTTTATTAAATAGTTATTTACATTTAAGAGAAATCATAATTATAGAATTATAGTTTGCTATAATCATGGATGAGTTGTTATATTTGTCCCAAGGGTATATAACTTCTTTCTTAAAGTTCTATAACTGAATTATTGTTACTTACTTGCAGAGTTGTCTAAATAAACGTACTTCTCTATTATAGTTTTATGTGAATAATTGCTCCTCATTTGTAGAGTGACTCATTGGCATGTCATTATTCAACCCAAAGATGAAATACGATGATGGAATAGATTACTCATCTGTTGATACTATTTTGGTAAAAATACTTGAATTGGTTTGGTAAATAAGACAATAAATTCAGAAATTTTCCTATGCCCAAAGGTGAGGATTATTTCTTTGATTTATTGTTTCAGTCAACTACTTTGAATTTAATATTTAAATTCACAATATTTTGATTCAAATTTCATAATATGTTATTAGCATCATTATGTCTTGATTTTTGCTGTACAAGTTATTTATTCTCTTACTTATATATTCCAATTATTTTTGTTTATTCTTGTCATGACTAAATGTATAGGTTCTCTTTGTAATTAGGGTGCACATTGTTAAAAGACCTTAGCATGTTTTGAGAATGATTATATTCTCATTAAATGTAAATATTTTGTGCTAATATGTTGGACGAATACATAGAACTAGTGGGAGTATTTTATTTCTATATAATGCTCACTAAGTCTTGTATTCTCATTAATGTTGAAATCCCAATATTGCTAAAATCAAAATTCTCATGAAAGTAGTTGAGAAATTATTGTGGATTTTAAGATAGCATCCTTGATAGATATTAAGTTTGACACTTAATTATTAATAGAGTGTGTATGATCTTATTCATTAAAATAGGAGACAAACTGTTGATATCATTTTGAAATCCCATAAAATCGATATTTGAGTAATTTCATGTGCATTTCATTATTACCTCTCTCTTGGAAATTTTAACCATTCTAACTTTTACAATACACATTAAAAAAAATTATCTGTTATGGTTAATTATTGAATATTAATCATATGTATTGAAAGGGGTGAAGAGGTTAAAATAGATAGATTAGACTCACAAATTTCACGTTGTGATTCATTAATGTAAAAAAGCAAACAAGGGCAATTATTTTTTCATAAAGAAATACGACCATAAAGACAAGTGTCGTTGAGATTAAAGATAACTTTGTGTCAAGAAATAACTCATAACCTCTTTATGTATGTTATGACTTTTATTTAGATGAATTGATTCTTGTCAAACAATTTATAGTCAATATGTGTATAGTTTCCAAATATAAAGGAAACATATTAATGTTGAAGAAAACATCTATCAAGTGAAAATGATACATTCAAAAAATAAACAAGTGATAAACTATTACTCATCAAAAGATTGAGTAAAATTCTACACTTGCCTTGTTTATATATATATATTAGCTTTGCATATGTATATAATAAAACTCTTTAAATTTTGGCATATGAGATTGAAAGATATCTCTATATGAGAAATATTGTGTTGGTAAATTATAAAAATCTAAAGGTTTTGACCTTTACCAACTATATAATTCTTGTATATACTGTATGTAAGGAAGTAATAGACGAAACAAAAATATGCATTTATACCAAAAAGAGTTTTGTATACTTGTTGTCATAATATAAAATTATGTGCATTATTCTTTATTTTTCATATTTGATTAAGAGATATTTATCTCATTACTTGATAACCTTGCGAAATTATTTTATCTCTATTTCTTGGTTAATAAAGTAAAGGCACTTTATATTTTTGAAAAAATTTCCATACAAGAGATAGAGATATATAAAAGTGGAAGAGATAGAGAATATAATGAAAATTTACATAGAATGAGATGATTCAAGTGTCTTTAATGCACGGTTCCTTGATTAAAAAGCATTGATAACAATACTTATTGGCACATTTTGGTGAACTAGTTAAACAAGAAAAACTTATGGGCATAAATGAATTATGACTTAAAATGTAAATTTATCCTTATAGAGTATTTTTTAGAAAATACGTTAGGTATATTTTTTAACATGATTCCATTCATAATTTTTTAACGTTCTATTTATGTTATAGAATGGATCCATTAATAGAAGGTAGATAAGTTCAAAATCTTTACATTAGAATTCGGCTAATGTGAAGGTATATTACCCAACCTAAAGAAGCCGAATGAAATATAATAAGCAATTGTTTTTCAAAATTATTAACTTAAATAGGTTAAATTTTTATTGTCTTTATCACATTCTAAAATTTGTTGATACTAGAAATATAAGTTTTTCTTTAAGAATATGAGTAAATGATTTAACTCAAATTGTGGAGTTGAAAGGTAAAGAGAACTGCTTAGGGTATCTTTACTAATTGAGATATAATATTTATCAAAAATAAATTTGTCATTTTGATAATTATTTCAATATAACTTACACATTGAGAGATCACATGAAGAAATGCTCTATTATAGTTAAACCACTAAATTAAATTATTAAGAGAATAGTGGGGGTTAAAAAATTCTCAAAGAAATAATGCAATTTCTAGTTTCAAGATTCTATACTTACATAAGTCTAATTATATTTTTAAACATAAAGATTACCTTACCATATGTTCACTTAAGTCATGAGTAGAGAAAACTCTATATTTTAGTATTATGCCATAAAAGAATTCATATCGAGTTAATAGCCAAAATAAAGGTAAAATCTCATTTATATTACCTAAAATAGTCTCTGTTGTACGATTCATGTGAATCATTAAAAAAAATGAGACTCACATGATGATTTGAATGATAAAGAGATAAGATTTTGGTAAATTGTTTAACTCAAATGAAAGGTATTGAATTAGCATAAAGTCTTTGTAGTGTTGAAAAGATTTAATTTCTAATAGTCATTGGCATCAATAGCTCATTTTGATTAAGAGTTATATTAAATGAATGTGAAAATAACTGTAAAAAGTAAATTATATATGTATCAATTTTATTATTGGAAAACAGAACGTAATTTTTGGTTGCAAGTTAAAAATTTTATATTTAGACCGAATTGCTATTCTCATTAATAGTGTATATTTTACTAACATCATTTTTCATTTTTGTTTAAGAAGAAAGAAGTTAGTCAATTGATGTGTTTAAGACGTCAAGATTAGTGGGAGTATTGTATATTTGGTCAATCCATCTATATTATATTTCTTGCAAATGTTTGGTAAATAAACAATTCTTATAAAGAAGTATTAAGTGAAAAATGTAGGTAATAGCACTTATGTACTAGATATTTATAGATATAGGATATAAATGATACTTGAACTATTTCATAAGGCCTTCACTAAAAAAGTTCTTGAAATTTTTTAAGGATGACATGAAACTTATGTTTGTTATTTGTTCACATTATGCATTGGAATTACGTTGATAAATAGATGCTATTAAATTGTATCACAAACATTTATTGTTTGGCCTAAAATTTTGCCAATGTTGATTTATTCGCCATTGAAAATTCTTATTTTAACTTCAATACTTTTTATTAGGAATGTAAGGAAAAGTGTGAGTTAAGATAAACAAATCGATATAACGTTTCAATAGTTGAAAATTACATTCAAGTAGTAATAGTAGTTAATGAGTATTTAATATTTGAGTTATGATTTATTAATATTACAACTTAAGAATCCCGGCTAAATTATATCTGATCATGTAATTCATGAGAGACTCACTAACTCATTTTAAAATTATTATTTTCTAACTACTTAACGATATCTGGGTCCACAATGTTATGTTGGGACTTTCCGCTACGGTTTTCTTTAAAGAACAATAAGTACTTTTATTGATTTAAGCACAATGAATTAAATACTACATTCTTCTCTAAAGAATTCTAAATTATAAGGCGATTATGTAAGTAATACCCATTAATGAAAGTATTGGTGCCAAAAGATTATGGGAACTTATTTTACTACTGTTGATTAGATTTTTTAACGCATTATTGTTAAAATATTGTTTCCTATTTCCTTGTGCACATTATTATAGGATTTAATATAGGATTAATATTTCAGACCATTAGTAGACATAATTGTCACCGTCCATTACTTTCTCATTAAATTTATCTAAATTAAGTTGTTGGAATTGTGATACATGGAAGGGAATATGTTCATTTATATCAAATTGACATATAATCGCTATGATCTATTCTAGCGCTTTGCAAGATAAATATAGCTGAAAATTACTATGGCCACTTTTTCAATCCATTTTGTCAATTTTATGTGGTCATTTGTCCAAGTGGAAGAATGTTAGAATATTGGTGGACTTCAATATTCTAAATTAATAATTAATCTAATATCCCACGTTATATAATGACAAATTTAGTATATAAATCTATCTACATAATTACGGGATTCAAGATAATATTCGAGAAAAATCGAGATCTATTCTATACGATCTGTATCTAATAACAGACTTGTCGGTAGGAGGGTCCATGATGGGAAGGAATGTCTAAAGACTCCTACAAATAGGGCTCTTGGTCCCTCTGTCCACTCTAACCTACATTTGTCGTTAACTCATTACTAGTACAAACATAACAGGGAGTTAGAATAGGGAAGATCAAGTTATGTCATATAATTGATTGATTAAATAATCTTAAAACATTAATGGATTGTCTTCCGATAGATTAATCATCATTAGTGTAAGGTACGCCTTGATTTTATCTTCTATGATTTACAAGTCTAAACTCAAGATCCTATCATGTCTAACAATTTTCCTATATAATTATTTTTTTTAAAATTTTCCTTCCTCTCCAAAAAATAATTTAAGGAATTATTAAGTGAATTTATTTTTTTAAAATAATTTAAAAGTGACATTAAATTTTAAACATATATATATATTTTAAAATTATTAAGCGAATTTTTTTTTTAAAAATAATTTGAAAGTGACATTAAATTTTAAACATATTTAAAAAAAAAAAATTCAGAACACTTCTTTTCAAGAGTTATTTTTTTTTTAGATGATGTATGATGGATCTCGACCTATCACCTTAGTGACTCAAACACATGACCCAAGTCATAGGGGAAGCATAGTTTTACTATTTGAGCTATAACATTAAACCTTAAACATCTACTTTTATAACTTCAATTACTAAACAAATTTTTGTTTTCAATTCTTGTCTATTTATTTTTCCTCCAAATCATTATGGGTCTCATAGTAATATATATGTATATTTTATCATGGGTCTCATAGTAATATAATATGTATATTTAGCCGGTAAATTGTCTTATATTTAATTTTAAACCAAATAAATTTTTGTTGACAATAGTTACTTGTGAAGCATACAAATATTACAAGTATTTTTAGCTCATATCAAAGATAACAAAATATTAAAAATTATATTTCAAAATATTTCCATTTTATCAATAAAATATCAAAAAATTGTATGAAAAATAATTTTTTTCATGTAAAATAGTTTCTAGAAAAATATTTTCTTCAAGAAAACATTATTTATATCCAACAAAAGGGACAATTAGTCCTTGCCATATCTTACTCGTGTTATGTATAATTGGTCTCTCTTTTTTTAAACGCATGTAAGAGTCATCAACATTTTTTATTAAATATTCTCGACAAGTTCTTACTAGGATTTTTTGGTGCTTAAAAGTTTAGCATGAGGTAAGTTACCTCTTTCTCCAGGGTTATGATCAAGCCACCGACGCATATTTTAGCAGATTATAGTAGTTCTTATAGATTACCCACCAACCAGGAAACTGAGAGTAGTAAGAGTCGAATGTTAGACCTTTTAATGGTCTGATTCCCTACATTTAAGCCAATCCTATTAGCAGTTCTTACTAGCATTTGATAGAATATCTGTATGTCGAAGCAAAACTCTATAAGATGGTGATAGAAGTACTTAACCCAA
The DNA here is from genome assembly GCA_025175665.1 of Cinchona pubescens. Taxonomy (NCBI): domain Eukaryota; kingdom Viridiplantae; phylum Streptophyta; class Magnoliopsida; order Gentianales; family Rubiaceae; genus Cinchona; species Cinchona pubescens. The sequence goes on along the minus strand of JANKKI010000026.1, from coordinate 2,179,721 downwards.
ACCGTGCTGACAAAAGGGTATCGATAATGCTATAAATTGAACCAAAGGTTTGTAAGATGGTAACAAGAGCAAGTAACCCAAACAATGTTAACAAAGGGGTATCGACGACAACACTTCTTTAACAATATAGTATACAGAGGGAGTTTGGGCGTTTGGAAAGTTTGGTAGTCCATTTTCATGTGCTATCCATCTGCACTCACTTTTTTTTTTTTTAAACAAAAATATATAGAACTCCTCAAACCCTAATCATTGTTTCTTTTTATCGCTTCTCGTCTCCTCATCAGCTGCTCTCTGTACAATCCTTCCTCTCACTTCATACACAACTCTTCCACTCTCATCCCTTCCTCTATTTCTTCTCCCTCTGCTTTTTTCATTCACATCACCCCTCTCTAGAGCCGCTGCTCTCTCACTGTCTCTATTTTCTCAGTTACCAATTTCTTTCCTTTCTCTATAACCATTCTTTTTTGCTTTTTTCTCTCCCTATAATCATTTGCCCTGAATATGAACACAAGCCAACGCCTTCATCTCCAATCGTCCTTTCCATTTTAATTTTTGTCTAATCTAATTCGGGATCATATCTACCAATTAGTTTAACACTGTTCTCCGCTGTTGTACGATTGCCGGGAAACTCAAGCCCCATCCTTTTTGTATCTCCATTCCTCTTTCTACCCCTCTCCTTTAAGTGCCCTTCCTTCCACCACCGATCTCTCTACTTTTCTTTTACCGATCATCCTATTTGAAAAATAAGGGGTTAATGATGTTGAAAAATAACTATATATGTAGACAATCAGAAACTCTAGAAAGCTGTACTAGCGAATCTTCGTGGTTATTTCCTTTTTGCTAATATATACATGTTGTATCTCTCTCTCTCTCTCTCTCTCTCTTTTTTAGAGATCCCTGATCTGTTGGTCTTACTCTTAAATATGTAAAGATTATTGTTGATAAATATTTTTTTCTTTATAATAATTTGGGTTGATTTTTTATGGAATTTTTCTGATTGTATCTTCTATTTTGTTTCTGGATCTGTAGGGTCTTGCCCTTGAATATCCAAAGATTATTATTATTATATTATATATATATATATACTTTTTTTATTTCTTGAAAATGTTTTGGGTTAATTTTTTATGGAATTTTTTTAAACTTTTCCTCCTGTTTCCATTTTTAGTTCCGTGGGTCTTACCCTTTAACATCTTAAGATTCTCACTAGAAATTTTTTTTCTTTTTCTTGATAATATTTTAGGTTAATATTTTTAAGGAATTTTTTCTCTGATCTTTTTCTTTTATTGCCTTTTGAGATTTGTGGGTAAACTCACAGTGATTTACTAGTAATATTAGATGAAATTAGATAGTTTACTGATATGTGCTTTTATTTTTTACATATTCCTTGAATTTTGGATCATATTAGCACTAATGAATAATCCATTGAAAAATCGAATTGCATATTTGAGCACATGATTTGATTACTTTGAGTCTTTTATTGAACGTATGTGCACTTTGGCCGTCTGCAATTGATTATTCATTCAAGAGAGTGATTTAATTTACGATGATATTATGTTGATGTCTTAACTAAAATACCTATATGTTAGTGCCCTATGTAAATATAGGGCATTCGAAGTATGACTTTTGATCTGAAAAATGAAAAGGAAAAGACTTTGATGGAGTTTTGCAACAAATTGTAATGGTTAGAAATTAAATTTATAGACTAAAGAGCACATGTATATTTTTCATGGTTGTTATTGCTTACTATCAAAGGCTATAAAAAAAACTCTGTAAAATTGTGACACTGTCTTCTGAGTCTTGCTTCTGGCTGATTTTAAAGGGTAATAATTACACTAATAGTGACTAAGATGTTAAAGTTTTTCCACTTATCTCTTTCTATGTATTAGAGTTTCTATTTTAATTTGTATTCATGCATAGTAGAGATTGGTTTTATATTTTGATGGTGTGATTTCTAGGTCATCTAGATTTTCTTTTTCTTTTTCTCTTCCCATTCCCGATCTTACTTTTTTCCCCTCCTTTTTATCTTCTTCATAAATCATGACTAACTATTTCAGAGAATAACAGGGTATGGTAATCAAATAATTTTTAATTCGTGATCACTTGCTGCTAATTAATACCAATTTTTTCCTTTATTTTAATGATTTTGTCTTATGTCCTGATGAAATTTATGAATTGGTTATGTTATTTATTGTTGTTTTTTCCCCTCTTGACAGTTTTGGCTTATGTTGGTGTTGAAGGAGCTCTAATAAGGGTGAAGGTTGTCAAAATTGTGTTATTGGTGGCTGTCATTTTATGTCATCATTTGGTGTTGAAAGTTTGGTACTCCTTTACTATGTGAATCCATAGTAATTACCTAACGCCTTTGGATGCCCTATGGTTGGTAGAAAGGCTGAAAGAAATCTTTTACCCATATGAGGACAATAACTTCTGGTGGGATTCTTTTTATTTCTTTGACAGTTTAATGATTGCAAGTGGGAATTGATGTGGTAATGATGATCTTTAGCCACCAAATTGGAAACTTTGAGGTTGAAAAATGAAATGAGTTTTGACTTCGATTTGACTTTGCGTATTTTAGTATACAATTAGGGTGAGAAATTTATGGCTTGGCTATGATGATACTCGGTTGTATGCTGGACATAAAAGACGTCATCCTATATCTTGGCTTGGCAACTCTGATGGCATTTCAAATAAGGGTTCTCTCTCTAAGGCAACTGAGTTGTAGCCATGACAGTGTTGTCCCTTCTTACTTGAATTTTGCTTGTTTGAGCCTTTACTGAGAAATTATCATACATTTGTTTTCTTTCCAATTTTTTCCCTGTCTTTTTCCAATGTGAAGACATCTTGTATGCTTCCTCTTGCTAAATTTTAGTTATTAGTAATCATTTGGTTCATTGCCTCTTTAGAAATTGATTTTTTTTGTCTTTTTAACTTTAGTGTTTTTTCAAATGTTTGTTTTACTATCATATTGGGAATATGAAAAGTCATACCACTTGTGAAGTACATGACTTGATATAGTTAGATGTATAATGTCTTGATATGTTTCTCATTTCTTGATTATACTTGCATATTGGTTTGGCTTATGATGAATCATGCATTTTCTTAATGCAAATTTAGAGTGAGTTGGATGTGGCATAAGTTTGACTTTGCCTCCACAATTAAATTGATATATATTCTAGCTGATTTCGGCTCATCAGAGTTCATTTATGAGGGACAACTAATATGTGGTGTGGTAAGAAGTAGGAACTTCTAATTATGTGACTCCTGAGGTAATAGCTGCTAGAGTTTCTGGTGAAAAAGCCAATATATGGAGTGCTGGTGTTGATTCGCAAAATTTGTTTGATACTTCATCTATCTGAATAATTGAATACGCTCCATTTACTTTGTGCAGAAAATTTATTTATTTTATGTATGCCTTTTCTCCATAAACTAAATTTATGTATAATTATCATAGCTTTTGGCACATTTTGATTCAACGGATGATTTATTTTCTCCTTTATTTCAGCCCAAATACATCTTACTTTTCTTTTTTCATAAGTTTGAGATGGACACGAAAAGTAAGAGGGGCAAGAGGATAAAGCAGGAGATGAAAGATTGATGGTGTAGTCTCACTCCATTTATTTATAATAGTTGAAAGATTATCTTTTTTCTTCGATTACCTGTGCATATCTTTTTTTTTTTTTTTTTAAGCAGAGCAAACCAGAGAATGTTTATCATTATTATTATTATTTTTAGTTTGATCACACTTAAAAGGATTTTTTTTCAAACAAATGAACTAATCTAGAACTTTCAAACTTATCTACTGTTAGCTTCTAATCACTTTGTCTTAATGTGTCAACAACGCCATAAATTATTCTTCTATAGATCATATGAATTATAGATTGGGCATAAACTTACTGAGCTTTCTAGCATCTAATTTGTGCTGGCTTCAGGACATCCATGAATGGTAAGTGATAAAGGTGATTAAACTACCAAACCGTGTACTTTCTGACTACATATTTTTTTCATACTTTTCATTCTTTTCAACTAATAAGATCTTCAATATGGAATATTTTTTTACCTTAGATCATTAACAATGATTGATTTGATCACAAAATGATAATATGTGTTACAAAAAAAATTGGCCGACTTTGTCAAGTTGAGGTATAACTTTATTTCTATTAGTTGCGCTTATATTTCTTTTATATTTTATGTTTTTCTTATCTGTATGTATTTACTTATATATTGTGGTTGATAGTATATTTGTGCCTAACTTTTCTTCTCATCCATGTTTTATTTGGCATTTTTCCTTATTCTTTACTAAAAGCATCAAATTCCAATTTAAGCATTTTAGAAATTGAGTGTGTTTGGACCTTTGCAAGTTGAGATAGTTGCATTGTTTTAGTGAATCTTATTGCACTTGGAGATGAGTCGTAGTGCATGCACTTCTATCATGAGTTAGACATACCTCACTTAATGAAAGTCATCAACAGTAAGTGTAAGAACATATGTGGCTGCTTGGTTGCTGAGACAATGGTTATAGATGCAAATATATGAATATTCTGCATCAAGCTTCAATAACCAATTTGTGCTGGAGAAGAGTATTTGTAATACTCCAAATAGCTTTAGGTTGTAAAAAATCACTTTCTCAAAGTCATTATAGTTTTCTACCTTTTAAGCATGATATTTCTTATGTAAATGTTTACAGAAATTAATGAACATGTAATGCTTATATTCAGGGTTAGTGATAATTGTTTGGATCTATTGTGTTTTATTAGTTCAAATTTTCTTTTCTTCAATATTACTTGTTAAATATACATTATATTTACATTAGTTAAATTATATTAGGCATTTATACATAAATCTATTATTTCACCACGCAATGTGCGGTTTTGTCCTCCTAGTCTTGCATAAATAATGCATTTATCATTTCTTTGTACATGTATACTTGGTGTAGTCTTAGGATTATGGTTTTTTCTGATAGTACTTCTTTGATAACCGGCAAATACTTAGGTAAATCTGGTCTTTGACCTCACTTGTATACCTTATGGTTTGGTTTAAATCTTATAGAATATATGACATCAACCGATGAAACAAGATTCCATAATATTAAATCCTGACTAAAGGGTCTATAAGTAGAGCCAAAAATCGGATCTACTTAAATATTTTCCTTAATAACCATTGTTGTGCACCTTTTTTATTGATTAAATAAATCTTTTCCTTTTCTGCAAATAGAGTTACAGCCCAATCAGAGTCTATATATGAACATAAATTGTCCACAATTAGCTGATAATATGATAGCCTCATTTTTTTATGGTGATTAGGGTCGTAAAGCAAAGAAAACTAGTTAATATTCGAATAGAACTCGACTAGAGATAAGAAGTCATTTGGGATTGATTTGTCAAATAATTAAGTCAAATTATTGTTACTGAGAATCTCTTTAGTATTGTACATATCTATTCAAAATATTTAAGAAATACATTACTATTTAAAGTTAATAATATGTATGATTTATTAAAAATTATGAATAGTTCATTATTAAACGTACATAACAGCTAGAAATATATTGTTAGTAATGTAGTTAAATTATACTTGTAATCTAATATAATTAAGAAAATTGTATGTGAAATAATAATTTTATTAAGAGCTTTTAAATATATTTATAAATTACATTGGTAAATAATGACTTATAATATTGTTAAATCATATTATTTAACTTAATAATGATAACATATTCTTTAATACATATTTTGTTGAGTTAAGTCTAGTTATAACTAAATAAAGGAAATTAAATCACAAAATGATTACTAGTATTATAAATATTATGTTAATAAATTATATTGAGATTATATTGTTTTATATATCAACTATTTCCTGTAAATATATGCTAACATATTTAAATATTAATATCTAATTAATTATAAAATGACATTATTGTAATTATTAGTTTGTTAATATAAAATAAATACAAAAATTTTAGTTAAGTTATATTAATAAACTAGTAAATTTATATACATATAATTAAATTAAAACTAATAGGTTTTTTAATCACATTTATTTTAATATCTTTTATTATATTTAATCTGTACAAAATATATATTTATCACAAAGATTTTTATAACGAATTTGTTAAAATATCTATTATTAAACACAATAATATTAATAGGTAATAGTATTTTTTTCATAAAATTTTAATATAAAAGTAATAAGAAATTAGAAAAGTTCTAAATAATTAAATAAAATTGATTACTTAATAATGATTAAATAATGTTATATAGTTAATCTAATTTTGTTATGTATACTTACAATAATCAACTAAGAAAGGACATTTTAAATAGTTATAACAACATTTTAATCATTTGTTAATATAATCATGTATTAATGAAAAGGAGCAACATAAATATTCAAAATACGTATGTTGTATTATTTAGTTATATCTTTCTAAAATATATTTTGAAATAAATTATAGATGATATTTGTATAACTTAAAATTATAATGTAAGATCTTTATACTAGTATTTTAGAAATATTATAAATAAATAAGTATTAGATTTGAAATACAATATACATATATTTATATATATATATATATATTATGTTTAATTTTATGATATTATGTAATATAACTTAATATGTTATATAAGTAATTAGATAAATTCTATTTTTAAACTTAGAATGCGTGCACAAGATTTAATAATTATAATTATTATGGTAACAAGATTTGCAATTAAAATGAACTAATTATATATTCTAATTACATATAATATTAATTTAAATATTTTAGTGGAATAACACAAAAAAATGTAAATAAATATCTATAACAATAATATTAGATATTCAATAAATATTTGCAAAATATGATAATGTATTAGTTAGAATTGTATTGTTTATAAAAGTTCATATAATATCTAGTTCTGTAGATTAATCTATATTATATCTAATGTGATCTTAAATTTACTAAATAACCTATTTTCAAATATACAAATACGATTAGTTATATCACATATGTTATAACACTTATATGTGTGTGTATATATATATATATACACACACACATAGGGTCACTGTTTCACCAAATGAGGTAGAAACATTATGTGTCGTAGCTCATCTCGAAGAGGAAAATTAGCTGAAGGAAGCTTAGGAGCTCCCTGGATTCAGCTTTGGAAGAACTCTTCAAAAGTGGGGTAGTTGGAGCTATCGTTAGTCCAAATCTGAAACCAATGATCTTGGTGAGTCTCATACTTTTTGAGGAGTACTTGATTGGCCTTGGCAATAGTTTCAGTACTATCGTGCCTCATTTTTTAACAAAAATGGATAGTTAAAAAAAATTAAATAAAGGAAATAAAAGTGAAATGGGTCCAAAATGGGATTGAGAAAAAATGCGACAGTAGGCCCAATTAAATAAATCTAGGGGAAAGGGTTTTTCTAAACAATAGGAGTCGACTCGGTATTAGATTTTTTGGTGTATCGATTCACCAAGATTAGATCATTCTTGTACACTTAAACACTTACCTAGATAACTTCTGGTCTTCCAAAAAACTAGAGATTTGGATTCTTGAGTCCTATTGAGGAAAGGGAATGCTAGACTGCTCTACAGGTAACCTAGGCACCCTTTCACTCTTAATGAAATCGGTTGCGAGTTTAATTTAATCTTTTTATTTTAAGCCCAAAAAGTAAGTTGATTTATGCTAGACATTTAAAATTAACAATAAAGTGAGAAAAAATAAAAAAAAAAATACATAGCCCTATGTCCCAACATTAGGCTCATATGAATTCCAAAAGAGAAAAAAAAAACAAATAAATAAAAGAATAAAATATATTAAACTAAGTTTTTTGTAAATTCATGAATTCATATGCAAACATATAAAGAGCATATTAGAACAGGCCAAGGATCATATGAAGTCATGTAAATGAAAAATGATTTCGTCTCATATTCATAAACTTTTTTGACAAATAAATAAATAAAGACTTATAAATTTTTAATGAATTTAGACGATGCGAATGGCAAGATCCAGACTTCAATTATGATGATTATGTCAACTCTTCCTTTTCCTCCTTACCAGAATTGTGGATTATTCTTCTAACAGAATTTCACTAGTCTATGAGTTGTATGATAGTGAGAGAAAGAGAATGACATGAAGAATGAGTATGTAAATGGTGAATCAAATAGAGAGGAGTTATGGGGTATTTATAGGGGTTTTGGAAACTAGAGATAGAGTTAGAATATGATTGGAATAAAATAAGGATAAAGACGAATTCTAGAGATCGAGATAGGAATGACTAATGATAGGCATAAGAAGAACTAACATAAATCTTCATTTTTTTTTTCAAAAATATTATTTTCTAATTATCTTGAAAATGGATAAATACAAAAAATTTTAAAAAATAGGTGTCTATAGTTTGCCCCTCTTTGTTGGGAGCACGAAGCAATTCTAGGCAAAGAAGTAGATACCCGACAAGCACATTAGGAACTTGGACAGTGTTGGAAAGAGAATGAAATGTCATTATGTTTGGAGGATCTTGCCATTGCCACTACCATTGCCACCACCATAACCTTTTAATATTTCCTATCTATTACATCAAGATAAAGAAAAATTACAAAAGCAATTTATGATAATGTATCCAATTGCAAAAACTCTATTGATGTTAACTTTGCTTGAAAGATCATGGAGTATTTGCCTTGTCCTTTGACTTACACCAAAATAGTCTTTATTGTCAATCTTCAAAACATTAGGATTATGCTTTGACCGTCGGATAGTCAATCTGGCTTGAACATTTGCCTTGATTCATCAGTATTTTCATCGTAGATCCAAAAGTCATTGACAATGCCCTTGGCTTTGACATTTGATTTACTTTGAAGATGAAATTATTTGACCTACTCTCTAATTCCTAAAAAACATAGTACAAATTTGCCCATGTTTCTTGCAAATCACATATTAGTATGACTAAATGAATGTAATTAACTAGAACATTTATTAAACCACTATTCCTTATGAATAATAGACCTAGCTATCTTGGCAAAACCATGTGCCAGCATATTCCACTCCCTTCGTGGCCAAGTGACATTGGAGACCTTTAATGCTGGTATGCATCTTCTTGTATCATCCAAAATTACACCTCATTTAATTAAGTTTTCTTTTTCGGAGTAAACTGCTTTTACCACGCCCAAAGAATCCCCTTCTACCATGAAGCTGTGTAAGTGAACTTCACTTCCTCAATCTAGAGCTCTCCTTAGGGCAGTCAACTCTGCAAATTCGGGGTTTGTTATTCCTTTCACACGTTCTACCAAGTCGCAACGAAAGCTCCCATGTCATCCCTGACCACTACCCCGATTCCACAACTATTAATGTCATTAAAGACAGCCATGTCAAAGTTGAATTTCAGTGCGCCTAGAATGGGTAGGACCATCTCCTCGATGTTGGATGATTCGATACCATTGCCACTGGCTCATCTCCATGTTATGTTTGCTTCCCTAAATGACATCAATATTTGCATGGTTGAGTTGACAATATCCTGTGCTTCTCTCCCTATGTCCCTAAAAGAAATTGAATTTCTGTTACTTCAAATATATAACCCAAGCCATTATCGTGATTCTCTCCATGTCCCCTTTGCTTCTCTCTACCAGAAGATCCTTCATCCAAAGGGAGGCTTCTGTTGGCCCCAAAAGCAACCTAAGAGGGTGGGTGAATTAGGTTGTTTCTAAAACAAAACTTTTAATGTGTTTAATGAAAATGCAACAAATAAACACTTAAACACAAATGAATATCATAAATATTCAAAAATTAAAGCTTAAAGAACAAATATAAAGATGATGAGATAGAGAGTATCAAACCAAACTCTCAAACTTCTCAAACTTGGAGTATTTCCACTAGTAGTGCATCTTCAAAGAAAGTGAGGCAATAACCTTCTTATACACAAAATAGGCTCACCCTTGCACCAACTAAGTCCCTCTAGTTGAGCCAAAAGGGTTTTACACAACAACCTCGCTTTTGTACACTGTTATCCCTCCACTCTTACACTTGAAGATCACTCACTAGTCTACTCTTGCTCACACTAATTCCCTCTAGTTGAGCCAAGAGAACTACACTACCCAAACCAATACAACCTACTCTATTTTAGCCTATGTCTTCCCAAATAGCTCTTACAAGTGTTTGTATTGAAGGCAGTAGTTCAACTTTCTATTTTTTACATTTATAGACTTGGGGGTATTTATAGAAGCCCAAAAATTGCTTCCAACAGCTCTCTAATGGCTATTTTCTGTTTCTTGAGAAACTAGTCGTTTCGTCTTTCGGACGGCCGATACTGTGAGTGTGTGTCCGAACGAACTAGCCGTTGGACCTTTCGGACGTCCGATGCATGTCCTCTGCGTCCGGTCTCTAAGGGTATTTGTTCGGACGTCCAAGGATGCTCCGAACCTGCGTCCAGTCCAAGCAATGTCTTCTGAAAGTATGATCGGACGCTATTTTTTGTCATAAACGAAGCTTCAAGTCCTTTGTGTCGGACGATTATCATCGTCTGAACTATCTTTCTTTCGGACAATCATCAACGTCCTAGAGTTTTACTGGTTATTTTCTTGATTGTGTTCGGACAATCATTTACGTCCGAAACTCCTTGTTTTTCTGCACACTTATTTTCAAACTGTTAGTGCGATTTGGTCATCATCAAAACATGATTATCATAACTAGGGTTCAACAGCTTCATTTTGTTTAAACTCGAATACCAATTGGTGCAAGTGACATGTTGTCCACACCTGCTGAGCTAAATTACATTAGAATAGAGCATGTAGTAGGTCTTCTCCTTCTCTTTCAAATATTAGGTAGAATGATGATATGTTTGTTCGTGCAAATTTCAGCTATGTAGACCGAGAGTGACAAATACACCAATTTTTTGTTTTTTTAAGAGTTGCTGAATGTGCCGCTTACTATAAGATGTCTACTAAAACTAATTTATTGCACCATTTATAACTTGACTTATTAAAGAAAACATTTCTATTCGTTCACCTCAAATGAAGTTGAGAACTTAAAATTAGTGCTTGAAAATAAAAAATTAAATAAAAGTTAAACAGACTAGGAACTAGATGTAAAAGGAAACCTCCATTGACTCACAACTTTTGACTGAAATACATAAAGAGGTATTTATGAACATAATTTCAAACTTTCCTAATTCACTAACAGATTGGTTTAAGATATCTATGATTCATACAATACAATTACAGCCGTGATCAACAAGGATTCCACGATCAAAGACTAGATTAAACTAATTAAACCTAACAAAGACGAAGACATGAAACCATAAACCATAAACTCAGTTCATAATTAGAGAGTGTTTTTTGGAGTAATGTTGGTGTTTTTTGAGTGTTGCCCCCTTTTCTCCATTCCTCTTTCCCTTATTTCTTCTTTTCCCGAGTCATAACCTTTGTTGACACTTGATAGCTTTTTCTTTAAGAATTTTTCCAACCATTCTCTCCAATTCAACCTTTCAATCCAATGCACTATCCATGCTCTACGTGTCCCTACATTCATTAGTTATCCCAGTGTTTGCGCGTTGCCCACGAACTAGCTTAACCCTGCAGTCTTGCATAACTACTATCTTTCGGTTTTGACTTGACTCAGCCTTGTTTTTGTGTTTCGGTTGAGGCCTGTTATTGACTGGTGATCACTGACTTGTACCAACAATTGCACCTCTTCAAACATCCATCATTGGCTAGGTCTAATAATGAGGCGTGTGAACTTATGTGCCGCGCCCTTTTGTAACCTTTTTTATTTGTGCTATGATTTGATTCCCGAGGTTGAACTAATGCTAGCCATCATTACTATGTTGATCCTTCTTTTTTTTCTCTTCCCAAGGGATGTGGGATTTCCTCACCTCATAAATCTTCAATGACTTCATCACACCAACTGGTAGTAATCCAAACTTTATGTTTCCTTATTTTGAAATTTGAAAGTAGATTTGGACTTCTATTTAACCCTAACCTTCAAGTTTGTTTTTTATAAATCCCATTCCTCTTTCCCTATTTCAACCTTATCTCTCCAATTTAATTGCGAAAATAAGGTTTTACTCTTACCTCTTATCTGTGAATTCTTTTGTTTTAGTCTATTTTCTTCATTCTCGCTTTTGCTCTCTATACCATGGCCACCAATCCATCTGTCCTTAAAGATCCAAACGATGGCGAGCCTATAGCAGTAGTTGAAGCTTTCCTTATTGCAAAATCGGTATTGACCCCTTTCACTCCAAATGATAGTTCTCACTGTTGCATTCTTGGTTCCCGTTATGAGGGCTTTTCTGAGCACATCCTTGACTTGCTTCCAGTATATAACCCTTTTGAGGAAACCTTATTCCTTTACCAATCTAACCCCTTCAGATGTAAATCGACTTCCTTCTCTTCATTCCAAGGGGCTCTGTGGTCTACCAATCTAGGCATTCATAACCGGTAGGTGTCTTGGGCCAAATGGCTACAGCCTATCTTCAGAGATGTATGGAAATCAACTAGCATCTTTGAAGCTAGGTTCAACTGTGCGCCAAAGTTATTCAACCCAATCATGACCTCATTTTGGCTACTAGATGTTTTCAGAATTCAAACATCAACTGTTTCTTGTTTTTGTGTGGACCAATGACGCCAATGATTTTAGATGTGGGCATTTTGACTGGGTTGAGACCTCATGTTGCTTTAAAAAAAATAATTTTTTTCTTTTCTTTTCTTCCTCTTGTTTTGTAAATACGTTTTGTCAAATAAGTATTTCATGATTTGTTGTGTAGGAATTATGATTTTCCTTCTCCTATAAATATAATGTTATCTATGTTTTTTAGTTGATTTTATGGTTGAGTTACTAATGTGTTGTTTTGTTCTTCTTTCTATTTTGCATGTATTACACCACATCTGCATGATCATATTGTTCATTTCAATAAATTTTGATATTTTCTATTTTTTTTCTTTATTCAAAATTCAGTCATTTTCAAGATAGCTCCACGTAAGCAAGTTTTTCCAAACTGTGGTTCCATCCTTGCTTGATCAAAGAGAAGTAGGCAAACAATGACCACTAAACATACCAACCAAAGTTTCTCTACTAGTTAAACATCTGAGTCCTCAGCCGCATAAGAAATAATTTCTTGGATGAAGTTTTTATTAATGATATTCCAGTTTTTCTTGGATGAAGTTTTTATTAATGATATTCCAGTTTTTCCCTCAAGAAATCTCTACATTTTAGAATTATATTTTTTAAAATGTGTTAATATTGTTACAAATAGTATACTACTGCACATAGTGATTAAACTCTATTGTTACAAATAGTATACTACTCTGCATAGTGATTAAACTCTCGCAACCGGTTGACTCGGTAAGCAACCCTTAATTGGGTGAGATTCCCCAGTTAGGTCAAAGAAGAGAATGTCCAAAATTAAAATTAAAGTACAAAGTGGCAATATAATATAAGTAAAGATGGCACTCGGTCGGGCCAACTCGAGACCCGAACACCCCGAATTGTAATTTTAACCAACCTAGCTCGACCCTATGATAATGTAGCGTTTATGGTTCAACTAAGCTTGCAATAAAATATAAGGCCAGGCCACGGCTTGGTTTTCCAAGCCCGTAGCTTGACTCATCCCACCCCGTGTAGAAACCCACCCGTCGTGTCAGACAATGGTTTTGATCAATCAATGATCTGGTCAGCAGTTTAACTAATAAACTTGTTGACTTGACTGCATTGGACCAGTCAAAGCATAAACTGGACTTGAATATTTTTTAACTTTTTTTTTTGAATTTTCAACATTTAAATGAGTTTTTGTCTAATAACATTTATGTATTTTTCTTCTTGGACTAATATATAATACTTTGTAGCAACAAAATAATTTATATTAATAAGCAATTAATTGGGCTAATTCTTAGTAATAAATATTAACATTTATGTAATATTTCTCTTGGAGTAATACGTAATAATTTTGACTACAATTAGTAATATCTTGACTAATATGTACTAACTTAGAATTAAAAAAGAAAATTACTTGGTTCAGCAACTAATAAATTGAAGTCATATGTAGCTATATCAATTGTATTAATACGTAATGAAAAATGAAATACTAATAAATAATAATTTCAAATAATAAGTAACAATTATACTACTAAGGACTAACTTCATAGAAAATAAAAATAAGTAATAACTTACAATAATAAGTATTAATTTAGTATAATAAGTAATAAGTTAGAATATTAAGTAATAACTTGGTCTATAATTAATAATTTTTTCTTTTTCTCTTAGTTCTAACTTATACCAATAAGTAATGGAAAATGATATACTTATTAATAATAACTTCAAATAACAAGTCATAACTTGGAATACCAAGTATTATATTTGAGTAATAATTAAGTAATAACTTAGATTATTAAATACTAATTTGAAATAAAATAAATAATAACTCGGTCTAGTTTTAATGTATTGAATGTGGGCCAATACAGGGGTAAAGAGAGGACATTGACAGCTCGATCCATTGACAGTTTTAGGTGGGTACAAGTCTGGACTCGATCTATTGACAGCTTTAGGCACGAGGGGGTTGGGTATGTACCTAATATTTTCCATTTCAAGACCCCCTTGGCCCATCTAGGATCCCATTTCGACACCTGAGGTGGAAAAAACCCGCCGGCCTTTGGACTAGTCTAGCCCAGACCCGATTTTTTGCCATCTCTAGATATAAGTTGACAGATGTAAAGTGGAATTAGTCCTATAATCAAATGTCGTAATTTGGAGCCCTATAAGGACTACAGTGACAAAAGTTCTCGACCAAAATCCATGCTTGAAAAAGGGTTCCATACAACAGCTTGGATTCACTGCGTATAATTCTCTGTTTTGTCATGCATAGATACTGCATTGATAATAACAAGTACTCAGGATAAAGATTGACTGCTTTGTATGCATATAGTTGTTTTCTAATTTCAAGGTCCATCTTTTGCTTTTGGACCAAAAAATTTCTTTGTATTTAATTCATTTTAGGAAATGGTTTGTTCCTTTACAAATGGCAAAAGTTAGTTGGAGAATGTGAGCAGAAAATAAGTTATCTTAAAGATGGCCTGCTAATTTGAGAATGTTTAACTTGCACTCCTGTTGTTGAATGGTATATAGTGTTGCCAATTGCAAAAAATTGCCACACTCTTTCTTGGCCTGTCAAAATAGAGACTGGACTTCTAAAATATGTTAACCCATTATTTAGTGTTTGAAATGAATTGCAGCACTGTTTAACTTTTCAAGTTGAATTGCATTTATTTTGAAACAAATTGTGTATCACTGCCATATGCCTAGCAGTCTTCTTGGTCTGAAATAATCCCTTTTAATTACAGCAATGACTGATAACTAACGATTAATTGTCAATCTTAATTGCACAGAAGTTAATGAAACATTTAATAATCAATTTGTGCTACGTATTAAAACTAATAATTAATACACAATTTCAGAATTAAGATGGATAGATTCAGAAAATTATTAAACCTATAATAATAATTTCATAATATTTGCCCTTTCGAACAATTATCTTTGAAATAATACCTTTAAATTTTTAATTAAACAGATTAAAGACCAAATGTTTCATTTCGGAAAAGTAACCCATTAATATTGCTAATGTAATAAAACTCAAGTGCACTAATTAAGCTGTTTCAGAAAGTATATAAAACTAGTTGGACGTGAATTGAAGAGAACGACTTCTAACAAATATTTTACTTTTCTAGAAACTTTTTGCAAATGAACATTTATTCAATTAGATTTGTCACATGTTTGATAAAATGGAAATTTTTACAACTTATATAGGAAAAAGTTCTTGCTGCAAAATATTTTGGCTTTTTATCCATTATTTTCTTCAATAAATACTCTATAATGGAAAAAATGCAATGTCAAAGACATATAATTGGAAACTAAAACCGGCTCAACTTTTAACAATTTCTTTACAAATTTTGTACCAAGCTTCAAAACACCCACACAAGGTAAATCGGATATGTAAACTTATCTAAAAAGTCCCATAAATTGTTGTTCAACTTGTTTTTTTTTTCCTTTTCAAATTGACAAATTAATTAATTATGGATGACTAAATTCTAAGAAAAAATCATAATAGGCCAAAATCAGGCCAAGCCGGCACTTGGATGGTACCATCCTTTTCTGAAACTATGTTCCAAACCTCATTTTTAAGGGATGTGATTCTGATATTTTTTTTTAATTTTATTTTTGCTACAATCAAAAAGAAGAAATTAATTTTTTGTTTTTTAGTTTTTGGTAACCCAACTCGGATTGCTTCACCTATAAAATGGCTTGCAACCAATTGTCAGTCATCACAATTTGATCACAAACAACTAATCAAGTTTTAGATTAATTTGACCCCATGGGAGAAACTAAACTTTTCATTCTTCTCTTGTTATTTACAATTGCATTCTCTCATGCAGCCACAAAAAATACAAAGGTAATGGATATGCAAGTTCTCTTCCATTTCTATTTTCCAGCTTTATTTTTCTTCTTTTTGGTTGTAATCCATTCTTTGGATAGTAAAATGTAGAATGCGCAAAGTAATAGTATATAGTTTTTAGCTCTATACATTGTCACTGGAGGATTAGTCTTTTCTCCAACACGCCTCACAAAAATATGATTTTAAATTATTTTTTTTAAAATCACAACTGTCCATAATATAATTTATTGTATATGTTTGTTGCATATAAAATTTGAAAATAAATAGATTAATTTTTTTCGTTTGATTAAACGTTTAAATTTTTGTTTTTGATGACCTATTTTACACCATCCAAATATTTCAGGCATATTAAGTGATAAAATATTTTTGAATATATATTGTTTTAAAGTATATCAATCTACTCATCATAGTAAAATTATTGATATAATTTGATTATATTTAGCAATTTTGGTTGTTTAAGAATAAATGATCGTTGGGAAAAATTATAGAGAAAGATATTAGAGAGGATTCCAACCCATCACCAAATGTATCGAGTACTATTTGACACAACCACTTGGTCTGAAGTTTTAAAAAAAGTTTAACTAGCAAAATCTAATTATAAATTATTTTATACGTAGTTTTTTTTTTTAGATACAATTTGAAAAAAAAAAGAAGAATAAAAAAAAAAAAAAACCTTTACATCACGTAGATAAAAATAAATAAAATATTAGGTTAATTATTGAAAATAATTTCCCTATATATACAACTTACAAGTGTCATTGTTGACTAATGCATCTCCAATTTTGTAAGCATAATTAATGAACTAATTAAATGAATCTTAATAAATTTATGTGATATTGCAGCATTACATAGTATACATGGGGCATCACACCCACCCCAACTCGGAGACTGCCGTCAAAGCTAACCATCAGATGCTCACTTCAATCGTTTGAAGGCATGCAAATTTTTTAGCTTCCCAATTTCACCAAATTAATTTCTAGTATCTTAATTTAGTAACATGAGTGAAATTCTTTTCATTCTGATTTCAGTTCGGAAGAAGCAATAGATGTAACAATTCAGCATTATACCAAAAGCTTTCGAGGATTCTCCGCAATGCTAACACCGGATCAAGCTCGAACACTGGCAGGTCTAATTTGTTCAATTTTGAATTGATCCTTATTATTATTTTTTTATCTCATATATATTAAATTTCAAAAAGTTTTTATAGTATTTATTTTAAATAATATTCTGAACAATATTTTGAATAGTACCTTAAATAATGTCTTTCTAATTTGATTCCGCCATCATATAGTGGCTGCGATATGAACAATTTAATTGTCAATTATCTACACTATTTGTACTTGTAGGTAGAAAGTAACTTTTATGCTTTCCCAAATTCTCTACTATGATATATGCATTATTTGGTTGCGATGATTTAATTGTTAACATCACACTTATTTCCATTAATCCTAATAAAACCAACAAACTATTAAACATTTTGTGCAGAAAGTGATTCAGTTGCGTCTGTATTCGAAAGTGGGGTGTACAAGATCCACACAACCCAATCATGGAACTTTCTGAGATTAGACTCTGCTCAGCAATACAATCAACTGCCACTAGACACAAAATCGGACGTAATTGTTGGCGTCATCGACAACGGAATAGCTATTAAATTACATCGGAGAAATTTTATATTTTTGTTGAGAGAATCATTTTGTTAGTTTTAAAGGTTTGTAAAATATAAATTTTTATAATGCATAATATTGTACTGTATAAATTTTTAAAATATAATAAAATAGTTCTCTCGACATGTTAATATTTTCCTTAATAATGATGAACCCCCAAAGACATTCTTGTTACTAATTAAAAAAATTTGTTTCGGTGCAGTAATTCTCACAAGGCTAAAGAGTAAATACATGCATTTTATTATACAGGAATTTGGCCGGAATCCAAGAGTTTCAGTGATATTGGCTTGGGGCCTGTTCCAACAAAATTCAAGGGACAATGTGAAACTGGAGAAATGTTCACCTTGGCCAATTGCAATAGGTAGCCATAGTTTTGCATCTTAATTCGTTCTTCATTAATTTTTTTTCCTTGTTCAAATATTTCTTTTAGAAGTAGATAATTACAAAAAAGAAGAATCGTCGAATTGAGCCCTAGTTTAAAAAAAAAAAAAGTCTTTGGTTACTAATTCTGTAATGTGGAATAAATATTTTAAACCGTTGAATAATTCAAAAATAATAAGAACTCTACATTTCAATCATTTCATTGACCGTAAAATCTAACAAGTATTACAGAGTTAGTAGCGTACACTTATTAGGAAACAAATTTAGTCTTTCATAGTATTACAATATAATGTCTTACAATTAATTATAAATTCAATTGCTTTGTAGAAAAATAATTGGAGCAAGATTCTATTCAAAAGCATTTGAAGCGCAGAATGGACCTCTCGAATCCTTCAACCGAACTTTCTTTCGATCACCTCGAGATGGCGACGGGCATGGAACTCACACAGCCTCCACAGTTGCTGGATCACTGGTCTCAGATGCAAAATTACTCGGGTTGGCAAATGGCACTGCAAGAGGAGGTGCACCAAGTGCCAGGCTAGCCATCTATAAAGCTTGCTGGTTTGGTATTTGCAACTTTGCAGATGTACTCTCTGCTTTCGACGATGCCATTAACGATGATGGAGTCGATGTTCTTTCTCTTTCTTTTGGCCCGAATGCGCCCCAAGCAGGCTATTTCCAGGATTCAATGTCCATTGGAACTTTCCATGCATTTCAGAAAGGGATTGTGGTTTCTGCATCAGCTGGGAATGATGGTTTTCCTGGAACTGCAATCAATGTTGCTCCATGGATACTAACTGTTGCTGCAAGTACGATAAATCGTAAACTGCAATCCAGCATTTTTCTTGGAAATTCAGAAGTCATAAAGGTACATTTTGTTAAAGAAGATATGTTTCTTTCCAAAATTAATTAGCAATACATAGAGTGGCTCGTAAACTTTATTAATTAGTTTTAAATTCTTTGGACAATCGAAATGGGACATTCTTACTTTGACATCACCAGTCAGAATTACTCTAGTATAAACAACACTATTGTTGGGAAAAAAAAGTGGAATAATGCAACGAAATAATTACCCAATTAAATTTTTCCATCACTTGAATAAATCGTAAGACTTACCCAAACAGATCTAAATAAATAAACGAAATCAACAAGCACAAAACGCACAAGATTTTTTACGTGAAAAAAAACTCCTTCAATATGAAGAGTAAAAACCACGAGATCTAGTCCAAAAATATTTCACTATCAACGGATCAATGAGTAAAGCAAAACGAGTCTCCAGTAAATACTTGGAACTCAAACACGTCCCTACTCACTACAAAAAGTTAAATAAACAATTTGACAGTACACAATAACCTAAATCACAGGTATAAAAAAGTCCAGTCTCTAGACAAGAGAAAATAACGATCTGACCGTACAGAATGTAGCCCACACTGTCGAGAATAGTATATTGAAATCTCATTGTAAATGGAGTAAAATTCACCGTCAGATCGAAACACGAACCTGCTGATTTTCTTCCCTAAAAATATTGGACATTGCTACTGCTATTTTAATTTTCCGTATATGGCTGACTTGAATAAGTAGCCTTTTTATACCTTTTCCTTGCTAGGGTCACATGCACACACATCACTTCTTTTGTTTTTAAGATTAGGATTCCTTTTCTTTAGTTTATTTATTTACTTGTGGGCTCCACCTCCTAATTTGAGTAGGACAACAACAAACTCTCCCTTCGACTCAATCAGAGGTATTTGCCAAATTGACAATCAAACGACAAGTCTCGAATTTTTTTCTTGTCAGACATTTCGTCAACATGTCTAAAATGTTGTCATTCGTATGAATTTTCGTAAGTTCAATAACCTTAGAGTCCAGAACATCCCGTATCCAATTAGACCGCACATCAATATGCTTAGATTTCTCATGGAAAGTTGGATTCTTGCCAAGATGAATAGCACTCTGGCTATCACAGTACAACACATACTGCCTCTGAGTAAAACCGAGCTCATACATGAACTTTTTCATCCAAAGCAACTCCTTGGAAGCTTTGGTACTAGCAATGAATTCTGCCTCAGTCCTAGACAAAGCAACAATCTTCTGCATTCTTGATTGCCATGCCATAGCTCCCCCTACAAATGTAATTAGGTACCGAAGTGAAGTTGACTTTCTTGTGTCAATATCTCCGGTCATATCTGAATCTGTGTAACCACAAATAATAGGTTTACCAGTCCCAAAACACAACTTCAAATTTGATATCCCCGGAGATACCTCATAATCCACTTCACAGCATTCCAATGCTATCTGCTTGAATTTTTCAGAAATCGGCTAACAGTACCAACTGCATGGGTAATATCTGGCCTAGTGCAAACCATTGCATACATCAAACTCCCTATTGTCGATGTATAAGGAACACATTGAATGTCTTCTTTCTCTTTATCACTAGACAGAGTCTGTCTAGTGCTAAATTTAAAGTGCGTAGCGAGGGTAGTGCTTACCACTTAGCTTTATCCATACAAAATCGCTAGAGCATATTTTTCACGTACTTTTGCTGAGACAACCATAACTTTTTGGCCACTCTATCCCAAGTAATCTGCATGTCAAGAATTTGCCTTGTTGGTCCCAAGTCTTTCATGGCAAAATACTTGTTTAGCTTGCCTTTCTTTAACTTGTCAATTCTGTCAGAATATGACCAACAATCAACATGTCATCAACAAAAAGTAGTAAAATGATGAAGTCATTGTCAGAGAACTTCTGCACGAATACACATTGGTCGGAAGTAGTCTTCCTGTATCCTTTCTGGATCATCACTGACTCAAACTTCTTGTACCACTGCCTAAGAGCTTGTTTTAAGACATACAAGCTCTTTTTCAACCTACAAACTAAAATTTTCTTCTCTTGCACCACAAAGTCTTCTGGCTGCTCCATATAAATTTCTTCCTCCAAATCACCATGAAGGAACATGGTTTTGACATCCATTTGCTCCACCTCAAGATCAAGACTTACTGCCTAACCAAGTACCACTCGGATGAAAGACATCTTCACAATAGGAGAGAAGATTTCTGCAAAGTCAATACCCTTCTTCTGACTAAAACACTTAACCACCAATCGAGATTTGTACCGTGGAAGTGAAAATCCTTCTTCATTTTTTAATCTATAGATTCACCAGATTTTTCAAAACTCTTCTATTCTTCGGTATCTTCACCATTTCAAATGTGTGGTTGTCATGCAATGATTTCATCTCATCATCCATAGCCACAACCCACTTTGCCTTCTACACACTCTCCATGACCTCATCGTAACTCTCTGGTTTTTTTCCATCAGTGAGGAGCACGTAGTCATCTAATAAATAAGAGTACAGGGAACTCTAGCCCTTGTCGACCTCTTTAGTGGAATTTTAGGTTCATTAATTCCACCTGTAGGATCATCTACATCATCAGCAGCATAGTCAGCATCACCCTCACCTTGGTCATCCTGATGTTGTATCTCATCATGATTTTCATCATCAGCTACATTGGGCACATGTGTCACAAAAGTAGAAACTGGATCTAAATCTACCAGGCCATCAGTACTTGTAGATTTTGACTTATCTTTCTGGCCAATATCTTCAATTGTTTGATCCTCCATAAAGATTACATCATGATTTCTCGCAAGTTTCTTGGAAATCGGATTTGCATTCATAAAATCTATAACCAAATTCATCCTGACCATAGCCAACAAAGACACATTGTCTAGTCTTGCCCTCCAAGTTGGACCTCTCATCTTTGGGCACATGCACAAAAATTTTCCAACCAAATACGCGCAAGTGTCATAGGATACCTCCTTGCCTTACCCCACACGATTAGGAATGTCAATCTGCAAAGCAACAACGGGAGGTAAATTTATAACATGTGTAGCAATATATAATTCCTCACCCCAAATGTATGTGGCAATTTTGCTTCAAAAAGCAAATATCTGACTCGCTCCAACAATGTCCTGTTCATCCTCTTTGCCAGGTCATTCAATTGAGAAGTCTTGGGAGGCATTTTTTGGTGTCTTATATCCTACTGTCTGCAATAGTCGTTAAATGGTCCAAGATATTCACCACTATTGCCTCTTATACATTTCAACTTCTTACTTGTCTCCCTCTCAATAGAAGTCTAAAACTGTTTAAAGATACTAAGCACATGATCTTTTGATTTCAAATGTATATTGCATACACCCACAATTTCCTTGAACAGTCATCCATAAATGTGACAAAGTAGAGTGCACCACTAAATGTCTTCGTCTTCATGGACCACAGAGATCTGAATGCACTAATTCAAGTAATTCTGATTTTTTAGCTAGAGGATGACTCTTAAAGGAGACCCTATTTTATTTTCCTGCCAAACAATGTGCACACCTTTCCAGTTTAGTAGTTTTCAACCTAAAAAGTAAATTCTTCTTTGCCAAACAACTTAGTCTCTTCTCACTGATGTGGCTAAGTCTCTTGTGCCATAACTTTGAAGAGGCACTATCTTCAACTGCATTGACATTATCAATGCATACAGAAGCTTTGGTCTAGTACATGCCCGAACTCTTCTTCCTATGCGCCACAATTAAAGAACCCTTGGTTATCTTGCACCGCCCATTACCTTTGGTGCTAATATAACCCTCATCATTCAACACACCAGTAGAAATCAGATTCAGATGAGCATCCGGTGCATGTCTGACATCTCTTATTGCAGAATCAACATAACTCCAGTGCAGGTTTCAATACAACAGTCCCTACACCAGCTATCCTCGACTGATCATTATTACCCATTTTCAATATCCCGAAGTCACCAAGAGTATAAGATATGAAGAAATCCTTCCTTGATGTCACATGGAAGCAGGCACCACTGTCGACAACCCAATTTGATTCATCACTGGCAACATTGATCATATTTTTATCCAAGACAATCACCAAATCTTCTGTAGTAGTAGTGGCAACACGATCATCATTGTCACTATCTTTCTTTTCCTGTTTACCTCTATGCTTCTTTTTCAACTTGTTGCAATTTTTCTTGATGTGTCCTTTCTTGCCACAATGATGACACTCAAGATTCTCGTACATTGACTTCGATTTGCCCCTACTTTTGCCTCTACTGGATTCTCTTTTATCTCTATTTTTGGCTTTCTTCTGATTTTCCTTAATTAACACCTCGAATTGTGATGTCGATGCCTCTTGAGTTTTTCGTCTCACCTCGAATAATAGGAATCATTCAAAATAGCCTTCTTCACATAAGTCAAGGACACAGTACCACCAGGGGCAGAATTATTCAACGTGACACGAAAATTTTTCCAAGAATCCGGTAGAGCATTCAACAACTAAAGTCTCATAATCTTATCCTCAAATCTGACACCCATGCCTGACAATTGGTCAAAACACCCTTGAAACTCATTCACATGATCAGAAATAGAACATCCTTCTTTATACTTCAAATTCATAGCCTGTTTCAGCAAGAATAACTTGTTATTGCCAGATTTTGAAGCATACAAGAACTCAAGTTTCTCCCGCAGGGCTCTAACATATTTGTCATTGGCGATATGATTGAAAACATTATCATCTACCCACTGCTGAATGAAGCCACAAACCATCTCATGCTCAAAAGCACAATCTGAATCAAACATGGACTCAAGTTTCTCATCAGAGAATACTGGTAAGTATAACTTCTTCACAAATAGTTGATCCTTCATCTTGCCCTTCCATTTATGATAGTTAAGGCCATTAAAATTCTAATCATCTTACTGTAATTGGGGTCCATATTTTTTCAAGTAAAATTCCGAACAGATATAGCTTAGCTCTAATATCACTTGTTAGGAAAAAAATGAAATAATGCAACGAAATAATTACCCAATTAATTTTTTCCACCACTTGAATAAATCGTAGGACTGACCCAAACAGTAAATAAATAAACGAAATCAATAAGTACAGAACAACACAGAATTTTTTACGTAGAAAATCCCTTTAATATGAAGAGTAAAAACCATGGGATCTAGTCCAGAAATATTCCATTATCAACGGATCAATGAGTACAACAAAACGAGTTTTTAGTAAATACCTGGAACTTAAGCACGTCTCTACTCACTACCAAAAGTGAAATAAACAATTTGACATTACACAATAATCCAAATCACAGTTATAAAAGTGCAATCACTAGACAAGAGAAAAAAACGATCTGATCGTACAGAATGTAGTCCACATTGTCGAGAATAATATACTAAAATCTCATTACAAACGGAGCATAAAAAAAATTCACCGTCGGATAGAAATACGAACCTACTGATTTTCTTCCCTAAAAATATTGAACGCTGCTACTGCTATTTCAATTTTCCGTACATAGCTTACTTGAATAAGTAGCCTTTTTATACCTTTTCCTTGCTAGGGTCACATGCACACAGGTCACTTCTTTTATTTTTAGGATTAGGATTCTTTTTCTTTATTTTATTTATTTACTTGTGGGCTCCACCTCCTAATTTGAGTAGGACCACAACAACTATTTCAGTTTTCCTTGTAGTGAATATTTTTTGGAATGAGGAATTTTTTTTGTTCCAGAGTTTTGGTCTAAATCCATCAAAATTGGATAGTGCTTCTGGTATAATTGCTGGGAGTGATGCAGTGGCTCCCGGAATTCCTCAAACAAATGCAAGGTACACACTTCTTTATCTAGGGTCAGAATAGTCTACCGACACATATTTTATCATCTTACAGTAGCCTACCAAACAGGAATTAAGAGTATCGAAAATCAAATAATTAGATCTTTTAACAATTTGATCGTCTTACTGACCAGAGTCAACTCGTTAGCGTGTTTGTTATAGTTAAGTAACTCTAGATGATGTTGCGTTAGAATTGTAATTGGACATAAAATTCTAAATGTCCATCAATTTCTTTTGTTTTTCCAGCTTTTGCCAGACGAACACACTTAATCCTAACTTGGTCAAGGGGAAGATTGTGGTCTGCAAACTCGAGAATGATAATGTTGATCGAATTCAAATGCGTGTTTACATAAGAAGCATCGGAGGCGTAGCGTTGATAGTTATTGATCCATCCGGCCAAGACATACTCTTCAATTTTGGAATCCAAGCAACTGTGATAGGTCAAGAAGAAGCAACAGAACTTCAAACTTACATTTCTACAGAAAAGTATGTTCCAAGTTCCATGGAAACATCATGACTCATTTTAAATATGCTGTCAATATGCATCTGTTCAAAAATAGAATTGCATGCAAGTGATCTTGATGCAAAAAGTAAAGAAGTGTACCACATATGAACTCATGTTTTATATAGGAAAATACTTATATCCGATCTTAGATTCCTTCTATAGAACTTGTGGTGTGCATTAAATTTTATCGACTCTTGCTTACTATTGCTGCTGTTATTTATCCCATACTATAAAATTTAATATTTAATATGGGATTTATAAGTGAGGACTCAAGTTTGGGTCTGCGTAAGTATTTTCTTTTTTTACATATGTTTTTTTATCTATTACAGGAATCCAGTGGCTAGACTATCTCAAACATTCACACTTATGTCCACTGAACCAGCACCTGCAATGGCAATGTTCTCATCAAAGGGTCCAAACATTGTCACTCCAGATATAATCAAAGTATGTTTAGCTTGAATTTTATATGCACTCTAGTAGTTTCTTCTTTGTAAATGTGGGAATATCCAGAAGCCCTTTCTACATTTCCATTTCACATAATTTCTTTAGAAACAAAATAACAAAAACTTAATTGCTACATAAATACTGATCTAACATGTCCATGTTCATTGCAGCCTGATGTAACAGCACCTGGAGTGAACATTTTGGCAGCATGGTCTCTGGTAGCTCTTGGTAGCGCTGGCGGACAATCATTTGATTATAACATAATCTCTGGGACTTCCATGGCTTGCCCTCATGTATCTGCTGTGGCAGCAATTCTAAAGGCTTGCCACCCTTCTTGGAGCCCAGCAGCTATAAAGTCTGCAATAATGACTACAGGTATTTAATTAACTTCCAATTTAAAAAAAGAAATCACGCACTTTGTGGTTTAAAGAAGAACTAAATGAATTAATAAGTAATGCTGATATAAAAAAAAAAATGAGGATGTGACTCTTGTTTAAAAACTACAAGATTTGCAGATAAGATCGTGCACGAATATCTCCAAAAAAAGTATCATTGTACTTTAAAAAGTAATTATTCTCAAGCATTTCATTTTGTGACTTCTCTAATTCCTACAACAGCAACAATGCTAGATAACACTGGAAGTTACATAAGAAGACATCCCGACGGTAGTCCAGGCAATACCCTTCGATTATGGTTCCGGACACATAAATCCAGTTGCAGCAATTGATCCAGGACTAGTTTACGATTTCAATTCCAACGACGTTATTGATTTCCTCTGCAGCAATGGCGCAACCTCAGCACAGCTTAAAAACTTCACCGGCGAGGCTATATTTTGCAAGAACCCTCCAAATCCTTCCTACAACTTTAACTATCCTTCTATTGGAGTTTCCAACTTGCAGGGAAACCTATCCACTTACAGAACAGTTACCTACGTCGGTAAAGGACCAACACTTTATACCTCCCAAATAGAATTCCCAACTGGCGTTAATGTTTCGGTCGTACGGTACCACGAACATTAAGGTTTACAAATACTTGGGAGAAGTTGAGTTTCAGAGTTGATTTTACACCTTCAAAAACTAGCAATGGAAGCTTTGTTTTTGGGGCGTTAACATGGAGCAATGGGATACATAGAGTGAGAAGTCCAATTGCACTTAATGTCGTCTCCTTGCAGTTCCTTAGAGGATGAGCAATTCTACAAACATCCCATTTTCAATTTATTTTTTTTTTTGTAACGTATCCCATTTTCAAATGTTATTGCACTCTATTCAATTATTTGAAATTTCTTGCATTCGAAATTATTGATTCAATTTCACTATACTGAAATTATGTTGAAAATTTCCGTCCTTACTGAAATTAAGCAAAAGTTACGCCTTTTATATAAAGAGTTAATCTTTGTTGCATCGTTATATAGATGCATGACATATGCGTAAAAATAATATCTAAAATTTAAAAATTATTATTATTATTATGACCATATCTATACTCGATGATATAAAAAATATTTCTATATCATCTGTGTAGGAACTAGGAAAGATTAATCCTAATAGATTACAAAATTTCCGTCACTCTTATTGGAAACTTCCCAAACTCTTATGCTGGGCATAAGAATTAATTAATGTCTCTTTTCCCTATTCTAAAATTATGTTGTTATCTCTAATAGGAAGTCTAAAAGGTGTTTTGTTTTAATATTCAAGAAGATCATTTAGAATTTCAGAATTCCGACAAACTAAAAGTAGAATATATTCGGTTGATTGGACACTACAATGGTTTAAGGTTTTTTTCCTCGTTTTAGAATGTTTGTTCGATTATCACTCTCAATGAGATTTCAACAATCACTCATCCGGTTCTACCTTCCTTCTTTGCTTTTTCCTTCTTAAGCAAGAGGATGATAGAAAATGAAAAGATAAAGATTTCAATGATGTGGTTAATTAAAAAAAAAAAACCGTAGTTTACTTGATAATTTCTCAAATATCAAGAGGATTTAAGTAATTTTTCATCCTCCGTTCACGACAAAGTGTAATTTAAATGGTAAGATTATACTCCATGACTTAGATCATGAATTCGAGTCATCAAGATAATAGATGGGATTCATTGTAGATCCTCTTCTTTAAAAAAAAAAAAATGTAATTTTTCATCCTTGGTTTCAAGTTAATTAGTGAAGTACCTTGGCTTTCTTGGTTTTATTCTTCTTATAAAATGGAAGTTTTTGCTAGCACAATTTTCATCCGTAGAAGTTATTATTCTAATCGTAGATCGCAGACAGTGAGACAGATAGCTCCTCCAATAATTGATACTACTATTTAAAATCAGCATTGAAAATTCCAATTATTATGGTTAAACATTCTAAGTTACAATTACGAAATAATTTAAAGCATCTAGGCTGAAATCAAATTTGTGTGTGTCATTGCCTTTTTTTTTTAAAGGCAAAGCAGGCGGCCGGTAGATCTTCAGCCATCACACCTCTAGAAAAAATCAAAAAGTCTTCTGTATTTTCCTATTACATTTTGATATTTCAAGCCAAAAAAAAATAAAAAGAACAAGAAAATTTCTGAAGTAAAAGGTTCCATTTCGCCCCACTATCCAATAAGTGAGAGTTTTTAATTATCTAAAGAACTCTTTGGATTTGACAATGAAACAAGTTTGGTCAGTTCTAGTGTTCTACACACTTTCTAATATACTTAATCGACTGTTAAAAAAAAATATCTAGAGAGAAGACTTAGAGGAAAACTATAACAAACTTTTGAAATGCAAATCTTACCAATCGGGTTTCTTTTGCTCGCTCTTTGTTCCTTGTTTATAATTATTATATAGATTTATGACAATATTTTGATTTAATAATATTATAAAAACTCACAAAATGAAAAAAATAAATATTGTACTAGCAAATAGCTTGATGCTTTCCTTCATAATTGATGCTGTCGTCGTTAAGCAAACGAACAAGTAAACTAAGTTATTTTTTTTATTACACAAGGAAATAATTGCGCCTATTTCTTTTGATTTGCTATTTTCGTAAAGAGAAATGATTTACAAAGGTATAATTTTAGGACTACTTGTTAAATTCAATTTACATAATAAAATCATATTTAATCATAATCCGTGATTTTAGATACTTGATCGAATTTCTCATTTTTTTATTTGACGGATTTAATGATACATTAGTAATTTTGTCACTTTATTATTTTATATGAATGCATTGTTTCGATAAGGATGGGAATGAGTAAGTTGAATTCTCCTTTATATGATTTGAGCATGACGATATATTTCTTCAATCCTTCTTGTCTGATTCTCCATGAATAATACGGAATTTGCCTTGCAAAAACAAGTGTGCCTAGAACCATTAGTTATTCGGTCAGCGGCTATCCCTTTCAAAAACTTTATTCAAACTTCATTATAGGAGAATTTTAGATTTGCTATATTTAAATTTTTGGTCAACTTGTCTCAAAAGAAAATTGTAGCTCAATTTTAAGGAGGTGTTTGGTTTATGGGTATGAGAGGGGGGAATGAGAATCAAAGTTAATGATACCCATAGATGGTGTTTGGTTGAACACTATGGGAATCATTCTATGGGAATGAAAGTGTTAGAAAATACTTACTTTCATTCCCCACTTGTGACATGGGTTTCAGTTGAGTAACTTATTAATATAATGAAACTCATTCCTATGTTAAACCAAACAAGTAAGGGGGAATGATATAAACCCATACCAATAGTGGGGTTTATGATTTACCATTCCGATTCCGATTCCCGAATGTGAACCAAACACCTCCTAAGTGTATATAATTGTACATTAATAAGTACCATTTCCTGTAAATAAAAGGTCTGCACAAAATATATGAACTTGGCCCCATCTGCTTTTTTCCATTAACAACCGCTTTTTGTTTCAATCTTTTGTTGAGTGATTGGGTTGACAAGATGAAAATGCACAAACTTTTGGCTCTTCTCCTTATCCTGAGATTTGAACTAATTCATGCAGCCAGCACTAATGCAGAGGTAATAATAGTTACGATGTCTTGTGATTTTCCTTTTCTTATCAAACTTCATCTACTTCGTCACATACACATATATTAGGATTGCTCCACCATTCTTTGTTGTCGTTGCACCTTTTTTTGGTCTTTTTCATTTTTTTTTTTTGGCTTCGTCTCAAAAACCAAATATAGAAAATGATCTTCAATTCTTTGCATTGAACATCAAAATTTAGAAAAATTTTATGATTTATTAGGATATCATAACTTATTGTATTTTGAATGTTTGTATTGAATATCACTATGTACTTTGCATACTTATACATTATAAAATTTAAAGTACGACGATATAATATTCTAACAAAATCATAAAATTCTCCCAAATTTTGATATCCCAATTGAAGCGAAAAAAAAAAAAAAAAAGATAATTCAGTAAATGAGTTTGTAAGAACTACCCAACAAATTACAAGTTACAGGATTTTCTGTCTCATACCATGTATAACTTTTTATCCTATTATTTAATGAATTGTCAAGATTCTATAGAATAATTTTAGTGAAATAATCTTGATGGTTCATTTGGTAATGTGACACGGAGTGAGACAGAGTGTGAGACAGAAGATCCTTAGCAAAGTGACAAGTGCACAAATACACTAAGAAGCTTCTATCCCACTTTTTTCTTACTTGCTATTTCATTATCTAATGAATGGCCAAGTTTCCTTTGCTAAAATCCATAATTCTATTTAAAAATAATTTTCAAAGTTCATTAGGTAACTTTCCATGGAATAAGAAATGAGAGAAAAAATGAAATGGAAAATCTTTTACCAAATACGTGGAACCTAAGTTCCATTAATTGTGGCTTATGATTTTAACTCATGTAGTAAAGAACAGGTGTAAATGATCCATAATTTTGAGCGTGTAAATTAATTCTTATTGATGCTGAAATTTGTTCAGAGCTAATTTCAAACGTAATTCAATCCAATATTTAAGTAAGGATTCTGTGTGTAGTACTTACGTCAGGAACATTTAAGAAAAATAGTACGAGGTTATATCCCTCGAAATAGATTTCGACGTTCAAATCAGTTATTTTAGACAAGAAAAAAAAATTCATAGAAAATTCAGAGATTTTAAAAATGAGAATGTGAAACTCTTGAATCAAACCTGCCATTTCGATATTTATATCTGTGGCTAATGGATTGAATCGATCCATAAAATTATAAATATTTATCTGACCCATTTAAACCTACTTTGGCTATAAGGGTAAAATTACCAAAATGCCCCGATCGAGCATAGGGGCCCTAAGCCAGGTGTATATTTTTTAATAGGCGTATTATTTTGATATCATCATTTATCCCTCACTGTCAAGTCAATATATTCTCGGATTGAGAGTAATAACTTTTTGATGTTGTTATCGCATTCTAGCTGGAGCAGTAAAATTGATCGGAGCCAATTCCAAAACTTTGAAAATTATTTCATATGGGCAAAATTATCCAAATTGAAAGTAGTGTTGTGATCCTTTGATGGTGATGTCTTAGCCGGTGTCTTTTTTTTTTCTTTTTCTTTTTTTTTAAGGAAAGGGTGCCATCTGAATAGGGTACTACCACTTGAATAATAATTTTTTGACGTTGTTACAGCATTCCGATTGGAGTTGTAAAATTGGCTAGAGCCAATTCAAAAATTTAGAAATGATTTCGCCGAGGTGAAAAAATCCAAGTTAAGGCTTAGAAGGAGTTACCACTTGAGAGGACGGTACCACCTGGATGAGAGGTACCACCTAAGTAGGAAGTACCACCTGAATAGAAGTTGGATTACCATTGGGATGAGAGGTACCATCTTAACTAGGGAGTACAACCTGAGTAAGTAAGGTAAAGTGAGGTACCTTAAGTTAGACAAAGTAGGTAAGGTGAAGTAAGTAAAGTAGGAAAAGGAAAGGACTTGGCTAAAAAAATTGAATGTCATTAGTCTTGAGATTTTCTAAATACTCCTTAGTGCTCTCAGAGAAGTTGCTTGGACCCCAGAGACAGATTAAATAATTTGAGCGGATGCAGATTACATTTTTTACCTGGAGGCAGAGTACAATTTTTTAGCAAAGGGAGAGTACATCTTTTACCTAGAGGCGGAGTACATAATTTGGTAGACACGGAGTACATTTTTTATCCATAGATGGAGTACTTAATTTGCTCACAAGCAGAGTACTAAAATTGTCCTGAATTGGAGTATTTAAGTTGTCTGAGGCGAAGTACTTTATTTGCCCATAGACAAAGTATTTAATTTGCCTGGAAGCGAAGTACTTAATACTTAATTTGCCTGCCGAGGCAGAGTACTTTGTTTTCCTGGAGGCAGAGTACATTTTTCGCTCAGAGGTAGAGTACTTAATTTGCTCACAAGCAGACTACTTAAGTTAGAAAACGGAGCACTTAAATTTCCTAATACGGAGTACTTTATTTACCTAAAGGCGAAGTACATTTTTCACCTGAAGGCGGAATACTTAAGTTGCCCAGAGGTGAAGTACATTTTATTTAACTGGAGACAGAGTATATTTGTTCACTTAGAGACGGAGTATATTTTTTACTCAGGGGTAGAGTACTTCAGTCGTCTAGAGGTGAAGTACTGTTTTAACCAAGAGGCTGAGTAATTAAGTTACATGGAGGTGAAATACATTCTTTTACCCGGAGAAGGAGTATTTAAGTTGTCTAGAGGCGCTGCGCTTAAGTTGCTGCGAAGGCAAAGTAAATAATTTGTCCTAAAGCGAAGTAATTTAGTTGCTCAGAAGCGAAGTACATTTTTTTACCCAGAGGCATAGTACATTTTTCACCTGGAGGTCGGAGTACTTTATTTGCCCTAAGGTGGAGTATATTTTTCACCCGAAGTGGAGTAGTTAAGTTGCTCGGAGGTAGAGTACTTAATTTACATAGAAGCAATGTATGTTTTTCACCTGGAGGTGAAGTCATATATTTGTCCTGAGGCAGAGTATATTTTTTACCTAGAGGTGGAGTACTTAAATTCGCCGAAAGTGGTGAGGTGCTTGTTCCTTTCCTTTGTCTTAGTTTTTCAAATAGGTGTTGCACGAGACACAAGATATTTATCATGATAGTTTTTTGTTCGGTTTCCACAGACAGCACTAAATATTAATGTTGAAATTTGCTCAGAACTAACTCCAAATGTAATTCAATCCGGTGCTTAAGTAAGGATCCAGCGCATAATACCCAAGTCAGGAACACCTGAGAAAAAGAGTGCGGGGCTATATCCCTTGGGTAGGTTCTGATACTCAAATCAGTTACCTTAGACAAAAGAAAAATTTATAGAGATTTCAAATATTGTAAAAATAAGAATCATATGTTATGAAACTCTTGAATTAAACCTGTCATTTCGATATTTATACTTGTGGCTGATGGGTCGAACATCTATGGTTTGTAAATATTTATCTGACTCATTTACGCCTACTTTGACGATGGGAATAAAATTACTAAAATGCCTCGAATAAACACGAACCTTGAACCACGTGTATATTTTTTAGTAAATGCATTATTTTGGGATCATCAATTCTAATTATGCTAAAGTTAGTTCACAAGGGATTAAGAGCAGGCCCCATAAGTCAACTAATTGGCAGTGAAAATGGAATATGCGAGAAATCCACAATTAAAAAAAATATGATGCACTTGCACATAATAAAAAAGTAACATTTTACTTTTGTTTATTTCCGCAATTTAATGTGATTATTTACACATTCCATATGTTGATAAACAATAAATGTTAATATGTGGTTCGAGACCTGCATGGGCCACATAAGTTTACTTATTCAATTTTTTATCTCATATTAAAAGTAGAAGGAAATATTATATTATGAACTACCTAAGTTATTAATAATTTGATTTAAGTTACTAATAATTTGGTAGATGGAAATATCATATTAAGCTAATAATTTAGTTTAAGCATTTATACTTCCATGACTATTAGGGGGAGTATATAGTTGTGTGTTAATAAACCATTGTGAAGGAAAGCAAATGATATGTTCTTGGTGATAAAACAAAAACAAAAAAAACAAAAAAAACGTTAACATGTATGCGACACTGCCACTATTTATCAAACTAATTGTTACACCAACTGGACTAGATTTTTTTTTTTTTTGACAAGACGAAAAAAAGAAATTAATAGTACAGAATTAGATATACCAAGAATTCACTTACCAACTATGATCTCCCCCGCCAAGAATCTCTCCACTTTCCAAATCATGGCATCTTTTGAAAATAATGCCATACGGAACAAAATCAGAAAATGGCAGAATGACGAGTATCAAGACTAGTCTTAGTTCATGGATATCACCTTCTTGTGATTGGATCGATGAATTTGGAAAAAGAAATTCACTCATTTGTTAGAAGAATTTATAAGGTCAAAAAAGGTGAATTTTGTTTAAAATCATCCATTTCAAATTTGTTAATTTAAGTGAATTTAAAATTAATCTATTTTAACCTTACAAATCATTCTAACAAATAGATAAATTTCAAATTTTTTGTCAAATTCATATATCTAAACACAACCTTTAAGAAAAGTTTAAAATTGCCGTAACTAACATATTGTGTAACTATTTATTCCTTCAATATTTTGTACGACAAAGTCACATATAAGAGGACCTTTCCCTAAGACGGGAAGACCGGAAAATGTCTAGTCAAATATTTAAAATTAAGTTATTAAGAGATTAATTTATTAAGTATGATTTTGTCAGGTAGGTTGAGTTTGGCTTTGGTCGTGTAAATGAATTTCTTTATTTCTTCATGTGTAACTGAACTGGAACCTGTGAATTTTTGGGAATTTGCAGCATTACATTGTTTACATGGGGCATCACTCACACCGGAGCTCGGACTCTGGGTCTATGATCGAAGATAACCATGACATGCTCGCTTCAGTAATCGGAAGGCATGTAAAGTTGAGCTAGTTCATCCTCCTCTCCCCAAGAACCCAAAAAAGATCAACGTAACCTCACTCCCCAAAAAAATGAAAAGGAATAAAGAACTCCCCTAATCTTTTCTAGATTTAGTTCAAGTTCCATTCATTTCATTGGGGGGAAAAAAAAAAAGAAGAAAAAAAAAATTTTTTTGAATAATTAAGAAGTGATGTCAAGTACTCATAATCTACAAAGAAATAAACAGTCCATTATTTCCTATTTAACAAGAATTTGCACTAATTTTCAGTCATGAAGGTGCAAAAGATGTAATACATCATCACTATACGAAAAGCTTCCGAGGATTTGCTGCAATGCTAACAGCAGATCAAGCTCAAAAGCTTGCAGGTTTATCTCTTTTCTATTTCAAAATCATGTTTCGAGTGCTTTTATACTTTTGCTAGACACACCACATAGGTACATAACCTTTTCAAACTGTATAAACTGTATAATAATTGTTTTATTTACTTATGCTGCAGAAAGTGAATCAGTTGTATCTGTGTTCAAGAGCAGGATAAGCAGGGTTCAAACAACACACTCATGGAAGTTTCTGAAGATAGACTCAATTCAACAGTATAAGCACCTGCCAATAAAACTGAAATCCGATATAATTGTTGGTGTACTTGATAGTGGTAATAATCTTAATAATTAAGTGAATTATCCAATATTTATGACTATTATAGCTAGAACTAATAAATGTGACGGACATTTTCCTCCTAGGAATTTGGCCTGAATCAAAGAGCTTCAGTGATCATGGCTTGGGGCCTGTACCTAAAAAATTCAAGGGAAAATGTGTATCTGGAGAAATGTTCACGTTGGCCAATTGCAATAGGTAAGCACATATTATCTACTTGTATAAATCAATCCATTCAGAGTGGATATACCAATGATTTCTCGGAAGACAATACTTTTGAACTTCTTTTACAGGAAAATAATAGGAGCTAGATACTATTATTCATCGATCAAAGGATTTGAAGCAGAGTTTGGGCCTCTTGAATCATTCAACAGGATTTTTTTCCGATCAGCTCGAGATAGTGAGGGGCATGGAGCACACATTGCTTCCATTATCGCTGGTTCTTTGGTCCCTGATGTAAGCTTACTAGAGTTGGCGAAAGGCACAGCAAGAGGAGGTGTACCAAGTGGTAGACTAGCCATATACAAAGTTTGTTGGTTTGACATCTGCTCGGATGCAGATATACTCTCTGCACTAGATGATGCAATTCATGATGGGGTTGATGTTTTGTCTGTTTCCCTCGGTCCTAATCCGCCCCAAGCTAGCTATTTCCAGGATGCAACTTCAATAGGGACTTTTCATGCATTTCAGAAGGGAATTCTTGTGTCTGCATCTGTAGGGAACAGCTTTTTCCCACAAACTGCAACAAATGTCGCACCATGGATCCTTACTGTTGCTGCAAGCACTATAGACCGTGAACTTCAGTCCAATATCCATCTTGGAAACTCAACCAAATCATTAAGGTACAGTTTTTCAAAATAACATAGTAAATCCCACTAATCACATTGTGAAAAATTCTTGCTTTCGTTGTAGAATTGCAGAGAAGAAATTACTTTAGTAGCATATTTCTGGTAGACAACTTTGATATGGCAATAGTTTTCCCTTTCAAACATTCCAAAGTACGTTCTGATTTCAGGGTTTTGGTCTAAATCCTTCAAACCTAGAGAGTGCTTCTGGTTTAATAGTTGGAAGTGATGCAGCAGCTCCAGGAATTCCCCCAAGAAATGCAAGGTATCTCTATGTTTGATTTTTATTTACAGAATTTGAGCTTATGCAGTTCAAATAACTAGCAAGCCAAAGGTAATATCATTTCCTCTTACATTAGTACTTCAGTGACTCTTCGACAAAATCATTTAGTTGAGGGAAGATCTTCTGCACTACAACTGGGTTCCTGGAATCATCAATAATGCTCTCCAGATTTGATTACCTCTTAGGTGACACTAAAGAACTATTAGTTGCTCTTTCAACTATGAAAAAGTTCCAAAAGATCTCCTTTCCCTCAAACAATTACAATCTTAAAAACTGTGAATGTTACAGAACAATCTAAAAATTCCGATATTCCTGAACATCCCAAATTACGGTATCCTGTAGATGATCAGAGGACGTTATGTTTTCATTTCTTCTCTATTTTATGTTAGTTATTTTTTTAAGTTTCCATTGTGAAGAATGGGACTCTCAAACATGTACTGTTTAAAGAACCAGTGGCCTAATCAATAGATTGAGTTCACAACCAAAAATCCAACTAATCCTTGGTGCAGATCATTAGGTAAATACATTTCCAGAAACTACCAAACAGCAATATCTTCAGCAAGCACACTGTTCACCATGTATTGTCCTCTGAAGACTTCTATCAAATCTGAGTCAAAGCCTCTAGCTGCTGTCATGGGTGCCCTCAGCTCCTAGTTTTCTTTTATTTTTCTTTTTCATTTTGGTCATTTGAATAGAGGATGGGAAACTCAGTGGTATGAGCCTTTGACCACTTACAAGATGGAGAACAACTGTAACAGGCTGCGAAACTTGCAGTTCCTTTTTCTACACATCAATATATTTTTACTGAGATCTAATATAGCAATACTTAAACACGTATGTTCATCACCTGAAAATGGTCTCTCTCTTTTATTTTTCCCAGTTTCTGCCAGATAAACAGCCTAGATCCAAACTTGGTTAAGGGAAAAATTATAGTCTGCGCAGTTGAGAAAATTACTGACAATGCAACACAATTAGGCGTCTATACAAGGAATATTGGAAGTGTAGGGATGATCCTTGTTGAACCACTTGCCAAAGATCTTGTCTTTCAATTTGGAACACAAGCGACTCTGATCGGTCAAAATGAATTCGAAGAACTTCAGAAGTATATAGCCAATGAAAAGTAAGTTTCAAAGTTCCATAAAGAATTGATAACACTCCAGTACTTCATGCAATTTCACTGTACTTCTGCAGGTATAGGAATCCAGTGGCCGCTCCAATATATCAAACAAAGACAGTTATATCTACCAAGCCATCCCCAGAAATTGCAGCATTCTCTTCGCAGGGTCCAAACATTATCACTCCAGATATAATCAAAGTACGTTTTTGCGCTTCTCAATTATCCTTCAAAAACATCTTTAATCTATTTCTTAATTTATGTTAACTAATGAATTGAAGGATAAGTTACACTATATATGGCGAAATCGTAAAACATCGACTTCTCTCATAATTCTACATGACAAATAATGTTGTTCAAAACAAAGGACAAAAAGGAAATAAAATGATTTCACATACCTATTGCAGCCAGATATAGCAGCACCTGGAGTGAACATTCTGCATGGTCTCCAGTAGCTCTTTTTTTCTCTGGCTTACACCCAGTTGACTATGACATAATCTCTGGTAGTTCTCTGGCTG
The DNA here is from genome assembly GCA_025175665.1 of Cinchona pubescens. Taxonomy (NCBI): domain Eukaryota; kingdom Viridiplantae; phylum Streptophyta; class Magnoliopsida; order Gentianales; family Rubiaceae; genus Cinchona; species Cinchona pubescens. The sequence goes on along the minus strand of JANKKI010000026.1, from coordinate 2,141,382 downwards.
CTCCACATGTGGCTGCAGTAGCTGCCATCATAAAGACTTGCCACCCTTCTTGGAGCCCAGCAGCAATAAAGTCTGCAATGATGACAACAGGTAACGTCAGTTAAGAAACATTCCTAACCAGTTTGATTGTACACTCTCATACTGATATATGATTGCTGAATGCAAATGTGACTTTCTCTGGAACAGCTAGCGTTTTGGATAACACTGGAAATTATATTAGAAGACATCCAAATGACACTTTGGCAAGTCCATTTGACTATGGATCTGGACACATAAATCCAGTTGCAGCAATTGACCCTGGACTAATCTATGATTTTGATTTCAATGACATATTATATTTTCTCTGCAGCAACGGTGCAACTGCTGCACAGCTAAAAAACCTCACTGGTCAGTTATTTAATTGCAAAATCCGTTCTAGACCTTCCTATGATTTTAACTATCCTTCAATTGGAGTGTCCAACATGAATGGAAGACTATCAGTGCAAAGAACAGTAACCTATTATGTTAAAGGACCAACAGAGTACATCTCAACAATAGAACACCCGAGCAGTGTGCAAGTTAAAGTCACCCCTAGGGTACTGAAGTTTTCACAAACCCCGGGGACAAGATGTCCTTCATGGTAAATTTTACACCTTCAAGGACCAGTAATGGAAGCTTTGTTTTTGGGGCTTTGACATGGAGCAATACCGTACACACGGTCAGGAGTCCCATGGCACTTAATGTGCTCTCCATATGAGCATATATTCTAGTATTATTTTCAATTAAGTGTATTATATTGAGCTCCAAGTTTCTTGCATCTGAATTATACACATTGTGTATGCAATAATCACACCTTTTAATGGATGTCTCGTTCTAAGAATAGCGTCAGTCTGCACTCTGTACTTGCAATCAGTTAGAGATAGATTTACGCAGTAATTCATGCTTGGCTAAATACAGACAATCTCTCTATCTAAATTTTCAAAAGGAAGTTACCAATCTATGTAAAACATCCCCTTCAAATCAAAATCTATCATCTAATTACAACTATTCTTTGATTGTCACAATAAATCTGCCTATGATGACTGGTGATGCTTATTTAGCCTCGTGTAGGTAGTTACATACTATTCCAAGGTCAATATAGTATATAGTCATGCAGACAAATAGCCAAAAAAAAAAAAAAAAAAAATCTGATAACTGGTCAAGAAGTCATAATAGTATAAGGGTGTTGTTATCTTTCTGTACATTAAAAATAAATATCATCACAATCTTAGACATCAGTAAAAGAGTACAGCAAGGGACCAACATTCACCATAACCTAATGCATGAAATATTTACAGTTATCTTCAACAGCGAGTGTTGCAACTTCAGATTTCACTCCATGAACTTTTGTGGAGAGACTATCTTGTAAGCATCAGTTTTCTTCTGCTTCCTACCACATAAACGCAGAACAGCATGAACGACAGACATTAGATATTGATGATTCAAACACCATCAGTACATTTAACCAATGCCATTTTACCAAACTTACTATCTGAATCAGCAAGCATGGATTCTCTGCCAGTGTCACCATTTCAACCAATGCAGTTCTGGAAGTCTATCCTCTACATGCAAGCAAACTAATCATTACGCCAAAGAAACAGCAAACATATAATAACATGAATCATCATGTTTCCTATTCCTAAACCTTTATTATAGCCTCCTCATACATATCTTTTTCACTAGGATATGATTAGATTCACAAACTTAACAAGTAGAAATAACAAAACTAAAAGCAATTTCACTCAGAACCAAAATAAGGAAAAATACCCATGATTTGGTGTATCATAAATGCTTGGACCACCATTCTTTGACTCTCACTATCAGAGTAAGAGCAAAACTTCTGAACCAGAGGGTCTGAGTCTGATTGGACTCAAAATCAAAGCAAGCTCAGTTGCGCATACTTTCAAAGCAGCCCTCTTTGTAGATCAGCCTCATCATCCTTTAAAGTCAAAACAAAAACAATATTAACAATCCAATTATAAAATAAAACTAAATTCCATCATTCACTACAAAAGTGAAGAGCAGAAATCCAGTACAGCAGCAACCAACCACTACATGATGTCTTCGATGCATAGATGTCATTAGCAAGACAAACTCTTGCAGGCTTAGCTTTAAAGAGGACTAGCCTTCTTGGGGCTGCTGCATGCTCCTTACTATCCCTACTCTCACTAACTGAAACAGGCGAAACCAATATTCTGGAATCACTTCATTGCAGAAGTACATCTATAAACCTCCTCAAATCACCCTTACTGTCTGCTTGCTCTCCTTATGGTAGCACACTTGGGTTTGGACTAGTCAAATTACACCAAAATTAAAACTTGACCTCTTATTTGCAAGTCCCAGAGGCTGCCTCATAAACTTGAACTAGCCACAACTTCCAAATGCACACATTTGAGATCATGCATGCTGATCCAGTGCAGTGACACCACAAATTCTCTACAATTGCAGCAGATGTTCATGCGAAATTGCTCAATTTCCCTCCATTTTTAAGATTCTGGAAAGAATATGAACCTTAACTTCAAATATGCAAAAATTACCAATAGTCCCCACAAGAGCATGGAAAGAATATGAACCTCAACTTCTAAATATGCAAAAATTACCAATAGTCCCCACAAGAGCATATTCCTCCTTTAAAGTGGTGAAATCTATTTGAATCTCTGACAATAATTTCTCTCTCCTCAATCTTTGATATCAACTTAATGACAGTATGACAGTCACCACAAACTCTAAGATTCTTAACAATCTGGATCGGAGCGCCAGGTGATGCCTCAATCAACCCGAAAGCAATAGCCAACCTTTCACTATGTTGAGAAAGAATAGTTTCTTTATGTTCATCCTCAACATCATGAAGGACAAAATTAGTATCTGGTTGGTATCCTGCATCCTTCAATCGAATACTTAACTCTTCAAGTTTTATATAAATACGATCTGATAAGGGATGAGAAAAATCGCCAGCCATGAATGAGTGAGTCTTGTTCTTAACCTCAATCCAGCTGTAACCAGTTTCCTTTTTAACTTTTCTTGAATCCATGAGCTTTCTTACTTTTGCTCTCTCTTTCCAATTTCCAGATGCAGCATAAAGGTTTTAGAGAGGAGGACATATGCAGCTGAGTCTTGTGGTTGCAGTGAAATGAGTCTTTCCGCTGCAAGTTTCCCTAGCTCTATATTTCGATGAACTCGGCATGCAGCCAAGAGTGTACGCCATACAGTTGCACCAGCAGGAAAGGGCATCACATTGATGAGAGCCACCGCTTTTTCCAGCATTCCAGCTCGACTATATAAGTCAACCATGCAGGAATATATCTCCATTGTAGGTGGAATCTGAAGATCTTTGACTATCATATCAAAATAACTTTGACCTTCTTTCACCAGTCCTGCATGAGTACAGGCAGAAATGACACCCATAAATGTTATGCAATCCATTGCCATTTTTTTCCTTCTCATTTCCTCAAAAACTGATAAAGCCTTCAGCCCATAACCATGTTGTGCATATCCTGAGATCATTGAGTTCCATGAAACCAAGTCCCTCTCCTTCTGTCTCTTGAAGACTGCGTTCGCGCTCTCTATATTCCCTCTTTTTGCGTACATCTGTCACAAGAGCACTGCTAACACATAAAGCATTACTGTGACCTGATTTTATGGAGCTAGCATGGAGCTGTTTCCCTTGCTCTGCTGCTGCCGTAGGTGTATTACATGCATCAATGACACTAGAGAAGGTATATTCATTTGGTCTAACCCCCTCCTTAGCCAACTGTCGAAATACTCTTACAGCCCCGTCAGTGTCTTCTACTTGAGCATAACCAGCCAACATCGCAGACCATGCAACAATATCTTTCTCATCCATTATCTCAAAAACTTTTTCAGCCTCGTTAATATTTCCATTCTTCACATAAGCATCTAGTAATGCAGTTCCTACTGTAGGCGCATTTTCATAGTTGGTTTTGATGACTTCTGCATGTATTTGAAACAGAGGAATAAGGGGATGTGCAGCAAGGATAGTAGAATAAGTAAAATCATTTGCTAAAACACCTCCCCTTCTCATTTGGCAAAAAAGCTCCGCAGCTTGCTCTTTTCCACCATTCTGCAAGTACCATGCAACGCTGATCATTACTGTCCATGAGACCACACTCTGACCACCATTCTTAACTGAGAACAACTTGAAGGCATCATCCATTTGGCCGCACTTGGTGTAAGACACCATAAGAGCATTTTCAATATTATGATCAAAACCAAACCCATGTCGAATAACCTGGGAATGAAGCTGCCTTGCAAAAGTCAATTCTTTGAGGTTTGCACATAACTTAATGGCTGTAACGAATGTCATTTGGGTGAGCTTCACACCAGCAAGCCTCATTCTATAAAACAGATCAAGAGCTTCGGCAGCATGCCCATTTGTTACAAGACCAGCAATCATACCATTCCATGAAACAGCATTCCGATTCTCCATACCATAAAAAACAGCACTAGCCTCTGTAGCCATCCCTGACTTCGAGTACATATTAATCAAGGAGTTTGCCACAAATATAGTGGACTCAAAGCCATTCTTAATAATCATCGCATGGACCTGAACTCCCTTCTTGACTGCACCGTCATCAGCAAATGAGCTCCAAGAATAGTGGAAAAAGTAAACGGGTTTGGTTTGATTCCATCCACTCGCATCATTCTGAAAGCTTCTATTGCTTTATCAATCAGCCTATTAGTAGCAAAACCCGTGAGTAAAGAAGTCCAAGACACGACATTCGTCTCCCCCATCTCGTCAAACAAACGCACCCCATCCCCAATATTCTTTGTCTTCATATACATATCAACGAGAGAAGTACCAACACTAACATCCTCAAAGAACCCAGATTTAATGCATTGACAATGAATTTGTCTTCCAACTACAACATCCAACAGGGATCCGCATACCTTCAAAACACAAGAAAAGCTTGACCTGTCAATTAAAACACCCAAAGAATGCATACATTTGAATAGATTTAAAGCATCTATGTTCAAATTATCGCGTGAATACTCGAAAAGCAAATGGTTGTACTCAGAAACATCCCACTTGGGACTTTTGTCGAACAGTAGGTGTTCATTGTGAAAATCCCAATGGCCGATACTTCTCCGATTGATATATCAGAATCAATGGATATTGCTCGGGACATAGACGAAAAATGGGTTATTATTGGGATCTGAAAACATCCGAGATTTTTCAGTCTTCTCAAAGAAGATCTGAGGATCATGGTGTTTTTTCTGTTGGACGTTAACCGTTAAAAGGATAATCGTTGTTTTTTGAAGTTGCGCCAAAAGGACCATTTGGTACGTTGGTAGGAGGGAAAGGCTGTGGGTGATATAGGTGTGCAATTTAAAAAATAAAATAAAATATCTCAAAAATAATAGTTTTTTTTTTTTTTTTTTGGTCAAATGAAACAATAGTTAGTGGAAATTTTTAAGACAATTATTCAAAAAATGTATAGTAATTAAGAGCGAAGAGTGGGAAGAAGTTATAGTGAGTTATCTTACGAATATAAGGTATAATTGGCAAAATAAATGATGACATTATTCTAAATTATTTCGATTACTTTATATATAATATAAATACAGATATAGATATAGATATTTATATTTCTATTTTTTTCTTTTTCTTTTTTACTGTGTTCATTATTTCTATTATTTTTTGTTATTTCAAATTTAATCGAAGTTGTATTTGGAATGATGGATTTGAGAAATGATTAGGTATCAACCTTTGTTAAAAGGATTGGTAAAGTTAAAGTGAATGATTTTGAGTCCACCCAATATAAAAGTTAGTATTTAAAAATTGAAACCCTGTCCTTCACATTTTTTAATTTGAGTAAATTTTAAATTATTAATTTTAATTTGAAATTTATTAACTAAGGATTGGTAAAGTTAAAGTGAAATATTTTGAGTCCACCCAATATAAAAGTTAGTATTTAAAAATTGAAACCCTTTCCTTCACATTTTTTAATTTGAGTAAATTTAAAATTATTAATTTTAATTCTAAAATTTATTTTAATAAATTAATAAATTTCAAATCATCGATCCAATTTTCTATCCAAATATAGCCGTAACATATTTTAGGAGGACATATATCTCTAGAAATAGTCATTTGCTATAAACATGTCAAGAGTCCGATTATGATTGGACGCTAAAGTTTTGAAAGGAAAAAATGATAAAAAATATCCCTCACATTCATAAAAAATATTTTTTTTCATCATGGATGATGATACAAATTCATCCTTTAGATTCGTAACACATACCAATGTCATGTCATTTTTCACATTTAAACACTATCAAATTTGTCCAACACATTTTCAAAATATACTAATTTCATCTATAATATTTAAAAATATAACAATTTTGTCCTAAAATAAAATAAAATTTTGTTATTTTTTTCTGTGTAAAGTTATAATTACCACACAAAAAAAAGTTAAATATATCTTATACACATCAAAATGAAAATAAAAATCAAATCTCCTTTCACTTTTAAATTTATCTTGGAGTGTATAAACATTTAAAAGAACTATTTAAGTAAATCAATAACAAAAAAAAAACCCCAATTTTTTGACCTTAAAATAAAAAAACTTACTTTGAAAATCTCAAATATTTAATTGTAGTTTGAATTAAAAAATACACAAGTATTTTTCTTAGAGTGTAACTAAGTTATTTCGACCAATTTTTAAACAAAATAAAATCAAAATTTTGATTATTTGTAAGCCATAAATTTAATCGGGTTTTGGTGTTAGATGAGATTAATGTGTATTGAAAAGGTGATTGATGAATTTGCATAATTTTTAATGTAAGGAATGAAAAATATATATTTTGTAAATATGATGGATGAAATCAGCACATTTTAAAAATGTGAAGGATGAGTTTACATCAATTAAAATGTAAGTGATGAAACTAAGATTTTTTTTTTAAATAAGAGGAATGTACTTGGTAATTTTCTCGTTTTGAAATAATGTGAGAATTTACTGTGTAAAAATTGAAGCATGGTATCTTTTAGGCGCATGATCTTCTGTTTTATATTCTGTGTCACCCTCTATCATACTATTTAATAAATTATTAAAATTAGATGGGTGACTTTAATAGAATCATCTTGATGGTTCATTAGGTAGTATAACTAGATATGGTACAAAATGTGATGTCAGATTGAAAATCCTTCATGTATCTTTTACTACTCTTACTTACGGTCTTACATTTTATTTGTTGCCTTTACGGCAAATCAATTAGTATATTATTTGATTTTTTAAAAAATTGTTAGGGAAGGTGGAGTCCTTCCTAGTTTAAATTAGTTTTTTTTTTTTCCTTTTCTTTTAATCCACCTTGTTCACTTATTTTTTAATAATTCGAATTTATGATTAATAGATCATAGAAAAAGTGTCTTATTATCTAAACTGCACTTTATTATCAAATTCAAATCAGGGTTAACAATATTTTGCCCTGAATTACTCATATGACAAAATTTATGGTCGTTATTGAACATTACAAGACATCTTAATAGTTGTTTAATAATTAATTAGAGGAACTTATATATATTGCGGGCCCACTTTACTACAAAATGGAGGGGTCAAATATACGTCTGTCAATGAGTTGGGTCTAAGACTCAACCTGATCCGATCTGGACTCGTTTATCTGGTTTGGATCTACAAGAAAAGTTTTAATTAACCGAATCCAATTCAGACTCGTTTAACTATTACAATAAACGGATCGAATATGAATTTTTATGTTCCAATCTGATTAAGATCCGGATCTAATTGAAATATATAATCTATAATAAAATTATGTACGGAGTGTTATTCTCTATGTGTGTGTATATATATATATTGTGTTAATTGTTAATGTAAATTATATTACCCATGCATAAATATAAATTTTGAAATAAATATTATTTTATAATTATGAAAAAATAAAATTTCTATATAAAAATTTTAAAAGTTAAAAAAATATTATAAACTTTGGATTTGAATTCGGATCCGACAATATCCAACAGATCTAAGTATGGATTTACTTTTGTAGATATGATATATATCCGAATATACCAATCGAATTCGGATTTGGATCTTTTAGTTTCCAACAGAAACAACCTAGTCATGTTTCTTTAATTATTGGACTATCCATTCTAAATGACAAGCTCATATTTGCTCTTGAACGACTATTAATGATATCTCATAATTATTTAATGATCAAAATAAATTTTATCTAATTATGTTTTACTCACCTAAATTACTTTATACCTTGTTGACAATATTCATTCGGCAAAAACTTTAACGTCTTCAAGAAAATCTAATAAATAACTAAAATGCCCTTTACACTATATTTTTATTTTTCATGGGGGTAAAGTGTATTTTGTAAGAATGTACAGCAGTGAAATCCTATTGAGAATGTGTTTGGTTTATGGGTATAAAGTAAATGAATAAAAATCAGATTAATAATAATAATAATAATAATAATAATAATATATATATATATATGTTATTTGATTTATTACTATAGAAATCATTCTATATAAATGAAAATTTTAAAAAATATTCACTTTCATTCATCATTTATGACTTAAAGAGGTGTTTGGTTCACATTCGGGAATCGGAATCAGAATGGGAATCATAAATTTCACTATTGGTATGAGTTTCTATCATCCTCTCTTATTTGTTTGGTTTAACATACTGAATGAGTTTCATTATATTAATGAGTTACTTATTTTGAAACCCATGTTACAATTGTGGAATGAAAATAGGCATTTTCTAACATTTTCATTCCCATAGAATGATTTCGATAGTGATCAACCAAACAACATTTATGAGTATCATTAACTTTGATTCCCATTCCCCTCTCATACCCATAAACCAAACACCTCCTAAATTTCAAATTAATTAACTTATAAACATTATTAAACTTATTTCTTGTTTAAATCAAACAAATATGAGAAAATAATATAAATTTATATTAGTAATAAAATTTAAAATTTCCTTTATGATTCCTACTACCAATGCCAACCACTCCTGGATACTAAACTTTGGAAAAATTATTGTATGGATCGGGTCTATGACATAGTATCATGGATGATGGACCCCTTGGTACATACTCCACATCATCCATTTAAGTAATATGGGCTGATGTGAATATGGATATTTTCTGTTCGGTGATATTTTACTGCATAAACTCTTTGGACTCTTATTCAAGTATTCATACATAACACAAATCAAAATTAGGGATTGAAATTTGGAACGGACAGATACCGTACACACAATCCCAATGCTACCCCTATCCTCTTTTCCCAAAGTGACACACCATCACACCAATATACATACATTGCTGTCAAAATGACCATATCTCAGTTCCTAACAAAAACTGCCTTAACCAAGTGCTCTTTTTTTTTAAAAACATTATTATTATTTTATTATTTTAAATTTGTTATAAACCCAGTCCTTAAAAGCAAGTACAAAAAACACTTGAGATCGTGGACTATTAAAACACTTCGGATTCCTTTTCCAAATTCCTGGTAGTGTTTGTAAGCAGAATATTTTATCTACAAATGGACCTCCCCAATATTAAAAAATAAAAAATAAAAAATCATCCATCAAAAAACCTCCTAACAAAAGCTTTTCTTTCTGACACAACCCAAAATAATAATAAAAAAAAATTTCTTAAAAAACCTTCTTTACCAAAAAAGAAAACTTCACCCTCATTGTCCTGCAGAAACAGCCACTATTCACACTAGGGTTCTCCTGTAACAGTCCATATTAGAATGTTCCTCTTTGGTAATTTTCTGGGCTTTTTTTTTTTTTTTTTTTTTGTCTTTTAACCCAATTCTTGGTTTTTCTGGGTAAAATTCTTGGTAAAAATTCTGGGTTTTTTAAAAAAAAAAAAAAAAAAAAGAAGCCAAATTAGGGTTTTGTTTCTCCTTCTTTATTTTCTTTGATTTTCTTTGGAATTTTTTGCAGGTGGTTTTGTAAAAAGGCATGAACTTTGACACTCCTGAAGACTGGTTCTGAGGTTTTTATAGTAAAAGAAAGAAAAAGACTTGATTTTTTAGCCATCTTCTGTTGTTTTAGAACTGAAGAAGATGATTGCAGAAAAACCCAATTGGATTAGGCATGAAGGGATGCAGATTTTCTCCATTGATGTTCAGCCTGGTGCGCTTAGGTTTGCCACCGGTGGTGGTGATCACAAGGTTTACTCTTTTTTTTTTTTTCTGGGCTTTATTGCAATTTTATGAAGTTGTTGTTAATGCTTTACATTGTTTCAGTTTTGACCTTGTTTTTCTGGCCTGGGAATTTCATAATTAGTAGAAAAGTTGAAAACTTTGAAGAATGTTACGCATGGGGAATATGCTATAAAGTTCTTCTCACAATTGGCATTGTCTTATTCTATCTAGCTAGCAAGAGCCTCGGTGAATTTGTATTATTTTGTAATTTCGGGGAAAATAATTTATGGGATTCCTCTGTTGTTTCAGTTTTGGAGTTCTATGTGTTTAAAAACAGTTGTCTTTTGCAACATGTAGTTTTAATAATGTCGCATTTTGTAATTTTTGCCTTGCCCGATTTAAAATTTCTGTGCCAAGAAGTTTTAAAAGGGATTTACGTGGCTTTGATTTTGTAATATAACACTAATATTTTGATTCAAATTTGCCTTGAAGTGTATGATAATCTATACTTCCTGATAAACCAAAGCAATTCAGAGTAAGTGCTTCCCTTTCTTGTTTCTGTGTCGTGTTAGATGATCCCACTTTTCAGTGATCCTTTTGTAAGTTGTCAGGTGAAATTCTTCCAGTTGGATCACTTTCTCCTCTAGGTTTACTTTGTAATTACGTGACCTGTAATACGTCTGAAGTTGACAGGATATTCTTACTTAATATAATAAGACTGAAGGCATGAATTTTTGCGTTTCTGCTACTGCTTAACTTCAAATTCCAGTCTTTCTACTGTTTAGGAGAACAAGTCCATGAGTTCTGATTTGATATTTGAGCAACTTATGCTCGAATTTCGTACTGGTCCTGGTTCTGTGTTTCATCTCATTGATCATCATCTCAGTTAAAACACATTTTCACTTTTTCTTCTTATGGGTATGAAATCAAAACACAATGTTGTGCTGTTTAAATAAAAGGCATCATCAGACCAACATGTGTATGTATCAGGATGTGTGAACATGCCAATTTTTGTGTTGGTGTTGTAGTTCATCATCTGTGGATTTGTTGTGTCTGGATGTTAACAGATATGTCTTTTCATTGCTGTTATACTAGACTCATTGTCTACTTTTGTGGAGCTTATACATCAGGAATATGCTTGCAGGTTCGTATTTGGAACATGAAATCAGTCGGAAGGGATTTGGATACTGATGCATCAGTACCCAAATTACTTGCAACTGTCCGCGATCATTTTGGGTCAGTTAATTGCGTTAGGTGGGCAAAGCATGGTCGATATGTTGCATCTGGCTCTGATGACCAGGTGATCCTAATTCATGAGCGAAAACCTGGTTCAGGAACTACTGAATTTGGTAGTGGAGAACCACCAGATATTGAGAACTGGAAAGTTGCCATGACTTTGAGGGGACACACTGCAGATGTGGTAATTAGAGAGTTAGACTTATAAAGTTATTTTCTTGATAGAACATTTTATACATTCTAGGTACCAATTCTTGCACATTCTGACCCTCCTTACTTTTTCTGTTTGAACGAACGAAAGAATAGATTACGTTTTGAGTGGTAGAGAGGATTCCGCAGCAAAGATTTAATTAATAATTTAAAATAATGTCTGAGTATATTGTACATGACATTCCTACTTTCCATTGATCTACCTCTGAACTCTCTAACCAAGAGGTTGTTTTTTGTTCTCTGCATGAAGTAGGTGGATCTTAATTGGTCTCCAGATGACTCGGCATTGGCTAGTGGGAGTCTTGATAACACTATTCATATTTGGGATATGAGCACTGGCATCTGCACTGCTGTTCTCAGGGGTCACTCTAGTCTGGTCAAAGGAGTTACTTGGGATCCCATTGGTTCTTTCATTGCAAGTCAATCTGATGATAAAACGGTCATTATTTGGAGAACAAGTGACTGGAGCCTTGCTCATAGAACTGATGGTCATTGGGCCAAATCTGTATGCTTTCAAATGATTATGATTGTGATTTATATTCTGTGTCTCTGTGTGTGTGTGTGTGTGTTAAACACATACTTAGACGTAGCATATGATGCAAAAATGTAGGCATACATATCAGTCATATCTCTCTTAGAACACGGTGAACTAATAAGATGGTGTTCCACCCCAAACACATGCGCATGCATATATGAATTTAGGAGCCAGTGAATAGGTGATTAGAGGCAGTTACATCAACCAAATTTTGTAAAACATTTGATCTTTAAAAACGAAAGGTTAGTCTAAGAAAGAGAACTTATATAAGAACTATTAGGAACGAGTTGCTTTTGATTCTTCAATACCTTTCGCATTTAACACTAAATGATTTTAAAATGTAATGTCATTGGGTATATTATACATTATTATTTTGTTACATATGAACTTTATGCGTACATGTCACTATCGTAAATCAAATACCATCCTAGACCAGTATGTTATGCTCTGGTGGCTCAAAGTTTTTCGTTAAACATGTTTAGATGTGTAGTCCTTAGAAAATTCTACCTATTATCTTAAATAGGTCCAACAATTCTTAGTCTAGCTACTCCGGGATACAATGTTGAATTCTGAATTTTTTTTGCCACTTGTGAACTTTCTACATATATTTTGGGGGGTACTTTGAAAAAAAGTTAAAATATTTCTAGTCCATTTGAAAAATTTTACAAGTTTTCAGTTGTATGGGTTCACATATGCAAATATGTAAGCATATACAAATTCTTTTCCTTCCTTTTCCCTTTCAGCTTGGGTCCACCTTTTTTAGGCGACTTGGATGGTCACCTTGTGGCCACTTTATTACCACTACTCATGGTTTCCAGAAGCCGAGACATTCTGCGCCCGTTTTAGAGAGAGGGGAATGGTCTGCTACTTTTGACTTCTTAGGTCACAATGCTCCAATCATTGTGGTGAAATTTAATCATTCAATGTTTAAAAGGAATTCATCGAATGGTCAGGATCTGAAATCTGGATCTCTCGGTTGGACTAATGGTTCTGCCAAGACTGGAGGGAAAGATTCTCAGCCTTATAATGTTATTGCAATAGGAAGTCAAGATCGCACCATAACTGTATGGACAACAGCAAGTCCTCGACCTCTCTTTGTGGCTAAGCATTTCTTTTCTCAAAGTGTTGTAATGATTAGATTTGTCATGGTATGTTTACTTTCTTGGGGTAATGAATTTTCACCCTACTAAATAACATAAGTTTTCTTGATTCTAAATGCTTGAATTTACTTCCAGCTGCATCTTTCTTTTCAAGTTCTAATTTGCCTTCTGGCTGCAGGAGTCCTGATGGATATTCTCTATTTGCATGTTCATTGGATGGAACAGTGGCTACTTTTTATTTTGACGCGAATGAACTTGGGAACAGGCTTAGTGATGCTGAACTGGATGAGTTAAAGAGGAGTCGTTACGGTGATGTCCGAGGTCGACAAGCAAACTTAGCAGAAAGTCCTGCTCAGCTACAGCTTGAAGCAGCTGCTGCAAAACAAAACTCAAGCAAAAAGGTGACCTTGGATGGGCCAGAGAAGCATACTTCCATAAAACCATCTTCTGATTTAGGGATAACAACAAAAGTTTCTAAATCTCAAAATGAAGATGGTCAGAAAAGTGAGGGAGCTACTGGTGATGGACTAAACAAGTAGAGTACTTGCCCCCCGGATTTCAAGTCCTGTAAAGCAAAGAGAGTACAGGCGACCTGATGGTCGAAAGAGGATAATTCCTGAAGCAGTTGGAGTGCCTGTTCAGCAGGAGACTATATCTGGTAGTGCTCACTCCCTACCCCTTAATTTTGCTACATCATCAGGTCAGAGGAAGGATGAAAACGGTGTATTGTATGAAGATTCTTGCATTAGAGAAGCATCCGTGAGGAAAACAGTATGTGGGAGCTCTGATATCAAGGAGCGTTCTGGTGTCCATGCTAGAGCTACTATTAGTGAAAGCCTAGTCATCGAGAAGGTTCCAGTGTCTGCAGGTAAAAGTGGAAGCATTAGTATTGAGCAGACGGGACTTGTCAAGCATCAGGATTCTTTAAACTCTGGAAATGATCTGTCAATAAGGGTGTTCGATAAGAAAGTAGGGGAAGATATACTACCAGTTTGCTTGGAGGCCTACCTGAGGGAACATGCTATAAATGATATCCTAGGGACAGGAGAAATTCAACTTCAACAGTGATGAAAGACACAGAAATTGTTTGCACAAGGGGAACTCAAACTCTTTGGTCTGACAGGATTTCAGGGAAAGTAACTGTTTTAGCTGGAAATGTCAATTTTTGGGCTGTGGGTTGTGAAGATGGATCTCTGCAGGTGAGTTGGATACTGAACAATGATTTATTGTTTTTTTTCTCAATTTTGATGATCTAAGTGTCCTAGAAAATACAAAATATTATTGGATATCTAGGGTGCAATGGAAACTAATCTTCTTTCTCTTCCTGATTTGCTCTACTGTCTGGTTTAGTTCTGGTTGTATTCAAGTAATCAACTCTTTCTTTCAGCTTTGTTGAAGGAATATCCTGGTCGCGCTTTTGACTTTTTCCACTGATTAATTGCATGTTCCCCTTATTTTTGCTTCTTAACTATGAAAAGTTTTTACTCCGTTGCTGAGGTCATTAATACCTTTTTAGTTGATAATGTAAAATGGATTTTTTTTGCCAATGCTGCTCTATTATATTTGGCCACTACTTGTCTTGGACAAATTAGTGGTCCAACATTGCGAGAACTTACGATATCAGTATTATAAAAAAAAACACTGTTTATCCATTTCATGCATATGCATAAGCCAAGGGTTTGTTTCTTTTTTATTCATGTTTTCAATGTGTTTATGAAAGGCCTCAACTTTTTTATTCTTATTCTTTAAATGTCTGCTCATGAGAAGATATACACAAAGTGTGGGAGACGGGCCATGCCAATGATGATGATGGGGTCTGCTGCAACTTTTATTGATTGTGATGAGGCTTGGAAGTTGATGCTTGTTACAAGGAAGGGATCCTTTTATGTATGGGATCTGTTCAATAGGAAATGTCTCCTCAATGATTCTTTGGCCTCACTTATTACTTCTGATCTCAAGTCCAATAGTAAAGATGCAGGTGATAGATTTGTTTCAAATTTTTGCATAAAAGATTGAGTACTGAGTTTTTACTGATGTTCTTAATAGTGTTAGTTATTCTTATGTCATAATCATGACTACTATTTTGGTGTCTAATCATAGTGTGTTTTGCATGGATGGCTAATGTAGTTTTCACTTTTAATCTGGTTCCAGGAACAATCAAAGTGATATCAGCAAAATTGTCAAAATCTGGTTTTCCTCTTGTGGTTCTGGCTACACGCCATGCTTATCTTTTTGATACTAGTCTCATGTGTTGGTTGAGAGTTGCTGATGACTGTTTTCCTGCGTCAAATTTTGCAAGCTCCTGGAATTTGGGTTCTGTTCATGGTGGTGAGCTGGCTAACTTGCAGGTCGATGTCAGGAAGTTTCTGGCTAGAAAGCCGGGATGGAGCAGGTAATATGCATTTTTAAAGTTGCTAAAACCTCAAATGTATGTGTAATTCTGCGAATCTTCTAATTGAATACTATACCATGTTTGTGAGCCTGTCAATGGCCTCTTTCCAATTAATCATGTCATGTCATTTGTGTTCCCTACCTCTGGAAAAAATATTGTTTGCTGAAAATTTCAAGTATTTTAATTTTATAATTTATATCTGATTTTTCTACAAAATTTACCAAGTTTCTGATATTTAGCTAGACAAAATATATGTCTCACATTCCACTAGATTTCATGCCTGATTCAGGGGTGGATCATAGGAGGGGTGGGGAGGGGCAGCCACCCCCCAAGATGTTCAAAATTATGTTTTTCTCCCTAAAAATATTTTAAATTATTGTTTCACTATTATAAAAATTAGATTTTGCCCCCCCCCCCTCTTTCCCAAAAAAAAATAAAAATTAGAGAATATTTAATTATTCCCTATGTATGTATTTATCTAGTCTTATTCCTCAAGAGTTTTGAAAATATATTATTTTTCTTGATATTATTTAAAAATTACAATAACACCCTTAAAAAAAAATTAGACGTTACCTCGTAAAATTTCACAAAAATCATAAAAGTCTCTCCAATAATATGAACATATAATTTTTGCGCCCACCCTCTTCCCCAAAAATAAAAAAATTCAACCCCTGTGCTGATTGGCATCCCCTGTGATGTACCTCAGATGGTCATGCAATGTAAACTGATCCATAAGTTTTGCTTTTAATTTTCTCTCTCTCACTTCATTTTTGGTGTTGCTGTGCTGGTACAGGGTGACAGATGATGGTGTGCAGACACGTGCTCATTTGGAAACTCAACTGGCTTCTGCACTGTCATTGAAGTCCCCACACGAGTATCACCAATGTCTTTTGTCATACATCCGGTTCCTAGCAAGGTCTGTTGTAAATATCTGGCTTATTATTGTTTACGGCTTAAACATTAGTCAACTAATTATTATGTAAAGATGGGTGATTCTCTGCTGTAGTCCTTGTTATTGTTTTACACGGGATTCAAGCTGATTGTGGACCCTTGTCAAGTCAATTTAATGGTGATTTATCTCAGATTGTAAATTTAATTGGATAAATAAAACTATTTTCATGAGTTGAATCTAAATAGGTAGTTGGAAACTAAGATAAGTGCGGTTCATAATACAGTATATAGCTTTTTTAGCTGCAGCTGACAACCTCTTTGCTGCTCAGGTGGCATTGGTGGCTCAGGGTTGGTGGGTGGGGGTTTTACTGCAGAGACTTATCCATACAGAACGTAAAGTAAACTGGAATCCAGTGTTTAAATGATGGAACTATTTTTTGAGGGAGTGTCTTGTACAATTCAAAAGGAGGTGACCTGTTCATGTTGTGGAAGCAGCTTCTTGCAAAAGTGCAAGATTAGGCTGCGGACTATAGGTCAAATGGCCTGACCCTTCCTTCGACCCGAGCATAGCGGGAGCTTCGTGGACTTATCTACCATTTTCGTAGTGTCTTGTACTCTTTTAAAGGAGATGTAATCCCAGTTATGTTGCTTGCATCTGAGATATGCTCTACTAAGCTTGACACTGTCATGCTGGTGGAAACTGATATTTCTTTATCCTTTTTATGGTTAAGTTCTTTTGCTTTAACTTCAATTGTATTATTTTTTATTGAATTTCAGTTGGTAGTCCTCATTTCTTTGAAGAAACTGCTCATGTATGCTGTTTAATATGCAGAGAAGCTGATGAATCCCGTTTACGTGAGGTTTGTGAAAGTTTTCTTGGACCACCCATCGGGATGGAAGAAGCTAAATCTCCTGATGTGAAACCTCTGTGGGACCCTTTTATACTTGTGAGCCCTGTATTGCTGTGTCTTGCAATTCCTGGATGTGTTTTGTGTCTAGTACCAAGCATGTGCATTTGTATGCGTGAGTGGGTATGTGTCTCTAAGTGGACATATGCATGGTTATCTCTGTGTTCTTATGCATATTAGCATTTGTACGTTTAATATGGCTACTGTCTTGATCTACGAGAAGGTTATTTTGCAGCATTTGCATGACACGGACTACATATTATGTTCGACTCTCTTGACATTAGAGTTGTTCAAGTCGAACTAATTATTTTACTAGTATTATAAGAATATAACATATAACATTTTCCCATGTTTTTGGGAGTAATATTCACACTGAATAAAAATTGTTTTGCACTACACATTCATGTGTAGTTGACTATAAAATGTTCAAATTCAAGGTACTATACTTAGAAATGGTATTTCTGTGTGTATAAGATCTTCAATATATTGATAAGGAAGGATATCTGAGTTCATTGTGTTTTATAAAATGCAAGAGGAATTATGGATTACTATAATATATGCTATTTGTAACATAACGGTCATATATAATATCCTTATGCATGCAAATTAATGTACAAGGTGAAATTGATGAAAACTATTAACAGAAACAATATCTTGATTTTCTGCACTGTTTTCTCTTCTCATCTTCCGAGCAGTTTCTTGTCTTTTGATTTTGAGGCTTTGCCTGAAAGTAAACTGGGTTGTTACAGGGAATGAAAAAGCACAAGCTCCTTAGGGAAGATATTCTTCCAGCCATGGCATCCAATAGAAAGGTTCAACGGTTGCTCAATGAGTTCATGGATCTTTTGTCCGAGTATGAAATAAGTGAAACAAACTTGGAAGAAAGAAACCTTGCACCATCAACATCCCAGGATGAAAGAATCCAGCAACAGATAATGTGAACTCTGACATGCCTATGACTGAGCAAGTGGATTCAGCTCAACCAGTAGCCACTCCAACTATTTCTTCTTTCCCAGCAACAGTTCAGGATCATTGTGTGCTGCCAACAGCAAATCAAATGGAATCTGTCCTCCAAATAAAAGATCATATGGATGTGGATTTGCAATCAACAGATAAAGCTGATCCCATGCCGTCAGAAATGAATCAAATGAACCTTGATGCTGCTCCATCAGAAATTCTGAAATCAGCTTCGCCTGCAAAAGACAATGGTTCTTGAAGTCTTTGTTCAATAACGCTAATTGTTGCTGATTCTGATTTCGGTTTAGCTGGTTAGTGGAGATTTTCACCTTTTGCCTTGCCTATAAGTTCCTGCTCAGCTTTTTACTTAGCACACGACTATGCCGCCCTCAATTTCTTGCTTGATCCTCATTGAGCCCTCTTCCTTCTTGCCTGTAAAGAATATCTGCATTAGGTAGCTAGCAGCAGGGTTTAGTCATAACAACCTCCATTTCGGTGGATTGGATCTGCCCGCCAGCTTTTACATCAAAAGCTATGAAGGAAATCTAGTTCATGTACCAAATATCTTTTGATTGATTTCTTCTGCCTTAGTTATGTATGTATTGTAGATGGCCTGCTGAGTAAGAGAATCCATGGTAAGCTGTGCTGTAATTTTTGTTCTTCCATAGTATTTTTCATTGGCGCACATAATTAATTCTGTAGTTTTTGTACTCTACGAGGTAGCTTCTTAGTTTTTGGCATTCTCTGCGCTCTTTCCAAGTAAATTTTTGATGTCTCAATGTGGAAAAAAATGATAATGTTAGGAATCTGAACTCTTGTAGCTTTGGTGCAGCAATGTCAATTAATTTGCATAACTGTAGATAGGGGTGACGATAATTAACTAATCTTTAATAAAATCGGTTAAAATTCAAAAATAGATCTAAAAAAATTCTAATCAATTTCGATTTTAAATTTAATTCGATAAAAAAATTGGCTCTAATTGAATTTGAATTCGATAATTGGTTTTGAAATCAATTAACTAAATAGAAATTGGGCCAGTTGTGCTTTTGACATTTGGTTGAATTTTTGTATACAAAAATATGTTGATTAAATAATTTTTTTTTCTAATTTCATTTAATTTTCATCATATACTTTTTGATGTGTATGATTTTTATTGATTAATTTAATATAAATATGAAAAAATTATACCAAATAACTTAATTCAATAACTAACATTATAATCATATATAAATATAATAAAGTTGATGTTTTGTAATTATCTATTTTACCTCCTCTTTCCTATTTGGTACAAGTTAATTAATATGTGTAAATTATTCGCTCTCTAAAGTTTTTCAGATTTTCTTTTTCACCTTCTCTCTGCTCTCTCTTTTTTCTCACCATTTCTTTCATGCTTGTGCTGCCTACTTATCCCTCTTTTTGCTCTCTCTTTTTTCTCACCATTTCTTTCATGCTTGTGCTGCCTACTTATCCCTCTTTTCGAGAGAACTCAAGATAACTGCTCAAAAGTATCTTTATATTTAAATTTTAATTAGCTTTTTTATCACAGGATTGAACTCATCATTTCTCACCATAATTGGATATTTATCTATTTTTCTCCCAATTATCTTCCCGGAGCAAATTCATCTTATATCCCTCTTCTTCTTCAATTTCGCAAATTGTTCCTACAATAAGCTATCTATCTCTTCTCAATCTCAAATACCCCTTCTTCCATTTCCTTTTTTTAATTTCAAATATTCCCAAAATTATCAAGGTCTTTTATCTATTTTCAAATTCAAATTCAAAAAAAAAAAAAAAAAAAATGCCCTATCAAGAAATCAAACACGCATATATGTTAAAAAGGTACAGAGGGATATAAAGATTATTTATAAGATTCGATGATAGATATTGACGATATTGTTTTGATTTAACATAGAATTCCACCTTCACTAGGTAAATTTCTTTTCTTTTTCTTTTTATTGGTATAACTCAATCACAAGTAATGTTGATTGTTAACATTTTCATGATCTTATTGACTCCTATAGTTTGAATTGCCACCAGACCTATAATTTGTAATGAGTCTTGAAGGGCATGTGTTTGATCGCCGTTCTTTTGCGATTGATTTCTTTGTGGATTAATCCTGCACTCAACATGTTATTTTGTCAATTACTAACTCTCTGATTAATATTGATAAATCTATAATAGGATGTTTTAGAAAAAACTTTAACAAATATAGATAGAAAAGAAATCTCACGTACAGAAAGAGGTGATTAGAAACTCTAAATCACATCTAATTTTTGTGGATGCATTGTTATCCTCATATATCAGTGTTTATGATCTAAACATATTTTGCTTTTGTATACCAGCGTTCATGGTTTTTTTTTTTTTAACATGGATGACATATGTGGCAATCGATGCTTGATTATCTTAGTCTGTAATAGCAAGCTATTATATTTTATGGAATGGCTAGTGAAGCTGTATTCAGGATTCTCTGTATACTTCTTAACGTGGGGATAAGTTTGTGTTGTCCCGTCTAAAAAAGTATATTAAAAAGCTTTTTAAGATAGCAAAAGTAGGATGGTTTAATATTCTATTTAATGTAAATATGGCAAGATTGTTTCTTTATTTTATTTTTTGTTCATTTTGTGTCGATTGCATTTTAAAGTTAAATGCAAGAACACCATACAGATCAGAGTGGCCAGTAGGAAAAAAAGTGAAGCATAAGAGAATGGTTGATCCAGAAACATGTTATATCTTTGTGTAGGAGTAGAATCCAAATGCAGATAGTAATCAAATGTCTTCTTTGCTGGACAGAAAAGAGTTTAAGTAATAAGGGAGCAATTGCTTATATTACCTATGTATATTACCTTTTTATTGTGAAGGAAGAAATACCGGTTCTTTATGTGTATTAATTATAACGTGAGGTTCATGTTTAGGGTAAGGGCTTGGGAAGTTTTTGATAGAGCTAATTGAGCATATTGCTTATACTGTGATTCATGTCCTTATTCTTTTGACTTTTTTCATTGCATACTTAGTCTACGGGTAGCACTTCAAATGGTAATTGCTTCAAAGATATGAAAAGATTTTCCAGCTTGTGCATACCTTATCTTAAGTTAAAGAAGTTGTATACACATCACGTACGTAATTGCACTAATAGATAATATTTGGATTTTGGAGGAAATGTTTAGCTTAGATTAGGGTGATAATTCCAGACATGACATAAAAATAACAGATTTAACATGATTTGAATTTAATAGGGTTGATATCAAGTCCACCTGTTAGTAATATGAAGTTAAATGGGTCATGTTGTGTCAACCCATAGGTTGATCCGATAACCGGTTATCTTATTAGATAACCCGACATGACCCGTTTAATTTGTTAGGATATCAAGTAACTCGAATAACCCGTTAAATAGTTAGGCATTTATGAAAATTTGACACAATAATACATCATTTAATAGCATATTGTATCATTCGAGTAAATAGGTTAATCGGTTAATTGTAGGTTATGGTGTCATTCAGGGTAACTAAGTAACTTTTGTATTTAGTGTAAAAAGTTTAACGGTTTAATGGGTCATGTCGAGTCAACACGTTAATAAACAGGTCATAACATGACACGAATGCTTAATAAGTCGTGTCCAAGTTCAAGTTTTTTGACACGAACTTGACAAAGATTGATACGATAAGAACCTGACACGATCCATTGCCACTCTTAGGTTAGATAGCTTTATTTTCTTTATTATCTCTTGCTTATGATATCAAATTTTGTTCAAATGTCCACTTGAAGCAAAATGTACATCATGCATCTTTTTGCAAATGTAAAGTGCTCTTTCTAGAGTAAGTTAAAGTATCATGTGTTCAATCATGTTAATCAAGTATACTTTGCTTTTGGCAAATTTAACATGAATATAATATAATACTATTAATCTAAAACGGGCAAAAGTTCATATTGATATATGTGCAAATTTGGATATGAAGTCAGAAAAAAATGGACGAGGAGGAAAAATTTTGAAAATATTAAGTTATATTTCTCCATTATTATCTATTATGTTTATTTTATTTATTTATGATTGAATAAGATATTCAATTTTTGTTTATGTTTGTTGATACTTTATAACTAATATTTTTTGTGATTCTTGCAATTAACAACAAATTTTAGAAGTTTGAACAAAACAAAATTAATAAAGTTGGAGTATTTTTTTGAATATGAATAACGTTATAGAAAAGTTATTTTTTCTAAATTTAATAATGAAAGACATCAATTTTACATCTATTCCCGTTCAAAGAACGGGTTAAAAACTAGTTACGTATAAAACTATAATATATAAATTGTAAGTATTAATATTTTACATATCATATGATTACATAATGTCATTTATGTATTAAAGTACTTGATTTAATATATAAAAATATTAAAAACATTAAAGCAAATTAAAATAATTGAATTTAAAAAATCTCAGTTTCATTTTCGAATTTATTAATAAGAATTCACGAATTTGGTTAGCTAATTTTTGTTCGAAATCAAAATTTTTAAAATTAACCAAATTTATTAACCTAATTCGAATTCAAAATCGATTTCAAATTTTCGTCCACGGAGGGTGAGTCACGGCCTAAGATCAGGCTGAAAGACGTAGTTGATGGACAACAAGTGAATATTCCTATACTACCCTTTGTCGGTCCCAAGGAACGGAGGAGGCTAAATTAGCCGAAAGATGGTTATCGGTTCAAGAACGTAAGGTGCCCCTATTTTTTCAGGGTAAGAAAGGGTAGAGAAAATGTCTCGAGCCAATGTTCGAGTACTAGGCACTACGACGCTGAAGTAACCCATGCCATACTCCTAGGAAAAGTTCGAAGGACTGTAAACAAAAAGGTACCTGTACCCAAAATCGACACAGGTAGGTAGGTAGAGAATACCTAGGGGTGCAAGACAACTCTCTCTAAGGAACTCAACAAACAGCCCTCAGAACCCGGGAGAAGGTGCCTCCTCACAAAGGGGTCGCAGTGACTGTGCCCAGCGATGCTTACAAAAACACAGTCGCAAAGTCGTAAGACCATGTATGGGGCCGACGCGCCTAGTGCCGAAAGGTCAAGGAAGGTGACTGATGAGTGAGCGGCGACCGAAGCCTCGGTGAACGGCGGCCGTAACTATAACGGTTCTAAGGTAGCGAAATTCCTTGTCGGGTAAGTTCTGACTCGCACGAAAGGCGTAACGATCTAGGCACTGTCTCGGAGAGAGGCTCGGTGAAATAGACATGTCTGTGAAGATGCGGACTACATGCACTTGGATAGAAAGACCCCTATGAAGCTTCACTGTTCCCTGGGATTGGCTTTGGCCCTTTCTTGCGCAGCTTAGGTGGAAGGCGAAGAAAGCCTCCTTCCGAGGGGAGCCCGAGCCATCAGTGAGATACCACTTTGGAAGAGTTAGAATTCTAACCTTGTGTCAGGACCTACAGGCCAAGGGATAGTCTCAGGTAGATAGTTTCTATGGGGCGTAGGCCTCCCAAAAGGTAACGGAGGCGTGCAAAGATTTTCTCGGGCAGGGTGGAGATTGGCCCTCGAGTGCAAAGGCAAAATGGAGCTTGACTGGCTAAGACCTACCCGTCAAGCAGGGACGAAAGTCGGCCTTAGTGATTTGACAGTGCCGAGTGGAAGGGCCGTCGCTCAACGGATAAAAGTTACTCTAGGGATAACATGCTAATCTTTCCCAAGAGCTCACATCGACGGGAAGGTTTGGCACCTCGATATCGGCTCTTCACCACCTGGGGCTGTAGGATGTTCCAAGGGTTGGGCTGTTGTTAGGCTGATCGCCCATTAAAGCGGTACGTGAGCTGGGTTCATAAAGTCGTGAGACATTTCGGTCCATATCCGATGTGGGCATTAGAGCATTGAGAGGACCTTTTCCTAGCATGAGAGGACCAGGAAGGACGCACATCTGGTGTACCAGTTATCGTGCCCACGGTAAACGCTGGATAGTCAAGTGCAGAACGGATAACTGTTGAAAGCATCTAAGTAGTAAGCCCACCCCAAGATGAGTGCTCTCCTATTCCGACTTCTCCAGAGCCTCCGGTAACACAGCCGAGACAGCGACGAGTTCATTTGTCCCTGCGGGGATGGAGGTGGACAGAAATGTCTCAAGCCTTTACCCTAAACATGAACCCTGTCTCTTATATCATTACGATGTGTATTAAGTGGACTGCAGTGATGTAAGACAGCTGATTACTTCCTAACAGTTGGTAGACTTGAACCTTGTTCCTACATGACCTGATCAATTCGATCAGCCACTCGCCATCTATTTTCATTGTTCAACTCTTTGACAACATGAAAAACCAAAAGCTCTGCCCTTCATCTCTATCTAAGGGATGGAAGGGCAGAGCCTTTGGTTTCCCTTCCAGTCAAGAATTGGGACCTCATAATCACTAGTCAATATACTTTTCTTCGTTCATGGTTTGAATTCTGGTGTCCTAGGCGTAGAAGAACCACACCAATCCATCCCGAACTTGGTGGTTAAACTCTACTGCGGTGACGATATTGTAGGGGGAGGTCCTGCTGACGCCTGGATGATAAAAGCTTAAGACCTCTCATTCTTATTATTTTTTTCAGTATATGAAAACGAAAAAATGAAAAATCAAAAGGTCGTCTTATTCAAACCCCAATTATGACAACCCTTCTCTCCCACTTCACACATCGGAACGCACCGTTCTTATAGGATTAAACGTGCTTTCACATCTTCTTAACCCGAAATGGCTGGGGAGAGGAAATGGTCCTTTTTTTGAGGGTACTCCCAGAAACAGATCCGGTAGAGACGAGGTGGGGCCTGTAGCTCTGAGGATTAGAGCACGTGGCTACGAACCATGGTGTTGGGGGTCAATCCTCATCGCCACAACCGGCTTCAATCCAAATTTCCCTCCATTTTAGAATAATGAAAATTGTGGACCAAAAGCTATGGAACTTGGGTGTGGGTTTTTTGTCGAAATGGAATGGCTTTTCTTTTTATATTGTGAATGGTGTAATCATTACACATAGTATGCCCTGGCCCCATCAGCTTGATTAGTAGCATAACAAAAAAGCCTTCCTCGTTATAAATATCTCGCGGCAATTGTGACCCCTCGGGAGAATCGATAATTGCATCTTTGATGCAGTGCTAGTACTAGTACATCTGAGAATTCTTAATTGGCTAGTTGTAAATAACCCCTAGGGCTATGGAACAAAAGATTACCCCGGACCTACACCAAGGTATTGATGGTGATTTAAAAATCTCGTGGAAAGTGATACGATGAGATAGAATGCAAAGACAAGGAGTGGGTTACCTACTCTTAACGGTCAAAGCGAGCCCCTTTATTCTGAATTCTTTAATTCTGAATGAAACAAATCTCCCCAAGTAGGATTCGAACCTACGACCAATCGGTTAACAGTCGACCGCTCTACCACTGAGTTACTGAGAAATAATGGGAAATTAGATCTCATAGAGTTCAATTCCTGTTCTCAACCCATGACCAATATGAGCTAGACGCTTCCTTTGTAACCCTCAGAATTTCTTCGTAGTTTCTCCTTTCCATGAGAGATTGGCCTCATTTCAGAGGGAACCTCAAAGTGGCTCTATTTCATATATTCCATCCATATCCCAATTCCATTCATCTAATATCCCTTTGGTGTCATTGACATAACATATGTCGTTTCTAATCTATATTTCTTTTCTATATATGGAAAGTTAAAAAATCATCATATAATAATCCAAAAATTGCAGTAGAAAAGAAATAAGGGAGGTTTGTGATGATTTTTCAATCTTTTCTACTGGGTAATCTAGTATCCTTATGCATGAAGATAATCAATTCGGTTGTTGTGGTCGGACTCTATTATGGATTTTTGACAACATTCTCCATAGGGCCGTCTTATCTCTTCCTTCTCCGAGCTCAGGTTATGGAAGAAGGAATTGAAAAAAAGGTATCAGCAACAACTTGATTTTATTACGGGCAGCTCATGATGTTCATATCGATCTATTATGCATCCTCTGCATCTAGCATTGGGTAGACCTCATACAATAACTGTTCTAACTCTACCTTTGTTTCATTTCTTTCTGGAACAATCACAAACACTTTTTTGATTATGGATTGACTACCCGAAATTTAATGCGTAATCTCAGCATTCAATGTGTATTCCTAAATAATATCATTTTTCAATTATTCAACTATTTCATTTTACCAAGTTCAATATTAGCCAGATTAGTCAACATTTATATGTTTCGATGCAACAACAAGATGTTATTTGTAACAAGTAGTTTTGTTGGTTGGTTAATTGGTCATATTTTATTCATGAAATGGCTTGGATTGGTATTAGTCTGGATACGGAAAAATCATTCTATTAGATCGAATAAGTACATTCGATGGCTCGGATAATTAGTAATCTCTCATTTATTACCTGTGTCTACTATTTGACAGAATACTGTCCCCCATTCTTACTAAGAAACTAAAAGAAACCTAAATTAATCAAATACTTACTGATCCTAATGGTGGACATTATAAGTGTCACTTTCTATCTTGCAAAGGAGGAAACCAGTGTAGCGGGGTATTCTTTGGTGGGCCTTGGAGATTAGGTTTAGAGTATTGTGCCAAGGACTCTGTCCGTTTTAGAATTTCCCATTGTGTAGAGCTCTAGGATCCATACATAGTCTGTTTTCATCCTTGCAAAAGAAATTGGTTGTGATTGATTCTTGCTGTTTTGTATTCCGAAGTGAATTCCACAATTATCAGAGGATACTTGCCCCTTCTTTGATGTGTGAATTATGTTGCAAATTTACCGGTTACCTTCTAAATTTGGGAATCTGCATCATGTTAGCTTCTTAGTGGTTTGGGTGGAGTTGTCTCTTAGAAATTTAAATTAACTATCTTTTTATGCTAATACTCATGGGTATGTGGGCCTTGGACCAAGTCCGACATATCACCTATATGAGTGAAGTGTCGAAATGTAGATAAAGAGTTTGAGACATAATGTCTTAAATTAGATATATTTTAAATACACTCGAGTACTAAGTAATATCATTTTGAAAACACTTATAAAATAATCACAGCCTTAAGAAATCTTAAAATTTGCAGATAGTGCAACTTTTAGTGGTTGAAGCAATGGCAAAAAACTTTTGGCCCCCTCCAAAAATCTAAAAATGTAGTATTTTCTAATAAAAAATTAAAAATTTTTAATTATAAATTAGATGTTGGCCGCTTTAAAATATACCGAAGAGTGTAAATTTATCCTTTCAAATATACATTTACACAAATTTGCCCCTCAAGTTTCTAATTTCTGTGTTCAAATCTCATCTGTAGCCATGTCCTTGTCACAAAATGTCAAAAATAAAATAAATTTTTGGTCCCTATCATCATGACCAACATGAGGGCCTAGAGGTTCCTTTCCTTCCTCGAGAACGTGAGGCGGTGAATCATTTTCTACCTTTACTTCCCTTCTTTGTTTCCTCTCTTTTACCTAATCCTTTTTATTAGTTATATTTCCCCCCTGTTGGTGACATTTTATTATTTATTCATTTATTGTGGTTTAACTTCTTAAATCTGAAACAACTTCACCATGTGCAAGTCCCAAAGAATAACTTGTTGCACTCTAATGGAAATTGACAAGCTACCTATGTACTGAGTGCCTAATACCAATAGTAAGGTCTGAGATGATCCAGAAAGCACTTGATCACGTTATGATCAATTTTATAAGCTTACTTGAGTATTGGGAAATTTGTTTTTTGATCTCACTTATAGATTTTGTAATGTAAATTAAATATTATAAAATTTATGACATAAGTTGATGTAAACAAGATTTTATAAAATTTAGTTTTGATCGCAGGGTTTACAGATAGGGTCAAAAATCGAGTTTATGATAGTATTTTCTTTGAGTATTTACTTGTAAGAATCGAATTATTATTTGTAACTTAGTTAAAACGATAAATTTACCTATTACATTATACTATCTTACTCTTTATATGGGAAAATCGCCAAAATAGTCCCTCAACTTTTGCACTTTAGCCAGAATAGTCCCTCAACTTTCTTTTTAGCCAGAATAGTCCTTTAACTTTTATTTTTTAGCCAGAATAGTCCTTTAACTTTTATTTTTTAGCCAGGCTATATACCGTAAACGACATACTTCAATTATGTATGATTATGTCTCTAAACAAGCACAAACTTATGTCGTAAAAAGTTTCTAAGTTCCTTTCACGATAATTCTTTGAGGCTTCTTGATTACAAAAGAAACATATCTTAAGCTCTTTTCAATTCACTGATTTGACTTTAATCATTAATAATATGTCTCTTTTCCTTGAGATTTTTTTCTTGCTACTTAGGTTATTGAAGGTCCGATCACTATCTATGTCAATGTGCGTATAATGACATTAACTAATTGGCTCTGTTTAGACATTAATTTTTTTTTTATTTTTAAAATAATTAAATCATCTTGTTGATTTGAATTTATGATTTACGTCATAAGAGAAGTGTAACTTTATTATTTGAACTATACTTTGTTATGTAGATGCATACAAATTTATCAAAGTTGTTTTCATAAAATAAAAAAAAGAAGTTTTCTCAAGACATTTATATTCAATTACCTCAATTATTCATAAAGTCACGTAACTTTTAATTCAAAATTTGACACAAACATGTAAAATTTGCTGCATGTGAAATAAATTATACGTAAATTTTTCTTAGTGTAAATTTTTTCCTTTAAGGAAGAAATTTAATCATTGTATACGTAGTTTAAGTAAATAAATATACATATACATATTATTGATAGGAGGAAAGAATTTCGATAATTCTCTTCGGGCCTTTGAGGTAAAAGTAAAATTAGTGTATAAAAGCCAAAAAAATTATTCTTTTTTTGGGTAAAGAAATTGTCCAGATTTTTACGTCTCCCTATCATTAAGTATCATGTTATGTCAATTGTCACAGCCAAAAACTTAATGTTGACTCTTGTAAGAAGAGTAACTGTTGATAGCACAATAATGTTGACTCTTGTAAGAAAAGTAATTGTTGATAGCACAATTCAATGTCTCTTCTAATAATTGAAGATGTGGGTAGTAATCTCAACTTTGCTCCTTTTTTTGGAATTGCGACAGAAAACCAATTGATGTTGTTGATTCAGTCGGGTTATGTCGTATTTTTTTTTGGTAAATATTTAGATAAATTTAATTTTTTATTTTATTTATAAATTTTATGATATAGAGTAAATTTTAGAAAATCTATGACATCAACTGATGTAAGCAAGATGTTTTAATATTTAATCTTGGTCACAGAATCTACAAGTGGAATTAAAAATCGAATCTACCTAAATATTTTTCATATTTTTTACATTAAAATCCTTTGCTTATATTCTCTGCCCTTTGAAAAGGTGGCTCCATTCGCTTTTAGGCGTTAATTTGGTTCCATTAAAGGTGATTTAATTCTTATCGGAAGGAAATAAATCCCCAACTTTGCTATTTTACAATTCATACTTATTGTCCGGTCGATCAAGTCAAAACTTAGATCACTATTAGGTCCGTAAAATAATTTAATTAGAACTTTAAATTAAAATTAAATTGAGAACTCGATTAATTATTTGATTTCAAGTTAAGTTGAATAAAAAATTAAGTAGTTAAATTTTTTTTGACTTGACTTGGTTAGAGTGACTTTTGCACCTTTTTCTTTAATTCTCTATTTACCCAAAGATTTGCCCTCTATTCAACATTAACGGCCATGCTTATCAAATTGCCTGGGCATAAATCAAGCTCAGTAAAATCAAGCAGTAAGATTTTCAAAGACTAAAATCAAGCAGTGGGCTCAAATGTGAAGAGTTGTATGCCGTGTCAAGGATGTTTCATTACCACTTGCAGCTAACCTCAATCTTTCTTCCATCTTCCTCCTGAACGATGGAGCATTTTGGTCCCAATTGGTCCTAATTTTGAACTATTGGTACAAGGATGATGATGATGATGATGATGAAGAGATTTCCATGATGATGATGATGATGATTATTATTATTTGGGTGAGATTTGGGTTGAGTTTTAGAATGAGGACTTAGATAAATATAATACCTCTATCCATTTATTTTGTTGATGTTGGACTATTCTGGTCAATGTATCAAATTTAAATCTCAATCTTGTATAGTTTTTTTTTTATCCATTTTTAAATTTTATATTTATATGTGGTACTATTTAATATAATTTCACTTTTGTTAAATAAATTTAATTAAAAATTAAATAAATTTGTATGAATTCTTTGTTATAAAATATATCAGCTTGACAAAAAAAGTAGGAATGAAACAAAATAAATGAGACGAATTGAATAGCTAACAAGAAGTTTCTCTGTAGGTAGCAAAAGGAAAACCATGGAGAATTTGATGGCCTTTATGATGTTGATTAGGGCTGCTCAAAATTTTAAAAAAATTGACAGAATTGAAATAAATCGAACCAATCAAACCTTTTTTTCAAGAAGGTAAATTTTACCAAAACAACTGGCTAGCGTTTGATTTTGATTTGTAAGATCAGAAATCAAGATAAAAAGAACTGTATACATATCTTTTCCAAATATTTTTAATATTTCAAAACAATAGGTTATAAATATTGTGACTAATTCTTTATGAATTTAATAATTCTAGTTTATAATTAACGTAAATTTACTTTTAAAAAAAAATTCATTTTTTTAAGTTCAAAGCTCAAAGAATATATTTGTCTAATGTTATTCAATAACTTCTTTTGATTAGAGATAAAATATTAATAAAAGTAACTTAATTGTTAATAAAGATATTATTGCTAAATGAGTGTCTATTTCAACATATGTACTTTTGTATATATATGTGAGAGATGATGATGAACATATGTGAGAGATGATGGTGAACATATTACTTCTTTCGCAATTAATGAAAGATCAAATAACTTTATTATATTATATTTTATTTAAAACTCGATCAAATAAATAAAAGTGGCAAATGGTCATCGATGA
The DNA here is from genome assembly GCA_025175665.1 of Cinchona pubescens. NCBI lineage: Eukaryota > Viridiplantae > Streptophyta > Magnoliopsida > Gentianales > Rubiaceae > Cinchona > Cinchona pubescens. The sequence goes on along the minus strand of JANKKI010000026.1, from coordinate 2,110,054 downwards.
ATGAGTTCATATATGACAATAATATCTACTTACATAGATACTATAGTAAATGCATATATCTTAAGCTATTGGATGATAGCATTTGTAATATATTTTTTATTAGTTTTTGTCTAAATACTTGAGATATTATACTAAAACGGATTTGAAATAAACTATTATGGATTGTAAACAATAACGTAAGGAATATAATAACCGTATGAGCTAATTAAATTGGCTCAAATCGAGTGCACCGAATAGATAGTTTTATTTAAGATTTCAAAAACAATATAAAAAATTTAGTCCGAAAAATTCTCTAAACCGACTCAAACTAAACTGTGAACACCCTATTGTTGATGTTCATGAATTTTTATTTCAGTATTTTGGTTATTCTGATGAAGTTTTACAACTATTTTTTTTAGAAAATTATTGTATGGGGCTCAAAGTTGAACTTTTAACTGTTTCTACCTGTTACAACTTCAACAATTATGGCTCATAGATTTCAATCTTTGAGTTATCACTCTCTAATTGGTACATTATAGTGTAATACAAAAGGGGCATTCCATAATAATTTTAGACACTTTAATTGGTCTTGATAAGTGACGGAACACGTCCGGTTTTTTCGGGGTAGCGTCCCATCAAAGAGAGATAGTAGTAGGAAAGAGAGGAAACTAGAGAGAGAATGTGTGAATGGCCCGTAGGCTTTGTATTTCATATGGGGTCTTTGCTCTTGATTATTGGCCTATTTTGGCTTATTTCTACTTCCTGTTTATATAGATTGGACCATTATTTATAGGCGAAGATTCCCATCACTCAAGTTAGGATCTTTGGCCTAAAAGATGACCAGCTCTACTTGGTCTGCTAACTGAGGTTACCAGATCGCCTTTATGAGCGACTACACGTAAGCGATATTCATACATTACAGAATTACCCTTATAAGACTTTACATGATATGTGTCGCTAGTCTATTAGTTGAATATTTTCATGTATCATCAAGAGTCCCATTAGCTGGATCTGAGCTTGGTTCAGGTCTAGCCTATCTTTTGTGTTCTTGTCCAATCCCCAGGACAAATCTCTACAATGATGTCGCTTAACGGAGCATTCAATTCTTCTAAGCCTTACACTTTGGGGGCTTTATTTAACTAGCACAAGTCCCTAGATGGGGATTGTGTTTCTTTTGCCTAAGTACTCTTATTGCTTCAACTTTCGTTCCCATTAGAGTGTTTCTTTGATACTTGTCTTATTTATCTAAGCCAAATTCCAGATTTGACAATCAAGCCTTCGAGTTTTCTTCTTGTTCTTTTGTCTCATAACATGTTTCAGGACGTTTTCTTTTTCTAAAAGAAAAAGAGTAAATTTGGAAACTGATGGCTTCTTACCAAGGAGACAAATCTGGAAAAACACCCACTGCGAGTACTATCTGTGGCAAATTTTTATTAGGAAAAGGTATTTATGGATCCAGAAGAAGAGCAGATGCCTCTGAAACCATAGCCCCTTCTTCCTTCGTTCAAGTGGTGTTCCTAGTTGCCAATCATGCAACTTTAGTTTCTTGCAAGCAACTTTTTTCTGTAGTAAGCTGTTCTTTCTCCTTTGACTGTGATAGTGACTTTTTTCAGTTCATTTGTTGTCAGGTTATCGTAGTCCTGCCTTAGAAGAGGAAAAATCTTTATTGTCCAGTGACCTGCTTTGAATCCATACCATTAGTTGGTCCCCCAAGTGCATCTGTCCAACCAGTTATAGATTAGGGTGTCGAGCTAGACAATCGGGCTTTAAAGCCTATTCAATCGACCTATCCTGACAAATTCTATAATCCAATAATTGAGAATTCTGGAGCTGAGAAGTGTGTCCCCAATTGGAAGGTTACCATTCCCAGTCGTCTGAACATGTTAGGCACTGCCCAAAACTTTCCCTATCATGCTTTCCCTCCGAAGGAGATATAGTTTTTTAGAGAAATATTTGGATGAAGACCTTTGTGCTCGAGTGGCCATGGATAGCGTTTCTTGTATCTCGCTTCACACTGCTTGATCAAACGCTTGGCTGAAGTGCGCAAGGTTGTTACGTCAACGATGGCCAACGTAATGGATATGTCTTGTAAATCGAAACTATACGAGATGTTTTAGAAGCAGAGCACTGAGGCTTTAATGCTTTACGAGGAGAAGTTTAGAAGGGAGAGTGAGTCAACTCTGAACGCCCTTAAGTAGGAGCTGGAGAGGCAACACCTGTCTGAATTGGAAAACTTAAAACAAGCTTTTGTCAACTGTCTGAGGATCTAAAAGCTGCTCACGCTAAAATTGAATCTCACAAGTCTGAGGCCGAAGGGCTAAGAATTGAGATAAGCGGATTAAAACTAGGGCTTTTAGATTTAAAGGCAAAACTTCCTTTGCTGAGCGTCAATAACTTCCTTTTCTTCTTCTACTGTAGAAGATGACCTCCTGAACCTTTGTTAAGAAACCCACAGTCTAGGCTTTAAGGACGCAGTTGACCTAGCAAAGAGGGAGCTTCCACGTGTGCCCATGCAGTGGTTGATGAGCAAACTATTTGACCTATCAGTATCTAGGGAGTCCATGGAGGCAATGGGTGCCCTTTTTAGGATGGCTCGTACCGATATAGAATATAGCCTACAACGTCTTGTCCAAGTGTTCGGTTGGTGATACTGAACAGGGACAATCTTTTGAGGTAGTCTGTCTTTATAATCTTCTACTTTCTGTAGATTCTTTCGATATGGATGTTTTGAATTATACTTTTAACACCTTTGATCAGGCTTTGGCGGGTACGTCTATTTCTTTTGGCATTCTTTCCCCTGATGCTGGTTAGCCTCTCCCTGATCAGAATCAAAGTCAGGAAGAGAACAATTAATATCAGGCGTCTGTGTAGCTTAGGAGTCTCTTGTATCCACTCCACAGTAATAATATATTTATTTCTTTTTATTCATTTGTTTCGCGAGGATAGCTATTTGCCTAGTTGTAAATAATTTCCTTTTCTTCTTCTCTATGTAAGATTTGTAATATGAATAAACCTCTACTTTTGCAAAAATATATTCTAATGTAATAATTCGAGGGTGCTTGATGTTCATCCAGCGTGTATTCCAATTTGTGTACCCTCATTTTACCAATTTAATTATGCTTGTCGTTGATATCTGTACATATTCTTGAATTTCTTTGTGAATCTCTTGGTGTTTATCCGTGTTATGCTTTGGATCCAAACATATATATAGTCTCTTCTCATCTTGCTTTTGAAGATTTCCAGACTTGATTGAAACGTTGGCCTGAGTTCTCGGCACTCATTTCTTATTAGTCCTTGAGTTTAGCCTGGATATTTGTCCGACTTCTTTTAGCCCCTCATTTGTGGACTTCTGGGTAGAGTATATTTTTTCTGACCTCTTCTTGCCCATGTTTGACAGACATTTGGGCCTTATTTATATGTTTGTCTGACCTCTTCTTGCTCAACTTCAGTGGACATTTAGGTCTGATTTGTATGTTCATCTGACCTCTTCTTGCCCATCTTCGATGGACATATAGGTCTGATTTATGTGTTTGTCTGACCTCTTCTTTCCCATCTTCAGTGGACATTTTAGGTCTGATTTATGTGTTTGTCTAACATCTTCTTGTCCAGCTTCAGTGGAAATCTACTTGGGTCGTTGAGCATGTATCAGATAAATATGAAGGGACTCCCTCCTTACTAAGTAACTTTTTTTTTTTTCAATGATCCTTTTTTGGAACACACGTCTTCATTTATTATCTATCATAAATGTTAGCAGGTGAAACATTTGTGATGTCAATTCACGTCCCATCATTTAATCTGCCTTTCAACCTATAAATAGGCTTGAATTGGGTTGTTTGAATCCACCAGATTTTCTCCATTTCCTTAAAACATTCTTTATGATTTCTTTAAGTTTCCCTCACAGTAGTTCTAGCATGAGAGTACTTTCTTTGCTAGATTCAAGTATCTAATCTATTTTTTCAAATTATAGGTCTTGGGATTAGATACTTGTCTCTGGCTAAGATGGCTGTCTTAGATGCTTGAGTCTAGCAGATAATGGAGTATCTCGGTGAGGGAGCAAGCTTACTCAGGCTCTGAAGCTTGGCCTTTAGTTCCCACGCATGTTGGTGGTTGTCTCACCTGGGAACTCCATAATAAGGGAGGTGGAGGCTGGAGAAGACTATTCCTACATTCTTTGTTCCTCTGTTTCAAGTATGCAACATGATAGTAAGTGGGTCTTCTCTGCATTCAACTCTTCTACCTTTTTTTTTTTTTTTGGTTTCTTTTCATCTATCTTGAATTTGTTAAAGACTTCTCTAGTCTTTGACATGTTTCCAGGTAGTTTTTCTTCTTACTTTTTTGGTTTCCCTTCTCAAGCTTTATAGGCAGGATCGGCTTCAAGTAACCGTTGACTTTGCAAAAAGACCTTCTTGCGTCTAGATAAGCTATGGGGTGATGCTTTAACTTATCTAAAAACCACGGACCTTTGCTCCCTTGGAACAAATATGAAAATCTATATTGTGATAACAATTGTTTTGTAGGTTTTTTTAACCATCTTTTAAGATGAGTTGCACCTTGTAATCCATTTTTATGATTAATAGGATTTCTTTTTATAAATGGCTATATATAATTTTCCTTTTTTATCGATCAGTAATGCATGAACTGACTAGTGCATATTGACTGACTCTTAAACCTAGGTTGGTTTGGTTTATAAATATTTTGCTAACTTTACTGACCAATGCTTAGGTCATTGTCAAGCAGATCCTCTGAGTTCAAATATATCCTAGTGATTATATATTTTTATTGACCTGTACTTAGTCCAAGCTTCTGTCTTTCAATTCCCTCCTCAGAAACATTTAGGCCAACTTTTTCTAAACCGAGATTTGGCACAATCCTTAATCATTTTTGTGTTTTTCAAAAGAGCTTTTTTAAGGCATTCTGCGAGCTTTGATTGAACTAATTTTCTTTTTTGATTTGGTCTTCCAGAATTTCTTAATGCACTTTGGGTGCTCTGTCCAAGCTAATTTTCTTTCTTGATTTGGTCTTCCGGAACCTCTTAAGGTACTTCTGTAAGTTCTGACTAAACTATTTTTCTTTCTTGATTTGGTCTTCTAGAACCTCTTAATGCACTTCCACGAGTTCTGACCAAACTATTTTCTTTCTTGATATGATTTTCTAGAATCTCTTAAGGCACTACAGAATGAATTCTGACCAAATCAATTTTGACTGGTCAGGGTTCAAATTCTCGTGCATCCCCTGACCTCGTATTTTGTTGTTCTTGGATGACTTTTTGTCTTTTATGCTTGATATTTGTTTGATCAACTTTCGAGTTAGTCGTGAATTGTCTTGATGGGGTTATGAAGGGTCGTGTCCTCAATATCTGCTCATTTTTAATGCTATGTCTTTTCACCTGTTTTGTCGGTAGTTACTTTTTCATCTTTTGGACTTTCCTACCTTAAAAACTTGTACTTCTCCTTCTCTTAAGATTTTTCATCTTTATCTCTTTTTGGTTCATTCTTCATCTCTTTGTTCTGAGACCGACGAATAATTAGGAATCACTTTCATTCTTTATATTCTTTTTCAATGGCTTTAGCATCTGGTACTAAGCCTCTGATTGCTAGTTCAAAGCATGTTTTGGATGCTGGTGTCTTTGGTCCAAGAGGTTATTCTCATGGAACTATTATCAGGAGCCTCCAGTAGAATTATAAGCCTTTCTCTTGTTATAACCATTCAGCAAGCCATTGAATGTGACAAAGCCAAGACTCCACTAGAAGGCTGTGTTACTATTTTGTGGATCAACTGGGATCTGAACTTCGGCTTTCAATTCCTTATTTTTTCATTCTGTTGTGTCTTTATTTCGGGATTTTTGTATTCCAATTAGCTCCTAATGCCATTAGATTTATGGTCAGCTTTTGCATATTATACAAGCATTTGGGCAAAAGATCCTCAATCGATGGTTTTAGGGCTTTTTATAAGTTGAATTTGAGTAGTAGGAGCTCTAACATCTTTGATTTTCAGTCTTGGTTGAAAGAGGATATTTTTATTAATGATATCTCTCTCCTGTGAAAGAATGAAAGACATGATTTTTCTTTGCTCGATGGACAAATATGTCTGAAATTCAAGCAACATAGAGGAATCAAGCCATCCCAAAGAGTTTGAATGTAGTTCTTTTGGGTTTGAAAGATTTCATATCTAATATTGAGAAGTCTAGGACAATTACGTTTTGATGGAGTAGGGTTTGCTAATTTGGGCGAACCTGGCACCAGGTTTTGACGCCAAGCTGCTTCCTCGGCATTATAATCCCATGTATGACTTTATTACCCTTACTGACCCCGATCAGGTTTCTATAGCTCAGAAGGTAATGGGATCTCTAAGATGTAGATCGTCTAAAGCCACTGAGTATGAAACCTCAGGAACACTTGAAGTGATCCCTATCCAGATTGTTTCTCTTGAGCATGCCTTTAAGGAGATCTAAATTCATGTCTCCTGCGAGTAGGAAGAGGACATAGGCTATGAAGCCCCATAAGATTTCCTTTCCCAAGAGGTCCCGAATCCAGATCGTGAACCATTTTTCCTCTCCTTCTTCCTCTTCAAAGAAAAAAAATAGCTAAGAGGTCCACAAGTCCTTCCTCCAGTGCCAACTCTGGTTCTTCTTCAAGCAAGAATGCTGTTGAGAGGTTGAAATCCTTAGGGGAGTCTTTTGAATGGCTGATTCTATGGTGCCTCTACATTCTTATAATACTGAATATTTCTAGAGAATGAGTAATGAACAAGCAGTCCAGAGATTAAGTGATCATCTTCAAGATGAAAGTGTTAGTGTCAGCTTGATATTTTTGTGAATTTGCTTATGAATAATCTCCTGATTTTCCTCTGCTTAGGTGAATAAGAGCTCCGCCTTTGTTCAATAGTGCCTTATGAGAAAGAGTCTTAGGATAGACAAATTCAGTAGTGACCTGAATAAGTAGACTTCTATTGTGGAGAACATTTCAAAAACTTTCTGAGATAGAGATCGCCTTGGTCGAGTTTAAGAGGAAATATAACGCAGAGGTCAGCTTATTGACTGAGCAAATTAGCGTCAAGACTACCGAGGTTGAAAGAGCTAAAATAGATTTAGAGGGATTGTAGAAGACTCTTTAAGAAATAGAACAAGCTGCAAGTGATTCCAGCTTCAAATAGAGCGAAACTAGGCCCACCGACCCGAAACTTTTTTTCGAAGGAGTCAACTAATTTCTCAACACAGATGAAGTTCTTTAGAAAGATCTAAAATCTTTTTGTTGGCAAGTTAGAAGGATGCTGCTCAACAAAGCTTTGAAGGAAGTTTAGAAGATGTTTCCAGATCTTTCTTAGATTTTGATTCCTTCCTAGATTATCATCCATCAGTCACTATTAAGTTGCTAAAAGAGTTGGAAGATATCTTCATAAGACCTTGCACGACAGAAAATTTGTTCATTCCATTATGGCCTTTTACTACTGATAGTTCTTCTTACAAAAAAGGACAATAGTATATATATAGAGAGTGATCTTTTTGTGGTAGCTTATTGGCAAGTTTCATAAAGAATTGATATTGATATTTTCGAATATACAATGATTGGTTTCTTCTAGTCATCTTCACAAAAGATTATTTAATTTCCTAGGTAATATTCTTTTTTTAAATTGACAACTTTCCAAGTTCTAGGAATAGGCTTGCTTTGATGATTAGCTAACTTATAGAAATCTGTTGTATAGGCTTCTACAACTTGATAGAGTCCTTCCTAATAGATCATCCAATTTTCTAGTACAATGCGTCCGACTGACATCATTTCTTTGAAGAACAAATTTGCCTGGTAGAAAGTACGTTTGTCAGATCCTAGCATTGTAGTGTTTCATCATTTTTTTTTTATAATTTGCTTCTCGGTTGGCAGTTATAAGTCTTCTTTCCTCTAAGAATTCTAAGTTTGCTATTCATTATTGATCAATAGAAGCTGCCTCATAATGAATTACTTGCGAACATGGGCATTCCAATATCTGTTGGGATTATTGCTTTTGTTCCATATATGAGACTAAAACGGGTCATGCCATTGGTAGTTCTTGGAGTGGTTCGGTATGACCACAGCACGCTCGGCAGTTCTTCAATCCTTTAGCTTTGTCAATTCACGTTTTGATTCTAGACAGTAAAGTTTTGTTAGAAACTTCAATCTGACCATCGCTTGTGGATATCCAATGGAAGTGGGATATAGTTGAACTCTCATATCCTCATAGAAAGACCTGAAAGGCTCTCATATGAACTATGTTCCAGTGTCTGAAATGAGCACTTTGTATCCGGTCGAGATATTCCATACCTGCAAACTACCTCTTCCAAAAGAATGTTTTAATATTCTTCCTTGAGATAAATCTGAGTGGTTAGACCGCTATCCGTTTAGAGAAACAATCAATGGCTACTGCCAGGAATTTATGTCTTCCTGTCCTTTTTGGAAGAGAACCCAAAATATCAACGTCCTATTGCTGGAAAGGACATGAGCTTATAATAGGATTAAGATCCGTGGTCGATTTTCGTGAAATTGGTACATGAATTTAACACTTGTGACAGCTCGAAACGAGTTGATAAGCATAATTGTGCATAGTCTGCCAATAATATCCTATTAGAATGGCCTTTCTAACTAAGGTCCTTGTTCTAATATGGATCCCACAAATGCCTTTATGTATTTCTTGAAGTACATATTGGGCCTCTCTAAGAGCTAAACATTGAAGTAAAGGAGACAAGTAGGGCTTCCTTTTGAAATAGTCCAATATTGATTTCATCTAGCCCAAGTCTTCTTCGATATTCAGGATTTCTTGTTGATCGATGGACCTTTGAGCTTGGACTTCTACTAATACCTCTTTTGTCAGATGAGTGTATATGGTTTGTGCTAGTTTTGCCAAGGCGTCTACATGGGTGTTTTTTGCTCGGGGAATCTTAGCAAATTCTACTTCCTTGAAGGACACTTTTATTTGTTGTACCTTATGAAGATACTTTTGCAGGATGTCTCCTCGGGTTGCAAAGTTCTCAAGAATTTGATTGACCATCGGAAAGGAATCGCTGTTAAGTTTAACTCCCTGAATTCCCATATTTTTTGCTAGCTTTAGACCAGACAAGATGACTTCGTACTCAACTTAGTTGTTGGTAGCTTAGAAATTGAATTTGAGAGTATAAGTGTAGCATTGGCCTTATGGGGATCGGAGGATTATTCCAACACCCGACCCAGATTCGCCGAAGGCTCCCTGTCAATCTGTATGCAAATCCTAGATTGGATAGCTTTGATCATATTTTGCTGTACTATGCTCTAAAGGGATCGAATTGACCTCTTTGGTTTAGGCTATACTTTCCACAAGGAAATCTGTTAACACTTGTGCTTTTATGGTTGGTTTAGGCTTGAACACTATCTTGTGTTCGAGTAGCTCTACCGATCACTTAAGCATTCTCTCTAAGACGTCCAGTTTTTCCAGGACAATTTTTGGGAAGAAATTAGTGTAAATGACGGTTTATATCCTTAGAAATAGGACATCAATTTCTTAGCAACAACAACAAGGGAGAAAGCCATTTTTTCTATTGCTGAGTAATTAAACTCAGGTTCTTGTAGAACTCTGCTGATGAAGCAGATAGGTCTTTGGATTTGATCTCTTTTAGAGATCAAGGAAGAAGGCAATTACTGCAGCTTTTTCTAAGGCAGAGATACAGAAGATACAATGTTTCTCCCTGATGTGGTAAGGTCAATGTTGGCTGGATACTCTTCAGCAGCTGGATTGAAGACTTGCTGATATTATTCTGTCCATTCAAAGTTTTTTGCTTTTCTAAGCAGTTGGAAGAACATAAAATCTTTCTCAGCTAATTTGGATAGGAAACTATTGAGTGCAGTCATTTTTCTAGTGAGGTGTTGTACCTTTTTGATGGACTAGTAAGGTTTCATGTCCAACACAGCACGAACGTTCTTGGGATTGGTTTCAATTCTTACTTAGTGACAATAAAGCCCAAGAATTTTCTAGAAGGAACTTCCAAGGTACATTTGTTAGGGTTCAACCTCATGTTAACACTTCTCAATGTTTCATAGGGTTCCCTTAAGTCATTGATAGTATCATTATGAGATTGACTCTTCACTACTATGTCATCAACATAGACCTCCATATTTCTTCCAATTTATTTTTGAAGAGCTTGTTAACAAGCCTTTGATATATGGTGCTAGCAATTTTTAATCCTAACGACATTGTTTGATAACAATGTCTTCTTGTTTGTGATAAAGAAGGTGTTGGCCCCAAACAATAACCTAAGAGGGGGGTGAATTAGGTTGTATCTAAAACAAACACATTTTTATGTGCTTAATAGAAATTCAAACTTTATGCACCAAATAAAAACTTAAGCACAAATTGGAATACAATATATATCTATGTTATGAATTTGTCTCTAATAACATCTAAGAATATTGAGCATAAGAGACTTAAACCAAACTCCCAATTGTCTCAAGCTTGGAGCACTAAACTAACAATTGCTATTTTTAAAGGGAGGTTCTATTAAGCACTCCCCCCAAATTTAGTGGAATTAGTCTCTTCAAAGTAGGTGAGACAATAACCTCTTGTACACAAATGAGGATCACTCTTGCTCACACTAATTTCCTTTAGTTGTGCCAAGAGTTTTACACTCACAACCTCCCTTTGTTACAATTGTTATCTCTCCACTCTTACACTTGAAGAACTCTTACACTTCTAACCTCTTTTCACAAAACTACCTACACTATTACAACACTTGTTCCCATTATTTCTCCCACTAATAGCTCAAGAGTTATTTGTAATCAATGTAGAAGTATCTTTTTAATTAATTCAGGCTTAGGGTATTTATAGTTGCCAAATATCTGCTTCCAACAACTTCGGCTATTTTGTTAGTGGAAAACTAGCCGTTGGACCTTCTGACGGCCGTCAAAGCAGGGCCGGTTAGTCGTTGGACGCTCGAGGGCCTGCAAACACTGCGTCGTCGGCAGCCTAAAATCCGCTCTCTCGAGGGTATTGCTGTTGGCCGTGGCCCGAGGATGCGTCGAACATGTTCCGATCAAGCAAAGTTTGGAAATATGATCGACGGTTCTTCGTCGTGACTTGCTTCAAATTCTTTGTGTCGAACGATTACCATCGTCATGAAACTCTCGTCTTTCGGACGTTCATTTGCGTCTGTGGAGTCTTCTACGGTTGTTTTGTTGTTTTTTGCACACTTTTCAAACCATTAGTGCGATTTGGTCATCATCAAAACATGATTATCATAAGCTGGGTTGAACAATCTGGAAGCAGATATTTGGCAACTATAAATACCCCTAAGCCTGAATTATCAAAACATAAGATAAATAATGCAATTTAAGCTCCCCCTAAGTTTATTCTCTCCTTTGAAAGATGAATATAATTAGTACATGGAGAATGAGTGAAGTTATACAAAACAATTCTTCCTTTCAAGAATATGTGTTCCATAAGAAATGAGAGAATTCATGCAAAGAATTAGGACCAAAACCATTTTCGCTGATTCCTTACCAAAAGCATCATCAAAACAATGAAGCATGTGTGATGCAATTTTTAAAAAAAATCCATTTTAAAAGAGAGAATGCTCCCACTTTCTTTTGCAAGTAGAACTTATTATAGACAAAAATAGATACATATTTCTTAGCATTCTAAACAAGTTCAAACATATAGATGAGTAATATTCAAGAAAATTTTAGATGTTACCCATTTCAATATCATCTTAGCTCATGCCTTGAACACCCTTCAAAGATAATCTATCTTGAATACCTTACTGCTCTTCAAGCATACCTACATGCAAAGTTAAGTAACAACTTTTGGTACCCAAACTTTCTTGGGTCCAATTGTAAGGTAGTAGCATGCTTAATCATGTTGAATAGAATTTATTTTTAAAATGCATGAATGTTTGAAATCATCTAGAATGTATAAGATTGTTCTTAGCATATGATTCTTTCAAACATTCATGCATTTTAAAAATAAATGATTCAACATCATCATCATCATTATTACAGAATCATCACAAGAATCATAACTAGAGGATACCTCATTATTGCCAAGTGCCATAAAAGCCATTTGAGTCTCCTCATATTCTTCTTCAACCTCTCCATCCGAATTGCAATCATCCCAAGTGATTTTGAAGTTGTTGAATTAAGGATTCCTTGAGTCTTTTCTCGTTTTTTATGAAGCTTTAAGTGCTTTATGCTTATTTTTCCTTGCCTCCTCATTTTGTACCTTGTATTTCAACTTCAATTCAGAGGTTAGAGAGATCAATGAATCAATAGGCATATTTTAAATTTTTACTCTACACATCTAGATGTGTATAAGAGACAGGTCTAGGTCTGGTAAAGCATTGTAAAATTTTCTATTCTTTTCACCCATGGAATATTCTTTACCCAAACCTTCCAAATCCTTTACCATATCATTCCTATAATGCCTGTCTCTTATACACATCTAGATGTGTAAAATTTGTTTTATCTTGTGCATTTAACTCGTATCTAGTCTGCCTTAATGTGAGTATTTTCATCAGAATTTGCCTCAAGGACCTTCATAAATAATATACCACAATTCAATATTAATAGATGGAACAATTTTTATTCTATCCCCATAATAAATAAATTAATTCCATTAAATATGGGGTCTAGAATAGAATGCTCTAAAAATAAAGCATTATTGGTTTCCATGATCTTTACTCTAATGCAATTTAAGCAAAATAAAGAGACCAATGCTCTGATACCAGTTGTTGGCCCCAAACAATAACCTAAGAACGGGGGGGTGAATTAGGTTGTATCTAAAACAAACCTTTTTATGTGCTTAATAGAAATTCAAACTTTATGCACCAAATAAAAACTTAAGCACAAATTAATACAATATATATTCAACAATTTAAGTTTAATGAACAAATAAGAATATTGAGATTAAGAGAATCAAACCAAACTCCCAAGTTTCTCAAGCTTGGAGTTTTCAATTACAAAGAGCTTCTTACAAGGCAACTACCAAGTTTACAACTTGAAGTTTAGCCACTAAAAGTCTCTTCAAAGTAGGTGAGACAATAACCTCTTGTACACAAATGAGGATCACTCTCTCTCACACTAATTTCCTTTAGTTGTGCCAAGAGTTTTACACTCACAACCTCCCTTTGTTACAATTGTTATCTCTCCACTCTTACACTTGAAGAACTCTTACACTTCTAACCTCTTTTCACAAAACTACCTACACTATTACAACACTTGTTCCCATTATTTCTCCCAAATAGCTCAAGAGTTATTTGTAATTGTGTATCAATGTAGAAGTATCTTTTTAATTAATTCAGGCTTAGGGGTATTTATAGTTGCCAAATATTGCTTCCAACAACTTCATTAACGGTGATTTTCTTTGTTACTACCTTAAGAGAATTAGTTCGACCCGATGCAGCAAGTGCAGCCTGAACGAACTAGCCGTTGGACCGTTCGGAAGGCCACTGCTAAACCCTGCGTCTGTTCTCTAAGGGTATTCGTTTGGACGTCCGAGGATGCGTCCGAACATGCTTCCGATCGAAGCAAAGTCTTCTGGAAATATGATCGGACGCTGTTCTTCGTCCGTGACTTGCTTCAAATTCTTTGTGTCGGAAAATTACCATCGTGGAAACTCGTCTTTCTGATACCATTTGCGTCTGTGGAGTCTTCTGGTTGTTTTGTTTTTCTGCATACTTTTCAAACCATTAGTGCGATTTGGTCATCACCAAAACATGATTATCATAACTGGGGTTCAACAGAAGGTCTTCTCCTCGTCTTCCTCACCGAGAAAGATTTGGATGGTACCCTTTAGATGCATTCAAGAAATGTCCCATTACAAAGTCTACTAATGAATCAACCACTATATCAATTCAAGGTAAAGGATAACTGCTTTTTAGATAGGCTTTATTAAGATCAGTGAAATCGATACACATTTACCACTCCATATTAGGTTTTCTTATAAGTACAGGATTAGATAACCAAGCAAGATACAAGATTTCTCGAATTATCCGAGCGGCCAGAAGTTTGTCAACTTTGATGTTTATGATTAGGCTTCGCTTTGGACTAAAAAGTTTTTTTTTTCTACTTAACATGCTTGCATACGGGGTTTATCCCCAGTTTGTGCTTGATGTTTTCCTTAGAAATACCTGGCATATCATCTGTAGACCAAGCAAAAGATCTATATACTCATACAAAAGTTTGAGCAAATCATTTTTTAATTCAGCAGGTAAGGCGATGCAGATTCTTAGCTTCTGATCAGGGTAGAAATGATCAAGGCAATTTCTTCTATTGGAATTCCTGATTCGGGTTTGATTGCCTGGTTTTTTCTTTTTATCGTTTGGCTCCATGTCTTTCATTGGGATGTCTAAGCTCAACCCTTTATCTTTGTTCTTTCTTTTGTTAGCATGAATGCACGAGCTTTCAACTTCGCGAGCCTGTTCCTTAATAGGCAGAATTCAGAGAGATATCATGTAACATTCACAGGATTCTTGCTAATTTTCTCATACACTTTCTTTTGATCCATTATGCCTGGTAGACTTAATTTCCAGGTGATAACTTAAAGGCAAGATGATGAAAGCATATTGGGATAGTCGCCCCAATATCATGTTGTAGGGTGAGGTTTTTTTTTCACCAAAATAAAATTAATCATCTAAATTTTGCATTTGGGAGACTTACCAAGGGTTGGGGGCAACGTCACTGCCCCTTCTGGTATGACAGAGTCTGTTGTGAACCCTATTAGTGGATTATGAATAGGTCTAATATGATTATTATTGATCCGCATTCTTTCCCATACATGCCAATATATAATATCCGCTGAGCTTCCTCCATCTATGAATATGGCTCGATGTATCCTATAGTCACCCATTTTAACATGGATAACTATTAGATAAGCGTGAGGATATTGATCGGCTACAGGGTTATTAGTTAGTGAAGATGATATTTAGGTTGGCCTGAGCTTTCTTTGAAAGTGTTTTTCCAGGCGACACTAGTTAGGCAATAACATTTTTGGGCATTTGTAGAATCCCCACCAGTTCCACCTCCAGCAATTGCTTTAATCATACTTTCTTGGATATCAAACATGGGTTCTTTAGCTTTGAGAATCATGTTAATTACACAAGCCGCATCATTATTGTCAGCAGGTGGTCCTCTTTGATGATTTCTTTGGTTTGGGTAGTAAGGTCGAGAAGGCCTATCATTGCTCCAAGCTCCCTAACTATTCTATCTAAACTGGCCAGCAACTCGGAAGATATACCTTTGCAAATATCCACCTTTGATGGTTTGTTCAATACCAATCTTCAGATCATTGCATTTCTCAGTATCATGACCATGATCTCCATGATACATGTAATAATGAGATTTATCCCATTTACGCTGATCTATTCGTATAGGAGGAGGTGGTTGAAAGATCCATTTATTTTGTATTTAAAAAGGACATCCTTTTGGGAAGCATTAAGTGGAATGAAATCTGTATCTAGAAGAACCAGAGTTCATGGCGGCCATAAAGCATTTTGCCCTGAAGAGGTGATTCTACTGGTCAATGGCCTCTGAAGATTGTTCTGATGAACCCTAGGGACAAAATTTTGTTGGTCATTTTTCTTGAACTTTATCCTGCTTTTGTTGTCGTTATTCCCTTGATGTCCATTTTTGTTAGATCTGGTTTCTAGAGTTCTTTGGCCCTTTTCTTTTAGGTCGTAGAGCTCCTGTTTTGTTCAATTTAACTCTTCCTTACAGATGTGACTATCGGCCCTTCTAAGGAGTTCACTGAAAGTCTTTGAGATGTTTGTGGCTAACTCAGTGTTAAAGTTTCCAGGCTTGACCCTACTCATAAAGGCTGTGATCATCCATCGATGTCTCGCACTGTATTAGGATGACTTATTCTCTGAAACGACCAATATATTGTTTCAATGATTCATCAAGATTTTTCATGATATTCATGAGATATGCAAGTTCCTTCTGAATGACTTGCTTACTCATGTAACATCTAGCAAACTTTTGTACAAGACCAACGAAAGAGTTAACTGAGTTCGAAATAACTCCTTGAACCATTTCTGAACTAATTCTCTTAAGGTAGTAACAAAGATTCTACATTATATAGCATTAATATACCAATATAGCCTTGTAACCGCAGTTACATGAGTTACATGGTCAACAAGATCAGTGGTCCCTTTGTAGGGATCTAGATCCGATTGTTTGAAGCTGAAGGGATTTGTTCCTCTTAAATAGCTGATTTAAAAGATCTCTATTAATGATTGGTAACTCTGTAAGATTAGCAGTGTTCTTTCCTACGAGTTCGTGAACTTTCTGTTCCATTTTGAACATAAACTCTTCCTCAATTTGTTGTGGGATCTTGGCAATATCTTCTTCTGACTTTGTTTACGAACTTTGGGATAGGACCCATTCGATCAAAAGATAGAACCTTGTTTTTCGGTTAAAGGTGCTGATACTTCAAGTGGAATTTTCATAGAGTGACAATGACTGCTACTAACAGCATCATCTTGGGCCGGGTTTTTTGGATCCTTATGTATGACTTCCTTATTTCGATTCATATCTTATACAAAGTTTTGGAAAGCTGAGAAGTTTTGGGAAAGAAATTGTAGCATTTCTTCTTGAGTTGGTCATAGTATTTGTTGTGTAGATGCAGGATAGGACTTGGGATATGCGGTTTTGTGTAAGGATGTGCAGTCTTGCTGTTTGCTTTCTTTTTGTGTTTTCCTATATGAAGATCAAGAAGAATTTAGTGGATGAATTTGTGCAGTTTTGCTACTGGAGTTTACGTGAGGAATACTCTATAGTTCTAAGTTTTTGATACAAGAAGAAAGATTTTAGAAAAGGCTTTTTGCTCAATACCCATAGATGGCACCATTTGATAGAACACGTTCTCTAGGATTTCCAGTGCAGTGCCCTGTCAAAGAGAAAGAGTAGTAGGAAAAGAGAGAAAACAAGAGAGAGAATGTGTGAAAGGCCTGTAGGCTTTGTATTTCATATCGAGACTTTGTCCTTGATTATTGACCTATTTTGGTTTGTTTCTGCTTGCCTACCTACATAGATTGGACCATTATTTATGTAAGAAGATTCTAACCACTCAGGTCAGGATCTTTGGTCTAAAAGAGGGTCAGTTCAGCTCGGTCTGCGACCGAGGTCGCCGATCATCTCTATAAGCGACTACACATAAGCAATGTTACTACATTACGAAATTACTCTTATAAGACTTTATATGACCCGTGTCGCTAGTCTATTGAGTGAATATTTTCATATATCATCAATAAGTAATCTTAAATGGTATCTTATAAATTATTTTCTGTTAGACAAATCCTAATTAATCCTGCAAGCTTTGAGATCTACTGTCAATGTCGATTTACAAATCATGGACGTCCATGCATGCACAAGTTAGATGTGATATAGAACATCTACTTTACTCAATAAGAAATCATGCACTAAATCGTAACCCAAAATTGAAAGGCAGGAATTGAATATTGTTGTCCATTGCATGTTGTTATAGGATTAGGTAGACTCAATATTCAACCAAATAAATTAAGCTGACCCTATTCCAAACCACCGAAATGTACTTTTTTAACACGTATATGCTTGAGCTATAAATGTAGCATTCAGGTGACCTCACACCAAGTAAAAGCAAAAGACCATTAGGTTAGGTTATGTTTTTACTCTTTTCCATTATTATATATAATAATGATATAGTATATAACCGGAGTGAAAAAAAGACTAATTTGATCTCTCATCTTTAGGGTAGATCAATCTTGTTCTTTATCTATCATATCAAACTAATGGTTCATTATTTTTAAAAAAACTAACCAATTTAAAATTTGTAACAAAAATCATAAACAAACTAACAAAATCATTAATAATACATATACATAATTATCACATAGTTTGTTTAGTTGGTTTCATGATTTAATCTTCTAACATTTGCCGTGCACTCTATTGATTGTACAATTTTTAGGACCCTATCTAGTCCACATTCGACAACTATATATCATATGCTTCCGATCCATTATAAATTGTCTTGGTGAAAAATTCTCTTACTCCTCCACTGGAAATACTCCAGTTCTTTATTTCTTAGTTTCTAGCTAAGTCTTCCTTGGATATTGCATTTCTTCGTACTCAAATTTGCAATGGAGTTGGGTAACATTGTGCAGTTTCTTGAGAACAGGACCATTCTTGTGACTGGTGCAGCTGGTTTTCTTGCAAAAAGTAATAATAAATGTTTCTCTAAATTCTCTCCTGTTTGTCTGTGTGGATTTTTTTTTTATTCGAGGACTTTAAGGTAATATTGTTATTTCACATTGGATGCAGTTTTCATTGAGAAAATACTAAGAGTTCAACCAAATGTGAAGAAACTCTATCTTCTTTTAAGAGCATCAGATACCAAATCAGCCTTGCAGCGTTTCAATACTGAATAATACAAAATAATGTACACAAAAGAGCTTCTTAATCAGTTCAAAAATATATTACTTCGTCCACTTTTGGTTTTGTTAAAAAATATTTATTTTGCTAAGCATAAAGCAATGTGTACTATAGATGAATTTATTAATTCCAAAAAATGCTGAGAAAGAGATGCTTATGTTTCATTTAACTTGTGCCATTTCTTTTACTAAACAAATAGACAATGGAAAGCTACTATTTTGTGTATCCATGCTCAATATTACTACTAATAGCGTATATACATGGCTCACATATTTTTCTGCTAATGTGTTGGTTTGTTTCCTTGATGAAAGATTAGGTGATGAGAAGCTATCTTCTATCATCCAGTTTATGATATATTGATATTAGTTTAAGCAGCAAATTAACATTCTTTTCGAGTTATTTTTACATGGTGTTAGTTCATATGCAGCAAATGTTTGTGAGATAATATTGGTGAGAATCTGCTTGAAAATAAGGATCAATATACAATGAGGTTTTTTATTTCTCTTGTGTTTAAATTCTCTATGGAATTTATGAACTTTCAATTCATGATATAAGATGGAAAATATTTAAGTAAGTTTGGTTTACGGATGTAACCGTAAACCTCATGCTTATGGTCATCTTGAAGTCGCACGAGACATGTGCGATTTCGGATGATATCTTTGTAAATTAGTAATATAATGATTGGCATGCAAGATGTATAACAGTGACCATATATATATATGAATTTCACAGAGTGCTTGTCATCCTAATTATTTCAAATTTGTGTAAAAAATTGGGGTATTATTGGAGATCTTGCAGCTAATTTCAGAACCTTCTTATGCTCTTATTTAGATCATAGAAAAGGACTTGTTCAGGGTTCTAAAAGAGAAGTGTGGCCCAGATTTAAATACCCTTATTTCACAAAAAATAAAAGTCGTACCTGGTGATATCACTTGTGACAAACTGGGAATAAAGGACTTGAACTTGGTTGAAGAGATGTGGAAAGAAGTAGATGTTGTGGTTAACCTAGCTGTTTTATACAACAACCAACTTTGACGAGAGGTACTCCCATATGCTGTCAGTTTTTCTTCAAAGGCATAATTAAATAATATATAAGATTAATCTTTTTTACAGCAAAGATTATTATATAATTACGGTTTAAATTTTAAATATTAATTTTACACATGTGATATGTACTGCACCTATTAATATAAAAAAAATTTTACTCGACATTATAGAAAATATTAACCTTTGAATATAAGTCTAACAAGTATACTAGTTAATTCTTCGAATTCTTTGTAGATATGATGTATCCTTGGGTATTAATACACTGGGAGCTAAGAATATATTGATCTTTGCGAAGAGATGTGCCAAATTGAAGGTGCTTCTCCATGTATCAACTGGTAAGGTTTAGTTGTTTGTTATGTAGTATCGTAAGATTATCTTAATATTTTCTAATGAGACGTGATATTGCATCATGGTTCTTGCTTGTTTGCCAGAAATATCACCTTTAGAAAAGAAAGGACTTGTTTTTAATTACATGATTGACCTTTGGTAGTTCAAGATTAACATAGAATATGAAAATGGCTATGATCAAATTGTTATCCGCATATTAGCCTTTTCTTAGACTTTACTTAGTAAATAGAAATAAACAGTAATGTATGTATTTCATAAAGAGTATAATAGGACATGATGAACTACTAATTAATGCTCTGCAACTTATTAAAATTCTATTTTTTTTATTTTTTTAATTTTATTTTTGTGAAAAAGAAGCCCACTAGTGGATTGAACTCCTTAAAGAATCCGTAGTCATCATTAAAACAATAGATTGTTTCTATACTTGTTTTTTTTTTTTTTAACAACAATTCTTATTAATTATTTAGGATTAATAACATTTTGTCCCCCTGAACTAGGGATAATTACACTTTGCCCTCCTGAACTACAGAAATATACACTTTGCCTCCTATTAACCGTATTCATTTATTACCAATATTAAAAGTATTGAGATAATCTAGTTAAATGACTAAAATATTCTTTGTACTATGTTTTGGATTTGTTATGTATTTAAATTTTGATAGTAATGTGATAATTATTTAAAAATTAGTAAAAATAAATTATATAATATTTCAATTTAATATATATCAATATATTTTTGGTCAAATTTTTAAAATTTTTGGATTTCATTTTATTTTATTTCTAATGTGAATGTTTAACTATATTGGTAGAACAATTCTCAAATTGGTGTATTTTCTATTGAAAATTTTTCGTTAAAGATATTGTATGAAAATATTTTTTTTTATAAAACTTCGTGATTTTTTTGATATCTCTTAGTATTTTACACTTTTAATATTTGACTTAACCTGTACAAATTACAATATCAGATATAATATAATTCAACAGTATCTCACATTTTACTCTCTAAAGTCAAAGATATTAACGTGTTATTATATTTCATTTTTTTCCTAATTCTTTTATAACTACGAAAATCATTTATATACATGAAAAATTAAAATATAATACTAAGGGTATTTTAGTCATTTAACTAGATTTTCTTTATCTATTTTAAAATTTTTAAAGAATGAATAATGTGAATGGGGGCTAAGTATATATTTCTATAGTTTAGGAGAGTAAAGTGTAATTACCTACCTAGTTTAGGGGACAAAGTGTTATTAACCCAATTATTTATTACTAGGTGTATATATTAGCTTTCTACGAACTAGTGGGGTTGAAACAAAATTTTTTTTTTTTTTTTTAACTTACATACTTAAAACGAACATTTTTCTTTATTCAGTAAGGATACATTTACAAATTAATAGGGAAAAATTTATAAACTTTTGATCCTAAAATTAATAAATCCCTTTGGCTAGTGAGGGCATGTGCCCCCACTGTTACTGGCCAAAGGTTAGATCCACCCTTGACAATGAGACCCATATAAATAATAAAACACAAATTTTGTATATTTCTAGTGAATGCATTTTAGTACATATAATAATTTGTCGTTCTATATTTGGGTTTTAAAAAATGTACTGTATTTCGATTCTCTTAGTATATATCTACCACATGGATACTTGTAGCACGATTTCAAATAAAGATACCAACCAGGACTTGTGTCCTGTCCAATTATCTAACAGGTTACAACCCTATGTTTGATGCTGCGTCTCGTCTAACAGTAAATGTGGGAAATCTACTTATAAAGTCGGTTATCGATCAATTGGAGAATTATAAAACGTGAATCAACACTGAGAGATAAATATGGGAAATTCTCAATATAGGGATTTCATGCATTTGAAGTAAAGTCACAGAAAGAACCAATAGAAAGTGGATCCTATTTTATTGACCCAACAGTCTCATTTTTGTCTTTTCTTTTTAAAAAAAGATTTACAAGATCACAAATATATTCAAAATCACTTGACAGTGTAAATCCAAATAGTAAAATTATATTGATTCACTAATTTTTGATTTAATTTAGATACTTAATCAAATTTCATTCATTTTTTCACAAATTTATTGAGACATAATGTATAGGTGAACTTCTTTTTGGCATGATATTCAAGTCCCAACTTTGTTACACAGTAAATGGGTGCTAAAGAAATACATACTCACTGTGAATCATATAAGACTACATTGTTACATATAACTCCAAATGCATTCAAATTATAATAATCAAACATCATTATTACTAGTGAATCGCCCATAATCAATTAACTTAATTAGTATTCGTTTTTCGACTATCCAATTTCTCTTTTGTAATTCATTCACCAACTTCTTTCTATGTCTTGACATCACTCCATGAACTTCGGTTTGTCATAAACGAGATAATAATTGCATCATCAATCCAATCCAACTTAAAATCAGGGACTACTTTTGCCTTGGTTTTTATTTTTGTTATTTTACTATCAAGGGAAGAAAAAAGTGAGGAGTCAATAAAATCGAATTGAATTAGTTTCTAAATTGAACATTTCTTAATAATGAATTCAAGTTAATTAATTAAATATGAAATTGAATCCTTTTTCAGCTTATGTATCTGGTGAAAAAGAGGGACTTATATTGGAGACGCCATATGTTCGATCGAGTTGGGTGAGACCCTCAACGGGACATTTGGGCTAGACATTGATGTAGAGAAGAAATTAACGGAAGAAAAATTGCATGAGCTCCGAGCTGAGTATTCTTCTGAAGAATCTATTACCTTAGCCATGAAGGATCTTGGAATCCAAAGGTTTGTGTCTTCTGCATTTTTTCTTTTTCAATGTAATTGATGTATATTTATATGACCACCAAACATATATTACGTGCGAAAATGCATACATTACAAATATGCTTGTAGTACAATATTGTAGGTTGGCCACAAATTATATGTTTTTGAGACCGTTCTTAGACAAATATGATTTACGATAACATATTGTAGATATCTTATTTCACAATTAACTACGTCACTTAATACGGTTGAGTTGAGTGGATCCATTTAAAAATTGTCCTCTAGCATGTTAGTTAGATACAATAAAGTTAGCTTGACATACAATTCTCCATTATCTACACATTTTAATTTTTTTAATTCTTGGATTAGTTTATGTGGACAAGAAACCACCTATCTTAATTTTTTTTTTCAATATTTTATCTTTGTTATTTTTTTCTTTCTTTTTTTGTGTATGGTTCTAGGTAATATATTATTTTCTAGTGTCCTAATCTGAAAATTTGAGAGTGTGAAGTGTAAAGTGTTCAAAATTAAAATTTGGTGTGCAAAATAAAATTCGAATATAAGTTAAGAGGTGCAAAATAAAATTAATCCTGTTAACAATATGCATATCACCTCATCGCATCATCTAATACAAGTATAACAAAAAAAAAATGTAAAAATGTAATACAGACCCAAGCGGCCAAAATCTAACTAGCAAATCCATTAAAGGAAAGAGTTAGCAACCAGAGACCTTCCAGAACCATGTCACGTTACAACTAATTTTGCACATCGTTGACTACAAAATCAAACTTTAAAAAATTTCATTCTGCAACGGCTGGGCAAAATAGCATTTCATCTCACCGGAATTTTGTTAAATATGATTAATTACCAAAGACTTATTTTCATAGAATTACACTTCACAGTTAATATGCCATTAATGTTGCAACTGAAAATAAGTAGTAAGTACATGGAAACTTTCCAACAAAAGTTTATGTGATTTGCTTGATTTGGAAAACTAACTTCTTAACTTTGATGTGAGCATTGCAAATCTTGATTTTTTTCCTTAAAAAAAAAACCAGCATTTTACATTTTAATTTCAAGTGGATTTTTTAGCTCTTACTTTCCTTTTCTAATAAATATTGTAGAGCAAGAAAATTTGGATGGCCAAATACTTATGTATTTACCAAAGCATTGGGGGAGATGCTTTTGGGACATCTGAAAGGAAACACCCCTCTTGTCATTGTTCGACCCACAATCGTAACCAGTACTTTCAAAGAGCCTTTCCCCGGTTGGGTTGAAGGTATCAGGTAATTCTTTAAATTATTCCATATCTTTTTTCTTTAATTTATTTTTCTTCCCCCTTTTATTTCATTAGACCAATTATCCATGACCAAATTTCTTTTTAATTTTTGGATGGGATTTTACGAAAATGTTTGTTCTTACTATTTTTTTTTTGACTTCAGAACCATTGATAGCATTGTTATTGGTTATGCTAAGGGGAGAATGAAATGTTTCCTCGGCCACCCCAAGACCATAATAGACGTGGTAAGTCTCATTTCTCATTGCATAGTTATTTGTTGTTAAGTTTATCAAAAGTAATTTTGTGGGTCTTTATATAGTATACCATGGACTTTTTTTTATCCTAAATCAAGCACATCACGTAATTTTACTGTACAGTACTAGTGACCTGATTCATTTTAAAAATTTTCCAATACGAGCATGTTATCTGAGATTTAGCTTGTAATTAAGGTGAAAACACACAGTTCTAGGTGAAAATGATGATTTTGACGTAAAGGATAATGGTATGTACACAGATCCCAGCTGACATGGTGGTGAATGCAATGATCGTGGCTATGGTGGCTCATGCAAATCAACCGAGTGAAATGATCATTTACCAAGTTGGATCTTCTTTATCAATGGATCCTTTTCATTTCTCTTGTATTCAAGACTTTAGTATCCGTTACTTCTCCAAGCATCCATGGATTGACAAACAAGGAAAGCCCGTAAAAGTTGGCAACATCACTGTTCTCACAACTATGGAAAGCTTCCGCAGATACTTGGCAATTCGTTATTTGCTTCCACTAAAGGTTCGTATGTATGGATAAAGTATTATCTTACGGAGTGTGCAATATAGACTGTTTATTACAACTGTTCGGATTGATGAAAAGTAATTGAACTTTTACTTTTCCATCAATCGAGGCCATTCAATCTGCAAGCACAGTGTGTATTGCACACTGGCTAGGATATAATTTCCCGTTGGTTTACTCTCCGTTCTGTCTTCTTTATTCCATTTGATTTTTCTATTTTTTTTAACAAATTTTGAATTATGAGTAATTTAATTCATTTCAGGGACTACAAATTCTCAATGTTGCACTTTGCCAACATTTTGGAGGCTTGTGTCATGATCTTGATCGAAAAATCAGTAGTTTGTAAGTCGTATGATTGAGCTCTATGGACCTTACTTGTTCTTCAGGGGAATGTAAGTATGACTATATCTAATCCTTTTGTACTAATTTGGCAAGAAAATGGATATTGAATTATTGAAAATATACAAAACATTATATCCTTTTGCAGTTATGATGACATCAACACAGAAAAACTGCGTCGAGCTGCAAGAGAGTGCGATGCTGAGAATGTCTTCTACTTTGATCCCAAAAGTATTAACTGGGAAGATTATTTCACGAACACCCACTTTCCTGGAGCAGTAAAATACGTATTCAAATGATCAAATTATAGTTGAATATTGTTTTGTGTTGAAGGAAGCTTCAATTTCAAGAATCTGAGTGTTTGAGAATTTTATTGAATCATATTATTTTATCCTAATGTGTAATGTAGAGGCATTGTTCAAGAAGATTTATGTACTTGTTTAATTCCATGGATCCCCAGTTATGTAGACGTACGTATGTAACTTATTTCTTCCGCTTCAGATAAAAAATTTACTGTTATTTGTAATTCTTTTTCTCAAGAACAGTTCTAGATGTTACTACAGACTTGGTTTATACATGTAAGATTATTAATTACAATTTATCCCTGAATTCACATACCAGTTGCACTTTATCCTTGTAGATATTATTTGATGGTGATCAGAAGGTGATAATTGTACCGCCTCCTTAACACTACGTTTTGATAGAGGGAATTCGATAGAAAAGAAGGAAAGTCAGTCGTTTTCATCATTTGAGAGTCCAACAAAGAAGGAAAAGAAAGGAGTGGGATTTAACGTCCCTCAAAATCGACAAATTCTTTCCGCCCAGAAGTGGGCGGAAATGGACGGAAACACAAAATAGCCATATAATATGCCAAATCTATCCCTGTCACAGCAAAATAAAATCTTGATCTGCCACTCGTTTGATCTAGCACGAGGCGATAACGATGGTGGGTGCGTGAAGGAAGATCTCTACTGCTCCTTTCTTGAATCATTATTTTCTACATTATTTAAATGGTGATAGATGTTAACCGGTTCGAATTCGTAGTCCACCGAAATTGATTTCAACTGAAGCACAAACATTTATTTTCTGACCCAAATCCAAGTTATTGTTGAGAATAAACAGATATATAAACCAGAAGTCTAAATATATTAGGCTAGGATCGATAGAACTGAGAAGACCAAAAAGTTGAAAGAAATAAAGGAAGATTCAAGCAAAATGAAAATCCCCATGGGAGGTTCACAATCGGTACTATTTTCGTTCCAAAATTGAAACATAATAACAAAATATCAAAACGAAGAATATTTTAATAAAAAATTAATATTAACGAAATTTTCTTTTCAAAATTTTAAACAATTTAGAGAAAAATTTTCTTTCTTTTTTCCCTTCTCTTCCCTGCTCATTAAAATTTTTCCCTTCTTTTCTCTTCCTTCCTAAATTCCCAAACTCAACCTAAGTAAAGTGGAGGAACAGATAACCAACTTCACATGAAAAAAGATGTAATAAGGAGAATATTCTTCAAAGTGGAGGATGTAGAAAAAAAGACTACACATCCCTATCAACACGGCTGGGAGAGCAACTTCACAAAAAAAGATTAGGTCTTATTCCACTTTACTTCTCTGACTTGTATTCGATTCTCATCTCATACTTTATACTTAGTTTTTAGACATATCATACTGTAAACTTTCAGATTTATCCTATTTCAGCCTAATTATTAACGTCGTTACTAAAGTTAAAGGATGTTAAGAGATTGCATATCTGATTGCTTCGTTAGGTAGAATTCAATTTTGAAAGGACAAACAAACAATAATTTACGACATTAATTCACTATATTCTACTTAACTTCCGCACGTATATGGAGTTGATAGTTGTATAGGATGAGTGGGTATCGTCCCACAAGGATTGTTGGAAGGCAATTACCAAGATTTACAGATATTTGTGTAGTTAAGCAAAATCAAACAATGGATGATGAAACTATTCTAATAAAAACCATAATTAATGAAAGCGATGAAAACTTGATTTTAAGCTAGATTGACTAAAAAGTAAGTAAGTGAAAATAATCAATTACGATATTAAGAAACTAGATAATCTATTCTAGTAAAAGCAAGTAAAGGAAAACTCTTAATTCTAACCTAAATTAACCAAATTAAGACTAAAATTAAAAGCAAGCAAATTACCCAATTAAAAGGAATACAAATAAGAAACCTTGAAAACTAAAATCAACCATTTCTAAACTAGAAATTGGAAAGATTTAAACTTGAAATCTAAGTATTTTTGGATTTTTGATAAAAATAGAAAAAGCTCACTAGGAATTAGCTAGAAATTAATGCAAGAAATTGAGAATTTTTAAATAAAAAGCAAGAAATTATCAAGAACCCTAATTTTCCTAAGAAACACTAGAATGCAAGAAAAGAAAGTCCTACTAAATTAGACTAGAAAGCAAGTAAAAATTATATCTACGCGAAACTTGCGATTAACCCACTACGATTATCTAATCAAAATTTGAACTTGACAAGAATTTAAAAGATTAAAATCTGAGAGACAATTAAAGAGAAAATTCTATTAAAGAAGAAAATTTGGGGTTCAAGATATCCTAAACTATCCTAAAATCTACTAACTATCTACTACTAATTCTACTTACTTCACTTCCTACTTTTAAGTAGCTTAAATAGTGTAGTGTTACACAAGGCAAAAATCAGGAGTTGTTGGCTGAAAGTTTACAAAATTGCCCTTACAACTTAACCCTCAGTGAGTCGAGATCGCGATATGAAAAGTTTGAGATCGCGATCTCGACTCTAATACATTTAAAGCATTTTTCCGAGTCGAGATTGCGATATGGAAAGTTTGAGATCGCGATCTCGACTTTGTTCCCAACATTCTTCATTTCTTCCATTATTGCAATTTGGTCCTTTGAGCTTTGTTCATTCCAACTTCCAACCTCTAATTTTTTACCTACATAATATTAACACCATTAAGCAATTAATTAAGTTAGAAATTTAATAAAAACTTATCATATTTAATCAAGAACGGAAATAGATCAAACTCATATGAAAGAAATTAACTAAAATCTTCAATTACTTACCCAAAGTTCGGGATTTAAACTATCAAAATGTTATAATTTAGAGTGAAATAACTCTAGTTTATTAGAGTTATCAATATCACACGCTTGTTTAGAAGTGTATTACACCAATGGAAGTGATCATAACTAATTTACCACCTAACTTATGATCAATTCGCACTTTGCACTATCAATTCTAAATTTTGGACATATTGCGCTTCTAACTTTTAAATTCGTCTCACTTTAGTCCAATTTTTTATAGTATTAAAAATTTTGACGAATGTTCCATTTTAGGTGCGTGCTTTGCACGATTAGAACATCCATTAACTTTACTAACAGTATTAAAAATTTGAATAAAATAGATAAAGCTGAGAGTTCAAGGTACAATATATCCAAAAATAAGTATAGAATGCAAATTAAGAATCGAGTACAAGTTAGAGGGTACGAAGTAGAATAAGCCCATGCAATAAAAAAGGAGAATTTTCAAAGTGGAGGATCTGGAAAAAAAAAATACTACAGAACCCTATCAATATGCTTCGGAGAGAGAATGGACATTATTAAGCTCTTTTCAATTCACTGATTTGACTTTAATCATAATTATATGTCTCTTATCCTTGCTACCTAGGTCAAAAAGTGGCTCAGTTTAGTTTTCGTCATTGTTATTCTCCAAATAATATTTGGTAATCATTTTTAAATATGTTTTTATAATTACATTTTTATCTCACATACATTATATTGCGTATGGTCCTCCTCAATTAGAGGGATCCACCAACACAAGAAACCAAAACCAAGTTGGAAAATGAATCCTAATACTGAACACATTAGGTGTCGTGTGTGCATGTATGGTTTGTTTCCTAACAAACGCACAAAACCCAATTAGAAAAGGAAACAAAAAGGCTTATAAAAAAAGTCATATAGCTTTGTGAATAAGCCAAGTGAAAGAATGTAGTCAAAATTCTTTTGGGCAGTAGCAGTGGCGCCATATTTTTAGGAGAATCTCTTCATGATTGCTTACGAAAATTAGTAGATTCGAGTTTCGATTCAACAGTGAATTTTACTCCGTTTGTAGTGAGATTTTAATATATTATTCTCGGCAGTGTGGGCTATATTTTGTACAGTCAGATCGTTATTTTATCTTGTCTAGTGGTTAGACTTTTATACTTGTGAATTAGGTTATTGTGTATTGTCAAATTATTTATTTCATTTTTGGTAGTGAGTAGGAGCGTGTTTGAGTTCTAGATATTTACTGGAGACTTGTTTTGCTGTACTCATTGATCCGCTGATAGTGAAATATTTCTGGATTAGGTCCCGTGATTTTTACTCTTCACATATCTTGTGTATTTTATGCTTGTTGATTTTGTTTATTTATTTACTGTTTGGGTCTGTCCTACGATTTATTTAAGTGGTGGGAAATTTGATTGAGTAATTATTTTGTTGCATTATTACCATTTTTTTCCTAACAAGTGGTATCAGAGCCAGGCTATATCTGTTACTTGAATAAATATGGAATCCAATTACAGTCACTAGGATGATTAGTTTGAATAGCCCTAACTATCATAAATGGAAGGGCAAGATGTAGGATCTACTTTTTTTGTGAAGAAATTACACTTACCGGTATTTTCTGAAGAGAAATCCGAATCCATATCTTATTCGGATTGGGCTTTAGAGCACGAGATGGTTTGTGGTTTCATTCAGCAGTGGGTAGATGATAATGTTTTGAATCACATCGCCAGAACCCTATGGGAAAAGCTTGATCCTTGTATGTTTCAAAATATGACAATAACAAGTTGTTCTTGTTAAAACAGGCTATGAATTTGAAGTATAAAGAAGGATGCTCCATTGCTGACCACGTGAATGAGTTTCAAGGGTATTTTGACTATCTTTCAGGCATGGGTGTTTGATTTGAAGATGAGATTATGGAACTTTAGTTGCTTAATACTCTATCAGATTCTTGGGAGAATTTCCATGTCACGTTGACAAATTCTGCACCTGGTGGTACTGTTACCTTGAGCTATATGAAGAAAACCGTTTTCTACTGAATGAAGAGGTTAGGCAAAAAACTCAAGAGGCATTGGCTTCATAGTCTGAGGTGTTAATAACAGAAAATCAGGAGAGAGGCAGAAATAGAGAAAAAGAAGAATCCAGCAGAGGTAAGAGTAGGGACAAATCGAAATCAAGGTACGAGAATCTTGAGCGTCATCATTGTGGCAAGAAAGGACACATCAAGAAAAATTGCAACGGGCAGAAAAGGGAGAACAGAGGTAAACATGAAAAGAAGGATAATGACAATGATGATCGTGTTGCCACTACTACTACAAAGGATTTGGCAATTGTCTTGGATGAAAATATGATCAATGTTGCTAGTGATGAATCGAATTGGGTCGTCGACAGTGGTGCTTGCTTCCTTGTGACATCAATGAAGGATTTCTTCATATCTTATACCCCTGGTGACTTCAGGATATTAAAGATAGGTAATGATGGTCAGTCGATGATAGCTGGCATAGGGACTACTGTGTTGAAGACTTACACTGAAGTTACATTGATCTATTCTGCGAGATCTCAGGCATGCACTAGATGTTCGTTCGAATTTGATTTTGACTAGTTTACTGATGATGAGGGTAATATTAATACCCAAGGTAATGGGCAGTGCAAGATAACCAAAGGTTCTTTGATTGTGGCGTGTGGGAAGAAGAGTTCGGGCTTGTATTGGACCAAGACTTCTGCATGCATTGATAATGTCAATGCAGTTGAAGTCAGTGCCTCTTCAGAACTATGGCACAATAGACTTAGCCACATCAGTGAGAAGGGACTTAGTTGTTTGGCCAAGAATAATTTACTTTCTGGGTTAAAGACTGCTAAACTAGAAAGATGTGTGCATTGCTTGGCAGGGAAACAGAATAGGGCCGCTTTCAAGAGTCATCATCCAGTAAAGAAATCAAAATTACTTGAATTAGTGCATTCTAATCTCTGTGGTCCGATGAAGACAAAGACATTTGGTGGTGCACTCTACTTTGTCACATTTATTGATGATTATTCAAGAAAATTGTGGGTGTATAGCCTTGAAGTCAAAAGATCAGGTGCTTGGTGTCTTTAAGCAGTTTCAGGTTTTTGTTGAGAGGGAGACAGGTAAGAAGTTGAAATGTATTCGCACTGACAATAGTGGCGAATATCTTGGACCATTTGATGACTACTACATATAACAGAGTATAAGGCACCAGAAGACATCTCCCAAGACTTCTAGTTGAATGGCCTGGTAGAGAAGATGAATAGGACATTGGTGGAGCGAGTCAGATGTTTGCTTTTTGATTCAAAATTGCTATATATATTTTGGGGTGCGGCATTACATACTACTGAACATGTTATAAATTTATGTCCCATTGTTGCTTTGCAAGATGAAGTTCCTGATCGTGTGTGGTATGGCAAGGAGGTATCTTATGACCATTTGCACGTAATTTGGCTGCAAAATTTTTGTGCATGTACCCAACAATGAGAGGTCTAACTTGGAGGTCAAGACTAGACAATATGTCTTTGTTGTCTTTGTTGTCTTTGTTGGCTATGGTCACTTAGATGAATTTGGTTATAGATTTTATGATCCGATTTCCAAGAAACTAGTGAGAAATCATGATGTTATCTTTATGGAGGATCAAACAATTGAAGATATTGGTAAGGAAGAGAAGTCAAAATCTACAAGTACTGATAGCCTGGTAGATTTAGATCCAATTCTTACTTTTGTGACACGTGTGCCCAATGTAGCTGATGATGAAAATCGTGATAAGGTACAACATCAGGATGACCAAGGTGAGGGTGATGCTGACTATGCTGCTGATGATGCAGATGGTCTTACTGGTGGAATTAATGAACCTGAAATTCCACTAAGGAGGTCGACAAGGGCTACAGTTCCCTTTACTCTTGTTCATTAGGTGAGTACGTGCTCTTCACTGACGGGGAAAAACCAGATAGTTACGATGAGGCCATGAAGAGTGAGCAGAAGGCAAAGTGGGTTGAGGCTATGAATTATGAGATGAAATCATTGCATGACAACCACACATTTGAACTAGTGAAGCTATCGAAGAATAGAAGAATTTTGAAAAATCGGTGGATCTATAGGTTAAAAAATGAAGAAGGATCTTCACTTCCACGGTTCAAAGCTTGATTGGTGGTTAAGGGCTTTAGTTAGAAGAAGGGTATTGACTTTGCAAAAATCTTCTCTCCTGTTGTGAAGATGCCTTTCATCTGAGTGGTACTTGGTTTGGTAGCAAGTCTTGGTCTTGAAGTGGAGCAAATGGATGTCAAAATCACGTTCCTTCATGGTGATTTGGAGAAAGAAATTTATATGGAGCAGCCAGATGACTTTCTGGTGAAGAAGAAAGAGAATTTAGTTTATAGGTTGAAGAAGAGCTTGTATGGCTTAAAACAAGCTCCTAGGTAGTGGTACAAGAAGTTCGAGTCAGTGATGATCTAAAAAGGGTACAAGAAGACTACTTCCGACCATGTCTATTCGTCCAGAAGTTCTCTGATAATGACTTCATCATTTTACTACTTTATGTTGATGACATGTTGATTGTTGGTCATATGATTTTGACAGAATTGACAAGTTAAAGAAATTCTAAATAAGTCTTTTGTCATGAAAGACTTGGAACCAACAAGGTAAATTCTTGACATACAGATTACTCGGGATAGAGTGGCCAAGAAGTTACGGTTGTCTCAGCAAAAGTACGTGGAAAAAATGCTCCAGCGATTTTGTATGGATAAAGCTAAGTGGTAAGCACTTCTCTCGCTATGCACTTTAAGCTTAGCACTAGACAGACTCCGTCTAGTGATAAAGAGAAAGAAGACATGCAATGTGGTCCTTATGCATCGACAGTAGGGAGTTTGATGTATGCAATAGTTTGCACTAGGCCACACATTGCCCATGCAGTTGGTCATATTAGCCGATTTCTGAAAAATCTGGCAGAGAGCATTAGAATGTTGTGAAGTGGATTATGAGGTATCTCCGGAGTACATCGAATTTGAAGCTGTATTTTGGGACTGGTAAACCTATTCTTTGTGGTTACACAGATTCGGATATGGCTGGGGATGTTGGTACACAAGGAAATCTACTTTACGGTACCTAATTATATTTGCAGGGAGAGCTGTGGCGTGACAATCAAGATTACAGAAGATTGTTGCTTTGTCTACGACTGAGGCAAAGTTTATTGCTAGTACCAAACCTTGCAAGGAATTGCTTTGGATGAAGAAATTCATGCTTCATTTCAGTTTTACTCAGATGCAGTATGTGTTGTATTGTGATAACCAGAGTGCTATTCATCTTAGCAAGAATCTGACTTTTCATGGGAGATCTAAGCACATTGATGGCCGGTATCATTGAATACAGAATGTTCTGGACTCTAAGGCAAATGAGCTTGCAAAAATCTATACGGATGACAACAGTTCAGACATATTGACAAAATCTCTGATAAGGGAAAAGTTCGACACTTGTCATTTGGTTGCCGATTTGGCAAATACCTTCAATTGAGTCAGAGAAGGAGTTTGTTGCGTATGATCCTCCTCAATTAGAGGGACCCACCAACACAAGAAACCAAAACCAAGATTTTTGGTCCGTAGAAAATAAATCCTAATACTAAACAAATTAGGCACCGCATGTGCATGTGTGGTTTGTTTCCTAGCAAGGGCACAAGACCTAATGAGAAAAGGAAACAAAAAGGCCTATAAAAAAGCCATACGATTTTGTGAATAAGCTAGGTGAAAGAATTAGTCAAAATTCTTTTGGGCAGTAGCAGTGACGCCATATTTTTAGGGGAGAAAATCATTAGATTCGTGCTTCAATCTGACGGTGAATTTCACTCCATTTGCAGTGAGATTTCAGTATATTATTCTCGGCAGTGTGGGCTACATTCTGTGTTGGCCTAAAAAGCAACCTAAGAGGGGGGTGAATTAGGTTGTTTCAAAAAATAAACCTTTTAATGTGCTTAATGAAAAATGCAAACTTTATGCAACAAATAAGCATTTAAACACAAATGAATACAAAAGATATTCAATAATTGAAGCTCAAAGAACAAATATAATATGATTGAGATGGAGAGTATCAAAACAAACTCCCAAACTTCTCAAGTTAGGCGATGGAGTTAATCCACTAGTAGTGCCTCTTCAAAGAAGGTGAGGCAATAACCTTCTTGTACACAAAGTAGGCTCACTCTTGCACCAACTAAGTCCCTCTAGTTGAGCCAAATAGTTTTACAATACAACCTCACTTTTGTACACTTTTTATCCCTCTACTCTTACACTTGAAGATCACTCACTAGTCTACTCTTGCTCACACTAATTCCCTCTAGTTGAGCCAAGAGAACTACACTACCCACTTCTTTTCAGCCTATTTCTCCCAAATAGCTCTTACAAGTATTTGCATTGAATGTAGTAGTTCTTCTCTCTATTTTTTTTTTTTGCATTTACAGACTTGGGGGTATTTATAGATGCCCAAGAACTGCCTTCAACAATTCTCTAACGGCTATTTCTTATTTACTTGGAAACTAGCCGTTAGATCTTTCGAACGGCTGATGCTGTGAGTGTGCGTCTGAACGAACTAGTCGTTGGATCTTTCGGACGTCCGATTAAAGCCTACGCGTCCGTAGGAAGGTATAATGCGTCCGATAACAATATGAATAGTACTTCAGACAATTGTATGCATCCTACAGCTTTGACAGAAACTTCTTCATTTTGAATTCTTCTCTTCGGACGGTCATGTGCGTCCTACAGCTTTTGGTTGTGTTTTGGACGTTCTCCTGCGTCCGAGGTTACTTCATATTCTTCTCTGTTGGACGCTCCCTTGCGTCCGAACACCTTTCTTTCGGACACTCCCTTACATCCGAATTATCCTACTTCTCTGCATACTTGATTGCAAATCATTAGTATGATTTGGTCATCATCAAAACATGAGTGTCACAACTGGGGTTCAATATTCTGTACGGTCAGATCATTACTTTCTCTCGTCTAGTTGTTGGACTTTTATACCTGTAATTTAGGTTATTGTGTACTGTCAAATTATTTATTTCACTTTTGTTAGTGAGTAGGGGCGTGTTTGAGTTCCAGGTATTTACTGGAGACTCGTTTTGCCGTACTCATTGATCCGTTAATAGTGAAATATTTCTGAATTAGGTCTGTACCGTGGTTTTTACTCTCCACATTGAAGGGATTTTTCATGTAAAAAATCTTGTGTATTCTGTGATTGTTGATTTCATTTATTTATTTACTGTTTGAGTCTGTCCTACGATTTATTCAAGTGGTGGAAAATTTAATTGAGTAATTATTTCGTTGCGTTATTTCTTTTTTTTTCCCAACACATTATATCTCAAAAATTGTTATAATAATTTTTTTAATAATATTCAAATAATATCTTGAATAATAACTATCTAAATGGAGGTAATATTATCCGTGCGTATAATGTTATAATCTATTGAAAGAAGAATTTTATTCGATGAAATGTAATTGCGGAGCAATTTTAGAGATATGAAGGAATAGGCAATAGGTTGATTTCACCTATTGCCATTAATTAGGTTTCAAGAACTTGACAATAGCATGACATGACTTGTCTATGTTTCCAAAGAACTCTTTCATCTAGACGTTTACGAATTTAACATAGTTTATTCAAAAAAAAAAAAAAAGTTTTCTTAACATGATAATTACATCCAATCACTCACTTCTTCACAAAGCCGAGTAACTTTGAACTCAAATCAGGCACAATATGTAAAATTGACAACATCTCATATGCATTATACGTAAATAGTGTAAAATTTTCTCTTTTTAGGAGAAAATTTAATCTCTATATACACAGTTTAAGTAAATAAATATAGATCTACATATTATTTACATAAATTAAATGATATTTATATAGGGAAGACTAATTGTGTACTAATGTGTCACGAAATTGAAGAGTAGATAATTTAATATAATTTTGTTACGTAAATTGATTTTGACAAATAATTTTAAATTTGTAGTGATGGAGGACCTTTAATATCCCAGACCCAGTAAAAATCAAGGGGAGAAAGGGTATTTGATTGACTATGTAAAATAGCTGAATTATAGGATGTCTTTGAAACAGAAAACTCCATCTTCACCCCTTTCCCATGAGACAAAATCATTACCACTATCATTTGGACCAAAAAGGTCTTTGTCTGGGTACAACCATAATTCTTCGGTGAATGAAGTTCGAAAAACAGAAAGAGAGACGGTCAAGCTCCCAAGTTCTGTTTGGACCAAAGCAGTGACTAATAAGGAAGCCCTCTTCATCTTTGGCAAAAGGCCTTGCAACTAGAGATCTGATGGGACCTAGGACAGTCCAGTTATCCCACCAGAACCTTATTTTCAGCCCATTTTTCATTACCCATAAGGCATTTGAATTAAAGAGACCTACACCCCTGACAAGAGCTCTTTTATTGATAGAACTCGGACCACCTTTTAGAACAAGTTTCCTTTCCATTTTAGTTTTGCAAGGGTCCACATACTTAGCATTCAGAGTTTGAGCCCACAAGCTAGAGTCACCATGAGAAATCTTCCAACTAAGTTTAGCAAGAGCTACATCATTTGCAAGCTTAGTATTCCTAATCCCGAGACCTCCTAGTTCCTTAGGAGTTCAAATCAACTCTCGCCCTACTAGACTCATCTTTCTACACTAATGGTCATCCGTCCTTCCCACAAGAACTTGCGGAGAATTTTATCAATTTCAGCACAAATAGAGATTGGGATGGGGCCATACTAAGAGTAGTAAGTAGGGATGGCCGAGGATACTTGTTGATTTATAGCTTTCCTCCAAGCAAAAGATAAGAGGTTAGCTTTCCAACCTTGAAGCTTATTTTTAACCTTTTCAACAAGAAACCTAAATTTTTGGATTCCCATTTAACCATGACAAAGAAGAAACCTACGGTGTTTCCCCAGATCTTGAGTTTCATTTATGCCAAGTAGATTATAAGTAAAGCTCTTGATCTGGGAAGGAATATTTCTAGAGAACAGAATTCTAGATTTATCCAGATTCACCGTTAACTCCGAATGTAGTAAGAACTCATGTAATACTTGTTTAATAGAGTTAACGGATTTAGAGTTAGCTATAGCAAAAAGCTTAACATCATATGCAAGAAGACTATGTAAGAATCTAGGGCCCTTCCTACAGATAGAAATCGAGTCCTAAAGGTTAGTATGACACATATTATGGATCTTAACAGATAGGAACTCCATACACAGAATAAAAATATAGGGTGAGATTGGATCCCCTTGATGGATACAGGAGTAATCCAATTAGTAATGCCTCCATTTACAATCATTGCAAGCCTAGTGGAGGTAACACAAACCATGATCACATGAATAAGTTTCACAGGAAACTTAAAGAAGAAAAGAATTTCCCTATGGAAACTCTATTCCAGAGAGTCGTAGTCTTTTTCAAAATCCAATTT
Source organism: Cinchona pubescens (assembly GCA_025175665.1). Lineage (NCBI taxonomy): Eukaryota > Viridiplantae > Streptophyta > Magnoliopsida > Gentianales > Rubiaceae > Cinchona > Cinchona pubescens. Next base: position 2,072,606 of record JANKKI010000026.1, on the reverse strand, counting down.
CATAGCATAGGCCCCTTTTAAAATTGTTAATTTTGTTGAGGACTTCTTGGACAATTAAAACATTATCCACTGCTTTTCTGCAAGGAAGAAAGCTAGTTTGAAGAGGAGAGACAGTGGTGATGAGGTATTTTGAGGGCTTTAAGGGAATGTTATTTCATATTGCATGCAGGTTTCATTGAGAATTAAAATACTTACAGTTCAACAAAATGTGAAGAAACTCTATTGTCTATTTGGATGCTAAGGAGAAGGTGGGAAAATAGAGAGAATGGGGGAATTGTTTGAATATTATTTTGTGGAATAACTTGCCAATTGTTAGGGGTGACTCTTTATTTATAGATTTTATATGGGATTTAATTAATATAGCCTAAACTACTCATGTGTGTAATTATATTTGTATTCTTAATGAGTTTAACATGTAACACAACTGTATTGGGTACAATATTTAGTATCATCAATAGTTCCCTCAATTTGGTGCTGAACTTGACTTCAGGACCAAATTGAAACTAAGTTAGAGTCCCAACCGAGGCTCCATTATTGAATAATGAGTTATAAGAATCCCATGTGGGACTATAATATCTTTACTTGTACATGTGAGTCTCGTCCGAGATTCATATTGTTTGTATTTTGTATTGATGAGTCCCTATTCCGAGACTCCATTGTTTTCATTCGTGCCTACGAGTCTCATCCGAGGCATTATTTTTATGCGAGCTTGAGACTTTGGAGTCCCCACGTGACTGAAGACTTTCTTCTTTTTATTTATTATTTCTCGTGACTTGTGAGTTTCGTTAAGTCAAATCAATTGTTTGAACCATAGTTATTAAACCCGACCCAGGAAGAAATCTGGCGAGAGAGGTGGATCAACGGGTTACTGGTTCAACCCGTGGGTCGCTAAAATATATTTTTTGTAAATATATAATAAAATTTTAAAGTATTAAATACATGAAATATGGTAAAAAAACATTGAGAAAAATGTTCTATTAAATTTTTGTTTATTGAAAATGAATTTAGATCTTTAAGAACTATGAAAAAGATAGTTAATTATAACTTCTTATACATATTTAGTTATAGAATTTGTTATTATAAGATAAATAATAGTTTAAAATAACACACAAGAAATTATACTCTTATTATTTCTTACAAAGTTTGTTTGTAATAATAGTTCATTTAATAATAGTAAAATATTGAGAAAAAAATACTAGTAAATATTATTGGTGCAGTTCTTGTCTTAAGGAAATATAACATTAGTGCTCATGCAGAATGATTTTGGAAATTCTTTTATAAAAATAAAATAACAAATGAATTGTTCTTAAGAATATCATATTACCACTTTACCAAAGTGAAAGAAGAGTTTAATTGATTTATATGACAAACTTTAATAGAATAAAATAATTAATGTCTTGAAAATTAAACAACTTGAAAAGTGGCCTGGTGGTGTAGCGGTTGTTTCCTTTCTAGGAGGTTCTGGGTTCGAGCCTTGCACTTAAATTTCAGCCAAAAAATTTCCTCCAGCCCACAAAACTCTTGTCTGGGATGCCTCCTAAAGAGTAACGGAGGTGTGCAAAGGTAGCGTAATGGTATAAACCGACTGGATAGGTGTGCAAAGGTAGGCTCAAGCTTAGGCTCAAGCTAATATTTTGCTCATGAGCGTAATGGTATAAACCGAACAGAGACGAAAGTCGGCCATAGTGATCCGGGAGTCCCGTGTGGAAGGGCTCTCGCTCAACGGATCAAAGGTACGCCGGGGTTATTCCGGTCCGGTAATGCTGAACTACTGAATTGTTGACTTTTCAACGGGTTTGTTTCCTATCTAGTCAAAAATAAAACCCAGTCTAGTCTAACAGTCGATTCACCAGGTTGACCGGTTCAACCGCCGGGTAGGACCTGATTTAATAACTATGGTCCGAACCTCGACCAAAATTTGGCCAAAGTCATTTAGCTAGTCCTAGAGCTTTACTTAGTTTTAGCGCACAAATTCTAACGTTCCATTATAGTCCCCAGGATGGCATTTGTCATTATACTTTAGTTTTGTTGTTTAGCAATTGTTATTCAGGAGCTTTGGCTTATTCCAATTGTTAGCCATTCAGCTATTATTTCCAAGATTTACCCGAATTTACTTCGGATCGATGCTGCACCAAGTCATTCCAAAGCCTTTGCTTTTGAGCAATGCCTCTTCATGAATTAAATGGACCCCGACTAAAACTCAGGTCAGGCAATTTTATTTTTCTTTTTCCATGGCTTGTGCAATCTTGGGTGTGTTCGTTTGGATTGAAAATACTTTTTTAGGAAAATTTTTTCCTGAAAATTTTTTGGTGCCAAACACCGGAAAATATTTTCCGGTGGAAAATATTTTCTAATTTTCCTTCCTCTGGCTGAAAATAACTTACGGAATTTTTGAGTGTAAGTTATTTTCCGGATAATTCAAGAGTGACATTAAACTTCAAATACTTACTTTTAAAATTTCGTTTGCTAAACTTATTTTTGTTTTTAATTATTTTTCCAACGTTTTGGATGCTTGTACCGTGATCTTGAGCCAAAAATCAAGTTTGTAAGTTGTATGATTGAACCCTATGGACCTTGCTAGTTCTTGAAGAGAATGTGAGTATGATAATATCTCATCCTTCAGTTCTCCTTTGGCAAGAACATGGACATTCAATTATTGAAAATATGCAAAATATATATATATATTTGGGCAGCTATGATGACATAAACACACAAAAATTGCGTCGAGCTGCAAGAGAGTGCGATGCTGAGGATGTGTTCTACTTCGATCCCAAAAGTATTACAATATAGAATAACTGGGAAGATTATTTCATGAACGCCCACCTTCCAGGAGCGGTAAAATACATAAACAAGTAAATTGCATTTGAATGTTATTTGTTGAAGGCAGCTTCAATTTCAAGAATCGAATCAAGTGTTTGATAATTTTATTGAACCATTAACATAGAGGCATTGTTCGAGAAGATTTATGCGTTTGTTTAAGGCCATGGACTATGACTTGTTTCTTCCACATGCTAAAAATAAAAATTTTAACAGTATTTGCTGTCATTTGTAATTCTTTTTCTCAAAGAACAGTTGTAGAAGTTACTATAGACTTGGTTTATACAGCGATTGTGAATTAAAATCATACATATGTTAATAAACGGCACTAGTCTAGCTGCCACTAACCTTACAAAACATTTAAAAAAAAAAAGAAAAAAGAAGAAGATAATTAATGCATATATGTTTATCACAAATAGAGTTATTTGATGCATGAATCACAAGCCCCTTAATGCATAATCTTGTCAACCAACTCCGCACAAAAAATTTAGCTCAAAGTGGGGTGGTTTCCACTACCATCCCAAAACAAGATCCGGAAAAAGAAACTTGCTGACCTTCAAATATTCAGAGGCCCACAAGGGGTCGGCTGTTTCACCAGAAAGCACTTCATACATAAGGAGACCTATCTTTCCTTTTGCCAGTTACAGATGCCAATTTGTCATCAGAATTTCCATCTAAATTATTTCTGTGAGCAAGAGCTTCCATATTTTCCGAGTCCAATAATTGATTATCACCATTAAGTTTGCATACTTCAGAAGCTTCAGAACTATTGGGAAAGGCTTCAGAAGAGCCTGATCTGGTGATGCAAAGCCAAGTTCTCAAAGATTCATCACTACTTTCGCTAGCTACAGGCACATGCCATGATCCGCTCTCTGATTCCTGAAACATATATATATATATTTTTCTGATCAATATCTCACACAACATTACACGCAGACTGCCATAAACTTTTACCTAAAGCAATAATGAATTACACATGTGGCAAACTTATGAAGCAAGTTAAGTACCTAGTACAACAAAAGGACAAGGGTGGGCACAATAAATGCTAACCACTTGACTTTTTACACGTTTTCTTGTATCAATGCTAATTCATACCCCTATATTTTTACCAGTTCCTAATTTGAAAGCCAAACTTTTTTTGAACACTTACAGTTCAATGTTTTCAACAGTCCCAATCACTTGCTCTATATAAGAAACGGGAAGAAAACATTCATGACTGGCATGCCTTCTACGCTTCTTTGACTAAAAATGTTTGATTTGGATAGAGTCCAGAGACACATTAAAAGTGATACTAGTTGAGTGGATGCTTTCCAGCCCTTTTTTTTTTTTTTTTTGGTGTGTGTGTGTGTGTTTTGTTTTTTTTTTTTTTCTTTAACACCTTCAGTGGTTGGGGAAACTTGGATTCAATTTTATTAGGACGCAAAGTGCCCAAAAAAAACTTTGGGATGCAAAGTGGACTGAAAACCATTAGGCCTGTAAAGCTAGAGTGATAGTACCTGGATAACAAGAGAATATGTGGGTGGCATGAGAAGCTTTAGATTTCCTTTCAGAAATGTATATTTGACCTGCAATGTAGGTAGTACGACATATCAAATTGTCAATTGTGGGAAACCAAGAGAACAGGTTCAATCACAAGCATCCAAGACTTGCTCTGATTATATTCAACATAAAGATGCACTAAAACTACAAGGCCAATGCATGATTGCATGAATTCACTTTCATCAATAAAGGGAAACATTTTCTCAAGCTTCAGAGTTAGTGCCTTGAACTATCAATCTCAACAGATAAGAGAAAAACATGGTCAATCTCAACTTGTTAATCTCCTGCATAAAATTTTGATTTATGAATATGAAAACCAGCCATAAATTAATAAGCACATTCTCTTCGCCTAATGTCACTGGTGCAAGGTTAAACCGATAACTTGTTTGGGAGAAGCTCTAAGAGGTGTGCCCTTTTTTCTTGGGAAGCTTATGGTATTGTTACCAATGAAAGGGCAGAAGTATCTACTTCCCTTGCCTTGGTGCCTTATGATACCCGGAGTAGCAGACCTATGGCGAACGGACACGTGGCTAGCCCACGTGGCATGTAATAGGCTCGCAAAGGGCAATTATCTAAATTGGATGCTCTTTTTGTATCAGTTCAGCACTAACAAGGCGTCCGACTCCCGAAGAGTTGACCACCCCAATCAGGCTGGTCGAATGCCCGGAGACCTGATCAAACTGTCCGATCAGCTAGGGGATCAAGACACTGGTGGCCACCTATAAATAGCGGCGGCACACCCCCACATTGTAAAGGATCAAGTATGAAATAATAAATGAGACTTCACACAATTCTCCCTCTGACCAATTTGAAACTTTACTCATCAGTGCCCTTTGTGTAAATTGACCAAGATGATACAGAATAAACATCTATGCATAACTCATTTGCAAGAATACCAATGCAGATGATACTCTCTTTTCATAATTGTCAACATTCTGGTTTTGGCTTAGTTTGGATTGACTAAGCAGCCGACTGTCAGAAGATAAAGAGAACTTTGACCGTTTCACAGACGCGTATCATTGTCTATCTAAGTGCATGTAGTAACAAGGGCAGAAAGCATGCACTTTCTAAGGAACAAAACAGCAATAGAGAATTTTATGGCTAATTTATTTGGCACCGTTAAATCTTTGTGAGGAAAGTAGATTTAGATATTTTAACCTGATTTTATACCTAACATCGTACATCCCATATGTATCAGTCACCCATTTTGTGGTACTTTATTAATTATATACGTACTATTTTACCCGCCTAAAAGGAAAAAGAATCACATCCGTTGATGATCGAATGTGGAAAGTTCGAAGACAAGCAGATAAGCAGATACAATGTAAAAGGTAAATTATGGGAAGCAATATTCTGACTTCATCAGTTTTAGAGATCCAACAGACTAGAGTCAAAATGCAATTAACTATTAGGAAGATTTTTGGCTTTGACAGGAAACCTGTTGCTGTTTAGTGATCATCTAAGCAACCAAGCTTGAAGCATACACTGAAAGAATATTTAATAAGACAAGGGGAGAGATAAAATGGAGCAAACTAAAAACACCTACCTGATGTCTTTCTTTCCATCTAAGAAAAAAGCCGCTTCCTAGAAGCTCAAATATGTGATCTCTCATTTCATCATTTGTGACAAGCAAACACTTGAGCTTCACAGCAGCATATAGCCAATACCTATAATTGCAATACAGCTGAGCTATCAAATAATGTCGGGCACAAAGATACCTGTCTGCTTCAGATGATCTAATTTATGTTGCCACTAACTATAGAAGAGTTTATGCTCAATGCAACAAATAAAATGTTACATGTCATTTATCCAATCAACCAAAACCAAACGTCACAGATCACAACAAAGAAATGAATACTAAAGAAAGATAAGAACTTGATTTGAATGTGATGTGAAATTATCGTAATGTTAAGCACAAATCACCAACCAATCATCATTAGATCCATATGGCGTTCCATAAAGCATTCTGTTTTGCAGGTGCTTGATTTATCCACTCCTGAAGCAGGTCTCTGTTGGAAGCATTCTCAAAGAGTTGCTTAATGCGTTTCTTGTGCAAGATGATGAGAGGCCATTTCTTGCTCTTGCTATACAGTTCTCTAACAACAGCATCAAGCTGCTCTATTAAAATATTGTAAACAAAGCAACAATTAGACATGAATACTCTCAGGCACAGAAAACCAAAGATGATTTAAAAGGCAAAAGATTATTCAAGTTTTACAACCTGGGAAATACTGAATCCACCCTCTGCAAAATTTTGTTGATAAAGCCCCACATTTGCTCCATCCACTATAGCTTCATATCCAGAACATTCTTCTATCCAATCCTTCATCATATTAGTGGCAGAAAGGGTCAATATGATTTAAAGAAATATCCAGTGTAGAATACACATATATCAAAAGCTTATCTAACAATTTGCGAATAGATGAAGATACATCACAGTCACAACGTGCAAGTGATTAAGGCCAATACTTCTGTGTTTGTGTCCTTTGCCATGTTCTTTGGCTGGTTATCCACTGAACATACATCACATTCGCAACATGCAAGTGATTAAAGCACTTTCCTCTAAATTTTAAAGCATACAGAAAAGGACTTAACCTTTGCCTAGTAGTAACATGAATATTTTCTTGCCAAAACTTTTAGTTAAAGGAAAAACTAAATAATATCAAACTTCCTTTTGGTGTTTTCCTGTGATCGCGTTTCAAATCCAAGAATGAATCAGCAAGTGAATAAAAAGCAGAGTGGTGTCTTGTGTGCCACTATGTCTACTTCTCTTCTTGTCTATCCAAAACGAGAAAAGAATCCCACCCATTTTCCCTTATGAACATAAAATAGTTAGAACTTCTAGGAAAAGCAAAAGATCTCAACCATCAATTTCAATGGTTCAAAATCAAATAATTAACTGATACAACAATTGGGCTTGCTCACCTGAAATTCCTTGAAATTGGACTGGATTTCCCTTTCCATTGCTAAAGAAGCCACTGACTATGTGCAAAACGCTCAGTCTCTACTCTATCAATATCAACACAAGTTAACTGCTCCCTACAAGCACAACACCTCCCATCTGAATCAATGTTGGATCTCTGCACAACCCACTTTCCATTCCTGAGCCATCCAAGTCCATGCCACCCACCTCCATTCCTCAACTTCACTTCTTTGACCTGATCAATATCCTGGTTCTCCAAACCCACTCTGGATGCAACTTCCCCACCAAACCAACTCTCTAGAACACCTGCTGTTGACCCATTAACTTCTCTAACTGCTGCTCTTAGCTTATGCAAGTACTCATAAACTTTATCTCCTTGCCCCTTCGTCACGTTTATCTTCAGGCACAAGCATCAACATATAAAAAAGAGTAACACTCTTTGTTCAAAAGACATTAGCAATGAGTTTTCACTAGCAGCTTTCAGGAAGCGAATAAAAGAAGACAATTCAAAACATAGGAAAAGTGGAAACTAGAAACATTCTAATCAAATCTCCATCCCCTAAGGGAACAGTGAATAATTCAAAGCTCACCCTCACACCACCAAATTAAGTAAATTTTAATTTGCCTTAATTCTACAACAATTTAAACAGTTAACGATCTAATTAGTAATATCTGTTGCAAATGAAATAATGAAAGATTAAGTTTTTTCTTTTTGAAGTACTACTACTTATAAAGCTTTCATCATGGTTACAAACTCATCAAAAAGAAATACAGAGTGATAATATAAAAAATGTGATGGCACCAAATATAACTCAATGAATCACATTTCCATCCTCCAATGCAAAATTACCAACTAGAATCATACTTAAGCTAATTTCATGCTTTTAACGAGAGATAAATCTACAAGTGATAATGCGTTAAATTAAACAACAAAACAAAATCCATTGTATCCAAGTTATCAAGAAAGTTAAGAATTAGACATTCCTTATTTTATCTAGGATGACTAACATACACGAAAATACAATCCAAAACTGAATACTTCAGTTAGCTAAGTTTATATTTGCACTTGCACAGCTACATACATCCGTATAATAGTTTTTCAAAATCAGACATTTTTTTTTAATGTACTAAAAACATGAACTTCCTCAAAGTTTGTTACTTTCATCAAAACAAAACAATAACTTGATAAATACTAATAATAATGCGAATTCCTTCTAAAAATAAGATTAATTCAGATAATGCAACTATAAAGTACACAAATTTAGACAACTAGAACAAACAGGACAACCACAAATACTCAATAAAGAATCCAACATAAATGCATATTAATCAAAATATACTACCTTTAACAATGCAGCTAGCTCGGATTCCTCGAGATGCAATCCTAAAGAACCCATGTGCTCCTCAACTTCAGAAGCCTTATCAGCTAGCTCATTTTTACAGAAACAGAACAATGCTGGCGCATAAGTCCTCAACTTCCCCTGATTCCCCACGCTTTTCGCGAGCTCGAAAGCGACATCCCCATCATCCTTAGCAGCCGCCAGCCTGGCGACGGCGGTGACAGTGGCCTCACTGGGGAAACTGACGTTATTAGAAATCATATGATTATAAACCCTGAACCCGAATTCGATTGAGGAGTTTCGGTTTGATGGGTCGTCGTCGTTGTCGGAGTTTACTGAGTTGGAGCAGATATAAAGAAGCGAGTTGTAGTGGTGGTGGGACAGGTGGATTTTTGGGGCGGCGGTGCCGGTGACGGAGTCGAAGAGGGAGATGGCGGTGGAGAGGTCTTTGGTTTTGGAACATTGGTCGAGGTTTAACCGGAATTGGATTTCTGGGGTGAGATTTTTCTTCTTTTTATTCTTGATGTTAGTGGTCGTCGCGGCGGTGTTACGGGTGTTCATGGCGGCGGCAGGGGTGGTTTTGGGCGCCCGGGTGCCCTCAAATACTATAAATTTGTTAACTTAAACGTCAGCATTTTCGGCTTAGGTAGGGGCCAAGCAAAAGAGTAAAACCTTTCACCCCCAAAAGTATTTTGTGGGTTAGACGGTTCTTTACTTCTTTTTTTTTTTTTTTTCATTTAGTATGATAGATAATTTAAAATAATTAATTTAAAATAATTTAAAATATATTTCTATGAAATCTAGAAATTAGAAGAGAAATAATACTTTTTAAAAATTTTAATCTTAACATCTAAAAATACTCATCAAATTTTCAATAAGAAAAAATTAAACCTATACAAAAATAATATAAAAAAACTCAAATAAATAATAACTTAATAGTTTAAGTTTAGGTTTTGGTGTGTTAATATTTTGCCATTTGGAGTTTGTTTCGCGATTTTTTTTCCTTTATTTAAATTTTTTTCTAACCTAAAAGTTAAAAAAACGACAAGTGCCTGTTGAACTAATTTTCTTCCGATTCATATTTTTTACGGTTCTGCTTGACTTTTACTAAAACTGGAGATATAACTGGATCGGACCAGTGGCCTTCCAGGGCATAATCTGATCGGTTGAACCGACTAGTCCGGCCCGATTTTCAAAACATTGCTTTGCACCCCCAAACTTCTATCTTTGACAATTGTACCTCAAACTCCTCCTTTGACCAAAGTTTGCATACGGAAAGTTTTTCTTTATCCAGTTTCTAAATTATTCTTTGAGCAAAATGCAATAAAAGTCACCATAGTTTTAAGTTATATGAGTTTTGATCATCCAACTATTATCGAAAATATTATTGAACTTGCGAAAAAGTCAATTTTTACCCCTTTCGTCAGTTTCTTCTGTTAATTTCTCCATTTGTGCAAAGTTACGTGCCTCCTTCTTGAATTAAACAAAGCTAAAATTGTCCAAAAAAATATTAGACTTGAATACCCATCTTTTTTTTCTTTCTCTTTCTCCTATTGTGTTTTTTTTTCCTTCTTGTTTTTTTTTCCCCCCTGAAACCTCCAGAACCACAATAGGTCTGTAATGAGTAAGATTGGTAGGCAACTATATTTTTGGAATTAAAGTTATAATAGTATCATTAGCAAAATTGAGCAGATAACCAGAGTGGAAAAACTTTAAACTGCTTCAATAATATCATTACCAATAAGGTGCCAATACTTTTTGAGAAAAAATGGAGACATACCTCTATCTAGACCTATGGCTTTGTTAGGGTCCATCAAAAAAAAAGCAATTCTGATTTCATCTTCTTCAACAAGTTTTGTTATGTGATTATTCATTTCACCAGTGATCTTGTTTGGTATTCTTCCAATACCTCAACAAAATAATCAGGCTTGGCTGAATTGAACAAGTTTTGATAATAGCTGATCAACTCATCTTTGATATCTTCCTTACTTTAGCACTGTTAGCCATTCAACTTTTGCAAGTCGTAGATGTTATTCCTCTTTCTTCTCTCTTGCATAGTAGCGTGAAAAATGAGGTATTTCTATTATCCTCCTTCAACCAATTTTCCCTGAACTTTTGACTCCAGAATTATTCTTCATCGTTATAGGCCTACCTTAGTTAAGCTGCTAATGCTGCCCTTTTACTTCTCTTGTTCCATTGATTGTCCTGTTCCAGCTCCTTAATTTGATTCTTCAACTCTCCGATTCTCAGCTCAGCACTCATATAGCTCTTCTTATTCCAATTCAATATTACTGAACTCTACAAGACCTGATTTTGTGAGTAACTCTGAAAAGCCTTAACCCTTTAGCCTAACTTGCAAGCCTCTTTGATGATGTTCTCTGTCTCAGCATGATGAGTCCATCTTCTATCATATTGAAATCTCATCCTTCTCCTACTACTTGCAGGATTAGTGTCCTACAAAAGCATTTTATGATCACATGCTTCATTACGCTCATGTGAACAACTTGCCTTGTCAAAAGATTCAAACCATATGTAGCTGCAAAGGACCCTATCTAATCTCTTTTTGATCTCTCTATCTTACTCTATTACTCTATGTCCAAGACTATCCTTTGAAACCAATATCCACAAGTTCATTGTCCAAAATAAATTGATTAAAGTCCTGACAGGACCACTCTTCTCTGACATTACCCCCTCTTATTTTTCCTAACCTGACCTAATGTCATTAAAGTCAGCAGCAATGACCCAAAAGTCCCCCCCAAAGCTCCTTTCTTTTTTGAATAACTTTCCATTATTCTCTCCTTATTTCATACTACTATTATATCTAGCATAAATCTTATAAACAACCAAGTTTTATAGTTACCACTGGCCTATATTTTAATTTCAATAGTAAATGAGGTAGACAAAATATCACTCACAACATTATTACTATTCCAAAAGACAGTCAGACCCCCAACCCTTCTAAAAGCATCTACAACAAAAATATTATCCCACTTAATCTGCTTCCTAATATTTTCCCAAAAATTCCTTTTATTTTTAGTCTCACTAAGAAAGATGATGTTCGGGGAGAAGAGATTAATTTTCTCCTTTAACAGGGAAGTGTCAAAGAGCTCCTCGCACCTTGGCAGTTCTACGCCATTGCTCTCATTGGAGACTTGGGGGGCCCAAAATGGTTGGTCCCCTCCCCTATCTCAGAATTGGAAATACTATTAACACCATCATTCCTTCTTACATTCTTTAGGCCATCACACTTATTTTCCATGATATTTGAGTCCTTATCCATGAGAAAGAACTTCCTTTTCAATTGGAGATCATCAACTTAAGACATAAGATGGTAACATTTGCACTTGGCCTTCTCTAGGCATTTGATATAATGTTGACCTTCTTGTTGTTCCTTATTAAACCTTTTGATGATGTTTCTTCTATGCCCACTGCTAAGTGATTAGTTGGAGGGGTACCAAAGTTTGGATTTCCTTTTACAATGCCTTTTGTAGAGAGTCTATCAATTCCAGGATTAGTCCCCATTGAATTTGAGCCAGTAGCCTTACTCTCCTTTTACTTATTTCAGTAAAAGTCCACTCTGCAACTATCAGAGATTTTGATTGGTTTTCTAGCAACAAAGGGGGATATTGACTTCATCAATATCTTTAACACTCTCATGAGAGGCCTTTTTTAAAGTCCCAGGAGAGTCCCCAGATAGTTTATTATCTCTTCAGCTTTAGATATCTCTTCTTTGCTTTTATCCTCTAGAGTAGGTGATCCCAGAGAGTTGTGTTCTCAAAATTCTACTATCTTTGTCTAGTTTGGAAGAGGCTACAATTTTGTCCATCAATACAAAGGACTTTTTACCAAAATTTGCCTTCAGCCAGTTACCATACTGGGGTTCCTATGACTGATTCACTCCTTTGTTTCTCTAATTGCAAGCTTTATCAGAATGACCTATAATCCCACACTGATAAGAAAAACCTGGTAATCTCTCATAAGTAAGATTAGCCCATTTCAAGTCCCCTTCCACTTTGACCATTATGCCTCTCAGTAATGGTTTTGATATGTCTATTGCAGCAAAGATTTTAATATGCTTTTCTTCCCTACCTTCCACTTGAGACACCACCACATCCTTAACAAAATGAAACCTTTCTTCCCTCCCCATCTTCCACCCAACCTCTTTTAAAAACCAATGCAAAGGTAAGTTTATAACTTGACACCAGAAAGAGGAAGTCTTAAACAACTTATCATTTTTCTCAATGTTTGGTTCCTATTTGTGAAGATTCGGAAGTTGGTTATCTAGAACCCTTGGTCTATTGTTAAGAACCCTAGTCATATCAATTTCAGATCCCAAGTTAAATTGAAATTGTAGTTAGGACCTAATTCAACAACCGTAAGATGCTTTGGAAAATGCCAAACTTGATTTGCAAAGTTCTTGATCGCCACAAAATTGATCGGCTTTTCCCCAATAAATTTCCCAATCAAGCTTGTTTGACAGTTACCCATATTCCTTTTGATGTCTCTACTGCACAAATTCACTCTCGAGATTTCTTCAGCCAAAAGAGTAAATCTTTGCATGATTTCCTCAATTTCTTCAGTCATGATGTCTTAGAAATACTAGTCAATCAGAAGAGAGACGTAATGGGATCCAGAACTTGTCGAAGAAACACCCACCAAAAACACTGAGGGAGAAAAAAGAACGGCGCAAGAGAGAGAGAAAGATAGGAGAACGGAAAAACAAAGAAGCAAGAACAAAGCTGCAAAGAGAGAAATAAAGCATGTAACAAAGAGAAAAGAGAAGGTTCAAGAGCCTTAAACTAGATGGCCAAAAACCAAACTGTAAAAGAAATGATCGATATACTATTAAGACTACTGAAAACAAACACAGAAAAAAAAGGACCTTAACTAAAGTTAAAGTTTACTTTATTTAATGCAAGAATGATTAGCTAAACACATTGAATGTACAGACAAATACATTAAAGTTCACATAAAGGATTAATCGAAAAATTCATACGGATGATCAACAAGCTGGAAATATGAAGTTGTGGATTGTTGAAAATTTTTGAAAGTTTGGAAAGTAGGTGACAAAGTGGATACTCTCATAAGAGAGAGAAAGAACTCTCACAAGAGAGAGAAAGAACTCTCACAAGAACTTTTAGTGATACCTATCTTTGTGCTATCTATGGTTGAAATTGGACACGTAAATACCATCTTATGAATGTCAATTATCCTGTATGGTAGGGGTGTTCAAGGGGTTGGATTTTCAGGGTTCTTTTGTTAAAAATTGAAAAATCAAACCAATCCAATCTAACTAGTAAAAAAATTTAAGTAAATCCAATTCAAATATTATTCGGGCAGATTATTTGGGGTTTTGGGTTAGGTTTAGAATCCGTCAAATAATAGAAAAATAGAAAAAAAAAAATATATATATATATATATATATATATATATATATATGATAAAACTTGAAATAGTTAGATCAAGAATGAAACATTCATAACATATGTTAAATGAAATATTAAGAAAGCTAAGGAAAAAATCACTATAAGTAGATGAAATGATTAAGATATAAATAAAAATGAAAAGCTTATGAGTGAATTATTAGGTTATTGGGTTAATGGGGATTTTATTTTTTAATAAATTTCGGGTAACCCAACTCATCAAATAACTAATAACTTATAACTCAGCTTATTTAATCTCAAATTCCTTTATGTTGCGTTTGGATTGATGCATTTGGGGAATAATTTAAAATTCACTATTTTGTGGGAATGATTTGTAAGATAAAGTGAATGAATTTCAAATTCATCTAAAATAGAAGTTATTTGAAATCCTTTTTTTCACTTTTTCTTGAATTTGAATAAATTTAAAATTTATTGATTTTAATCCAAAAATTTACTTATCTAACAAATTGTTTGATTTCAAATATTTCGCCAAATTCCATAGATCCAAAACGCAGCCATAGGTTAAGTTAGGTTTTCGGATTTGATAACCCTTACTGGATGTGACACTGTGCTATATTGGTAAATCAAAATTATTTGTTGGGACAAATCATGATAAAGAATATTCTACCTCTTTTCTTAAACTTATAAACACAAAAAGATTAAGTCATCTTATTGGAACTTCTACATCTTAGCAAAGCATTCCGTCAATTTTATAATTTGTATAGTAAAATCTTTTAGAATACATTATATTGTATCATAGAATCCCATCTTATTACATTAGTTTCAAAATAATTTGCATCAAGACAAATGTACTTTTCTGGAAGTGCACTCTAATTCTTAAAACACAATTAAAACCTCTCAATGCAAAAGATTGATATACTGATAACGAATCCGGGAGAGCATCATGCAAGATCCTGTTTAACTGGATTTGGTAGAAAGAAAATCATGATTATATTTAATTCAGGACAGGGATAATATATTACTAGCTTAAACTCAAGTCTTCTAATCTCACAAGCATTCCAATATTCAATTGGTGGTTATTGACTATTTGTGTTTGACCCTTACATCATATTATGCTTTATCCCCAGTTAATATCAGTCCAAAACATATATCCCCAGTTACATCCAATCTCAAATTGGAATAATTCATTTTCAACCCAGAAAAGTCAATGTCCAAAACTGGGTTCAATTCAACATTCTGTGTGAAAAACAAAACTATAGGCACGCCAAAACTACCATCGTAATATAATAACTAGAAGCCCCTCGTCGGATAACTCAACAAAAAAATCACATGCAGTAGTATCTCGTATGTCTTCGATTTGAGTCCCACGAGTTGCTGCCCTTGCATTTTTAAGCAAACTCTGTAGGGGAGGTGGATTAGTTCGGTCCAAAAACTGGAATATCCTTCTTGAATATATATATATATGTATAATAACTAGAAGGTGACCATACAAATTCGATATTTCTCTATGTTAATAGTACAATAATTATTTGGATTATGAACGTGCACAATTCACAACTTGCCAATTGGGTTTATCTGAAAAATTCACATGAATTTTTAAAAAAGTTGCAACTTGCTTTAAGGGAAAAAAAAAAAAAAAAATCTTTTTGGTTGGATCAAACTCACGGTACTGTATTGAACCATTTTAAAAATTTTCTTCATGAATATTGGATTTAACTCAAATGAATTTATATACAACTTTATTTTGTAAGAAAAGACCATTTTTATTGAATCAAATTCACGGTACTGTATTGTAATACCGGATCATTTTAAATTTTTTCTTCATGAACGTTGGATTCTTATGATGTTCCAATCATGTTCAATTTTGGGGACCCACTAGCAGCGCGAATTTTTTATTTTTTTTTTTTATTTTTCCGTAAAGTTTTCCTGAAGATGAATGGTTTACTTTGACCAGCAAGTCAAGAAAATCTGCAAGCTTATCATCCTCCAGCTAAGCTTCTTTGTTTTCCCAATTAATAAATCTCCAAAGTGCTATACACACAAGCAAAATGTTTCCTCTATAAATAGGAAACAATCCATCAACAAAATGCAAGCAATTAAGCATTTCCAACAGAACCAATAAAATCATGGCTTTGTATCACATTATTCTCTTGCTATTCCTCAGCAGCTGCAGTGCAGTATTTGCAGATGTTACTATTGAATATTGCAGTGACAATTTAACGATACCTACTACTCAAATGTCAGCTAATATCGACAGTTTGCTAGCTGAAGTAGCATCAAGAACTTCTCAGAATCGCTTCAGTATCGCGACTTATGGCAAAGGAAACGATACTGTCTATGGATTGGGACAATGCAGAGGAGATGTGAATAGCACAGATTGCACAAGCTGCATTCAAGATGCAGCACAAAACATTCGAACAAATTGTCAAAACCAGACAGATGCAAGACTTTGGGCCGAAAATTGCTTCCTGAGGTTTGCTGCCATCAATTTCTTTGGAAAACTTGATACAAATGAAGTTGAATCGCTTTAATTCTTCAACATTGACCATCCGCAACATCCCTCGGCATTCAAGAAAGTAGTAGCGGCCTTTATGAGTAAAATCAGATCAGAGGCTATTGTGCCTGCAAACCAAGGGTTCGCGAAAGGAAAGATTACTAGTATCCCAGCTAATGTTACTCTTTATGGCTTGGCTCAATGCACTGGGGACCTGTCGATACAACCTTGCAACGAGTGTCTCAACTTAGCCATTGGCAACATCCCAAAATTCTGCAACAATGTGAAGACTGTGGGCTGTCGAGTTCTGTATAGTAGCTGCTTTGTTCGTTATGAAATATATCCGTTTTACTATCCTCTTGATGCATAAGAGACTATTATGAACCAATAATAATTGTTTCAAAGAGGAGACAAGTCAGATGATCTATTAATAATTTCTCTATGTCTTTCTTACATTTGATTTGTATGTCCACAAATATAAGTATGCTGCACTGTATTAATCATTTGTCTTTGTATTTCTTACATTGGATTTACTAAGAATAGACACTACATTTAACACGACTGCAAATACAAGAAAGATTCAATTCCTTGTTAAGAAACATAACAAGTACTCACGGACTCATGGAATCTTATTTTGAAAGTTACTATTATATTACAAAAGTAGAGGTGCATTCTATTCTATTTGACAATTGAAGTAATACATGTTCTTCACCTTGTGCTTAACAAATTGAATCGTTCCTCATATTACAGCTCCAACCTGAGTATTATGAGTGTAAATGAATATAAATAACTCGGATACTCTATTGTTCAAATTTGTTTAATTATTTTAATAAGGTTAAAATTCTGTTCAAATTTGCCTTGTATATCTTTCGATTTGAACTCAAATGAGTTTTTATTAAGCTGAACTCGAATCGAGTTCGAGTATTTTGCCATTTTTATATGTAAATTTAAAATTATTAATTTATTGAATCGAATTCGAACTGAATACAAAAAATTAACAAATGTCAAATATCGTTCAAACTTGACTTGATTATTGATGAACTAAACTCGAAGAAACTCTTATCAAATTGAATCTAATTCGAGTATTGAGTAAATTGAATTCATTTATAGCGGAAGTATCTCATCTAAGAAACGAACTAAAATTGTACTAGCTTAGGATAAGTTGAACTCAAGAAGAAGGGTTGGTTATAGAACACTTTGCTGCACAGCTTGAAGTCCAGTCATCTAATTGTATTATCCTAATCTTACCTTCGGTAAAATCACATCAAATGCAGCAACCGTTTTTCCCATGCATCATCATTTAGGAGCACATAGAACTGGCCTTTTATAGATATCATCTGCAAGATAACTGCAAAACAATAAAAGGGGTATGAAGTTTACTAATCAGCAATTCCATGAACAATTAATATATGAGTAACAGCTGCCAGACTCTGTACCTTTCATGATCTTCAGTAAAAGAAACACCATATTCTGCATTGGCTTCAAACTTCTTCCCAGTACCCTGATTCAGGAAGTCAAGCCCAAATGCAGAATCAGCAAGTTAAATGGCTTAACTTGGTTTTCAGTTCCGCCAAATTAATGTACTAGAAACAAGTGACAAATACTTACCTGATTCAAAATCTCGACAGCTTCAGTTTAGCATATGATATCTTTTCAAATGAAAGTTGATATATCAACAAGGTGAAGGGCAATGATTTTGCCTGCCACAGCACTATCTGTATTGCCACAGCTACTTTTTGTAAAATAACAATTTTACCCTTTTTTGTAACTTATATATTTGGGAAATACTTGGATAGAACTGGTCTACGGCCCCACATGTAGACCATGTGATGTATATTAAATGTTATGAAATCTATAATATCAGTTGATGTAAGCAAGATTCTATAAGATTTAATCTTGATCGTAAGGTTTACAAGTGGGGTCCAAAACCGGATCTATGATAGTATTTTCCTATATTTTTTTAAGGCAGCGAAAACATTACTAGTATTAATATAACCAGTAAAAGCCAGAAGTTACTTACAAGTTAGGCAACTATCTGCATTTTTCTATGCAAACTTGTCTATTCTAGCCACAAGAGGAAACTCAGTTTTCACACATCTTTCAAGAGAGTAACAGCAAATTTTGCTTAATAATGACTAATTACTTGCCTTCCCTTTTAATAAATGATAAAGAATAGCTATGAAACCTTGCTTTCAATTGGTGAATTTCCTCCAAAATACTAGCGATTTTAATGTCATCACAACTTTCCTTCCTGGATTTGGCAAAGTCTTAGCAGTGCGATAGACATACTTCAAGAAGGGATGTGTAGAAAAATGGGTAATGGCAGAAGCATTAATATTTGGGAAGACAAATGGTTACCTCATAGTAAGACTAAAAGAATATCTTCCAACAGAGGAGAGAATTGCAATTTGGAAAAGGTGCAAGAGCTAATTTAAGGATTTAGATGGAATCAAAGGTTATTGCATCAACACTTTTGTATGGAGGATGGGAAGGAAATTCTTAAAATCCCCATTAGGCTGTCTGGTAGTGATGATAAGTGGTGGTGGTTAAATGATGTTCTAGGAACATGGTATACCGTTTCCTCAAGATATAAAGTCAGCTTGGAAATTGAAAGAGCAAACTTGCAACCTAGGTGTGTGGAACATAAATCTAGCTCTAGAAGAGTTAGCCAACACTCATGGCAAGCCATCTGGAAAATGACAGGTGAAACAGAAAATGAAATTGTTTATGTAATACTCAACTTTTCTGATCATTTCACCGATTTTCGTATTTGATTTTATACTTTTAAATACTCATTAATATCCCTTTCAAATATTAAATAATCTTTTTACCCTTTTTAAATATTTTCTAAAATTTTCGGGTCAAAGTATAATTTTATAAAACTTGAAGGACAAAAAGTGTAAAATTTGAAAAAGTATACAAGACTTCTTCACGAAGTCTTGTACCTCAAATTCCCAATTCATTTTCTCTTCCTAAGCAGAAGCCTATCCTTTGAACTCCTGCGAAAATCCTGCCAAACCAAATCCTAAATCATATAATTAGTTTAGGAAATTTTACTCACAAATCAAATTGGTGATCCAGGAATCCTCGTAAACCTTTAATCCAACTTCAAAAGTAAGTTTTACTTCCAGATCTGTATGATTTTTATGTTAAATTTCAAGTTCCTTAGGAAATTAAATTGTTTAATTTTTGTTGTTTATGAATTGATTTGATTACCAAATATGTTTATAAGCTATTGGGACAGGATTTATGATTTGAAATCACTTTTTAACTATTATTTTGTGAGATTTAAATTACAATTTTGACAATTGTTAATCTAGTGAGATATTTGAAATTATAAAACCTAATTCTTAGATTTTTATCTTATTTTCACAAATTTAAGTCAATCCCTACTTAATTGTGTTCAATTAATGACTAATTTGAGATTTTGAGTGATGCCCAAAAGTGAATCCCTATCTCGATTTTTATCCTAATGGTATAACACTCTCCTGATTTAGGTGATTCGAGATTAGAGTTTTAGATCGTCGAAATTAGAATACGTCTACGAAATCAATTTTTGAGGTAAGTAACGTTTTACACTTTTTTATCGATACCCTGTATATGATTGGTATTGTAATCATAGAATAATTGATATTAAGGTAAGTATATTTATTTCGATTAATATTTATAAGGTAAGTACGTTTATAAATTATACGTTTGTTCTGTAATGTATCAATTGTTCATTATTGTACTATGTGTTAATGAATGATTTCTGTGAAGAGCTCAATGGGTCACTTTAGTGGACTTGGCTAGGAGTGAGTGAATGAAATGATATACTGAGTACTCTGCTTCAAATGTTATACCCAGTCTACTGGGAATACATTTGATGTACACTCCGTTATGCCTTGTCTACTCAGGCGGATAATAGGTAGACCTGAATCCAGTGCTGGGAAGACTTTTGTGAACCATGAGCTCATTGACTGACATTTGCATTTTAAAGAATGATAATGTCTCATATATTGTTCCCTGTATTGATTGCATACTTGTTATCTATAATTGGGTTTAAATGTTATTTACTAAGTACGATGTGCTTAATCCGTTATTTGGTTTTTCTCCTATGTTTGCAGTTGAGGACAAACAGGAGACGTTAGCATATCCTGAGTCGAGTGCTGATCAGGGAGGGGATTATAGTACAGACCCCAGTTATTGGAGATAGAGTTTTTCTATTTACCCTCCTAGTGTGAGGTTGGTTTTTAAGGCTAGGGCCTGAGTGCCTATCGACTTGTTAGAGTTGTCTTGTGATTGAATTTCTAACTGTCATGAGATTGTGGGTTGTTGTTTGTATATGACTATGATTTGATTATTGTTGATTGTTATGGATATGGTTGTTGAATATACTTTGTGGTCTTGTATTAGTTGATTTTAAGGTCTAATGACAGATATTATGGTTTGTATATTACTCTTGTACTGTGCCTTGCATGCTTGGGGTGATCCCGAGGTGCGGCGTGTCATTGTCCCATTTTGGGGGCGTGGCAGTTTATCTGGAAGTGCTTGAATAGAGGTGTACCTAGTAATTCAGAACTTTGTCATAGAGTGAAGACTAATGAACCGTGGTGTAACGAGGATGTGGTCAGCAAGCTGAAACTTTAGAACATATCTTGTTCTTGTGTCCCTTGGCAAAAGATATATGGAGGTATTTCCTGTTAAATGGGATGGACTTTTGCACCTTCGAGGTAACCTCATACTTTGGTAGGAGGATCTCATTGAAGCCAGAAGAAGACAAGATGGTGATAAACATATTGCGCTTACTGTAAATTTATTATGGCAGATCTGGAAGCAAAGAAATAATTTACAGTTCAATGGCTCAAGGAAGAGTTTTCTGGAAGTGGTTCATGATGCATGGAGTGAGTGGTTAGAGTATGAGAATGAGTTGGAACATCAGGGATTGAAGATCATTTCTCAAACAACTGAAGAAAGGAATTTACATGAGGTCCAAATGTGATCCCTTAGCAAATCCCTTACTTACTTCTGTGAAAAACTGAGAAGGGAGTTCAGAGAGTTGGTGTCGGTCTTGCTGCTTGGAAGGGCAACTCAGAGGTGCTCAAGGCTTGGGCACTTAGAGAATGATTGAAAAGAAGGACTTGCTGAGGTAGATGAAGCTAAAGCAGTGAAGTTGGCTATGATCAAAGCAATTCATAAAGGTTGGGGGAATGTGACCGTCTACACTAAAAGCAGCAAACTCATCAAGAAATTTAAAAAGTTTGATTGTAATGATGTTCTTCATGGTACCATCTACACTAAAAGCAGCAGACTCATCAAGAAATTTAAAAAGTTTGATTGTAATGATGTTCTTAATTGTACCATCTTAGAAGATTTGTTTAACCTTAGTGGGTTGTTTGCAAAGTGTTCATTAATTCTAATTCCTGAAATTTATAATGCCTTGGGTAGTAGAATAACCACAATTGGTTGGACTTCTATTCAGGAGTTAGTTTGGAGGGTGGATAATCCTCGTTGGCATGTATTGCCTTAACTTGTGAATCTTTACTCACTTTTTTGTATACTTTTACTGTATATATCTTTTGGTTTAATGAAGTTAGCGATTTAGACCAAAAAAAAAAAAACTTACAAACTAGTGAGCAACTATCTGCATTTTTCTATGCTAACTTGTCTAGCCACAAGCGGAAACTCAGTTTTCACACATCTTTGAAGAGAGTAACAACAAATTTTGTTAAATAATGACTAATTACTTGCCTTCCCTTTTAATAAAAGATAAAGAATATGATGGCATAACTAAACCAAACTCCTTATCAATTAGGAAATATGTTATTGTTAGGTTTTGGTAATTTAGTTATTTAAGTAATTTAGTTTCCTAATACAATTATATTTAGAGTTGTTATTTCTTATTCTAATTAAGTTTCGAGATTTCTTTGTAGTTAAATTTGTTACCCTATAAATAGAGGGTTTGTTTAGTTTATTCAACTGAGAAGAGTTGAGTTGAGAGAGTTTAGAATAGAGAGATTCTAGCCTAATGGTAAGACTATTATGCCGTGGGTTTATGCAGATCTCAATATGAGAGTCCGATGTGCGTTATTTTATAACTCCTCCTCTTTTTCCACATATTTTTATGTGTTGAATAAATTTAAATTCTATCTTCCACTGCATATTTTTTATGCCAACAAGTGGTATCAGAGCTCTAGGTTTAAGAGTTTGATCCTCCGATATTTATCAAAAATTGAAGAAAATTTTTTTTTGTTGGAGTACTCGAACATCGAAAAATTTAGACCATGTGAGGTTGGTCTTGCGGTACTAGTTTGACAATTAGGGTGTAACGAAATTGACCCTAATTGGACAGTGATCTAAAAAGAGGGATCCTGTCGTGGCTTTTTTTTATTGGTGTTGAGCAATGATGGAGGAAAAAAAAATCCTACCAAATAGATTGTGATTGAATTATAAAAATTGAAAAATTTGATACCAGTTTATTATGAAATTCATGGAGGTTGATAAATTGCAGAAAAGTGTACGACAAAAATTTATCAGTCCAGATATGTGGTGTTGACCTAAGAGAGGGGGTGAATTAGGTTGTCTCAAAAAACAAACCTTTTGAAGTGATTAATGAAAATACAAACTTTGTGCAACAGATGAATACTTAAGCACAAATAATATCAAAGATAAATATTTAATAATCAAAGCTTAAAGGACAAATAAAAGATTGAGATAAAGAATATCAAACCAAACTCCCAAATTTCTCAAGCTTGGAGTACATCCACTAGTAGTGCCTCTTCAAAGAAGGTGAGGCAATAACCTTCTTGTACACAAAGTAGGCTCACCCTTGCACCAACTAAGATCCTTTAGTTGAGCCAAAGGGTTTTACACTGCAACCTCACTTTTGTACACTTGTTATCCCTCCACTCTTACACTTGAAGATCACTCACTAGTCTACTCTTGCTCACACTAATTCCCGCCAATTGAGCCAAGAGAACTATACTACTCAAACCAATACAACCCACAATATTTTAGCCTATTTCTCCCCAAATAGCTCTTACAAGTGTTTGTATTGAATATAGTAGTTCCCTTTATCATTTGGAAGTCCTTGGGCTATTTATAGATGAAAAATGTGCTGAAATTTGAGTTCCAACGGTTAAAAAACTAGCTGTTAAAAACTAGTCCGTTAGGGGTTCGGACAGTGGTTTGGATGTCCGTTCATGCGTCCTATAGCTTGATGAACAGTGTCTCGGACGGTCATATGCGTCCTATAGCTTGATGAACACTATTTCGGGCGTCATATGCGTCCTACAGCTCTGACAGAAAAATTACTTCATTTCGAGCTCCTTTCTTCGGACGGTCTTGAACGTCCAATTTTTCTTGGCTTCGGACGGTCTTCAACATCCGATCATCATACTTTCGAATTCCTTTTCTCGGACAGTCTTCAACGTCCGATCATCATACTTTTGGATTCCTTCGGACAGTTATCTACATCCGAAAGATGTGTTCTTCCTCAGTGTTGTCTGGTCATGTTTCGAACACTCCCTTGCGTCCGATCTGCTTTCTTTCGGAAGTTCTTCATCGTCCGAAAGGTGTTGTTCAACTTTTAGTCGTTTTTGTTGATTGTGTTCAGATGATCATTTTCATCCGATCCTTCCTGTTTTTCTGCACACTTGTTTGCAAATCATTAGTATGATCTTGGTCATCATCAAAACATGATTATCATAACTGGAGTTCAACATGTGGATCGTTTGAAAATTTTTGAAGATGAAGATTAAATCAAATTGATGATACCAAATTGTGGTAGAAAAAAATTGCATGGAAATTTTTGATCTCATTAATCGTGCATGACATGGATTTACCCTCATAGAGAGTTTGGAGAGTTTGGTTTAAGGGAGGCATTGATGGCATAATTAAACCAAACTCCTTATCAATTAGGAAATATGTTATTGTTAGGTTTTGGTAATTTAGTTATTTAAGTAATTTAGTTTCCTAATACAATTATATTTAGAGTTGTTATTTCTTATTCTAATTAAGTTTCGAGATTTCTTTGTAGTTAAATTTGTTACCCTATAAATAGAGGGTTTGTTTAGTTTATTCAACTGAGAAGAGTTGAGTTGAGAGAGTTTAGAATAGAGAGATTCTAACCAAATGGTAAGACTATTATGCAGTGGATTTATGCGGGTCTCAATATGAGAGTTCCGATGTGCGTTATTTTATAACTCCTCCTCTTTTCCCACATATTTTTATGTGTTGAATAAATTTATCTTCTGCTGCGTATTTTTTATGCCAACAATTATGAAACCTTGCTTTCAATTGGTGAATGTCCTCCAAAATACTAGCAATTTTAATGTCTATCACAAATTTCCTTCCTTGATTTTTTCCACCAGAGTTTTGCAATCTGATTGGAACTCTACTTGATTCCATCCTTCCTCCTCTACTTTGAGAATAACAAATTTGAGTGCTAATGCTTCTTCTATGACGGGATCAACACATCTTTGACTAGGCATATCCAACTTGCTACTAGTTTGCCCTCATGATCTCTTGCCACAATCCCCTACCCTACCTTTTGGTTGGGTTTCTGACGTGCTGCATCTGAATTAAGTCTAATTACTCATTCTCTTAGAGGCCTCTATTCTTTTCGTTCATTTTCCAATACAGTTTCATTCATGTTCTTCTCTAATTTCTGCTTATTCACTTCATATGACTTTAAATTCTAATCATTCTCTCACTACCTTTTCTACTACTTTTGGTTCTTCTTTTCTTTCCCTTCTGAACTGCCATGAGTTCCTATCCATCCACACCTGCCATAAAATGTTTGCAGTTATTGCAGTATGATCCTTCCTATTAGCTCTACACACTACCTTCTGCAGCTCCTCCCACTAAAGAAACTGAATCTCAGATCCCATCCTAGTTTAGATGCCATATACTTGCAAGCCATTTGCAAAAGAAAAGACAGTGCTCTACAGTTTCCCTCTCTCTCCCACATCTGTGACATACTGGTTCCCCCTTCCCAAACCTAGTGAAGATGACTGCATTGACAGGCAAAAATCTGATGTAAACATTTCCAAATAAAATGTTTAATTTTATGCTTCATATTCTGCTTCCATAAATTCCTCCACACCTCAGAGTTCTGTTTATCTACACTAGTTTCCCTATCTTCTATTTTTCTTTAGTCTCCTATCAGCTCCTTCCTTTGCCAAAATATTTCCAGATTTTACAGTGTATGCACCAGTTGGTGATCTGCTCCAAAACCATCCGTCCTTGCCACTGGTGACTCTTACGGGATTATTGATGGTATTCATTGTATTTTGTGGGTAAAAAATACTCCTTACAAGATCAGCATTCCACTGATGATTTCTGATCAATTCACTTACCCATCTCAGTTCACAGTTTCCAGGCTTCAAAGTTCAACTTGCAACTATCCCAAGATTTATTTATTTAATTTCATTTTGTCTCCAAAGTATATCATTACAATTCAATTTTAATATATTCAATTCAAGAATTTACGTGCTTGACATTCAAACCTCCATCACAGGAGGGACTTTCTGTCAGTTGGATACTTAAACTACAAGCACAAGAGCGTATTTGTAGTTTTTGAACCATATGGGGTGATGCAGAATACAAAAACAAGCCACAAGGGTGAAAGTGAAATTTACCCTAACAAAAAATCACTCCAATGTATATGGATAATTTCAACGCTATACAAACTATGATGTCCTTTTTGGCCGCCATCTATTACCATTCAAATAGATGGAGGGACTTTAAATTTATATTTTTCACATGTTTGTAATTATTTAAAAAAAAATTAGTTGAATGACTTCATTTGTAATAAAATAATAGGTCAGTAATTATTGGTGCAATTTGCTCTAAAAAAATGGGATAACTTGGAAAATGAAATTGAGGATCCCAACCTAAAAAAAATATCTCAAATAATAAGATGCATTAGTACTTTTTTTTTAGAGCTGATTTACGGTGGATCTCTCCTACTCCTTCAATCAACTCATATATATTCAACGCATACATGTTGACCCTTGGTTTCAAATTTCATTGCTTATTAGCTATTTCAGAGAGCAAAGATTAGCCCAATGGTACAGCCTTTTTTTCAATAAAGGTACCCAAAATTCAATTCTTAACGTGGTACTAAAAGCGGCACTGCATTCCTTATTTCACTTTTCATTAATTAGTTGAGTAATGCAGTATCAACCTGCTTATCCTATCTTTACGGTACCTTTATACCTTATCCAACCCATAGTCCATACTAACCTTAATTCACTACATCAATTTACTTGTATAAATAATGGTAAGAAAGGTCTATATTTTGAGGTAACGGATTCCTAATTTATTATCCATTGGACCTATATCTTGCGCCAGTCCATATGGGATCATAATACTCATTATTGTAAGTACTTATTTTGACTATTGAACCGATGCTAATTATTTTGTCTATGATGCCATTTAATTTATGCCATAAAAAGGAATTTAGCAAAGTTAGGCACCTACTTATGATCCCATTAACAAAGATGAGATAGGTCTTTATTTTGATGTAATCCTATTGATTTTCCTTTTGAAGGCATCATAGACAAATCTAGTGTAGCAGGTCCTACTTATTATCCCATTTAAGGCATCATAGACAAATGTAGCAAAATAGGTCTATTGAAGTGGTTGTATCTCTAAAACCTTTTTGGTATAGTTTCATAAACATCCTCTGAATTTTATGCTAATATCATTTGATCTGCTTTCATACTATTAAAAATATCACTTGCTTTTCTCTTATTAGTGGATCCCAACTTTAGTACTAAAATGCACAAAATGACATATTTATCCTTAATACTTTAGTTATATAACAAAAAGGGCAATTTGAAAAACCTACAAAAAGGGCAATTTCAAAAACCTTCACTGTGAATTTGTTAAATTTCACTTGACACTTTTTATGCTTCTAACAAAAATTTTGGTCAACTTATTATTTACAAACATGTGTGCACATTAATATGTTTGTGTCTATTTGTTTGAAAAGGAAAATTAAACACCTAGAAAAATTATATATATTACAATACTAGTTCTTTTTCTTTGGGAAATTATAAATTCGTAAATCAAAAAAATTCAACTATATTTTCTTGATAAAATTTTTTTGTCTATGATTTACGTTATACGTGCGTACCTTAATATGATTTTGTATATTAGTTTGAATAAGAATTTGGAATAAATAAAAACATATCATATAATATAACCAATAAATATGATGTCCATTGGTATTTTGTTTGAAAAATTGTAAACTTGAAATGAAAAATATAAAATGTACTTTCGAAAACTTATGCACGGTAATGTTCTTGTGCAAAAAAAATTTAGAATACATAAAAATATTCTATATATTAATATAAAATGTGTCTGTTATTTTATTTTGAAAAATCAAAAACTCAAAAGTCAAAAAAATTAAAATATATATTTTTTGCAATTTTTTATTAACTTATTTACTAAAAGAAAAATTAAACGTATTTTTTTCGATACTAATTGGTGAGAACATGAAAGGTAATAACCCAACATTATTTTCTAATAATTATGTTTACTCCCCCAGTTTTTTTTTTCCAACCATGTTAATAAATTAAAATTTTGTTACTATGGGTAAAATTGAAATAAAGTAGTTTCTCTCTTTAAATCAATTTTTTAAGTATTACGGTGGACAATATTACAATAATTAAGGAAGATAAGTGATATTTTTAAACTTAAGGGGTATTAAATAATATTAATATAAGCTCCAAAGGAAGTTTATGAAATCATCCAGAACTTTGTGTCTCCTCGAAATTTATTCGAAGTTCACCTTCACCGCCCACAGTTTGGAATCATATTTTCATGCAATCTTTTGAAGGCGCATTTAATAGCCTTAGCTAGAATTGAAAGTTTACCAACATTTAGATGTTAAAAAATATTTTTAGCCATTAAAGTTTGGTCCACACATTTTTGTTCCCTAAAGTTTAACAAAAAACAAATCACGTCCCCATCTTCCAAATTTCAACTTTTTTGTTAAAAATGATAAGAAAGAGCTATTAGTTTCCAAATTTCAACTGAGTTAGCACAATTGATAGAAAAATAATATACTTTTTTTTGTTAAAAATGATAAGAAAGAGCTATTAGTTTAGGCAAGAGAAAGTATTTTACCTCATGATAAGTTGACAACCCACTGGGATATTAAAAGTCCACTCTGCTTAATTTCAAGCATTTTGAATTTATTAGGCCTTCAAATCCTGTCATGTCATTCGTCCAAAAAAAACGTAAAAATGGCGGTGATAAATCACTAAAATTGTAGTTTACCATCTCTATTAGAACTTTAAGATGGGTTTAATTCACTGTTAGTGAAGAAATACCACTTTCATAAACTCAATGTACATGTTATGATTTAAATGGTTAAAATATGTGTAAGTGTGTGTGATTCTGCCCCACTTTATCTGTATTTAGTGCTTGTGCTCGATAGTTTATTAAACGATAATACTTTTGAAATTAAAAATGTTATTTTGAAAAAGTAGGCATTTATTTGCTTTTGAAGAAAACTTTTAACTTTTTTAAATATGAAAAATAAAATATGTTCTTAATTTGTTTTTTCAACAAATTTTCAAAAGTCGTTTATTTTTAAATTGAAAAAATACTTATAACTTTTCATAAGTTGTTAAGAACACGTGTGATCACCAAATTTTTAAAATTTCATTTTGTCCATAGAACTTTTTTGCATCAATCCACCGATTAAACTTTTAAATGCATATTACCTTAGTCCATCAGTCAATTACTTTCCCTCCGTTATCTCTATCGGAAGTCTTTGCACATGACAAGTACAACATCACCTAGGAATATTTTTGTCGATTCTAAAAATCCTGATCACCAAAATACTTTTGAAGTCTGTTAGGATCTGTGCCTCGAAAATTTGGTTAAATTAATTTTGTGAACCCTTGAACGACGATAACGAAATATGTAAAGAAAACATAAATGAAAAAAGATACAAAAATTTACGTGGTTCGATCAATTAGACCTACGTCCACAGGCGGAGTGGAATAATATTTCACTATATGAAAAAGACAAAAATTTTGGGAAAAATCTCGAAAGATTGAAAGAGAAATATCCCAAATGAACACCAGAGAACTAGACCGAAAATAAATCCTAAACACTTGTTAAGAACTCTGTGTTTTTGTTTCAATTTGGTGCATTGAGGAAATGGATTTCTGCTTCAATTTATAGGCAAATTTGCCGAAAGAATCCAAATGAAATACAATCATTTTGGCCAAGAAAGATTTTGCCATGCCTTGAAATGCTAAATTCAATTCCGTGAAGGAATTGAATTAGGTGATTGTGTGTGTCAGTGGCCAAAGCCACACACAGATTCACGCCAACAAATCTTCACCTTAGCTTTGCATCTGACACAAAATAGTAAATTTGCTCCACCTTCTCCAAATAAGCCATAACAGGTCTAATCATTACCACGAACAACAATCAAGTTCAAGCAATGCTTGAACTTAGCACCTGGAAGAGGTTTTGTAAACATGTCGGCAGGATTGTTTCTGGTTTTGATCGTCTGGACAGAGATTTTCTTTTAGCAATGGTATCTCGAATGAAGTGATACTTTACATCAATATGTTTCGTCCGCACATGATACATTTGGTTTTTGGTCAAGTGAATGACACTTTGACTATCATAGTGAATAGTATTTACACCTTGATGTAGACTGAATTCGCCAGATAATCCCTTCAACCACATGGCTTCTTTGATTGCCTCGACGATAGCCCTGTACTCTGCTTGTCTCTTACGTAGTAGACAAGGCTACTACATGTTGTAAGGTTGCTTCCAGTTAACTGTACAGTCGCTAATACAAAATACATAACCTGTGAGTAATCTTCTTTCATCAAGATCTCTGGCGTAGTCTGAATCTACAAAACCAAACCAAAGTGTTTCTATTCCTTCCGAACTCCAAACATGTGTCTGAAGTCTCTCGCAAGTATCTGAAAATTCATTTCACAGCCTGCCAATACTTTTTACCTGGACAAGACATATGTTTGCTTACCACATTATCTGCTTGTGAAATGTCTAGACGTGTGTAAACCATTGCATACATAATGTTGCCGACTACACTAGAATAAGGTATACGTGCCATATACCACTCCTCTTCATCTGATTATGGTGATTGAGCTGTTGGCAGTTTAAAATGAGCAGCAAAAGGAGTGCTTAAGGGTTTATCATCTTTCATGCCAAACCTCTCCAAGACCTTTTCTAGGTAGTTTTTCTAGGTCAAGAATAACTTTTTGACCCCTCGATCTCATTTTGATCTCCATGCCAAGAATTTTCTTAACTACTCCCAAATCTTTCATCTCAAATTCACTGTTTAACTGAGACTTTAAGGTGTAAATTTCTGTCAAATCCTTGGCTGCAATAAGCATGTCATCAACATATAATAACAAATAAATGAAAGAACCATCATTCAACTTCCAGAAGTAAACACAATTATCATACATGCTTCGCGAATAACTATGACTTAACATAAAGGAATCAAATCTCTTGTACCACTGTCTTGGAGATTGTTTCAATCCGTACAAGGATTTCTTTAACAAGCAAACATGGTATTCTTTTCCTGCAATTTTAAATCATTCAGGCTGTTTCATGTATATTTGTTCTTCAAGTTCGCCATGTAACAAAGTTGTCTTAACATCTAGATGCTTTAATTCCAAATCATACATGGCAACTAAAGCAAGTAGGACACGTATAGAGCTATGCTTAATAACAGGTGAGAAAATATCATTAAAATCAACACCTTATACCTGACTGTAGATAGTCCCTTTGCAACTAAACGTCCCGTGTACCTTGCATCTTCAACCCCTGGAATTCCTTCATTTTTCTTGAAAATCCATTTGCAACCAACAATTTTCTTTCTTGACTGCGGCTTCACAAGATCCCACGTACCATTTTTGTGGAGAGACTCAATTTCTTCATTCATTGCTATCAGCCACTTGGATGAATCAGCACATTAAACTACCTTTGAATATATAGATGGCTCACCGATTTCTTCAATCTCTTGTGCAACTGACAAAACATATGCAGCCAAATTAGCATACCTTTGTGGTAGTCGAATTTCTCTCTTTGGTCTATCCCTGACTATGGAATATTCTTCTTCTTCTGGTTCAGCTTCAAGTGTCTCATCAACACTTAGCTGAACTGTAGATGAACTTGATTGAGAAGGACTACTATTTCCAATTTTGACCTTCACCTGCTTCTTCATACTCTCATTTTTATCTCTGTTACAAGAACTAGAAGACTCTTTTCTTGGATATAACATAGAATTCAATTCATCAAAAGTTACATCTCTACTAATTATGAATTTAGGTGACTTGGGATCAGGACACCATAGACGAATATATTTTTTAACTCTTGGTTCTAATTTTTCATCATTTAAATGCATGTATGTAGGACACCCAAATATTCTTAAGTAAGAATAATCAGCAGGAGTACCTGACCAAATTTTTCTCGGAGTCTTAAAGTTCAAAGGTGCAAAAAGAGCACGGTTGACAATATAACAAGCGGTAGAGATTGCCCTTGTCTAGAAGTCATTCGTCAATCCAGCATTTGAAATCATGCAACGAGTTCTTTCCAAAAGAG
Organism: Cinchona pubescens; assembly: GCA_025175665.1. Taxonomy (NCBI): domain Eukaryota; kingdom Viridiplantae; phylum Streptophyta; class Magnoliopsida; order Gentianales; family Rubiaceae; genus Cinchona; species Cinchona pubescens. The sequence goes on along the minus strand of JANKKI010000026.1, from coordinate 2,040,518 downwards.
TCATGTTTATCCATTCCACCACACCGTTTTGTTGAGGTGTCATTTTCACGGTATGATGTCGAACAATTCCTTTATTCTTGCAGAATTCATTGAATTCGCCTTCACAAAATTTTCAAGTCATTATCTATTTTAAGTTGCTTGATTTGTTTTCCTATCTGTTTCTCAATCAAAACTTTCCATTGCTTGAAATTCGTGTTGAGAAAATATCATTTTTGTGTTTCAGGAAATACACCTAGACTTTTCTTGAATAATCATCAATAAAAATCAACATATACTTGGAATCACCTTTAAACGGGATATAGGAAGGCCCCCAAAGGTCTGAATGAATGTAATCCAAAGTACCTTCTGTTCTATGGATTGCTGAAGATTTGAAGTTGACTCTTTTCTACTTCCCAAAAACATAATGTTCACAAAAATCCATCTTTCCGGTACTTTGTCTGCAAAGAATACCTCTTTTACTGAGCATGGATAGACCTTTCTCACTCATATGCCCCAAACGCATATGCCATAATTTGGTGATGTCAGTATCACTGCAGCAGTACCTGTAACAGTAGATTCCTGTAAAATATACAACGTACTAGACCTGTGCGCTTCATGACTATAAGAGCACCATGAGTGACTTTTAGAACTCCACATTCACCTGTGTATTTGCACCAAAGAGCTTCCAGGGTGCTCAAAGAGATGAGATTTTTCTTCAAATCTAGAACACATGTGGATGTGTCTAACATCGGTGAGCATCCTCACCACACCATCATGTATTTTGATTCGGACAGTACCTTTACCTATGACTTTACAAACAACGTTGTTGCCCATTACGACAACATATGATTCAACTGAATCATATGTTGAAAACCAATCCCGATTGGGACACATAATATATGAACAACCCGAATCTAAAATCCACTCATTGTTAGATCTGGAATTATTTTCAGTGGCAAAAAATGTAGTTCCATCATTCTTATTAGCTACAACACTAGCTTCAGCGGTGTCATTATTTTCTTGTTCATTTTTCTCCTTCTTCTTTTCTTTATTTTTCAATTTAAAGCATTTGGACTTAATGAGAATCTTTTTACAACAAAAATTGCACACCAAATTTTTATGTCTGGATTTGGATCTTGATTTAGACTTTTTACTGTCTATATCTCTCTTTTCAGATCTGCCCCTAATGAACAAACTTTCTCCCTGATTTTCACTTGTTTTCCCAGTAATATTTTTATCTAACTAATCAATTTTTGATTTTAGAATAGATTTTATTTCTTTATAAGAGATACTTTCTTTTCCGTAAGTCATTGTATTTCTAAAATGTTTAAATGACTGAGGTAGGGAACACAACAATAATAGGGTCTGATCTTCATCTTCAATTTTAACTTCTATGTTATTCAAATCCATAAGAATGGAATTAAATTTATCAAGATGTGAGAGTATAGAAGTACCTTCGGTCATACGAAGCATGTACAGACTTTGTTTGAGGTAAAGTTTGTTCACCAGTGTCTTTTTCATATACAAAGCCTTTAACTTGTCCCACATAGATTTGACCGTGGTTTCAAAGGCTACCTCCCGTAAAACTTCGTTAGAGAGATTTAAGACGATACCTGACTTAGCCTTTTTATCCGAATTGGCAAAGTCCTTGTCTGACATTTTCTCTGGCTTATTCTCCTTCCCATGTAAGGCAATATCAATGCCATCTTGAATTAGGATAGCCTCCATTTTGAGTTGCCACATACCGAAGTTGGCATAGGATAGCAACTCCGGTCAAATTTCTCAACATATGCTTTTGTTACTGTCATATTGGCTGCTAGAAATTAACCTGGGGTATCAAAGCTCTGATACTAGTTTGTTAGGATCTGTGCTCCGAGAATTTGGTTAAATTAATTTTGCGAACCATTTAACGATGATAACGAAAATAATAACGAAATATGTAGAAAAAATATAAATGAAAAGAAACACAAAGATTTACGTGGTTTGGTCAATTAGACCTACATCCATGGGTGGAGGGGAGCAATATTTCACTATATGAAAAAAATACAAAAGTTTTGGAATAATCTCGAAAGACCGAAAGAGAAATATCCCAAATGAACACCTGAGAATTAGACCGAAAATAAATTCTAAACACTTGTTAAGAACTCTGTTTTCTTGTTTCAATTTGGTGCATTGAGGAAATGGATTTCTGCTTCAATTTATAAGAAAATTTGCTGAAAGAATCCAAATGAAATACAATAATTTTGCCCAAGAAAATTTTGCCATGGCTTGAAGGCCCTAACTGAATTAGATGATTGTGTGTGTCAATGGCCAAAGCCACACACACATGCACGCCAACAAAGTCTAATTTCACCAACTGAATTTTTTTTGTGTGTGTGTGTAATTTCACCAATTAAATTTCTAAATGTACGTGTATAAGGATTTTTTAAGGAAATAGCGAAAGTTCCCCTGGGATTGCATGTATAATTGGAACAAATTATTGAATGGCCAAAATAATGCATATTTAGAAGTTTAATGAATGAAATTAAAAAAAAAATCAATAAATAAACGAAATTTTAATGTCGTTTGGTCACCATCGGTGTGCTATATCCTTATATATACGTAAAGATGGAAGAGAAGCAAAGGTCGTGCATGAAAGCATTTCCCTCATTTTCTAGATATAAAGAACTATCAGGAAAGGAGGACTGCATAAGTTTTCTTCATTTTGACATGGAAGGAAATAAGAATATTATCCAATTTTTTGAGGGAAAGACAATTTTCATAACCGGTGCCACTAGATTTCTTGGAAAATATGTCAGAGAGTTTTTTCTCAGTCACTTTGTTTTTCTTTATGCAATATGATTTTTTTTTCTTAAATTCACTTTTGTCCCTATCGTTTTGTAACTCGAATTCATAACCAATAGGTCATATAGAAAGCGTTTTAGTACCTGAACTACACTTCGTTGTCTTATGCAATATGTGTTCATGAAATATATAACTGAAGATTACTTTTTATATACCAAAAGATAAAACTTACTTTTAATTTCTCTTGCTTCTTGGTTTCAATAATTTTTTAGTTTTGGTGGATAAGGTACTCAGAATCCAACCAAATATCAAAAAGATATTCTTGCTAATAAGACCTAGCAATTCCAGATCTAGTATACAAAGGTTACACCAAGAGGTATGAAAATTACCATCCAATTGTAACATAATAATGTTGATTGAGATTTAAGTTTTTGGGTTTAACGTTCCCAATAGTTCCTAATATTTCTTAAATTGCTATCCTAAATTTCAGCAAAATAAATGGAACGGAGGTTCCATTTATATGAATTCTTCATTATAAATTGATATGTTTGAGTTTGAAAGACAAACCATGACATAATAAATAGAACGGAGGTTCATTAAATTACGTTGGGAGTCAAATATAATTAAACAAAATTTTGAGGCTAAAATAAAAAAATAATCATCTTCCTTTCCTTTCCCAACAAGCCTCTACCACTACTTGCATCACCTACCACCAGCCATCACCCTTAACCACCAATCCCAACCCATTTGCCACCATTTCCCCTCTAGGCCAGCCCCTACCTATCCTCACTCCACATCTATTCCCGCCATCCCTACCTCCAATCCCCATCTACCTCTATCCCAATCCCACCACCCCTAACCTCTTTCCTAATCCCGCCACCCAAAAATATCTTTTCCTAACCAATCTGTCCACCCAACCTTGCCACTGCCTACCTCCTAGTCTAATCACCCTTACCCCAGACCCCGATTTGCCATCCCTTCCACCCCTACCCCCAATCTCTCTACCCCACGCCAATCTATCTCCCCAAAGTCCCCCAACACCAAGCTGTTCCCCCGGCCATCTCCAACCTCGATCTCCTCTTCCCTAGGCCACAAACCTCCCCTCCTCCACCCCCAACCTCGATCAAGCCTCCCTCGAGCTGCCCAACTTCCCCTCCTCTACCACACCCATCCCCACCATCTCTCATCCATATTTTATTTTTTATTTTTTGAAAATCTTCTAATAAAATTTCTATAATTATTTTTTTGCTATTTTTTAAAAATTTTATTCATTTTGAAGTAAATTATAGGGGTCAAATAAAAAGATAATTAAAAATTCGAGAAGGGCCAAGATAAAAAACAAATAAAAGTTAAGGGACTAAAATTACAAAGAAGACAACCGGTAGCCTTTGTTAGATGTCGCTTTCACCATCGCATGATTGTGTTAGATATTGTTTGTTGTATGGGTACAATAAAGTAATTATTGTATTTAAGAGGCTTCCATTTATTAGCTATCAAATTCATACTACATAGCAAATACAGTTGTACTAATTGCTGCATAAAGTACATGTGGTTCCCAAAATTTGTTGAATAAATCGACTCGTCCTACATATATGTTGTACAATTGAAAAATCAAATATCTGGGCAATGATATTGCCACAGGAAAAATCTTGTTGCCACAGGAATTTTCAATGAATTACCAAAGTTACCCTTCTCCCAAACAATACCACCAACGCGCCTTTCCAAAGTTGTTCCTCAAGCGTGTTTCCTTCCAAAACCTCTTCCACTCCCCCTCCAAGTCTCAACCGGAACAAATCCCTGGACAATTCCAGCTAAAAATACAACTCCTCTATCACCTCCTAATTTTTGACTTGCCGACTTAATTTTTCTACAATTAGAGCCCACTCATTTGGATCAATTGTCCACGGGTTGTAATACATTTGCCACTGCTTTCGACGATTCTTCATCGGCATGACAGAGGTGGACAACGAACAGATTGATCACGGTTGTAGCGGCAGCATTGACGTTGTCGTAGACCTGGCGCTCGCTGCCACAGCAGGATAAGAGTCGACACGATGGTGATGACATTGGAGGAGGAAGAAGACAATGAAGAGCCCCGCTAACATCATTGTTATCATCGTCCGTAGAATGCAAAGCTGTGTGGAGCTAGAAGGAGATGATGGTGCAGGCAAATGGATGCAAATGATCTCAGGGGGATTAATCTTTTATAACATCGAGAGTAAATCAAACCTAATTTTTGCTGGGATAATGTAAATCGGAAGCTGATTTGGTTTTGGGAGAAATTGATAACTATTTGTAAGGAGGGTAAATTTGACAATTCAATAAAAAATAGCTGTGGCAATAAGAATCTGTGGCAAATCATCTGCCAAAAGTCTATTTCAAATTTATTTTGGAAACAAATATTGGGTAAATCCTTATCTTACGAAAGCAAACATATTTAGCCTGGTTTGAGGTTGCTTTAACTAAAAACGTACTTTCAGATGATACAAGTAGTTTAGTAATAGTTTAAAGTAAATCAAATTGAGTATGATAAAACATTTGTATATGTTGGATGATTAATCAAAACTTACACATACACCACTTTAACCCCACTGTCTGTAGTCAAAAGGAAAATAAAAAGCTTACAATTTGTAATTTCACAAATATTTCTTAATGCTTATCTCTCATGCCAAGATTTTAGCTTGATCTCATCGATTAGAATCTTTTATTTTATATCCTGTGCTATTATACACTACCAAATGAATTGTCAATATTACTTTACTAAAATTATTTCATAGAATCTTGACCGTTCATTAGGTGATGTGACAGAAAATGGCACAGAATGTGAGATAGAAGATCCTGTGCTTGATCCTACTATCTAATTTTTAGACACTCATCCGTTAGAATAAGACATCTCTCATCAGAATTACTAACCTAAAACCTGTGCTATGCATGGAAAAAATATTATTAGATTTAAATGTCAAATATATAAATTAAGGTATAATTTTTTCTACTAGCTAAGTAAGGCTCCGTTTGGATAGCTATTTTTTGTGATATTATTTAAAATAATTACAAATATACATATTTTATATAATATATATGTTTTTAGATTTGATATATTAGAGATTAAAAAATAATTAGAAAATATGTTATCAATAATTATAAAATATTATTTAAAAAATAATAAATAATTTACATTATTTGAATGGAACCTTAATGCTATTAGGTTCCATAACATCATAAACTATAGATAAAATCAATACAATTCTCGAATGCACTCTTAAAAGTCTTAAACTTCAGTCCTGCAAAAAAGATTGAAAATTAATTATAAAAAATAAGAATTAATTATATGATATTTATATATGATAGTAACTTACATATCTATCTTTAATATTGTATGGTTTTTCCGAATTTCCATGCATTCTAGCTCCTAATCAACTTTAAAGACGAAAAATACTAAATATGGATATTTAACAATTTTTATTTTGCACCTCAAATTTCAATTTTAGATATTTTGGACTCCAAATTTCAAATTCGTCTAATTTTAGTATAATTTTTAACACTGTCACCAAAATTAACGTAATCTTTTTGTGATGTACAACAAATTTAACAAGATATATAATAATGTTACCTTAATATTTTTGGTGCATAAACCAATATATCATTAAAGTTGGTGACGATGTTAAAAATAGGTTGAGGTATGACGGATTTCAAAGTCAAGGATGCAAAATATCTAGAACTAAAATTGGGGTGTAAAATGAAAATTGAGTATACATTGAAGGGTGCAAAATTAAATTAATGCTATATTTTTATCATATATTTGGCACAAGTAAAATATTAGTTATTCGAAAGTATCATTGAATCTATAGTTTATACATATGATTTATTTCCTCTACCAAAGGCAAGAGTAGAAAAAGAAAAATGTTATGATCTACTCAAGGATAGAATTTCAATACTTACCATAGGTCCAAACCTCCTAATTTACACCTACATTAGTTAGTTGATAATTCATGCTATATAGGGAAGATAAATATATATAATTTGTAGAATTAAATAATATTAGTATAACGATTATTGGTTGAAACTTTTATCATTCTGTCTAACTAAGTAATTGTATATAGTAAGTTCTACACCACGATAAACTAAATAAAAAACAAAGTAGACAATTAAGTAACATGATTGTTGAATATCAATTAAACTATTATGTTGTTTTATAAAATATTGAACATTAATTGTCGTGCACGTAATTATACTTAATTAATCACAAGTGTTAATATCATATGTATGACAATCTTTACAAAATTCATACCTTTCGTTTAAAAAAAAAAATTAAAAGAATACATATTAATTTTCAAGAAGACAAAATTCTAGATAAGACTATGAGATCAAAATTTTAATAAATAAATAATTTCATTAAAATGAGTAAAAATGAAAACGTCATACTTCTATGGCATATGAAAGAAAGTGTAATGACAACAAAGTGCAATTATGTAGTAAAATGCTTCATCCTATGACTTATTAGTCATAGTTTCGAGACACTATAGGGTAGGAGGAGATGTGGATTTAAAAAGAAATAAATAAATAAATAAATAAAAGTGTAATTATATATTATCTAGAAGAAAAAGGAAGGAACAAAAAAAAGAAACACTTCCAACAATTAATTTACTAATCAGCATCAATTATATAAAGCATACTTGTAAATATAATAATATGAAAAAAAATTACCAAAATGTATAGAAGACATAATATTAAAATTACTTTTTTTAGCGAATATGTTTACATCCTCATTTAATAATAACATTTATTAAGAATTAAATATGAATGAACATAATGTTGATATGAGATATAAAGGAAAAATGAATTTGAGAACTTTGTTTCTTTCTTGTGGTACAGTACACGATTATCAATTAAGAGAATAGTAAATTTAATTCCTCAAGAATGTCTCACAAGTTTTATTTAAATATTTTCTTCCTCAACTATTTTTCTAATTTCACGGAGGTTCCTCAAATATCTTTTTTTTTTTTTTTTTTCAATGAAAGTAGTCATCTTATAGTGCTAACAAAATCAGAAAACTTGAGGGACAAAAGAGTTAAATAAAAAATGCAGAGTATATACGTATGATTATAAAAATATTTGAGAGACAAATAAGTTTATAAAAAATTTTGTGACACTTCTATGCCATTAAAAAATTGTTTAATACAAAAAAAATTAAAAAATAATTTAAGGGATCTCCATGAGATTTTAAAAATAGTATATGGATTAAATTTGTGTTCTCCCTTATTAATTTTTTTGATAAAAGTACAATAATTAGGTTGTAGTAATCAAAATTTCCCATGCGTAATTATGTTACACATATATCAAATTTATTAAGAATAACCCATTAAACATTATGTACGTAAAGTATTTTATTTTTAGTTTATTATAAATACCATAATTTTATATTTGTCATGTATTGTAAATAATTGATATTTATGTAATGATCCACAATATTTAGTATTATAACTCTTTTGGAAGAAAAATAAATTATAAAAGGTAAGTTGCATAGTGTAAGCGTATTGAGCAAATAAAAGTAGTAGTAAAGATAGGATTTAAATAATTAATTTGAGTTCAAATGGTTAATTAAGAGTATTTTATTTCTTACTTTTACTATTAAAATAGGTAGTAGAGTTTCTCACAAACAATCCCTTTGCTATACTATATAGCATAGATAACTAGTGTCTACGATGCTACTACTTTTCTTTTTCTCCCGTAAAACAAAGAGTATTCAAGGAATTGAAATTCAAATTAAATTGGTCATACGTGAAACACATCTAACGGTATTTGAATAAAAACTTAGTTCAGATAAACCTGATATACATTAAACTACTTTAGTAAGTATCATTCAAAAAAAATTAAGAGTAGAGCTTTTTAGTCAGGAAAGTACTTTTAGCTCAAACTAAAATTGGTACTTTTAAATTAACTTCTCTTTGTAAACAATTAAAGATAAAATTTGACCATTTTTTATAATTCTAAAGTGAATAGAGATAGAAAGATACATTTTAAAAAAAAATTTGAAATCATGCATTATCATGATCATATATACAAATACGTTTACTCCTAAATAATAAAATTAAGTATTTATATAATAATTATATTTCAAAATTCTAATGAATGAAGTGTTTGTAATAAGCGCTGCAATCTCAAATAATGCCATACTAAAACTAATACAGGCGATACCCTAAAAGATTTAATAATTTTTTGAAATAAAAAAAAAGCATACGGATATTAATCACCAGCCTTTGTTTTGCATCAGTAGATTATAGACAAAGAAGGGAAATATTTAGGTAAATCTGATTTTTGATCCTACTTGTAGACTTTGTGGTGTAGATTGAATGTAATAGAATCTATGACATCAGCTGATGTAAGAAAGATTCTATAAAATTTAATTTTGACCACAAAATCTACTGATCGGACCAAAAATCGAGTCTATGTAAGTATTTTCAGACAAAGAATTGTTCAGAGTGCTGAAAGAGAAGTGTGGTGCAAGCTTTAGTTTCCTAATATCAGAGAAAGTGGTACCTGTCCCGGGTGACATTTCATGTGAGAACTTGGGAATCCAAAACAAAAACTTGAGAGACCAAATGTGGAGAGAAATTGGCGTAGAACTCGTTAACTCGGCCGCGACAACAAAATTTGATGAGAGGTAAAATGTTATAATAATCTCTATTTTTTACTTGTTATTGTACAAGTGTATGTATATCTTGATCTTATGTAGGTATAATGTTGCAATGGGTATTAATGTTTTTGGGGCTCTGAATGTACTGAATTTCGCCAAGAATTTCGTGAACATCAAAGTATTTCTTCACATATCCACAGGTTACGACTTACTCTGTTGGTTTTATCTTATCAGTTATTTTAGATAATTTGTTTTATATCAGATTATTTGTCGTTTTAAAAATTTTAAAAAATATTAAATATTTTTTTCCTACTGTACCATTACTCCACGTTTAGTACGCAGGAATGGGTTAGAATGGAAAGGTCATTCCAAGCAAAATCAGTTTCTACCTGAAATAGACATAAATTCTTATTCTTACTTCAATGTTCTACAGTTTAAGTCAGAATAGAATGTGTTTTATTTTATATTTAGTATAATCTTTTTAGATGTTAAAATACATACTTCTATGGACTTTAAATAAAAAAACTTTTTATTTTTATTTTTTATTCATGAACTATTTCTACAATTAAGAAAATCTTTAAGTATGTTGTGTTAAAACTAAAAATTATAAAATTATATTAATTTTTTTTATATATTTGAATAATTAAATTGTACAACTTAATTATTTGAATGTAAAAAATTTAAGTATTTGAATGCAAATAAAAATTTAATATAATTTTGTAGCTTGTAACATTATATTATATAATCTAACTACTTTATCTTAAATATAAAAAATTATAAATAATTGTATTATGCATTCAAATAATTATATTGTACAATTTAACAATTTATCCTAATAATAAAAAATTAAAAAATGCATATTCAATTTATTTTACATTCAAATAATTAAATTATATAATATCTTATTTTTTATAAAATAATAAGATTACAACTAAGTAACTAAAAATTGAAGAAAATTTGAAAAAAAATTAGATAAATTTGACATCCCATAAATTTCACTTTTTAAATTGAAGAAATGAAAAGGGGTTTCCTCAAGTTTTTTTTAGAAATGGCTTTCCAAGATATTGTAGGAATGAGCTTTCCTTGTGGAATGGCCTTTCCAAGTTAAATTTCTTTTACCGAACAGGAAATAAAAAAAATAAGTTGAAAAAGTCTTTTCATTCCAGCCTATTCCTACTTACCAAACGTAAGATTAGTATCATATTAATAGAGGAAGAAGTAAGATTAGTATCATATTAATAGAGGAAGAATATACAACTGGAGATATGATTGTTAATTGAGCGGGATCAGCCTAAACTCAACCTTCCCACTATTAAAAATAGTAGACCGAATTTTAAATAAAGTGAACTGAGTTAAATTTGAGCCCAAAATTTGGGTTCAATTTCACTGTAATCTGAGTTGGGGCCACCTTATGCTCAATCCAGTTAAGACTCGGTGCTAATATTATGTGTATATATAATTTTTTTTTGGGCAAGAATATTGTAATGTGAAACATATAATATATATTGTGTATAGAATCTTTATACACTATATCAAAGTTTTTTTTTTTTTTTTAATTTTTGTAAATATTAGGTGATATTTTTTAAATAGAGTTATATACTTTTGAAATATAGGAAAATTCTACAGTTCCTTTTAGAGAACCATTTCCTTAACTTTAAAAACTTGTACAGTACAAGTATTTAAAGCACATAGTGTTGTACTGTACAAGTATTTAAAGTATAAGGGAATGGTTCCCTAAAAGGGACTGTAGATTTTTCCTAAAATATATTGATTTTTCCTATTTTTTTGGGAGAGAAATTATGAACTTGGATTGGTCTGATTTCAACCTGAAACCAATTTAATTTTGTGAATTGAGTATGAGTTTTGTAAGTGTGATTTTTCGTGAATTAAACTTAGGCTGAGTTCTAAACTTTTAAAATGGGCTAATTTCGAGCACATAAAAACCCAACGCATGTAAACCGATTGACAACCCTAGTTGAGAAATGTTAATATAAAAGAGTAATTTAATCATTTTAAATTTTTTTTTTGTAAAATTAATGAAATTTATTAATAATTATCATAATCCTTATACACTAATCTAAAATAACAATTAAAATAAAACTAAGGGAGTATATAAAACCAAATCCAGTGTTTTTTAATTTGTTTAATGGTGTCTCGTATTTGAGATTTTGGACAAGATCTTCTACACCTATAGTTTTTAGTAGTTTAATTTACCATGCGCACAACTACTTCCACGTTGTAAAATGAATTTGAATGTAAAGCATTCGTCAACTCATTTTGTTAGAATTGTGACAAGTATGCTATACCTTATGAAGCGAAACAAACGGCGGTGATTGAATGTAAATAAAATGTAAGAGAATTTTACAATTCTTTTTAGAAAATTATTTTCTTAGTATTAAAAGTATGAACATTATAAGTTTTTAAAGTATATGATGTTGTAGCATTTAAAGTACAAAAGAATGATTATCTAAAAAAAAGAATTTTCCTAAAATTTATACCCCTTATTCCAAATTATTACTATTTTAATAATGTAAGATCAATCTTTGATGTAAATTTTTTTTACTTTTCATTAGTATCCATTAACTGCCAACAACTTCTCATAATCTCATTAATCACTAACAAATAGTATATTTTTTTTAAAACTTTCTTTTCAAATTCCTTTATTTCAATTTTTTTTTATTTGCACGCATATAAAGTATGTCATTTTCACTAGTTTGTTATAGTAATTCAAGAATATGTTGGTTGGTGAAATTTTTGTTTGGTTCTTTAAGATTTTTCTGTGCTAGCGAATTAGACTATAGATACACTAACAATCAAAGTAAAATTAGGAATTGTGGTAGGAATAATTACTGAACCAAATAATTTGTTTAGGAAAATAATTTACAAGATTACAAATTTAAAATCACTTTTTAACGTTAATTTATGTGATAAAATTATATTGAATCACTAATCTCCTGATTCTAGATATTTGGTTGAATTTCGCTGTGTCTTTCGCAATTAATATAGGTGTCTTTTACATATTTATTGACACATCACTAGCTTGTTACCTTGTATAAACAAATACACTATATTTCTTTTCTTAACTACGTTGTTGAGATATTCATATTTTAGTGGTTGAGATTGGTTATACACTTATATAGGACAAATTACCTAAATAGTCCTCAAACTATTTCATTCAAATCAAAATGGTCTCTCAACTTAAATTTTAATCTAATTAGTTCCTACATTAAATAGTTGTATCCAATATAGTCCTTAGTGGCGGTACCGTCCAAAATATAAGATTTTTTTTTTTAATTTTGACCAGTGTTGACTAGAGGTAGAAATATCAAACCACCTAATATGATACTTTAAGTGTTAAATTGATTTGGAAATATAAATTGAATAGTCTTCCAATATTTTCATTAAAATTTAATTGGTTCATCAACTAAAATTTTTTATCTAATTTAGTTCCTCAATTTTTATTTTTTTTTTAAAAAGCCTAAACTTTTCGTTTCTTTCCTTCTTTTTTTTTTCTACCAGCTAGCAGTAAGAGACATATACCCTTCCAGTGCCCTTCTACTAGTATCCACCACCTCGTAGCCCATCCCTGCTACTATCAGGGTGTAGTGAACCATCCCTTGTACCCTCTACCAGCAACCACCCCTCCATTCACCCTCTTTCTGTCCTAATCTACCATCCATCTTGTCCAACTACTCTAGCCACCGACACTCCTTCCATCCTTTCCCTTGCCTCCACCAGCAGTCATTTTCTCCATCTACTCCAATCACCGCCACCACCTTTTCCCTTCCCTCCTGCTCTACCAACAACCATCCTCCTCTATCCATCCTAGCCACCGTCACCCCTAATCCCTTCCACCCATTCTTCTTCCCTTTCCCCTTCTCTCTCTCCTTCCTTTCCTACCCACCTCAATCTCCATCTCCCTCGATCTCCCTTCTTCCTCGATCTCCTACACCTAATCACCCTCCCTTCTTGATCTCCCATCCTTAGTCTTCCCCCCTGCTTGATCATACCGCTATCGCTGCAATAACAACCAACCATAGCTGCTGCTCTCCAATCCTGTATCATTCTAGATCTATTATAGTAGAAGAAGTCATGGTGGAGGAGAATTGGGTTAGGTAGAGGTGGTATTGTTGGGATTAGCAGGATGGTGGAGAATGAGGAAGAGAAGAATAGATTGAAGTGAAGGTGATGGTGGTGAAAAGGGACTAAATTGGCTAAATTAATTTGAGGGATCAATGCAACTTTAATAAAAATGTTCGAAAACTATTTAGGTGATCTCCCCAAATCCAAATCGATTTAATAGTTAAAGTATCAGACTAGGTCATTTGACGTTTTTATCCCTAATTAGCAGCGGTCAAAATATAAAAACTTATATTTTGGATAGTACTGACCAAATTGGATACAACTATTTAGTTAAAAAATTAATTAAGGTAAAATTAAAGTTAAGTGACTATTTCAATTTTAGTAAAATTGTTAGAGGACTATTGAGATGATTTGCCCTACACTTATATGAATTTTGTGTATACATATGATTATGCAGGGCTAGATCAAAAGCTCGAAGAAAGAAAATTCAAATTATATGTCGATTTTAGAGTTGGATCTTGTCCGGGCTGTTTGGAATGTCTTTTGTTTTTCATTATACCACCAATTAATATTTTCTATCATTCTTTAAACACATTTTCTAAAACAGTTTTATCTCACATATATCACATGTTATAAAGTTATTACAGTACTTATTTCAACTAACATTCTATATAATATTTTGAATAATAGATTTTCAAACAGAACATTTACTCTCTGATTTTTATCTTTTATTCTTTATATCAATGCGTGTTGGCATTTGCGAACATTTCACTTTATTTAATATTTTGTTTATAGCTTATGTATCCAGTGAAAAGGGAAACTCGTACATGAAAAGCCATTTTACATGGGTGAGACTATTGGAGGAGTCAACTCTTCATTAGACACTGATTTAGAGAAAAAACTTGTGGATGAAAAAATAAGACATCTTGATCAGAATGAGAATGCAAAAGCAGAAGCAATAAGATCAGCCAGGAAGGACTTCGGCATTCAAAGGTTAGATATGGTTTCAAATGTAAATTAAAAATGGTCTAAGAAAAATAATAAAAATGGCTAGAGAAAAAGAGTAGTGGCAATATGATATTGAAATTAAAAGACATTTATGTAAACTCTAATTAAAACACAACCGGATGAATTGTTATTTATTGAGTGTCTAAAAACTAAAAATAGGGTTATTTATGAAAGAGTAAGGAGGGAGGAATTAATGGATAAGCATTTATATGGGTGTGCAATTTGTTCAAAGATTAATATGTAATCTTCCTATTTTCTAACAAAAATTATAAGGACTTTTGTTGGCATTGTAACAAATGTAAGGACCTTTCTGTCCTGTAAGCACACGACACCATATTTTTTGTTGGTGTAATTCGTATTCCCTCTATTTCAAAATAACTATCATTATAGACAATTTGTCTTATGTCTTATTATTTGTCGCTTTAGAAAATTAAGAAAATATTAAATGATATTTTTTCAACTTTTACCTTGAGTGTTGCATTAATGAAGGGAGAATTATGTACTTTGTATATTTAACGCAAAAGAGTAATTTAGTCACTTTGAACTTTTTTTTTACAAATTAATGCAATTTAATAGCTTTTTTAACAGTTATTTTAAAACAGAAAGAGTATATCATATAAGATAGTCACATACCTTGAGAATTTAAACAAATTAAAATACTTATTATCATATCATATGTCTATGGGATCAGGGCATCAATGAAATGCTCATTATTTGTAACCTGGCTCAATGGGCTTTTGCAAATCAACGGAATGAAAATCTATTCCTTTGGAATTGTCTTGTATGGTGGGTTATTTTTAATGGAAAATACTTAGGTGACACGATACTAGTCTCACTTGTAAATTTCTAGTGTAGATTTTATAAAATAAATGACATTTAAGTAAAATTTCATAAATTTTAGGGTAAAATACAGAAAATTTCCTGAACTTACATCTTAATTGTAGTTCGGCCCTTTCAACTTATTTAATATGCACTTTACCCCCTCCTTCATATTTTTGGACAAAATTACCCTTACTGTATTTTAATAATTTTGTTTTTCTTTTTTTGTCTTCTTACTAATTTATTTATTTTCTCTCTTATATTTTTACTTCTTCTTTTTTTTTTTCCTTTTCTTTTTTATTATTTCTTACTACTACTAAACTATTATATTACTAGTAATTGATTAATTACAAACTCTATTTTTTCTTTTTACACGTGTCTAAATAATTTATATAATAAATAAACTTTTTAATACAAGCAAAATATATTTTAATACTATAATGTACAGTTTGTGAGTAATTATTAATACCATAATTAACAAATAAACAAACTACAAAAAATAAACAAATTGGTAAAAATATTAAAATATTTATTCTTAGTATGCAACCAAAAATTTTTTTGTGTCAGATTATTTGCATGTCATAGTTTAGTTGAGTTTATTATAATTTCAAAAACCCTTATATTAGGCAACCATAATATTTTCTCACTACATTCTGTCACTGTTACGCTAGCAATATAAAGTCATATATGATTTTTCATTCTACAGTTTTAGTAATATATTTGTATACTAAAAAAATTCCTTTAGCTAAAAAATATATTGTTGTTTGTTTATTTGTTAATCTTATTATTAATAGTTAATCACAAACTTTATATTACAATAAAATATATTGCTTGTATTAAAGTAGGATTAATCCATAAATTAAATTATTTATATACATGTGACAGGTTAGAATTTTAATTATTCAATTATTAAAAGTAATATAATTGTTTATGAGTAGCAAGAGAGAATGGTGAAAAATAAAAGGAAAAATAGAAGAGAAAAAAGAAGAAAAAAAGAGAGGAAAACAACAATAATTGAATTAATAGAGGTAATTTTGTTCCAAAACATAAAAGAGGTTTTAAGTGCTTATTACATAAGTTGAGGATAGTAAATTGTAACTTGGGTGAAAGTTCAGGAGAGTTTTTTTGTATTTAATCCTAAAATTTAATCTTAACTACAAAGTATACATGTGGAATCCAAAACCAAATCTACTAAATATTTTTATATCTTTAGTATACAACTTTGTGACTAGTTTGTTGTTAATAGTTGACTTCAAGGATGGATCTTTTTTTTTTTTCCTCCTCTCTTTCTTCTTGGCACACCTATGAATGCAGAAAATATAGAGGTTGTGTTTGGATGGGTGAATTTGAATTTTAGGTAGGATTCAAATTAAATGGAATTGAAATGATATGAAATTTGAGTGGATTTCAAATCCAGTCACTTAACCATGCATTAAAATCATACACTCACTTGTTGGTATTGAAATCTCCAAATTGAATCCCTTAATTTGTTTGAATAACTTATGATGAATTGAATTTCGAACCCAAATCCACCTAAATCTCTCTATCTAAACACAATAAAAATATATTATCAATCCATCTATTATGGCTCTAGCGGACCTTATTTGTCTAACTAAAGGTTCCACAAATGAATCCTCTCACCTTTAGTATACCCCCTTTTTTTTTTCATTTTTTTATTAAAAAGACTGACCTCATTTTAGGTACTAAAGTAAAAGAAATTAAGACTAGTAAAGTGAGTGCTGATTACCTATATAAGATTAGAAGGAAGTATTCCATGAAAACATCTTTTTGCAGCTAGAAAGTATTGCGCCTTTCGTCAAGGCTAGAGAATAAAAAGAAAATAGAAACCAAAAAAAAATTCATTTTCTCCTTCCATAGAATATATGAAGTCCAGTGAGAAAAATACTTAATTAGGGCAATGATGCATGGTTGGCCCAACACATATGTTTTCACAAAGTCAATGGGAGAGATGCTTCTGGAGAAATTCAAGGAAAAACTCGAGGGGGTCATCCTACGTCCAACAATTATCGCTTCTACTTTCAAAAAACCCTTATCCTAGTTGGACTGAAGGAGTGAGGTAAGTTAATCTTTTGCAATCTTCACAATTTTTTATTATTTATTTATTTATTTAAAGTAGATGGTGAGAATATCATTTAAATTGTGTACGTTCACACACCAACATTACGAGTCTTGTTCCTCAATTCCCATGCAATGTTCTGAAAATCGGACCTAACATTGAACCGGTGCCCTTAATGTGCGGTTCGCAGTTCAACCGATCCGACCAATTGAATCGGCCGGTTCATTAGTTTTTTTTTTTTTTTTTTACCAAAGTGTGATATAATTTAAAATGATCTAAAATATATTTATATAAAATCTAAAATAGAATTGAAACACTATTTTTGGATAATTAAAGTTCTAATACCCAAAAATACTAATCAAATTTCTAATAAGAAAAGTGAAATTTATACAAAAATAAGTATAAAAAAGATTAAAAAAAAATAACTTAGTAGTTTAGGCTTTGGTGTGTTCAATGTTTTGCCATTTTGGAGTTTATTTCACAATTTTTTATTTTTTCTCTTTATTTAAATAATTTTTATTCTGAAATTTAAAAAATCACAAAAATCGGTTCAACCGATTTTTTATCGGTTCCCAATTTTTTACCGGTTCTATCCGATTTTTTTGACAGACCGGATATATAGTTGGACCGGACCGGTGGTTCTTCCGGTTCGCTGTCCGATCGGTCCGGTTTTCAAGACATTGCTCCCATGACATTGTCTAATATTTCATCTCGAACATGCTTTACAATTAATAATATTACTAGAAAAATTAGTGGTAAAAGGCACACTCAATATATGTGCAATAGAAAAATTAGTTTTTTTGGGGACAATTTATATTATTTAGGCAATAATAAAAATATTATAAATAATTGTTCAGTTTAGAAAAAAATTAAATAGGTAATATTTATTTAGTTACTCATATTCTTGGAGAGTGGTAAAATAGATTTTTAAATTGTAATAAGTAAATTTTAGGGGTTGAGTAGTTTTTTTTTTGCTTGGTAGTTACTTTTTAAATTTTTTATTTTTAAAAGATTGAATAAAAAAAATAAAGGGAGAGACCACCAAACCAATTGGGGGCTCTCCCTTTATGGATAGTAAAATTATAAATAATTGTTCAATTTAGAAAAAAATTAAATGGGTAGTATTTATTTAGTTACTCATATTCTTGGAGAGTGGTAAAATAGATTTTTAAATTCTAATAAGTAAATTTTAGGGGATGAGTAGTTATTTTTTTTTTGCTTGGTAGTTACTTTTTAAATTTTATTTTTTAAAGATTAGATAAAAAAATAAAGGGAGAGAACACCAAACCAATTGAAGGCTCTTCCTTTATATATAGTAAAATCTATTTAGTTACTCATATTCTTGGAGAGTGGTAAAATAGATTTTAAAATTCTAGTAAGTAAATTTTAGGGGATGAGTAGTTTTTTTTTGCCTGGTAGTTACTTTTAAAATTTTATTTTTAAAAGATTAAATAAAAAAATAAAGGGAGAGACCACCAAACCAATTGGGGGCTCTCCCTTTATATATAGTAAAATAAAACTAGTAAAAAGGCATACATAATGTGTGTAAGAACATTAAATTTACTCAAAATATATTTTGTGTAAATTAAATTGACATTATTTAGATAATAATAAAGATAGTTTTAGATTATTTTCAAAATAAAACTATTAATAGTTGGATGATATTTAGGTAGTTATCAATGGTAGTTACAAAATACTTTTGTATTTTACGTTGTTAAACAAATTAATTCAAGAACATAGGTAGTTATAAAATTAGTTTAAAATTGTAAAAATATAAATTTAAAAGAGGAGGAAGAAGAGACCATCATATCAATGAGAAACTTTATGATGATCATTGAACAATTATTGTATTTAAGTAGTTACTCAATAACTAATGCGATGAATCTATTTGGATTGGATGGCCCACTTTGCTATAAATAGGGGGCATATTTAGTTCAAATGGGAGTTTTCTATTAGTTCTTGAGCAATTACCAGGATGTTTAGTAGTTGCTCATTGACCAAAGTAAATTTTGCCTCATATCAATTGGGATTCTCTCTTTATATATTGTATAATTTTTTTTTTTTGGGGAGGGGGGAGGGGGGTGAGGAGGGGAGAAACTTTATTATGGGAAGGTCTTACTAAGTGTCATGCCAAATGGTATCCCCAAACTAATGAGATTCCACTATTTAAAGTTGTGGGTCTAAAAATAAAATGAATTTGTAGGCCACTTCTATTTAAAAATACTAGAATTTCATTGGTTTGAAGATACCATTTGGCATGCCACTTGGTAAAACCTTCCTATAATAAAGTTTTTTGGAAGAGGGGGTGGAATTCATAATCTAAATTATTTCACAATTAACCAGGTACACATTTTGGAATTAAGATAGAGAAATGTGGATTTAGTCTCTCCTTCATATATGTTAAATCAATCTAGGCAAATAACACAATGGTCCTTATACTTTTTTACTAATTCATTATTAGTGACTCAATTTTAAATTGCGACAATTTGGTCCTTGGAATTATTGGATCAATTTGGTCCCTCATAGACAGCACCACCAGAGTCATTAAAATTTCCACCTAAATGACTGTTCATACGAGACAATTTGATCATTTATCATCTTTGTTAAGGCAATAAAAGTCTCTGTTCTATTACGACATTTTCCACTAACAAAGTGAAATTTCACAATGAACCTCATATATATTCTAGAGATGCCTATGAATTGTTAATAAAACCCCCAAATTTGTTGTCATCAAGAACTTTTGACAGTATTGTGGACAATCGAGATGGTCAATGCAATTCCGAGATCTTGATAGAAAAATATTTTAAGAATGCAAAAACTTAAGAAAGATTATCATCCAATCAATCTCAAATATGGCCTGAATATATATATATATATATATATAATATATCTATATAAGCTCTGTCTCTTGAGGAGATTGGGGACCCCTAAAAACCTAGAGGAAGAAGGGCAAGGGACAAGGGAGCCAGTATAACAACATAATTAAATAAATAATTCAGGTGGCTTAGCCAACCATCAAACAAAACAAAAGTAAAAATTAAATTAAAACTTTTATTTAATACAAAATAAAATTAATTACAAGTTGAGGAATACCTCAGGTGAAAGGCTTCTTACAAGTCACACTCTGAAGTATTCTTGAGAAGGGGAGAAAGAGAGGAAAATCTAAAACTTAGAAATTTTTTCGGATGATTTCATAATGCTGAAACATCCTTTTTATAGGAGAAAACAATACTGTTGCTACAGTGTCAAATAGTGACCTGTGAACAGTAACTTTTTCCGTGAGCGATTTACAGTGTACAGTAGCTTTTCCGTAATTTATGCCGCTACAGTGTACAGTGTACAGTGAACGGTATTTGTATTTTAAAACAGTAAAGTACATTTAAACAGAAAATACATTTGAAAAGAATCCTATCTATTACATTTGGGATTCTCTGATTTTGCTAAGGTCGATACCATAACAATCGTCCTCATTTGATTGGGCGAAATCTTCGTAAGTGCTGATGTTGGCAACTGAGCTGGAATCAGAACTGGATGATAGCACCTATTTTTTCTTCTTTGTTGAAATCTTTTTCTTTGATTTCTTTTCTTTTGGTTTTGATTTTTCTTTTGTCATTTTGCTGGAAACTTCCTGTTTATCTGAAGAGCTCGAAGTTCCTTCTTTGAGCTGGGAGAGAGTGTCTTCCAGTTGTTTGATGTATGCGTCCTTGGTTTTGGCCGAAGCTAATAGGACTATATAGTATTTGAAGACCTTTGCTGTAGAAACTGTGCAGTTTCTCTATCTGATGGTAGCAAGAATTGTGAATTCTTGGCAAACCATATTTGAACTTGATCCTTATGAGCATTGGTAGCATCATAAGCAACCCACCACTTGATCGAACCTTGTCTTACCAGTAAAGGTGGAAAGGCTGGATTGTCATTCTTAACAAATTCGAATCTCCATTGGAAAATCCAAGGCAATGCTGTCTCTTTGAGACAAATAGATGTGTATATTGGCATTGTTGAATTCTGGTTTTGAAAAATTTGATTTAAAAAACTTTCAAAGCCTTCTCAAATTGGTGAAGGTAAAATGGATTCATTAGGTTCAATTAAAGACCAAAATCTATTAAATCAGATTGGGAAAGAATAGGTTTTATTCTTTTTGAAAAAGAATAAACAAGAATGTTTATTCTCAATATTTTGGTAGGTGAAGGTATTGAACCAAGCACCTTGATAATCCCGAACTTAAATACAATAATGTGTTCCCTTTCTGGTTCTGGAAGGGAACGTAATCTGTTAAGATCAGTGCCCCATTCAGATGGTTTGAGAACTTTTAGAATTTGGTATGTTGAATGTGTATAATATGCTTGATTGGCATGCATATTATTCTTTGAAATAATGGATTGAGAATCTCTGAGTATAGACTCGTAAAATTCTCTTGTTTTTTGGCTTGAAGATGGTAAAAAATTAAATCCAATAGGGAGGATTTTTTGGGCAACAATTAAAGGATTATTGGTGAACCATTCAGGTTCAATTTGGATTAGGGTTTGATAGTCAGTTTTCTTGACATATTGAGATATGTTTGAAGAAACGAAAGGTTTTGAAGTTTTGGGTACGTAAGGTACTGTGCTTTTGATGCAGAAGGCATCGTGTTGAGTGTTTTAGATAGGATGAACTCATCAGAATGTTTGAGGGCAATACCTGAGTTTGTCCTGGTGGGGACAAAGCCTGTTGAGATTGCAACCATTGTTTGAAAGCTTCTCCAAGCTGTTGATTGTCTTCAGCAACACAAGTTTCTGCCCAAGTCTTTTGAACTACAACCTGTAATGGTGCAGGGTTTGGTGTAGATGAAGGAGCTTCATCTTTTTTGGATTGTGGAGGTGAAAGGTCACTTTTTTTCTTTCTGGGCATTTCTGCCCTGGAGGTATTCTCTGGTAAGGTAATCGGGCAGAAAATTAGAACTTCCTTTGATGAATTCTATATCAAAATCAAATATAGATAAAATTGCTTGCCATTTGGCAAAAATTTGTTTTGAAGCAAGATTCTTAACATCTTTCTGACAATATCTTTGATGCCATGATTACATAAAACTAAACAAGGTAAATTCTTAACTTGAGTTTTTATGTATTTGACAGTGTCCGTGTGCTTTTGTGTCCATGCAGGAGGATTCTTTCGAAGTCTATCATGCAAAGGTTTTGAAAGAATACTTAAATTGGGAATGTGTTCAGAGATGTAATTTAAACATCCTAAGAATCTTTGGAGCTGAGTTTTATCCAAAATCTGGTCTGGAAATTTGTCAGCAAATTCAATTGATCTGTTGATAGGAATAATTTTACCTTGGCAAATATTATGTCCTAAGAATCTGATCGAGGTTTGACATAAACTAATTTTTGATGCAGAAACAACTAAGCCATTTCTTTTTGTAACATCTAAGAAAATATGCACATGTTTAAAATGTTGTTCTAAATTATCAGAATAAACAAGAACATCATCAATATAAACAAGAATGAAAGGAGATAAGGATTTAAAATATCATTCATAACCTTTTGAAATTCAGAAGGTGCATTTTTTAGGCCAAAAGGCATTACATTCCACTCATATTGACCAAAGGGGACTGTGAATGCAGTTTTGTACCTATCAGAAGGATGAATTTGGATTTGCCAAAATCCAGACTTCATGTCGAATTTTGAAAAAATGGAAGAAGCATGCAATCTTTGAAGCAAGTCCCTTTTGTTTGGAATAGGAAATCTAATCCATTGTAAAACTTTGTTGAGGGGTTTGTAATTGATGACTAAGCGAGGAACACCTCGTTCAATCTCGGAATTTTTATTAACATAAAATGCAGCACAGCTCCAAGGAGACTTGGAGGGTCTGATAATCTTCTTAGAAAGAAGCTCATCAATTTCTTTTTTGCCAAATTCCAGAAGCTCTTGATTCATCTGAATAGCACGAGCTCCAGTTGGAATATCTTTTTCGAAAAA
Source organism: Cinchona pubescens (assembly GCA_025175665.1). Classification (NCBI taxonomy): domain Eukaryota; kingdom Viridiplantae; phylum Streptophyta; class Magnoliopsida; order Gentianales; family Rubiaceae; genus Cinchona; species Cinchona pubescens. The sequence goes on along the minus strand of JANKKI010000026.1, from coordinate 2,017,177 downwards.
TGTAAAAGGAAAATCACAATGTTGCTTTCTATTCCAGATTATACAGTTGATGTGTATAAGACAAACTTGAGATGTGAATTTTATTACTGATTAACAATCCTAGAGATTGAATGTACTGTACTGATTATTTAGTTGATTTTGAAGACGTTCAAATTTAAGATCCTTTATCAAAAAATTGATTTGATTCATTTTCATTTGCAAAGGATTGAGAGTTTTTTCAAAAGCTGGAAATTTGAAAGGAATGAATTGATTTCTTCCTAAGGAGTTGATAATGATACCCTGAAAAGTAGTAGTATAAGGTATTAGATAAGCAATGAATGGAACACCAAGAATCACAGGAGTAGTGATATTCTTAGCAAGTAGAAAAGTATTGTAGGGGAAGCTACAATCAGAATATCTGACTTCTACATCAGATAGCTTGAATTTAACTTCCAAAGATTCACCATTAGCACTGCTAATGCGTTCTTTGGTCTTTTGAAAATACTTTGCAGGAATTAAACCTTCATGTATGCAATTTAAATCTACACCAGTATCAACTAATGCAGTGGCATCAATGAAAAGTTCATTGTTAATAACCAAAGTAATTTGAATAAGAAATTTGAGAACAGTTACTCTATTTAAAATATTTAATCCTAAATTGTTCTTTTGATTTTTCAATAATCTGATCAGGTGGAATCACTTGTTCAGATACATTTTCAGGAGGAATTTGAGAGGTTGAGGGAGTTTCAACACAATTTTCAAAAACTTGTTTTGAACATTGGGAAAGTTGAAGAGAATGAATGACCATCTGGTCAATCTGTTGAACCTTAATCTCTCTAACTTCTTGTTTTAAAATGTGTATTTCAGACAAGCCTAAATCTTGAATTGAAACCTTTTTAAAACTTTGATTCGGAAATCTATTTAAAATATTCGTGAGATTGTAAGTATTTAAAACCTTGGGATGTTTAACCAAAGGATTGGAAGAAGAAGGTTGAAAATCATTTGGTTCAAGAGTTTGTTTGTATCTTTGTAAATAGAGATGACGAAGTTCAGAGTCAGGAAACTTCTCAATCATATCGAGAATAAGATACTGTTCTCAAGTTAAAACATTGATTTGAGGATTTTCAGAAGAAACTTCTATTTGCTGGAAGAAGAAGAGGAAGAACCTAAGTAAGTGCATCATCTTCTAAAGCATTGATAAGATTGTCTTCTTCATAATTAGAGTCAGAGTCACTGACATCTAAGAGAAGATTGTTCAATTGATTGACAACTGAATCTTCTAAATTCAGTAGATTGAGCTTTTTTACAAACTTACAAAACCTAGCTATATGTCCAGGTTTCTTACATTTGTAGCAGACAGCTGAATTGGAATTTGGTAAAGCAGGAATAGGCTTATTGGTAGGAAGGTTTGATTTCCTAAATTTGTACTTGGGTTTCTTATAAGGTTTGCTATAAGAAGGTTTGGAAGATTTATGAATCTTGGGTTTGTTCCTACGTTTGATTTTGGTTTCACAAGAAGGAAGACCAAATTGTTCATAGAAAGATCCTAAGTCTTTCCTACGTTGGTTTCTATCTTTGGCTAGTTGCCTCATCATCTTGTCTTGACGACAGACTTTCATGGCAACTTGTTGGATCATAGAATTGAGTTCACCATAGGTGATATTTTGGTAAGGCACAATGCCATTGTGCTTGGGTTTGAAGTTCTTCACGAACTAAATCTCTAAGGGATTTGGGAAGACCATCAAGAAATTTTTCTTTCCAATATGGAAGGTTTCCATCAGGTCTAGTGTAAATCCTAGTTAGGAAGGTATCCTTATACCACCTAAACTCAGAGAGTTTTTTGCACTTAAGGTTGTTAAGGATTTCAGTAGACTTTTCTCTGAAAATCCCTGGGTTACCAATGAAGGTTTTGGCAATTGAAAAGATGAGTGTAGAAACAGCATCTGAAATGGTTTGACCATAGTTATCTCTAATGACATTTCCCTCAGGGTCAATTCTAATGGCATCAAAGATACTGTTCTTGGATGTTTTGGGATAGATGCTCGTCCCACCAACCTTTGAGTTGTCCAGTAAATCCGACAACTAAGATATGGGCCGTGAGCTGGTCAGTACAATTGTGTGCAGTTTTGTAAGCATTGGCCACCATGGTCATCTGCTGGAGTTTGGAAGTGATATTATACTCAGACATACCATCTATGTTCCAATTCATAGATGTTATTGGCATTGTAGGAGTTCTGAATCACATTGGGTTGTTCTTCTAAAAGAACATCAGGATGGGTAGCTCTAGGATAATAAAGCTTATTGGATTTCTTCCAAGAATTAGAAGAAGGTTGTATCCTAAGTTTGAAAATGTCATTAGACTCAGGCTTAGGAATTTGAGGAATTGACTCAGAATCAGAAGCAGGTTCAGCTCTACCAATGACAGAGATGGAAGCTAGGGTTTGTCATCCTTGGGTTTGGGAGTTGAAGGAGAGTCGGGAGCATAAGCTAACTTAATAGCTTGTTCTATCCTAGCTTGTAATTCACCATTAGTCTTAGGACTAGAAATCTGAGACCTAAGTTGACTGGGAATTTCATAAGGCTTAAAGATAGGAATATCTAAAGCTGATTTGGAACCAGAAGGTTGTTTCATAGCAACAACTGGTAAAGGAATGGATGAAGTTGAAGGTGGAGTCTTGACAGAGAGATGTTCACCAATAACTTGTAAATATTTATTTTTGTCTATTATTTGTAAAATTGTTTTGTTCAATTATTGGTAAAAGGTCTTCGTTTGAAACTGCAGTTTTAGCTTTAAAAGGTGCAGCATAAATTAAAGAATTGTTTACCAAGAACTCAAATTTTCTATTCGGAGGGAAATCAGAATGAACCTTTTACCCACTCGAGATTTGCCAAGCTTTGGTCATAAAAATTGATTGAGTAAAAGGATACTCAATTTTGTTTTGTTCAAAGATAGTAAAACCAATCAAAGAACTCGAACATGAATTTGATAATGGTTTAGAAAAGCATAAAATTCTTCTTGAATTTTAGTTCTCTTTTCATCTTTATATTTTTCAAAAAACCATTGTTTTCTTACTTCATTATGAGGTGCATAAAACTCATTACGAAGCATTTCTTTGTTAATTTGAAAATTTGATTCAACAGTTAAAACATTTATCTCTGCGTCAAGTCCAGAAGGATTGAGACTAGAGTAGGTTGGAGAATTAACCAAATCATCATCTTAGTGATGGACAGTATAACTGGCCTGTGGAAGATTAGATTCAGGTCTCATCCCATGGATTTGGGTGTTAACAGAAGAGACAGAGTGTCTAGCACTTTGAGGGTTCTGAAAATCACTAATTGAAGCACCAGAATTCCTAGGAGGAACAAATCTAGCACTATCTCTTCTATTGACTTCAATTTGTATAAATCTCTGGGTAAAACTCTGCCTAATATTTGCTAGATCTTTAGAGTTATACTTAGCAGGGACCTGGGCAAATCCACATCTGGCAGTGATGGATCTTTGAGGGAAAATTATTGAGTCCCTGCTAAGAATGTGGTTTGGGAACAGATATTATACACATCTAAGATGTGTATAAGAGACAGGCTTTACACATCTTTTGAGTTCTAAGAAACTCCAGAATTAAAAGCGGAGTTCATAGCTTTGTATTGAAGTCTAAAAATAATAGCAACTGGTAAAGATCCAGTTTTAGTTTTATAATTTGAAGTCTTAACATTTAAAGTTAAGGAATCTAAAATATTTGGATCACTTAAAGAAACTGAAAAGTTTGTACAGAAAGCAATCGAAATAAACAGGAAATTCATGTCTCAATCAACATCTATGTGTGAATCTTAGATGTCCAGAGACTCTGACTCTAATTCTGAAGAAGAGATCTAGAGAGATGTGTCCAGACCTTCTCTGGATAGAGGTTTTGCAGCAATTTGAACAAGTCCAAAATGTAAATAATTGTATTTTTGTTTGAAACTTTCAATTGATTTTTTCGAAAGCAATTTGATCTCGTCATATTCCAGACTGAGAGGGATGGTTTGTTCAACAGTTTTGACAGAATAGTCAGTTGAAAAACTCAATTTGTTATTTTTGTAAATTTCTTTTCAAGGATGATTGGGAATTTTCCAATTATCTAAAGATTGAGAAATATCAGAAAATTTGATTTCTTCTTTAAGAGAAGAAGGATTTTAAGAAGAGGAGGAGGCTTGGGAAGATATAGAACTAGATCTGAAGAAAGCACTGATAATTAAAACAAATAAAATACAAGTATAAAATGCAAAAAATAAGAGGAAAGTCCTCGTAATGCAGAAAATAAGAGGAAATGCAGAAATGGTTGTACCCCCTTGTTCCCTTTGGCACAGAAACCTTCGGGTTTCATAGGATGGAAAATATAAACCTTTCATGTTAATGTTTGTTTTAGATTTATCTGATTATGTTTAAGCTGATACCAATTATTTATTATAAATGTAAAAGCATAACTTAGATCAATAGATCTTTATGCAAATCTTAACATTCAGTCTAGATCTTTCCAAGAACAAGTCCTTACACTCTATGGGTAGAGGATGACCTAACTGCCATGCCTGTTCGTCGGCTTTTCGGCGTTATAAACTTACCCCATAGGACCAACAAGATCCATTCATGAATGTTAAAATTAACTAAAGATCTAACAGATCTATGAATTTCTTAAACATTTAACATAAATAATCAACTGGTTAGGTACGTGGGCTTCTGCGAGTAAACTCAAGCGTCATGATAACCTTACGGTATATAAGCGCCCTAGGTACCATCACCAGATATCAGATCTAACATAAAAGATAATCTAGCCTAACACTAACATCAGAGGTTCATAGTAGTCACCCTACTTCCCCCTGTGCCTCTGATACTATATATATATATATATATATAGATATAGATATATATATAGACACACACCTATATATAAATGTCTGCATACATACGTAGTTCCTCTCGCCTTTGACTAAGTATATTTATCCAACTGAACTGCATTGCAGAACTCTGGATAGCCTCATTATTTTTTATGGTAAAGGAATACTGAAATGTTTTATTGGAGATTCACAGTTGATAGACTCAAAAAATTACGCAGCGGAGTACAAACCTGATACCACTTGTAGGAGACAAAAATAAATTTTTCTAGCCAAGAAAGCATAACAATAATTTAAGTGAACTTTAAGGACAAATAAACCATGCGGAAGCTTAGTTAACTTAGAAGACCGATTGACTGAATGGTACAAAGTCAAGAAAATAAACCAAGAAGAATTTAATAACAATTATTGAACTATGATAACCAAGAAGGCAACCAAATAACTACTGATGTTCTGATCAATTGATTTGGCAATATCAAAAGCACATCAAAGGAAGGAAGAACGGACAGAATTGGATAGAACTTTGGGAGGAGAAAATTTTAATAATAAACTTTGAATAATAATTTTTCTCAATTGAAATAACTAGGCACAATGTCTTTAAATAGGTACAAACTAATCTAAATCCTTAAGGGATTTAACCAACACAATTTCCTAAAACTAGATAAATTAGGGAATAAATCCCTTACAAACTCAACTACTAAAAATAATATAATTAAAACTTCCAAATCCTAATTAAGCTTGGTTTATATGCCAACATTGCCTCCCTTAAACCAAACCTTCATGAAAACCAATCCGACGCCATCACGACCCATAGTCTCAATTGAAATTTCAGTCACTGTGTAGAGCATATGTGACCCCAACTTATGGTTGGTCTTCATCTTCATTTTCACACGTGAAAGTGGACGGATCTTGTATTTCACATATAACTTAGTGGTTGATTCTTCTCTCTAAACTATCTAAAGAATTGATTCATACTTATCCAATCACATTTGAATACACCAACATTTTGTTTCACACAATAATCCTCCAAATAATTTCCAAAAAACAAGAAATGATTACTTTTCTTTTTCATAATTTGCACCACCAAACTTTTCAATACCACAATCTTCAATCAATTGGTCCACTCCACCATAATTTTGAACAATAATTTCTAAACCATCTTTTTCTTCAAATAATTCATCAATCTCAAGAAAAACAATATCATCTACCACATTAGTTTTCTCAATAATATTTTCAAAAACATCAATGGTGTCTTTTTCAAATTATTTTCCTTCTTGCCTAACCAAATCACAAATTTCCATATCATCGTCGTCCAATTCAATAATTTTTTCTTTTTCATGGACAAATTCTTCATCCTCAATTAACCCAAATAATGAATGCAAATCAAAATTTTCAACCGCATAAAAAATTTCACAAATTATTTCTCCATCAACATACATATCTTCATCAAAATTAACTTTCCAATTTCCAATTCAAATTTAGATTTTCAATCACTATCATCATCCGTAAATTCCATTAATATAAAATAAATCTGTCCAAAAAAATTCAGGTGATTGAGCATTAACAATAACCCTTTTGAAAAAAATTTTGACCATTGATTTACGCGTAATTGCCTTCCTCTTCATAATTTCTTTTGGTAAAGGATTGGATAATCTCAATTCTATGACATCACCTAAATCACATCTTTTCAAATATTCTTCCATGATATTTGCACGTTCAAATCTTTCTTCACTACCCATAAACATGTGCAAATTTTCAAAATTTTCACCATTAATAAATTCTCTACCCATCTTGACAATTAAAAAAAAAAAATTTACGTAGCTTGAGAAAATTTTATTTTCTCCGTCTTTGAATTTCTTGGCCTACCTTGCTCCTTAGGAGCAAATTTGAAACAAACTTTTTTCTCGTAATCGTTGTCCAACACCAACAATAATTTAACACAACAGGATCTCTCTTTTCAGATCACTGTCCCAATCTTAGGGTCAATTTCGTTACATCCTAATTGTCAAAACGAGCACTCTCAGACCAATTTCTCTTGTGGTCTAATTTTCAAAAATTGAGTACTCTACCACAATCTTCACGTCCAAGACCGCAGCCTAAGACTCTTATTTTTCTCCAATTTTTGACAAACACCCCAAGATTAAACTCTTGAACTAGAGCTCTGATACCAATTTGATAGACTCACAAAATTACGCAACAGAATACAAACCTGATACCACTTGTAGGAGACAAAAATATTTTTTTCTAGCCAAGAAATCGTAACAATAATTTAAGTGAACTTTAGGGACAAATAAACCATGCGGAAGCTTAGTTAACTTAGAAGACCGATTGACTGAATAGTACAAAGTCAAGAAAATAAACCAAGAAGAATTTAATAACAATTATTGAACTATGATAACCAAGAAGGCAACCAAAACCACTGATGTTATGATCAATTGATTTGGTAATATCAAAAGCACATCAAAGAAAGGAAGAACAGACGGAATTGGATAGAACTTTGGGAGGAGAAAATTTTAATAATAAACTTTGAATAACAATTTTCCTCAATTGAAATAACTAGGCACAATGCCTTTAAATAGGTACAAGCTAATCTAAATCCTTAAGGGATTTAACCAACACAATTTCCTAACACTAGATAAATTAGGGAATAAATCCCTTACAAACTCAACTACTAAAAATAATATAATTAAAACTTCCAAATCCTAATTAAGCTTGGTTTATATGCCAACATTGCCTCCCTTAAACCAAACCTTCATGAAAACCAATCCAACGCCATCACGAGCCACAGTCTCAATTGAAATTTCAGTCGCTGTGTAGGAAATATGTTATTGTTAGATTTTGGTAATTTAGTTTCCTAATACAATTATGTTTAGAGTTGTTATTTCTTATCCAAATTAGGTTTCTTTGTAGTTAAATTTGTTACCCTATAAATGTAGGGTTTGCTTAGTTTATTCAGTTGAGAAGAGTTGAGTTGAGAGAGTCTAGAATAGAATACAAGATTCTAACCTAATGGTAAGGCTATTATGCCGTGGGTTTATGCGGGTATCAATATGAGAGTCTGATGTGTGTTATTTTGTAACTCCTCCTCTTCTCCCACATATTTTTATGTGTTAAATAAATTTATCTTCCGCTGCATGTTTTTTATGCTAACAAGTGGTATCAGAGCTTGAGGTTCAAAAGTTTGATCATGAGATATTTGTCGAAAATTGAAAAAAAATTTTGTTAGAGTACTCGAACATCGAAAAATTTGGACCACAAGAGAAGTTGGTCTTAGGGTCTCGTTTGATAATTAGGGTGTAACGAAATTGGCCCTAATTGGACAGAGATCTAAAAAGAGGGATCCTGTCGTGATTATTTTTGTTGATGTTGAGCAATGATGGAGGAAAAAAATCCTACCAAGTAGATTGTCATTGATTTACAAAAATTTGAAAATTTTGATACCAGTTATCATGAAATTCATGGAGGTTGATAAATGGAAGAAAAGTGTACGACGAAAATTTATCAGTCCAAATACGAATAGATCGTTTGAAAATTTTGAAGATGAAAATTAAATCAAATTGATGATGCCAAATTGTGGTAGAAAAAATTGCATGGAAATTTTTTATCGTGTTAACCATGCATGGTGTGGATCTACCCTCATGGAGAGTTTGGTTTAAGGGATGCATTGATGGCATAATTAAACCAAATTCTTTATCAATTAGGAAATATGTTATTGTTAGGTTTTGGTAATTTAGTTTCCTAATACAATTATGTTTAGAGTTGTTATTTCCTATCCTAATTAGGTTTCTTTGTAGTTAAATTTGTTACCCTATAAATGTAGGGTTTGCTTAGTTTATTCAGTTGAGAAGAGTTGAGTTGAGAGAGTCTAGAATAGAGAGATTCTAGCCTAATGGTAAGGCTATTATGCCATGGGTTTATGCGGTTCTCAATATGAGTCTGATGTGTGTTATTTTGTAATTTCCTCCTCTTCTCCCACATATTTTTATATGTGTTAAATAAATTTATCTTCCGCTGCGTATTTTTTCCTGTGCCAACAACAGTCAATACAAGATGTGGAAAGTTATTAGTCAATTTTCACTAGATTAAATGTAACACAGTGCTTGTTATCTGATTTGTTTTTTTCTGCATTATGTTTTAGGTTTGGACAAAAACCACTAAACGCGTGAAATAATGCATTTTAATTGTTTACCGTAATTTAATATCTTTATCCATATTAACATCAGATTCTAAAAGTTTTGATAAATCATTATGGCTAAGTTAATTTACGAATAGCAATTATTTTACTTCTTTAAACAGATAATAATGTTGTTCTAAGACAATTTCTAATATGAAAAATACCCTTTTAAAACTTCTAGAATTTGATGTCCATACTCCACTCTGAATACTCAAATTACCCGTCCAACATGACATTTACTGCAACAATTAAAGCACTAATTTTATTTTGCACCCCTTAACTTATGTTCAATTCTCATGTTACATTCTCGAATTTTAGTTTCGAATATTTTGCATTGCTAATTCTCAAATCCGCCATTTTTGCAATCCAATGTTTAAACCGTCACCAAACTTAATGGAATTTTTGCTCTTGCACACAAAATATTATGGCAGCATTGTTGTACATCAAACTGAATTTATTGTACACACGAAAAGATTCAGTTAGTTTGTTGACAGTATCTAACAACTGTACTAAGTAGGACTATTTGAAGTACTGAGAGTGCAAAATGTCTAGAATTATCTAGAATTGAAATTGAGTATACGTTGAGAGGTGCAAAATAAAATTTATTCATAATTAGATAGTGCATATATACTACACTATTCGAAGTAAACAATATGACTAGACAAAAATAGACATCAATAGTCCCGCATAAGATAAAACTAGATTCGCAAAAAGTCTTAAACACAAGGACATAAATAACTGACATGTGTGTGATACTGAATGACTAAATGCTTTTTAATTTATAACATAGAATATGTTTTTCATAATCCATAATTAAATTGCATGGTGTTCGAACTTTTCCACAGATACCAAGCGACATGGTGGTGAACTATATTACTGTCGTATCCTTGCTGCGACTGTGGTCCATGCAAGTCAATCTCACGATCACCACATTTATCACGATGGTTCCTCTCGGAGAAACCCTCTAACATATGCGGATATTCGAAGTATGATGTATTTCTTATTTCATTAAGAATCCTTGGGTAAATGATCGTGGAAAGCTTGTAAGAGTGAAAAGATTTAAAGTATTGAGCAATGTGGATAGCTTCCACAGATACATTGCTATTCGTTACTTATCACTCTTGAAGGTCAGTGATCCTAACCTATAATTAGGTAGATTTGGTTTATTGTCCCACTTGTAAACCCTATGGTATAAATTAAATGTTATGAAATCTATGACATCAGTTGATATAAGTAAAATTTTATAAGATTTAATCTTGATCGCAAGGTCTACAGGTAGAATCCAAGACCGGATTTATGGTAGTATTTTCCATAATTAATATACGAGGACTAATTTCATTTTGCACCTTTCAACTTATATTTAATTTTCACTTTACATTCAAAATTTAATTTTGGACACTTTGGATTCCGAACTCTTAAATTCGTCCTACTTTAACTTTTTTTAACGTCGTCTAAAAAATTAATAGAATTTTTTTATTTGTATGACAAATTTAGTAGGATGTATAATAATATTTTTGTGTGCAAAACAAATCTTCCGTAAATTTTTTTGATGGGGTTAAAAAATAGGCTAAAGTGGAAAACATTTGAGAGTTGTGAGTGCAAAGTTTCCAAAACTAAAATTTGGAGTGCAAAGTGAGAATTGAGTATAAGTTGAGGGGTACAAAATATAATTAGTCCTAATAATCACGCTACATTTATATAGTCTTTTCTCCATTTGTTTCTTACTAGTAGTTTAGTTCCCCATATTCTTATTTTTAATATGCATATATATATGTGTGTATATTAGGTTCTTTAATTAAGTTTTCTTTTTTAGGTAAAAAAATAATAATAAGAAAATTAATTTCTCTAACTTGTAAGACATCTCAATCTAAATCGTCATGTGTCAAATTAATTGTCAATAGGATTGTGCATAGAACCATGTAGTATTATACGTACAGGAAAGCTAAACACAAACATATAGGCCTACAATTTTAATTGCAATTTCTTGGATTAAAATGCAATATTTTGTCCAAAAGACTCCTATTTTGTCGGTCTTGAGGCATATTGTGAATGGTGGATTTGGATTATCTCCATTTATTTTTTATTTACCTATATCTAAATAATTAAAACTTAAAAGTATAATCATAACATATCATTAATTTTATCTTATCGCGTACATTATCATATTTAAAAATCAATTAATTTGAAAAAATTTTCACCATTGAATTTTATATCATATTTAATGGTGCAGAATTTTCAAATTTTGATGATGTATAAAGTAATTTAATCAAAGAGTAAAATATCATTATTTTTTTTAAAATATTTTTTGCAAGATATTTATACGAAACATGGTTTCAATTATGAACGATTTAATTTTAAAATATTGTTTAAAATTTAATTTTTAATGATAAATAAAAACTAATATTTTAAAATTAAATTTTTAAGGATAAATAAAAACTCCTCAATTTACCTTAAAATAGAGAAGATTCTTGTTTGAATGGTGCAGTTGTGTGCGGTTAGTGTATTTTTAGTGAAAGACTGAAAGTAGTCCGCGATCACACTCCATTATTGTACTTAGAGCACATTATATCATTTGTTTGTCTACATCAACTTCAAAATGAAAACATTAATATTGTATTATTGTACAATAAATCATATAACAAATACATCAACCGTACACGTCTAAACAAATTTCTGCACTAGCCAAAATCTTGTTGTCATTTATCAGAAGAAAAAACGAAAGCCAAGAGGGGTTGGCTTAGATGGCAATCAGATTATTAAAAGATTCAAATTTCGACTCTCGTTACCCTCAATCTTCTATTTGGTAGGCGATATATGAGAACCACACTAAACTATTAAAATATGGGCCAGTAACATACCCTGATCCTAGAAAAAGAGGATAACCTATCATCCTTCTAAACTTTATTTTAACCAAAAAAAAAAATAACACTCCTTGTCTGTCTTATCCATAGGAGGATAACTACATTTCTTGGGGGAATCCGTTCAAAACATAAAGTCAATTCACTCTCAAATATTGCTGAAGTAAATATAGGAGCTAAATGATATCACGACTTAAAAATAATTAACATCATTTTTCTAGAAAATATTATAATTGTTTAAATAAAAGCTGGAAACATTTTTCTAGAGAATGTTGTATAGCCATCATTATTTGACTTAGTTGCTTGCGCTTTCCCCTACCCGTTGTGTTACAGATATTCAAGGTAGTAAACACATTGTCTAGCCACCATTTTGAAGCCAAATATGTGAGGTCCAAACGGAAGATTAATTCGGTTATAAACGTCTAGCAGAACTCTACTCCCGATAAATGTTCTCTAAAATAATGTAAGTACATGAGTTTCGTTCTACCCTTTTTTTTTTTAATTAACTTTTGATAAACAAGTGGACTAATTTCATTTTGTACACTTAACTTATATCTAATTTATAGTTTTCCACTTTACACCTCAAATTTTAGTTTTTGACAGTTTCTATCCCTTCTCTCAAATTCTATGTACAACAAATATAGCAAGATATATAACATCTACCACAATATTTTGGGTACAAATGTGAAAATTATAGTATTAATTTTGGTGACAATATCAAAAATTGAACTGAAGCAAAACGAATTTAAAAATTAGGGGTACAAAGTATTCAAAATTGAAATTAGAAATGTAAAGTAGGAATTGGAAATAAATTTACGGGTACAAAATGAAATTAGACCTAAATAAGTTATGCTAATCGTAAACTTACTTTTCACAGGTGTGATGATACCAATACTCAGAAGTTAGAAATGGTAGTAGGAGAAAGTGATGCTGAGATGTTCAACTTCGATCCATTAAGCATCCAGTGGAAGGATTACCTTATGAATATTCATGTCCCGGGGGCTGTAAAATATCTATTTTAGATTTTCTTTGCTTGATGCATTTTATATAATTAATGATACAATAAAGATTAAGGAAAATTCTACAATTCTTTTAGAAAATTATTCTCTTGTGCTTTAAAAGGTTATACAGTATAAATTTTTAAAATCAAAAAAATTATTCTTTCAATAGAACTGTAGAATTCACCGCAAGTTAAACTATGCTAGTGAAATGTATCACTGTTTGTGGTTTTGTCAATCGTTATAGTTAGAGGGGAAGAAAGATTTGGCTGTACTTGCGGCCCTATGTTTGGCACCTATACTATTTTACTGTGTTTTACCATTGTTACATGAGATACAAAAGGTTTCACACAAGCTCCCATAATAAAATTTTATTTCTAAATTAAGAATAGATTTTTAGCTCCCATAATAAAATTTTATTTCTAAATTAAGAATAGATTTTTTTTAAAAAATCTTTTAACTCAATCTTTTTTTTTGTTGTCGTTTCTCACATTTAGTTTTATAGTTAATAATGAATCACAAGTATTATGTTACAACAAAATAAAGTTATAAAGAAAAAATATAGAGAAAGTAAAAGATTAGAAAAGAAGTAAAAGTGAAAAAAAAGAGAGGGTAAAAGAAAAATAAAAATAAAAATAAAAATAGTAAGAGTAATTTTGTTCCAAAATATAAAAGAGAAGGTTATAATTACATATTAAGTAAGTTGAGGAAAATAAACTGCAACTCGGATAAAAGATTTTAGGGGAATTTTTGCATTTAACTAAAAATATTTTAAGGATTTCTGCTGGTAGTGTAACAAAACGTAATACGTTCTGTCCATTAAGCAATACAACAAAATCTTTTTTTTTTAAAATTTTTATTGGCCTAAAAAAACCCTTTTTTTTTTTTTATAATTCATATACCATAGTAGTATTTCACGTACCTTGAGAATTTAAACAAAAATAGGTATAATATCATTTCACATGTCTATGAGATCAGGACACTTATGAAATGCACATAACTTGGCCTAGAGCGCCCCGAAACTTATTAGAATTAGGTGTACAAAATAAAAATTAATTACAAATTATAGGTGCAAAGTACAATTTAGTCTTAACTGTCTCTACTAATGAGCAACGCCATTAAATATGTGCGTGATGCGTACATACTCAGCCTCCATCAAATTGTATTAATGGTGTTAAATTGGAATAAAGTGGGATAATTCTAAAGATTAAGGGTATCCAAAATTAAAAATTAAAATACAGAGTGAGAATCGTATATAATTTAAGAGTACAAAATAAAATAAATCCTAAATTAAAAGAAAGAAAAGTGCATTACCATTTATTATCAGATTTAGAAGGAAGTATTCCATTCCATGATATGCAACATCTTTTTTAAACTTGAATGCGTTGTCAACAGAAGAAAAAAAGGGGAAAAAAAAAATCATTTTCTCCTTGCATAGAATGAAGTCCGGTAGAAAAATCTTTACTTAGGGCAATGGTGCATGGCAGGCCCAACACATATTTTCTCCATGTCGATGGGAGAGATGGTTTTGGAGAAATTCAATGAAAAACTCGGGGTGGGCATCCTACGTCCAACAATTTATCTCTTGTACAGTTTCAAAGAACCCTTTCCTGGTTGGACTGAAGGAGTGAGGTAGGGGTGTCAATGGATCGAATTGTCAGGTTATCTGGTCATATTATGTGTGCTTTATTTCTTATAATATTGTGTTCGTATCTCACCTGTTTATTATTGACAGAGAGTATCAGTTTATTTGATAAATTACATAACTTGCGATACATTTGAATTAAAATATTAAATTTAGTTATTTAATAGGTTAAAAATTATTAATACTAATCTTATCATCGTAGTGGTTTAAAACACATATAAAAATTATTAATTTTTTTTAGATAATATTTAAAATAATGATTATGTTTGATTTAATAATCTAACATTAAATCTATTCTTCACAATTTTAAAGTATATTATATTAAATTATAATAAAGGAAAAACTTCTGCTAATCTAGTCATACAGTAATTTAACGGGTTATCGTGTCAACTCAAGGGTTGACCTAAGCCAACCCGTTTAATTTCGTGTCATAAACAGATTGACCCAATAATGACACTTGATAAATTTCGGGTCGTGTCAAAACATGATAATTTTGTGTCGTATTCGTATTGTGTTATCAGGTCGTGTCAGAAATAGTTAGCCCTAACATGAGGTCAGTTAACCTTTGCAATCTGCACAATTTTTTTTATTTTTAAGTTGATGGTTAAAGAAATTTTCGTTCAAAAATTGTGTACGTCCAAAGACCAATATTACAACTTATTTTCCTCAACCCCCTTTGACATTCTAATATTTTAAGAAAATTTCACAGTTCCTTTTGGGGAATCATTCCCTTGTATTTTAAGGGTTTGTACAGTATAACACTATATGTTTAAAAACTTGTACTATACAAGTTTTTAAAGTCAAGTGAATGATTCCCTCAATGAGACTGTAGAATTTTCCAATATTTTGCTCGAGTATGCTTTACATTTTATAATCTTATTAGCGAGAGAACATGTTCTATACACGAAGTATATATATATATACACACACACATATATAGACACACATATATTTGTACATATGTTTATGTATATATAGACACACATATATTTATACATATATATATATATGTATATGTGTGTGTATATATATACACACACATACATATATGCATATATTTCTCTGTGTGTGTATACATGCATATATACATATATGTGTATATATATGTATATGTATATTTGTGTGTGTGTATATATATATATATATGTGTGTGTGTGTGTATATACACACACACATACATATATGCATATATTTCTCTGTGTGTGTATACATGCATATATACATATATGTGTATATATATGTATATGTATATTTGTGTGTGTATATATATATATATATATGTATATGTATGTATATATATATATATATGTATGTATGTATATATATGTATGTATGTATTTATATGTATGTATGTATTTATATATATGTATACATATATATATATATGTGTACACATAAATCTATATATATGTATGTGTGTGTGTATATATATATATATAATATACAGACACATATATATATATATATTCATATATATGTATGTATGTATATATATATATATATATAGAAAAAGTAAAGGAAAACAAAAGGTCAAACTACTTAGTTTGGTGTCATCTTTTGGTGAACAATTTTACCCCTCCATTAAGTTGCATGTGTTTGAGTACACACAGTAGTTAAATGATGAAATAAATGGAAGGGGCAAAATGTGAATTTTTTTAATAGTTTATTGATACCTTTCGGGCAACAAAAATATTTCAATGATCAAATAAGATAATATAAGTTAAAATTTTAGTCACTTTTTTGAGATTTTGCTCTATAATAATTTAGATACTTTTCCGCAAAGAGCTATACAAACATTTTCCACTAACTTACAGTGAAATTTCACAATGAACTTCTCTATATATATGCGCGCACACACATGTTCTGTGAATTATTGATTACATTTTTTTTTTGGAAACAATGAACAAGTAATAATAAAGAAAACCTTAATTATCCTAATCAACTCCTACATACTCGCTAGTATACGAGGTGAGTTTGTAATATATTGGATTAGTACGGATCGTTCCCACGAGAATTATTGGAACAATCACTAGTTTCACAAACCTATTTACTAGTTAGACGAAATAATCAGGAGTTTGTGAGTAAACTTAAACTAAATTTAATTACGAGAAATTAAAATAAAGACAAGAATATAAAATACTAATCCTATGGAAAGTAGTTAAATATAATTGACTAAAAATCTTAAATCAATCTACTCTACTTGCAAGAATGTAATCAACAACAAGAATTTAAATTAATCTAATCTTACAACAGTGATTAAAAACGATGAAATAAAATCCTAACTATTCAACTACGGAAGCAATTAAGAATTCAAATTATATAACACAACAACGATAATTAAAGAACACGATACAATGAAAATAAAATTTGAATTGTATAAAAATAAATCAAACTCAATAACAACAGTGAAAACGAATGTTGATGATCGTTAAATCTTGAATTCTTGACAAGAGAATAAAGTTCTAATTCGAACACTTGAGGAAAATCTACCCTACGTCTAAATTATTAACCTAACTATGAAAACTAAAAACTAACGATGGTTAATGATGGATTTTTGTTCTCTCTCCTTCTCTTGGTGTATTTATAAGTAAAATTAGGGTTTTGGAGCTCTGGGATGATAAATACATGAATTCTCACGTAAACGGTCTCACGAAAGGACGTTTATTGCAAAATAAGCAAACCCGTGAAACCTGCTCGATGATGCGTGCCTGGGCGCTGCAAATTGGTCATGCCTAGGCCCTACTTTTAGAACCAATAATTGGAGCTACTGGAGTTGGCGCCTAGGCTTTGCATTTTGGTTGAACATAGGCGCCTGGCAGCATCTACTCCAAATTTCACCTCGATTTTGACCATGATGAAGACTGAATTTGGGAAAACTCAGAACATGAAAGTTGTAGTACTACGTCTTCAATTTTCAAAATATCTTGAATCACCTCAATTAGAGTTCAAACAAGAAAGTTATGCTCAATCTACCAAACTGTATCCACAAAACACTCCTTGCCGATGCACATAACTTCTAATTTTGTGATTTTCCTCCGACTTTGTGATCGCTTTTAACTCTTTCTCCACTCAAACCCTACAAAACTCAAAATAAACCATTTTATCTTATAATTACTCAATTTTTACTTATAAATCACTAAAAATGAGGTAACGATACATAAAATATATGATATTTACGAGTTTATCAACTATCCCAAACTTAGTTTTTTATCGTTCTCGAGCAAAACATAGAAGTAAATCACAATATACTCAACACATCTCATCAATTATCCACGTGAATAACCAAGAACCAAACCATCATAAGAAAAATAGTCAAATGATAATAAACTCCCATACATGAATTCCAGTGTAGGTGTGTGCATAGCCCTATAAAAATAACTTTTAAGACACTCAAATTAAATCATGCATACTCTTTGAATTTTTCTAAACACTTCATACCTTACTCTTCTTACATTTCTCCACTAATGTAGACAACTAACTCGACTTAAAACATTAGGTAGGACTTTTAGCTTGTAACATATGGTTAGGGTCTTGGCTAACAAAAAAAGGGAAATGGATAAACAAATAAGAGAAAGAGCTTTAAATTAATGTGCACCTCGTTAACATAAAATTTCTTCTTGAATACTATAATACTCATCATTCAAAAAAGTAACCCCACAATTAATTGACCAAATACCCAAAAAAAATTTGTGCCACAAGCAAAATAAATTCTACTTTCTCAATTTCAATCCTACTCGCCAACACTTTATAAATATCTTCTTTTTTCTTCCTTTGAATCAGAATGCTACTCCATTTTCCATCTTTTTTTTTTCAATTCCTAAAAATGGGTACCAGTGGTAGGCACTACCCATAAAAAACCATCTACGTAGGTACCAATGATAGGCACTACTTGCTAACACTCCAATGCAAGTGCCAGTGATGGGCACCACCTGCAATGGTTAGCACAAAAAAATATTTTTAACACTCCTACACCTTATAATTGTACACCATTCATTCAAACACTCTATACAATATACAACTATCTTTCATCCTTATGTTCCCTTAACAATTAGTGTGGCATTAAAACTCTTAAGGAACATTTAGGATAACTCACAAAGGTAAATAAAAAATGAGTTAGAAAAAAAAAAAAAGAATGGTACTTCTATCCATTCAAAACAAATTAAAGCACAAATAGGGATCTAGGAATAAATTTTATAATCATGGTTGGCTTGAAAGGCTCAAATGTCCAGAAAAATACCTATCCTGATCTTTAAATCAAATCAAATTATCTATAATTGTACTTCAAAAATGTAATAAAGTAAGAGTTTGGAGTGCAATATAAGTGAATCTATACAATTATCTCTTAGTGCCGAAACTACAACATTATAGGGCTATTAGTGGTCAAAAAAATTAGAAAATCATGCTAGAAAAATATTAATAACGACTACCCTATTCATGAAAATTTAGTTCAAAAACTATCGAGTAAAAAATTAAAGAAACATGCTAAGAAATTTGTGAACAAAATTTTCAACAATTTGCGAAAACCTCTCCAATCAAAAGTTAAGGTACAAATACGAAAGCAAAAATTAAGAAAATGAACAAACAAAACACCAAACAAACAGAAATTAAGAAAACTCTCCACCCCACACTTAGAGAACAGCATTGTCTCCAATGCAAAAATAAAGAAGAGAAAGGCAAAAAGGGATGTTTCTCTGTCAATAAAGAACGTTTGGTGCCATTTATGTTAAACTAAATACCCTTGAGTCGAAGTCAAAAACATCAACCACTAAAAAAATAAAACATAAAAATCCTTAACACATTAAGAAAAACAATAAAACCAAGAAATTAAACAAAAATATGAGAAATAAATTTAAGAAAAAACAAGGGTTGCCTCCTATATAGCGCCCTTGTTTATAGTTTTAGGTTTGACTATTGCACTCCCGCTCATGTGAAACATGTTAGGGTGGTTGGCCACTCATTTCCTTTAGGCCTACACAAAAAAAGTTTAATCCCACTCTTCTTAATTGTCATTTCTTGATTCCCTGACTTTTCCTTCAAAAAATTCACGCTCCCTTGTATTCACCAAAGCCAACGTCCTCAGTAGCACATCTAGTTGTTTTTAGAATAATTTTCTCTTCTTTTTGTGCTCTTTAAACTTTTGGGCGTAACAAACTTTCTAATGTTTTGTACAAGTTTTGTACAACTTTCTTTATCCTTTCTCACCCTACACATATCGTCGGGTGATTTTGATTCTTCATTTGACCTATCAATAAAAGGATCAAGTGAACGATTAGCACATCTTTCTTCAAAAATAAAAAAAATTATCATCATAATAAAAACATCAAGTTCAAGCGATTCATTTTTACTTTGTAAAATCAACTTCTCTTTATTAACATCTATCAATGCATGTGCGGTTGATAAAAATGGCCTCTCAAGAATCAATGGTATTTCAATGTCCTTTCCAATATCCAATACCAAGAAATCAACAGGAAATACCAACTTCTCTACTTGCACAAGCACGTCCTCTAACAAGTTATATGGTTTCCTTGGATCAGTCAAATCCGTGAGTTAGAGTGTAACTTTAGTCGGTTTGGTGTTGGTGATTCCTAACTTATCAGAAATGGATTTCGGCATAATGTTGATACTATCCCCTAAATCTGACGTAGCGTTGTTCTTTTGATATTTACCAGTATTGAGAAGTAACCGGGATCTTTGAGCTTAAGGGGTAATCTCCACTGAAAAATTGCACTGCACTTGGCATCGAGATAAATTTTCTCACTATCATCACATTTCCACTTCCTTGCTAATAAATCTTGCATAAAACACGCATTTGGGCATTTTGGTGAGCACATCAACCAAAGGAATGTTGGCATTAATATTGTTGAACATGTTGATGAATTGTTGAAATTGCTTGCCTTTTTCCTCCTTTTCGGAATTATTGAGCCTTTGAAGGAATAGAATCTTTACCGAAAAATGCAAATTCAAAGGCTCCACTATGTGCTTCATCACATCCAATGTCATTTTTCTCCTCAATCATCTTGGAGTTTTTCTTCTCTTTTTCCATTTACCATCCTTTTATTTTTTCATTCATCACAACCAACTCTTTTCCACTTCTTAGGGAGATAGCATTGCATTGCTCTTTCGAATTTGGGATTGTATCACTCGGCAATGCTCAACCAATCTCTCATTATTTTGTCAGGCTACTTGTCCCGATTGTAGCTCAAGGTTGCTCATGGTAGCCCACAAATTTTCATACTCCCTTTGCAATCTCTCAAAATCCTTTCTCAGATTATCATAATTGGATGTATCATGACTCACATATGCGGGATAATTTAGATTTTGAGATAGTGGTCTTGGTAGTGGAAGCTAGTATGAGTTGTTTTGATAAGGTGGAAAGTTCTGGGAATTTCTTTGATGTGGTGGTTGATATGGTTTAGATGACGATGATTGATTGGACAAATTTTGTTGAGGTGCATTTGACCAAAATGACGGATTTTGGACATTTGTTTGATTTGTCCAGGAAAAATTGGGACGGTTCCGCCAAGACGAGTTATATGTGTTTCCATCCCAGTTGATGGGTTGATTTCTTGTAGTGGGATTTTGATTGGAAATGAATTGAATATGCTCACCTTGTATCACTGAAGCACCACACAAGCCATTTTGGTGATTTCTTCCACAGAAGTCACAACTCAAGATCCCTTGGGATGTTGAACCAATGGAGTTCACTGAACTTCTTCCCATATTCTCTACAGCCTTGGTCAAGTTTGTAATGGCACTTATCATCATGTTTTGCTGAGATAAGAAAGTATCATAATCAGGCATAACTCCTTATTGGATGTTGGATTGATTCCCTTGTTGTTGTTGTCCAACTATGGGAGTTATTACACCATGATAGTAATGAGTGGATACCATTCTCTCCAACAACTCTTGCATTTCCTCTACGGTCTTATAGGGGAAAGAACCCCCCGCACTTGCATCAACTATCAATCTAGTCTCCAGAAATAGTCCATTATAGTAGGTTTGGACTTGCAGCCATAGAGGTATAGCATGGTACGATCACTTCCTCAACAGTTCTTTGATCATCTATACTTGAAGCAGTCCCAAGCTTTATCTAAGCTCTCTCTTGTGATTTGTCTGAATGATGTGATCTCATTTCGGAGTTTACCGGTCCTAGCCGGTGGAAAGTATTTGGTTTGGAACTCTTGAGCGAGTTGGTCCCATGTTGTGAAAGCACTTTGTCTATATGACTGCAACCATGACCTTACTCTATCACATAAAGAAAAAGAAAATGCTCTCATCTGGATACAGTCGAGGTGGACTCCATTGTACCGGAATATATCAATAACCTCTTCAAACCTGATTAAGTGCTCATAGGGATCTTCATTGGATCCTCTTGCAAACATAGATGTGTTTAGAGCATTTGTATCAATTTAGGCTTGATTTCAAAGTTGTTTGCTTGCACAGGCAGCCGAGCGATGTTAGAACTCGCCCCCTTGAAAATAGGCATGACATAATTTCTAAGATGTCAGGATTTCGCATTAGCATTAACCAGGTTGCCATTGTTACCGGCAATCTCTTCTTTTTCATTTACAGGGCAATTTGCGGTGAAAGATTCTTCATTAATTGTCACCTTGGCTTGATTCTTGTCGTTTGCGGTTTCTACTTATAGTCCGTTCAATCTCCAAGTCAATCGATGAAGTGGTTGATTGGTCGAACAGGTATCTACCATAAACAACAAGAAAAGAAAACCAAAAATCAACTATCGAAGACAAAATCCAAAAAGAATTGAGAAAAAAAGAAATAATTGGAAATAAATAACAAAAAAAATAAAAAGTCTAATATAGTAAGACTCACTACACCTAATATTGTTACCAAACAAAAATATTCCCTGGCAACTGCGCCAAAAACTTGTTCGGTGAATTGTTGATTAGCTTGTTTTGAAAACAATGAACAAGAAATAATAAAGAAAACCTTAATTATCCTAATCAACTCCTACACACTCGCAAGTATACGAGGTGAGTTTGTATATAAGATGAGTACGGATCGTTCCCACGAGGACTATTGGAACAATTATTAGGTTTACAAGCCTATTAACTAGTTAAATGAAATAATCAGTTTGAGTTCTTCATTAAACTTAAACTAAATTTTAATCACGAGAAATTTAAATAAAGACAAGAATGTGAAATATTAACCCTACGAAAAATAGTTAAATATAATTAACTAAAAACCCTAAATCAATCTACTCTACTAGCAAGAATGTAATCAAGAATAAGAATTTAAATTAACCAAATCCTACAAAAGTGATTAAAAACGATGAAATAAAACCCTAATTACTCAACTGCAGAAGCAATTAAAAATTTAACTGCAATAAGACAAAAACGATAATTAAAGAATAAGACTGCAATGAAAATAAAAATTGAATTGTATAAAAATAAATCAAACTCAGTAATTGTAGTGAGAAGAATGTTGATGATTGCTGAATCTTGAATTCTTGACAAGAGACAAAGTTCTAACTCGAACACCTGAGAAAATCTACCATACGTCTAAATTATTGATCTAACTATGAAAAATTAAAAACTAACGATGGTTGATGATGGACTCTTGTTTTCTCCCCTTCTCTTGTACACATAGTGTATTTATAGGTAAAATTAGGGTTTTGGGCTCTGGGATGATAATTACAAGAATTCCCACGTAAACGAGCGCACAGGAGGACGTTTCTTGCAAAATAAGCAAGCTTATGAAACCTTTCAATGACACACGCTTGGGCACTGGAAATTGGTCATGCCTGGGCACTGCTTCTAGTAACAAAGATTGGAGCTACTAGAGTTGGCGCCTAGGCGTTGCATTTTGGTTGCCCATGGGCGTGCCTGACAGCACTTGCTCCAATTTCTTCCTTAATTCTGACTATTATGCAGGCCGAATTTCGTAAAACTCATAACATGAAAATTGTAGCACAATGTCTTAGTTTTCCAAAACATGTTGAATCACCCTAATTGGAGCTCAGACAAGAAGGTTATATTCAATCTACCAAATTATATCCAAATCACTCCTTGCCGGTGCACATGAACTCTAATTTTGCAATTTTCCTCCAATTTTGTTATCACTTTTAACTCTTTCTCCACTCAAATCCTAGAAGATGGGTCAAAACTCAAAATGAACCATTTTATCTTATAATTGCCCAATTCTTGCTTATACATCACTAAAAACGAGGTAAACGATACATAAAATATATGACATTTTCGAGCTTATCAACACACACACACACATATATGTTTGAGAAGCCTATGAATTGTTAATAAAACTTTTGTTGCCATCAAGAACTTTTCAAAGTATTGTGGACAATCTTATATGTTCCTCTTGTCTTTGACTAACTTCATATATCCAACTAAATTGCATGACAGAACTCCGGATAGCCTTATTGTTGCTTATGGTAAAGGAAAATTGAAATGTTTTCTCGGGGATTCGCAATCAATACAAGATTTGATAAGTCAGTCAATTTTCACAAGATTGAATGTAACATAGTGCTTGTTTTAGTTTTGGACAAAAACAAGTTATTGCATATATATATATATATATGACAACTATATAAGAAGAAAGTTGGGTTACTATAGCAACTCCTTACTGCGTCACGTGGACCTTTTGTGCTTGAATCGGATCTGAGCTAGAAGGGAATTGTGCCTTCTTCAAAGTTGCTATCTACATGCAGAAACTTGTGATTTGCTGCTTTGGTCTAAAATTACAATAAGACCCTTTTCACAAAAGTAACACAGAATCCATTTAGTGGTTTTTTCATAAAATTATGGATAAACTATAGCTGGAAAAAGTAAATATATTTTGGCCTAAAAATTCAACCTTTGGTTAATATAAATTATCCCTATAAAGCTATATGTTAGATTAGGTATGCTGTCAAAATTGGAACCCTTGGATTTAGTGGTTAATTTAATTACACATCACATCAACCATTGGATCATTTTTATGGCTAATTAATCCATGTTTACAGAACTAAAAAACAAAAAAAAAAATCTCCACCAACGGGTCTTTACTCCTCTCTCTTATACTTTCTTTTTCTTCAACATACGTCTCCAGAATTTGCTTATCTTTTTCTCTTGTCCTATTCTCTTCATCATTGTACTGCCTCCATCCTCCTCTCTCTACATAGCTTTTATTCCTTAGCCTTATTTGATTTCCCCAAGATTTATGATTTTTATGTCAGAGATCTCCATAACTACAGTAGGGGAATGTAGTCAAATCTACTTTTTACAACTCCCTTCTACCAATACCCTTCCCAAATCATACAATTTGGTCATCTGATTTTCCACCCTAATAAAACCCTTTCAGTTATCAGATCAAAGAAAAAAAACTCCAGTTGCTGCTTTGCAGTCCTTCCTTCTCGGTAAGACTTTCTACTTTTTTTATTTTAAAAATAAATTACAGTAAAATTACAATTTTAACTTCTTAACTTGGTACATAAAACATCAATTAATGAATCATTCGTGTATATTTCTTCACCGCTATAAACTGATACTTCCTGCAAATGTTCTTATTTCTCTTACATTTTTTATTTTTGGTTTTGTTTTGAATAGATCTGTAATTTTTAAGCTACTATAGCCATTGCATCTTAGGTTTTCTAGCATAGGTATGTTATCAGCTTCTTTGATTTCTCGTGACTCCATCTTATTAATTGCATACATATTTGTACTAAATGTATGTCGCTTAAAAGCCCTTAATTTTTACTTCATAAACGTTGTTGTTGTTTTTGCCAATTTTTTTTTTCTTTTTACATTCTATACTCAAGTACTGCATTTACTATTTGTATGATTTGTGAGTATTGTATTTCTTTATTTTTTTTTTAAATATTTGTTTAACCATCTTCAAAATGAGAAAAAATAATTAATTGATGTTAAACAAACTTTTAGTGCTATAGTTAGTAGAAAGATGGGTTATTTAGCTCCTTTAACTGCTCAAGGGCCCACTAAAATGCATGAAGTAGAAAATATCATGAACATTACTAATTTGCTGATTAAATCTATGAACTATGAAACCATTATTTCTATTCATGAATCATGTTATTTTGTGGAAACGAATAACTGTTAATATGTTTTTTACAAGCTGCATTTGTTACGTTAGCTTTAGTTTTTTTAATGTTCTGCCTCATTTTAACTTTATATATGTGTTGGTTTTCCACAGTTTTTGTTGGTTTTAAACTGCTACAGCTGGTGCTTTTTTTGCTCTTAAAGGTATGTTAGCAACTTTTATACTTTACTCAAAAATATCTAGATGTTGTTTTTGTTATGTTTTTTGTTAATTTTATGCATGTTAATGGTCTTACAACTTATCAAATGCATGTTTGTTAATGTTTAGTTATTGTCTTTAGCTCGCATTATATATCTTTTATACATATCATTCCTCTTCCTGTAAAGTACTTAACATCCTATTTTTAATTTTATAAGAATTGCAACATTTTCTTTAAAAAGTACCCATCTTCAATATGAGGGGGAAAATCCCACAAAGTTGTAATGTGTCTAAACAGCTAGCTCATGGAAATGACGATTTAACTCCGTTAAGTGCTCAGAAAACTATGCGTACCCATGAAATAGAAAATAGCAAGTTCTGTAGTGATTTGTTAATAAAATCTACCAAAGATCAGAATATTGTTTCTACTCATGAACCATGTCAGATTCTGTAGAAACAACTAATAATATTTAGCGATCTTCTAAAATGTCTATTGTGCCAATTGAGAAGCTCTTCCTCCTATGGCAAAGGACCTCCTAATCCTTTTCATTTCAAAATTTTATTCAAATCAAATCATTCAACAAAACTAGCACTTAAGTCCTATTGCGCGCAATGATTCTTGAATGTGATCATTATTTATTGAGATTATTTTTAACATTCACAAATCTTTTTCTCTCTCCTCAAATCCCCAATGGCACGGGTTGCTTTAACATTGAAACTTTTAGAATTTTTGCGTTAAAAGAATTTATTATTATTATTTTTTTGGTCTTTGGGGACCAATTTTGTATTTCTGACAAACTTTGGGTATCAATTTTGTATAATTTCTTTTAGTATTTATATTTTTAATTATTTTTTTAAACTTAATGGCCATGTGACATGCTTGTGGTCATTTTCTATCAAAAAATTTTATTTTCCATTAATTGTCCTAACATTATTCAAATTCTGAAAAAATAAAGTTAGGGGAATTAAATTTGTTTTGTCCAAACTTTGGGGACTAGTTTAGTAAATATTCCAAACAAGAGGGACCAAAAATGCATTTTTCCCGTATGCTGATGGTCAAGATATGTTATATTCTTATTTCATTACGAATCCTTGGGTAAATGGTCGAGTGGGAAGCCTTTAAAAGAGTGAAAATAGTTAAAATATTTTTCAACATGGATAGCTTCCACAAAGACATTGCTATTCATTACTTAAAACCTTTGATGGTCAGTGGTCCTAACCTCTTATCAGTTATCATGCTTCGTTTATCAAGTAGGCAACAAATTGTATTCGTTTCCCATATGTTTCTTGTAGTTTAGTTCCCCATATTCTTGTTTTTAACATATTAGGTTCTTTATCTTGAAAAGGCATCTAAATCTTAATTGTTATATGTCAAATTGTCAATTGTGCGTAGAACCATGCATTATTTGGTTATGTGTGCGCTTAGTGTATTTGCTAGAGAATGTAGCATACAATCACATAAAAACTGCCTTGTTGTATTTAAGCAAATTAAATCTTTTATTTCTGTACATCAACTTTAAAACGAACATTAATATATTATGTTATTGTGACTAAACTCCCCTCAAGTAATTGGAGAGAAGTTCTCTCTAATATACCCAACAAAAATATAATTTAAAAATATTTTTTAAAAATTGTATCAATTCATAATATAATTTATTACATATATTTGTTATACATAAAATTTGAAAATAAATATATTAATTTTTCTATTTGATTAAATATTTAAATTTTTGTCTTGATTTTGATATATTTTACACCGTCCAATTATTTCGTACAAATTGAGCGATAAAACATTTACAACTAAATTTGATTTAAAATGTACTCATCAAAATAAAATTATTGAGGTAATTGAATAATTTTTATAAATTTTAATTATTTAAATATAATATATCATTGAAAAGAATTAAAGACAAGTGTAATAAAGAAAATCTCAACCCATGTTATTGTAAATTAAATTCTACATCAACCAGATGCACTTCCAAACCAAACTCTGCTCGACAGATCTTGTTTTCCCATTTATCAAATAAAAAACAAAACACTCCTTTTTTTGTCTTATCTATCAGAGAATAACTACATTTTTGTTGGACAACTCCGTTCAAATATGAAATCAATTGATTCAAATATTGCTGAAGTAAATATAATAAACAACCCATACTGTGACCTAATTAATTCATTAACATGAAAAAAAAGGATAAATTATTGTTTGGAGCTTAGTCCATACACTCAGCCTGTGAATACTTACAATGAGACTTACAGACTTTATGTCATATGGGTGCATGTATCTTAATCCATATAGGAATTTGTCCGAAAAAGGGAAAATTTTATATTTGTTTGAAGTAAAAAGCTGGATTCTGGAAACATTTTTCTAGAGAATGTTGTATGGTCATCACTTTGACTTAATTAATTGCCTCATTTTCCCTACTTATTGTATTACAGATATTCATGCTAGTTGTCTTGCCACCATTTTGAAGCCACAGTATATTAAATCCAAACAGAAGGTCAGTTCAGTTATACGTCTCGCAGAAGTCTATTCCCGATACTTGTTCTCAAAAGCAGTGTAAGAAAATGAATTTCGTTCTAGCTGCTTTTTTTTTTTTTTTAAATTACTTCTAATAAACAAGTTATGCTAATTATATTTTTAATTAACTTTTAATAAACAAGTGATGTTAATTATAAATTTACTTTTAACAGATCAGATGACACCAATACTCGGAATTTACAGATGATAGTAGGAGAAAGTGGTGCTGAGATGTTCAACTTCGACCATTAAGAATCCAGTGGAAGGATTACCTAATGCATATTCATGTCCCGGAGGCTGTAAAATATCTATTTTAGATTTATTTTGTTTGATGCATTTTATACAATTATACAATAAACTCAAATTAAGCAATTGAAGTGTATTATCGTTTGTTGGTTTTGTGGATAGTTATAGTTTGAGGGGCAGAAAGATAATTATAGAAAAGGTGAAACTCAAATGTTGTAAGGTGCCCTTTCTAGCCGCCTACATAAATGGGTTAATAACATCTTGCCCTAACTAGGAAGAGAATTACACTTTGCCCCCTAAGTCCCTCATTCACATTCTTTATCCTTTAAAAATTTTAAAATATCAAGAAAATTTAATTAAATGACTGAAATGCCCTTAGTATCATATTTTGATTTTTCATGTATTTAATTGATTTTTGATAGTTATAAAAGAATTAGGAAAAAATAAAATATAATAACACATTGATATCTTTGACTTTAAGGAGTAAAAATGTGATAAAATGTTAAATTATATTATATTCGATATCCCAATTTTCACAAGTTAAGCTAAATATTAAAAGCGTAAAATACTAAGAGATATCAAAAAAAATCACAAAGTTTTATAAAAAATATATTTTCATACAATACCTTTAATGAAAAATTTTCAATAGAAAATAAGTCCACTTGGAATTGCTCTACCACTATAGTTAAACATTCAAATTCAAAAAAAATATATATAAAAATGAAATCCAAAAAGTTAAAAAAAAAAAAAATTGACCAGGAACTATATTGATAAGATTATATTGAAATATTATATAGTTCATTTTTGCTTATTTTTAAATAATTATCACATCACTATCAAAATTTAAATATATAAAAATCAAAATATAGTGTCAAGGGTATTTTAGTCATTTAACTACATTATTTTAATAATTTTAATATTGGTAATAGATGAAAAGTGTAAATAGGGGGTAAAGTACATATTTCTATAGTTTAGGGGGAGCAAAGTGTAATTACTAACCTAATTCAGGGGGAAAAAGTGTTATTAACCCTACATAAATTATTGTTTGTTGGATTTATGATTTAAAATACCACAAATTCAAGATTACTTGTCAAAATTAATTCACGTAGTAAAATTATGTTGAACCAACAACCCTTAATTTTAAATATTTAGTTGAATTTTATTATTTTTTTCGCAAACCTAATAATGCATGAATAATTTTGATGACTTTATAATTTTGTCAATTTATATAGAGTATGCACCGTGAAACCATTTGCCGGATACCTAGTTCAGTAGCCCACATATATGGATGGCATTAAAGGTCCAATATGCTCTGCACCAAACTTTTATTCATCAATTACATCCTACACGCCAAACTTACCAGTTTATTAATATTAGCTCGAGAAATTATACCATAATGTATCAAATGTCGAAAATTCTATTCAATAATTATGTTTTATTTTTTCAAATGTTTCAAATAATGTCAGCTTTTTGAAAAATAAATTTCAAATAATAGATTATTAATTCACTTCCTTGTTATTATTACATACGAGAAAAGAAAAATAAAGAAAAAGTTAATATAGCTGCCTCATATATTTCCAACCTCCAAATATCCTTTGAACTTTAATAATCAAAAAGTATGGTGAGCCTAAATATGTTAAAAGTGATAAGTTAAGTGGACGATTTTATTTAGTCAAATATCAAGCAACAAACTTCTCTGTCCCTTTCATTATGATACTTCTGAACAAGTTCCTTTGGATGTATTAGTTTTTAATTGAGGGCCAAAGAGGGATCTTGGTAATGGCTTGCATGGTTTCACGCTTGCTTTCTTCTGCTTAATTGATGTAATTTCGGGTCGGTGTCGGGTTCATCGCCATGGGATCGAGTTCTTTAGATACTTCTTCTATT
Organism: Cinchona pubescens; assembly: GCA_025175665.1. NCBI lineage: Eukaryota > Viridiplantae > Streptophyta > Magnoliopsida > Gentianales > Rubiaceae > Cinchona > Cinchona pubescens. Next base: position 1,986,792 of record JANKKI010000026.1, on the reverse strand, counting down.
TGTTATCATATGGGATCGAACTAAAAGTTTAAATTTGGAACATGAAAAAAATGTTAATTAATTGGCTTTTGAGTTCCATTTTCGTCGGCGACCAGATAGTTAATTACCTTCCTTTGCCTAAGGAACTACTCCAAAATAGTTAACTCAACATGACTGCAAAAGTTTGCAGTCGCTGGAAGAGGAATGTAATTTATAAAAGTAGAGGGAATTTTTTGCTGACTAATTCCACTGCGCATTCGGTCCTCTCCCTAATACTCAGCACACCGAAAGCTGCTAAGTTCGATTAGACATTTCTGAATTACAACATGAGTTCGAACAGCCATGAGACTTACCGAAATATCAGAATTGTAGTGTATAGTATAGCTTACTTTATGTAATACTTACTTTTCTCATTTATATTGTCAGACTTTCTATTTTGGAATTAAAGCCTTTGCTTTAGGTCCAAAAATCTTAGACTTTATAATATACTTCCTCCATCCTATTAAAAGTATCATGTTTCTTATTTTTTCTTATTCCAAAATGTTTGTCATATTCAAAATGTCAAAATATAATAATTACATCTTTTTTACTTTTATCCTTTTATCTTTTTATGGGGACAAATATTACACCGGTCAAAATTTGAATTTTGGAAGGTAAAATGGGAAAGATTTAAACAACTGTCACTATCAACACACTATTTTTAATAAGTTAGATTATCGAAAAACGACGAAAATTATGGGACGGATAGAGTATATTATTATAATTATAGTTTAGATAACTATAAAAGGAGCTTTTTCTTTTCTTTTCTTTTTAAAAAAAAAAACATTTTTATAACAGTCAAGGCTCCGTATTAAAAACTTTAAGAGAAATTATATAAGTAAAAGATAAGACTCAATATTGCATAATTATATAAAAATTTAATTTTTTTTCCTAATGTAATAATGTTAATTATTCTTGAAAATGTTGCATTAGGAAGAACTTTTTCAAAACTAAAATTGATAAAATCTTACATAAAATTAACAACTGTCTCGAGAAAAGATGGATGGATTAGCTACGTTATCAATTAAAAAACAAAATATTGAAGAAATTGATTATAAAAATTTAATTAGTTATATTGCATCTCAAAAAGCTAGAAAACAAATTTTAAATAAAAATTTATACTAATTTTAATGAGAAAATAAAAGCCCTTATGTTTAAGTTTGGCTTGAGGCCCGTAAAACCATTGAGCCGCTTTGAAAGTGATGTTCGAAAAATAATATAATTTATCCGGAAAAAAGTTATTACATTATTATATAATATTTTACTTATATACTTAATAAATACTTAAATTATAATCTTATAATTTGTCTCATCTTAACGATGAAGAATAATATATAAATAAATAAAAAAAACACCATAAATATTAAAATTTTTAAAACAATATGTCTATTCACGGATTGATAATCAAATTAGGACGGAGAAAATAATATACTAGCACATTACATGGCCGACATACACTACTCGAATTCGAGGTTTTGTTATGTATCACATATGAAAGATAGACCGTAGAATGTAGATGCTGACTTCTAAATAATCCTAAAACCGCAACTCAAGCAAAGCAAAGGAATTCCAACTACGTACTCCGCACACTATGCATCATAGATGTGTCATGAGACCAAATTCATGAAGATGCTACACTTTTGGTTTTGATCAGCATCAATAGTTTGTTTGTTGACAATATCTCATTTAAAATGTGCAATGTGCAAAACATGCTTCAAAATTGTGCAGTTAGTGGATGCTTAATTGTATTTTTCAATCCCAACAACAGTAAGAAAGAAACTCAACTTGTCTACTTTTTGCCATTGTTTCTTTATCTCTAATGAACAGATAAACACTAGAGTGTTGATTAAACAAGATTTATTCTAGTAGAGGACAGAGAATAATTGTAAAAAGAGAGAGAGTAATGTTTATTATTGAGATTGTGTAAATAAATTGGGCTCCTTTATAAATGCGGGGTAAGTTCCTATTTATAAGGGTTGGTCATGGAGTCCCAGGGTTCATACTCCATTGTCCAAACTGATCCCAACCGAGTCGAACTCATGTGCTGACCTACAGTATACAAATTAAATATTTGCCTCTATAGAGTTAAATTAAACTAACCATGTGTCAATATATTATTCGAGAGCAAATCTATGTATCATTAATAGTCCTTTCAGTATGATGCAGAATTTAACTTCAGGATCAGACTAATATTGCATTGGGGTCCCCATTTGAGGCTTATAGTCTTTTTGATCAATAATAATTTAGTCTTCCTTGACTTTAGTTGTTTGACCAATGCTCTTTGTATGCTTTGACACTTAGTATGCTCATCAATCCCTAAATAATTATTTTCAAGTTGATATTTTGCTAACTTGGTTGCATCTTTTCTTGCTTGATCATCATAGTCAATCAGCCATCTTTACTTGTTCGGGTTCGAATTTAACTCGTTTTTACATCTCTCTCTCTCTCTCTTGATTTTTTGGGCTAATAACCTCTTTTTAGGCTCACTCTTTTATATATATATATATATATATATTAGCAAGCGTGATACATATATATAAGATTCTGATGGGCTCATAGGCCTCAGGCCATCGATTGTAGATGACGTTTTGTCTTTTGTTTCGGGCCATCAATCATAATCGATATTTTGCCCTTATTTTAGGTTGTTAGACCACTTAAGCACTTCGCATGGTCTTTTGGCCTCATTTTTCATTCTTTATTTTAGGCTATCAATCATAATCGACATTTTATCTTTATTTTCAGAACATTGATTGTAATTGATGTTTTGTCTCTTTTTTGGATTCAAACCTCTTAAAGCATTTTGGCAAGTCATCACACTCATTTATGAGCCACCAATTGTAATTGATATTTTGCCACTTTTTTGTGTTTAGACCTCTTGAGCACATTCAACGGGTCGTCATGCTCATTTACTGCGGCCGCCGATAGTGCTTGACTTTTGCCTCTATTTTGAGTTCAAACCTCATGAGCACTTTGGCAGGTCGTCACGCTTATTTATGGGGCCACTGATCGTAATCAATATTATGCCTCTATTTTAGCTTGAAATTACTTAAGTACTTCGGCGGGTCTTTTGACCTCATTTTTTATTCGGTTGTAATTGATGTTTCGTCTCTATCTTTGGCTTTTCGACCATTGAAGTACTTTGGCGAGTCTTTTGGCCTAATTTTTCATTTATTATGTTGGCTATTGATCGTAATCGATGTTTTGCCTCTATTTTAGACTTTTCGACCACTTAAGCACTTCAATGAGTCTTTTCACTTCATTTTTCATTTATTATTTTGAACCATCAATCGTAATTGATGTTTTTCCACCATTTTGGGCTCTTCGACCACTTAAGTATTTCAGCGGATCTCTTAGCCTCATTTTTCATTCATTATTTCGAACCATTGATCTGTAATCAATGTTTTACTTCTATTTTGTCTCTTTGACCATTTAAGTACTTCATCAGGTCTTTTGACCTCATTTTTTGTTCATTATTTTAGGTCATCGATCATAATTGATGTTTACCTCTATTTTGGGCTCTTCGACCACTTAATTACTTCAACAGATCTTTTGGCCTCTTTTTTTTTTATCGCCTCTCGGTCTCTTGGTTTCATTGGCCTCTTGGGCTTGTCGAGCTCATTTCATCATTTTTTTTATTGCCTCTCTTTTTCTTGGGCATATTTGGCTCAGGCCCTACACAAGGTTCAACTCTGAGAAGTTTCATTCAACTCGTCTGCTAGCCAATCTACTCCAAACTGGCAACTTTGGATAGGAGTCAATGTTGCAGAGATTTCATTGGCTTCTTCCATTCACGCCATGTGCAACCATGATTCCTGATCAATTACTTTGTTAAATTGACTTCTTGCATGATCTATTGACTCCATGCATGATTTTGTTGGCAATTCATACATGGAATTGGCTTTTGTGTTATTTGTTATCCATGATATGAAGACAAGTCTTCATCTTCTTTCCCTTCTCTTTTTTAGTCTTCTCAGATCCCTTCTTTTATTTAAAGGTTGGCTAGCTTTAATTCTTTCATTGTCAATGAGGGTCGGCTACTGCATCACTTTGGCAACCCAATTTGAAATTGGCTTTTCACTATTTACCTTTGCTTTTGGAGCTCATAATTCAATTTGTGGCTTGCCACTTTTAGTTCAACTCCGCTATTGCCAAAAATGCATGTACAACTCAAGAGTTCCAAATAGCTCAAGATTTATCACCTAGATTTTAGATTTCTCCAAACGGCTGAAGAGTTGATCAATGAGTTTGACTTGCAAATGAGATCACTCCATGCAACCGACTGAGCTTAGTTCATTCTTGTTTGAACTTTGATTTTGACAAGAGAATTGTTTGTTGTTCAACTTCACTTCATCGGAGATCGTCTACTCCGAGCACCAATTTAATCATCTTGGCTTTGTTTAATGTTGGCTTGAAATTTATTTTTTACAAGTCAGTTTCGATTTGGCTTTGCCAATCAGAGTTCGAAGTTCAGATTCTCCAAACTCAAAGTCGATGCCGAGAAGTTTGGATTATGGTTTAGCTTTGCTGAACAAAAACTGTAGTTCAGCGAACAAAAATTGTGGTTCATCCCCATTCGACCTTGATTTTGGTAGCAAAGCTTTGATCCAAAAGTTTGATATAAGAGGTCTAAACCGATCTTTATTGTATAGCTTAGTTCAAGCCAAAGCTAGGCCCAAGGAATTAGATAAGCCAAATTACATTGGGTAGTATTTTGGTCAATCATATTTTGTCAACGTCCTTTGTCCTTTCAATTTGATAAAATTTCATGCATCCTGTTAGGGGGATCCCATAAAATTGACAAAAGTTCGAGATAAATCCAAAACAAACTATAACAAAATAAAAGAGAAAATAAAATAGAGACACCAGATTTACATGGTTCGGTCAAAAGATCTACATCCACGGGCGAAGTGTATGCAAGCAAAATTTTACTATATTAGAAGAATACAAAAGCTTTAGGAGGGTGCTCCTAAACCCATAAAAGCACTAGTACAAAAACACAAGAAATGCCAAAATAAGGATAAAGGCTTAATGACCAACAAGGCTCAATAGCCCTCTCTTATGTTTAGTGTTTGGCACATAAAACCCAAAGGTTAAGGTCTCTATTTATAAGACCAAGGCTACACAACTCTTCTTAACACTAATCAATGTGGGACAAAGCCACATAACAAATCTCCACCTTGGCGAGTACCCACACCCACAAAAAATAGCAAAACAACAAACTGGCTCCACCTTCTCCACAAAAGCTCGAAAGGGCTTAATCACCAACAACAAACGCCAACCAAGTCCAAGCACTGCTTGAACTTGTAAACCGGAAAAGGCTTCGTAAACATGTCTGAAGAATTATCTTTGGTACTGATCTTTTGAACAAGAACTTTCCCCTCAGCAATAGTATCCCCGAACGAAGTGAAACTTCACATCAATGTGCTTAGTCCTCTCATGATACATCTGATATTTAGTTAAGTGAATTTCACTTTGACTATCGCAATTAACTGTAGTAACACCACGATGTAGACTTAGCTCGCCAAACAAATCTCTCAACCACAAGGCTTCTTTGATTGCCTCCGTCACGGCCAATTAACTGTAGTAACACCACGATGTAGACTTAGCTCGCCAAACAAACCTCTCAACCATAATGCTTCTTTGATTGCCTCCGTCACGGCCATATATTCAGCTTCTGTAGTAGACAATGCCACAACAGGTTGTAAAGTAGCTTTCCAACTAACTGCACAACCGCCAATGTAAAGTACATAACAAGTAAGTGTTCTTCTGTTGTCAGATCTCCAGCGTAATCAGAATCCACAAAACCAATCAAAGTGTCACTATTTTTTTCAAACTCCAAACAAGTGTTTAAAGTACCTTTCAAGTATCTAAGAATCTATTTCACAACCTACCAATACTCTTTTCCAGGACAAGACATATATCTGCTAAATGACCATACTAACTGCTTGTGAAATGTCTGGACGTGTACAAACCACCGCATGCATGATACTGCTGACTGCACTAGAATATGGAACTTGTGCCATATAACCTTCTTCCTCATCTGATTGTGGTGATTGAGTAGCTGAGAGTCGAAAATGACTTGCAAGAGGAGTACTCACAAGTTTAGCATCTTTCATGCTAAATTTCTCCAAAACTTTCTCAAGGTAATGCTTTTGGGTCAGAAACAATTTCATAACTCCTCGATCTCTCTTGATCTTCATGCCAAGAATCTTCTTAACTGCTCCCAAATCTTTAATTTCAAATTCACTACTCAACTGTGTCTTCAAAGTGTGAATTTCTACAAAACTTTTGGCATCAATGATCATGTCATCAATATAAAGTAACAAATAAATAAAAGAATCATTATTTAATTTTCGGAAATAGACACAACTGTCATATATGCTCCTCGAATAACCATGACCCAACATAAAGGAATCAAATCTCTTATACCACTGTCTTGGAGACTGCTTCAATCTGTACAGGGATTTCTTTAACGAGCAAACATGGTCTTATTTTCCTTCAATTTCAAATCTCTGAGGTTGCCTCATATAAATTTGTGAGTTCACCATGTAGAAAAGCTGTCTTAATATCAAGTTGCTCTAATTCCAAATCATATATGGCAACCAAGGCAAGCAAAACACGAATAGAGCTATGTTTAACAACAGGTGAAAACACATCATTGAAATCAATACCGTATACCTGACACTTTGCAACCAATCGTGCTTTATACCTTATATCTTCAACCCCTAGATGACCTTTCTTCTTCTTAAAGACCCATTTGCAATCAACAATTTTCTTACTCAAAGACGGTTTCACAAGAACCCAAGTTTTATTTTTACGGAGTGACTTAATTTCTTCATTCATAGCGACCACTACTTAGCTGAATTATCACAAGAAATTGCTTCAAAGTAGGTAGAAGGCTTACCAACTCCATCCGTTTCTTCAGTGACTAACAAATCGATATGCAACTAAATTAGCATATCGATGTGGTGGTCGAATCTCCCTCCTTGGTCTATCCTTGGCAATAGAATGCTCCTCTTTCTCTGGTTCTTCTTCAATAGAGTCTGATTCATCTATTGAATTTTTCTGACTGGAAGAGACTAACTGAAAAGTACCAGAACTACCAAACTCTAGGTCTACCTGCTTCTGAGTATTATCATCTGTATCTGTACCACAAGAACTGGAAGACTCTTTTTTCGAAGATAACATAGAGAGTTCATCAAATTGAACATCTCTACTAATTACAAATTTTGGGAATTTGGAATCAAGACACCATAATCTGTAACCTTTCACCCCAGAAGCATAACCAAGAAAAATACACTTTTTAGCTCTAGGCTCTACTTTCCCATCATTCACATGCATTTATGTTGGACACCCAAAAACTTTCAAATCATAGTAATTAGCAGGAGTACCTAACTAAACTTGCTCAAGAGTCTTGAAATAAACAGCTGCAGAAGGAGCTCGGTTGGACAATATGACAAGCTGTACAGATCGCCTCTGCCCAAAGTCCTTTGTCAACCCTGCATTAGAGATCACCCAACGGACTCTTTCCAAAAGAGTTCTGTTCAAACGTTCGGCCACACCATTTTGCTGAGGCGTCATCCTAACTGTATGGTGCCGAACAAGTGCTAACTGTGCTTGATTTGCCAGCACTTGTGCTTCTGATCCAAGCACTGACCATATCTTCATCTTGGCAGACTAATTCACCTAGTTGGTTACTTGAATTCCATGAGTAGTTAATTAAATTTGACTGGTATAATGAGTAGAAGGTGGGAGTGTTCATAGACCGGGTACCCGATCCATGAGTTAAATCACAGATCTGACCCTCACTAACTGAATCAAGAAAATTCCAACCCTCTACCTGGTCAATACATAGCTAAGTACCAGCAAAAGAGAGTCGAGTTGACCGAGTACTTGATCCTCACTGGCAACAAAGCATAAAAATTTAAATAATGATAGGTATGAAAGTTAATTTCATAATTAAGTCAACAACAATTAAGTTTAAGTCACAAAATACATCCCAACATTACATTCCAACAGCAACAAACTAGCAAGTAGCAACAAGCCAATAGCAACAACAATTAAATCACAAAATACATCCTAACAGACGCAAGTGCAACGAATGAGGATGCAAGAAAGAGAAAGGGAAGAGAAAGAGGTGATTGAGAAAGAAGAGGAATGGAAGACAACGAACTGAAAAAGAAAATGTGAGAGGCTACCAATAACCATAGTAAATATTAACTTCTGATAAAATCATATTAACCAAATTTATAAAATTACCCCTAAAATGGACTGGGTTAGGTACCCGGCAAGTCAAAAAAGTGTGACCCCATACCTGACCCTCTATTTGACCTGGTTTTAGAATGCGGTTCAAGTACTCTCTTTTTCCAGTTCGGATCAGATCAGATTGGTTTGGCAAGTCAAGATAAACACCCCTAGTATGAGAGATCCACACTTAAGTAATTAAATTGATAGACTTAATTGTCCTCTTGAGATATTAAGATTAGGTTACAATTGAGAATCAACCTCTAATTTGGCACATAGGATCGCTGATTAGTTTAATTAATCAACACCTAAAAAATTGGCTAGTATAAACTCTATCCCTCTTTTTTACTCATTTTACTTGGTTGTTAGTATAGTTTTAGTTAAATTGCTTTTTTAAAACATCCCTTGAAATAGTAATCTGACCAAATAATCAATAGTTGAACACCATTCCTCGTGAGAACGATTTCTACTTCCACTAGCTACTATTTGATAATGTATACTTGCGATTTATAACGATGTGTTTGTGTCTCTTTAGACGCGATAAGTATGAACAAGTTGGCCTTCTTTACAAACAAGGAGTAAGTCTTTATTTATAGAGCTCGTCATAAGGTCCAAGGGATAAAACCCCATTGCCTGACTTGATCTCAGGGGTTCATACCATGTGTCCGAATTCACATGTTTGAATTGATCTCAACCAAGCCGAATTCGATCTGTGAAATCTGAACCGATCTCATGAAAGTTAGGCCGAACTTATATGTGCCCGAACTATTGTATACAAATCACATACTTTTCCTTAAAGGGCTTGATGTTTTTCAAACCTTATTTTGATGATGACATAAACACTTAACTCTGTAAAACAAGCTTTTGCAAGAACAGCTCTTTCGGACGCACAGGACCGTCCGAACTAGGTCAAAAGCACCTCAGACGCATTGCAACGTCTGAACAAACTGGCAGAAAGAATGGGATTCTACTGCCTTTTCTTCGGACGCTCAGGACCGTCCGACAGCTCTGTCGTACGAAGGACCGGACGCATCCACTCAAAGTTGAATTTGCAAGCACAACAACACACTAAAACAAGATAGCACTATCTTCCTCGGACGCATTCCAACCTCCTCGGACGTCCGAACCCCCAACGGCTATTTTTTGTGCATTTATTACTTAGCCGTTAGGAAGTAGTTGAAAGCTCTATTTATTGCTATTATAAATAGGTGCTTTAAGAACCTGAATAGATCATCTAATACATTGATACAAGCCTAAGAAAAGAGTAATTTGAGTGCAAATTGACTATAGTGCTTTGTTGTATTAGTGTGAAGTTGTGAGTGCAAATTCAACTTTGAGTGGAGTGATAATCTTGTACAAGAGTGTGGTTGTAATTAAGATTCTTGGCTCAACAAAAGAGTTTTAGTGTGAGCAAGAAACTTCCCAACTTTGTAAAGATTATTGGCTCACCAAGTGTGTTTAAGCATTCAAGAAATTTGATACTTATAAAATGTTGATACCAAATTGACTAGGTTCAAATACTGTTCAATCAAATATCTATGAACCACTTACCTCCCATGTTTAATGGGGCTAATTTTATTAGTTGGAGAGATAGAATGAAAATATTTCTGCAATCTATTGACATTGAGTTGTGGTATGTTGTCAATGAAGGTCCATTTGAAGTATCTATCATTGATGATCACACAAATAGAAGAAGAGAAAAGACAAGGAATGAGCTCACTCCACACATCTCATGTGAAATTTGACTGTTGAATAAAAGCCATGAATGTGCTATAGATGCCTTTATCAATATCAAGCTGGGATGCCAAAACAATTGCCATAGAGGAAGCTAAGAATTTAAATTTAATGCCTATTGAATCACTAATCAATTCTCTTACCTCTTATGAACTCAAGCTAAAGGCCAAGGTTGTTGATGATGAAGAAGCAAGGCCAAGAAGGAGCATTGCTCTAAAGACCTCTCAAGAGGAAGATGAAAACAGCTCCATCAATCTAGAAGATGAAGATCTTGATGAAGGAGATCTTGCACTCATCACCAAAGGATTTCTTAAACATTACATCAACAAACGAAGAATGAGAAGAGGCGGAGCTGCAAACACAAATAATTTCAAAGGGAAGTCAAGACTTGAACTAAAGAAGCAAAATGATAAATGCTTTGAGTGCGGTCAACTCGGGCATTTTGCAAATGAGTGTCCTTCCAAGAAAAAGAAGGAAGGAAGAAAACCAAGATTCAACAACTTTCAAATCACATGGGACGATTGCAACTCCGAAGGAGAAGTCGAAGAAGAAATAGAGTCGGCACAAATAGCCTTTATGGCTATTGGAGACAATGAGGTAAATTCTAACTATGACTCCAATGATGAAAATGATGAAGATGATCTTGAAGCTTTCATTTTGAAATTGCATGATAGCTTAAAAGAATCATATGCTAGAAATAAGGAGTTAGTAAAAAAGTCAAATGCTTTATTGAATGCTAACTCTAAACTTGTGAATGAAAACAATAGGCTATCACAAGAAAATTGTGATTTGAAGAAAAGAATGCATGTGAGATCAAAGGTCAAGGAAGAACAAGCCTCCTTGAAGAAAAGAATGGATGATTTGAATACTCTCTTAGCTAGAAAGAAAGAAAATGTTGTTGATATGAAAAGAAATAGAAATGTAGCAATCAACAAAAATTTTGTCACATTTAGAAGAGATGACTTATGTATTGTAAAACCAAAATCTTCTTTATATGGAAATAAAAGCATTGTTTGTAGATATTGCCAACAAAGATAGACATACCAAGAATATGTGTTATGTCATCAGAAAAATGAAAAACTTGGAATGAAAGTTGCATGGATAGTAAGCAATCTCACTAACGCTCATGGACCCAAAAAGACATGGGTACCAAAAGTTATCAATTGATTTATTGTGTAGGTACTTAACATCGCCAACAATGCTAAGTGGTTCATAGATAGTGGATGTTCAAGGCACATGACGGGTGATGCCTCTCTCTTCACAAACCTTACATCAAAAAACAGTGGAAAAGTCACTTTTGGTGACAACAACAAAGCAAAATCAATCGGCATTGGTGATGTAGGTAAAAATGGTGAAACCTTGATTAAGAATGTACTTCTTGTTGATAATTTGATCTATAATTTATTAAGTGTTAGTCAACTTTGTGACAAAAATTTATATGTTTTCTTTACCAAGCATGAATGTCTTATACTTGACAAAAATCATGTTGTTTTGTTCAAAGGTCACTAGGCACAATGACGTTTATGTGATATATCTTGATAAAATTAGCAATAGCAATGTAAAATGTCTTAAAGACCGCTTCTATAGATGATCCTTGGCTTTGGCATAGAAGACTTTGTCATTTTAATATGGATTTGATTGAAAAATTAGCCAAGAAAGATTTGGTAAGAGGCTTGCCAAAACTGAAATTTCTGAAAAATAAAATTTGTGATGCTTGTCAATTTGGTAAACAAGTCAAAGTTTCTTTTAAACCTAAGAATTTTGTGTCTACTCATAAACCTTTAGAATTGTTGCATTTAGACTTATTTGGACCCACTCAATATGCTAGTCTAGGTGGTTGCAAATATGCATTTGTTATCGTAGATGACTATTCGAGGTTTACTTGGGTATTATTTCTTGTTCACAAAAACGAAGCATTTGAAAAATTTGTAAAATTGTTTTCCAAAATTCAAAATTTATTGGATACAAAAATGTTCGTTTAAGAAGTGACAATCTTACAAATTATCACTTTGGGGGTTTTCTTGAATTTTGTGATCACAACGGTATCTTTCATGAGTTTTCGGTTGTTAGAGTTCCTAAGAATACAACAAAATGGTGTTGTTGAAAGAAAAAATAGGACTCTTCAAGAAACGGCTAGAACTATGATTAGTGAGTGTGACCTACCACAATATTTTTGGGCCGAAGCGGTTAACACGGCTTGTTATGTCATGAATCGAGTTTTATTAAGATCTTCTTTAAATAAAACTCCTTATGAACTCATTTTTTGTAGAAAACCCGTTGTGAGCTATTTCAAAGTTTTTGGTTGCAAATGCTTTATTTTAAAAATCAAAGAGAACCTTGGAAAATTTGAGAAAAAAATCGAATGAAGGGATTTTTCTAGGATATTCTAGTGACAAGAAAGCATACCGAGTTTACAATAGAAGAACGCTTTTAATTGAAGAAGTTGTGCATGTCACATTTGATGAATCTAATGATGTTATCTCAAAGAATTTGTGTGAAGATGAAGACACAGGTATTTTAAAGGAGCTCGAAAAGCTTGATATTGATAAAGATCATCAAGAGGTTACATCAAGCGTTGATATCAACAAGCCATCAAGTTGATGATGAAAAGAATGAGGATGCTCAAAACGATCTTCCAAAAGCTTGGAGATTCGTCTCTAATCATCCTCAAGATTTAATCATAGGTGATCTATCCGATGGGGTAACTACTCGTTCTCATAAACCTTTGAACAATAATTGTGCATTACTTTCTCACATTGAACCCAAACATATAGATGTTGCCTTGAGTGATGAATCATGGGTTATTGCTATGCAAGATGAACTTAGTCAATTTGAGAAAAATAATGTATGGACCTTAGTTGAAAGACCTTCTTCACATCCCGTTATTGGTACTAAATGGGTGTTTAGAAACAAATTAAATGACAAAGGTGAGATCATAAGAAACAAAGCTAGACTTGTTGCAAAAGGTTATGCTTAAGAAGAAGGTATTGACTTTGATGAAACCTTTGCACCCGTGGCTAGATTAGAATCCATCCGCATGTTTCTTGCATTTGCATGTTTCAATAATTTAAAATTAGTAAAATTGATCATATTGATCTATTGTTAAACATCCACTATCTATGTACCACTTAGCAGACATACCACAGCATAAGTACCTGAAAATAAGAACCTTCCAAATTATGTTTTCAAACTTTCCAAAGCTTTATATGGTTTGAAACAAGCTCCAAGAGCTTGGTATGAAAGATTAAGTGGATTCTTGTTAGAAAATGGTTTCAAAAGAGGTATTGTTGACACCACACTTTTTACAAAAATAGATTTAAAAGGATTGTTAATTGTTCAAATTTATGTTGATGATATTATCTTTGGTGCAACTAATGAAAGTTTGTGCAAGGATTTTTCACAACTAATGCAAGAAGAGTTTGAGATGAATATGATGGGCAATTTGCAATTTTTCCTCGGACTACAAATTCATCAAACTAAGGAAGGAATATTTATTACACAAATCAAGTACACAAAGGAGCTGCTCAAACGATTAGGTATGGAAGATTGCAAACAAGTTGGTACACCAATGTGTACTTCAACCAAACTTGATAAGAGACGAAGAAGGTAATAGTGTTGATGAAAAACACTATAGAGGTATGATCGGAAGTCTCATTTACTTAACGCCGAGACCGGATATCATGTTTGCTTGTTTGTTTATGTGCTAGATTTCAATCTTGTCCTAAAGAATCACATTTGATGGCAGTCAAAAGAATTTTTAGATATCTAAAAGGAACAACAGATTTTGGTCTGTGGTATCCAAAGTCTTCTACTTTTGATCTAATTAGCTATTCTGATGCTAATTTTGCTGGGTGTAAAATTGATAGAAAAAGTACCAGTGGAATGTGTTATACACTCTAGATTGTCTTGTGACTTGGTTTAGTAATTAATAAAATTCCATTTCTCTTTCTACGGCTAAGTGAATACATTGCTGCCGGAAATTGTTACAACTCAACTTCTTTGGATGAAACATACTTTGAAAGATTTTGGTGTCATTTTTTATTGTGTTCCTATATTATGTGACAACACTAGCGTAATCAATCTCACAAAAAATCCTGTTTTAGCACTCTAGAACCAAACACATTGATGTTAAGTATCATTTCATTAGAGACCTCGTTTGTAAAAAAGAAATTCGTGTTGATTATGTGCCTACTTCAGATCAATTGGCATGATGAAGCTACCAAAGCATATCAATATAACTCTTATACACGCTCGTAAAATGCTTGGGGATTTTACAAAAATTTGGCATAGGTTCATAGTTCGGACGCACTCCTTCGTCCTATAGAAGCGGTCATTCAGACATTGCTGGATTGCTAATTAATGTTACAAGAGACAGGTGCTTCGTTTTTGTGAACAGGAAATAATCTTCAATAAATTTGGGAAGTAAGAACGTCTTCGTCCGAAAGAAACTTCGGACGCATTGGCTCATCTTTCGGCCGTCCGTTCTTCAGCTTTCGGACGCTTTATCGGACGCAGGCCAAACGTTCGGCCGTCCGACCGGTACTCCTGTTCTATTAAAACCGTCCAAATCCCCCCTTTCGGACTTACCTTCCCCACCGAAAACCCTCTGGACGAATTTTTTCCCCTTCACTACCCAATCCAAATTCACGTTCTTACTTCCCAAATTGATTGAAGAATCATCCTACCCATAACCCTTAGCACTTAAATCACATCTCATTTCTCCCTTTCACTATCTCATTTCTCCAAAATCTCACAAATCTTCAAATTTTTTTAATTTTCTTTTCTTCCATAACAATGGTGAAATCACGTGGCGGTTCCTCTACAGCGATTCGGGGTAGAAAAACTAAAGGGAAAGCTCCTGTACGAGGAGAATCCTCAGCAAATCCTCAAGTTTCCACCACTCCGACTCTGTCCAAATTTATCGATGCCAAGGCATCGGAGCGGTATACTTCTCTTCTTAGTAAATCAATTATCGTTCAACGTCCTGCTTCCATGAAAGATTATAAGAGTATGGACAATCTTCGGAAGCTTGAAGTACTATTCTACACCCTTATTTCTTCTTCAAAATCACACTGATATTGAGATTTCATCAAACATAATTAATACCATTCTTTCATGTGCATAAAAACTATTGAGCCAAGAATCTCCGCTTCGGCCCAAACAATAAATGGTAGGTCACACTCACTAATCATAGTTGATGTCTCTTAAAACTCGAGCCATTTTCAATGTCCAGTTGTCTCAGGCTACGACTATCATACATTGAAAGAAAAGGTCTCAGGTTTTTTAATGATCAATGGCTTGTTAAGGCAGCCTTTGATATTGCCAAATCACAATCCCATGCCTCCACATCTGATTTTGCTATCCCTCCTTCTCCCACTCCTCAACCACCTCCATTCACATCTGCACCATCTACTCGCGCCATCTTCCGAACCATCCCTTTCACATATCTCGTGGACTTCTCCAATCTCTCGAGCACTCAAGTCGTTCTTTTCAACGTCGCACAAATCGCAAGTTCACGACTTGAGACTCGCCAAACAATTATCCAAGAGGCCCTCGGCCTCGGCATGTCCGCCGGCTCAAGTCCAGATAATTGTTTAACAAGAATCAAGATTAATCTTTCATAAACTGAAAGCTCTAAACACTGAGAAGACACATGCAGAAGCTGTGTCTTAGAGTTGCAAATGATGATGACGATAACGATGACGATGACAATGACGATGAGGATGAAGATATTGACGCCACATTTGACTTTGCATCATGCAACGTCATACCGGGGGGGAGGATGACAGTGAAGCCACTGCAGAAGACATTCCATCCAAGCGCCGAAAAATCGAAAAGCGCTCCAAAAAGCACCATGACTCTAATTAGTTCTTTTACCATTGTATTTGCTTTCAAACTCAGAGCTTGGTTATGTAGTTGATTCTTGAATTTTTTTGTTGTTTTAGATGTTTAAAGAATTGTTTACCTGCATAATCAACGGGGAGTGTTTCCTTTGATTAATGTCATATTGCTATGCTTTGATATGTCTTGATATGATTGTTGATTGCATGATCTAAGGGGGAGTTTTTTTGATTGATGTCAAATAGCTCCCCCTAGTAGTAGTTATATTGATATGCTTTGGTATGCTTTGATATGCCTTGATATGATTGATATGAGATATTGCAAATTATACACAATTAGATGATCCAGAAGATCGGACGCTTCCTCGGACGCATTCCAACGTCCTCGGACGTCCGAACCCCCAACGGCTATTTTTTGTGCATTTATTACTTAGCCGTTAGGAAGTAGTTGAAAGCTCTATTTATTGCTATTATAAATAGGTGATTTAAGAACCTGAATAGATCATCTAATACATTGATACAAGCCTAAGAAAAGAGTAATTTGAGTGCAAATTAACTATAGTGCTTTGTTGTATTAGTGTGAAGTTGTGAGTGCAAATTCAACTTTGAGTGGAGTGATAATCTTGTACAAGAGTGTGGTTGTAATTAAGATTCTTGGTCTCAACTAAAAGAGTTTTAGTGTGAGCAAGAACTTCCCAACTTTGTAAAGATTATTGGCTCACCAAGTGTGTGAAGCATTCAAGAAATTTGATACTTCAAGCTTGCTAGCTTGGAAGTATTGTTTGTTCAATTTTTCTCTCTTTACTTTACTGTTTTATTAAATTTATTATCTCTGCATTTAAATCTAAAAATACTCACTGCTTTGTGAAAGCATAATTTTTAGAACCCTAATTCACCCCCCCTCTTAGGTTGCTTTGGGACCAACAGGGCTACATTGGACTAGGCATATGTCAATATATCATAGGTGTGCGAATTCGTATATCATCACATATCATTATCAAACGCTAAATCAATAAATCACATACTTAGCTTCGCTTGTGATACGACATCTTCGGTTTTTGTCTGATTGTCATTTTCTTCATGTGTTTCAGACGGATCTTGTCTCAGTTTAGAATTTCCAACTCAGTGTTTATAATTTGTTTCCAAAAGCAAAAGAGAACCAGAATGTGGAAATCATATGACTTTTTGTATTGATATTCTCACAAACGGCGTATTTGATAAAACAAAATTTGTTCTATAGAGAGGGGAGAGAATAATTGTAGATAGAGTGTGTGATGTTTATTTTTAAGGTTGTGCAAATGAATTGGGGCCTTTTACAAATGAGGGGTAAGCCTTTATTTATAAAGATAGGTCATGGAGTCCAAGGGTTCATACCCTATTACCTGAACCGACCTCAATCGAGGCAAACCCACGTACTAACCTACTATATGCAAATTATATATTTTCTCTTAAAGAATTAAATTGGACTAGCCACGTGTCAATATATTATAAGTATACTAATTTATGTATCATCAATTATATCCCGTGCTATCTGTGAAAATGGATGTCAAAATTTAGAAATATGGTTCATCACCAATTTTGATTGAATAGGTATCGATCTGACCGAAGAAAAATAGAAATATGGAAAAAAATATGAACATATTTTTCAAGTCTTAAGTTTCTATTCTAATTTGAGCAAAAGTATTAAGTATTATATGTGAATGATAATTATTAACTTAGACTATTTAAATAATAATCGAAAGTTGGACTACCTGTCCTTCACTTCCCTGTCTAATCCGTCAGCCAGTCCGGCCAGACTGACCCTGTCCTGTTGTGGGCCCAGCACGGGAGCTGAGTGCCGAAAGTTGTATTTTACCATATTTTTTTCCCCTTTATAAGCATGAATTAGGCATCCGGCTATCATGCTGAGTGCGACTTACTAAGTTGGTCAAGCCGAAAAGTCACGTCTCGGGTTAAATTTAAAATGAAATGAAATACATGCATTTAAAGTTTTTTTTGTAGCCTTCGCATCGAGAACTATAAAACTGATAATTCCTTTTCAACTAACACGTTTAGATGGTGGTGTGGAACTTTAAAAAGAAAAGAACAAATCGATCATTCTTTCTTTGATCAAATTTAGTGATGTTCCATCGGCACTACTGGCTGGAAAAAAAAAAATCGTACAATTTTAATTTAAGTGTTGTACGTAGATGCTTGACATGATATTCATATACATCAAGAACGTAAACAAAAGATATAATCTGCAAATTTAGATTCATCAATCATGAGCGAAATGTTTATAACATTTCTTGTTTTCTAAGACGTATGCTTCTGATCGCTAGAACAGAAAGCAATAAGAAATCAGAACTAGTGTCAGGCAAGACTTGGGAGGGGAAGGGTACGTGATGATTCTACACTACTAAACTATGAAACTACAAGAATCAGATTGGAGAAAAAGACAACATGCAAAATATGGTTTGAACGTTTCTTCATTCTTCCTCACGTGTAAATTCCCAAAAATGTTTCCTATATATTTTTGTAGTCCAACATTCCATTTCGCAATTTATAAATAATATCATTCTAAGATTGAACTTTAGCCACAAAATGTATTAGCTCACAAAAGAAAGTTTCCACATGTAAGCCTCCAATTCAAAGTTCAATTTGTGTATTTATTAGTCCAAATGTTCTTTTTTAAGAGGTAATCATTAGTTTTGAGTATTCTTTCATACTTTTTATAGTTATAACTGTATTACACTATTTAATAGGGTGATATGTGTCGTCATTTGATATTTATTCACAATAAAAGAGCACATGTTAGCTCGTATAGCACAAATATAACAATAAAAGTGTAATAAAAGATTTCAAACGGATATTTTCCGGCTTTTCATATCATGGCAAACTTTTTGTTGGGATGGATAAAAATAGGAAACAGGAGTAATCAAGATGTGTCACAAGCAGTGCAAAGATTAGTAGGGAAGGTAAGAGTGGGTAGGGATCTATCCTTTGGGGTTTATAATTACATCATTACATATATTAATAGCATCAAAAACTTATGGGTTGGTAAACTAATACGGGATGTTTGTTGCATACTGCAAGAAATTAAGAATTCATCTCATAACCCAAAAATAAATAAATAAAAGAAAAAAGATAAGGGTTCTACTGTGTATATATTTGCCTTTTCTCAAACCAAATAGTTGAGTTTTGTCTCACTCAAACTTAATTTGTAAACAAATCTAGTTTTTGAATCTATTTGCAGACAGTATGGTGTAGATTAAATTTTTTAAAACAAACGACATCAATAGATGTAAGAAATGTTCTATTCACACAATAATATTTATATACGAGGTCAAAAAATAATTCCATGTTAACTAGAACCCTAGCATTGTACAAAACTGCACGGCACACCCATGTTTTGACTAAAAATTGCATTTAATAGTACTACTTGACTTTCAAGTTTAATTCTTGACCTGATAAACATATGTACTTAATTTAGTTTCTTTGTTGATCCTCTAAATGTTAGAAGATCTCCACCAAATGCGAAGTTTTCCACAGCATGCAATTCAGCAAAGAACAAGAAGAAATCAAAATTGGAAAGTACTACTGATCTTTTTTGAATTTAAAAGCATATAATTGAGTTCCGACTTAATAAAGAAATTAAAGAATGTAAGATGCGCAGAATCCTTGGCTCCGCCTCCCTTTCCCAATCCACATACGACTGTAGCTTATGTCGCACATAAGTTTTGAAAAGGGAAACTTTCGCAGAAACTCCTTTCGTACTTATTAATATACTTTTTTTTTTTTGGAAACTAATATCCAATGGATCATGGGTTTATGGGGGTTTCAAGTGTACAAGGATTAATTCAAGGTGTACAATTGCAACTTAGATAATGTAAGACGAGAAAGTTTAAAAGTAATGCTAAAGCAAAACATAAATAAATTTTTTTTTTTTTTTTTTTAATAGTAGTAGAATCACAATCTATGATATAAAGTCAAAGTCAATTCTAATTATAATTTTCTTGGATAAATTTTGAATACAACGGAAGCATATCTAAAACTTAAAAAAAAAAGAATTTAAAAGATAAAAATATTAAATAAACATGTCTGTAAAATTACAAATTTTGAGACACATATTTTTCTACCCTTCTGTTTTCATAATTTGATACATGCAAAATGCTACGGTGTACACAATCACAACTTTAATAAACATCTCACCGGACATTTTGAATTTAATTGGACTGGTCGGATAAGTTCAAATTCTAACTTGTGCTTTGTGTAGGTCCTTATTAAATAATAGAAAATTTTTATAGTTTTATAACAGAATCATTTTTTGTGATTTAAAAATTTATATAATATAATATTATACAAAAATTTTATATTATACAAATTTTTAAAATTAATAGAATAATTCCTTCAACAAGGCTATTATATGGGAGTAACTATTTTGCTTATAACTTCTATTTCATGGTTTTGAATGTTACCATTTCCAGCTATACTCATCGTAGACTTCACAATTAAAGAATCGTACCGTGTCAGGTAACACAAATTAGTATGTGAAATTGTAACTCTCCAATTTTTTGTATTTGATTTAAGTGCTTAAAGCGGTAAAAATTAAGTTCTTTTTCTTAAATACTTAAAGGGGTGCAAAATGCGTTTTCCTGTGATCACAAACAAATTTGCAATAAAAATTCAAGTTTTGGTTCACTAATAAATTTCAATAAAAAACTTCATGTTGAATACATAAACTTATTTCTCTCAATAACCCTATTGCTTTGTTTTATAACTATTATAAATTATAAATTTACCTAAAAAAACTATTACAAATTTCCAACTATATATTTAGAACTCGTATCAAGTTATAATTAATAGGATACTTTATCTACATATAAACCTACAAAATATCATCACTATCCCTGTATAATTTATCCTCATTGACGACGTGTAAAGTAAAAATAAATTGAGAGTGAAACAAACAAGAAAATATCTTCATTTTATCACCTTTCTGTAGAAAATATATATATATATATATATTCAGAACATGAATACAATCCAATGCCCAGTCGATACAACCCCTTCCTTCTGTCTGGACCGCTTTTTTATATATATTTTGCACGCGTTTTTTATGCCAGTTTATGCATCGACCTCGTGTATTAACTATACTTTTACGTGAACGAGTAGTACCAGTAAACGTACGAGGAATACGTAGGTTTGTGATAAGTCGCAAGAGGTTCAACAGAAGATAGAGATAGACAGATGTGTAAATATAGTCTGTAGGTTATGTTGTATCTTTATTTATTGATTGTTTAATAGCTTATTGATGTATGGTAGTGTTGGTGATGTTTAAATATTATAGTCTATTATTTATAGGTAGAAGTTTCTGATCTCATGATTGCAACCTCTGATTTTAATAGAGTCGGATCGAGGAAATTCACCAACTAAATATATCCAATCATGCATATATGTACGTATATATCAGCACTTATACTATATTACAGAATTATCTTATTGGGTGTACACTTCATGCATCATCAACCTCTGATCTTAATAGAGTCGGATCGAGGAAATTCACCAACTAAATATATCCAATCATGCATATATGTACGTATATATCAGCACTTATACTATATTGCAGAATTATCTTATTGGGTGTACACTTCATGTATCATCAATTTATCTTTTACGGATCCACTTGTAAATTTTGTAATTATTAAAAAAAATAATTGAATCAGGTGATGTTATATGACATCACTCATGTAGAGTATTGATAAATTATATGATATTACATTGACCACGTGACTTTTTTGATAGCCACAAAATCTATAAATGCACCATAGACCAAGCCAACCTAATTATACTAGACGTTTGAAATCTAGTTATTCCCCGACTCTCAAGAGCCCAAAATTGAAGTGACCAATATATGTCAGAGTTAAATTCACTTTCACCCTCTAAATTTGACACTATTTAGCACATTAAATTATAAATTAATTTTTTGATCACAATGCTTTTTAAATTTTTTGTTTCTTGACACTTTGCTTTAAATTATGACAAAAATTATAAAAATAATAAAATATTAGCGAATTTTATGCGTGTATCTTTAGTGTACGTTATAGTATTAAACTTAATATTTTGTTTTATTAAGGTCATTGACATTACATTAATAATGCATGTATAGAATTCACAAAATTCTGATTCATTCCGCTAATAGCTTCCTTCAAAATTTGGGTCAAGTGTCACAAAAAGAAATATTTAGGGGTAAAGTGATCACAAAAATAATTCAATATATAATGTGATAAATAGTGTCCAATTTAAGGAGTCTAAGTGGATTTAACACTATATAAATTGAAGCCCTCCCATTTATTTTCTGCATCAATCATCAACTTTCTCTTTGATTTCTCATTTCTTCTTATTCATCTTCATGGCTGCTTTTGAATATTATACCTTTTGGTTGCAAGTTTTGGAAAAAGGGTTTGGATTCTTTTTCTTTGGATTTACAATCTTGTTTTCTATTTTCTCTATTTTGGTGTATATTTTAAGATTGAAGCCATGGTGTAACTGTGACTTATGCAGAAGTTATTCAACTTCGAGTTGGTCACTTGAGTTTAACAATCTATGTGATTGGTATTCTCATCTGCTACAAAAAAGCTCAACTGGGACAATTCATGTTCATGTTCTTGGCAACATCATTACAACAAATCCCAAGAATGTCGAGTATATTCTGAAAACTCGGTTCGAAAATTTCCCAAAAGGGAAGTCATTTTCTGTTATTTTAGGTGATCTTTTGGGACGTGGAATATTCAACGTTGATGGTGATTCATGGAAGTTTCAACGCAAAATGGCCAGTTTGGAGCTTGGAAGTGTCTCAATGAGGTTTTATGCGTTTGAGATTGTTGCAAATGAAATCAAGACTAGGCTTATACCTCTCCTATCATCAGTCTCATCTAAAGAGGGCACAATTTTGGACTTGCAAGATGTGCTTAGGCGATTCTCGTTCGACACAATTTGCAAATTTTCATTCGGCTTGGACCCTGCTTGTCTTGATTTATCTCTGCCGGTTTCAGAATTTGCGAACGCTTTTGATCTTGCAACTCAGTTATCCGCGGGGAGAGCAATGACACCCTCCCCATTGATTTGGAAATTGAAGAGGTTTTTCAACATAGGAAGCGAGAAGAAGCTCAAAGAAGCCATCAAATTGGATCATTTGAATTCTCTCGCGGAGGAAGTCATCAAACAAAGGAGAAATAAGGGTTTTTCGTCCCACCATGACCTCTTGTCAAGATTCATGGCAAACACCGATGATAATAAGTATCTCAGAGACATCATAGTTAGCTTTCTTTTGGCGGGGCGAGACACGGTTGCTTCTGCTTTGACATGCTTCTTTTGGTTATTGGCAAAACATCCAGAGGTCAAAGAAGCAATTTTGGATGAATCAAACCAAATAATCTGTACTTCATCATCAGAGAAGCTCGCGAGTTTGGAAGAAATGCAAAAGATGCATTATTTGCAAGCTGCAATGTATGAGAGCATGAGACTATATCCACCAGTTCAATTTGATTCGAAGTATTGCCAAGAAGACGACGTGCTCCCTGATGGTACCTTTGTCAAGAAAGGTACAAGGATGACCTATCACCCTTATGCCATGGGTCGAATGCAAAGCATTTGGGGTCCTGATTGTCATGAATTCAAGCCAGAAGATGGTTGCTGCAAGATGGGAGATTCAAGCCAGAAAGTCCTTTCAAGTATCCAGTTTTTCAAGGTGGCCTTAGGGTTTGTTTGGGCAAGGACATAGCCCTGGTGGAGATGAAAAGTATTGCCCTTTCACTAATTAGGCAATTTGATGTCCAAGTTTTTGTGCCCACAAGTCATTCACCTAGGTTCATGCCAGGATTAACAGCCAGTGTTAGAGGTGGGCTTCAAGTGCAAATTCAAGAAAGAAGATATAAATCAAGCTGACCATCCAGTCCATTTATAGCCTCGTACAAAAAACGATCATCAAAGTTCAAATGTTTCAACTATTGATTGGTTGAGCATCTTGGAACACAAGTAACATAATCACCTAGGCCCGAAAATCAAAATCTGGTTATAATCACCTAGGCCCGAAAATCAAAATCTGGTTGGGTAATTAGGGGGAGTAATATAATCAAGTCCGACAATTTATTGTTTAAGCTTGTTTGATTATTTTACAAGTTTGTAATTTCGTTCAAATTGATATACTTGTTTATCTTTAAACTTAAATTAATTTTTATCGAATCGAATTCAAATCAACATTGACTAACTTATATATTTTACATATAAATTAAAATTTTTAACTTATCGAGTCGAATTCGAATTGAATAAAAAAAAATAATGAACACAAATCTTATTCAAATTTAATTTAATTATTAACAAATTCAATTACAGACGACATCTTATCGAATGGAATTCGTATGAGTATCGAATATCTTTATTCGCTTTTCTGCGCTTCTTGTAATCGAGATTGTAACTGCAATGTCTATTATGGCCTCGAAGAGCCTCCAGATTTTCTTTTTGTGGTGCGCATTTGTACACAATTGATGTCCTGACATAAACTAATGTATTCTTCAACAGGGACAAAAAGAATATACAGTACTATATTGCTTGTGCCCTCGTGGATCAAGAATGAGTTAACTTGATCATTCCTATTAGTAAAAGAAAATATTACTATACTCAAATTTCGCACTAGGGGACCTCATCTTTTTACTTGTAAATAAATGAACAATTATCTAACACCTCCGTCATTTATAACAAATTTATGGAACAAATTTCGAATCACCAGAAAACTAGAAAAGTGCATCAAGTGGGAGTGAATATGCAATGTATTTATCTTGAGATTCTTAAAGATTTTCTGGAACACAATCTTTCTCTAGTTGGATTATTTACATCTTAAAGACTTAATGAAAGGTTTGGTGGATGACATTACACAGTGAGCTGCGCCATCCAACCCAAACTTGTAAATGGTTTCCAAATGCTCATAATTCTTCCATAGCACTATTCTTGCTTATTATTGAAGTTACAGAAAACATTCCCTATCTACTCAAATCGAGTAATAAAGCAAGTTATTTTTCCTTTGTGTGGACTGGATGTTTTCTTCTTCTTTTCCTCACACGATATAGAAAAATTCTTAAATAAACATGGTTTAAAAATCTACCCACATCACTCGTACTCGTGCTATTATAATGAAAAATTCTTACATGGATCAGAGACTTCATGATACCTTGATTCATATTGTTCCATATTACTCATTTAAGTGATATGGAGTAACATGGATTAAAGAGTTCATAGTAAAGGTCCATGTAAAAATTTTCTCTACTACAATAAGGTTAAATTTATACATTAGTGATATCATTAAGATCCGCGGGTCTATATATAAGAATGCCCCGCAATATATAACCACAAAACTATAGAAGAAGCCAAGGACGTTCCAGCAAAACTTCAAAATTACTATCTTATTGTGATAATACAAGCGTAATGCAAACTTCCTCTTAACTTATTTGTCCAAACAATAAGACACGAACCCACCTTTCTTTAGCCAACTAAATGAAAACAAAATGATGAGATTCTTCAACCTGATATTTGGCACAGCATCAACACTTAAGCAATGAATATATATGTTTGATCACTAATAACAAACACATAAAAGTTTACCGTAATACCACATAATTAGATCAAGAGATAACTTTAAAGCTCATTCTATTATCACTTTTAAAGTTTAAAGTTTAATTTATCCATATTATAATTAGTGTGCAAAAAAAATCCAACAAATTAACCTCTAAGATAAAATAAATTCTAATGAATGACTGCATTTCGCATTAATGAAATCAATCAACTAAACTGTCATGCCCCAAATTCGATATATTAAATCAACCTATAATTTAAGGTGTAACACCGGCATACTCTTTCAAGAAGATACAAAATCATCTATCACGCTAGTAAATAATAATCACCCAAAAATATATAAATAACCTATATTAATATAAGTCCAAAATATTTACATAAGTTTAAACCATCAATAACAAGTTTTAAATTTGAAAATAATGCACAGCTACCACATCACGCTAGGGTCACCATACACTTATATATATAACTATACAAATCCCTCTATACAAGGTAAAACATTACAAAAATAGATCTATATTTAATAGCACATCTGTAATGCCCCGCGCCAGCATATGTTGACACATGACAGTCGCCGTACCCTCAAGAGTTACCTCTAAAAGGCACAAAGCACCAAAAATGAAATATAAGCAAAATATCTTCATTAAATTACTAAACAATTCATAACAATTGATCATCAGCCAACTTGAATATGTGGCTAAGCAAATATGGACTAAACTATCCAATGGTCCCAAGGCAACACAAAATGGAAACGAAAACATCCTAGTAATTTTTTTTTCAAATTCTTTTTTAGCTAATAATAGTAACTTTCCTTGGAATTTAGAAGTCTAACTATCGGCATACACTAATTCCTTATACACATGATCATTCTCGTACAATCTTTAATTCTCCAAAAATGTTATAGTAGGGTGAGCGATAAGTCGCTCAGTAAACAGCTAACACCTCCTTTACTAAACTAAACAAGTTACATATATATATTTCACAAGATTTCATCATACAATCTTACATAAGTATTTCAAAAAGTTATATCCTAAATCAAAACCAAAAACTTATTTCCCATAACGGCAAAAGTTTCTTTTACAAAAGTATTTTCTAAAATTATACTTGCAGATTATTTTTAGAGAAAGTGGCATTATATCAAATATTTACAAAATAGCTTTCACATAGATCAGAAGTTCAAAATCAAAATTGGAAACATAATTCAGAATCAAAAGTTCAAAAGCAAAGTCGGAAACAAAATAGCAGAATGATAGAATTCAAAGTTCATATCATCATTCATTATAGGTTTATAAAATAAACATGCTATCATCGGCTTACTGAGTACTCAGCCTAGTGCTAAGAGATCCCACTAGAAAATATTGTTAAGGGGTCTCGTGAAAACCATCTTAGCCAAAGATCAGATTTCAAAGTTTGAAGGCCAAAAATTATTTTACATGGCAGTTCACAAAATGCAGAACTATAGTTCCTAACGACTATTCATGATTATTTTAAGAACCTTAGTCCATTATTAATTACCAAACAAATAATTCAAACATATACATGTGAAACAATCATACGAAGTTTAAAATAATGTCACTTATATAAATTTCATAATATAAAACAATTCAAATATCCATGTAACGTCTGTCCAAATTTAATAAACAAATTATCAAATTGTCAAAAGCAACATTTTAGACAAAATATTTTTCATAAACACAAAAGTGTTGTAACCACTTACCTTGAAGTAGTAAAAACGTAGCAAAAAACCCAACTAATTTCCTATACAAAATCGTAAAACATTTCTTAAGTTTAATTTCAAATCAAAAGCATTTGTATATAAACAATCATGTTGTCGATCAAAAATTATTCAAATTCTAAAAGTATTTAATCATGTTCATATTATAATAAAATATATATTTTCTTCAATTATGTTTAAAAGTATAATATTCAAAATATAATTACAAGTATTAATACTAAAAAAAAAAATTATTTATTACAAAAATAGTCCTACAATAACTTTTAAATTACTTATGCCAAAATTATTTAAATCTTCAAACCATACTCTAAATCACAGAATTTAAGGGACTTGCTATACAATTAACCCAAATCATTTAAACTTTCTACACTTCTTATCCTGGCAACTCATTCTCTCTCTCCTTTTTTTTTATTTTCTTCTTCTCTTTCTTAATCTACTTATCTTCTCTCTTCTAGATTCTTCTCCTTTTCTTTTTCCTCTTCCTTCTCAGGATTCCTTCTTCCTTTCCATTGGTCAACTTAGACCATATTCTATCACCAAAACCCGTCTACTAAAACCAACAGTTTTTTTTTTTTTTTTTTTTTTTTTTAAAAATCCTAGTTTAACTATACAAAAATAATTTCCAAAAAAAATAAATTAATAAAATCTTATACTTTGAAATAATCCCAACTTCAAAAAAAATACAACTAAACTTATCAAAATTAGTCAATCAAACAATAATAATTAACGAAAAATATAATTTTAGGTATGATATTCTATATAATACATAAATAATAAAAAGAAATTATTGAAAAAATTAGGTTGTATAATTATACCGTATTCGATATTTGACGATCTTGTAATACGCACACGAACTCTCTCTCCAAAACTCCCAAATATCGACCAAGCAAATAATGTTTAACCCTAAGATACAAAGGCTCCTATTTATTTATATATAGATTTACTACCAAAAGTTTCCAAACTTTAACTCCTATGAATTAGCTAATTTTTTCTCAAATATTACTATTTTTGAGTTACTTAAGTTGGTTGAAAATTTTGCCTAAAATTAATTATAAAAATTATCAAATAATTAGCAAAAGATTTGTACTTAAGATGAAAAATGTCTTTAGACATAAGGTTCGCCCAAATTAAATAACACAAGACGAATAAGAAAACTCAGATTGATAAGAATTAAATCTTCTCATGTGAACATACCACATAACAAATTTTTTTTATCAAACAATGATAAGTAGTTCAAATCTAAATAAAATTCATAGTATATTAGATATTATTAAATACTAATACTATTATTATATCTTTTTTTTAAAAAAAAAATAAATTATGGAGAGTTTACATTCGACCCTCCTTATAAAAAATTTCGTCCTCGAAACTTGCACACCTTGATAAAAAGGAATATGTTTCTCGGTCCATATATCTTCTTCTTGTTTTCATATCGCTCCTCCCACATTTTTACTAGTATTGAAGCTTTACATGTGAAATTCATCTTCTTTGAAACTTTTCGTCCTTGAAGTTCATAATCTTTAGTGGTGATCTTTTCATAAGATTTTCCTCTAATATCCAATGATTAAGAGTTGAACACATAACTCGAGTTAAGTACATACTTTTGTAGTTGCGATACTTAAAATACATTATGGATTTTGACAAAAATAGATGTCAAAACTTAACTACTATCCTAGTTTCCATTCCATCCCAATATCTCGAATGGTCCAACTCGTTGAGAGCTTAACTCAAATAACCTTAACTTCCTCCAATATCTTTTTTACTAAATCGAATTTAGAACTCAAGTTTTTTAACCAACTCAACTCCAATATTGTGGGTTCTACTCTTATGTCCAAATAACACTTTAAACAGAATCATTATGTTACTACTTAGTAACTACACCAACTTTAACAATCGACCATAATTTCCTTCCAAAATTCAATACATAAACTCGTAACATATCCTCTAGTGTTTGGATAGTTCTCTTGGCTCTATTGTTTACAATAGTTTTAAGTTTCAAATGTGTTCTCATAACCCATTTGGTACGAAACACAAAACCAAGAAGTAAAATAACAGTAATGGTCCAATACTATGCTCACAGGTAGTCCATGCAACCTCATAATTTGCTCCACATATAACTCTGCTAATTTATTTCATGGTTACCCCGCTATGTAGGGATTTAAAATATATTGATCTAGTCCAATAATCCTTCAATATCCAAGTGGAATCGCTACCAATCTTTATTTTCAGAAATCCATCATAATATATTCTTACTTCCATTGTGAAATTTCCAAAGGTTTAAGTAAACTTGCTGGTTGTTGATATTCGACCTTAACTCATTGACATTGAAATACTTTGTCACATACTCAAAAATTGACTTTTTCATTTTGTTTACACCAAAGATTTCCTTTAAGGTCTCAATACATCTTTAAACCCCTTTCATAATCTTATTCATTAAATTCTCACTATTAGATACATATAGTTTCCTACGCATCCATAAAATATCTTAACACCTTACACTAAAATTAGGTATCGTGCCTTCCTTCACTTGAATCTTTACAAGAGTTTCTCATCTTGTCTTTGAATTTCTTCAATTCTCCCAACTCAAGCAGATTACACAATCAAAGCATCTAATAACTAATTCGTTGATCATATCATTTCCATTCCTAGTTCATCATTTTGTTCTTCTAACATTGAAGTTTTTCTAGTCCAAACTTTGTGACTCAAAGATTCAACTGTTTTATTTACTTTTCAGTGTGGTACTTATTCTCCAATCATAATCTTTCAATAATTCTATCAATGTTCTTTGTCTCATATTCAACTCCCTTTGAATAACTAAATACTTAAAACTCTTAGATCCGTGAACACCTCACATTGTCCATCACATGAAAATAATGTCTGTAGA
The DNA here is from genome assembly GCA_025175665.1 of Cinchona pubescens. Lineage (NCBI taxonomy): Eukaryota > Viridiplantae > Streptophyta > Magnoliopsida > Gentianales > Rubiaceae > Cinchona > Cinchona pubescens. The sequence goes on along the minus strand of JANKKI010000026.1, from coordinate 1,956,731 downwards.
ACTTCAAATCGAACCCCATAATTTGCTAACTTTAAATGATATGCCAAATAAATTTTCCTGTAGAGTTCTAATCGCCTTAATGATAAACAACTACCTTATTGCTTACATCAATACACAATCTAATCCATTCTTAGACTCATCTTTAAAATTACAAACTCTCAAGATCCAAATGATAAGGTTAAAACTTAACATTATCAGCTTCTCTTCCGAATGTTAAAAGTCCTTTCCTCATTTCAAAAATCACACCAATTATACCTTCTTTTATGTCAACTCTTCTCATGGTGTTACAATAGTTGAAAACCCTTTAATGAACTTGTGACAATAATCAGCTAATATGAAAGGTTTCTTATCTCGATTACATTGTCGACCTTGACTAGTCCACTTTGTCCTCAATTTTTAGTATCCACAAACTCCTTATATAAAATAACATGTCTTATAAAAAATTGCTCTTATATATAGCTATCTTACTATAAAATAAAAGAAATTCTTCTTAAATATTTCTCATGAGTTTCCTTATTTAGAAAGTAAATGAAAATGTAATCAATAAACACTACCACAAATCCGTCCAGCTGAGGCCTAGAACTAATCCATGAATCTTGTACAAACATTAGTCAAACCAAATCATATTACCAAATTTTTTTTATAGTGTTCATAATGATCCTAAAATCACCCTTAGGTATGTCAATCTCCTTAATCTTTAATCAATAATATGCAATACCTTCACACCTTTAAATTAATCACTATATTATCATTTTAGGGAAAGTGTACTTATTCTTAATAGTAATCTTGTTCAACTCTCTGTAATCAATACACATCCTTAAACTCCCAACTTTCCTTTTTATGAACCAAACGGGTGCTCCTATGATGGAACACTTGGCCAAGTAAATTTCTTATCTAATAATATTCTTGTGTTGGCCCAAAAGCAACCTAAGAGGGGGATAAATTAGGTTGTCTCTAAAAGCAAACATTTTAATGTACTTAATGAAAATGTAAACTTTGTGCAACAAATGAACACTTAAGCACAAATGATCAAAGATTGATACTTTGTAAATATATAACAATTGAAACTTAAAGAACAAATAAAAAGATAGAGATGAAGAATCTCAAACCAAACTTTCAAGCTCATCAAACCTGCAGTACATCCACTAGTAGTGCCTCTTCAAAGAAGGTGAGACAATAACTTTTTTATACAAAAAGTAGGCTCACCCTTATACCAACTAAATTTCTCTAGTTGAGCCAAAGGGTTTTACATTACAACCTCACTTTTGTATACCCGTTATCCCTCTACTCTTACACTTGAAGATCACTCACTAGTCTACTCTTACTTACCCTAATTCCCTCTAGTTGAACAAGAGAACTATACTACCCAAACCAATACAACCCAGAATATTTTAGCCTATTTCTCCCCAAATAACTCTTCCATCATTTAGACGTCATTAGGCTATTTATAGATGAAAGATGTGCTAAAATTTGAGCTCCAATGGTCAAAAAATTAGCTATAAAAAACTAGTCGTTAGGAGTTCAGACGTCTGATCATGCGTCCTACAGCTTGATGAACAGTGTCTCAGACGGTCATATACATCCTACAGCTTTATGAACGGTGTCTCAGACGGTCATATATGTCCTATAGCTTTGACAAAAAATTTCTTCATTCGAGCTTTTTTCTTTGGACGGTTTTCAATATCCGATTCTTTTGGCTTTCAGATTCCTTGTCTTAGACAGTCTTTTATGTCCGAAGCACTATCCTTCGAACAGTTATCTGCATCCGAAAGATGTGTTCTTCTTCGATGTTGTCTAGTCATATTTTGGATGCTCCCTTGTATCCGAGCTTCTTTCTTTCAAACGTTCTTCATCATCCGTTAAGAGTTGTTCATATTTTAGTTGTTTTTCTTGATTGTGTTTAGATGATCATTTTTGTCTGAACGTTCCTATTTTTCTTGCACACTTGTTCTCAGGCCATTAGTACGATTTGGTCGTCATCAAAACATGATTATCATAACTGGGGTTCAATAATCTCTCCCTTTCTGATGATGACAAATCAATTGGATAATTCCAAAAACAATCACATAAAATACGAAGCACAAAGACAAGAAGTTTTGTCCATTATTTCTCCCCCTTTTGGCATCATCAAAACATTATAATATAAAGCAATTTATACACACAATCTCCCCCAAACTATGCATGCAATTCAAGTAAATATATAAACGATAATTCAAGTTTAAAATATTTCTTCCCTTTAAAAATAAATAATCAAGTAGAAACAAGGAAATTTATGCAAAGGATTAACATCAAGGCATTTTTCGCTCATTCTTTACCAAAACCATCATCAAAACAATAAAGCATATGTGATGCAAATTAATTTCTACAAGTAATCCATTTAAAAAAGAGAATGCTCTCCCTTTCTTTTGCAAATAGTGACTTAATATAGACAAAAATTTGGGATACTTATACCAAGCATTCTAAACAAATTCAATCACAAAGTTGACCAATATTCAAGATGTCATAGTTCATATTAACATATTCTAACAAATTTAAATGTTACCATTTCAACGTCGTCTTAGCTCATATGTTCCTTGAATACCTTCCATTGATAATCCATCTTGAATCCTTTGGTACTCTCCAAGCATACCTACATAAAAAAATTAAATAACAACTTTTGGTACCCAAACTTCCTTGGCTTTACTTGAGTTTGTGAATTCACTTAATATCCATATAGATTTGATTCCCAATTTTTCATTTCTTTTAACGTTACAATCTTTCTTTACATGACCATGTTGATGACAATAATAGCATACAATATTCTTATTGCCAATCAAGGAAGATTTAGATTTAATAAAGCACAAATCATCCTTTCTATAGGTGACAAAAATTTTGTTGATATGCAAAATTCTAGTTCTTTTCTTTTCAAAAACATTTTCCTTTTTCTTTTGTTAAAGGACAACAAGATCATCTAATCTCTTCTTTAATGAAGCTTGTTCTTCCTTGATCTTGGTTTTCACATCAAATCCTTTTTTTAAAGAATCATTTCTTTTGTCAACAAATTATTTTCATGCACAAGCTTTGAGTTAGCACTCAAGCTAAAGGATAAATCTTGATTTTTAGCTCCTTGTTCCTAGCATATGATTCTTTCAAACATTCATGCATTTTAAAAATAAATGATTCAACATCATTATCATCATCACAAGAATCATAACTAGAGGATACCTCATTATTTCCAAGAGCCATAAAAGCCATTTGATCCGTCTCATGTTCTTCTTCAACTGTTTCATCCGAATTGCAATCATACCATGTGATTTGGAAATTGTTGAAGCGAGGCTTCCTTGAGTCTTTCCTCTTTTTTGATAAACACTCATTTGCAAGAGGTCCCGATTTGCCATATTCATAGCATTTTTCACTTGGCTTCTTGCTTGTATATTTTTGTGAAACCTTTAATGCTATGCCTCTTTTTGCTCTTGCCTCCTTATCATCTTGTACCTTATATTTCAACTTCAATTCAAAGGAGGTTAGTGAATTAATCAAAGACTCAATAGGCATAGAATTTAAATTCTTAGACTCTTCTATGACAATGGATTTAGGTTTTCCATTCCTTGGGTAAAGCATTCAAAATCTTTCTATTCTTTTCATCCAAAGAATATTCTTTACCTAAACCTTACAAATCCTTTACAATATCATTGATCCTACAACAGATTTTATCAATATTCTCATGAGGTTACATTTTGAAGGATTCATGTTTATCCACAAGAAGTGACTTCTTTTACTCTCTTATATCTTCATTTCCTTCATGAATTTCTTTCAATTTGTCCCATATCTTCTTGGCCGATTTGCAACCTTTCACTTTAGAAGACTCATCTGCATACAAAGTATTATACAAAATATTCATGGATTTAACATTTAAAGATAAATTTACTCTATTTTGTGCATTTAACTGATATATAGTCTTAGACCTTAATCTATGTGTTTTTTCATCAAGAATATTAGCCTCAAAAGGACCTTCATCAATAATGTACCACAAATCAATATCAATGGATTGTATGAAAATTTTCATTCTTTCCTTCCAAATAACAAAATCAATGTCATTAACACATGGGAAGTCTAGTAATGGAATACCCCTCTAAAAATAAAGTTTTATTGGTTGCCATAATAATCTTTAACCAAAACAAGAAGAGACTAAACTCTGATACCAATTGTTGGCCCAAAAGCAACCTAAGAAGGGGGTGAATTAGGTTGTCTCTAAAAATAAACCTTTCAATGTGCTTAGTGAAAATACAAATTTTGTGCAATAAATGAACAGTTAAACACAAATGATCAAAGATAAATATTTAACAATTGAAGTTTAAAGAACAAATAAAAAGATTGAGATGAAAAATATCAAACCAAACTCCCAAACTCATCAAGTTTGGAGTACATCCACTAGTAGTGCCTCTTCAAAGAAGGTAAGGCAATAACCTTTTTGTATACAAAGTAGGCTCACCCTTACACCAAGTTTCTCTAGTTAAGCCAAAGGTTTTTACATTATAAACCTCACTTTTGTACATTGTAAATTTCATGTTATCCTTAATAACTTTCATGTCCTTTGTACATTGTACTCGGTCATATTGTAGAAACAAATCTTCCCAATACCACAACATAAAAGAGTACTCCATAACTGTCATGTTAGGTATTTGCCTCAAATTTTCAATCTAGTAGATTCCGTAATTGGCAATATCTCTTAAATCAAATATCAATTTTAAAAAATTACAATTTACAAAATGTAACATAAGTATAGAATATTTTTTTGTTTTTTTTAAAAACAAAATGAGTTGTGACAAATTTAAATCATCTTTTTTTTAGAAAAAAAATTCTAATTTTACAAAATATGACACAAGTATAAGAAAATTCTTTTGAAAATAAAACAAGTTTTAAGGAAATAAATCATACTTTCATCAAAACAACACATAATGTTTTCTAGAACATAACCTTAGCAATATCGAAACACTAAATTATTCAAAAATTGAACCAAATTTCTATCACAAATAGCTACTAAAAATTCAAAAATCAACTAATATTATCATATTCTTAATTTCTTTACTCTTGACTCTCAAAGGATCTTCAAAATATTATCCCTGTCATTTCCCTTATCCTTAGAAGGGATACCATCTTGATATTTCAATAACATGTCCATCTTAATCTCGAGTCTTCATTTCTTCCCATAGGGCACTTAAGAATCTCCATCTTAGATTTTGACCCAACAAAAATCAATTCTAAACTAAGGCTCTAACAACCCACATCCGTTCCTCGAAGGTCGTCTACCTTTTTTTTTCACATTTGTCATTCAATTCCAATTATTCCCAATTTTCTCTTATCTGTAATACCTTCATCTCCTTATTTTTATATAACTAAATCCAATATACGCACTTTGAATCACATGCCTAATTAGTCTCAATCCAAAAATATTCAAAGTCATCAAAGTTACTTAAATCTCCATATTCTAATCCTTAATGGTTGCCTCACAGATCCTAAACGTTAGCTCTAATACCACTTAAACTATCATGACAACTGTCATACCTTCAAGACAACTGTCATACCTTCAAGAGTTACCCCTCAAAGGCAGACAAGGTAATAAAAATGAAATATAAGCAAAATATCTTCATTAAATTATAAAACAATCCTTAAGAATTGATCATCAACCAACTTGAATAAGCAGCTAAATAGTCCGATGGTTCCAAGGCAATACAAAAAGGAAATCAAAATATCCTAATTATTTTTTTTCAAATTCTTAGTTAGCTAATAATAATAACTTTCCTTGGAAGTCAGAAGTCTAACCATCGGTATGCACCAATTTCTTATACACATGATCATCCTCATACAATCTCTAATTCTACAAATATGTTATAATTGGATGAGCGACAAGTCACTCAGTAAGCAGCTAATACCGTCTTTGCTAGACCAAGCAAGTTACATATATATTTTTTACAAGGTTTCATCACACAGTCGTACATAAGTACTCCAAAAAGTTATATCATAAATCAAAACAAAAATCTTATTTCCAATAACGGCAAAAGTTTCTTTTCCAAATGTGTTTTCGAAAATCATACTTACATATATTTAGAGAAAGTGGCGTATTAGATCAAAGATTTACAAAAGAGCTTTCACATAGATCAGAAGTTCAAAATAGGAATTGGAATCTAACTTAGAATCAAATTTTCAAAAGCAAAATCTTAATCAAAATAGCATAATCAAAATTCATTATCAGAATTCAAAGTTCATATTATGGTTCATTATAGGTTCATACAATAAACACGGTATCATTTACTTACTGAATACTCAACCTAGTGCTAAGAGACCCCACTAGAAAAGGTTACTAAGAGGTCTCGCAAAAACCATCTTAGCTAGAAATCGAAGTTCGGAGTTTAGAAGCCGAAAATTATTTTATTTGTTAGTTCAAAAAATGCAAAACTATAGTTCCTACCGACTATTCGTGATTATTTTAAGAGTCTTGATCCATTATTAATTACCGAACAAATAATTCAAACATACATATGCGAAACAATCATACAAACTTTAAAATAATACCACTTATAAAATCTCATAATATAAAACAATTTAAGTATCTATGTAAGGTTATTCAAGTTTAATAAACAAATTATCACATTATCGAAAGTAACATTTTAGACAACACATTTTTTGAAAACACAAAAGGGCAGTAACCACTTACCTCAAAATAGCAAAAACATAGCAAAGAACCCAACTAATTTCCTATACAAAATCATCAAACATTACTTAAGTTTAATTTCAAAACAAATGCGTTTGTATATAAACTATCATGCTGTCGATCAAAAATTATTCAAGTTCCAAAGTATTTAATCATGTTCGTATTATAATAAAATATATATTTTCTTCAAAAATGTTTAAAGATACAACATTTAAATACAATTACTAGTATTACTACCAAAAAAAACATTTATTTAGTTATTACAAAGATACTCCTACAATAACTTTCAAATTACTTATATCAAAATTATTTAAATCTTCCAACCATACTCTAAATCACAGAACCTAAGGGACTTGTTATGCAATTAGCCCAAGCCATTTAAAACTTTCTGCACTTCTTGTCCCGTCAACTCATCTAGGTCCTCTCTCTCTCCTTTTTTTATTTTTTTCTTCTCTTTCCTAGTCAACTTATCTTCTCTCTCCTACTTTCTTGTCTTTTCCTCTTTCCTCTTCCTTCTCTACTCCTTCCTTTTCGTTGGCCAACTTACCACCACCATATATTATCACCAAAACCTATCTACTACCAGCAATAGTTTTTTTTTCAAAAAATCCTAATTTTAACTATACAAAAATAATTTTAAAAAAAATGAAATAAAATAATAAATTCTTATACTCTGAAATAATCCAACTTCTAAAAAAATACAACTAAACTTATCAAAATCAGTCAATCAAATAATAATAATTAATGAAAAACATAATTTTAGGCATGATATTCTATATACAAATAACATATATAATAAAATAGAATTATTGAAAAATTTAGCTTATATAGTTATATCGTATTCAATATATGACAAGTTCCTAATGTACACATAAACTCTCTCTCCAAAGCTCCCAAAATATCGGCCAAGTAAATAATGTTTAACCACCATAGAGTCACCTATTTATATATATTTTAACTCCTACAAATTAGCTAATTTTCCCTCATATCTTACTATTTTTAGATTACTTAAGTTGGCTGAAAGTAAAATTAATTACAAAAATAAACAAATAATTAGCAAAAGATTTGTACTTAAAACAAAAAATGTTTTTAGATACAAGGTTAGTCCAAATTAAATAACACAAGACGAATAAGAAAACCCGGATTGATAAGAATTAAGTCTTCTCTTATGAACATACCACATAACAAATTTTTTTATTGAACAATGACAAGTAGTTAAAATCTAAATAAAATTCATAGTATATTAGATATTATCAAATACTAATACTATTATTATCTCTCTTTTTTTTAAAATTATGGGGATTTGCGGCATGAAAACTTGTCTTTGAAGCGATCTAAACCTGATCATCTGCAAGAGAATCAGTTTAGTGGGGATGAGCGTCAACTTGATCAGTAAGTAATTCAGTCATATCTCCACTAGATTTAATACATTTTAAAAGTATATATTAAATTTAATGAAAATCATTTCGCAACAATTTAATCATAGTCATGCATCATATATATGTAGTATAAACAATTATGTATGGATACATTTTCTCAAATTTGTTCTATTTAATTCTCAGAATCTTTTTCCTTTTTCATCTGCCTTCAACTAAAGAATATGCTATAGTCACTATTATAACCCGTGATAGGGCCGTTACCCCCTATTCTTACCCATAATAGAGACATATGTCAGTTAAAATGTAATTCTGGATATCATACTACGGTCACTATTATAACCCATAACGGGACTATTAGTCCACTATTGTATCCCGTGGGAGAGCCATACCAACATTTTAACATAACAATTCAATATCTTTTCTCATTCCTTTACTGGTTTGATGAGTCCAATGATGTTAAAGATACCATATAAAGCAATCATTCATAGGCATACAATCACCAAACAAATTACACATATGCTCAATCTAATTTAATACTAAAAATATTTTTTCAAACCATTATTAATCATTTTGTACAAAAGTACTTAAGAAGTCACCTTTTAAAAACCATAGAGACATGAAAAAGGCACTTACCAAGTAACCAAAATATTTCCAAGTCTGAATCCCAAGCTACTTGAACTCATATTAATCCTTCATAACAGTAAAATTAGAACATAAAAAACTTCTTTATAGTCTAAGAAATAATCAAAACAATAGTAACCTCATTAGGTCCCTAATATTGCTTGATCTGTAGCATGGTAAGGTTAACCTTGATAATTTTAGCACCAATAGTGCTGAATAAAAATGTTCATAACTCAAGTTATATTTGTTCAAAAACCACAAGGCTAGTGCTAATAGAAATTAGACTCAAAATATTATAAGCTTAAAGAAGACAACATTCCGAAATTCCAAACATAACTTGCTCTAAAGTTACGAGTAATTCAGAAAATACTCTGTTGTAGAACCAGATTATTAGCCTAATTTATGGAAAAACTGGTATTAATATACTAAGAAACGGAACAACATATTTACACTATTTTGAAGGTCTATATCCCCATAGGAGGGTATGCTGGTTCTCAATTCCACTGTTTCTATGCTGAAATATAGCTAATTTTCTATAGACGAGCAAAGCTACCTGAGAATTTCAGCTACGGTTTTAGTAAATTTTTTTACTATTCTGGTTATAAAAACACCAAAATCTATTAAATTCAACATATATATTTGATGGTTTAACTTTAATAACTAAGAACAAGAAAATAAATCCAATTAAACTGATTTCAAATCTCTAAATCATCACACAACTTAGGTTTAGGAAAATCCCAATAAGTTCTTGAAAAATTCTTAAACCCCTATCTCTTAATTCTTCAAAGCAACTTATAAAAATTAAGAAAAAGGGATTTCTTACCTCAATTATGAAAATCTCTTGCTGAAGATGATGCATCTCCCTCTCTCTCAAGCTTCATGTTTTGCTCTTGTTCGAGATAGGAAGATTAATAAATTTAAGGAAAGAAAAATCGTTTAATATTTGTAGTAGACATATAGTTTGGTTATTTATTTTTGACTCTCAACCTTTCCTTAATTATAAATTGACCCCAAACAGTTACTAACTTCATCTATTAAATTGAATAAAGTGGGCCAGTGGTATTTCGGATATTACATAAACATTCAAACTTTTGACAAACATATCTTATTCTCAAGGATAAATAAGAAGAATAAGAGAATGATCATCTTTTTTCACAAGTTACATGTCAATATATTTATAGATATTTAAATAATTTTTCACTATGAAACATACCTTTTTTGTCATAAATGATATTTGCAATGATATAATCATTAATAGGTACATGAGAGTTACAATATCTGAGCATAGCCCTCATATATAACTATGATCAATCAATCACATGGGAAATTTTGTTCCCACTTTATACCATGTAAAAGTGTCTTTGCAAATTTAGCAATCCTATGACTTGTTTCATTTCCCTCCCTATTTATGAAAGAAAATGACCACAATTCAAAGTGCATGCAAAACTCCTATAATAGACTTTGAAACATACATATTCACTAATCCATGTCCTTTGTGAATAGACATATCTATTGACTTGAATAGATAATACTCATAAGTAATATTGTACCATTTCATATTTTAAAAATTCTCCAACAATCCTCTACTATTTTCAAAATAATATGAGCTTGACAAATTTAGAAATTAGTCTGTATTAAAGGTATCTTTGGATTTGAACCTTTATTTAGTAAATCATTTTCCAATTAATTAGTTTTTCATGATAGATTAAACTTTGAACCAGAAAACCTTATCAACTAGCTGTATATATATACTTTGCACACTTTTGCGATTTGAGACAACTTTTTTCTTGACTAACAATACAGGAGATGCAAAAGGGCTATGACTGGTTCTTATGATCCCCTTGTGAAGCATTTCTCTGACGTGTATTTCAATCTCATTTTTGTAAATATATGGGTATTTATAGGGTACTAATTTGAATGGTTTGGCTTCAAGAATCAAAGGAATCTGATAGTCACAGGCGTGAGATCTGATGGGGGGTAAGGATTTTGGCTTGCTGAATACATCCATATAGTTCTCAAGTAGATCAATTAGAGCTTGTGGATTATATGAAGTTACATGAGCTTCTGTGATCATCATTGCACAGAAATGTTTGATAGTTGATTTCTTCACCTGCTCATACCACTCAAGCACCCTTTTAGAACTAGACTTTAGTTGACCTCTTCTCCCCTTACAATAATGCATGTTCCATATTCTTGTTAAACTCCAACTTGAGGTAGGCATAATCAAATGTCATAGGACTGTGAACTACTATCAAATCTACCCCAAAAATCAAATCATAAGGTGCTCTCTCCAATATGTACATGTTCTGAGAAAACTCATAGCCTTGCATTTCCAATGCAGATTTAGGATAATATCTATGACATGTTAGGAAGTCTCCATTGGCTACATTGACTTTGAAGGGGTATAGATTCAGGATAACTAAGCAATCACAGGTTTAACAAAATTTTGTGAGTTACCACCATCAAGCAAGGATTGTCACCTCTTTTTCTTGACACATTCCCTTAAGCTTGATAGTGTTGTATGTAAGTTTTATTGAGAGGGAATGTATGGAAAATTCCACCTTTTTAGTTGAATGAACTCCTTGATATTCAATCACCTCACTCTCCACTTCTATGTGGTGTGTTGATCATCCAGTGCTAAGATCAAATGAATTTCTTTATGTTTACATTAATATCCATGGTTAAATTTTTCTCCACATTTGAAGCATGGGTGATGCTCTCTTCTATAGTGTATCTCTCTTGTTGTGATTATCTTGAAAGGTTGATTAAGAGGTTTCTTAACCACGTTTAGAATTGCAGGTATCACATTCATGGAAGTAGTTGATGTTGATGAATCAGTGAAAGGTATAATTCTAGCAGCATTTTTCTGTTTTAATTCTCAAACATAGCATCAAAAGAAAATTCCTGAGGTCTAGCAATCTCAAAGGCTTTAGACAAGGTTTTTAGGGCATGTATCATGACCATTACTCTTATGAGTTCTTCAGGCAAGCCACTCAAGAAACAAGAATCATAACAACTTTTAGAGAAGAAAGGGGTTCTTAAGATTACTTCATATTCAACTCCTCAAACCTTTCTTGGTAAGCTAGGATAGAAGAGTCATTTGCAACTTATTGAATTCTTCTATTACATCCAATTTTCCCAATTCCCCAAATCTTATATACAATTCAGTGGTGAATTCTTCCCAAGAAACTTCAATTCTATGACTCTTGTAACCCTAATACCATACATATGCCTTCCCTTCCAGATATAGTTCAGCCAAATCTAGCCATTGATCTTTTAAAATGTGGAATAATTAGAAATATTTCTGACATTTTCTTATCCATTCCCTAGGTCGTATCCCCTTAAAGTTTGAAAAATCCATCTTAGGTAAGGTACCCGAATGTGTGATCGGGTTCTAGTCCTCTCAGAATGTATTCCCGATCCTAAATTTCTCTCAACACCTCCCAAACTTCCTTTCTCATTATTGCTGGTTGGTTGCTACTGTAATGAAAATTTTCATTTCAATTGAGTTTTGTTGTTTCCTATTTATTCTTCAACTCAAGATCTCTAGACTCAAATGTCCTTCTATTCCCACAATTTGTCCTTCCAATACTTGATGAATGATAAGAGCCTCACCATTAGTGACCTTCTATTGCACAATCTCGTTCTCATAAACATAGGAGTCAAACATTGGTTTATCCTCTCCTTCATCTACTAATGAAATGATATTCCTATTGGGGCATTTGGAAGCGATGTGACCCAATCCTCAATACTTAAAGCACTATTTTGAGGTGGTGTTCAGAGTGTTACGATGCATTTTAACTTGGAAAAATAGTGACATCCCACGTCAGTGGGAGTAACTGAGATGTGTTTGTATATAATACATTGAGTTATGAACTACTAACAATTTGATTTAAGTATTTTGAACATGTTGTTTACACTCAAAAGTTATTATCCCAATCTAGGCCCGGGTGTTAAAAACAAGTACCCCTTTTTCTACTTATTTTGTCATGTAATAAAGTGCTGGAGATTCATTAACCTTGAAAGAATTAACAAGTGAGAGCTGCTTCTCCACCCGAACTGCCAGCTTGTAAACATCATCAAAAGCCCAATAAGGTTGTATTTGGACAATATTGCTGATTTCTAGTTGAAGACCACCGAGATATCGAGTAATCATTTGTTCATTAAGCTTTACGACAACACATATCATCATGAGATGCTCAAATTCAACGGTGTACTCTTCGACGGACAACTCTTCTTGTTTGAAGTTGTAGAGCTGATAGAAAGAGTCTTGCTTGTAGCTTATGGGAAGAATTTCATCTTAAGCTCCCTTTATATATTTTTCTCACGTCACAATTTGCCATTTTTCTTCATGATCTCTTTGCCTCTTTAAGTTTTCCCACCAAATTGATGCATATTTCTTCAATTTGATGGCTACTACCTTGATCAGACCTTCTTGTTTTCCAGGATGCTTTTGTAGTCGAAGACTAGCTTGGCAGAGGCTAACCAATGAACGATGAAATCTTCTAGATGTATTTGGCCAAAGTCAAGGATGTCAACTTTGACATCATAGTTTTCACGAAGATTCCTTTGGCCAAGACAAGAAGAAGCCCTCCCAGTAGATGAATCAGATTCATTGCCATGGAAAGGGTTAATCTCCTTTTCATCACCAACTTCCAAACCATGATGTGTCTTAACATAGTTTGCAGCTTGGAGATGCTCAAGCTGCTGTTGGAGTTGTTGCACTTGTCTTCTCAAAGCACCCATCTCGACATCACAAAGATCACGCTCAACCACATTGACTTTGCTCCTCGATGACGACGTCCAGCCATAGAAAGAACTGGGCTATGGTACAAATCTGATGGTGGAAAGAAGTAAAAAGAGAGCCAAGCCCCCAAGAGCAACAAGAACACGACTAAAAATACCCTAGGAATCCACCCAAGACACACTAAGTCAAGAGATAGAGAACTCAATTGAGTTGCAATAGTATTATATTTTAATAACTCAAAACCTATATGACATTGAACATCTATCACAAAAACCACTATGTATACTAGCAAGATACAATCTCTTTCATCTTCCCCAGACTAAGCATTTAATTTGGATACATCTTCTTAAGCATTGGAAGTCCAAATTCCTTCTTCAAGTTCGAATCTATCTTCTCAATTTCTACTACACAGACTAGAGTAAATTGGCCATTACTTTTTCTAGAGAACTCTAATTCATGCACCGTTTGCTTTATTGGAAATTAGACTTCCAGAGATATATAATTTGACCACATTCCCCGAACAAGTGACCCCTTGAATTTTGTATTTTCTAGATAAAAGTTACAAATCTTATTTATTACTACTATAATTCCTCGTCACATCCATATATATCCAATAAAATATATATAATATCCTTCCATGTTTTATCATTCAAATCCTCAATAGAGATTTTCCAGAATTAATTCCAATAAACCTACAACTTATCAACAATAATCAAAACTTACACAAACAAAAGGACTTAGAGAGTATTTGTGTGTGTGCAGAAGTTTCCCAAACTATCCAACAATGCAATATGACTAGACTATGCAAGTTATCGTACAAACTTTATCTAGTCTAACAAATTCTAAAATAGACTCGATCCAAATATATTCCGATCTAAAGGTGACAATAGTATTTACTATGCATTCCTTAATCAGAACAAGGCAATGTCAGAAGCAATAATAGAGGATGATCAAAACGGGAACTCCAATACAATTGTAGAGATAATAGTCACTAGGTATGGGTGCATTTGCTCGAAAGCTTCAAAACTATGGGAGTTCTAAATTAATGAACTTTTGAGAACTTGTTTATTATGATGTGAGGTAAGGAGGTAGAGATCATGAAGCTTCTAATTATTTTCACATACAATTTGGTAATTTGAAAATTCATAAAGTTGACTTTAGGAAAAGACGAATTAATTCCCTCGAGTCGAGTATGTGTTTCTATTGCACTTGACTTTCTAGTCATAGAGAGTTTAAATTTGGACATACTTGTACAATGTCAATATTTAATCATATTGTTAAGGTTTTGTTTGGATTGAGTGACTTGATTAGATTTAGATTTAAAATTTTAAATCCATCCCAAGTCATTATCAAACAAGTCAACTTTGATCAGCAGTCGAATGATCAGAGCCAAAACCCAAAAGATTTGCGATCTTTATAAGCAGTTTAAGCATATGACGCTAAATTCCATACACAACTATACTAAAGAACAATAATGTAAAATTTGTATCCAATCTAATATAAGGGATAGTCTCTTTCATAGGACTCATCTTTTTCATTCCCTCAGATTAAACAAATTAAAAAAATTAAAATTGAAAAACCAAGATAGCATCTTTCTATTTTATCATTCAAATCCATGAATAATGATTATTTTCAAATTAAGTTCTGTAAAATTATAGCTCAACAATGTTTGCAAACTTGCATTGCATACATGAAGAAACTAGGTCAATAAGAGTTGGCTCAAACGGTAAGATGAAAACTAGACTATATGAAAGTTCTAAATTCAACTCTCGCTTGCCACCAATCCTTGTTAGTGAGCGAGCTATAAGAATTATTTTAAGTCGTTGAAATATGTTTTAGTGGTCTTCCCTAATCCTAGACAACAAGGGTAACCTAACTTTCCTCCTAAATTTTTTCTTACAGAAAAGAAAAAAAAAAAGAAAGAATCCAAAGCAAGTAAACACTATCACAAGAAGTCAATGTCCACCACAATACAAGAGAAATAATTTACTTCTTAGTCGCAATTGTTCTTTTATTTTTTCCTCATGCTGTTCAAAAATTTCCACTTTCTACCACCACCTTGCTCACTAGCTAGGATGCAACTTCTTGAAGATAACCGGCACAAGTAGTTTCTGCAGCAGCCGTAATAGCCATTATATACATGTCCCCTTCAGCATCTTCTACTACTGGATGTTAGCATAAAAAAAATACTCAGCAGAAGATAAATTTATTCAAAACATATAAAAAGATGTAAGAGAAAAAAAGGGATAATAATAAAATACGTTAGACTCTCATATTGAGACTGTTGCATAAACTCACGGTATAATACCCTTAACATCATGCTAGAAACTCTCTATTCTAGACTCTCAACTCAACTCTTCTCAACTAAATAATCTACTAGACCCTCTATCTATAGGGTAACAATGACAATCAAAAAACTCAATTACAATAGAAATAATAACTCTAAATATAATCCTAATAGGAAACTAAATTTCTCTAATAACTAAACTACTAAATTATAACTTTTACATAATTTCTAATTGATAAGGAGTTTGGTTTAATTACACCGACAATGCCTCCCTTAAAACAAACTCTTCGTGAAAGCAGTTTACGTCATCCATGAACAACTCAATCAAGAATTTCTTCCACTGATTTTGTCTTCTTTTTCACTATAATTTGCCACCATCAATTTGTCTTGATCTTCATCTTCAAAAATTTTCAAACGATCAATGCATCTGGATGGCTAAATCTTCATCACATACTTTTTATCAATTTACCAACCCTTATGAATTTCATGACAACTGGTATCAAAGATTCTTGATTATAAGGATCAATATTCAATCAACTTGGCAAGATTTTTTTTCATTCACTACCCAACACATACAAAATAATCACGACAAGATCCCTCTTTTTAGATCATTGTCCCAACTAGGATAAATTTTTTTACACCCTAATTCGATAATGACTACTCCAAGACCCATCTTATAGTTCAATTTTCACTATCCGAGTATTCCAACATAACTTCTTTCTTCAATCTTCAGAACACCTTAAAATCACAAATCATGGCTTTAATGCCACTTGTTAGTATAAAAAGAAAAAAGAAAAAAAAAACCACATGGAGGAAGGTAAATTTATTCAATACACTTAAAAATATGTGGGAAATGAAGAGGAGTTACAAAATAAAGCACACCAAAATCTCATATTGTGACTCACATAAACTCATAGTATAATAACCTTAAGGTCATGCTAGAATCTCTTTATTCTAGATTCTCAACTCAACTCTTCTCAAGTGAATAATCTACTAGACCCTCTATTTATAGGGTAACAAACTTGCACTATCAAGAAAAATAATTACATTGGTAATAACAACTCTAAATATAATTCTGATAGGAAACTAAATTTCTCTAATAACTAAACTACTAAATTCTAACTATTATATAATTTCCAACTGGTAAGAACTTTGGTTTAATTATGCCAAAACTAGAGAAGCAGAGGTACTACTCCTCCTCCTTCATGATGCAAAAAGAGGATAAACAATACATACCTTCATCATAGCAAGGCATCCGTAAAGGCAATAACCGAGGAGGATACATACAGGAATTGCAAATATAACAGTTGACATAATTGTTACTACTCTCATTTATTTGCTCCTCACTTTAATACAATTGAAAGTCTTCTTTATGAATGAAGAGTTAAGTAATTTAGAGGTCAAAGCTTCTGATTACTTTCTACTCCATACATTTGAAGTCTAGTTCAAAGGCCGACACGACTTAAATCAAATGGTATTAGTAAAAAATCTGTCGTATACATACATATGGTACTTGCTCATCTAGGTACTATAACCAAAAGCGAGTTGGATGACTGACTACCCAATTCGATCCATTTATGACATTTTTAGCTTAAAAAAATCAAAAATAAAAAACTAACTACTTACATAAATACTCCTTTAAACGGGGAAGCCAAGAGAAAAAGTCCATCAATATTATATCCTAATATGTAAAATTATATAATTAACCCACTATATACACCGCGTCAGATGCCCACTTAAGCGAAGATTCTCAACAAACTGCTCGATCTACAAATATTAATACTCGACCTGTCACCCTACCATAAAACACAAACGGGTACGAGTATCCTATTTTTACTATTCGAAATAGGTCGAACAACTACTTTTTTGGGTCAAACGAACAAAATGAATACACAAATTAAGTACTATTATTATGGAAACTACTTGTATGGACTCAATTTTTTACCCCCATTATAGACCCTGTGATGTGGATTAAATCTTATAGAATAAATAACATCAATAACTAGAATTCTATAAGATTTAATCTACATCATAAAGTCTATCAAATGAAATTTCTAATACCAAATTTATCCAAGTTTTTCCCCTACTATAAGCTTGAAGCTTTCATGTAATTTTTTAGTAAAACAACCAACAAACAAACCAAGCCTTATTCCCTCTAAATAGGGTCGGCTGCATAAATCTTGTTATGCCATTGTGCTTTATCATGGACTATATCCTCCTTAATTCTTAGATGGCTACATCTTTCTTACAAGTTACTCACCAAGTCTATTTTGGTCTTCTCCTACCCCTCTTATATTGACTACTCTCTCTAAATTCTACTCGCATGGCAAGCACTTCTACTGGTCGTCTTAGCACTTGTAACTTTTTAGTAAAAGAAAGAAAAAATGGATTCTAGATTTATTTCACGAACTAGCAATGCCATAACACTATCTCCCTATTAAGCAAAAATTTAATATTTTGTGAATTAAATTCTCAACCAACTTGATCTCATTTGTACGATTTCCTCACACGATTTTTATTTGTATGAGTTGGACCAATACAAGAAGATATCAGAATTTCTTAATTACATTCCTTAATTTTAAAGAAACACATTTTGATTCTAATTGTCAATTAATTAATTTGACTTTCAATTAAACAAACGAGAATAAAGGGAATTTATATAATATTTATTTTTAGAGTTGTACCTAAATAATATACTCAGACTGCCTACGTGCCCGTTATTGAGATCAATTCATGTGAATTAAAATTCACTTGTATTTGGAACAATTGTTTTGAATTTAATGCGAAAATAAATCAACTAACGCATTTTGAACTTTTGACGAGTTACTTGAATTTGACCTATCTTTAACTTAGTGAAATTTTAGTTGATGGAAAAATTTCACAAAATAATATATTTTATACTTCTTGTGACTAAACCATTTAGAAGGGTTTCTTACGTATCTAGATTAGAATCAAGTCACATATAGTTCTAGATGAATTACTATTTTTCAATATCAATTCTTTTAGGCCTTTCGAGGTAATTGATATTTAAATAGAAATTTAGCCATTTAAGCCAAAAATATTAGATTAGCTCAAAACTGGTTTCATTATTTATTTAATATTTTTGTGATGCCTTGGAAGGCAAGACAAACATAAAGTTCAATTCAATTCGTGTCTTCTTAATTATTGTGAATGGCAATGTGGACATGATGCCAATTTAATGTGATTTTATGTCTTATGAGACAAATTTGCGTACAAAGACTAATTGGTGCCTTAAAAGGCAAATTTGACAAAATTTGTCATAGGCATGTGTACTAGTTTGATTTATTACCTTAAAAGGTAATTTTAGACACTAGAGCCGATTAATTTAATTTACTACCTTTAAAAGACAAATTTGAGCATTAAAACTAATTAATTTGATTTATTACTGTAAAAAAGTAATTTTAGGCACTAAAACCAATTTATTAAATCTGGTACCTTAAAAGGCATTTTTTGCAATAAAGCCAAGTAATTTAAGTTTATGCCTTGAAAGACAATTGTGGGCACTAAAACCAATTAATTTGGTTTAATGCCTTAAAAGGCATTAGTTTTTTGGACATTAAAACCAATTAATTTAATTTTGTGTCATAAAAGGCAATTTTGACAAGTAAGGCACTAAGATCAAATTTGGAGCACTAAGGCCAATTAATTTAATTTAGTGCATTAAATAATTTGAGAACTAAATAGGACACTAGAATTAATTAATATAATTCCCAATGTTAATTTTGTTAGACTTTCAACATATCTAGTTGAGTAGAGGATCAACCATTATATGGTCTGAGCTTAATCGTAGCTAAAATAAAGACATGATGCCTTTTAGAAAATACCTAGTTAAATCATTTATAAAAACATCTAAATCTTAATACTAACTAGGCAGCATTCCACAAGTATACGATTGTCAATAGATAGGGAAGTAGGAATCTAACCCATAAGGATTGATTGGTAATTATCGATTTTTTTGGTTGGATTATTAGTTGAGTGGTTGATTTTAAAATGATTAAACTAAAAGCAAAATTTAAAAGACTAAAAAAACAATTCAAAGATTAACAAGCAAAATAGCAAAGGATAATTTAAAAGTGAGCATTAACATTAAAGAAAACATTTTTAGAAAACATTTAAAGAAAGCATGTGAACATTAAACTATGAGACATTTAAAGAAGGCAGTTAAAAGAAAGCATGTAAAATTGAAAGCATTTTATAAAGTAATTAACTAATATAGACTACTAATTACCACTGAAGAAGCATGATTAAAGAAAATCTATTAACTAAACTACTCTAATTAGCCAACCTAGACTACAAATTATCACTAGGAAATCATTTTAAAGAAAAGCCTATGAATTAATCTATCCTAATTAACTAATCCACACTACAATTTTATACTAAGAAAGTACTTTTAAAGAAAATCCATTAACTAATCTAACAATTATACTAAGAAAATATATAAAGGAAGTAATTAAAAGAAAAGCCCATGAACTGCTTCTACTAATTAAACTAAGAAAGCAAGTAAGAGAGCATTTTAATGAAAGTAATTAAACTAATTAACTAAACAAACATCAAATTAAAGAGACTAACTAGAGAAGTTTAAACAAAAACAATGTACTTACCACTAAAAATGTTGAATCTTTAGCTAGGAAATGGAGGTTACAAGAAAGATAAATCCTAATCTAACCTAATCTAAGAAAACCCTCCCTAGGAAAAAAGGAAGAAGAACAAGACTACTCTATTTTAGTTTTTACCACTATCTACTCTACTTTATTTTCTTCTTAGCCTCCAAGGAGATTTTAAGAATGTATTCATAGTGCTAGGGTTGGAAGAAATGGCTTCCGCCATAATTTTCCACGTATTGGATGTTTTTGCCCCTCAAAATCACTCGTATTGCATTCAATGATAGTGGTCACTAACAACTTGGTAACCGGGGTTAACAAATTTTCTTCTTTAGAATCTTGACCTCCATCACTGATGCTCATGTGAATTTCTCTAGTGACCGTGATCAATAAATTTCCTTCTTCATGTTGATGACTGCAGTTACTAATGCTTCATGATGATGACTGCACTTATTAGGCGCACAGAAGGTCAAAGTTCTAATAGCGATTTTTCTCTAGTGACCACAATTTATGATTTCCCTCTTCAAAATTTATGACTGTGGTCAATGGCTGCTCGACAACTTGATTTGAACTCTGCAAACAATACAGACTTTTAATTACACAACAATACTAAACTAACATTAAAAACACTGAATTAACATAAGCTAACATAGTCTAGAATATGAAAGTAAAAATAGGTAAAAACAACACTTAAACCATAATATTGCTTGAAATTAGAGCAACAATATTCAAGTTTAGGGTACATATAACTTTAATTTCTAAGAGTTATCACACCTCTAAATTTTAACTTTTACTTGTCCCGAGCAACATAAAAGATAAGAAAAGAACAAACAAAATGACTTAACACAAAACACATAACACCACCAAGGAATTGAAATTAAAATGTTGAACTCTAGTGCAAAGTCAAAAGTGAAAATGGGGTTTTAACTCAATAAATTCAATATTTTCATCCACCCCTTCATTTATAACAAGTATATACTAATTTTAATCACAAAGATTACCTTGAGTAATAAAGAGTTAATTGAATGCCAATTCAAATGTATGTTGATTTAGAACAAACAAATCAAGTTTTTCAAAACTTATGCCAAGTATAGAAAGATCATGAGGACTTATTTTGAAAAGCACAAATCAATGTAAATGAACACACAAGGATATTTGTTGGTACCGTAAAGTTTAGCAAAGAACATCAATCAAAGTAATAATTCACCCCCAACTTTCTAATATCTATTAACCCAGATTAAGGATCATTTAGAACTTTTAAAACTTCTAATGTAGGCTAAGAGAATGAGGTGGGATAAATTTGAATATAAGTGACTCAAATCACCTTAATCATTTCAATACAAATTCTTGGACTACTTATCCCATACGTACAAATCCCAAAGCCAATATGATTTAACCAAACAATACTTTGAAGTCCAAAAATATTATTTCACACTAGATCAACTTTTGAAAGTAAGATGAACCTTCTTTTATATTTAATGAAAATATAACACTAGCAATTTCTTTTCTTTTCTTTTCTCTTTTTTTATGAACTAGAACAATAATAATACATGACAATTATATAATTGGAAGAGTAAACAACGTTCATTCTCCAATAAAACACAAAAATTTCTTTCAAACCATCATAAGCATCTGGAACTATTACATTAGAGATTAAGGAAGATCCATAATGACGAAGGTAATGAGATAAAAAGAGGGTATATAAACAAAGTAAAGTGGCTAAATTATGTGATTAATGAGGAAATTAGGCTATAAACAAAGTAGAGTGGCTAAATTTTGTGATTAATAAGGAAAATAGGCTATAAGGCTCAATAGGGACAATAGGGATAATATCAATGTAAGGTGAGCTTTTTGGCTCAAATAGTCCAAGAAAATACATAGATCATTTCCAAAATCCGACTAACTTGGATAAAATATGGGATTTACACTATCCCAATCAATGTACTAAGCCAAACCTCAACAAAACCCACAAAAGTACTTGTTTATCTCAAAATGTAAGTTCATACAATATGATCAAACAATGGCCTAAGTCATTTCTTTCTACACTCATAATTAATTCTCAAAAGTTTTGAAATGTTTACCATATCAACCATCAATTGAACTTGGCATTGGGAAAAAAACCCTATGAAAAAGTAAAGTTTGAGATTAAAACTAGTTAAAGTAAAGTTTGAGATTTAAACTAGTTAAGGGAACCATTTCATGAAGTAGTTGAAACTACTTTTAAGTTTCAAGGAGTTAAATCCCATAGTTTCAAGGGGTTAAATCCCATTTTTCACAAGAAATGCAACCTATGTTCAACACTCAATTTCAACTTTCACAAACAACAAAAACAAAACCATTCCCCACAAACAAGACAATAGACACCACCATACTTTTTACATTATTTCAATGATGAATACACCTCATCCTACTACTCACCCATATCACAAGAAATAAAATTACTACTAGAAAGCATACAAGCACAAAACTAGCTAAACATAATATAATATCTGGCAATGATTTTGAATTACACTTGGACAATCAAAAAGCTAATCTAGGATGGACAACATATGAACCAAGTGAATGTGAATTCAACCAATTAATCTCAATTTGAATGTGTACAACATAATATAAGGCAATGATTTTGAATTACATTTGGACAATCAAAAAGCTAGTCTAGAAGATGGACAACATATGAACCAAGTGAATGTGGATGCAACCAATTAAGCTTAAGTTGAACTTAAAAACAAGAGATCTATCCCTTTAATTGTGAATTTCATCAACATTAAGCACAACACTAATCAAGACTAAGCAATAAGCAAATTTCAAGTAGATCATATAAATGCAATTTGCAATTAAGCACATAAGTCCCATAAGTTATCCATCATTCTTCAATCAATGTAGTTACACTAAGAAGAGGTCATTAGGACTTTATGGGTACAGAACAATTTTTTTTTTTTTTTTTTTTTTAAAAAAAAGGCACACATAAGTATTTGCCCAACTCATCTCTCCCAAAACTTTGCTTTATACATAATTGGTCTCAAAAAGACATCCGACAATAAAGACTCTCTGAAACCAAATCAAGCATTCACATGAATTCCTCAAACTTAACTTAAAACACTTATCAAATCAAGTTTTTCATCAACTAGAATTTTCACAAGTAAAAGATAACAGATTCAAGTCTAAATTCAATTTATAAATTATATAGCCATCACAATTCACAACTCCCAAATTGCCATCAACATTACATCACAACCACATTTGTCCAAGGAAATCCAAAATCAAAACATATCTAAATTAATCACAAGACTACAAGCCTTTATTGCTTACTAGACTACTCAAATTAAAGCAAGTAAACTATTAAAAAAAAAATCATACTAAATAAGAGGGAAAGAAGTACTCTCTCAACACGAAGGAGGTTTCCCGAGAATATTGTAATCCTTGGTGAACTTGTTCTATTGTTGTGTTCCTCCGAAATCTCCAAAGATTTTAATTTGGACATACGTGGATTATTCCTCCTATATTATATTGCATCCTCTAGAATGTGTGCCTCTTTATCTCCCACATCTTGAGCTGCCTCTTTCTCCATGAGTATCCCAAATGGCACCTCCTTAGTTGTAACCAAGTTAAACTCACACCCATATGTGTAAGTGCTAAGTGACCCGGTTGTTGTCATTTCAAACTCATGAGGTTCTTGGGAATCGGTTTCCTACAAGACATCTTCAATTTGTTCTCTTGAACCAGTTCTTCACCCTTTGATGAAGGTGTTGGAGTCCATTGGTCTTCACCATTCACTATTCTTTGAACTTGGGTAAGTTGGTCTTTCAATCTAGTTTGTTCTTCTCGAAATTTAGCCATCACTTTTCGGAGTTGGTCTTGTTCTTATCAGAGTTGGGCTAGTTCTTGGAGTATCATCATCCTTTCCATTAGTCTTGCCTCATCAAATTCTTGGGTTGGTGGGTGAAAGAATTGGACCTCCATGGGTTCATATGGAGGCTTTTGAGGTAGAGGGTAAGAATGGGGATTTTTTTATTTTGATAGCTCTCATAAGTTTTGTGGATAGCTATACCATCTCATTTGTAGTCTAAGAGAGAGGGAGAACAATCAAAACAAGAATCATGCTCATTGGGCATACCTCTATTGTCATAAAAATGATAATCTCATTGGTATGACTCATTCCAATTGGATCATTGCATGATCTTGAATGAACAACCAATACAAATATAAACAAGGAAAAGAACCTGAGTCACACAAATAAGAAAATTAGGCAAGTTTAGACTACTAGTTAGTCTAAACTATCCATCAACAAGAAAATTTTTAGATTTTTCAAAATAAGAACACAACTAAAAAAAAAAAAATCTTTTTGGTTTTTCAAATACGTGAACAACTGTACAAGAAAAACAAAAGACTTCAATCTTGCAACCGAACTAAATTATATCAATATTATTGAAAACCAATCCCCAGTAACGACACCAAAACTTGATGCCTTTTGGAAAAATACCTAGTTAAATCATTTATAAAAACATCTAAATCCTAAAACTATAAAAATGAAAGGACTAGACGGCATCCAATTAGTATACGGTTGTCAACTAGTAGTATAGGGAAGTAGGAATCAAACTCACAAGAATTGGTTAGTGATTACTAATTATTTGATTGGATTATTAGTTGAAGATTAAACTAAAACTAGAATTTGAAAGACCTAAAAAAACAATTCAAAGACTTACTAGGAAAGCAATTTAAAAGTAAGCATTAACATTAAAAAAAAGTATTTTTAAAAAGCATTTAAAGAAGGCATGTGAATATTAAACTAGGGAGGAATTTAAAGAAGGCAATTAAAAGGATTTTATAAAGTAATTAACTAATATAGAGTTATAGACTATTAATTACCACAAAGGAAGCATAATTAATGAAAATTTATTAATTAATTTACCCTAATTAGCCAACCTAGACTACAAATTATCACTAAGAAATCATTTTAAAGAAAAGCCTATGAATTAATCTATCCTAATTAACTAATCTACACTATAATTTTCTACTAAGAAAGCACTTTTAAAGAAAAAACATTCATTAATTAATCTAACAATTATACTAAGAAAACATGTAAAAGGAAGCAATTAAAAGAAAAATTAATGAACTAATTCTACTAATTAAACTAAGAAAGCAAGTAAGAGAGCATTTTAATGAAAGTAATTAAACTAATTAAACTAAAAAATATGAAATTAAAGACTAACTAGAGGAGTTTAAACAAGAACAAAGCAATTACCACTAAAAAAGTTGAACTTTAGCTAGGAAATAGAGGTTACAAGAAAGATAAATCCCAATCTAACCTAATCTATGAAAAACCTCCCCAAATAGGGAGGGAAAAAAGAAGAAGAACTAGACTACTCTACTCTAGTTTTTACCACTATCTAGTCTACTTTATTTTCTACTTAGCCTCCAAAGAAATTTTAAGAATGTATTTATAGTGTTAGCGTTGGAAGAAACATGTTCAGCCATAATTTTCCACGGATTGGATTTTTTGCTCCTCAAAATCACTCATATCGTGCTCAATGACTGCAAGCATAGACAAGATCCAGACTTGGTAACCACAGTTGACAAATTTCCTTCTTTAAAATCTTGACCGTCATTACTGATGCTCACGTGAATTTTTCTAGTGACCATGGTCAATAAATTTCCTTCTTTATATTAATGACCGCAGTTACTGATACTTCGTGATGATAACCGCACTTGTTAAGCGCGGTCAAAGTTATAATAGAAATTAATTTTCGATGACCACAATTTATGATTTCTCTCTTCAAAATTTATGACCGTTGTCAATGGCTGCTCGACAGCTTGATTTGAACTCTACAAATAATTACACACTTTTAATTACAAAAAAATATTAAAATAACATTAAAATCTTAAATTAACATAAACTAACATAGTCTAGAATATGGAAGAAAAAATAGTCAAAAACAACACTTAAACTATAAAATTGCCTGAAATTAGAGTAAAAATACTTAAATCCAGGGTACTTATAATTCTAATTTCTTAAAATTATCAATAAATTCACCTACAATTAAACATGAATATGCTAAGCAGTTTTACTTAAGTTTTAGAAACACAAAGTTTCTGTAGAATACAATGTTATATATATATATATATATATATATATATATGCAGGGACGAAGCCAGGACCGGATATTAGGGGGTGCAATTATTTTGATAGGTGTTGAATATCCGTCTTTACAAAAATTACCTTTTATAAAATAAATATTTTTATATACAATTATAAGTTAGAACACGATGGTGATTGTCCTAACTTCTACGTAATAAAAAATTTATAATAGAATAGACAATTTAGAGTTGTAAATACCATACAATATTCAATTTTTATACAACAATGTATTGAAAATGTCACAGTAAAAATTATATGTTCGTTTTATATATTAAACTTTAAAAATCTTTGAAATTTTTATACTTTTAAGTTATGCTTATACTTATTTTTAAAATGTGATAACTTTTATTGTAGGATTTAATTTCAAATATAGTTGTTCGTTTGGTGGTTATGCAAATCGTTTAGTGGTCGACTTGATCAAATATATTTTTTCTAAAGAACAACTTGTTGGGGACAGAATTTGTTTGAGAGGAAATATAGATAAATATAATTTATTTCTTTCTTGGTATAGGCAAAAGACGTGAAAGTTAAAAAATAAAATAAATAAATAAAAAAGAACTTCATAGGATATAATATTTATTTATTCGCTCATATAAAGGGAATATTGAGAATTTTCTAACATCATTCTAAGGAGAAGATAGTGAGAGAGTAGGAAATTAGATGAGAGAGAAAAATAGTAGGTGAAGAATCTAGGATTAGATTCTAGGAGGAGGAGGAGAGAGAAAGTAGAAGAACTGAATGTCAAGGGTGTATTTGATTATCTGAGTTTCGATCTTTTTTTAGTAGCACCCAAGCCCCTTACTTATAGAATTACATAAGGAGGCATAAGGCTATCTCTATGCTAGTCCAACTGAAGCTGAATTACATAATTGCCCTTAATGAGGCTGCCACGTAGGCACTTCTAGAACAATTTAGGTAATATGCTATGATCAGAGTGTCACTAATCCACATCATCAATAGTCCCCTCGGCTTGGTGCTGAGCCTCACGGATAGGGGCCGAGCCGACAATGACTGTTCACAGTCCCCAACAGATGACAACCAATACTTTTATACCGAGCCGAGGTGAAGAACTTCGGAGCACTTTCGTACCCCATTGCCGACCCGAGGTCATATCGACCCTTGGGATCCTCGGCGGGTCGTAACCGCAACATTAATTCTCAAAGGTGACGTTTTCGTTGAGTCTCCATGCACTGAATTCACATTTATTGCACTGCATAATTCGCCCTGATTTTGCTGCAAAAAGCCTCATTTTGCGCTCCGTAACACCTACACCACATCTCGATTTTCATGCCATATCCCGTTTATCACGCCATAACGCCTCGCTTGTCACGCCACAACGCCTCTAGATTTCCGCCTAAAGGCCTTTTTTCATTTCGATGGAGTCAATCTTTCTCCCCAGAACCATTGAACATTCTGGAAGAGAACCCTCCTATTTATACTCCCATTTACCCCCAAATCACTTTTCTTTCCCTTACTCACCTTACTCCATTTCCCCCAAACTATTTTTCTTTCCCTTACTCTTTTACTCCATAACTCCCCAGAAACTCACACACTTTCCCTTCTTTACAGTCATCCCCCAGTCCCCTTTCTTCCGTCCTCTGCCATACATTTTCGCTGTCGATCAACGACCTCTGCTCCACGCCAGTCCCGGACACCACTATGAGTTCTCTCTCTTATACATTCTAGATGTGTATCAAAACAGAAGACCATGGCCGGTACGTTCACTCCCACTTCTCTTATTAGCACGCCGGACAGGGGGATCACCCTGTAGACGCCGTTGACAGGATGTTAAATCCTTTAGACGAAGCCCTTCTGGCAGCAGTGCCATTAAACTTTCCTCCCGATCCTCTCTTTACTGAACCCCCACAAAACGACCACCCAAACCTCCAAACACAAATTGTATCAAACTCTCTTGACCCCGAGGATATCAAAATCCTTAGGGATAGGTGCCGTTTTCCCAAGAACGTGCATGATCAAACTCCCGACCCCCAAGGACCGAGGCCACCTGCCATCACTTGGTTACCTAACAGTCTACCAGGAACAACTCGAGGCAGGGCTGAGGCTCCCCATAACGCCTCTCCTCATCAACCTATCCAACCACTGGGATATCAGCATATCCCAACTGACCCCAAACGCACTTCGGGTCATCGTCGGCTTCACCTTCTTATGTAGATTACACGACATCCCCCTCTCATTAGACACATTTAGGATGATGCTAAAATTATCTCCTACAAAGGGATTTTTTTACATCTCTCCCCGAACTGCGGGCAAACAGCTCACTTCAGGTAACCCCTCATCTATTCACGACTGGAAAAAGTCATTTTTCTTCATCCGGTACCTTAACCCTCCAATGCCCTGGGGTCTATGAAACCTTATAAAAGAAAACCTAAAAACCAAAAACGCCTCTTCCCCGGACTCCATCCACGCCCGGAGGCTGTCGAATCCAACCTCTGGATAAACTTCAATAACCAACCCGCCATCTTATCAAACAACATTCACTGGCCTGGGCAGGACTGTTTCCTACCCACGACATCCACCCGAGCTACGACCCTCAACAAGGTCATCATCATCATTTATCACTTGTCCCCTTTTTTTTTCTTTTTTTTATAAATCATTACTTTTTCCTAATCCTTCATCTTATGCAGAGCTCGGAGCATTCCTCAGGGGGTTGGTGTCCACCACACCTGTCAGCGGTGCGGAGTTCAAAGGTGCCCCTCGGCTTATACACATCTTCATCCGTATACATCAACAGCTCTCGGCAGTCCCGAATCTACACCTTCGACCTCCGCACAATGAATGTAACTGAGGCTTAGCAGTTCGCCGGGGAGACCAGCCGGGTAGGTAACTCTGGCTCTTCGGCCCACCGAACTTATACACGACTCGGGTTACGAGGAAGAGGACTAGGGAGGCTGCTGGCCTCAGGGAGGGTCCTGTCTTCCGCCATGACCCTCTCCTCCTCGTCATCGCCCCCGAGGTCCATGGTTCCAGTAGCGAGGGTTCGGAGACCAGGGACAGGCTCAGGAAATGTCTCTCATACCTCTATCCAAGCAACTCATCACTTCATATGGTAAGGACCGCCGAACCTCATTCGTTCCCACTTCTTACTCCTTCTTTGTCTTAAAGAGCTAACACTTTTATTTTTTTTAGGTGATAAAAAATACACTCCAGAGGAGGAGAGGAAATCTGCAGGATCGCAGTATTTACCCTGGGGTCAGTTGTCTGTCGACGCTCTTCCAGTTCCTTCCACCTCGGGGAGCTATGATCTCCGACCCACCCCACCGATCGATGTGAACGACCAGGCTCAATTCCCACGGGTGGCTCTGGAGCAGGCAAAAATAGTGGCATTACCTCGGGATATAGCCTATGTCAAAAGGCTTACCCCTCAACAGAGGCTGGACAAACTTCACGTCAGCCTGATGAACGTAAGTTTATCTAACCCTTTGTGAAATTCCAACTTCTTTTTTGCACCTCGGAATTCAACTAATCACTTTGCCTTTTTTTTGAAGGCCATCACAATTTTGCCCCCCATGGCAGAACGAGAGGCCTCTGCTTCAACACTGCTTTTAACTCTATGAAACAAGAGTTAGCCCACGCGAAGTCCAACGTGGATCAGGCAGTGAAGGAGGCTGTCAACGCCAATGAGATGAAATGCAACTTTGAGGCGGGCATAAAATATGACTAGTGGAAGACCGAGCTGACCGAGGTAAGGGACAAACTTCGTGTATAAGAGAGCAGTGGAGAAGAAAACCCTTGAAGTGGATGTTGGTGTCCGAGACAAAAAGGTCGCAGATCTGGAACAAATGGTTCTTCAACTTCAAGAAGAAACTCAGCTGGCCAAGGCTAAGCTCGCTTCTCGAGATGTGGAGCTGCGGATCGAAGGCAGGAATGAATCCGTGGCTTCGGCTGAAGCGGACGGGATGTTGAAGGAGTTTACAAAAAAGGTCTCCTCCATGGGGTTCACACTGGCCTGTGACCACTTGGTGAAGAACCCTGATTTGTACGAGGGCCTGCCATACGATGCTTCCGTCACCGAAGAGGTCATCAATGGCCTAGAAGCTCAATTCGTCAAAGCCCCCGCTCCGATTCCCAAAACTTCTGGAACGACTCTTGGATCCAGGGCCCGAATCCCGAGGTCGAGTCCGAGCCTACGAACCAAGCTTCCACCTCTACTGCCGAGCCTTCAATTTCTGGTGCTCAGGGTGATGTAATTTTGTTGTAACAGTTAGGAACTTCTTTTGTAATAGTTAGGTCATTTTAATGAAATTACTAAGTTTTGATAACTCTGTCCCCTTGATAAGAGCCTCGGCTTTCTTTGCTTCTGGCCTTTTACCTGTTTCTCAATTTCTTTATTTCCAGCATTTAAAATAGAAGTTTTATGATATAAGCAGGTAACAAACTTTTTACACTTAAGCATTTCAATCATAAAAGACTGTCTAAGACTCCTTTCATTCTGAACTTAGGCCTTATTTAGACCCTTCCGAACTGAGGCAAAAGGATTAAGCGTGGCTCCTTATGTTTACCTTAGCAATTTAATCATGAGTCAGACTTTTCAAAAGTCCAAATGATGATGTTTTGCTGGCGTATAGCAGACAGGCCAAAGCCTCTTTGAGGAGCATCTGTCTTCAATCACATTTTCTCTTATACACATGCTTAGATGTGTATAAGAGACAGGGCTGGAGCTGTCTCGCACCCCCAATCTTTGCTTTTTTGTTGAGCCCGATCCGAAAAACTGAGAGTTAGAATAGCTCGAAAGGTTCTGACTGTGCCTTGTCCGAACCTCTGAAGGTTGGTGCGGCTTTGTTTTTACTTAGGGGGGCTACTAAGCCTCTGCCCTTGAGGGGGGACTGCTAAGCCTCAGCCCTCAATCATTTGCTTTTTTGTTGAACTGGGTCCAAAACTCTGAGAGTTGGAACAGCTCAAACATCTGACTGTGCCTTGTCCGAACCTTTGAGGGTTGGCGCGGCTTTGTTTTTGCTTGGGCGGGCTACTAAGCCTCTGCCCTTGAGGGGGGACTGCTAAGCCTCGGCCCTCAATCATTTGTTTTTTTGTTGAACTTGATCCGAAACTCTGAGAGTTGGAATAGCTCGAACATCCGACTGTGCCTTGGTAACGATCCGAACCTCTGAGGGTTGGCGCGACTTTGTTTTTGCTTGGGGGGGCTACTAAGCCTCTGTCCTTGAGGGGGGACTGCTAAGCCTCGGCCCTCAATCATTTACTTTTTTGTTGAACTGGATTCGAAACTCTGAGAGTTGGAACAGCTCGAACATCTGACATTTGAAAAGGGACTTTCATTACATTCCTTGATAATATTTCTTCAAATTTACAATGTTCCACATTCTGGGAATAGGATCCCCTCTCATGATCAACCAACTTGTAATAGCCCGAGGTGTGAGCTTCAGAGACAGGGCCCTGTCCTTCCCAGTTTGGATCTAACTTCTTTGTCCCCTCTACACGGCTTGCTTCATTCTTCCGAAGCACCAAGTTTCTGAGCCGCAGATACCGATGCTTGACCCTGGAGTTGTAGTGTTTAGCCATGACTTGCTTGTACTTGGCTTCCCGAATGGATGCATCTAATCTCTTTTCCTCAAGTAAATCTAGGTTATCTCGCAGGGCCTCATCGTTGAATTTCAAATCACACAAGGATACTTGAGCCGAGGATAGCCCAATCTCTGTAGGGATAACAGCCTCGGACCCGTAGGCCAAATTGAATGGAATGTTTCCATTAGCCGTTCGAGGTGTGGTCCTGTATGCCCATAGGACACTAGGCAATTCCTCAACCCAAGTACCCTTGGCTCTTTCAAGTTGGGTCTTGAGTCCTGTCAGCAAGGTCCGGTTGCACACTTCTGTTTTGTCCATTTGCTTGCGGATGAGCGACCGAGGTGAAGCGCTGTTTAATTTCGAGGTTAGCGCAAAAGCTCTTGAAAGGCTCTCCTTCAAATTGCTTCTCATTATCAGAAACGAGTATAGCAGGGATACCGAATAGGCAAACAATGCTTTTTCAAAAGAACTTTTCCATTGCCTTTCCCGAGATTGTAGCCAGGGGCTCGACCTCAATCCACTTGGTGAAGTAGTACACACTGCAACTGTTAAGAACTCAAGCTTGCTTATCCCTCTGGGAAGTGGGCCCAAGATGTCAATTCGCCCACTTAGCAAATGGCCATGGGCTCTGAATAGGAACCATATCTCAGCCGGGTCTTCGGGGTATTGGCACATGTATTTGACACTGATGACACACCCGTACCAACGCGTCTGCGTCAGAGTGTATGGTTGGCTAGTAATACCCAGTCAGTAAGACTTTGCGAGCTAAACTCTGAGGACCGACGTGACTTCTGCATATGCCCTCGTGCACCTCTCGTAAAATATAATTAGCTTCGGATGACGTGAGGCACCTCAGCAAGGGGCACAAGTATGCTTTTTTATACAAGATTCCTTCAATAAGGGTATACTTGGTGGCTCTGTACTTGATCTTTCTAGCTTCGGCCGAATCTTCAGGGAGCTTATCATTATTCAAATAATTTATTATAGGTCCCATCCAACCGAGGTTTGGTTGGACACAAGAGATTCTTTTAGAGAAGTCAACGGACCTGCGTTCTCGCAGCTCTACCAAAATCTCTTTCGTTAAATGCGAGTATATTGCCAAGGCTAATTTTGATAAAGCAAGCACTCAGCGTGCGTATTTCTGGTTCGGGCAATCTTAATGATGTTCACCTTTTAAATTTTTTAATCCAGCTTTTGATCTAGGCTAGGTACCTTTTCAAAATCACGCCCCGAGCTTCATAATTTCCCAGGCTTTGATTTACAACTAGCTGAGAATCTGAATGAATCTTTAAGGTTCGGGCACCCATCTGGTGGGCCGTATCCATCCCACAGATAAGGGCCTCATACTCAGCCTCGTTATTTGTTGCCTTGAATCTGAACCTGAGGGCGTAAGTGAGATAGTCCCCTTCTGGGGATCGGATTATTATCCCTGCCCCGGTCCCGAACTCACACGAAACTCCGTCAATATGAAGCTCCCATGGGAGATCTTCTCTCATTTTCTATTCCTTTGTTGGATCAGTCACCGTGATGAGATCAACCTTCTCAACGCCACAATTTTTCGCAATAAAATCTGCCAAAGCCTGAGCTTTGATTGCGGTCCGAGACCTGAATTCTATGTCAAATTCAAACAGCTGAACTACAGAAAACTTTAGCATTCTGCCTGAAGCATCTGGTTTGCTCAAGATATTTTTCAAAAAAAGGTTGATCAAAATTATTATCTTGTGACCAATAAAATAGGGCCTTAGCTTCCGAGCCGACACCACCAACGAGAATGCTGCCTTTCAATGGGGGTATATTTCTTTTCTGGACCTTGAAGCACTTTACTTACAAAATATACAGGACATTGGTTGCCTTGCTCATCCTGCCTCAAAAGAATCGAGCTGACTGCGGATTCGGCAATCGAGACATGCAGGTATAGCGGTTCTCCTTTTTGTGGATATGCGAGCTTCGACAAGGTGCCCAAGTATTCTTTAAACTCTCCAAAGCTTTACAAGCTTCTTCGGTCCATTGAAACCCTCAGTCTTCTTTATGAGCTGGAAGAACGGCAGGCCCCTTTCTGCTGATTTGGACAGGAGTCGATTTAGGGCCGCCATTCTACCGGTGAGTCTCTGAACCTCCTTCACCGAGGTGGGGGTTTTCATATTAATTATGGCTTGCCGAGCACCTTTTTAGGGTTCGCCTCGATTCCCCGATGAGAGACAATGAACCCCAAGAATTTTCTCGAGAGGACCCTAAATGTACATTTTTTGGGATTCAGCCTCATTTGGATGGATTTTAATATCTCAAATGTCTCCCTTAGATCTTCCAAGGTTTCCTCATAGGTTCAGCTCTTGACCACCATGTCATCAATATATACCTCCATGTTTCGTCCTATTTGGGACTTGAAGGTTTTATTGACGAGACGTTGATACGTGGCTCCAGCGTTTTTGAGTCCGAAGGGCATAGTACTGTAGCAGTACGTGCCTCGGTCAGTTATGAAAGAGGTTTTCTCTTCATCTTCTCTGGCCATGTATATTTGATGGTAGCCCTTGAATGTATCTAAAAAGTGTAAAATGTAAAATCTAATAAATGAATCTACTACTAAATCGATCTGGGGGTACGGACAACTGTCCTTTGGACAGGCTTTATTAAGATCAGTAAAATCTTGGCACATTCACCAAGAAGAATCTGATTTAGCACTGTTACAATGACTGGATTACAAAGCCAGATGCGGTACAACACTTCTCTAATCAATCTGGCATTAAGATCTGATCCACCTCGTCTTCGATTATCAAGCTGTGCTCTGGACCAAAGAGGCGCTTCCTCTGCTTCACTGGTTTTCATGTCGGGTCCACTCCGAGTTTATGCTCAATAATTTCCTGAGGGACGCATGGCATGTCTTCAACGATCCAGGCGAACACGTCTTGTATTCGGCTAAAAGCCTGAAGAGAAGGCCTTTAAACTCTGCTAGGAGGGTGGCACAGATCTTGATTTTTCGATCAGGAAGGCTCAGATCTAATGACACTTCCTCTATTTGAACCTTGCTTGGGGCTCAATTTTTGCTTTGTCCTTCCCATTGGGCTCTAGAGGTTCGGGGATCTTAGTAGGCTCCAAGCTGGGGCTGCACCTTCTCTTCCCCCTCCCTCTGACTTGTCAAAGGTTCTTCAAAGCTATCCCAGGTAGATGAGGCATCAAAGGTTTCCAAGTAAGCCTTGTCAGCAATGGACATCATTTGCGATTGGGACTGCAAGGACATCATATAACAGGCTCGGGCCTCCTGTTGGCTGCCAATGACTGTTCCCTCATATCCATCTCCCAACATGAATTTTATCTAAATATAGAACACAGAGGAAAGGATTCTGTAGGTGTATTGCGTGGGTCGGCCTAGGATCATATTGTAAGAGCTGTCCCTTTTGACGACGACGAAGTTGGTCATCTCAATTCTGTGTTTCAGGGGAGCTCCAAGACACAATGGGAGCATTATCTGTCCCTCGGGCACTACCGAGTCTCCGGTAAAGCCAACCAATGGAGTCTAGAAAGGTTTTATCAGAGAATCGTCCATATGCATTTTGACCCAATAGTCCCAAAAGATTATGTCCGCCGAACTTCCAGTGTCGACGAACACACGGTGCATCTCGTATCCAGTCACATTTAAGTGAATTACCACGGGATCATTGTGTGGCATACGATTGGGAACGGGATCCTCGGAGGTGTATCCGAGGGTACATAATGGCTTGAGTCGCTTCTCCCGATCTTCGCCCGAAGGAATGTTTCGAGCATATTTTTTTTGGGCATTGTTTGAGTCCCCGATCAATTGTATTTATCACCCCGGCGACACAGATCTGTTCATCTTGGTTTTCCAGGGGATTGTTCCTGTTCTGGCCTCCTCGGTTCTATTGACGAGGCAGCGGATGAGGTTGCGCCGGGTTTCTTTGGTTAGCAGTGTTCCTTTGGAACTCTACCGCAGTTTGGCAGATGAACTGCTGCAAATATCCCTCTTGTATTGCCTTCTCGATTTCAACCTTCAGGTGGTTGCATGCCTCGGTATCATGGCCGGGTTGACCATGAAAAGTGCAGTACTTTGCCCTGTCTTTTTTGTCCGAGGCTGACACCATTCGAGGGGGTGGCTCTAAAAGGCCCAGGTGTTGTACTTGAAATAAAATTTTCCTTCTTGATGCATTGAGAGGTGTAAAGTCAGCCTCCAGATGGCTCCTTGTTCATGGGGATCGGTTCCCGATATATTGTGTTGCCCGGGAAGACCACCCGGTTCGCCAAAGGTGTGGCTCTGGAATAGCTCAACCTATCAGCGACCCTCAGCTTTTTTGATGCTGAGGGGTTCGGGGTCTTGAGGACTTTTTCTCTTTGTGTATCGTAAAGTTCTCTTTTTGTCCTGTTCGACTCTTCAACCCGTATGAACTCTGATGCTCTTTCGAGAAGTTCATAATAGGAGCTTGGCATCCTTTTGGCCAGCTCGGCTTTGAAATTGCCTGGTTTGATGCCACTGCAGAAAGCAGCCACAAGAATTCTTTCATCAATATTTTTTATTTGGACCACCTCATCATTGAAACGGTTCACAAATTTACTAAGTGACTTCTCAGACCTCTGTCGGATGCTCATGAGGTGTGAGGTGTCCTTGTGCAATATTGATTTACTCCTGAAGTGACCAAGGAAAGACTTCGCCAAGTCATGAAAAGTGGCGATTGAGTTCGTCGGCAGCTCCTGGAACCATTTTTGTGCCGGACCTCAAAGAGTGGTGGCAAACAACTTGCATCGGGTCGCATCACCGTAGCCATAAAGGCTAGTGATCGCCACCACGTGCTGCAGGTGATCTGACGGATCAGATTCTCCCTTGTAACAGTCTAGGTCCGGCAGCTTGAATTGCATTGGAAGATGTTCAATACACATCTAGAGATTGTGAATGGATCCCTACCAATCTCCTCCGTAGCAAGAGTATTCAGGAGTAAATTGTTTTTCCTCAAAATCTCTTGGATTTTTTTTCGAGGCTCTGCTCCTCGAGCTGTTTTAAAACAGCCGAAAAGGGTCCTCTTAATCCAGATTTTTTCGAGGAATGTGCACCTAGTCTCTCGCGCATCGATAATTTCTTTGATGCTGTCGTTGATGAGTGTGACTCATCAGATTGTTCATTCGAGCGCGACTTCATCAATTTGTTACGTAGGTCAGTGGGGCTCATGGTATTAATCGGCTCTTTCCCAGGCCGTCTGTCGGGGTAGCGTTGTTGTTCGGCCTGTGGAGTGGCTGCTCGGTTCGAGCACTCGGACAGAGTTTGGCTCTCGCGCTGTTTCACGAAAGCTCAAAAGACTCGAAGTGGTCAGCAATGTACTTCAGGACATCATCATGCTTTTGTTGAGCCTCGATTGGTGTATCGACGTTTTCTGGTTCGTCGATATGTACCACGAGGTGCTGATTGCTCGTCTCGATATCCTTGCTAGCAGTTCTGCGTGTTCCACGGTTCTTCATCCTCCTTAAAGTAAAAATAGATAATTCAGATGGTTGAGAATTGATTGAAAATTATGTAAATCTGTCGATTCCCACAGACGGCGCCAATTGAAGAAGCTAGGATTAGATTCTAGGACGAGGAGAAGAGAGAAAGTAGAAGAACTGAATGTCAAGGGTGTATTTGATTATCTGAGTTTCGATCCTTTTTTAGTAGCACCCAAGCCCCTTACTTATAGAATTACATAAGGAGGCATAAGGTTATCTCTATGCTAGTCCAACTGAAGTTGAATTACATAATTGCCCTTAATGAGTCTGCCACGTAGGCACTTGCATCTAGAACAATCTAGGTAATATGCTATGTGTCACTAATCCACATCATCAATAGGCAACGAGACAGAGAAAACATCAAACACTTTTCCTTTAGTAAATTTATTTGCGCAATTCTTCCTCTTATCTTTGATTACCGGCCTTTTAATAGCCTCTATTATTTTGTGCCGTCTCTTTTTCTATTTGGTCTATATTTTCCCAATTGCCTCTCGTCTCCTTATCTTTAAATCCCTCCCCGAATTGTCCTTTGCTCTCTCTACCATTTTTTAGCCTTTTGCCTTCTTATATTAAGTTTTTTTTTTCCCTTTCCCGCTTTATATTGCCAAGTCATGGCTTCTCCACTTTTCCACTCAAACTAATGACAAATTGATCATGGAACTATGGGCATTTGTGCATGACAACAACTTGAAGACCATGATGTGGTCATGTTGTCAAAGCCATGTTTCTTTGTTTTAACCAAGACCACTTCATTTTTTATTTTTTTTTACAGTCATGCCCCTGTTTTTTTTTTTTTTTTTTCATGACTTCTTTTCTTCTTTTTTTTTAACTAAAAATATTGGTGTAACACTCCCCCAATATTTCAAGAATTCCACTCAAAGTTAAAATTTTCCTATTTTTTGCATTGCAAGCTGGTTGTCTTATGATTATAGTTAAGGTTATAATTCATCCTCAACAAATCGAATAAGGGTATATTCGAACTTGACTTACTAAATAAAGAGAATTGTTTACACTAAGCTCGAGTTTGAATCAATCTCAAAGAGTAATGATCAAATTTGGATTGAATGTTTGATAATTTATTTGAGAAAAGCTTGGCTTAGCTCGTAACTTTTGAGCCGATTTCGAACACATCCATAGTTTGTCTGTTTGTGACTTTCACTCTAATTTGCTATTTCTTACCCTAAAATTTTACTCATTAATAGTTTAGAATTCAATTCTGATGGTTAAAGGATGTGATATAAATAACTATTATGATTGTTTAGGGAAGTAATTTATCACTTGTGATTCAAAATATATGGAAAAAATAAGGAATGCAGAGAGATTCAATAAGGGAAAAAACTAATAATCAAGAAAAATAGAAGATGTTATGTGCAATTAAATTGCCTACTTTCAATGTTCTATTTTATGTTCATAAACTTATCAAACCGGACAGCATGATGATCGTATTTGACTCGTTAAATAAATCAAGCCTTAAAAGTTGTACAGCCTTAGATTGATAATTCAACGAACAAATTTGAACAAACTTGTCTCAAGTTGAACTCAAATCAACTATTAAATTATTTGAATTCATTTACAACCCTAATTACTATTGGGTTACTTTACTCTTGTTAAATTCAAGAAATCTTGGACATTGAGGATGTAAATGGGGTTATTATTGTCATATAGTACTCAGTATGACTTAAAAGAAATTAAGAAAGAGCGAATTATATTTATAGTAATCATACTACATTTTGTAACCAAAATTAAATAAATAAATAAAATCTAGTCTATCCTTGTCTAGTAGAGTTTCTCACAACATAGTTATTAAATTCGTTACTGTCTCACTGGTTTAACCGATCAACTCGCCGGTTTAACCGATCAACTCAGTAAATCGGTTATCATACGAGGCTGGGTTGTTTAACCAGATAAATAAAAAATCCGTCCGATTTAACTACGGTCCTTGATTTGCATTGATAGAAGGAATTTGTAAAACAATTTCACCCTGCAACCTGTAAGACTCGAACACTAACCCCTTACGTGGAAGGAGCAACCAACACTACTAGACCACCTTGCTTGTGGTGATTATTTTTACTTTTCTTTTTATTTATCTTGCTTCATTGTAATTTTTCTTATTCTAAATAAAATAATTGTTGGCTTTATTTTCCAAAATTAAAATTACAAGAAACCTATAAATAAAAAATATTTGTTCTTATCCAATTAATGTGTAAAGATATAAATTAGCAAAACAAATATTATGTTTTTATTACAATAACAAAATATTCTAATATATTATACCACTAAAATTTTGTAAATGAAATATATCATAAAAAATCTAAACAAATGGGCATAACACTTCATATAAATATAATATTATGATATGATAACTGTTGAACCCCAGTTATGTTAATCATATTTTGATGATGACCAAATCGCACTAATGGCTAACAAAACCTAGTGTGCAGAAAAATAGGTAGGTTTGACGCAAATGATCATCCTGAACAAAACAATCAGAAGACTCCACGTACGCAAATGACTGTCTAAAAGACAGACTTCGGACGATGGTAATCGTCCAACACAAAGAATTTGAAGCAAGTCTCGGACAAAGAACATCGTCCGATCATATTTTTAGAAGACTTTGCTTCGATCGGACGCAGGTTCGGACGCATCCTCAGACGTCCGAATGAATACCCTCAGAGAACGGACGCAGGGTTTAGCAGCGGCCGTCCGAACGGTCCAACGGCTAGTTCGTTCGGACGCACACTTGCTACATCGGCCGTCCGAAAGGTACAATGGCTAGTTTTCCAGTAAACAGAAAATAGTCGTTGGGAAGTTGGAAGCAAATTTTTGGCAACTATATATACCCCTAAGGCCTGAATTAATTAGAGAGAGACTTCTACATTGATTACAAGTAATACTTGAGCTATTTGGGAGAAATAGTGGGTACAAGTGTTGTAATAGTTTAGGTAGTTTTGTGAAAAGAGTTTAGAAGTGTAAGAGTTCTTCAAGTGTAAGAGTGGAGAGATAACAATTGTAACAAAGGGAGGTTGTGAGTGTAAAACTCTTGGCTCAACTAAAAGAAATTAGTGTGAGCAAGAGTGATCCTCATTTGTGTACAAGAGGTTATTGTCTCACCTACTTTGAAGAGACTTTTAGTGGCTAATCTTCAAGTTGTGAACTTGGTAGTTGCCTTGTAAGAAGTTCTTTGTAATTGTAAGCTCCAAACTTGAGAAGTTTGGGAGTTTGGTTTGATTCTCTTAATCTCAATATTCTTATTTGTTCTTTAAATTTAAATTGTTGAATATCTATTGTATTCATTTGTGCTTAAGTTTTTATTTAGTGCATAAAGTTTGAATTTCTATTAAGCACATAAAAGGTTTGTTTTAGAAATAACCTAATTCATCCCCCCTCTTAGGTTGCTTTTTGGGCCAACAATTGGTATTAGAGCTTGGTCTCATATATTGAGCTTAATTGCTTTTGAGGAAAGATCATTATGGCAATCAATAATGCTTTATTTTTAGAGGGGCATTCTATTACTAGACCTCCCATGTTTAATGGCATTAATTTTATTTTTTGGAGGGATAGAATAAAATTTTTTGTTCAATCTATTAATATTGATTTATGGTATATTATTTACGAAGATCGTTTAAAAGCTAATATTCTTGATGAAAATACTCATAGATTAAGGCCTAAGACTAGATATGAGTTAAATGCACAAGATAGAATAAATTTATCTTTAAATGTTAAAGCCATTAATATTTTGTATAATGCCTTGAATGCAGGTACACTTTTCTAAAGTAAAAGATTTGTAAATCGGCGAAGGAGATATGGGACAAATTGAAAAAAATCCATGAAGGAAGTGAAGATATAAGAGAGCAAAATGGGAAGTCACTTCTTGTGGCTAAATATGAATCCTTCAAAATGGAACCTCATGAGAACATTGACAAAATGTATTGTAGGTTCAATGATATGGTAAAGGATTTGGAAGGTTTGGGTAAAGACTATTCCTTGGGTGAGAAGAATAGAAAAATTTTGAATGATTTACCTAAGGAATGAGAACCTAAATCCATTGCCATAGAAGAGTCTAAAAATAAAAATTCTACATTCATTGATCAATTCTCTAATCTCCTTTGAATTGAAGTTGAAATACAAGGTACAAGATGAGGAGGCAAAAGGAAAAAGAAGCATAGCATTTAAAACTTCATCAAAAAGGCGAAAAGACTCAAGGAAACCTCACTTCAACAACTTCCAAATCACTTGGGATGATTGCAATTCAGATGGAGAAGTTGAAGAAGAATATAAGGAGGCTAAAATGGCTTTTATGGCACTTGGCAATAGTGAGATATCCTCTAGTTGTGACTCTTGTGATGATTCATGTGATAATGAATGATGATGATGTTGAATCATTTATTTTTAAAATACATGAATGTTTGAAAGAGTCACATGCTAAGAACAAAGAGGTAAAAATTAAAATTAATGCTTTATTGAGTGCCAACTCAAAACTTGTGCATGAAAATTATTCTTTGACAAAAGAAAATGATGTTTTGAAGAAAAAATTTGTTGAAAAAACCAAGATCATGGAAGAACAAGCTTCATTGAAGAAGAGATTAGATGATCTTGATGATATTTTGAAAAAGAAGAAAGAAAATGCTTTTGAAAAGAAAAAAACTAGAAATAAAGAAAAAATTTAAACACTTTTAAAAAAGATGATTTATGCTTTGTAAAATCTAAATCTTCTTTTTATGGTAATAAGAACATTATTTGTAATTATTGTCATCAACATGGCCATATAAAGAAAAATTGTTATGTTAAAAGAAATGAAATATTAGGAATAAATTCTATTTGGGTAATTAAGCATGTTACTAACCCAATTGGACCCAAGAAAGTTTGGCGTACCAAAAGTTGTTGCTTAACTTTGCATGTAGGTATGCTTGGAAGAGCACCAAGGAATTCAAGATAGATTATCAATGGAGGGTGTTCAAGGTATGTGAGTTAAGATGACATTGAAATGGGTAACATCTAAAATTTTGTGTTAAGAATGTGCTTTCATTTATCAAGTTGAACTATGTTCTCTTGAATGTTAGTCATCTATGTGTTTGAATTTGTTTAGAATTCTAGGAAATATGTATCCCCATTTTTTGTCTATAATAAGTCACTACTTGCAAAAGAA
This sequence comes from Cinchona pubescens, assembly GCA_025175665.1. Lineage (NCBI taxonomy): Eukaryota > Viridiplantae > Streptophyta > Magnoliopsida > Gentianales > Rubiaceae > Cinchona > Cinchona pubescens. The sequence goes on along the minus strand of JANKKI010000026.1, from coordinate 1,914,083 downwards.
AGGGGGAGCATTCTTTGCAATTGATCATAATTTTTTGCAATTGATCATAATTTTTTGCAATTAATCATAATTCTTTGCAATTGATCATAATTTTTTGCATGAATTCTCTCATTCTTGTGGAACACATATTCTTGAAGGAAAGAATTATTTTGCATAAATGGACTCTTTCTCGGTGTACTCATTATATTCATCTTTCAAGGGTTCCATAAACTTAGGGGGAGATTGAATTACATTATTTTTTTTATGTTTTGATAATGCTAAAAAGGGAAGAAATAATGGACAAATTCTCTTGTGTAGTATTTCATATTTTATGGTTATTTTTTGAATTGTCCAACTGATTTGTCATATCAAAAAGGGGGAGATTGTTGTACCCCAGTTATGTTAATTATGTTCTGATGATGACCAAATCGCACTAATGGTTTGAAAACAAGTATGCAGAAAAACATGTAGGTTCGGACGCAAATGATCGTCCGAACAAAACAACCAGAAGACTCCACGGACGCAAATGACTGTCTAAAAGACAGATCTTCGGACGATGGTAATCGTCAGACGCAAAGAATTTGAAGCAAGTCTCGAACAAAGAACATCGTCCAATCATATTTTCAGAAAACTTTGCTTCGATCTGACGTAGGTTCGGACACATTCTCGGACGTCCGAACGAATACCCTCAAAGAAAGGACACAACGTCGGACGCAGGGTTTAGCAGCGGCCGTCCGAACGGTCCAACGGCTAGTTCGTTCGAACGCACACTTGCTGCATCGGCTGTCAGAAAGGTCCAACGGCTAATTTTCCAGTAAACAGAAAATAGCCGTTGGGAAGTTGTTGGAAGCAAATTTTTGGCAACTATAAATATCCCTAAGCCTTAATTAATTAGAGAGAGACTTCTACATTGATTACAAGTAATACTTGAGCTATTTGGGAGAAATAGTGGGTACAAGTGTTGTAATAGTGTAGGTAATTTTGTGAAAAGAGTTTAGAAGTGTAAGAGTGGAGAGATAACAATTGTAACAAAGGGAGGTTGTGAGTGTAAAACTCTTGGCTCAACTAAAAGAAATTAGTGTGAGCAAGAGTGATCCTCATTTGTGTACAAGAGATTATTGTCTCACATACTTTGAAGAGACTTTTAGTGGCTAAACTTCAAGTTGTGAATTTGATAGTTGCCTTGTAAGAAGTTCTTTGTAGTTGTAAGCTCCAAACTTGAGAAATTTGGGAGTTTGGTTTGATTCTCTTAATCTCAATATTCTTCAATTTGTTCTTTAAATTTAAATTGTTAAATATCTATTGTATTCATTTGTGCTTAAGTTTTTATTTGGTGCATAAAGTTTAAATTTCTATTAAGTACATAAAAAGGTTTATTTTAGAAATAACCTGATTCACCCTCCTTTTAGGTTACTTTTTGGGCCAACAATAACTATTTAAGAAATAATGAAATAATAATTAACTAAAAAGTTAACATGATATTTTTATTAGTTTTTTATCATGTCTTGTATCTAAAATTTTTAAAGTATTATTATTATTAATAAAATAATAAAATTAACAAGCTGTCAGTTCAATCAATAATTCGTTGATCTATTTCTATTACCGAATTTCTCTCCAAACCGGATTTAATAACTATGTCTCACAAGTTACTATTTCTTTAGTAAGACGTGGATGCCGGAAATTTTCAGAAATTTAATACAATAAAATCATGCATTTGAGAAAATAAATGAGAATGAAAGTTTGAAAACCCAACCCCAACCCCCCTCAAAAAAACTATATATATATAAAGAAAAGGGGAGAAGGGGCAAAATCGCCATTTAACGAGATACAAAAATCAGATAAACAGGATTCATCTTATCTCTGCTACTGCCAACCAAACAGAACATAACATTTCCTTAATTCTCAAAAGAAAAAAAAAATGGCAACAGTTTCCTCCACAGTTTCTTTGCAGCAATCCTTGGCCATAAAACCCGCATCCAATTTTATAAACAGAAGCAATTATTTCAGGACTCGGCCGAGTCGAAGTATAAGGTGGGCTGAGGAGAGCTGTGCGGTGCGAGGTGGGGGCGGAAGTCGGGGTGGTGGTGGCGCCGGCGGAGAAAGAAAAGAGGGTGACGACGTTAAAGAATGGGAACGATTCGCTGGAGATATGCAGAGTTCTTAATGGGATGTGGCAGACGAGTGGTGGATGGGGGAGAATTGATCGAGACGACGCCGTTGAGGCCATGCTTAATTATGCTGACGCTGGTCTTACAACCTTTGACATGGCTGACCACTCGTGTCTGTAAGTCAACTCTCTAACCAAACTGCTTAGTACTTTCGTTAAATTACATTTCTACCCTTCATTTTCTTCCTCGTTCCCACTTGTTAGTTTTAATCATGGTTATCTTAGGTCAGTTAACCTGCTTATGAAGGTGGTGTATACGAAGGAAAAGAAAGAAAATTATAGTTAATGATATTTATAGACGTTGTTTAGTTAATTTTTATAAAAATCATTTTTTGAAATGGAAGGTTTAGAAAATTTTTACTTTTATTCTACTTTCATGTTTTACTTGTAACATCAAACTTATAAATTTATCAACATAATAAAATTTATTTCTTATTTAAACTAAATAAATAAAAAAAAATAATATAAATGTAATATTAATAGTGGAGTTTATGAATTTCAAATCCGAACCACACACCTCTTATTTCGTTTGTTTCGTGTACTGTCATATATTAGAATATAAGATTCTATTACGAGACTGTTAAATTTTCTTTTCAGTGTAATCATTCATACAATTTATACTCCATGTGAGAAAAATGACTTGTGTTTTGCCTTCCAATATTTTTGGGATGGATATAGAAAAGCAAAAACATATACCCAAAAAAAAAAACTTGAGTCATGGGCAAAAGTGTAATTTAGACACAAAAATATATGGTGTGAAGCTCAGACATTGAAGAGATAGGAGGATAATTCTACTACTACCTCTAGAGTGCAATACAGCATGAAAGAGTTGTCAATGTTTGTCTATTAACATAATTCATAGCTTCACTCGAAGCCTAATCTAGTATACTATGCAAATGGCAGAGTATTTGAGCCACTGCATTAGACAGTTCACTGTAAACTCAATCAAGATAAGGTGAGTCGGTGAAACAAGAAAACTGTTTTCAAGTTCAGTTCAATGTGTGTTAACAGAAGATAAAAGAAGGGCTGTGATTAAAAATGGGAAAGATTCTCTGGAAATTTGCAGGGTAGTTAATGGTATGTGGCAGACTAGTGGAGGATGGGGAAGAATTGATCAGAATGCAACAGTTGATGCCATGCTTCAATATGCTGATGCTGGATTCAACACTTTTGATATGGCTGATATATGTATTGCATCATGAAGCCAGCTAAAACTTGCCTGTTTTGTTTACATTTGCAGCTAGTTGTACCACAGTAGTGATATCATTCATCTTTGCTCTGTAAATTGTTCTAGATGGAAAGCTATTGCAAACTCTTGATGATGTATTTATTACTACATCTTATATTGTACATACGACATACTACGTCTATTAAAATCAGAAATGTATCTGCTTATTTAATTGGATAACAGGATATGAGTACGTAGTCATGTGATTATGTTTTTATTGCAGATGGACCTGCTGAAGATCTTTATGGGATCTTTATAAATAGAGTGCGTCGAGAGCGTCCACCTGAGATTCTGGAAAATGTAAGAGGGTGAGTCACAAACATTTCAGCATTAAATTGCTCATGGTCAGCATTGCTGAGACAGCAATTGAGGTATTACTAGCTAAGGTATCAATGCAATCTGAGTACACTCTTTTGTACTTCAATGCAGCCTAACGAAGTGGGTGCCTCCACCTGTGAAGATGACTAGTAGCTTTGTACGTGAGAGCATTAATGTTTCACGAAGGAGGATGGATGTTTCTTGTTTGGATATGCTTCAGTTTCACTGGTACCTAATATTATTTCTTTTGTTCCTTTTTGCAACTCAGATATTTTTTCTTTTATGATACTTGAGATGTTAAAACTATAATTGCTAGTTTTAGGATACCGGATGAATCCAGGCTTATTGGGTGCCCAACGTGGCGGCAAAGGATAGTAGTGAGTTAGAGAATATGTACAATGAACATTTGCTCGTGCCAGTGAAAACTTTGAGGGCTCAGGAATAGGAGAAATTTCTGAAATTGTGCTTGTTTTGAAAATCGTTCTTTTTTTATGCTGATTGGAAATGTTATAGCCGACACGGAGGAACTCGCATTTGTTGAATGCGATCTCTGCGAAAAATAAAATTGTTAAAATACAAAATAAAAATAAAAAAATTCATGACCTCGCATTCTGTGAATGGGAGGTCAAAGCCATTTTTTTTTTAAAAAAATCGACTGACCTCGCATTCACTGAATGTGAGATCAGTCGGAAATTTATTCCAGAACCGGGCAGAATCGAAAAAGCCCTTATTTTCTTCTTCTTCTTCTTCCTCCTTCTGGAGATCATGGACATTGACATATTTTATTACTTTTGGCAATCATGTGTAATTGATGTCTGTTATTTGTATATCATTGTTTGCCCTTGTCAGGCTTTTATGGATGTTTGTTGGATGTTTGTTGCCCTTGTTGGGTATGGTTGTTAGTAAGGAGAATGTTCGTAAAAGAAAAATACTTAGGTAGACCCGGTCTTTGGCCCCACTTGTAGACCCTGTGGTCAGGATTAAATCTTAAAGAATCTTGCTTACATTAGCTCATGTCATAGATTCTCTAAAGTTTAATCCACACCACAGAGTCTACAAGTGGGGCCAAAGACCAACGCGGATTTACCTAAGTATTTGCCTTCATAAAATAGGGGAGGTTATGTCAAAATTTTATCAGAAAATATGATAAATTAATAAATTTGCTTTCTTACAAGATTTCATTTGTGTAATATTTCCTTAATGTTAGAGTTTATGGTTTAAAGATAACGGTTTAGTATTCCTATATATCGTATTAAATAAATGTTCACAATTTAGCGTTTAAGCTATTTTTATCTTAGAGCCAAATCCTTTTTTAACTAACAAAAACATCAAACATTTTTTTGTAATAGTGCAAAAAAAAAATTCCCCATGACTTCACATTTGTTAAATACAAAGTTACATGCAGTGGATTTTTTTTTTAAAAAAATTGCTTTGACCTTGCATTCACTGAATGTGAGGTCATGAAAATATTTTTTTCAGTCAATTTTTTTTTATAAAAATTGCTTTGACCTTGCATTTAGTGAATGCAAGATCAGTCGATTTTTTTTTAAAAAAATGTAATGAATGCGAGGTCATGAAATTTTTTTTTTTTTTTTTTAAATTTTAACAACTTTATTTTTCGCAGAGCTCACATTCAACAAATGCGAGCTCACTGAACTCGCATTTGCTGAATGCGAATTCCTCCCTGTCGGATATACCATTTCCAATCAGCATCGAAAAAGAACGATTTTCAAAACAAGCACAATTTCAGAAATTTCTCAAGGAATAGTTTGTTTTTGGCACTTGTTAAATCTTTTACACAAATGCCACCTCAATCCTATATAATTCATTTCTGATTTCATACTTTTAGTGAAGAAAGTGATCTCTTTAGTGTAACTCATGCGTGAAGACATCTCAACTTTATCATAGATAATTCAGAATGCTGCTGTACTTTAATATAATAAAAGCATGACTCCTAACCTCTATAACACTTGTAATATCTGCCAACACGACCTCAGAAGCTTTGTTAAATGAGCTTATATAAAGAAGGATATCCTTTCTGATTTAGCTTATCGATAATATTTGAAGCTTTTTATGGCTTAGTAGGAATAAGGCTTGGTTTAGAGTGTTTGTTTGTAAGCTTTTTATAGCATTTTAGAGACTTTTCTTTCTTCCCTTTTTATTAACCACTATTTCAAGTTTCTTGAACCAGGTGGGACTACTCTAATTCTGGCTACCTTGATGCACTAAAACACCTTACGGACCTGAAAGAAGAAGGTTAGTGCTAAACCAATAGCCATACAGTCTCATCACTGAAGCGAATTCCTTGATTAGAATGGGATTACATCAGCATTCCCATGCAGGTAAGATTAAGACTGTTGCTTTGACCAACTTCGACACGGAGAGACTACAGAAAATTCTGGAGAATGGTATTCCGGTTGTGAGCAATCAGGTTAGCATAGTGTAATTTAAAGACCTCTTCTTGTTTATGTATTTTTTTTCTTACACATTCATCTCTATTTTACCGAGTTCTGGAGACTGTTGTTTCTTCAGGTACAACATTCAGTTGTTGATATACGTCCTCAACAGAGAATGGCGGAGCTCTGTCAGCTTACAGGAGTAAAACTTATTCAACGTCTCTCTCTCTCTCTCTCTCTGAGAGACACATATAGACACGCATCTTGCTAATGCTCTTGCTATTCTTATATTCCATTTTCCCTTTCTAAGAAATGAAAACTCATTTTCTGAACTTAACCAAATGGTTTCTGAATGTAGAGGAAAAAAATGGTATAATCAACGAGTTCAGTCAAACAGGACTGAAGTATTATGGCTTGATTCAGTTAAATATTACACTTCTCTTCACTTCTTGTTCTCATACAGCTAAATGTGCAGATATGGAACAGTAATGGGTGGCCTATTATCTGAGAAATTTCTTGACACCAACCTAACAATCCCTTTTGCTGGCCCTCCACTGAACACTCCTTCACTGCAGAAGTACAAAAGGGTATGCCTTTTAGCTTTTCTGTTTTCTTTTCTTTTTTGGTCCGGTTTTCTCTTGAATGAAGCCAAACTGCGATAGCTAAAACAAATGTGCAAAGAGATCTGGAAATTCATTTTAGGAACATTGTGCTTGGATGAACGTTATAGAATTGAGCAGTTATCTATAACAGATTACTGAAAAAAAGAAGTAAACATCTTCCAAGGAAATGCTACCAAATTATTGTGTAATTGCATTGTAAATCCTTCTTTTCCATGAAGGAAATGCATTTTTGATCTCCTTTTGAACAAGATTGTAATGGGTTCCAAGGAAAGTATGTTATTAATAAATAGTCAAGCAGGTAAGGTTTTACTTAATTTATATTCGCAGAACTACAACTTTGTATTCGCATGTTTAATTTACATTTACACGTGAAAAAATACAGATGGTTGAGGCCTGGGGAGGATGGAGTCTCTTCCAAAACTTGCTTCGGACACTGAAACAAATAGCTTCTAAACATGGAGTCTCAATTCCAACAGTTGCTGTGAGATATATACTACATCAGGTAGGGGGCATTCCCAAGTTTTCACAGAAAATGTCTATCTTAGAGCTACTTGGATTCTTGTCTTGCTAATCCATTTTTGCTGCACTTTCTATATAAGTTGCAGCCTGCAGTGGCTGGATCAATGATAGGTGTTAGGCTTGGTCTATCAGAACACATCAAAGATTCCAATGCTATATTTTCGTTCGTTCTCGATGAAGAAGACTTGAGCAGCATCCACGAAGCTTCAAAGAAAGGGAAAGATCTTCTAAAAGTGATTGGGGACTGTGGAGATGAATACAGGCGCGCATAAAGACCGTAATGGAATTGTAGCAGTGAATACAATTTCGCCACACATTTGAAGCAGTAATGAATTTTGTACATCAGAAGCATCTTCTATTGACCAGATGTATAATTCTCTGTTTTTAGCTATTCACCAAATTGCAGCTTAACATTGCAACTGTTTTCATTAGACTCAATGCTTTAACTGCTTTGGTTTCATTAATCATTAATACATTAGTGAAAACAAACAGATCATACACCATTGTAGGGATATCTGCCAATTTTCCTGGGGAAGAAATTTCATAAAGTCATCTAGCTAATGAAATAATCACTACTTTATGATTTAATTAGTATTTATTTTTATTTGTTGTAGTAAAGCATTTCTCAAGAATAGATATTAGGAACAATATTGTTTAGAGTTTGTTTTATAATTATCTATAAATTGAGAGAATACTTGGATAAACTCCATCTTTGTCTCATTTATAGGTCTTGTAGTATAAACTGAAGCCTATTAAATAAATGGCATTTACTGATGTAAGTAATATTTTATAAGATGTAATATTGGCTATAAAATATATAAGCGTGGTTCAAAATCGGGTCTAGTATGTACTTTTCATACAAAAGTAGTACTTATAAATAAAAAAAACAAAGTAATATAACTTAAATGATAAGATGTAACTTAAATGATAAGATTAACTTAAATGATAAGATGCTTTTCTTATGATTTTTTGATCATGGGTTCGAATCACTAAGAGATAGGTGGAAGGAGTGGATTTTTTTTTTTAAAAAAAAGAAAAAAATAACACATCATGAATTCTTATTTACTTAAAAGAAAAGATGAAAAATCATAAATTCCTATCATTTTCTGATAATGTCTGCTGTTGTTCAGATGAATCCCCATAAAGTTCCAGATTCAGACAATATGACCCCTTTTTTCAAAAATTTTTTTGAAATGTTAATGCTTCTGATGTCATTCAAATTGTTCATAGTTTTTTTTTCACTCCTCTAGCCTGTTAAGTGGTATAAATGAAGCCATAATAATTCTGATTCCCAATATTGATATTCCTACTCAGGTCTCTCATTTTAAACCAAATAATTTGTGCAATGCCACCTATAAAATTATCACCAAAATTTTTATTAATAGACTGAAGCCTGTGCTTAAGTTTTGCATAAAACCTAACCAATTTGCATTCAATCCTATTAAACAAATCCTTAACAATGTAATGATTGCCCATTAATACATTCATTTCTTTAATTCCAAAATAACAGGAAAAGATTGATTTATGACTCTTTGAGTAGGATATGCCTAATGCCTATGATAGGGTAGAATGGAGTTCCTTAGGAAAAATTATGCAAAAACTTGTTTGCTTTAGTCCTAAGTGGATTGGTTTTCAATGGTATCTGGGAGCATAGACGGCATCTGGATAAAGAATCAGGCAAGTTAAAGACCATAAAGAAGTATGATTGTCAATTGGAAATGGTCTGCCAAGCTTATCAGGGACAGAGAATGGAACTGATGAGTTATTAATCAACACTTTTTAACTGAGGATTAAAAAAAATAATAATAGCTACTATCCATTTGAACTTTTGAGTAAAAATCTGACATGAATTCCTCAAAGTTGTTGAGGATATCTTTTCTCACTCGTTGCCATCTCTTGGAAGTTATCAACTAACGAATAAGTGAGAAAAGATTGTTTAGTTTACCCTCAAAAGTTATCAACTTTTGAGGAATTCATGTCAGATTTTCCGATAGTTAATTTGGATACATTCTTTTAATAGTAAAGTGCCTAAATTTGAAATTTGAGGGGTCAAATTGACATGAAGTTATACATTAAACCGCTTGCGGGTTAATGTGCAAAGATATGATAATAAGTTTTTGACTATACATTAAACCGCTTGCGGGTTAATGTGCAAAGATATGATAATAAGTTTTCTTAATTTAACCCAACAGTAGGTTAATTATTTCCATGAGGTCGCATTCACTGAATGCGAGTTTCCCCTGTCGGATATCCCATTTCCAATCGACATAAAAAAAGAATAATTTTCAAAACAAGTACAGTTTCAGAAATTTCTCAGAATAGAAGAGGTAAAAGGGATGCCATGTGTAAATAATGTGGAGCACATATGGAAACTATAGACGACATGTTGTTATACTATACTAAATTCTAATGCTGTGAATATATGAAAAACGTCACCTATCTAGTGAGATTGTCTGAAACAGTTCTGTGGTAATATTTGGCATTGGTGGTCAGTGTATAGATTAACTAATGGAAGCCTCTGTTAGACCTCAGGAGAAAGAGCAAGCTGTGTTTAACTACTAATATTATGTGGTAAATTTAGAAAGTTAAGAATGCTAAGCAGTATAGAGAGGAAGAGAGAGATCCATTTATATATATTAGGAAAGCTGTTGAGGAATAGAATGAATATCATAGAGTTTTGCAGGTAGATGGAACAACAAATGCTACTCAGGTGACTCAAACTGCACTCGTAAATGATTGGCAACCTCCTGAACAGAGTTGGATAAAACTGAATACTGATACTGCTCTAAGAAAGCCCAAGAATAGAACAGGTTAGGGAATTGTTGTAAGGATTCACGAGGGGCAAGTCCAAGGAACATGGGCTATACCAGTCCACCATTGTAGAAATGCTGAAGTAGAGAAAGCTTTTGCAATAAGATTAGCATTCAGCAAGGCCAAGGCCGCAGGTTGGAGGCACATAGAAGTGCAATTGGATTGCTAGATGTCTTAGACAACAGTTACGTTCACTAAGTTCAAATATCTCACATGGATTGATTAAGATATTTTGAACTAATTAACAAGATTCATGAATCTCTATTTATCACCAATTAATTTTGGTATGAAAGTCCATGTTCTTTAATATAAAAACAGAATTAATTTCAAGTGTTTTCCTATTCACACATGACTTGGACTCTTTTACGCATTAAACTTGGTTTCGTAATGCTTTTCCTGAATATGGTGTTGGGTTTGACTTTATGAATATTACTCATGTCTCCGTTTTGGGTTTGACTTTAAGGATATTAGTCATGTTAATATCTGTGTTCATTGGTTTAGGCTGGAGGCTATCTGTGTTCACTAATTTGAGTTAGGCCTCCAGTTTCATTGTTCAACCTAAGTCATGTGTGAGAGAGATGTTAACTATCTGTGTTCACTGATTTGAGGTAGGCCTCCAGTTTCATTGTTCAACCTAAGTTATGTGTGAGAGGGATGTTAACTATCTGTGTTTATTGATTTGAGTTAGGCCTCCAGTTTCATTAAGTTCAACCTAAATCATGTGTGAGAGGGATGTTAAAATAAAATTCAAATATCCCACATCGTTTCAAGGTGTTAAAATTCAAATATCTCACATCATGCAAATATCTCATATCGACTATTCATAGGCCACTCCATTTATTATCGAAATTCTAGGCTAATTAACACTGATATGGATATTCAGAAATGGACTAATTAATAAAATTCATAAATTCCTCTTTTTATCATCTATTAATTTTGAGATAGAAATTCATATTTTTTAACACAATATATAGATATCTTAGACTAATTAATAAGATTTATAAATCATTCTATTTATTACTAATTAATTTTAACATAGATTTTAATTTTCCAAAATATCAGGAACCTTATGGGGGGTAATGTGATGATTGTGTTTTGTCCTTGGTTAGAATAAGTAGAAATAGAGCAGCTCACTCTTCAGTAAAAATTTGTTATTAATTGTTGTGAGGAAATTAGATTGCTTGCTAAGGAAGCTTTCTGACTTGTATATTGTAGGACAGTAGTTCCCGTGAATTTTCTATTTTTGTAATGTTTCTTGAGTTATCTATAATATTCTGTTGAAGTTTGACAACCAAAAAAAACCTTAAATGATTAATGTGGCTCCTTCCATTCCTCTCTTTTTGTTATGAACTATTTGATGATTAATGTGGCTCTTAGCAATTATTCTCAAGCAGATTCATAATCTCCACCCCATTTCCCTCGCAACAAATTTAAAAGCTCCCTCCGCCACTACCGCCGGCAACACTTTCTCTTCCGCCACCACTTTTTCTACCATACTAATTCGTCATCTCAAATTTTCCCCTTGACGTCTTCGCCCCGAGAAAAGCTTTCTGCAAACTTCCGTAAAAGGTAAAATCCAAATAGACGTGTATAGGAGAGGGAGGGGAGAGACTGGCTTGATGAGTTTGGAATTATTAAGAGGGTAGTTCTGTCATGCCTAAATAAAATTGTGCTGTGGCAATAAGATATTTGCCGTGGCAATAGGCAGCAAGCTTGCCACTCCAAGTCGCCGCCATTCTTCTTCTCCCTACCACCGGCGCCGACCCACCCACCCTCCTCCTCCCAAATAAACCACCCCCTCCCCTAAACTTTCTCAAGTATCTCTCTTTTCGTCACTACCACTCCATTCATTTCAGTCATTCCAGCACTAATTTTGCTACACATCAGAACTTTTTAGGCACTCAAGAGCATCATCTAAACTCCTCGTCGGAGTTTCAAAAGGCGATCAACCATCTCAAGAAAGTACAAAAGAGAAGAAACCCATATCATGGATGGTTTGTCTAATTCCTCTTTACCCTTATTGTTATTGGATAGTAATTTCATATTTTTTATGGGATATTAAATTACAACCTTTTAGTGGTTTAAATGTTCAAGAATTTAAAAGAAAAAAAATTGCTTTTTTTTTTTTTAATTATATGATAGAGATACTGATAGAGTTTTTGTTCACAGGTTTTTTTAAGTTATTTGTGAAGAGAAGTTAAGCTGTTTTTGGTTGTAGTTTTGGCATGCATATCTATTCAATTCTGTTTTTCCTTTTTATGGTTGTTACTATCCATTTCTGCATATTAGAAGAATCTTTGTAGAGGAAAGAGGGGAAGGTTTGGGGGGCTGTCGGGTTTCGCTGTGTTTCGGCTGATAGGAGGTGAAAGACTCAAATGCCATTAGTTAAAGCATCTATAAATATGATTTAGTGTAGGGGAAGAAATTTTCTTTTTCCCCCCAAAAATTGGTTACGAAGAGGGATAATGTGGGTGTTTTGGGAGTGAGAATCAACCTTATTTATTTATTTATTTTTGAATGAAGAATGAGGTATGGGAATGTAGAATTATTTTCTATTTCTTTTGGTACTTTGTTTTCTTTTTCTTTTAATCAACTGTTAGAACTTGAAAGTTTTGGAATTCTGATATACCGAATGGGACTTACCTCGTTATTTTGTGAGATCTGATCAATGACATTTGCTTATATGAATGTAATCGGAATGCAACGGTGTAATAATTCTGCTGGTTGACTTGAATTTTGTGTTGGTTGCACGGTTGGTGTTTGGGGCTTCTAGTCGATTCACAGCCAACTATGGAGGAGACTATTCTGGTTGGGGATGACCTGATGATGGGACCACCATCACCACTCATTCCCCCAGAAATTGCATCTCACGTGCTCAAAGGTGTGGATTTATGTGACGGAATTTTGAGGAACCTATTCTTATGTAAGCTTATTCCTTGGCTTTTCTTTTAGGGGGTTTAGGGCATGATTAATGATGTTCATCCTCTATCGATTTGATTCTATGTTACAGGCTTGCAAATCAATGATATTGAACCTTTCTGTCAGGATGAGATTTCTCTCTATCGGCAATGTGCAGAGAGAAGGGTGAGATAATAATTTATTATACGATTTTCTAGTTCCTTGTATAGTTAGTGTATTAGAAATGTGCGGTCTGATGGGTTTTGCCAGTAATATCTTCCTAGTATGAACTGCTTCAGTTGAGGTTTATCTTTGCAGGACAAGGAACTAAGACAACGGCTTCAGGATAGTGAGCGTAAATTAGGGATGTCAATGCCCTTACAAGAAGCGAAGGAAAGATCTACCCAGCTAGAATCAGAAGTCACATCATTGGAGAGGTACTATCCATCTAGCAGAGAGTGATTTGGTTATGATGCAGAACATTTTTACAACTTTTCCCATTGTTACTTCCCCCCCCCCCAAAAAAAAAAAAAATCCCTTTAAGGGAATTTTTGACATTTGATCAAAGCATCAAAGGATTTCCTGACTTCTCGATTGTAGTTTGGCAACAGATGGGGGAGGACTGAATTACTATTTCTTTACCACAGATACTTGTGAAGTCTAGGGTTCAGTAAATAGATTGGTTTTGGTGTAATACTGAATAAGAAGGTGAACCAAGAAAGCAGCCTTCTTATTCAAATGCAAGGTCACAAATTTGAATCTAAATTTGTCAAGGAGAATGTGTTCTTGTGTCATGAGTCAAACTAGTTTTTAGGCTCACAATCATATAGATTTGATTCACCTTTGACTTGGATCAAGATTTTATAAATTGAAAATAGCCCTTAGAAAACCGATCATTATCTGTGAAAATTTAAGCATTTATTCCATCCTGTCATGCCTCTTTTGTCTATTATCTTTGACCATCTGCAACTTCAGCATGTCTTCTAGTTTCTTTGATTGGCTTGTTCTTTCACCATAATCTTTTCAAGAATGGACTTGTTATTTGTAGCTCCAAAGAGAATGAGAACAAGAATAAAGGAGGAAAGAAATTGAAATTAGCAGAAAGCTTGGGTCTTTTACTCTGACACTTCATCTTGACAAAGAATTACTTTTAGGTCCTCATAATTGCATTTCCTTGTTTATAGACGACTGATTTTGGCAAGTGGAACAGAAGGCACGGAAGGGTTTCGTCAGAGATGGAGTCTACATGGTCGCCTTACAGATACCAAGTACTGAGAACTATCTTTCCACCTGCATGCAGATCAAGTATATTTAAAGCATTGGACTAGCTTTTTGACTTTACATTGTAGCATGGTATTTATGCTTAGAGATCTACATTACTTAATCAAATGAAGACCATCAGTCCTTAGTCTTGCAGGATCAGATGTTTGTTAGCTTTGAGTAAACGTGTGCATATTTCGATATGTGGTTAGACTAGTCTGAACACCATTAAATATCAATTTGATCATATGGTAAGAATTGCATTTTATGACTTTATTTCTTATAAACTGCAAAACTTGTTAGTCTTATAACACATTTTGTGGCTTTTGTTATCCGATTAATTTGTGTGCTCATGGGTACTTCTTTAGGATGTATACTTCATTTCAGATGCTTTGATTAATTATGTAGTGCTTATGAGTTGGGAGATCCTTCACTTCATCTGTGCATAAACATGCTACGTGTTTTTTTTTTTTTTTTGGGTGTGTGTGTGTGTGTTTGCGTGTGAGCGAGGGAGATCTGTGCTCTGTACAACACTACCAATACAATCTTTTCACTACCAACGAGTAGGGAAAGAAGCAGATGATGGTTAGGTACTGTAAGAGGTGCCGAAGAATCGCCTATCTTTTTTATGAAAATTTTACCCATGTATGGGTAATTTGCCTGCTTCCATTTTTCCTCTTTCAGGCTACACTACATATTTGTATCTTTTGTGTGGGGTGACTTGTAAATTCTATCTAAATTGATTGCAGGAAAAGGCTCGAGGCACTGAAGCAAGGAATGGAAAACAGGAATAAGGACAAAGTAGTTGCTGATTCAAACACCATAAAAAGATGGTTTTTCTGGTGAAAATCCAGAAGTGTGCATTTTGCAAAAGATTACGGTGCGCCATTTGCTATGCATGAATGTGGAATCTGATACTCTTATGGAATTAATCTTTTGGATCTCTCTCGCACAAGTAACAGCTATTTGACCGGTCAATATAGTCGAGGAAGATTACAAGGTTAACTTGCTTCAAGGAACATGGCAACGGAAACTATTCTGGGGCCCTATCATTCCCCTGTCTAAGACATCTATTCCTCGGGCGTTAGCTTAACTGCATTTATGTCCATTAGTGATTTTAAATATAGGGTGATCTTAATTATCCGATTATTCATTGCCATTGTTGTTAAACATGCTTTCAAATTATAGTTTGAAGGTAATAGATAGTGTTTATTAGCAAATGAACACCATATTAACATTGCTGCTTTTACTCTTCTATCCACAAAGAATGTTGTAGGAGCTGCCTATGTTTGGACTTATAATAGATTTGCTAGAAGACTACATAACTACTCATGTTCTAGTACTGGGAGAAGTGGAACTTCTTCACTAAATTAAATTCGTTGATTTTCCCAATGTACATGTATATACTGCAACTCCAGCCGATCCTTCATGCCTACATTTCAATGGTTGTGACTTCCTGACATTTGGCTTTACAAGCAATAATCTGCAGTAGAATATCATGCAAAAGAAGCATATCCTGGCAGCCGCAGGAGCCAAAAAAGCCGAGCTCCAAATGTGCAGTTGAATTGAGAACCAAAAGAAACCGCTGCACACTTCAGTGCTGGGGCGCCTTAACTTTTTATGGATACCCGATACCACAGTCGAGCCAACCATAGCAGGTTAAAAATATCTCATCCACGAGGCGAATTCTTGAAGCAGTTGAAGTTACATATAACCATGCATGTCCTGGAAACCAGCAACTTCCTTTTAAATCTCACAGGTCTCCATGTTAATCAGTTACCCAGCAAATGATATAACTATTCCCCAGAGTAAGTTTGCAAGGATAACATATCACCAAAACTATCTGATTTCTAGAATCCAGGAAGTACACTCTTGAAGTAGCTGAAATCTCTGATCCTGAGCTATGTTTAGAAAAACTTGCATCTTGTTTCGGAACTCTGAGGAATCTTCCCTGCACCCAAATGATCCAGCACATGAACAATGCTCAGCTAAGTGTGCAGCTTTAACCTGATTGCACTTGAGGCATACTAGGTCCTGCAGATGGTACATTCGCTCTCTTTGCCTTACAATCTGTAGAAGAGCATTCTCCATTAGCTCGCGATCATAAGGTTGCTCACATTGGGGTACGGCACAACGCCATTCCTGACCCAATAAAGCTCTATCACGGCATAAATCTAAGTCTCTGCACTCGTTGCAATAGCTGTCAACATTGACAGATGAAATGAGAAATCATATGCATATTCAGATATTTTGATTGAGAAAAGTTTGTGAAGAGAATATTAGCACATAAACTAACCAAGAAAGCTGAAAAGAAACAAGCTACTTGGAGCCTTTTGGAAAAATAACATATTGGCAGGCAATATAGTACACCATTCATTTAAGTACTTCCACAATATCATCCAAAATTATGGTCGAACATTTATCACAGTTCTAAGGCCAGCCGGTCCAAGACCAGAAACTTCACTAGCAAGAATTTGTCTCAACGCTAACGACGACCACCCGAATATGTTGGCCATGCAGCTGACGTTGGCAAAATGCTCAACTTTCATCCATGGAAATAATTCACATCTAGATGTGTACATATCATGCATACTTTCAGGGACCTAAGTTCATTATTCATATTATAAAATTTGCTCTGTCCACACTTAATCTGAGAAATACACAGGAAAATACCCAATCTACTTTCCCAGAATGAGACAAAAAGGGTTCAAATAAATGATTGGAACTTCTTGACGGACAAAGCAGACAACTAAATTTGAAAGAGTTAGTAAGAATTATTTAACTGAGATCTGTTTAAAGCTGTCAAACTGTTGCTTTCTACTGAAGTAGACTATTCTATTGCCACATGATGCAAAAAGTTCAGGTCACGTTCTGTTCAACACCATGACTAATGACTAGTAGATAGATACTTGTACTGTTTATACCTGCAAATAACATTTGGTAGAATGAAGGATGGAGATTGATTGTAAAATTCAGCCTCTGGTGCAAATTCTCGCACACGAACAAATTTTAGCAGATTCTTCCTCATGATCTGTTCAACAACAATGGGATAGAAAATTAATCAGAAAACTAGCTCTTGAAATTGAGAACAGCAAGGAAGCAGAAAATAGTAGGGAAATAGCTGTTGCCAAAAAAACACACTACATCTTAATAAGATCGCTGTCAGCATAATGAAGTCATCAACAATATTGAATGTCTAAAGGCCAAAATTTCCGTAATCATGATTAAAAGAACTAATACTTCGAGAAACATGAAGTGCTCAGGATCCACCTTTGCTAGCACAAAACAGACTTCACAAAGTAAACAGTCAGACTTTTATTGATTACTGTGAGTTAAGATTGTTGAAAAATATGCATTACCAGAACCTCATGCTGAACATTCTGGTCAAGAGCCAAAACTGCAGAAACATACTTAATGAACTCTAATGCAGGATCCCCCCGATGAACACTCTCTGAAGCTTGTGGAATTTCATTCATAATGATGTTCTGTTGATCCTGAGACTTTCCTTTCATGTGAAGACTGGGATCGCAAACAATTTTTAGAAGCTTGTCTGTGAAGTAAGATCTGATCTGCAAGATATATATAAACAACCGAAGTCAAATTCAATATTCTTTAGACAATGAACCACAAAATTTCACAACCCATAATACTCGGTGATAAAGGATCCCCATTATACTTTCTTCTTTAAATCTTCTGTCATCTGTAAGTCAAAAGTTTCAGCAGCAGCAGCTGTGATTGATGGAGTGCACAAGTCACCATCCCCTAGAAATGCTCGTTTTGCAGCTTGCTCTTGTGCAAATTTCCATGGCATATACATAAATTCAGAGACAATCAAGATGAAATGGTCCTACAAAAAATATGGAAAAACAGTGTATCACGTATAACAGCACGGTACAAGATCAGGAAGGTGATTGTGTGAAGTAAAAAGTTCAACATGAGTAGATATTTTCTGGCTACTTCTGTTAGTGTAATTGATGTACTAGTCATCTTCAAGTGGAAAACAAACCTGAGTCAACTTTGGCAAGTTTTCTGCAATATTCCAGCTTGACACAATCTCCACCTCAGATTCCTTCTGCATGCTTTCGTGATACTTGGTCTTACTTTGTCATCAGATGATTCATCTTGAAATCTAGCTTGAATTCCACCATAATTGTACTATTACAGCACAGTGGACAAACAGAAAAAAGAAGCAGAAAAGAAACTAATCAGCAAGATAGAATCATACAATCTCTGGACAAGATGTGCCTAAGGCTGTCAATAATCTTCCTCTGTTTTTTGATAAATACTTTCAATAATATTTACTAATCATGTCCTATTTATCCCTTGTCACCAATTTGTATCAGGACAAAATTCTCTTTTCTTTTTCCCTTCATAGGTGAGCAAGAATTGAACTGTCATGGAAAAAATTGTACAGAAAATTTTATGAGATAGATACTTGGACTAACACATGCTAATTTTCATATCCTTCAAGCAACTATTTGGTTACTTTATGGTTCTGAACTTCTGATTTTGTTATGTGGTTGTGTTGCAAGACTGGGGATAACAATTTTCCCCACATCAAAGTCTAATCTTGGCTAGATTGCAAGAAGTGATCAATTTCTTATTGGAAATATATTGAATTGGACTTCTAGATCTTTTCTAAAATTTCCGTGAATAGGAAATTCCTGTAGACTTTTGATCTGTAAAATTATGAAATACAGAAGATGTATCATATGGTTTCCCATATTTTCTGTCATATCCAAAACATTATCTGATATTCTACATATCATTTACAATTATACATGTGACTAAATTGCATGAAGTCTTATCATAACAACTCCACCTAAAATACAGAAGACAAGATCTAAGATTCTCTAAATTGCATAATTTGTATGCATTTGCATCAGAATCCGTTTCATTAGGTAAAGAAAGCTCCAAAAGCAGTAGGATTATGAAACTTGGTTTCCACATTTAAGGAAAATGATAGTGCACATAAGAACAGTATACAATTTGAAAGGGAAAGAACAACAATGACAAGCATGATGACAATCTGAGGCAAGCACCAGAAAGCTACCTGATCCATGAAAAGGAAGGAATGCCAGAACTGCAAAGAGTTCTCGAACTCAATCCATTCAAACAAGTCTCTGAAATAGAAATAGGTAAAATATAAAAAAAGCAGATAACCAATATCAATTTGGAATGTGAAAAATATGCAAGAGTCTTAGACCAACCAACCTAGTCTGCAGCGTCTTGAGCAAACTATCACAATAAGCTTTGGCTGCTAAAAGATCAGACTTTCCTGTGTCGATAATAACTTTGGAGAAACTAGCAAATACAATTGCTGCACCCAGTTTGCGAAACTCAGCCATTAGTAATGCAAAAACCTTTTGCATAACCTGTCATGCATAAGAAGAAATTAACTTTCTTCATTAGCAACTTAAGTTTCTATCAGGTTGTAAACTAACATGTTTGTTGAGCTTTCTTTGCTAAAAAACAAATATAGGAAAGGATTCAGCATGTTCAGAAATATAATTCTTAGACTTGAAGTTTAGTTTCATACAGTTTACGGAGGCATTAAAGTCTATAGAACTTTTAGAGAGAACTCTAAAGTGCCATTTTTCAAGCTACAAGATAATCTTTGAGAAATGAAAGGCATTTGCGAGGGGAAAGATGAACACCTAGATCAAATGCAGAGGCAGGAAAACATAGAAAAATGGCAAGGACTCATAAATGAATAAATGGTGCAGCAAATTTGTTGAATAATGGACTCCTTTGATTGCACTCATAAAAACGCAAATCATATATCTCTACCAATGAATACCTTATGCAGCATACGATAGAGAGCTGGGTCATGTAGTTTAGATTTTGGGCTGCAGTGTAAACAAACAAGGTGTCACGGAATTGTAAAAGCCAAAAAGGGCAAAAGGGAATGACCCATTTGCAACAAATACAAACCTGCAAAGCCATCGGTTTAAATGTTGCAACATTGCATCAGCAAATATGTTTCCAGATGTAACTGCATCTGTCAGACATCGTTGGATCAACTGTTTGAGCACACGAAATGCAGGTGCACATGAAGTCACCTCATCAATGCAGTATTGCTCATCTGAAACTTTAGTAGTGGGATTCAGGTCCTGGTCCAATCCAAACAGTGTACCCCCTTCTATTTCATTTATTTGGTTGCTCTTCAGAAGAGCATTAACAGCCAGGTGATGTATCTGAAATGTAGTAACAGTTAACAACATAGAAGAGGGTAACAACAATAACACAAAACAGGGGAACATAAGCAGAGATATTATGGACCTTAAGCTCCACAGACACTTTCCTATAAGCACCAGGGTAGTTGAGAATTGGTTGATTCACCTAATTTCAAGAAGCCAAAGGTTAGCAGAAAAAAAAAAATGGCAATTGAAGGAACTTGAAAATTTGAAGGCATTGCAGTGACAATAAAAGTGGTTGAGGGAGGGTAAGAATCAAACAGAATATGGTTATAGACATATGCCTCCACTCCCCGCCCATCTTGGAAAAGAAATAAAGAGGAAGAGAAGAATAGAGTTCTTTTCTCAGAACTAACTTCGTCAATGAAGCTTGACACTTCTTCATTCGCTCCTCCAAGATCTGGAATTTAGACCCGTTATCAGATATCCAAAGGACCTAGAAGAAACAAGAGGAACACAAAAAAGCTTAGGTAGCTTCAATTCAGCCAAGTACTAGTGATATCTAGTACTTGAAACACTGTACTACAAAAGCTACATGTTCTCAATTTTAAGAAACAATAACTACACAAATAGCATCAAAGAACTAAAATCAGATACAAAATCAAAGAAAGATGTAAACCAACTCTGCAAAAACCAGGGAAAACCTGCTGCTGGTCACGTAAAGCTCTTGAGAAGAAGATATCTGCTGTATGTAGGAGCCAATCAACTTCCAAGTTCCCAAGTGGAACCTGCTCAAATTTGACTATCAAAAACTTAAACAGAGATGAACACAGTCAAAAGAAGATAAACTGCTGCTGGTACAGAACACTTTACATGGGCATAACGTGAAAGTGTGATTCTCTCATTCAACCACTGGGAAGATGCAGCACACCGATGCATCCCAATTTTTGCAGCAACTATTTGCCAGCCAAGAATATGCCTATGATAAAGGAAAATGCATCAACATCATTTATTAGACACATGCTATCAATCAAGCCACAAAGAAAAGGCTACTGAAGCAACAACTCGCCGTATTACCTGATACTGACTATCACGAGCATTAGAAGGAATGTTCACACAAGGAAAATCATCTAATGCTTGTATACTAGACTTCAGCAAATTGGAATTAGGGCACTCAATAACAGCTATTACAGGCCCATGATGCCGATCTCTGTCAATTAGTTTAATAACACGAACCAAATGATCAGAGCATTGCAGAAATAAAGTTAAGTATCAACCAGAAAAGAGATAAGAACTGCTAAATTAACTGATAGACAGCTACATGTACAGATGAAAAGATGACATACATAGACATGAATTGATTATATTATATAACGTCCATTCGACATCACAACAAGTTGCTGATATTTGTGGCGCTGGCCATTAATCTTTTCTAGGAACATCCTCATGTTCATGCAGGATAATTATTTTGAGTAGAGAGTGTGCTCTCCCTACTTCAAAGAATTATTACTCCATTTACCTAACAAAAAAGTTTGGAGTCCGAACAGAAACTTTTTATGACACCTCACCAGCAATAATATAGACATACATTGCAGAAGTTATTCAGATTCTTGCTCCCCCCAGATATGAGACAACAATCGCAATTAGTTTTCAATCTTCCATTCCAAATAAGGTCCATATCCACTTCTTTTTTTTTTTTTTTTTTGGAGAAGCAGTTTAACTAGCTTGAATTTTCAAAACAACTGACATGTATAAGGTTGCACAAAATACTCTTGTGTTTAGAGAACAACTTACATTCAAGAAGGCTCTAGAACTAGAAGATTTTATAAACAAGACACTAGTTGAAAAGGGTTAATGTGGCAATGAAGAGAATAAAAATAGAAGAATGAAGAAAAACCTGTACTCATTTATCATTCTTTGCATGTTCTTCTCAGCATCCTTGATGTGCACAACATACTCTACCTGAATGAGAGCATGCATTCAACAAGTGAGTGACAAAAGTCAGAGTGTAGAAAAAAGATTATCTTATCATGGGACAAGAACGAAGTTCACCTTAAAACTCATTCTCTCTGCAGAGTTAGGGTATTGAAAAGATAATGCCTGGCAAGCTTCACGAAATAGTCTTTCAAGAACTTGCGGAGAAAGTTCCTTATTCTGGAAGGGATTAACCACCACAGCTGATATTATTCCAGATGCAGGAAAGTATCCAATATATATTGCTCTTGCCTCAGAAACACTGATAGAAAATATCAACATAAAGGAAAATAGAACAAGTGAATATTACAATATAGAGGTACTGCAAGAATAACAGCATATACAAGAGTAAAATGAAACTGTAATTCCATATTTTTCCAAGGTGTAAAGCAACCACAAAAATGACAAAGGAATTATTATTTGATATCCATCATGCTTTTTCAAGTTTAGGGGACAATAATAACATAGGATAGTTTTTCTCTATATAGAAGACTAATTCCTGAAATCATATTTAAATTTGCATGGAATGGCTTCTTCTAATTGAGTGTCTTCTTCAAGAAACCATTGCCACTAACAGACACCATTATTTATCAGCTTTTTCATGTTTTGGATTTCCTTTGTCCTTCAGAAAATAATAAAGCAGACCAACAAAATTATCTGATTTAGCACATAAATTCAGAAGCCACTGAATAATGGTTTCAATAACCAGATTATTACAAAATTAAGTGAATGCAGAATATTAAGTGCAAGAGACATGTTTCACACTTTAAATTTTTATCTAGGCAGCCTATGCATTTCTGAAAGTACAGTTCCCTGTCCGAACAATGCTAATGTGACCTTTAGAAATTAAATTTAGTGCAGGGCAGCAAAACACGTAACTATATATCAATTTACCTGTGATACAAGTAGAAGAAAGACAGTGGTTGTTCCAGATATGGGCACTCTGTTGTTGTTTTCATATGCAGTTCACTCATACTCCAGCTGTCTTGACCATTTCGCCTTTTGGCTTTCTTATCTACTTTACACAGTTTACACAGCCAAGCTGAAGGATAGCATTAAACTCCAACGGAACCTTTGTTTCATATATTCCCTGTTAAAATTCCACATGGAGTAAGAGTATAGCATGATAAACATAAGACTAATGATAGGTTATAGCATCAATATCAGATCAAGAATCAGTAAAGAGTCTAAGAGCTAAATCCAGTTTTGGATTTGATGTTTCTCCAGAGAAATTGTTCTAAATTTGTCAAATTGCAGAAACACAAAAAGAAACCCTCCCCCCAAACCCCAGAGGGGAAAAAAGAACAAGATGTCCTAGGTCAGCATGAACATCTACCATTGGCTTGGCATATTTTAAGCAGGAAAAGAAGCATGAGAAAAGATAGAAAACCTTGTAAAATAATCGTATCTGAAACTTACAAATTCATGTATAGTACAAGGAGCAATTTCGCAAACCATTATACACGTTTAGCACCCCCTCTCTACTACCCCAAAAGCAAAAGATGTCAAAATCTAAGCATGCACTAAAGTTCCACGAGAAAAAGAAATAGGAGCAGATAAATTACCACCAACAACAATGTTGGAAATTAAAGCACTAATCAATAGCAATCAAAATGGAACAAATCTTTTTCTTCTCTTCTCTATGTCCCAAATCGACCTATTCAGTAGCATTCTTACATATGCCTTCATTTGTAAATACCAGGATTAAATGAATTTCTACGGATAATCAGATGCATGGTTCACAAATAGGTAATTGAGACACTCAAGATTATTTTTTTTTTTTTTAATAATCAGAAGACAAAAACAAGAAAAGGAAAAAAAAAAAAAACAACTCTTTCTTGCCTTCTAGTGACTCGAACCCAAGACCAATAGATCATAGGGTAAGTGTCTTACCACCTAAACTATACTTCATAGGAGAGTCACTCAAGATTCATAAACAATGGTGTGTCAGTCAGTTCAAAAAATTTTACTACAATGGTGACCAAAAAAAGAAAAGAACATTCTCTACAGCTATAGGTTTAGTTTCTGCAAAGCGTAAACAAGTAAAGTTATCATATTTTTGGCATTCTGACCTCCATTTCAGGATCTGCAAGGTGAGCCGCAAGCTTCTTGCTTTCTTCCCTGAACTGATCTTCTTCAATTATGACCTTCAGACATGATAATAACAAAAGCTAAGAAACCACAAAACTCCTATATTTGGACCATTTTGCTCATTGGAACTTTTGTACCTCAATTAGATTGTAGCTATTGTGCCCATGAGGAAGAACTTTATTCACACGCCTTCCAGGAAATTCTTCTGTTACAGGAGCTTTAGAGTTGAGGTAAAATACTCTAGGAACAATTATTGGAATCTTACGCATGACTCCTTCGACAAGTATCCAAGCGAAAAATTGTCCAAGCTGTGAACTTGGTACAAGCTGAATTATCTGAATGAACAAAGATAACTTTAAGCACGCAGTTAGCATCAAATATTTGTATGTTGAAAGCATGATAACTGAATCACCTGCCAGTGGCTGCGGGTGAGTGCCATCTGATGCTTCTCAAAATAAGAAGATGAGGGATTCACCCCAACTCGACCTTTAGCTTTTCCATAACTAAACATGCAACCAGGTACTTGATCACTACCATTCTGTAACTTAAATGTCTTTGCAGCATCCAACCTAGAACAGTTGAGTATCCCATTACAATACAGGTACCAATTACAATAGTCACAACAACATAGCATGCATGTGTACTAAATTTAGAAATTTTATAACTGAAGGCACCTAAAAGGTTTATATACCCAACAAAAGGAAGTTTTGTGCACTCAAAGTCATTAACTCTAACTGAAACTAAAGGAGTCTGGGCTTATCAGGATTGGAAGAATAAAGAACACGTATCAATGGCATATAAACGCACCCAGAGTATTGGAGAACTTCAAAAGACAGCTCCATTTCATAAGATTTTGGATATAGGTATTATTCCCTTTTGATAAAGTAAATGCAAATTTTGAGCATCTATTGCAGCAGGAGATCCTATTAAGTTAACCTATTCCTAGTGAAATTAAAACAGGAATTTAATCAGTCAAATGAAACTCAAGAATATAAAACTGTTGACCAAAAAAGACAGTGCTCCCTCCAAAGCAGCACTCGTGGTCTTCTAAAGGACCTCCACTGCTGCTCAAATTGGTGAAAAGAAGTTGAAAAACCTTCAAAAAACAGTTTGGTAAAATCTTAAACTCTCAAACTGCAAAGCTAATTTTTTCTTCCCTGGTCCAGAGTAGTTAAATATTTTGAGACATCAAAGATAAGAAAACATGAGCAAACACTCCTATTTTATTTTCTTCAATTGCAGTTTGCTTTTGAGAGTACTGAAACTACCACATTACATAATCTATATTCCAATAAACAAAGAAAGTTACCTCTGCCGCTTCCTTTTCTGGCGTGTTTCTCTCCATTTCCTTTTCTTTAATTCTAGCCATCCTCTATAATCTACATTCCTGTCAATGCTTTCCTCAGAAATAGCAGTTTCTTGTGACGATGTCCGAATACCTCCATCACGATCACTTTTTTGTGGGGGACAATCCATTTATACAGGACTTGTTTTAGATAAATGCTGCTCGTTATTGGCTTCAAAACAACGAACAATAGGTCTAGGTCCAACTGGAAAAGTCTTACTAATTTTCCCAAAATCCTCCAGATAGAGTATTTTGTTCATCTACTCCATGTTTATTACTGATAACATCATTACTTGCTTTTACAGCATTACTTTTACTCAGGGAGCCAAATATATCAACCAATTTCCTCTGGCGATATTTGTCATCCTTCTCACGAACTTTCTTATGAAGCCAGTCAGGATGAATTACCCTTGGGACAGGATTTGCAACCTGAAAGTTTGCGAATTGGCATCAGACATTTGATAAAAACAAAAAGAAAAAAAATAAATTGCCAATTAACCTGCACCTTCTGCATTGCAGCTGGAATGGTAATTGTTTTCTGGATAGCTGAACTCAGACGTTGCTTGTAATAAGACCAATCAATAATGGAACGTATGCCACCATCTGATGAGATTTTGCACCACTTCTTTACATAAAGTGAACTTCATAATCTCTGAAAGATCAAGGCGTAAAAGCACTCATAAATTGGCTCAATAAAAATCTATCATATTAATCAACTGAAGGAAAATTTTACCAGGTTCAGTTTCAAATATAGCAACAGGTACAGCACGCTCACTTACAGGGGTTCCCTGCTCAAAACAGTCCATAGCCTTGAGATGATCTTATCGAAAGATAATTTAACGAAATGGAAGAAAGAAAGAAAGAACAGAAACAAATACAAGCCAACATTAACAAAAGGGACACACTGTGGCATCTGTATCAGTATCATCAACAAGATATATAATATCTAGTTAGTCAGAGAAACCCAAAAGATTAGAAACATCATTTTTGAGGAACAAAGTTGTGCCAACCAGGCACATGAAAGTAAGATAATTTAAGCACCAAAGTACAAGGCAAAAGCAAATCATTTGAGACCATTTTTCTTCAAAGCACGAGGACTTTGATGCAGGAAAGGAGCATTCGAGTTTTAACTACGGGAAAGGAAAGACCGTTCGACATCCAACTTGATTGATAATATATATGACTCAATTCTACAAATGTGAGCATATAGGAAACCGAAAAACTAAAGTTCAAAAAAAATGGAATTAATCTAATTCTTTTACTCTTAAATAGTAGCTGCTTCGTATTTCAAGGTGCTTTTTTATATACCTTTCCCTATTTGCCAACTACATTAGAACCAAGGTGGCAAAGGCAGTGCAAAGATGGAACAAAGGTCAGTTCCCTGTTAAATTACGATCCCCAAAATGGTTTTAGAATCTCCATCCGTCTATCCATAATGTGATAGGTTATTTATCTTACTTTGACATTCTTTATTGTGATTAGAGTATCACATAAATATAATTTCCAACATGGTGGAAGAGTTGAGCAACAGTATGGTTAAGACTCTAGACATGTGAAGCAATATTTTCATACCGCAGAAGCTCAGTAAATCATGGCTACAACAATTCTCATTTAGTTATAGTTGAGATAATATATTCTTCTGGCACCAATTGTTACGAAAAAAATTTAGAACATTCTACAGAGATGGGGCATTGATCACAAGGATTGTGAAGACAAGAGTTCATGGGATATGATAAGGAAGAAGCATAGTATATGATAGGCAAAAAGGATAGTAGCTAAACAATGCAAGATTGATAGCAAACCACTTAATTACATTAAAATACAAGTCACAAAATAAAAAAGGATCAATCATAAAGAATACTTAGACCATTATCAAATCAACTAGTTACTGAAGATTCCAAACAGGAGCAATAGTTCGCATTTACAGCACTCAATGGGAATGTAGTGCAGTAACATCTTTTGCAAATACTAGAAAAAAGAGTTGACATTTATCTTTCTGACCCTTGCATGCTCAAACAAGAAAGCTTCAACTGACAAAACACAACACGAGACACAAGCAATTTTATTGTCCATTGTCCCTTACTTGCTCTTCAGAATCGATAAGCAAAGTGCATATAACTATTAACTGAACCAAACACCCAAAACGTGGCGTGGTGTGAGAATGATAAGTTTTAGGGTCTCAAAAACTTTAATACTACCTTGGGCAGTGATTTCTGTGTTTAATAAACACAAACTGCAGGACCAAAGAGAAAATTACGACAATGGATTGGTTAATACTTTGTGCCCGTGATAGTTTAAATTTTTGTATCCAACCTATATAGTAAATTACACATTAGAGTCAACAATCAGAACCAAGTCAAGTCAAATAAAAATCAATAACCTAGCATCTAATGTTATCCAGAATTTAAATGGGGCAGACAATGGAAAAGTCAAGCCAGAACCTCCATCCACCTAGCTAAACATATGTATACCTTTGGTTCACATGCAACAATATATTGGCAACGCAATCCTTTATCTTTAACCATAGTATCACCCAAAAAATCAGCTAGACGTCTTGCTGTGGTTACAGCACAAGACTTCTGTTCACCGTAGTCTGCTAACGACTTGCTCATTGTGCTTGATTCTGATATGTAATCGAGCAATTCACTGTCTGCAATGTCTTTTTTCCTTGATTCTGGGGAATTAGAAAAGTTTATGCAGTATTATAATCTGAATATTTAGCTAATGCATACTGACCAATTTATGTCAGCATAAGAATACTGAAAATTTCAACATAAGAAAGAGTTGAAGAGTATGGAGTCTATTGCAACTTTTGAGCTTTTTCTTATAGTGATATCTCTGTTCAACTTACATCAAGAAGATCAAGCCAATGATTTGCAACAGAAGCAACAGCTGAATAGCATTCTTCCAACGTTGACCCATGCAAAAATTTATCAAAAAGTTCAGCCTGCAAAATTTTGTTCAAGTGTTTTAGGAAATATAATTCACAATACATGCAGTTTCTGAATTGAATATTAAAACACTAATCAAGATAGATACAAAAGCAATCATAGAAACTTTTTCAAAGCTGGAAAAAAACTACTTAGCGCCAAGCTTACCAATTCATTAATATTTCGATGAATTAATTGCCCCTACCCTTGCAGTCAATTTTTGCAAGATTTAGAAACAATGATATAGAACGAAACATTTTACTACATGGAATTTCGGGATGGCATTCTCTTATTACAAATTATCGTAGTCAAGACACAAAAAGAATACTCCATATATCAACTTCTTGCATAAGTGAAAGATAGGCATTCATGCAAAAACTTTCTGGAAATGCATATCCTTCTTTGACATGATAAATCCTGTTTTACCTGGGGAAGGTGTCTGCTAAAGGATTTACACCCATTTGTTGAAGGATTTGTTCTGTTCAAGTTCAACTGTAGGCTAGATTTAACAAACAAACATGTCCATCATTATTTGCACATGAACACTGACAAAATAAAGCTCACTCAGCATGCGACCCAAACATTGCAAAATATCTAATTTTATGTGTGTTCCTTAAAACACACCTTTGTTGACTTCTCCATGTTAGATACAATAACTAGAGAAAGATACAATCTTTCTGCTTTCTGTCTATTGTGCCTTGACTTTCATAGTTCTCAAATCTACTATTAAATATTTAACAGATTATACAAACCAAAAAAAATTTAAAAAAAAAAACTGCTTGCTAAAACAGATCAAGGAACATTATTATCAAATGAGATGGATACATGGAAAACAAAACCTCAAGTTCATGAATGTTTCCAAACTGATCATAATTTGA
The DNA here is from genome assembly GCA_025175665.1 of Cinchona pubescens. Lineage (NCBI taxonomy): Eukaryota > Viridiplantae > Streptophyta > Magnoliopsida > Gentianales > Rubiaceae > Cinchona > Cinchona pubescens. The sequence goes on along the minus strand of JANKKI010000026.1, from coordinate 1,884,529 downwards.
TTAAACCAGTTTACGTGCAAACGATGTTAAACAGGATTCTATCTATTAAGCATCCACAAAGAGTATTTGTACATCAAACATCTCTTGCTAGTTGATCTCCTAGTGTAATAAAATAAGTCAGGCATGCAATTTATTTTATTGAGGAGATTACCTGGAAAACTTTGATGAGCTTTAGCTCTCCTCGACGTTTAATCTCAAAACCTTTCAGCTCTGCCAAGGTCCCATCATCATTAAAAACTGCATAACGCTTCTTTATCAAGATTCCTTCTTCCTTGGAAGCAGGAAGAATCATAGCCTAGATGAAGAAAAATATGACCACCAACTCAAATGTCATAACAAGGTAGATACAGATTAAGCTCTTATAAAATTCACATCTAACTCTCATTTCATCTAGCAAATGAAATTTAACCACTGCACCTTGTAGGGTCCATCCACTTCAAACTCAATTGAGCATTCACTGTGCGTTGTATAGGTCCTACTTGCAAGATCTTTGAGAGTCTGAAAGCAATTTGAATTAAAAATCAGCTCCATCTAAGAAAAAGATAAGGACTTGTGTTCAAAGGAAAAACTGCAGTTTCTAACCTGGTATTGATCATTGGTGTTGTTTCTTGCCACATCGACATTAAGCATAACACATGGATATGAGATTGTCAGCTTCTTCTTAAAATCTCTGCAATTAAAATGTGCTCTTATTAGTTTCTCCAGAAATAATGCACAGAAAAGAGTCAGGCATATGGTTACCACCAAAAGTAAAATGAAGTAACTTGCTTATCAAACATAACTACAATGAAAAGTCTGTTAAATAAGACTAAGCCCATGGTATATCAAAAGCATACTTTGTTTTAAAGGTGAAATTTTCTGGAAAAGATCCTGGCAGCAAGGAGCACACCAGATTCCATCTGTGTCTAGTTCAAGTGGCCTTCCAATTCTTTCAATCAGTAACCGAGCATTCTGAATAATTTTTGCTCCTGTATATGTAACAACTCCAGCCATTTCCATAGAGTACCATCTTGCACCCCTGTAAAAGAATTAGGTGGTTGGCTTGTGACATTTATATAATGGGAACAAATAGCATACAGGGAAGAAATGTCTAAAGTAAAACCAGATGAAAGTATCAGATTCATACTTTCGCATGACATATCCATAGAAAGAGTTGAGAATACACTTATGAGCCAGCTGTAACGAATCATATAGAACCACCATGTCCTGCCGAAGTCAGTAGGAAAAGAAGCAGTAGAGTTAGTTACGCCTGATATTTCTATAATGATTGCAATCGAAGTAACTCCAATATAGGCATACAGGCACGTGAATGCAGGCTGTGAGAGAGACAGAGAGACATGCACAGACACACACACACACACACACAGAGAGAGAGAGAGAGAGAGAGGTAGAGTACTTGTGCTTCCTGGATCCTGATGGGATTTCCACTAGCTTTAGCTTCTGACAACTTTCCCTTCCAGACTTTATTAAGCCCTTTGTATTCATATCTCCTATCTCGAAAACTTTATGAAAACAAGACAATTGCAACAAAAATTTCCAAATTTATTAGTTCACATCTTTGCTCCTTAACAGAGTAATGAAAAGTACTACTACAACTCTGAGTCAAAGCCAGCAAAGAGGATGACAAAATGGCATGTTTACATGAGGAATGTACTAGAGCTCACCTACGGACGGTGTCAATATAAAAAGAGTTTTCCCGCATACAGATCCCTGCTTCTCGAAGCTCAGTAACTGGTTTGTCAAGCACTCTTTTATAAGCCTGCACAAGAAGAACATCTTGCAGCTTTAGTATTGGCTTGTGGCATACACGAGTATTGAAGTGGCATAGCATGGAGAAAAATTACCTTTTGGCAATATTTCTTTAGACGGTCTTTTAATTTAGATTGTTGCACTCTGCTTTAGGCAATTCAAGGAAAGATTTTGCTAATTGCCCATCCACTCTTTCAACAACTTCAGACTCAAGCTGCCTCTTTAAGTGATGGTAGTCACTGACATTTGAGGAAGATGTGAATGAAACTATCAGTAACAAGATCATAAAGAGTTTTCTAAATAGTAAGAACAATACAAAAGCAAACCTCCTCTTAGCCATGTAGGTCTCCCCTCGCCAAACCCATTCAAGTTTTCGTAGACAATTTTTTCCAGGACGATTGAAGTCACATGCAGTGCAAATTTCATCCGTGACAATAGATGGTGGCTAGCATTCAATAGAACAAGAAGCCAAGGTAAGTCAAAAATATGCAAACCAACTGCTTACTAAGTTTTCAATCAAGTTGCTAACCAAAAATTGCAATGTGACTTGCTAAGAGTGACATAACTTGAAAATTGAGAGAATTGAAGCAGCCTATGGCACTCCTTGTATAAAGGCATCTAAGTGGTGGGAGCAAGAGGAAGGAGAAAAGCATGAAACAGAAGAGACTGTCAAAGGTGCATAATGGATTATGCAAACTCATGAGATGGTAAAAAACCTAAGCATCCAACTCAGAACCAGTAGCCAAAGGTGGAGACTGCAGTGGACCATGATCTTATTTTTCTATGGTCCATTTACATTGGTATCTTTGACAAAGCACATAAATCAAGGAAGTAATAATTAATATATCAATCATTGTGACTTCAGTCAAAATGTACTAAAATTTCCCTCTATTTAAACATCTTGCATAAAAGTCCTTCATACAGAGCACGTAAAGAGCAAGAAAACAATATTTCACAGAAATGGGATGGCATGGCCACTTGTCATTGCATTAGAAAAAGAAATGCTTAAGCCGATTAAGACCTATTTAGAGCATACAAAAGTGTCAGCTAAGAGCAAACAATTTTGAGATAACTCATGGTACTACCAATTCAGGTGCTATTTTACATTCGGTTCAAAGGTATCCAGAAAATAATCAGTCTGCCCTGAATTGTATAAAGGAAAGAATATGACCAAGAAAGGTTGTCATGGATCCAGCTGCATGTAAAAAGGTTGGTACTACTACTGATTTCCCATCTATATGTCACATCTAGTCCGTCAAGAGATGCAATAGTTGAAGTTGCGTGATCTGCATACCTGAAGCCTGTTTGTCAATATAATGTTTGGATACATAGCAGCCACATCAAGATGATATATGAGGGGACATTCTTCACGTACAGGGTCATCTCGCAACTGTATAAGCTGCAGATTTGAAGGAGGTAAACATAAATTACACATAGTGGTAGTTCGTGTTGGCTATGAAAAAGAATACTTGATGTTGGTAATCAGTCATGAAAGAAACTAATTGGTAAATTTACATCAAAATAAGATGTTACATTCATCTTTTAACAGTAAAAATTTAATGTTTTTTCTTCATAAAAGCAACAAAGGTGGGTTTTATGACAAATCATTGCATTTACAAAGGTATAAAACCAAGGTCGGATGGAGACATAGAATATACAAATTCCTCATCAAGTTCTCCATCCAGGCTTCAATTTCTAAGACGATAAAAGAGTGGTACCTTTTCACTGATGGCATCTTTTACTTCGGCATAGTTTGAGACGGATTTCAAGTCCATCTTTCCTTCTACTCTAATGGCATATTGCAGATCACGATCAAGATTGTCATTTAGTTGCTGGGCACAAAAGGATTATGTCAATCTTCAGTCAAAATTGTAGGCACAGAGAAACCGTACGCCAGAAAGAAAGAACAGTAGCAAAAGTTGATGAAAGAATTAATAATCTTAGAAACAAATTCATAACACCATTTATGGCAATCCAGTCAAACTCATATTGCCTTTTTCACCACTTCATAGAAGAAAGGTAACACGCAAATAACTCATTTAGATTATTAGTTGGAATGCATTAGTTGTCATCCTAACCTGACAGACTTATAGATCCCATCCATTTTTCTTGTATATATTGAGTTCTACAGAAGTTGTGATAACCTTCTACGATAACCAACACAAAAACACATAAAAGTTTGTGCCTTTATAACCAAACCAAGTTACATGTGACTAATTAGACTAAATTCCAAAATTGCTCATCTAAAAATACTAAGATTACTACCTCATATGCAGACGGATCAAGTTTAAAGCTAGTTGGAAGATCAGATCTGAAAACACCACTTTCTAGGCACTCAACATGGCCACCGATGTATGTCTCACTCTCTAGGAGGTGATTATTGTAAAACTTCTCTGGATCAGATTGGTGTTTGTTTGGACAGACAACATTTGCTTTGTAAGCCTGCAAATTTTGAAAAATAAAAAGCAGATGAAACTGACATGCACTTTAAAAATGGTACGAAAGACAGACAGCAGACATACAGAAACTAGAGCAACAGATAGATAAGTGACACAGGGAAGTTGTCATCCATGAAGAGATTAAATATAAAGCTATTACCCAAGATCTTTACAAGATAAAGTCAAAATAAATCTTTAACCACCCACCTGGACCATAAAATACTTGAAGCATTTCACATAAAGTCCCACTTCCTTTTCGCAAAACTTCATCTGGAGGCATGGGTATAATGGTTGCAAGAGAGAAAATGAAGGGATGTACATAGGTCATATATAAATAATAGGTTGCAACAGCATCAGAAACAGAATAGGAAGCCATCATCTGAAAATTTACAACAAACAGAAGCAAAATATTAAAACTATTATCACAATGAAAATGCACAAAGACATATGTTTCACATGCAATCACCATACAAGTACTAAAAATCTCTAAATAGCAAAAGATTGATCTTGAATAATTGGAGATTTCAGAAAGAGCTTTGACCATTGTTGTTATCCGTGAACCAAAATATAAAGTCCAACCGTCACACTTTTAAATGACATGAAGCAGTCAAATTTAAATATCACTGGTTCGAGTAAACAAAATGGATCATGGCACAAAAAATACACTTTGTAGAACATGTAAAAATACGTTTTACAGCTTATTGCTCTGGATAAACCTTGGACAAATAGCAAAATATACAAGATTCCAGTAGCAAAAGCACTGATTTCATGAAAATGTAGAAAAAACACATGCAAGTTGGCCTTGATATCAGCAACACATCCTCTATAATTCATTCTTCATTTTGTCCAATTATCAACAGTTATTCACTCAATTTAGGACACTATGCTAAAGGATGGATCTTTTATTCATCAGTTTGCAGCAATGCTTTGAATGAACAGAAACAAATAGACTCATACCTGGGGCCTTTCCTTTGCAAAGCGAACCATATCCTCAGGATTTACCTCCAAGGGATCATAACCCAGTTTGGCCTTTGTAACAGCCTGACATATTGGAAGGACTTAATATAAGGGCTCTACTTCAAAGTTAACCAAATAGGTCTAAAATAATAAATGCAACGACAAAGTTCCATTCAAAAAATAAATCTCAGGCCAATATAAGTTACTATTTTCTAAGTTGAGATTAGAGAAATCAGATCAAAGTACCAAACGTTATTTTACTGCTTGTTTAACCTTTTAGCAATTTCAGAAAAGTAAATATATTAACTTTCCTTTATCTCACCAAAGAGCCCATTCAAAACCGAATTTCTTTAGCAGGTAGAAAAGCAATCATCCAACAATCTATTGCAGCTACTTCCTCCAAGCAGCCCCTTTCTCCATAAAACTCTATGATGCGATTGGGACCAAAAGAAATTTTGTATTGGGCTCCACTTCTGGCAAGCAGAGAGTAGACCTTGTTTTGAGAAACTGTCACCCAAACAAAAGGAATGGGGGACTAGGCCTTAGGCAAACTGCCTTGATAAACAAGGCAGCCACGACAAAGGAATGCTGGCATGTAACTAAGAGATCTATAAAACCTTGGGTAAACAAAATTACTAGCAGATATGTGGCCAGGGAAACAACCAGAAATGAAGGAAAGGTTTGGTTAGCTGCCTCCATGGGTCAGTTAAACTTAGATACCTCAATGGTGGAATGGAATTATTAAATCAGATACTTGCCTGGAATATTAGGAATGGATTTAGAGCCACTAAGATCATGCATGATAAATGTTTTCCTTTTGTTCCGCTTAGGACCAGGATACATGATCCCCTTAATGGAAATGAAGAGAACCTTGCAGTTGCTGATTTATTTGGCGACCATGAACTTTCGTGTTTGAGAATACTTCCTTCTGCCACATGATATTTTGTAATCAACCATATCCATTCCCGTCAACATCATGTGACTACATCAGATGGGATTGAGTCCAAATGGTGAGTTCAATTCCACGTCTGCCTAGGATCTCTCTAGACCCCCTACTGCCAATAATTTCCATAATTCCAAAGCCTGTCTCCCTGTACCTCTTCGTTCTCTTTGGTTAGGAATATTAAAGCCCCTATCGAATCAAACACTTTGTCTGATTGGCTGTCGATGGCAGGCTGCCTACATGCCAGTTGCTGTCCAAAAGAAACATCATAGCAGATGAATCTTGTGGAATCTGAAATCACCCATTTGAGGACATTGAGCATATAGCCCATCCAGAAAATTTATTTGGTGAAACTCCCTCCAACCCCCTTGCTTGGCTTCCAACTGCCATCCTCTGTCACGAGTTTGGTTGAAAAGGGGTAGTTTCTCATCCTTATTCTCGAACTCTTTGGGGGACAATTTTTCTTTTAGCTGTTGGATTATTTGTGGGGATCAAAGCATATCCCATTTGAATCTGCTAAAGTACAGCCCCTTCCCGGCCAAACAAAATGGTGCACATCTCTAGCAATAGAGTTCTCCAATCTGGGGCTGATTGTCCAGGCCCCAGAGCTGCTAAATTCAGATGGGTCTGCCTTGGGTAATCCAGGTAAAGCTGGAGCAGGAGATCTTATCAGGGTTTCTTCTTGTTGTTGGATAAAGGGTTATAGGTGATTTGGCATTTCCACTAATACTTTGAGTTTTGAGGCCTTAGAGATGGACTTGAGTTAGCTCTATCCAATAACATACTCATTGTGCGATGGAAATGATTACTTTCATATTGTCTCTATGATAAACAGGGATGACTTGAATATTCTAAACAATCTAGCCTCCATCATCACTCATTTCTAGCAAATTAGAGTTGTACATATCTACCGTGAAATGAATAGGAGTGCGGACATACTGGCAAAGATGGGAGGAAAGCTGGATGAATCTTTTGATGAATTTGAATGTATGATGTTTGTCCTACTGGACTTTCAGTTGTGTCAGTGAGGATTTAAGGGGTGTTTTTTTCCCCATAATATTTATGTAAACTCTTTATTACTATTTATGAGTTTCACGTTTTGACCCAAATAAAAAAAAAAAAACCAGTGGAAGAAATTTTATTTTCTGGTCAAATATTAAAATCAAGGCAGTGTCCACATGCTGAGATTCTTCTGCAATGTTCTAATTTAAAGATAACTTACACAAGTAACTTCCTTAAGTTCCATAAAAAAGGAATGTTATAACAGCTGGACACCTACCAGGGGCAAGAAAGTTTAGTAGCTTTTAAAGCACAAGTTCAATAACAGAAGGTATAAGAGAAAGAAACAAAGATGATAAGCTCTAATGAATATCCACGAAACAAAGGCAAAGGATTGCACCTTCAGGCCCTGGCTTCCTTGAGGAAGATAACTATCACGTTTAACCCAGGCAAAGCAATCCAAATGACAGGCAAATTTAGCACGACATTCACCTTGATTCTTGTCACACTGAAACCCAAGCTCCTGTAGTACAAAGAGGAGAACGAATGACCAGATAAAACAATATGTAAACTCACGCATGCGAACCAGATATAAGAAACCACAATGAAATGCTAGGCCAGCACACAAGTACACACAGAAACCTGAAGCATGCTGGTAGCTAAAATAATTAAAGTTAACCAGTAAGCACGCACAAACTAAAAGCAACTAAGTATAACACAAATTAGTTGATACCTCAGAATCAGCCCCACAACTCTTGCAAGTCTATTAATTTCATGAGTATCAACTCTTATTTAAAGAGCAAATCCAAAGCCTCTCACAATTATAGGAAATGGGAAATATCCTTATACATGCAAGCAAAGATATGGCTGATCCTGTGATCAAACTACTGATATCCCAGGTTGAAGGCATTCAACATGCGGGGAATATAAACCTAGAAACCCTGACCAACAGCTTGGAACAAAAAAACTGTATGAACAATGCAATGTTTAAATGCTTTCTAGAAGAATAATGCAAACAGAACTCATCAACACATCTGTTGCCAACAAGTGATAGAAGAACTATTTGTTAGCAAAACAAGCCCAATGTGCAACTGAAAGTATGAGTTACTGAATTTTAAGCATGGTTGATGTTTTTTATTCTTTGATTCATTGAAACATGCAATTTCATTCTACTTGGTGAACAACTCTAATTTTTGCAGGGGAAAAGGGAGGGAAAATGAAGGTAGGGGGAAGGGGGGGGAGAGAGAGAGAGAGAGAGAGGAGGTTGGCTTTAAAGTTCAATTTTGTGAACTTCCAACTTGGACTTTTATCTGAAAATGCAAATTAGAATGTCTATCCGCCATTTCAAAATGGAAGCAAACCATAAAAACAAAAGTAAAAACCATGACAAAGTGCTAGACAGGGAATGGACAGTATCCAGTCATACATCATTCATTCTAAAACCATGATGAGCTGCTCTATGTTCCAAGAATGGCCAGTCAAAAAAATCACCGTTGTACGTGACATATATCCCAGGCTTCACTTCTTTCATATGTGCAAACCACTCTCTAAGAAGCCCTTCCTGTAAAAGAAAACAAATTACATGATGCTAAGGGAGTAATAGAGGAAAGCTCCAATGAAGCTACAAGTAACACACATCAGTTACCTCATTATTCACATTGGAAACTTTAAAGCACCCTTCAAACTCTGGTTTTGGCGTGTACTCTAAATCCTCTATATCTTCCCCAACACACTGAATGATAGAAGAAACAAATAGTATACTCAAACATGATATATTGGATACAAGTACAGATCTACTATCACAACACAGATATTACAAAAAAGAGGAAGTAGATCTGTACAAGCAATCACTAGCACAATACCTTGTTCTATCACAACACAGATATTACAAAAAAGAGGAAGTAGATCTGTACAAGCAATCAGTGATATTAAATAAAATGTTGAAGGAGAAATAGATAAGGAGACTGTGGTTCCCGGCACATACAGCCAGTGGCATTTAATGCATAAGATTTGTAAGGTCCTTTGATACAAATGCCAAGGGTGTATCAGATTAAGCTAAGAATATTAACACACAAAAATCTATCAAGAATTCGGAAAAGTAACATATAATTGCGAGTTGTGGATTTCATAGATGATAAAGGTTTTAACCAGCCATATTAACTTGTTGACCAACTGACAAAATCTACATCTATTTACAGCTTCTCTTATTTTTAGACTAAGAAACCTTATTTATGTGTATAACACACAACAAGGTAGAATGCAATGAAAATCATTACATCAAATGTGATGAAATTAATTGTGAAAATAAATGAAGAAGTCTTTGAACTACTAAACCTGAAAAGGATAAAAGTAAATGTGAAATTGATAGGCCACATTTTCGAACACAAAATTTCATGCATTGCAGTCTAAGAAAAATCGAAAAATAATATGTTTCCTAAGGTATAAGCACCTCTCTGTTGATAATCAAATAACCTTGTCCATCAACCATGTACGAGATCATCATTATGGAATCATATTCAGCATCTGGAAATTTCAATGGTAGCTTTGTTGTTTCAATATCAAATGCACAAACATGAACTTCAGCACGTTGCAAAAGATCTGTCCTCCTCTTGAGTTCAATTCCTGAACTGGATACAGTAACATCATACCACTGCCCACTTCTTACATCTGAATAACACGAAATCATGAATGAGATAGAAATAGCTCATAAATCTGTAGTTGCAGAAAATAACACATAATCGCAAGAACCAGAAACTGGAAAAAGGGAATCACCATTGTCAATTGCAAAGCGTACATGATAGGGGACATCATACTCCCGAAGGTCGAGAATACAATCTATAAAATCTTGAGCCCTTTGTTTACTACATGTTTCAAAGTCAACAAAAAAGATTACATTGCTATTGCATTAAGATTGGGAATCATTCAAATGGAAATAAATGCAGAATTACAAATATGATAGCTCAATACATGCACAGAACTTCTCTACTTGAAATAAAAACTTCAAGGAAAGTAAGAGAGCAGATAACCAACAATCGAGCTATGAGCTATGAGCTAAGCCCTTAGAATGATATTACATGAAATATTTCCATACCTTTTTCCATTCAAGATGACCTAAGCCTTTAGGATGATATCATATGAAATATTTCCTTACCTTCTTCCGGTCAAGATGAACTCATAAGCTTCACTAGCATCAAGCTTTTCTTGGTTTCTCTCGACAATATGCATTAGATCATTCTTGACACTCATCAATTGTTGAACAGTATCAAAAGATATCTTCAGATAAGATTTGCATAAGCCAGAAAGGTGATTTTTCTGTAAGGCATGTAAATGTGTAAGAAAAGTTTCAAGGTTTGCGTACTCATGCAGAACTAGCAATTCACAAAGATCGGCAATACATTTCAAGCCTAATATCCATGGAGTAGGTGAATCCTCAGTTGCATACAAGAATATAGGTGGACAGTTACAGCAAAATGAGGGAAAGTTGTCTTTCTACGTCTGAATCCCTTAGCCCTATTAGTTTTTCAGTATCACTTTAAGAGCATGAAGCAAAATTGATTTTAATTTAACTGCTGGAACTATTCTCAAATGGAACTGTAGTTCAACTGGTGTACTCAGGTATCAGTGAAGTTCCATGCTCTCACCTTTCTAATTGATTAACCAGATAAAACTAAATCAAATCAATCTCGCAGCTACAGCAATAATACTGAAGCTCCAAGAAGGACAAACATGTTTAGCTACCACAAAGTCCGCTTTTTTTGGTGGACATAGAGAAATGAATTAAGACTTCATAAAGATGGGTACAATTTATCAAAGTTTCTCATCCCAAACAATCAAGAATTCCAGGTAAACTATTTCAAACACACAGACATCATTATGTAAAGCTATGAATATTAAGCAAACTACTTTTCTTTCCACTGATTTATTGAACATCTATTAGCTTAATTTAATTAACAGCAAATTTCAGATTAAGATCCTATTTTGGATAACAATACATTTCAGTTTAACAAGCAAGCCAACTTTCCCCCTTCTGAATTTTAGTATTACTTCACAAGTTCCTAACAATCACTAGCACAAAACCTTGTTTTATCACTGAAAATTCCCAACAAATACACATGCAACATTTAAATTACACTACGAGCAAATAGAACACCTTTTAGGAGTATCAATACCGTCACATCAATCATAAATGCATGAATGTGATGACATCAAAGTTCAAGGACACACAATGAACACATACAAATGGATAGGTACATCCCCTAATACTCCCATTACTCTATAATTTACACACAAACCTCATAATTATAAAAACAAAACTATGAGATATGAACAATTTCCAAGCAACTTACAAGATCAAGGTCCTCTTTCTCTATAATTTCAATATCCGCAATGTACTTTTGACCCTCGTATCGTCTTCTCAAATACGCCTCCACATCAATTTCCATTTTTGGCTATTATCACATCACATTGACACCAATACATTAAAAACAATATCAAGCCCCAAAACAAATTTTCAACGCCACAAATTTTGATAAGTAAATCGCTCACCTTGGTGGCAGCATAAAAATACGGCTTGTACCTATACTTGGCCTTAAATGTCGAACTATCCTACAATCAAATCATAACCACAATAAGTTCAAAACCATAAATTTTCTTCTTTTTATCAGTTAAAACACAATTAATTTCAAAAAAAATTACCTGGCAAACGAAATAAAGGTCGACACAACTGTAAACTCTATGAGTATCTTGATCCTCCCAAGAAGACTAAAAATCCACCCAAAACAAAGGCAGAAAAATCGTCATAAATTATGCGGAATTAAAGGGCAATTACGTCAAAAAAAAAGTAACAACCGAATGTAAATTTCCATACCGAGGCGAAAGTGAGGAGCCAGCCGAGGCGCTTTATCACCTTCGGTGAATAGATCGAAGCCGAGTCTGGACTCGAGTTGCTCCTCGGCGTTGAGAATTAGCTTCTGCTTCTTCGAAATCCTCGTGTCCCTGCGACCATCGCTACCGTTCATTTGACCTAGTTGTGGTTTGGGTGTATGCGAAGCGATGGTAACTCGGTGATTGAGTGAGTGAGTTACTGAGTTAGTGAGTCAAAGGATCTAAGAGAAACGGAAAGAGGTTTTTATTTCCCGCGCTCTTAAGTTAAATGGGGATGATCGAGGCGGGAATCCGACGGTGGGAGCGGGATTTTCCCGCGCTGTTGTTTTGTGGTTAGAGAAAACGCTGGAGTGTCGAAATTGCCCCGAGGTGTTTGTTGTAGTTTTTTATCACAAATTCACATACTATTTATCTCAGTTAATTTAGAATTTTTCGTAACAAAATTATATTCCGGTTTAAGATTCAAGTCTATTTGATTATTTTAATTAGGGTTAAATGTAAAAAGTTTCTTAAACTACTGGGTACACGTTAGTTACATTTTATTCTTTTTTAATTTATTTAATAAGTACCTTATTCTTTTGTTCATTGCTTTTTCATGTTTGGAGACAAAATTATCAATACTATTTTAATAATTTTGTTTTCTTTTTTACCTTCTTCTTACCAATTTATTTATTTTCTCTCTTGTATTTTTTCTTTTATATTCCTGCCCATTCTTTTTTGCACACCGCTAAATTATTATGCTACTAGTAATTGGTTAGTTAAAAATTCTATTTTTTTTACATATGTATAAAAAATTTATAAAATAAATAAGTTTTTTAATACAAGCAACATATATTTTAATAGTATAATATGGATTTTGTGAGTTTTATTAATGTTATAATTAACAAATAAATAAACTATGAAGAGATAACATAATTTGTCAAAAAATGAAAAATATATATATATATTCTAAGTATGCAAAAAAAAAAAATTTGTGCCATATCATTCGTATGTCGTATCTTGGTTGAGTTTATCGTAACTCTAAAAACCCTTATATTAGGCAACCGTAATATTTTTTAAACATTACACCATAAATAAAAAGTTGTACACACTTAATTTTTTAATTTTCTCTAACTCAAAAAAATTATTTTGTATTTGTTAATCTTATTATTAAGAATCACAAACTTTATATCACAACAAAGTATATTTATTTTATTAAATTGTGATTAATCTATAAATTATATTGTTTAGACACATTTGAAAAAATTGAACTATAATTAATTGATTATTAAAAGTAATGTAATTATTTAGTAATAGCAAGAGAGAATAATGAAAAAGAAAAAGAAAAAGAAAAATAAGATAGAGAAAATAAATAAAATAGAAAAAGAAAAAGAAAAATAATAATAATAATTAAAATAATAGGGATAATTTTGTCCCAAAATATAAAAGAAGAGATAAAATGCTTATTACATAAGTTGAAAGAGGCAAAGTGCAATTGAAGTATAAGTTTAGGAGAGTTTTCCGCATGTAATCCTTTTAATTAACTTGAAATTTTTCACTATTAATGTTATTTATTTTTCAAGTTAAATTTAACAAAATTTTAACGAGTAAAACTTGAATCTAACTTAAATAGTTTGAAATTTTTATATATAAATTTAAACTTATTTATAATCTATCGATTCGAATTCATTTTGAACATGAAAAAAATTCTTATCAAATCAAATTCGATTCAAGTATCAAACAATTTAAATCCATTTCTAGGCGTAGCTCCGAGTTGCATTTGGTAATCTTTATTGCAGGTCCCGTGACAGAATTGGATCGGAATGATTTACATCGTGGATTTGGTTGAGATTTGGCAGGTCTGTGTTCTAAAATAGACCCAGTAAGTACTCTGCTTTGGGTAATCCTTAAGGCCCGTTCATAGAGTCATATAGCCCAAACTTTTTTAAAGGACAGGTCAGTTCAGTAGAAGTAGTAGGACAAAAATGAGGGGTAGTTTCGATATCAGAAGCAAAAGGCCCAACTAAGAACCCTAGGAATAAATAAGTCCTAGTCCAGTCGGAGATCCATATATAAAGCCGAAACCCGAAGAAATCTCCTCCTCTTCTTCATCTCTCTAAAACCCTAGCAGCTTCGGACGCTGCACCCGAACACCAATCAATCTCTGTTCAATCTCGAGTATTTTTGTTTCCTCGATATCTGATTTAATTTTTTTTTACTTTTTTTTTTTTTGGTTTTTTTAATTATTTAATTAGTTTTTTTTTTTTTTGTGGATAAATTGCAGAGATGAAGGTGATCGCAGCATATTTGTTGGCCGTGTTGGGAGGCAACGCCTGCCCCTCTGCCAAGGATATTAAGAGCATCCTTGCTGCTGGTATTTTTTTTTTTTTAAAAGAAACCCTGGAAATTGTTTAATTTTTGTCCCAATTTATTTCTTATTAGCCTTGTGAATCTGCTAAATGTAGATTTTTTTTTTTTTTTGGTTTATGTTTCGAGAATAAATGGGTTACGTGGTTGAGAATTAGTTAAGAATTTCATGTGTCGTTTTAGGATCTACTTCTCTAGATTTTTAGGATTCCAAATTAACAACTAAAGTTGGGTTTTTTTATTGTGTTTATGTATGAACAAAAAATTGTTGTCAAGAGTTAAAATAAGTGAGCACCAGTTGCAGACTGGCAGCTAGCCATGGTCTGTTTGAAGTCAAGGATGAATGTTTCTAATGTTGATTTATTGTGGATTTTGTTTGTGACTTGTAAATGTTGACCTTACACGAAATGGAATCGTAAAATGGCACCTTGTATTTCTGCAAACCGTAAGGGTATACATATTACAAATCTTACTGGAACTGCTTGTTTTTTATCAGAAGCTTGTCATTTGGTTTTTGATGCAGCAAGTAGAGGAAAACAATTCTTAATTGTTGGTACAAAAAATGAAGCAGCTAATTCAGTAGCATCGACCTTAGAGGTTTTTTTTTTTTTTTTAAGGTTACCCTAGTTGTTTGCTTGATTCGTTTATGGTTTACAAGAAGATTTTCCCTTTTTACTCATGGATTTGGTGTGTTGTTCCCTCAGTAGAACAATTTGTACTTGTTTATGTTCATCCTGGTATTTGACTCTGATTGAACTTAATTTGTTTGATAATTTGCTTTGATTGTTTAAGTGCTTGATGCTTCCTGGTATAGGAATATAATAATGCTAAAATTGGTTAGGTCTATTGTTCCACTGGTTGGAGGATAGGAAGGAATTGAAGTACCACTTTTATAGTTGGTTTTGTTACTCTAGACTTTGTGAACCTTTGATTTTTTTTTTAAAGGAATAAATGGTAAATATGAATTTTAGGTCTTAGTGTTTGAACCTAAATGTAGTTAGTTTTTCTTTTTATTCTTTTTTTGGTGGTTCTGTTTTGGTATTTTAATGCATTGTTATAGTTGTAGTTGTTCAGTTTCTCAGTTAGATTCTGCAATTTAAAATCAAATTTGACTTCTTGGTTGCTATTTATCTGTCCGTGCTTAATGAGGTATTTGGTTTGTTTGCAGTTGGAGCTGAGGCTGAAGATGAAAAAATTGAGTTACTTTTGTCTCATAAACAGTCGAGGGAAAGGATATCACGGAACTGATTGCAGCTGGTAGGGAGAAGTTGGCTTCAGTTCCTACTGGTGGTGGTGCTGGTGTCGCAGTTTCTGCAGCTGCTCCGGCTGGAGGTGCTGCTGCTGCACCTGCTGCCGAGGCTAAGAAAGAGGAGAAAGTAGAAGAGAAAGAAGAGTCTGATGACGTAAGCTTCATGTGCTTGCTTGATTGATGAATAAGATTTGCATACTCCATGATTGTTTTAACAATAGCGAGTAATCTGACTGTCTTCCGAACTTTTGTTTTGGCAGGATATGGGCTTCAGTCTTTTCGACTAAGGAGTATCAAACCGCGCTGGTCTTTTTCATTTAGAAATCTCTTTTTACTTCTGTTTATGTTTAGTTTTAGTCGGATTTTCTGAATTTTGTTTAGGAAGTGATTGACAGAGAGATAACATTCTTGTTCTAAGCTATGATTTCTATGTTATTGATACATCGAGCTCCTATATTTTGGTCAATACAATTCGTAATTTGATACTTCGTTATTCGTTTTTGTGAACCATATGCTGGCTCCTGTTGTTCTCTAACAAGTGGTTCCAAGCTGTAGGTGAGAATTTGCCAATTGTTAGGGAATTTGAGGATATGGTTGATTCTTGAAAATGAGAAATTCTTAGATGGATCGATCTATAGGTGGTATAAATTCCTTAGTTTTGATTCAATCACATTATTTTATTCTATTAAAATAATTATTTTCATGGTGACGTGAGTGAGTCTGATTTAAGGATTTATGTCATTTATTATGAACTAAATCTATTTAAATATTTTTTCTCAAAAACTAGCCGGAGTGTAATTTACAGTCTGTAGTGTGAAGGTAGTATCTTCTTATTGTCATTCTATGTTGCAGTCTTCTATACTATTTTATGGAAAAGTAAATTAAAGGTAGCAAATCATCAACCACATTTAGGCATCGTACAAAGATTCCAACAAGAAGAAAGTAATACTTCATCTTTGAACCAAGCTGTAAGTAGCTGTACCGAAACATCTCGCAGGATGATTAAACGAGGGTTACGGTTATTGCTATAGCAAATTATTTCCAACTTCCAACTAGAGCAATTTTGTTCGTAATTCATCCTAATTACTCAGTGTCATTCTAAAGTCCCTTTCTCTTTCTATACTTTTCTATTTCTTCTTGCTTTTCTCTTACTCTCTTCCGTCTGCAGAAACCTAGGGCTTATTAACTAAATGGTCTCCACCGGCTTTCAGGCATCCAATCTTGCGACAACATTGACATAGTTAAATTTAGGAGGTGTTTGGTTCACATTCGGGAATCGGAATAGGAATCATAAACCCTATTATTTGTATGAATTTATATCATTCCTCCTTATTTGTTTGGTTTAACATAGAAATGACTTTCATTATGTTAATGAGTTGCTCAATTTGAAACTTATGTCACAAGTGGGGAATGAAAGTAGGCATTTTCTAACACTTTCATTCCCATAGAATGATTTCTCATAGTGCTCAACCAATACAACATCTATGATTATCATTAACTTTGATTCTCATTCCCCCCTCTCATACTCATAAATCAAACGCCTCTTTAATAGTATTTAGTTGATGCCTAATGAAGAGTTTTTCAATTGAATATTTGAAGACATACAAATTCACACATTCTTTTGTATCTAATGTTGAATTCTTCATATTTTTGTGCACTCAACGGCTCCCAATCTTAAAAGCCTTTGAAAACTTTCCATTTTTAAATTACTATTTGATTAAGTAATTAGTTGATGGAGGGCCTTATTTAAACTGTTAATGACCTTTTCTTTGTTTTTATTCTCTTTTTAAATTTCACAAGTTTTTTCTTCAAGAGTTTGAAGCTGGGTTAAGTGTGGTTCATGGTTAAAAGTCGCGGTGCGAATTGTATCGTTTCACATCAACGAATTGTATCGTTTCACACCAATCTTAATGTATTGGTCGCATATAGAATTATACAAAAATTTTACTATGTAAAATGTCTAAAAATTTATAGATATTTTCTATCTCACTTTGCCATGTAAAAAAATAAAAAAGAGTGCTATCCAAAAACCTAATCTACTAAAGCATCGAATAAAACTGTAGAATTTGGTAAAACTTATTTACCTCAGTTATTGACCACCAGTCAATCTCTTAAATGTCATCCAACCATCATTTCTACTCCCTCCGTCTCATTTTATTTGACATGGTCAATCTTGCACACAATTTAAGAATAATTGATAGAATACTTTTCTATTATTATCCTTCAATTAAAATTCAGAATTTGTTAGCTAGTTTTTGGTTTTCAAAATTTGAAATAATTTACGAGAGTAATTAATATTGAAATATGACATTAATACTATTTTTTTGGAACTTGTATGAGGGTAAATTAGGTAAATTGGCATATATTTATTTGCACATCTTAAGTGTATAAGAGACAATTTAAGATAAATTAAAATAGAAAAAATAACAAATAAAATAATACGAAGAGAGTATTTGTTTTACTTCTCCAATTTCTCCTCTAAATCCTCCTCTAATTTCACCCCTAAATGAGGCCAACCTTCTCCCATAACTTCAATCTAACAATTGCTCCCATAACTTCAATCTAACAATTGCTTAGTTAAACACTATATTTGGAAAAATTCAATCCCTTTTTTGCAGCAAATCTTGAGATTTTTAATCTAAAGTTCATGTTCTTATTCGAAGTTTTCTTTCATTCTTTTTTCCTGTTCTTTTTTTCCAGTTTTAGAGACGGTAAATCTCTAATTTGACTACGTTGACTCGCCGTGGTTTGATCGATTCAAGGCGATTTTATGAGTTACCGGTCTAAATCGTAATTGTGTGAGTCAAGCAAATCGATACTAATTTCAGTGTATTCGGCCCATCTCAGATCGGAATCAAATCAGAGAATACTGCATTAATTACAACTCGGTCTAATCAACTCAGACTCAGCCGAATCTTTGAACCTTGATACTGTTTTTGGTATGGGTTAAAGCTAGATTGAAAGTTTTTGGTACGGGTTAAAGCTAAATTGGAGGCTTCAGATGAGTGCAGCTACAAAGAATTACAGTGAAGAGGTGATCCCGGAGGATTCTGGTGGAGAGGAGAGAGGGACAAAATAAAGAGTGGTCAAAATTTATTATGGAGGGTAATTTTATCACTTTGATAAATTTGCTTTGGTTAGACGTAATTTGCTCTAACAATAACAACACTCGTACCAAAAGAAAAGAATGCAAGCTAGACCAAAAAGAAAACATGGTAGTAATATATTAATGGGGTGAGCACTATATTTCTCACTTATTACTTCCTGGATCATTATCACTCCAAATAAATCATTTGTGCTTATTTAAGAACATTGCACCATCATGCAACTGCCAGTAATCATTATATTTTCATTAAAAATTAATCAAATTTGCCTGACAGTAATAATCATTATCTTTCTATTAAAAATTAACCAAATTTGTCCTACACAATATGATTACAATGGATAATGAAAAGTTGGGAAAATTAAGAATAACCGTATAAACAAAATTGGTTTATATGTGTTTTTTTGAATGTAGACATTCAAAAACAAAAACACGCTACTAAAGACAAACGAATTACAACAAAAATTACATTTTTTCATGTAAAATATACTTTATTGGATGGGGTAGCCAACTAGCTGAAACGACACATTTTTGCATCAACACAGCGAAGCTAGATTTTTTTTTTTGTTTTTTGAAATGTTTTTTCTCGCCCTGGAAAATTCTTTATTTAATAAATAAATAAATAAATAAAACCTTATAATTCTAAAAAGGAATCAAATTCAAGATCGATTTGCAGTTCTTTTTACCTCTATTTGTTTTCTGATAACTTGTGCATTCAAAAAGTATATTTATAAAATGGTATTGCATAATGTTTTTCAACTCTTTCAGGCAGTCTCCAATATCATTAATTTCACTTTATTGTTCTACAAATAAATGTAACATTCCAACACAATCCACCAGCAAAAATAGTACCATAACAATGCAGGATCTAATAAAATGTCTAACATATGTTAGCGTCTAATCTACATGAAAGCCATTTTCAAAATAGAACAACGTTGGGAACTTTAATGTATTATAACACACAACATAATCACGTCTTCATAAATTCTGTTCACAATCATCCAGCAGGTAGCAAATAGTAATACCTGGCAGGACCAAAGATTAGACAATTCTACTGAGAGCATATTCAAATAAAAATGTTGAAGTCCCTAAAAAAAAGTATAACAGTCAAATCATGCCAAAAGAAGTCTGCATATTTTGCAAGAGGCTTTGAAAAAAGGCAATTTTATCTATTTGTTCATCCTCCATCTTTTCCAGAGTTAAAAAAGTATTAATTCATGCTATTTACAAAATTGATGAAAAAGCAGAACAGATCAAAATTTCAGGGAGAAATGGTCAGCATCTTTACTGACATAACAGACACCCCCACCACTCCCTTCCTTTGTGTGACATAACTACACTTTGAGGCCTGGAATACCAGTGGTGAAATCGGCCTCGAGAGTTTAAAAAATAAAGTATAAAGATGCTAAATCAAGAGACCCATGCAGGTAGGGTGGGAGGAGGGGGGTTTGGGGAGGGTCTGTTCACAAGCTGATGACACCCATGTAATGGAGTGACATTGATCCCCGGCTGCCAAAATTAGATGTGAATGAATTGACCCAAACAGACGGCTATAGAGCCCAATCTAATGTTACTGGATAGATATAAATGACAGAAGCATGTTAACGACAAATGAAAAGATAAAGGTGACTGTTTAACATCGCTGGAAACACCCAAAAATATTTCAGAAAGAATTTGCAGTGGGGTGCTATTTCGCTAGAAAATGCACAATATTACTATAAAAGGTCATAGGGTTGTAATTTCTGGTTCTCTGTGCTAGTGTCTGCATATTTTCCTTTGGCTGATACTTATCTATTTTTTCTTCATCTTTCCTCTTGTTAGCAAAAAATTTTTTATTCATCACCAGTTTAGTATTTGTATTATCCTCAAACGTTGATGAAGTACTTAAAACTATTAGTATACTGGTGGCGCCATTTTGTTCAATTTGATAAGTCAATTATGAGTCTTAACTTCAGTAATTCTGTTAAGAGAGAAATCTGCTTAACTTAGAATTAAGAGAGAAATCTGCTTAACTTAGTACTTAAGACCACTTATTTGTAACTTATTGCCAAAGATTCATGTTGAGCAACCAGATTGAACAGAGTTTCCCATCCATTTTTGTGCTTAATCAAAGTTCTGAAGTTGTTGGCGATGATGCAAGCAACATGGAATTCCAAAAGCAAAAGGTCAAAAACCAGCAGTATAAGTGACAGCATATCAGAGAAACATACCATGGATTTGTGCGATTTGTCTGTAGTCAGAACCGAGACTCAAATCATCAACAGTGTCTTTATAGAAAAATTGTCCCATCCAATCTAAGACTTTGGAACAGTCACATTCAAAATCTTTACATCTTGGTATGGCTTGTCTGCCTTGTCAGTCTTTACTTTCTCTATAGCCTGTTAATTAAGATCAGTAGTAATTTATATTCTTCAGGAAAAGAAGTTTAGAATATACAGACACTCAATTATACAATTTACGAGCAATACAATTCACGAGCAATGTCTTGAAATCTATACAACTACTGTATAATATGATGGATTATCAAGGTGTCATGCATCCAAATCATTAGGCAGTGCATACCTGTACAACATCCATTCCTTTTACAACTCTGCCAAAAACTGTATGTTTGTTGTCCAACCATGGAGTAGCAACAGTGGTTATAAAAAATTGAGAACCATTCGTGCTTGGCCCACTATTAGCCATTGATACCGTGAAAGGCCTGTCGTGCCGCAAACTGCAAAAAGCAAATGTATAGATGTTTCATCCAAGAGTAATCGACATAAGGCATCACACAAATGTTATCTAACAAAGGTAACAAATTAACATACAGAAGTGCATGTGAGATGGTCTGGGTGCAAATAATATACTTAAATAAAGACACAAACAGTAAGTCTCCTAGTAAATGGTCACAATAACTACAAGGGCATTTTCAACCACACAACAGACTTGATATTGATTACCACATTGATCAATCTCAATGACTGCCACTTAAAAGCATATTCGATCGAACAACTTTCTTTATCTACAATAAGAAAAATCTGTCAGTACTTGGAAAAAGGAGAGAATTAACAAAATGAGAATGTAAATTGAAAATATTTCAGTAGAAAAATATGCTTTTGGATATTAGACAGCTAATGTAGCTTTGTTTTGCATGTACAGTTGAATGTTTAGTCAAGCTTGCTAATCTTAACACACAAAGTCATTTATATCACTTGACTTTCTCAAACAACAGTACCTTAATGCTATAACTGATAAATAACTGGACATACTACTGAGATGAGCATTAATGCCAGGCACAATTCGTAACCTAAGAAATTTAAATTTCTTCAATTAAAAATAAAAATAAATAAATAAAAACCTCCCTCCACCCTCTAGTGATTCAAACACACAACCAATAAATCATAGGGAAAACATCTTACAAACTAAAACCTAAGCAGTACTTCGTTGTCCAAAGAAACACATTTGTATCACAGTTAACACAAACACCATGCTAGTACAAACTATTCAAGAGCTAAAAGTAAAAATTCGTAAATTTGCTAGGTCAACCATGCCTATAACCAATAATCTCAGAGGAAGAAAAATATGCCTTTGCATGATATTAGACAACTCCTGTAGCTTTGTTGTGGATTGCATGCAACATTTAATGTTCTAGTCACAGCTTGCTAATCTTAACGCACAAAGCCACTTGTATAACTTGATTTTCTCAAGCAACAGTAGTTGAACTTTATGCTATAACTGATAAATAAGTGACATACCATGAAGATGAGCATTTATTCTAGGCATAACACCAATCTTTTTGGGAATCCTGAAAATTACACATTCAACTTTCATAACATATGAAATTTAAATTCCTCAAGAGAAACATACTTAACACAAAGACCATGCCAGTTACAACCTAATCAAGAGACAAAAGTCATAATTCTTAAATTTGGCAGGTCAATCATGTTTATGACCAATAATCTCAGAGGCTATCAATCTTTTACCCACCTTTGTTTCTAATAAGTTGACTAGTTAAAAGTTCAGCTTTATTGTGGCAATTGAACTACAAAACTTCTCAAGATGTGATTAATATTCCTGTATCATGCTGGCAAACAAGAAGGAAAAGAAACAGAAAAGAGTGTAGAGAGACTGGATACAACTCATCAAGAATTTGGGAGTACAACAACAAATAGAAAAAATAGCAAACCTAGCCTAACCTTTTGTGAAATTCATCCTCAAATTCCCTTCCCCAGATGGATTGCCCACCAGTACCGTCTCCCAAGGGATCTCCTGTCTGGACCATAAAACCTTTGATAACCCGGTGAAAAATCAGATTATCGTAATAGCCATTTCTACAGTGTGTTGTAAAATTCTCTACAGTCTTTGGACACTCTTCAGGGTATAGCTTCATGTGAATGTCACCCATAGTGGTGTGAAGGATCTGGCAGATAGTAACAGATGAAAAGTAAGGAAGGCGTTCTAGGAAATTATTGGAGGAAATGATGCAACAACTTCATGCAACAATAAACACCAAATAGTAACAACAGCCAAAACCAAGTGATATCAGAATTGAAGTCACCAAATTTTTTTCCTTTTTAATTTCTAGTGGGATTAAGGCTTGGTTTGTTTGTTTAATTTCTAAAAATAATACTGAAGTAAGGAGAAAAACCGAATGAGCTATTTAGTAATGAATGTGTAAGAGTTTTCCATAGGAGGTAAGTTTGTTGAAAACCTCCATAACAAATCCACTTGAAGGCGAAAAGGAAGAATTCACCTTATATATGAACCATTCAACTCAGTCCAATGTGTAAGATCTATAATCTTTTTACAAGCCGTTTTCATTTCATATAGGATAATTACAGAAAAGAAGTCAGTCAGATTTCACAAGGTACTTCATCGTTTAAGAAAGGTCCTTATGGAACATATAGTTCCTGTATATAGCAGTTATAAGCAGTGAAAGGCTTCACTAAATGGTAACCTAACAAAGGAGGAAAATGGAGATGAAAGAACTTACCACATTATCTGGAAGAGATGTTGTAACTGCCTTTCCCAGCTCTGATACAGCCAGAAGTTCATCAGCAGGTGGCTTTTCATTGAATACATCCCTTCCCTTAGTTGGATCTTCGGGTTCCTCAGGTTCTCTCCGACTATACAAAGACAATCGAAACAAATATTTGTTTTATACATGGGAAATACAAGACAATTAGATTCTTCCGTTTCCAGGATAAAATAGATGTAAATGGTCAAGCAAGCACTAAACTATCTCTGTAAGAAAAGGTCCAGGAAAGATCTCCGTGACCAAAAGATGCATGAATACCTAGAAGTTAACTGTCAAACACTTTTTGGTAGTTTAAAAGAGTTTTGCCAATTCCTATTGTATAGTTTAGCTCAGATACAAAAAGTTTCAGTAGTTTCAATCAAAGTTCACAATGCAGAACTGCAACCTCTTTTCTTTATTTTGACATGGTAATGAACTTTGTGCCTATGTAGTTCTACATGATGTGTGCAAGATTTAGTCGTCACCAGCAAAGTGAACAACTGAAACTTGTTGAATGGCTCTCATAGTAGCAGAAAATAGAGGCTTGTTCCAAAGAGACATGAAAGTCAAAAGACTAGTAGTCAACTCATCTAGACATGCCAAAAGATCCCACTACCTGAATAAATAGATTCTGTGCTTCTTGAAAGCACAGCATAAGAGAGTTGGATCTGTTAGAGGTTCCTTGTTTTCATTAGCATTTGCAGCAGCAGAAGGAATCTTCCTCACTTTTTTACTGCTTCGATCACCTTGATACAAGGCAATTCTCAAAAACCTATCATTACTTTCCACCTTTCCCAGGATTCTGGCAACTTTATTGGTTTGTAGATTTATAACCTGGCAATGCAAATATAAAGAATTTAAAGAAATTCAAGAGCTGCAGTGAAGCCTATGAACCTTGCAGAAAAATGCAATAACAGATACTTAATCTATCACAGTTCATGACAAGTTCCACAAATACACACACATCTTGTTCTGCATTAAGAAGACAATTTGATATCTTACTTTAATCCCTAGAAGTGTTGCGTAAATGAGGAAGTTTGAGCTTTCGTCAAAAACTGCATTAGGCTGAGGTGCATTTTCTGTTTTCTCAAATTCCTTTTCTACAGCTATGCGTCTTCCAAAATCAATAGCTTCCAGCCTGTATAGAGGGACATCACTCCTCTGGAGATCTTGGGCCACCTGGAATTATTACCTCCATATCAAGCAAACAAAAGATTTCAATGAAAAGTTCTTAAAGGGTATCTTATTACCTCAAGAGATTCATCATAAACTCGTCTTAGTTTGCCCGTCCTGAACCAGAACACACGGATCCTACGATCAGGTGATGTAATTGAAAATTGCATACCATCAGGGCTCACCTGAAAAATCATATAACACAGCATGTACATCTCAAATGTGGAGTAATACAAAGTTGTGACAAAATATACTTGAAAATTTTAGCCAATTGAGACGTCTCAGTTGACAAAATAAAGAGAAATTACACATGAAAAGTTCATATTCAACAAGAACAATGTCCTAATATTGACTTAAATCAACAATTTTTTCAATATAACATTTTAATATTACCTCAACAGTAGAAGCGGTAGTCTTGCATTTCACTATTTCAAAGAGATTAGTGTCACTTTTCAGTCTAAAACCAACCCTGCATCATGTAGGAAAAGAAACAAGAACATATTACAATGTACATGGAAACGATCAGGAAATCAAACCCTCAGAACAAATGACAGTATACTAAGTCAACTCTAAGTGGTTCTCATTCTCTTGTAAAAATAACCAAAGCAAGCAAAAACTGAAGGTTCTGTACTATTTTCAGAGAGAGAGAGAGAGAGAGAGATGAGCAGAAAACAACAAAACAACAACAAACTACTTTAAAAAAAATGTGACAAATACATCTCCAGCCAAGGCATGATTCCAGTATTCAATGTCTGTTGTCAAATTGTAGATAAATTGAGTAGAATAGTTTATATCCCAATAAAGATGAGATACTTAATGAACAACCATACCCATTCTCTGGGAACTTTAGTGTGGTAGGATTCCAGTACTCGATAATTCCTTTATCATCTGCAGATATCACGGTATCAAAAACATGGTTGAACTTCATTACTCTAACAGGCCCCAAGTGTATCTGGATGGAAAAAGTTAGAGAAACCATCAACAATTTCTTCCAATCCACAGGGCAAGAAAAAGAATAGCAACATAAACATTCAAGTAAATTACAAGATCGGCCAATTACCTCCCTAGATATGATGGGCTCATTTGTACCAGCTCTAGCATCGTATATATGTACAAATGAGGAATTACGGTCACTAATAGCCAACTTAGCCTTCACGTCCCCTTGTTTGTAAACCCATTCAGCACAACCAGGTATGAATGGGAGGCGTACCATGGCCATCATGTCATAATTGACTACATCATATACTTTTGCTGACCGATCACTTGAGATTGTACAGCAAAGCATACCATCCACACTAACCTGGTCAATACTAAAACAGGTCAAGGTGATAAATGCAATTGGTAATCATAACCAAATAAACCAGAGACAATACAGAGAACAAGGGGTTGAAAAGAGGACACAAAAGCATGTCAACAAATTTTTCAGGATGACCTCAAGTTAAGAAACTTCTGAATGAAGTAGACAGGAACAACTGGACAAATATTACATACATTTACAGCCCATCTCATTAGCCAGTCAGAAAACACTCAGTTAATATGGAAAAGCTTCTCTTAAGTGGAAGACAACTTCAATATAGTATAGGTTGGTGACGAAAGCTTAAAGGACTGGAAGCACACTCGAATGAAACAAAGAAAATATAAACTAGCAAACCATCCTGCACATCCAAAACAAATATCACAAAACCTAGTTACTAAGGTACTGGTCAAAGAAAACGTCAAACAAATTCAACGAACTATGAACAAATCAAACTAGCAAGCTCTTTTCTTTTCTCAACCTCGAGGCAAGAAGCATATTTTAGGAATAGCACATCTCACAAGACATTTACACAAAAGATTTCCAATATTACACTATCCAATCACACTGTTTAATCTCAAAATCTTGTTTTCTACTGCATGATACGATAGAAAAGTTTAGAAGTCAAAGTCAAAGACTAAAACAATGTAGGCTCAATAAATGCACAGATACATGACAAAGTAAAAGTGAAAGGCACAACTCACAGCTAGACCTTCAACCGGTCCAAGGTGAGATCTAAAATGTTTTGCAAACTCAATGCCAACAGGCTTTTTCTTCCAGAACTTCAAGTGACCTGAGAAAGAAGAATCGCAAGGTAATGGTCAACTGACCCCCACATATAAGAACTCTAACATCTACATACTTCTGACAAGTCAAATGGAAATCTTTATTCCATATCTAGATAAAGAATCAATACATTCAATATCTAAATATCCTTTTTCTTCCATAGGTCAAATGAGAAGCCATCACCTGAAATAGAAAATAAAGGAAATGGCAAATACTACAGTTCTTTTGATCTGTGTCTCCAACATTTTCATATATGTAATGAACTACCGCTTCATCCCATCTTCATATCTATCATGTTAATATCCTTGTTTAATTGCTGAATTTATAGATTAACCTTGCATAATCCTTTAAAATTTTCTAACAAAATAAAAAGTTCCCATGACAATTCATTAACTTTACTACATTGAATGCTTCTCTATACAACTAAAAAACATATATGCCTGATCTAGCTTCAGAAAAGTCTATCTAACAAGAAAGTACAAATGACATAACTTAAATGGGAAGAGAGCGAGTATACATTTCTTAATCTCCCCAGAAAAGAACGTTTATTTCACCCCACCACCCAGTGGAGCCAGGATATGAACCTTTTTTTATTGGGGGGGAGGCAAAATTTATATATGGGGCTTGGGAGCAATAGTGTAAGATTGCAAACTATTTAGGGGGCAAATGAAAATTTTATAAAATTTATAACTACAAAGTACAATTTTGTTTTGAAATGTAGGGGGGCACCCCTTATAACTCCAGCCTCTACCACCACCCATTCCTAAACCATGAGAAATTCTAAGTTTGTGATGGAATGGGAAAAGATTCTATAAAGGGGGTGAATTTGGATGCCATTCCTATTCTGTGAGTTTTCGCAATCTGAGAATGCAAGTTTGCAAAGCATGCATTCTTCAGTTGTGATAGTCAACAATTTTTATTTTTTTTAATCTTCACTGTGAATGCAAGGAAACCGATCCACACACTTTTACAATATCATCCATTCTTTCATTCTTTGCTAAAAACTACCAACTTTTGAATTTCAGTTAAATTGTAGGCCAATTCAATACTGCAATAAAAACCAATCATGTCCAGTTGCTTTTATTGAAAACAAAATCAAATAATCATCTTCAACGGCAATTTCGGACATTAACAACAGATTGCTGGTGTAGGATATGGCAAGGCTGGGAAAAACACAGATTTTCTCATATCAAAATATGATATTTTTCTTCCTTTGATAGTTTGATTGCACCATCTATCATCCTTAACAAATGTTGAACTAAAAGCTAAAATGGAAAAAACTTACTGAATGTGGATTCATGATGGCCAGGCATCATGGGTTGCTGTTGAAGGAAACCTGACAGCACAATCTACATGAATTGATTTCTATTTCTAATCAAGCATGACCTTGCATAAAGCCAATGGAGATCTGTTCTTAAACTTTTAAAAAAATGACGACTAAGTTCGCATTTGGAAATGAGAGCTCTGGGTTGACTAAGTTTGCATTTGGAGAATACGAGCTTTGGGTTGACTAAGTTTGTGTTTGGAGAATGCGAACTTGTTGAGCTCGCATTTTCTTAGTGTGAATATCACTTATACAGAATCCCAACCCAATCCCACCCCCTTTGTGGCATGTTTTTTATTTTCATACTAAATAAACAAACAAACAAACCAAGCTTTATTCCCACTATGTGGGGTCAATCCTACTACGTCATTTCATTCTGTCATGAGCCATTTCCTCATTAATTCCTAGATGGTCTATATCTTTCTTACACAAGTTAACCACCAAGTCTTTTTCGATCTTCCCCTACCCCTCTTTTGTTTTCATCCTAAACTTAGAATTTTCTACCCAAACCACCCCTGAAAAAAAAAAAAAAAAAGGAAAAAAGAAACTTAAGGCAAAGAGAAATAGAAAAGAGAATCAAAACGAAAAACATTCTGTAAGTAGTCATGTTCACTCACTTAATCTGAAAAGGAAGTTCCGCAGCAAGTTGCAGGATTGTAAAAGCAAATGATTCACATGCTAAGACCAAACTGTACAATGACACTTCATTAGAAAAAAAAAAAAAAAACTTTCATCTTACCATCGTCACTACCAGTGATGAAGAATTCAGCCGCTGAGACAGCAACATGAGTTACAACGTCACGATGCATATAACTCTTTTCATACCTGCATACCAGTTATCATGACTATAGCAGCCTATTTCATTCTTGACTTGTTACACATGCAAAAGAAAATCTTGCAAGTGGAAAACAAAATATTTCTAATTAGTAATCAATGAAATATCTCTTAGCAAACTTTTTTTTTTTTAATTTCTCCATTATGTTAATCACATAAAATCCTAGTTTTGCTCGTAAATTTCCAGATTGACTCTCACTCTGACTTAAAATTTTGAAACAGAATACCATCCATCCTTTTCAATTATAAGTGAACATTAATATTTTTTTTTTTAAATTTAAAAAACAACCCTTGTAAAAATCATCTTTTTACTAAATACAATTGTTTCAGGCCAAACAATAACAAGAGGCCAGGACCGAGGATCCGCAGGAAAAAACGAATGGAACTCTAAGGGAATGGGCTTTTTCCAATTTAGTGCACTAGGATTCTTCAGTAGATCATTTTCCTGAATTTCGGACTTTTTAGCACCATATTCTAAAGATTAATCTATGTCAACAAATATTAAGATATAAGCAGAAAACACTCAAAACCCTTACTTGCATGATCATGGATTATCCGCAAGAATACGAAATCACTTTCTTAAACCATTTGATTTAAGAAGTTCTAAAAAAATCACTATCACTGAATAGAAATGTCCATAAAGAAACCAACTTCACAGTGAGCTATATCAACTACACCAACTGGAAAGAACAGTAAGAAATTAGGTAATTAAAAGGCCGAAATTTCAAGAAAAAAATGAACAATTTTCAAACCCTAATTTTCAATATTTTGAAGTTTCAGAGCTTACATATTGGCGGAAGGGAGAGAGTCGAGATATGCCTTCTCGAACTGGAGAGGGCGCTTGCGGCGAGGCTTTTGGGCCGGGCCTGGACCTCAAGTCTCTTATACACATCTAGAATGGTATCCGCCGGTGTCGGCGTACGTGTCGGAGGTACCATTGTCTTTCTGAGCTTCTGCTATTTCCTCCATTGTTTTTTTTTATTTCAGATTTTGGGAGGCTTTTGTTGCTGACTGCTTGAAATATTGATTTTAAATAATTTCTGTTGTAGTCCCTGAATTCTTAAAAATCTCACCATTTATCTCTGAAAAATTAAAATAATGGTAATATTTTAATTCATAAATATTCTAAGATTGTGCAAGATTTTAAGATTTTTTTTTTCAAGGTTTTAAGATTTCTAGTCTTTTAACTTGAAAAACGAAGTCCCAAACTCTAGTATAAAAAATAAAATCACAGCTTTATTATTTAATGAGTTGTTAGTTGAATAGCACACCTCAAGTGTGTATAAATTTTGCAAAATTGATAGAACTTAAGAGAAAATTATGAAAAATTAAGAATAATATTAGACAATTACTAGTACACGGTTTGACAGTATTATTATAAAATAGAAAAAAATAGTATAACAAATATTGTCGTTAAAGATATTAACAGCAAACATATTAGTAGAAAGAAATAACTTCTCAAAGATATTAGCAAACATATTAGTAGAAAGAAATAACTTCTCACCCGTAAAGATTAGAAAAAATGAATGATCACAAAAAATTTGTGAAATAAGTGAATTTATACAAACATGATTGATTGATTCTAAATAACTCTCCCAAAAACTTATATAGTGTTTTGATTTTAGTGAGTTATAGTTCCCTCCACTTATTTAGATTATATCCTTTATTTAGTTTAAAAAACGAACCATCTTTACTTGAAAATTTAAACAAACAGTTAATTAAAAGTTTTTTATAAGTGGCCCAAAGTGTTTTTTTTTTAAAAAAAAGCGGGTCAAATAAGAGTTTTGTCATAGGTGGTCCAAAGTAAAAAAAGGTGAAATCGAAAGTTCAAAACTGAAGAGTGAAAAAATGTACCGAATCCAAGTGCGATCTGTTCCATAAAGAAGACAACAATTATTCATAATTTGCAATGACTAAATTAACATCACATTTATGAGTGACTTTACGGGATGGACCAAGGTGAAGTAAAGTCATGTGAAAATGGGAGAAAAATTTTTATTAGATATGATCAATGATCTCACTTATAAATCTTGTTGTGTAAATTAAATGTTATGAAATTTATGAAATTATTTGACGTAAGTAATATTCTGTAAAATTTACTTTTGATCGTAAGATCTATAAATGAAACCCAAAATCGAATTTATGATAGTATTTTCTTGAAATTAGGTCCATTATAATCCTGGCTAGTTGTTAAATATTGTACTAACACATTGAATCTTTTAGTTATAGAAAATTTTACAGTTTCTGTTAAGTAATTATTTCTTTATAGTTTAACGAATTGTACAATATAATATTATATATTTCAAAAATTTATATTATACAAATTCTTAAAATTAGAAGAATGATTTCTTCAACGAAGTAGTAAAATTTCCCACCAAGTTATTCGTACGTGGTTCTACGTCTTAATCCTCGAACCCAACGCAGTTACTGTTGTTTTGTTATTTTTTTTTTCTTTTTTAAATAATACACTAGAAAAAAGTTTGTGTTTGTCTTTAGTTAATAGTAATTTTCTACTGTTTTGTTACTTCGTATTTAAATTTGCCTCAAATGTAGACACCTTTGAGACGAATAATTTTGAGTTTATTTATAATTGTAACAAATATTTAGGTAGATTCGATATTTAGTTTTATTTGTAAATTATGTGGTGTGGATTAAATCTTAAAGAATCTGATATATTGAGTTGATGTAAGTAAAAAATTTTAAAATTTAATTCTGACCACACATCTATAAATGTGGTTAAAAATCGAATGTACTATTTTCCTATAATTACAACTCATAATAAACTGTTCGATTTCAATGGATCTAATAGTGATTGTTGCATGCTAGCACTTCTATTTGCATAATTTACTGTATGATTATAGCTATACATTTGAAAAGGTTTAGTACACGTGCAAAATATAGTAGGGATAATTTCATAAACACCTTTTTAGGTTTATGTTAATATCACTAGATTTTCTTTAATACTTAAAAATATCACTTACCTCCCTCTCTTGTTAACGAGTCCCTTATGAGACTAAAATACGTGAAATAATATTTATATATTAGCCATATTACGATAAGGAATTTTAAAAATCTTCCTTTGAGATTTTTGATGATTTTCATTTGGCACACGTTTTTATTAATTTTTTGTCAATTTATTTACAAAAATATCTAATCTAATTTGTTTATTTGTATATGTTTTAACGAAAATAACCTGACCATGTAGAAACACACATATATTATAATAGAATAAATACTTTTAGTATTTTGTTTGAGAAAATTACAAACTCGTAAATAAAAAATATACTCTCTTGATAAATTTTTTATCCAACTAATTTACAAAAATATTGTGCATCTTAATGTGTTTGTGTGCATCAGTTTGCATAAAAATTTAGAATACATAGAACACATCATATAATAAATAATTATAACTAGTACTATTTTATTTGAAATCACCAAAATATGTGTTGATTTGATGGACATTTTTGTCAACTTATTTACAAATAATTAGGAATGGATTAGTGTTTCGCGGTTTGAAAACAAAAATGTAGGACACATAGATGCATTCCATATGTAATAATAATAAAATGTTATTGGTATTTTAAAAACTACAAACTTGTAAACAGGATAATTAATTAAAATTGTTATAAAATAAAGTCAAGTTTGAATATTAACTAAAGTAGAAATGTAGAAAAATTGAGAAATATTAGATAATTTGAATTCAAATCCTTTAACTTTTTATTAGCTCATCCAAAATGAGGTACCAAAGGCCACTATGTATATGGTTACAAGATATAGAATTCATAAATATGATACATAAATTACGAGAATCAATAAGTATTCATAAAATTCAAGAGAATGAATATCATATTAACCGATGTATTTATAAAGACGAATGGACATCCACATTTATAAAATTCATAATACTCCCCTTTGGATGTCCATGCATCAAAGAATACGCAAAAAAATTACTGCCTCGTTAAAAATCTTTACCAAGAAAAATCCAGTGAGAAAAAATCATAGTAGAGAAAAAAAAGTACAGTACGTATTCAATGTTTATAGTATGCTTTTGCATGTTGGCTCATTAAAAACCTTTCTAGAAAAATCCATTAGGACAAAATCATACGAAAAGAAAAAGAATACAGCATGTACTTATTCTCCCCTTATAAAAGTATCACTTGATATCCTTGAAATGATACTTCCTAATTTTACAAATTGACTTCATGAGAAATGTTGTTGCTAGTATCACATTTGGTTAAATCCACTATATCGTCACATAAACGAATTTGTTGGATATCAATTTCATCATTTTTTTGAAAATAATGAGAGAAAAAAAATTTCGGAGAAATGTAGCCCCCTTTAACTAAATAACATATTAAACATTGCCTTTATATAATATCATTAGAAGTCTCACTTCTAATGTTAAATTACATATTTTCTGGATATGTTGGGTCAATGATTGTATCCAAACATATTCACTACTTACTTCATATATTGCGATTATTTCAACAATTATTGCAAGAAGTAATGACTAAAATTTTGAACGCCATGATATCAATTTTTTCATAACCCATTCGAAAATCGAACTTTGTGTTGGTTTAGATGAATATCCAACATTTGCATCATCAGCTAACTTTGATTTAAATTCACCCGAGCAAAATACACTCATATCAATAATGTTTCAGAGAAATTGAAGTACATGCTTGATGTCAATTTTAATATTTTCGTATCGGAAAAGAACTAGATCATACTAACGAATTTACAGTACATGTTAGCACTGAGAGATATGGTACTTCAGGACCAATAAATTCTTCGCTATTCTCACGAGAATGAGAAATTATTATTCTTAACATCAATCAATCTCACAACCATTGGAACACTCAATGGATGTATTTTATCCAAATAGAATCATTCTAATACCTTTTTTATATAAGTTCATTGATGAACAAAAATTTCATTTAATAAATGCTCGAACTATAGATCTTTGCCAAGATCAATTTGTTATCTTTTGAACCCTTCAGGAGTTCTAATGAATTTTTTCAAGAGTTCAAATAATATTTATATCGTTAATATATACAGCAGTTATCACAAACTTTAATTTTGTTCCTTTTGTGAAAACGCATACACAAATTAGGTCTTTTATATAACTCTTACTCAAGAGATACTCATTGAGGCGATTATATCATATTCGCTTAGATTGTTTTAAACTAATCCATATAAGGATTTTTGCAATTTCATTATTTGAACAATGTTCCCGAGAAACTTTACATGCTTCAAGCAAGTTAAATCATTTTAGGGATTTTTATATAGATATCAATATCAAATAAATCATACAAAATATGTTCAATATCCATTAGACGCATTTCAATTTTTCATGAACTGCCACACAAATTAGATATTTAAAGGTGATTACATCCACCACAACAGAAAAAATCTCTTTATCATCAATGTCGGAATTTTGTGAAAACTTTCGCAACAAGGTGTGCTTTATATGACACAATTTTATTCTTCTCATTTCGTTTTTGCACAAATATATTTGTACCCAACCGACTCTACACCTTTAAAAATTTGGACTACAGGTCCAAAATCTTCACATTTTGAGCGTGAAAAGGATTAGTACACGTGCAAAATATAGTAGGGATGATTTCATAAACACCTCTTCAGATTTATGCTAATATCACTAAATTTTCTTTAATATTTAAAAATATTACTTACCTCTCTCTCAAATTAACGAGCCCCCTATCAGACTAAAATCGACGTGAAATGATATTTATATATTAGCTGTATTACGAGAAGGGTAATTTTAAAAATCTTCCTTTGAGATTTTTGATAATTTTCATTTGGCACACATTTTTAATAATTTTTTGTAAATTTATTTACAAAAATATCTAATCTAATTTGTTTTATTTGTATATGTTTTAACAAAAACCTGACCATCTAGAAACACACACATATTATAAAAGAATAAATATTTTTAGTATTTTGTTTGGAGAAATCACAGACTTGTAAATAAAAAATATACTCTCGTGATAAATATTTTAGCTAGCTAATTTACAAAAATATTGTGCATGTTAATGTGTTTGTATTGCATCAGTTTGAATAAAAATTTAGAACATCACGTAATAAATAATTATGACTAGTACTATTTTATTTGAAATCACCAAAATATGTGTTGATTTGATGGACTTTTTTGTCAACTTATTTACAAATAATTAGTGAAGAATTAATGTTTCATATGTGCCGGTTTGAAAACCAAAATGTGGAAAAATACATAGGTGCATTCCATATGTAATAATAAAATAATGTTATTGGTATTTTAAAAACCACAAACTCGTAAACAGAATAAGTAACTAAAATATATTTTTTATATATTAATTAGTGAAGGACATAAAAAGTTACAATCGAATATTATTTGTTGATAATTGTTTTACTCCCCTCAGTTTTTTTTTTTTTTTTTTTCCAACCATTTTAATCAATAAAATTTTGTACCAGGGATAAAAATATCCCTTGAACCCCTAAATGGAAAACCGAAGGAAGAAAAAGAATGAAAAGAAGAAAACCGAAACATCAACTTTCGCCTTTAAGGGAAAGGGAAAGCTAAAGCAATATACTCCGTTTTAAGTCCCATAACAGAAGGCTAAAGCAAGAAAACAAAACAAAGCTAATCAGTCTAGGTGACAAGAAAGCACAACCAGAGGTGTATAAGCCTCTGATAATAATTACTCCAATAGTCCTATTAAACAACCCATAATTAACAAAAACAGTTGAAGTTTCATGACTAATGACCCAATAAAAATCAACATAACCCCACTACTAATTATGAGTTCAAATTAAGGCTTATAATGTACTCTCTCTATTTCAAAATAATTGTCGACTTAGATTGGTGTACATGAATTAAAGAAACTATTAAATTGTATAATTTAAAATGACTATACGACATTTTAGATTAATATTTCAATTACATAATCATTCTTCTAATAATATGACATTAAGAATAAAAATTAAAAAATATTATTTATGTTTGATTTTTTTAAAGAGATAAATAATTTAATACAAAAGTTATTTTAAGATGGAGGGAATAATGGAAAACGTTGAGCTAATTAGATCATTATGATATTCCTACAACATGTATTGATAGTGCATGCACAAAGCTCCAAACCCTCGCCAATCCATGCAATAAAACAAACCACGTGGGTGTATAACATGCTTTAGTCTTTATAATCTCATTAAGCCATTCCCATGCAAAAGGGCCCTTCTCTTTTATCCCTCCTCGGAATGTCCAGGGGAAAGATCATTATCATAATTTCTGATTTAATTTAATATTGGACCTATTTTATATAAGTCGTTGCTTGTAAATAATATTTATACCAAGTGTATTAATTAAATTAGTATATCTATATACAAAGTGATAAAATAATTGATGTGTTAACAGAGATTCACAAAAGAAAGAATAAAATTTTATCGAATAACTAAATTAGAGTTATTGATTGATAAAATTTTATCACGCAAATTAATTTTAAAAATTAATTCTGAATTTGTAGTCTTGTGCATCGTTAACCTAATTAAATATTGTCCACAGATTTCATAATGAATTATAGCCTACAAAACAGATTTTGCATTGGTACACAATTTGTTGTTTTCTTTTACGTTGTCGAGATCCGGAGCTTTCGACACCGGCACTGACTTTACAAGAGATAATGAACTTGTTTAGTTATGACTTTTAAAAAAAAAAACTAACTGAAAACGAAGTTTCTTCTGTCGTTTACAAATGTATTATTGCGAGTTAAAGAATAATTGAGAGACAACTATACACATGGTCTATTATCAGCTCAATTAGGATGTCTGGATGTCAGTTTTCTTGGTATTGACATGATCTTATAAATATCCCGGAAAACTCTCAACACCACAAAAATTTTGATTCAGCTTTTTTATATGCCCGTACATCACGTTAATCACCTTTTATTTCTTTTTTGTTTGATAATTCGCATAGAGTGAAAAATACGAAAATTTTATTTTAGTCAGGAGTATTTGTCCTTTAATTAATAGAAGTCTGTCATTTAAAATACAAGTTTATTTTTTGAATAAAGTAACTCTCTTATTTTTCAAAAATATAAACTCTCTATCCCAAATAAAAGACTTTCATTGATTAAGAAATAATTATTAGATATGACTGATATAAAATTTCCCGTGAAAATTATGCCTAAATTATTGGATTCTCTTTAATGCATTTGTCACATTAAAAAAGTTGTTGATCTTAGCCGCTTGTGTAATACGTACTAACAAGTAGAATCTAGCAAGTGCTCATGTAACTTAATGCCACTTGAATGTTTGTCATGTATTAACAAGCATTTTCAAATTGATCTTCTTTATATTTCTCTATATATTCAAACATATTTACAGGAATGTTTTTATTTATATATAGGAGGAGACTCAAATTTACATATTTAAAAAGGAACAAAAGGAAAAATTGGGAAGGAAGTAGTCCGTGAAGGAGCACTATTGCTATGATTTTTAGAGAGGTAGTATTAGTATATAGTGTCCTTGGTGGTGAAGAAAGTAATCTTCCGCAATATTGATGCTCTCAGAAGCATAATATAACTCTTGTGTTTTCTTATATTAATAGTACGGATTAATAATAATCCACTGGAGTGTTATCTTCTGAACAATTTTCATTCGATATAACGTCTCGACTAAATGGAGGGGGAAGAAAAGGTGGTGATGTACATCTCAAAAGTGCCCAATTAACTCCATGGAAGAAGGGATGGTGTTTGATGGCTGATGCACCCATAGTCGATCCCATCCGCCTAGCCGGAGAATAACTCCTTAACAAGAAGCTGTGACATCAAGTCCTTCGCGCCGGCAGGTATGGCCGGCTCTTTAGGGAACTCAAGGGCTCGAGCTACAATATTAGCTAGGGTGAGCTCATGGTCCATTCCCCTAAAGGGTGTCACACCATAAAACAGTTCAAAAATGAATATCCCTAATGTCCACCAATCGACTGCACTACCATGACCTTCACCGGACACGATCTCCGGTGCCAGATACTCATGTGTCCCGACAAATGACATTGATCGGACATCAACCGGCTCAGCCACAAACTCAGGCCCATTGTGCTGCCCTGGCTTCTTCTTTCGCCTGCGTTTAGGCTGGAAGCAAGACACTGCAGGGACTATGCAACTGGGAAGAATGCATGAAGTTGATGTAAAAGGTGGTGGATCAATGCTATACTCATTTGGTGCAAGTGCGTTGGGTGGATTATGGTTGGAGATTACTTGAGCTGGTGTTGATGTAGATGTATCACATTTTAATGACAGGTCAAAATACATAAACTGTAAGCATAATATGACCATCTGATCGAACTAACACATTCTCAGGCTTAAGATCACGGTAAACAATACCCAACATGTGGACATATTCTAGAGCCACCACAACTTCTGATGCGTAGAACCTGGAGAATACACACATGAGATCATAAACTTTTACTTATATATCAAAAAACACAAACATTGCTGATTAAAAATATACATCAGGACACGTAATCTCGAAACAAATGGAAATCGTATATTGTTGATCACACCCCAAACCCCCTTAGCAAAAGGGTAAAATTATATTCTAAATTAATAAATAGATAAACAATGATTAACTCATTCTGTCTGTGAAGCTAAGATATTAGGTGGTGTATCATACGTTGACAGGGACCAAAATGTTCCCTCGTGGGAAGACTTTTTAAGCAATGTAGCAACTTAGGAAGAAAAGGGGTCCCTATATTATGGCATGTTGGCATCAATTCTTTTTTTCTTTTTGTTCTGTATCTTTGTTTGCTTTCTATAAGCTTCTGTGCATAAATGCATCCGCATAATACAAAAAGCTACAGAAAAATGATGTCAACAACCTTGAATGATAGAGACATTTGAACTAATCAAATAGAGATGGTTGCATCATTGATGTAACAACAATGTTTTTGACTTCGATTTCTGTATAATTACCAAGCTTTCCTGCCCTAGTTAAGTAAACAAAAAGTTAAACAAAGTGAATTAGGTCCAAAAAGAGCCCCCGATGGTACAACCATTCATGTTAATATTATTCAGAATAAATACGCTAGTAATTTTTGAAATATAATGTGTACATCATATAAAAAATTGATTGAAAAAACGTGTTCAAAAAATAATTTTTGATAATTATTATTTGAAAAATGATTTGGTAAAAGACAAATTTCCTCTTTTCTTACCATAGTTATTCAAATCATTATTTCTTAAAATAAATATTTAATTCGACTCTCATCTATCCCATTCTATAACTCCCTTTCAATATAAAAAAAGAAAAATCAAAATTCTCATTTTACATAACAGTGTCCACAATCTTACCCCAAATATGTATCCAGCTAGTAGTAAAATGTCAACTTAGAAAAAAAAGAAGGTACTTTCAAGTTCCAAGT
The DNA here is from genome assembly GCA_025175665.1 of Cinchona pubescens. NCBI lineage: Eukaryota > Viridiplantae > Streptophyta > Magnoliopsida > Gentianales > Rubiaceae > Cinchona > Cinchona pubescens. Next base: position 1,845,037 of record JANKKI010000026.1, on the reverse strand, counting down.
TTGTGATAAATCAATCACAGCGAGTTACCAAATTTAGCTAGACAAAATAGACCTAAATCAGGAACCGTTATTCATGCATTCCTTCTAAGAACTAAGTAGATAGATACCTGACATTGAAGTTCAGTTGGTAGAACGTGCTCCTCCATAGTCTAGGACTTACTATTCGAATTTTCTCTCTCTTTTTTTTTTATAGAAAAAAGTTACAAATTCTTTTTTAGGTCATAACATTGCTATGAACGCATATTCACTTACAATCATCTTACTAGGGATTAAGAACAACAAAGAATCAAAACTTTTATATAATGTAATTATTCTACTTATTCTATGAAACAATCCCCCAATTTACGAAGTTCCTCTTTAAAAACAAAAAGTTAAAAGTTAGTACTACAAAAAAGTTAGTAGTACTTCTATATAGATTCCTTCTTGAGCCTAATAAGGGGCTGATTGACCAGCACAGAAAAAAAAAAAATTTTCAAAATTCAAAATTTCAAATCCCAGAAATTCCGGAAAAGTGAACTGAATTCATATTTGAGAAGCAGGGGAACAAATTGCAGTAATGATCAACCCCTCTATGTTTTTGAGGTTTTGAAATTAATAGAACCAATAGAAAATTTTAAATTCCACAAAATTTTATTTTTTCTCAAATAAAAATGGGGTCGAAGGCTTTCGAAGTAAAAAAAGTGATAAAAAGAACAAGGCCCACGTGATGAACTCCTTCCCGCTGTCACATGTCCTTTAGGAAGGTCAACCATAAAAACACACTACCCCAATCCCCCAACCAACCGTGAGATCGGAAATACAGCATTAATTTAAGCATTGGGCTGGACTTTGATTTTCTAATTTACTAAAATTTTCTCTTTCTTTTTTTATCAAATTTCCTGTCAATTAATAATTATTGGTACCTTTTTCCTGTCTAATTATATATGCAAAAACCAATAAAGGGACACCTGTCAGATCCTTGTTGGATGGCTTGGAGTCTTTATCCAAGAACATTCTCTAATTTGCTAATTGTATCATATAAAACTGTTTCTTTGTAATTATCATTCTGAATATTATTTTAATTATTATTTATAATAAATAGTTTAACAATTTTATATTATTTTAATTATTATTTAAAATAAGTAATTTAATAATTTTAATTTAATAATTTTTTGATATAATATATGTAAGATAAAAAGATAATTGAAGAACTAATTATAGAATTATTAAAAAATATTATTTGAAAAAATAATAAATAAAGTTTCAATCCAATTGGAGCCCTTATTTTTTTTTTTCTTTAATCGTTGTTGTTAATACGAGGTATAGAAACTTAGAAATAATAGCCATAAATTATAGAAACTCAGTTTTAATGATATTTTTTTTCTATTATTTTTAAATAATAATTTATAATCATTTCATATATATTTTTTAATCAATTTTTTATCTCACATACATATATCACATCAAAAATATTATTACATGACTTTATTTAAAAAATAATAAATATCTAAATGAAACTACAGCCATTATTTATAATATTATTCAAAATATAATTTGAATTAATACTGCAATAATTTTTGAAATATGATTACTTGAAAATAAATGTGATTGGAAAAGGTATTAAGAAATAATTTCAAAAAGTATTTTTTTAAACATATTATGAGCCAAAATCATTAAACAAAATCAGTACTAGTAAATTGAATGCTTGCTAATGCTGGGTAGTAGTCTGTACTAAGTTTGAAGGCAATGAAGCATAAATGAAATTTACCATAAACAGAAGAGAACTCTGAGCACCGGTGTACGAAAGGGTAAAAACCAGAAGAAAATTACTGCTACTCGTATTCAAATAATATTAATAACCTCCTCCGTCAGGACCAGATGGTAGTGGACCCCACCCCCACTCCCCTGATCCATCACTTTCTTTCTCCCCTTTTATGCACTAATCACATCTCCATCATCATATCCAAATCCAAACCGTTGTAAGTATTTATTAACACCAGAAATAAAATGACGTACCTGACTGCGGATTCCGGGAAGCGTTTTAACGGTTGTCGTTGCCGGAGGACGTGGAGGTCGCCGCCGGGGCAGAATTCAGTTAACAAACACGACCATTTGGGAGAGTCGATGGAGGAATAAAGCGTGGGGAGAAATGGATGGTCTAACATTTCCAGAATTTCCTTTTCTGTCCTCGCTCTTCCTTCTTTATTACGACTCGCCAGCTCTCTCTTCTCCATAACTTTAGCCGCGAAGAGCGCTGGATGAGTACGAGAAGAATGCTGAGTCGGCTGCGGCGGCGGAGGAGGAGGTTGGGGAGATTTGATCTCGGCTAAGTAGACCGACCCGATGTCGCCGGAGCCAAGGCGGAGGAGGAAGCGGAGGTCGGTGAGGGAGAGTGCGGAGGAAGAGCGAGCGCGGCGGATGGCGTCCCAGCAGGGGTCGCCGGAGGGAGTTGGAAGAGGAGAGAGGGAAAACGTGGTGAGCGGAGGAGGAAGAGGAGGATGTGGAGGTGGTGGTGGTGGTGGCGGTCCAGGTTGTTTCTGAACCGGAACTAGTGGAACGGTGGATGTCGGCTGCGTTAGTGGTGGTGGAGTTGAAACTCATGCTTTGGAGATCGTCGGCTAAGTCGTCAAGCCATGGCTCCATGGCTCGGCTATGGAGTGGGAGTGGGAGTGAGAGTGGGAGAAAGTGTGTGTAGTTGTGGGTGTGGGAGTGTGTGAGAATGGAAACGAGGGCAGGGCATGTGGGTGAATTTGAAGGGGAGGAGGGAAGTGAGCTCCAAATGGGCCGGAAAAAAGGGAGACTTTGGGCAGTGTAGAGGAAGGCAGCCCGTTATTGGGTACCGGATTAAGTGGACAAATTGGCTTCAATTGGGCCCCCAATTATACTACTTCCTCCTCCACATCGGAATGCGACTACTCCAATTTTGAAATTGGGTTGTTTTTTTTCTTTTTTATTTACTACTTATTTTACTCTACACAATATTTAATATTGTAGTTTGTCCCATGAACTTTTATGATTGAAGAACCAAAAGTTTTTATAAAGAAGTATGATTTTAATCGAAGTAATAGAAATTGGTGCTAATTTATCGAGATTAAGGTCATTTAGCCACTTAACGCGGATGGTTGCAGCCACGGGTTGCCACATTTGCACAGGTAAATGTTATTACCACGGCTAAGTTTGTTATTTCCACAGCAAAAATCAGTTTAAATGACCAAAATACCCTTCTCTTTATAAAAGAAAAAATAAGAGAACAAAGATAATTTGGTCATTTTGCTGTGGCAGTAACAAACTTAGCCGTGCCATTAACATTTGCCTTTTTTTTTAAAAAGGAAAAGACTGTTTTGGTCCCTCATTTTTTAAGTGTACCCTAATTTGATCTTTTATGTATCACAACAAACTAATTTAATCCCTATTTTTTTTAAAATATTGGCTAATGTAAGGATTTTGACGAAAACATGTGAACAAAATAATGGTGGATGCCAATGGCTAGGAGTTAAAAACCTGAAAATAGTGAAATTTGCTTCCTTAAGTTCTGTAATTGAAGATTGTTTGAAGAATATGGGATAAAATTCAGGTTAGAAAAATGAGAAAAAAAATATTGAGGGTCACAAGGAATAAGGTTTTTAATCCCAGCAAATGTTTGTGTTTTAATAGCTGCATGATATTTACAAAGGTTTCATCGCTAATTTGTCACATTTTTTTGTAAAAAATCCTATATTGGCTAACATTTTAAAATATGTAGGACTCAATTGGTTTATTTTGATACATAAGAGACAAAATTAAGGACCAAAATAATATTTTTCTCTTTTTTTAATACTCAATTGTTAATGCAAATTATTCAAATTAAAATTAGTTGATTCAGTGAAATTGTTGATGGCAATTAATGTGGCAATAATTCAATGATGGTACAAGTGAAGAAGAAAAAAATTTCTCTTAGAATAAATACTCTCATATTTTTTATATTTTATGAGTGAATTAGTTAGTTTATTTCATGGGGAAACCTTTTCTATATGCATAGTTAAATTTGTAGTGTGTAAATTATTGTGATTCAATATATAAGATACGTCATCTGTGACTAACAATTCTCGAATACACAAGTAATAAGTATAGGTTAATGTATATATATATATATATATAGGGGAGAATAGGGGATTTTTAAATCTTGTTATTACATTGTGATATTGTACCTAAATTAATTTAAAGGTCATTATCTTGGCAAGTAATATTGCATCCATATCCAGTATAGATGGATACTCTAATTAGAGCATTGCTTGAATGTGCCTCAAATTCAAGTCACAAAGAGATAAGAAAAGATCCATTATTGATGCTTCTACAAAAATTGGAGCCTCAAAAACCTATTATTACATTATGATATTGTACCTAAATTAATTTAGAAAAATATTTAACTATACTTAGTTTTTTATTTCACTTGTAAACCTTATAGTATAGATTAAACGTTATAAAATTTATAACATTAGGTAGTTGATGTAAGTAAGATTTTATGACATTTAATTCTAATTATAAAATTTATAAGTAGGGACAAGACCAGCTCTATATCAGTATTTTCCTTAATTTAGGGGTTATTATCTTGACAAGTAATATTTGTGTTAGGAAAATCTTCAATTTAGTCCTTTTACTTTTGTACTTTAACTAATATAGTCCTTCATCTTTTATTTTAGCCATATTAGTCCTTCAACTTTTATTTTTTAGCCAATTTCATCCTTTCATGGTGGAGCCACCTAAGAAAGTTTTTTCCGTTCAAACATTCAGCCATTACAGCGGCATTTTAGGAATTAAAATGAAAAAGGGACTAAAATATTCAATGAAAATTGGAAAACAATTTAGTGTTCCATTAAAGAGGTTCAATCATGTGAGAATCCAAAATCCTCAAAAAGATTCTTTGAGAGTAGAATTGTCCGGAGTTGAGTTCATCAATTGGTTTGGTAGGTGGCCTCAAAGATTTGAAATTTTTGCAGAAAGTCATGTATATTGGATTCAGATTTTCTCCATTGTCAATCCTGCCTCCAAGCACAACCCAAATCAAACACCCCTAAACACATCCTTTAATTTTAATATGTATGCTTCAAATAAAAAAAGTCCATTTGAATTTCAAAAGTTTCTAACGGATAAAAGTTTTGAATTAATACAAAATAACGAGGAAAAAGTCTTACCGTAGTAAGCCTTGGTTTTTGAATTTCACTTATAATTAAATAAATGGTGATATCTTTTATTACTCCATGGTATTTTGGAAATTTTTTTATTCATGTTGCAATCCCAACCCAATTATCCTGAACTGTTCTAACTTGTTTGATGCTCACGATATGGTAGTTGTGTGGAAGCTTCAAATAATTTCACTTTGAGATGAATTGATAATTTGCAATAGCAGGTTAGCAGGTGAAGAAGTGACAATTTATGGTGATGGATAATGAGTATGAGAATAGCTAGTCTGGAGGAGGCAATCCAATCGGCAAAAATGGTTGGCAAATTGAGCCACATGGCATCTAAAACGTATAATGGGCAGAAATGGTGTCATCACCAGTGTTTTTAAAATCGGATTGGACCGGCCGGTTCGATCGATCGGACCACGAACCGAAAGAACACCGCTCCGGTCCACTTTCATAGTCGGGTGGAACAAAAAGCCACAGAGAACCGAATTGAACCAGGAAAACCGGTTAAACCAGTGATTTGCGATTTTTAGTTTTTACTTAAAAAAAGAAAAAAAAAAAAAAATCCTTCAGGCGACAGCAGCAGCACATGATGCAATTGCAGTTTGCAATTTGCAATGTAGCAACACAGCAATGACAGGCCAGCAACAGCCAGGCCAGCAACAGCACCTTTCCAATTTCCATTTGTTTAGCTTTTTTTGACCATTTTGAACATAATATCTAGATCTCTATCTCTTCCTCATCTTCTTCTTGCTTTTTCTTTTTTTTTTTCCACTAGCCGCCTCCTTTCTCCTCCTACTCTTAGTGCTTTGGCTCTTCCTCTTGACTTCTTCTCAACTCTTCACTTCCTCCATCATCTCTTCCGACTTCACCTTTTCATCTAAGCAAATTATATTATTTCTTTCATATTATTTTTTTTATGCATTTATTTTGTTATTTTTCTTGTCCATTTTTCCTATATTTATGTTGTTATTTCTCTTATGTTATTTTTTGGTGTATATTTCATGCATTTATTTGTCTCTTATTTCTTTTCTGATTATTTTAAAGACAGATTTTCGGGCATTTCTTATACACTTTCATGTTTTGTTATTTTTCTTGTTTATTTTTCATGCATTTATTTCATATTTTATTTTCTATTTTTTGGTCTATTTTTTCTCCATTTAATTTTATTATTTATTTTCTGTTTTTTGGTGTATTTATGTTTCTTATTTCTTTTCCTCTACTTTTTTTTTTCTATTGTCCCATGTTTATTTTATTATTTATTTTTTGTTATTTTTTTGTTTATTTTTCTTGTATTGATTTTCTTATTTTTCTATTTTTTTAGCTATTACGCTTCATCTATTTACACATCTATAACTAGACTAAAAAATTAACTAAAAGAAATAATATCTATAAATTTTTTGTAACGAAAAATAATCTATTTTTCGTTCATTTATTTTTATTATTTATTTTATGTTATTTTTTAGTCTAGTTTTCTCATATGGGTTTTTTCACTCATAACAATACTACTTAAATAAAAATAATTTTATAAACAAAAAAATTAAATTAATTAATGTTGTTAGTTTTTTGAAGTCGAAAATGATGTTGGACAGGTTGATGTTGAACTTAGAGATGATATTGGTATTTGGCAGCTTATTTAATTTAGAGATGATGTGGTATTTTTGTTTTTGAATTTTATAGAAATGTATTTTAATTTTTAAGTTACTTTGAATTTTATCACACTAAAAAAAAATGCCCGATCAAACAGGTCGGACCAGGAACCGGATAGGCCACCGGTTCAATGATCGGTCCGATTTTCAAAACATTGGTCATCGCCCGCTTTGTCGGCTCCTCTATTCGCCTCCTCGACAGCATGGGCCTCCCCGTTGGCAAACACATCGTCCCTAATAAAACATGTTTATCGCTTTCGGTGAATGATGAACTGGTATGGGACAATGGGACTCCATTTTCGGAACCTTGATTGATCGAATTGTGAAACAGTTGGAGAATAGCCAGTTTGTATGCCACAGTCGTCGGCTTTAATGTCCCTTCCCCCTACAACAAAATTCCAGTCAGGCATCAAAGATCTGAAATTAAGTGTCGATGCACAATTCTTATCTTTGCTGTAGATCCCCATCCTTTCCCACCATTTTCTCTATCAGATTTGAGGAATGTAGCTGATATTTTGAGCCATCCAATTTCCCTCGATTTCATCCCTAATTTGAACCAAAAAATGGGAAAATGATTCGCCTTTTGGAGCACAATCCTTTGCTCTATTGCATATCCCAAACCCTTCTCATGCTTCTTAATACAGATTTGGCAAATTTGAGATAATTTTAGAGCCCTAATTTCCCACCCCTTTGCAAATTGATAGAACCTGACTTGAAGCAAAATATCCGGTATAGTTGGTTTCAATGAAGGATCCTGACGTAGTTTTTACTATAATGCCCCTAAAACAACCAGTTGTTTTAAACAAAAACGTTGTGTGTGGCGGCTCCACCATGAAAGGTTGAAGTTGGCTAAAAAATAAGAGTTGAAGGACTAATATGGCTAAATTAAAAGATGAGAGACTATATTAACTAAAATAAAAAAGTTAGAGGACTAAATTGGCGATTTTCCCTTTGTGTTATCTTATCATTACTTGAATTATTGAATGCATCTCGACTAGCTCTTTGAATTAATCCGTATGCTTTGTAACACAGTCTATAATTATTCTGTGCTCTTTGTCTCAAATTAAACTTCGATCCATCAGTTTTTGCGGCAATAAACTAATCTTTTAATGCTTTATATAGTAGTTTGTGAGAGGCTTGAATTGGCTCTGATTTCATTAGATCTAAATGGATTCTCCAAGTATAAAATACAGGTGACCTAATTCAATACCTTTTCAGCTATACATCAATAATTAATTAATTCAAGCTGCAGAAGAAATGTAAATTTTGATTAAATGAAATACGTTCACAAGACATGATGCTTCGTGATAATCTTTCTGAAAATTTGGAAAAGAAAATCATTGTTGTACTAAAGTTTAGCCTGGTCACAATCCAAGTTGAACTTTTATATGGTGCTTTCTGATCTAAGAAAACCCAAGAAATGGAAAAGAAACTGCAGTCAAATGGAATGTTTAATTTGGTACTCGTAAGTCATAATTTCATTTGATCTTTGAAGCAATTTGGATGGTGCTGGTTTTGTAATTTATTTCCTGTTGTGTGAAGGACTTTGGGACAAAAAGTCTACCTCTTTTATAGCTTATGGTTGAGAAAACATGTGAATGCATTAACAAGATTCATGATGACAGGACATGTAATCTATCTACATTTTTTTTTATTTTTAAATAATCTATCTAATGGTTTGAACCCTCGATTTTTCTTTCAATTCAGGAAAAATGAGACGAGAATAATTGTGTCGAGATCAAATATATATAGCCCATTGGTCGAATGCCTCACAAATCATGCTCCCAATCTTTAGAAAAAGGAAAATAATTTACAAAATAATAAGTTTATAATTATTTGTTAAAATTAATGTACGTTGCAAAATTATATTCAATTACAAATAACTTGATTTTAAATGTTTGGACAAATTTCGTTAATTGTTTACAAGATTTAATGACACATTCGTAATTTTATTACTTTGTTAGATGAAATACTCGTATGAAACAAAAGTAAATAAACTAAGCTTAATTTTGCACACAAAATGTGTACTTTTGTCAAGGAATAAGGGTTAAGAAATGCGAAAGTTTCTCCTCTCACCTGATAGCTTCCGAGTTCTTGCATAAGAGACATTTTTTGTGTTCGACGAGCATCGATCCTCCTCATACATATGTTACGTATTAACCCCTTAGATAAGTTGCTCTCGGCGAGCAATTGATGCAGAGGTTCCTTTTAACTCAACTTTTAATTAGGACACATGCTGCAGAAAGTTGAAGATGTTATCCCATCATCATGTGAATTAATGATTTCATCACCTTCTCATATTTATTCCATATATCAATTACGTTTTAAGTTATGCATAAATAGTACTAAATGAACAGTGTCTGCACAGAAATCTCTCATTTCTTCTAACCAAAAAATGAATAAAAAAGAAACCAACAACATAAGTGCATTACACTGCAATGTTCTACAAGTTATGTTTATTCCTTATGTGCAAGTCAATAGGGTTATGATTCTTACCTGAAGTCTATATATAAATTAATAGTACCATCTAATAAAGGAATGTTTCTGTGCTATTGACATTAAAACTATTTTGATTTCGGTTTGTGGTTGGAAATACGTAATTTCTAGCGCGGATTAAACCTAACAAAGAGCATCCCTATTCCTAGCAAACAATAACTTTACCAATTGAGGTGCGGGCATGCAATATGCAATTTTGGACATCGTACACTGACAATTGAATGATTTGAAAAGGAAAAAAAATTCTTCCATTGGAACAGTAAATTAATTTTCAACCATCAAACATTTGTTTCATTCTTTGCTAATTCACATCTCATTAACTGCAATATTTTGCATTTTCAATGTTACTTATTGGCTGGTAACTTTTATATAGTATAGATTATGGAAATTCTTGTGGTGATGGAGAATGGCATCTTGATTATAATCATATTAGCATTAAATAGTCTCAAATTAAGACAGAAGAATCAGAAAGAAAAAATGTGGTCAAACCAAACCATCTGTATTCATGCATGAAAGTCCTGCTGGACTTGTAATCATTAGCCTTTTCTCTTTAGATGAATCATAATTACTATAGCAAACAAAGTAAAGCAAAATAATAGTGCTTGATATTTTTAGCTAGACAAAATTTTCAATTCCCCCTTTTCTCCCTTTTCCAATCCAACCCTTTACTTCTATTCTTTCATTCAAGAAAGGATAAACAAGTTAGATCCTTTTCCCTAAGAAGTATACAAATCAGTGGATGTATAAGAAGTAATAAAATTATTGATATATTTTTAGATCTGTTAAAAATAAATAAAATATGACCATTAAATATCTAAAATCAAAAAATTAGTAATTGAATATGTTTTTTTATTACGTGGATTGATTTTGACAAACGATTTTATAAATCATTTTTCTATACAAAATTTACAAATATACTGCTTAGGGCCAAAATCTTAATTTCTTTGTGTTCTTGAACATTAGAATGCCGGTGGAAATAGTAATACAACTAATTTAGGGCACTTGAAGTCCATCACAAATGGTTGGACCCCTCTCTAGAGGTGACTAGCTAGGAAAACTGTGTGTCATTAAGGCCCCAACAACCAGAGTAAAAGAATGCTTTGACCGGTGTCTTTTGACTGTAAATACCATTTTTTAAGCTTAATTATCATTACATTTCGGTCTGTTCAAGGACCGGAAGACCAGCTAAGGTAATCTTTTTTGCATGATAACACATGAAGTAAAATAGGGTCCTCGAGTGCTGAACTAGAACTACTCTCTCAGTATCTACAAATGATTTTCACTCATTTCCCTTCGAAAAAGTAAAAGGGTATTTTAAAAAAAATAATTTAAATGTTCTGTGGCACGAAAAAAAAACTCAAAGCAATAACATTGAGTCTCCAATAATAATATATAGCAAGCTGCATTTTATTTGTAAACACAACTTTTGTAGTTTTATTTTTCTTTTTTCTTCCCATATATATAGGACTGTATAATTAACTCATGTAGCATTGAACGAGGTATAAAATCTAATTTCATTTGGTGTTAAACCAAGTCTAATTGACATTTAGGAACTTATATATTGTTTCACCAAGCAGGGATTGTTAATAGTAAAATTTGAACTCGATTTTTTTTAGACAAGGTGTTTTACTTTTGTCGTTTGATCCAATCTAATCCGTTCGATAGTTTAGTAAATTCTTGTATAAATCTCCATACATCAAATGAATAAAATTTAGTTACTCACTATGTATTGTCGATAAGTATAACAATTATTGAAAGAATTAAAAAAAAAAAAAATTTTTTTTTTTTTAATTATTCAACGATATGTAAAATTTTTTTCCTCCAATTAAATACCATGTAAGAATCGAGCCGGCCAAATTATGTAAGATACTTGGCATGATAAAGCAAGAGGAACCCAACGAGAAAGCACTCAAGGCTGCATTGTTATTTTTATGAAAGGAAGCAACCACATGTTCCCCCCCCCCCCCCGTGCCAAAAAAAAAAAAAAAAACACATTTACCAGCATTAAGTGCACGTATGTTTGCATATTTTTAATGAGCAATTAAACTGTGCATGGTTTTTTTTTTTCCTTTCATTCTTCTTTAAATTAAGTATACATGTCCATGATTCGCAATAATTCTTTTTTTACTATTTATATATAGTCTGTGAAATATGAAATCGATACATAAAATAGACATAGGATCCTACATGCGCCTTTTTATTTTTTTACCAAGAGATGATCGTAGTGCTGAGAACTTGGTCATTAATTGGTTATGATGAAAAAGACAAAAAAAATATTAGCTTAAGGTAAGTACGAGAAATCTAAAAAATAAATGAGGTGAAAAGTTATTTGTATGATTGGAAAACAAAAATTAGTTTAAATGGTTAAAGGGTTAATAACACTTTGCCCCCCTAATTAGGGAGTAATTACATTTTGTTCCTAAACTATAGAAATATACACTTTTCCCCTTATTCACATTATTCATCCTTTAAAATTTTAAAATATTAAGAAAATTTAGTTAAATGACTAAAATACCCTTAGTATTATCTTTTGATTTTTCACGTATTTAATTAATTTTTAACATTATAAAAGAATTAGGAAATAAATAAAATATAACAACACATTGATATCTTTGACTTTAGAGAGTAAAAAGATGAGAAAAATGTTAAATTATATTATATCTGACAGCACAATTTGCATAGCTTAAGTTAAATATTAAAAGTGTAAAATACTAAAATACATAAAAAAAAATTGCAATTTTTTATAGAAAATATATTTTTATACAATACCTTTAAAGAAAATTTGTCAATAGAAAATAAGCCCTCTAACTAAATATTCAAATGCGCAATAATATAAAATAAAGGTATTCAAAAATTTAAAAAATTTGACTAGGATATATTTTGATATAGATTATATTCAAATATTATATAGTTTATTTTTGATCATTTTTAAATAATTATCACATCACTATAAAAAATTAAAATATAGTACCAAGGATATTTTAGTCATTTAATTAAATTATTTTAATGATTTTAATATTAGTAATAGATGAATAGTATAAATGAAGAGTAAAATGTATATTTTATAATTCAAGAGGCAAAATATAATTATTCACCAAGTTCATATGACAAAGTATTATTATAATTAAAGTCATTTTTTCCCTTGCAATACACAGAGTCCAACTATTAAAAGGTTTTACAGCACCACCTCCCCCTTCCCTTATTATTATTATCGACTTTTTGTTTTGAAACTATGAAACCCAAACTTTCTTATTGGTCCTATACGTCTAAGTTAAGACCTAATTAATAACCAATTTTTAATGATGCCAAATTTAATTACTAACCATATTTTTGTTAGCGAAAGAATAGGATAAGGATCCTCTGTATGTCTTCATTTACCTTTAAAAAGTAAATTTTAAAAAATATTTTCAAAAGTTAAAACTATTCATAATTTAATTCATGTTCTATAAAAGTGTCTTGTAAAAATCAGGGAAAAAGAATGATGCTTTGCTATTTGATTAAATTATTTTATATTTCATCAAAATTAGAAAATTTTTGTACTGTTTAAATGTGACAAAATTTAACGGTGAAATTTTTTCCGAATGTATTGATTTTGGATATGATGATTTACTTAACGTGATAAAACTAATGGTATGTTTAGATTATTTTTTAAGTTTTAAATTTAAGTAAATGGACAATAAATAGAGAGAAACTAAATGTAGAGATCAAAACCCGAAAGTATATGGAGTAGTTTATCTATCCTAGAACGAAATGCATCAATAGTATCGAGCTTAGATGATAAAAATTTACTTCAAATGAGCTAATTCATTTTGTTTTCAAAACATTCATCATCTACATTAATAAACTAGCTTCTATTTTGTTTTGTTGACATAGGAATGGGCATACCTACTTTCTTGTTTAATTGCTTAGCCGAAAACCTTTTGACTCCATTTGACTTAATTCCCTGTTTTTTATGGAAGAGAAATATTTACTTTTAGCAACAATATTAGTTTTTTTTTTTTTTTTTGTTGGGTTTAACATGTTCACAGCTTTGTATACAACAAACTAGCTGTCAAATTATCATTTAAAAAAATTTCAAATATTAGGAAAAGGGAAATAATTTACAAATCTACAAATTTGAGATTATTTGCCAAATTCGTCCACGTCATAAAATTAAATTCAATCACTAACTCTGTAATTTTAATTAAATATTTAATCAAATTTTGTTTCTTTTTTAATAAATTTATTAATTTTATTATTTTGTCACTGAGTTATAAAAAATTTGGTGTTACACATATTTTTTTATTAAGGAAAAGTTTGACACTAGAACTTCTTATGCATCAATAACATTTTATCTATGCTTTGTATATGAAGACAAAAATCACGATAGCTAATGTATTTTCCGGGTATTCAAATTCTTATAAAATTCGTTCCTCTTTCTTATCATTTTCCGGTGCTTAAAACGTTTCAATGACAAAATCTGAAAGAAAGAACAGAGAAAAGGAGGATTGACTCTTCTAAAATCAATAGACTAGGCTCAATATGAATTTCATTTGTTTACTACTTTTTAGGGAAAAAAATTAAAACTTCTTTTATGATGTTTTCAATTAATTGTAGTACATTTTTATCACACATACTCTCTAATAAGGTGCTGCAGTAATGTTTTTCAAAAAAAAGTCTCTAGAATATTTACACTACTCATGTTCTCTTCATTATTTATATTTTGTAAATTATTCAGAAAATAATTTTGTAAATGAATTTTAACAAAATAAAGAACGGTTCATGTTTTATCCGCGTTATTGTCATTTGTTTTATGTATTTGGCGTGTATTAAAAATGAGAAAATACTATACAAATAAGTGGAATAAAAAATCGGATCTACCTAAATATGGATAGACCTTATTTTAAAATAATGGCACTGACCCAATACTATGCAATTTAAATAAAAATTTGTCAAAATTTTTTTATACCTGTTTAAATCATGACATAATATTTTAATTTTGTTATATTTAAAATAAAAGAATTAATATAAAAAATTTCTAACCAAATATTACGAATTTGGTCCATACAAATTTTTTTCAAATTTATCAAACAAAAGACTAGAGAGCAGAGTCAATGCAGGCGGAGCAGCAACAGCTCAAGTATCGCGTGTACACGGTTGACGGCCTACTCTACCACCACTGCTACGTACCACCCTACACCCAATACATCATTACTCTTTTATCTTTCTCTGTTTTTTCCGCAAATTCATAGAAACAGAAGAGTAGGAGAAAAAAAAACGCACACACCGATACTTCTCGTGATTTTAAAATAATAATAATAATAAAAAAAAACTTTGAATCCCATTTCTATCTTTTCCCTTCTTCATCCAAACTCAGCCTTTTAATATCACTGTTTTGGCCTGTATAAGAAGATTACAACTTTCACCAACTAAAAATAATAATCATTTTTTTTTTCTTCCTGTATTTTTCTCCCTCCTTCACTTTGCGAGTTTTTTTTTTCAAAAAAATTTGTAGAGTTATCTTTTTTCTTGGTACCTCAATATTACTCTCTACCCTTACTTTCATCAGGTTTGCTTTTCTTTTCTTTTCTGTAATTGGATTCTTATTTTTGTTATTTTCCATAGTTAATAGCAGTAATCACTTTTACCATACGAATTTTAGCTTCTTTCTTTTATGGTAACTTATTATTTTGTGTAGGAAAAATTAGATTATAATTTTTTTTTTTTTTTTTTTCATTTTTTGGCTTGGACAGGGCCTTTTTTTGTTGATTAGTTGTAATATATCTATTTTGCTTGTTTCTTGAATAATATTCATTTTTCAAATATAGTTTGTGGATCTACTGATTATATATAGTATTAGTGTACTAAACATGATTGTAATTTTTTTTCTTAACCTGAAAATTTGTTTAGTTTCTGGGTTACAAGATATAGCTTAATGATCATTTGATTTTTATTTTTATTTATTTTTTTGGGGGGCCTGAAAGAAGAGGTAAAGGGTATATATATATATATAGGGGTAAAGTAGAAGCTTACTAGTAAATGGATTAATTGTAGCTTTGTAATCATGTATATTAGATTGTAGTTTATGACAAGGAAACACAGTTCAGTTGGTAACCGTGATAGTTCGGGTAAAAAAGGAGTTGGTGGTAGAGTATATGATTCATTTATTGGTACAAGTTTTGGTGGTAGTTGTGTCAATTGTCTAAAGTTAATGGCATGTTGGCTGTCTTTAAAATCAAGTTAATCCGGGTGCTGTGTAGGATACAATCACGTAGTACTCATGATATTGCCTTTTAGCAGCATTCAGAAAATAAAATCATGCCTTATTGCAAACTTTTTTAGAATGGAGTGATTGTTCTGATTGATGATATTTCTGAGCAACTGTTTTATTGAGTACATTTTTCATTTATGTTTTCCTTGTATTGATTGTGTGCAGTGAAATATATGAAAAGTTGGATTCTGTCAATTGAACCATAGTTAAAGGATCTTGATCAATAAGTGAATTTGGACTTGAACATGGTTGACAATTGCATCAGAGGGTTTGCAGCATGCCTGGTCGAATGTGGCGTTTCTTATTTCTTTGATGCTTTGTCTGAGATGGGCTAATGTTTAGCTCTCGAGGTAGTATTTTTCTTCAGCTTGTTTAGGAGAGATAGTAGTGAAAAATATAATGGCTGGCACAAGTGAAATTGTTGAGTCTGTGGAGGACGTTGAATGCGAAGGCAGAATAGATGAGAATGGTTGTAAGGATAAGGTATTGAGGCCTGGGCAGAAGTATTCTATAGAGGCTGATATCAACAAGCTTTTTGAGGCTATAGATATCAAGAATTGTCGCAGGGCTTCAGGTCAATCAGAGGGCCATTTTAGAGATGAATTGGATAAGAGTGCCATGAAAAGACCAATGAGAGTTGGTTATCATCAGGGGTCGGGTATTGGAATTTCAGAGTCCACCACGAATTTGAAGCAGGCGCTAAGAGGATTATGCATCTCTCAGGCATCAGAGATGGCTGCTTTGAAGAAGCGGTTGGCAAAAACAGGTATGTCTAGGCACTCGGAAGCTGGAACTATAAAGAGACTTTACAGGGCTGTGGTTGTTGAGGCCGGTGAATGTGGTTATCCACTTAACCAAGGTCAAGGAAATTTGGTGGAGATATCTCTTGTTCCAGAAAGCAGTACTTCCACGAATCTTGTTGGCAATATGCATACATCTGAGCATATAAACAATATCAAACAATCAAATTGTCATGCTAGCTCCTCTACTCTTTCAGCAGATGAGTTCAGAGAAAAAGATGAGTTGACTGAAACTCCAGCTAAAGATGACATGATTCCTTTGGCAAGTAATGTATGCAGTGACCTTTCAAATGCAAGGTTAGAAGAGAATGAAAAATTGGAAGTACAGTGTACATCAATTGGCCCTTCTACTGAAAAGAAACTTCAGATGCTAGATGAGCTTGTCAGTAGATCCTGTCTCAATCGGAGTTCCAGATGCCCCAATATGTCCAGACAAGGGGCAAGAAGAAAAGTTGCACTCTGTTTCTTGTTCATCGGTTGCAAGTGCAAGTAAGGCCATTAAGTTGGCAGCCAGTAGTCCACGCTTAATGAAACCACTTTTCGGAGGCAAAAATTTTGTTTTGAAGAAAATTATGTCAAATTCAACCACTCTGTCCACTAATTCCTCTCAATGTTATAGTGAGGAAGTTTGTCAGACTCCTGACTCAGTTGTTAGAACTGGACATGAAGAAAATAAATTTTCTCCAGAATCAAGTAGTGCGAGTGCAACAATTGAGGTGAGCTCAAGGTCCATGGACTCTGTTTCTAGCAAATCTAATCTTGCTCCAAATAGTAGTAACAGAACTAGAAGTCAATTTAGGCAGCCTGATGAAAGATCTGGATCAAGAGAGAAGGGAGAGATCTCACAAAGCTCGAAAAGTAGCATTGGAGATTACAGTTGTACCACAAGCTGATCTAGTGAAGAAAGCTATCTCAGTAGGTCAAGCCGTAGTGGCTATCGGCCTCATATGTCAAAAGACTTGAGATGGAAAGCTATTCATTGCATTCAGAAGCAGCATGGATACCTAGGGTTGAAACATTTCAAGCTACTAAAGAAGCTTGGTGGTGGGGACATTGGGAATGTTTACCTCTCTGAGCTAATTGGCGCAAACTGCCTAATTTGCTGTGAAAGTTATGGATAATGATTTTCTCGCTAGCCGTAAGAAGATCAATAGGGCTCAAACTGAAAAAGAGATACTGCAAATGCTTGATCACCCATTTCTCCCTTCCCTGTATGCTCATTTTAGAACAGATAAATTCTCTTTCCTTGTTATGGAATATTGTCCAGGTGGAGATCTGCATGTGCTGAGGCAAAAGCAATCCAACAAGAGTTTTTCTGAACAAGCAGCCAGGTAACATATCAAGCTACAAATACAACTTTTGATTGTAGGTTTCTGTGTTTGTGGAAACAAAGATGGAAGTCGAGTGTCTTTCTCTGAAGCCGTGCTTCCTTTGTCCTCTGAAATGTTGGTTTATGTTCCCCATGCCTTCTTCAAGCTATATCACTTATTTTTTGATTCCCATGACTGAGGGTAAATTAAGTCATATAACTTTCCCTGCTCTTCCTTTTCTTTATGTGCTTATTTATAAGCTATCTGGGTTAATTAGGCTATTTTGAAACCTTTTTTTTGTGGAGATTTTGCTTCAGAGCCAAGTTTGGTATGCTTTGTGTCAGATTAAGCATAATCTTAAGGATATATCTGACTGTTATATACTGAATATTTGCTATCACAAGACCTTTGACTGGTTTCCACTAGTAGCTGGAATAAAATACCAACCAACTTCTGTAATCTAATGAATACATTAATTGGCATACATGTGAATGATTTTTCTGTTGCATAAAGTATTTTAGGGTACTGCTTCTAGCTTTATTGAACCAGAACTTTTTTTGATATTGAGCATGATTACTTAATGGAGGGCCAATACCCCAGATGTTTGCTTCTTAATTCTTGAAAATTTATTTTCAAGAATTCACTAATTTCAGAATTCAAAGAAAGGATGGGCATATAGACTGTCAAACCTCATGAAGTCATCACACACGCCTGATTATGAATCTACAGGCAATTTTATGCTTCTGAAAGACATTACTAAAATCTTTTTAAGAGTTTCTGTTTCCGTTTTATCATTGTGTCCTTGAAGTGTGTCTTGTTAGAGAGCGACACATGCAAAAAGCATAATACACATATTAACCATAAGCTGTCTTGTGGTGCTGGATGCAGGTTTTACATTGCTGAAGTTCTTCTCGCATTGGAGTACCTTCACATGCTTGGAGTTGTGTACCGGGACTTGAAACCTGAAAATGTTTTGGTCCGAGAAGATGGTCACATTATGCTCACAGATTTTGACTTATCACTCAGATGTGCTGTAAATCTGACGTTGCTTAAATCATCTTCACCTGTTGTAGAGCCTCCAAAGAGGATGCCAAGTCCTCCCTCCTGAATCTAGCTGCATAGACCCTTTCTGCCTTCATCCATCCTGGCAAATGTCCTGTTTCAATCCTAGATTTCTGTCTGCTGCAGCAAAAACTCGTAAGCTAAAATCTGAACTAGCTGCACAGGTGAGTCCTCTACCACAGCTTATAGTGGAGCCAACTGGTGCACGATCCAACTCCTTTGTAGGAACACACGAGTATTTGGCTCCAGAGATCATAAAAGGTGAAGGTCATGGGAGTGCAGTAGATTGGTGGGCCTTAGGAATTTTCATCTACGAGCTTTTGTATGGTAAGACACCTTTCAAAGGGTCAGGCAATGATGACACATTATCCAATGTGGTATCTCAGTGTCTCAAGTTTCCAGCAAGTCCCATGGTCAGTTCTCATGCTAGGGATTTAATCAGACGGCTGTTACAGAAGGAGCCAGAGAACAGATTGGGTTCTGAGAAAGGTGCTGCTGAGATAAAGCAGCATCCGTTCTTTGAAGGCCTGAACTGGGCTTTAATATATACGATGTGCAACACCTCCAGAGGTGCCTAAATTTTGTCAGTTGGGAAATTTAAATCATGACATGGCCTCACATGATAAGGAGATTAGCAAGTCTGTAAAAGAAAAAGAATGTAGGATCATAGGAGACATCTAGATGTGTAAAGAGATATATGTTTTAGCTATATATGTTAGGTGTGAAAAGGAATAGTAGCTATGGTTTTCTTTTTTTATGGGGAGCTTTCACATCGTTGTTATAACTGACATATAGCATACATGTACATTCATTTGCAAAAGAGCTGTTTTCTGGTATATTGAAGCATAATACATCTTCCAGTAACTGTTGTCCTCTGTGCTTCTTTTTCTATCTTCTTCGGAATGGTGTTTTCGTATAAGCATTTTAAATTGGTGAACTGCATTATACATCCAAGTTCTACTTTTTTAGCTACTGGAGTGGAAATAAAAGAGTGGGCACGAGTAAATGACTGTTTAAGCAAATCACCAGTTAAATACAGATTTTATTTTTTTTATTTTTTAATTTTTTGGGGGAGCAACCCTAGTATTAATCCATTTAGAAAGACGAGACTTGTAAAATAGTTCTTGTATTACCTAAATTACCCTTGATATGGTTGAACATTTTAAACAAAATAATTTTGTCAGACACAAAATGATAAAATTGACTAAAAAATTTAAGTTATAGAAATGATCCAACTAAAATAAAAGATGAAGAACTAATTTATCTAAAATAAAAAAATTAGACGACTCAAGTGACCATTTTCACTTTTTAATCTCATAAATTTCTTTTTAAATCCTGTCAAAAATTTGGCCTTTTTCACATTACCTCAAATTTTTTTTTTTCAAATTCTGAATGAGCCCACAATGACTAACAAGCAAAAAGAGAGAAGTGTACTCACCCTGACTCTCTCCCTCCCTCCACAAGGACACATCCAGAATCCAATCACCAATTCACCATTCCAAAATCACAGGAAAAAAGAAAAAGCTAATGAGGGCCTTGTACAAGTGCTCATCATTGGCAGCAGGCTTCAACAACTCCAAAATTACCATACTGCCACTCCTCTTCTTCCCCTCCTCTTTTACCCCTACAAAACTTCCAACAACAACTTCTCACCCCACAAAAACTCCATTTTCTTGAAAACCCCAACAAGAACCATTTACAGAGCACGAAAAAACCCATAAATTTAATAACCAAAATGGCCTCCACAGCATCGTCAGCTGCAGAAACTGAGCCAAAGATTAAGCCTTTTTCGGTTCTTTTTGTTTGCCTTGGAAACATATGCAGAAGCCCAGCTGCTGAAGGTGTTTTCAGAGACTTGGTAAAAAAAAGAGGTCTTGATTCTAAGTTCTATATTGATTCTGCTGGCACCATCAATTATCATGAGGTATTTATTTAAAAAAAAGAATTGCCCCTTTTTATATTTGTGTTGTATAGTGATATATTTATTGGAGTTTTTTTTTAATTTTAATAAATATATCTTGTTTTTGTTTTTGTTTTTTGTTTTTTATTTTGGGGGGGGTCGATTCCAGATATTATTGTTGTTATTTATGTATTTTAAGGGTGATCAAGCTGATCCAAGAATGAGGGCTGCTTCAAAAAGGCGTGGAATTGAGATAACTTCAATATCAAGGCCAATTAGGCCCTCTGATTTTGCAGATTTTGATCTTATTTTGGCAATGGACAGACAAAATAGAGGTGGGGTAAACTATGTAATATGCTCCATTTTGATTCTTTTGTATTAGTTTCTGATTAGTAATTTTTGTAAAATGGCTATGTATTGAGCTTATCATATTGGTACTTGGGTGATGTGCTTGCTGTTATGCTAATATTGAAGTTGTTTATCTGCTTTGTATGCTGTATTCTACGTAGCGGATATACTTTCGGCATTTGAGAGGTGGAGGCATAGAGAACCTTTGCCTGCTGAAGCGGCTAATAAGGTTGGTTGATGGCGGTTTTCAAAAAATGTAAGAGGGTTTTGCCATTTGTGATTGTATGATAATTAAAAGGTTTATTTGCAGGTCCGACTAATACTTGTTACAGTTGCTCTTATTGTAAGAAGCATGAAGCAGATGAAGTCCCAGACCCTTACTATGGTGGAGCACAGGGTTTTGAGAAGGTAAAACATAGATGATCTTTAGCTGAAGGTTACAATCATGGCTTTGTATTATTTTGTTGAATTATGAAATGAGGTTGGATGCTATTTTGATGTAGCCATATAAGAGATTTCATGTGCTAGGTAGGATACAAATTGCTTACCACTTTGACACTGTTATAACTTCAGTTGACTACCGTAATGGCGTCATGCACATTCCACTATATCCACATTGGTCTCATGGATTCAAATTGAATCGCCATGATAACAAAATTGAGCCATTAAACACTTGGATATTCTTGAAGGCACATTGATTTGAATATATTTTTGTGTGGAAGGCACATTGATTTAAATATATTTTTGTATGGATGAAACTAGGAAGCTTTCAACAAAATTACTAGCATATTGATATGTATGCTTTCTACTGTCCTCTTTAGCTTCGTTAGATATGATTATGTGTCTAGCTTTAGTTTTGGAGAATCATGAGTTGATAGTGAGAGGAAAGACAGAAGGTATGAAAATGACGAATGGTGAGTGCATAAGTTTGAGTCCTATTTTAGTATATCATCTGTCAAGTCTAATTTTTGAGAATCACGAGTTGACAGAGATATCTTTGACTGACCTTATAAACTATGAGATGCTGCATTTTTTGTGTGAAAGAGTAACTGATCTTTAATGATCTAGGACAACCAAACAGTGAATACACCTTTCTATGGCTGCTGCAGGACACATTTTTAAGGAACATTTTTTTTCCTTAAAGAAATTTCTGAAGTGCCTCATTCAGTGGTTCTCTTAGGGGATTTATCCACTCCTCATTGTTTGTCTTTGTCCACTTCTAAGCCTTCTTTTTCTGCTTCTCTTTGCTTCTGTTGGTTACCTTTCATACTTTTTATTTATCAAGGATGTCCTTATTGTCATATCCTTTAGTTGGCTGACTAGAAATTTGGTCATTGCAACGTCCATCATTTGTACCATGGACTTTCAGTTACCTAATTTACTGTTGGATAATTCTTTATTTCTTTCTAGTATCTCGGATGTGGCATACTAGTTTTGAGATGATATAATGTCTTATATAGACATCCCTCAAGCTATCCCCTAAACATGCTTGAATCTTCTGCAAATGATGTTTAGGAGTGTGGTTATTTAGATACTTTTTAATTCTTCTGCTTTGATGGAAAGGTTTTAGATTTACTTGACGATGCCTGTGAGTCACTCTTGGAAAGCATTTTAGCTGAAAGCACAAAGTTAGCTGATTTGTAGCTGCTCCCTTGCTAGCTGATTTGTCAGAAGATACGACCATTATGGTGAGTACAAGGTTATTCTCCTGCTAATCAACATAAGTTATTTGCTCTTGATATGCTTACATTCATCTACTGGATGAATCTTAGGTGAGACACTGATCATGAACCAAGCTTGACGGAGGAAGTAAATACATGAATTTTCTTATGTACAAGATGGTTGGGTGAAGCCAAAATAACACTATTACATATGCAGTTTTAAATGAAAAGTTCGCTCCTCCATTGGATACTCTTCCAGTCTGTTAAATGGCTTCAACATTTCTGGACTCATTTTGAGGGTGAACCCTCCTGTTTATCTATATAAAATTGAATTTGGACTGAGTTTTGTGTTCAGTGGTTAACTGCGAGCATTTCTTTAATAGGTTCTAACTGAACTTGGTGGATGTAAATTATATACTTTTATAGAAAATGGTGTTACTGAAATGTAAAATAACACATCCACATCCAGCACACATTACACTCTTCTTGCCAAGGCATCATTTCTCTTGCACAGGGAAATGAAGATAAGAAGAAACTAAAATAATAACTGCAATTATGAATTTCCATCAAATGATCTCGTAAGCTAATCTAAATGGAAGCCGAAATTGTATGCTCCATTCGAAGGGTTGGTTCCAATCTGGTATCAACTCACTTGGTAACTGTCAGACGAGAAGCTTTTCATCAACTTTTGAACATACTATGCTCAATAAAAATACAAACTGGTTGCGAGGATGAAAGGAAGTTTAAGTTGTATCATGTTCAGCACAATTAGGTTTAATCTAGAGTTTGTCTCCTAGACACGACGCGGTTGTCTTCAATACCAAGAAAATCCCTTTTAACGTGGCAAATTACAAGGACATTATGTTGATGCAGGGCAACTTGAAGCTTTCTGGGAAGATGAAGGTGAAATACATACAGTACTACACTAATACGCAAAATTATACCTTCAAGTGGGGAGGTTATGAAGGTAAGGCCGAGTCTCCTGCATTATGAAGGTAAGGCTGAGTCTCCTGCATGTCAAGTGTGCCTTTAAGAATCAAGGGGCAGAAAGAAGTGTTAAAATCCAGTAGTCCAAGTGGAAAGAAAGGTTCTATATCTATTTAACAAATTGTATTTGGATCAATGAAACATCTGGTGAGATAAATTCTTGCGTGTAGATGAATAACTAAAGAATTCTTCCAGTGTGTATTCTACATTCATTATGATAGATAATAATTATGATAAAAAGGCAGGTTTTAGTAGACAAAACTTAAATTGCTTATCAATTAGTATACCTATCTCTGTTTTTGTGTTACCAAGGAGTATTTTAGAAGGCAATATGTGGTAGCATCCCATTAAGAACAAGAATTGCTTGCAGTTTGCTCTCCTCTTGTTGGTTTAAAAGAGCATCCATCAACCAACCACATCAAGCTAAAGTAACCAGGAGATGAACTAGTAATCTCTCATAATAAAACCATATGGCTCATTGGTTTTATGCTGTAACAGGAATCCTCAATACTGCTAGAATTCAAAAGCAAAAGCAAGCTGTTCAGAGGAATTGATTACTGAAAAAATCCACCATGTACTGGGAAAAAACCACAGACAATTGCACTAAATCTTCAAGGTGAACAAGAAATATACTTCAACAAGTTCACAACCGAACAAATTATTAGCATTTGAAAGCTAAATGCTTCAAGAGAAACAAGGTCCAAATTGGCATGTTTTGGTTTAAAATTCAACCACTATCTTAAGGGCCCTAGATGAGAGGAGGCATGCTTATTCCTTCTTTCCAGTCCCATGAGACAAATTGTAGATTCCTCTTGCCTGGACAATGCACATTGAGAAGATAAGAATGAAGGTCAGTGAGTACTCGTCATACAGAAAGGTATAAAAAACAATCTCATAATGTATATGAACTTACAATCATATAAGAACAGGTAGCTGCCAAAGCGAGAGGAATGGCAACCGAGGTGATCTTATCCAAAGGGCCTTTGAGATATGTGTGCTTGTGGATGTTTTGGAAATACTTTTGCTTCTCCATAAGCTTTTCTCTTGGCCTGAACGGTGCTTCTGTCATCCTGCATAATTTCATCAACTATAAAAGTAAACTACTAGTATGATAAAAGCACAGATTTTAACTGACACGAAAAAAGATTTAAAAAAGAAGTACTCTCATGCATTTTTACTTTCATTTAGGACAAGTATAACTAAATATGATTCATGATCAAGATCATGTATATATGTAGCCTTCCCATCTGCCCTTCTCAATCCAAACCACCAGTACCACATGATCCTATTCTTACGAAGTTAACATCATATCCCAAGTCACCGTGACAGGATCCTACAGCCTTGAAAAAGTATCTCACTCAAAGATTAACAACTTTTTCTCATGACTGTAGCTTTAGGTAATGGCCAATTAAAACTATATCACTATCCCGAGTCAATGGAAATAAGCATACATTGATACACATACAAAAACACCTAAATTAAGTCTATATTTCATAAACCAATCAACACCACGTCATTTTGTCATTATCATCTGCAAAAAAATATACCTATATTATTTTGATTGCAACAAACTTCCCACACAGATTTTCTGTGCTTGAAATAAGAAATTACATGAAAACCTGATTCCAATGCTAGCAATCCCAATAAGAATAAGGTTAAATGAACATAATATGTGCTAGTGTTTTCTGGGTTACAATTGAAGGGCTTAATGGTATCAAGGGCAGATTCTCAATGTCAAATAAAACTCAAGTGCATAACCCAATCGAGTTACCTTGTTTGGTAACTTATTTACTAGACGTAGACCCTAAAATCATCTTCCTTAATTCCACGAGAGCTAATAAGCTCACCATTTCTCAAGGTAAAAGGCAAAATTTTTAATGACAAATATCTAACCTACCCCTAACCCATCCTACGCGAGGAAGGGAAGACCCAACTGACCATAAGGGGACTAGGTAGAGAACAGTGCTCTGAGACCTGCCCAGATACCTGCGGGGATTGAAACCTCAACCTCACTGTGGGGAAAGCCTTATGAGCCCCGACCAACTCCGTACCGGAAGACCTGACAGAGCATAAGAGGATTGCCGAGGAAGGGAGAACCTACCTCCACAGTGGGCGGGATGCAATGGGTCCCGCCTGAATTTCTGTAAGGCAGGGATCGTAACCCCCAACCTCACAGTGAGGAAAGCCTTATAAGCCCCCGCCAATTCAGCTATACTGGGTTGGTTTAAAAAAGCACTAACTACTTTATTACGCCAAAAATCTAAAATTAAGGATTAAATTAAGGAAATTACTGTCAAATCAATAATCATAAGTCAGCTTCGAAATCTACCCTAAAAAAATAACCAGCAAATTTACACGGAGCGACAAAAATCCAATTAATGATTAAAAAATAAAAAATAAACCAGATCGAAGTGATTGAAATCAAGATAATCAGTGCCCAGAAAAAATACAGATAAAAAAAAAAGGTACTAATAACAAAGTAAATATAAGGAAAATCCAAAATTAAAAACGAGGGATTTAAGAGAGAGCTTACTTGAGAGTTAGAGAGAGAAAGGTACAGAACTCCGGTGATAAGTGGATGTACCAAGGAACAAATGAGCAGCCGCCGGTCGGAGGTGAGAAATGATGATGTTGATAAAAAGTCAGATTTTCTGTGAAGAATAATAAAAAGGGCCAACTGAAGAAGTCGGAGAATCCCATGATTATTGATTTATTGGTCCATATTTTGTGCGTCTTTGAGATATAGGCCCAGTGTCCGCAATGGGCCTTAATATTTCTGTGTAATGGCATTGTAGCGTGATTTTGGCCCCTAAGTCCATAACCTTATTAATTCAATCAAATTAGGCCTTAATTCTTTATGATTGTGTTTGGTTATGGATTTGAGGAAAGATTTGAAATCTATCTATTTGTTGGCATAATTTAGAAAATTAAAATAGATTAATTTCAATTTGCTCAAATTAAAAAATTTACAATAAATAATTTCAAACAATTTTATAATTTTGGTGAATTTTGAAATTCATTCATTTTGCTCTTACAAATCTCTTTAATAAATGGATAAATTTCAAATTTTTTTCCAAATCTATCGATTCAAACACAATGTATAACTTTAAAAATTAATTTGATATGACCAAGAGTTTGCATGTATAATAAAGAGAGTTTTGTATGAGGATAAAGGCATTATTTTCAACTATTTATGAAAATTATAAAATGATTTTTTGGATTCAAAAGAATCATTTTTGGTATACCTATAAAAAATAAAATTGCTTTTAAATGTTTTTTTATTTTCTTCTAAACATGAAAAATTAAAAGTATATTTTTTATTTTTTAAACATTTTTATCATTTATATTTTAATTCAAAAAAAGAAAAAAAAGAAAAAAGAATCGGTTATAACTTTTCATCAGCATCAACTTAGCTTACTATGCAATACGTTAGATACAGGATTCTTAGTTGTGAGTTTAAATACCTTAACGAAGAGAGGTTATAAAATTGTTACTGTTACATACGTTACGCATAATAAAGGAGATGTTTGATTCGTATTTAAAAATTAGAATCAAAACAAAAATCATACATTTTATTATCTATATAAATTTATGTTATTCCCTCTAACTTGTTAGGTTTGAATAAAGAATGAATTTCATTTTATTAATAATTTAATCAATTTGAAATTTAAGTCACAAGTGGATAATTAAAGCAGACATTTTCTAACACTTTCATTCTCATTAAATAATTTTCATAATATTTAACTAAACAATATTTGTGCTGTAGATATTATTAATCTTGATTTCCATTCGGTCTCTTAATTCCCATAAACAAAACACCTACTATGTAATTAACTACGTCATTTTCTGTGGAAATTTAAGTCGATGCATTTGAGAAGGAGAGAGTTACTAAAAAATCTTTGATCAATTTATACGGATGACTTAACATAAAAGCTGAAAGTCATATGAAGACTCCCTCGAGGCTCTGCCGCTCAGTAGGAGAAGAAAGAAAGTGTGGATAAGACTGACTCCGAAAGTCAAGCATATAATTTTCAGGATTGCAGTCAAGAACCACCTTTTTTTTTTTTTCCAAATTTTGTAGATGGAAGTGTTACAATGCAATTAGTCAAGTCAAGCTTATATAATTAGGTGCAGAATCATCAAAATCAATGGCCCCCAAGTTAAATTGTTTAGCAGCTTCTTTTTTGTTTAATTCCACCATCTCATAAAAATGTATTATCAGTATTCAGGGAGTGATAATGATCATCTTGAATTATTTTTTGGTTCTACTTGCACATTGTCTTGACTATTGAGGCACTCATTGCTAAATTCAACTTCTCACTTCATTCGTAGATCAAATGCAACTTCTAAAATATCAATTTGAATGATTTTAATTAGGGGTGTTAATTTTGACTTGTCGATTCGAAAAAGTCACTGATTTGTTTCATTGTGAATCTTAAAAATAAGATACCCAAACCCATTAGTATTAGATGATTGGATAGTTAGTCGTTTTAAACTAATTACGTCGGATAGCGAATTGAGAATTTGAGACTCCATCCATACATAGGTTTAATTATAATTTTATATATTATCGCTTAATATTAATAGGTTTTTCTTCCATTTCCATTTATATAGGGGTATTTTTGTAATTAACAGTCAATTTTTTAAACTAAAAAAATCATGATCAAACTAGGTCGAGGACTCGATTATCCAATCTGTTGTTAATAGGTAATCTATGTATATGGACCGATGACTGTTTCCAAACCCAGTAAACTCGGGTCAGGTTGGATTGGATATTGATTATATATAGATTGAATACTAGATCAATAAACTCTCATAATTTTGACCCTAATAAACTACCGTATATATTTCTGTAACATTATTCAATTTTTCTTTTTTGGGCTCAACACTCTTCGTTTTTAATTGGTGGTTGGCTGTTTCTGTTGTCTTATTTTAGAAATGATACAGAAAATCTCCTCTGCCCATCAAAATTGTTGCATCACATCATTAATTCTATAAACTTGACCACGAAATTTTCCTTTAGCCTGATTTTTTTTCCACAAATGGCTTCAATTGTACTCCCAATTCCACCCTAATTAATACAAGAATTTGATCTTTTGACTTGAACATTATAATTATTTGACTTCTTATATCTAACAAAAAAATTGAAATTTACGGATGGAGTGCAAATTTTTCTTTTGAACTAAATTCAACTGTTACAATTAATCATGTCATGCATATACATATGAAATAACTATTTAGTAAATAATCTGCAAGTTACAAAGTCCTTTAGATGGGGACTTGGTTGGCTTATTCAAAGTTGATGTTTGAAGTAATCTATTTCTTTTAAACTTTTAAAAAAAAAAAAAAAAAAAAAAACCCACCCCTCCTTTCTTATCCTCTAGTTATTCGAACTCATTACCAATAAGTCATATGAAAAACGTTTTACCACTTAAACTATACTTACAATCTCATATGATGTAAACATTATCTCAAAATGTTCTATTAATTAATAGTACTAATTAAATTATAGTAGCAACTTACTTGATGGATGGTGCCTTGTGTATTGGGCAACCGTGAAAACAGTGGTGGAAATTCATGTTGTCTAACTAGAAACTCGACGGGATAGACCTTCTAGATGCCTTGGTCATTCTGATAGTTTGTTGTTTGATTATTTTCTGTTCATCAAAGTTGGAGAAGGGTTTCTATTTCTCCAAGAGGACAAGATATTTTCGACGAGGCCCGGACCATCAAAAGTGAAGGATATTATCTACGAGGAAATTTCAAAATGGATCGGATTTAGAGTCTTTGGTGTCTAGAAGCAAACCATGACATTCATGTAACTGTAAGGAAATTGTTTCTCGATCAAAAGATGTGTGACATATTAGTATAGATTAGGTCTATCAAAGAATGTCCCGAAAACTAATTATCCATACCATTTGTAACAACTACCATGTGTCTTGTGGATTTGGGAATAAGGCAGAAGACAGTTAATAGTAAACTGGGCGCTGCCAATTCTTTCATGAGAAGGACACTCGTTTAGACTTTTTAACATCTAATGCACTTGTTCTCATGACACTGTTCACATGTATCCTGCCCCATATGTGCAAGGGAGGTAACTATGGAGATATTTTTGGGGTACAAATACACATAGTTAAAGGGGACGAAAGTGATGTGGGGACTGGGAGTTAGACTCGAATCAATTAAGGAAGTTATTGCTAGTAATGCTACCTTCGATTTTTATAAGTCTTGCAAGTTAAGAGGTGTATGAGATATCTAATTCTGGTTTAGGTTTATTTCGTCATTGAATTTGTAAGTATGTACTTAAATACTTTGTATTAACACGAATGGCTTATGAAGTGGCACATTTTTTAACAATGTTTTTATACCCAACTTGGTTAGCGACCTGGTTCTCGGGTCGATTGGTTTGACCAATTGGGTCAATTGATTTCTAAATTTTTTCTAAAAAAATAAAGAAAAATATGTCAAAAACATTAACCTTTTTTTTTCTTCTTCTTATTATCATATAAAATGTAGTGTTTCACTATCTAATTTAACTAATACATTAGATTTGTACCAAATTATTAAATAAAAAAAGATTTGTTTAAAAATTAAAAAAATTGACAATAACCAGTACAAGATCCAACCAGCTAGTCCAGGTCGATCGATTCATCAATTTTGATCGAGTTTGGCCAATTCTCAAGCCATGTTTGACTCGCCAAAAAACCATATTGGTAGCTGAGTGGCTTTCGGTTAAATCAGTCAGTCCAATTAATTTTTAAACCATGAAATTTAAATCAACAATATTAGGATTGAACTTTGAAGGTCAACTTTGGCTTGGAAGCATTGGTCTCTGGCTTAATGAGTTAAAGAATATTAAGAGATTATTATAACATGAAAGAAAAATTCATACTATGTTGCTGATGAGGAGCAACTCTTCATTCAATCACAATTCAGAGTTTGGACTATTTATAATGCTTATGAACCCTATTCCCTCGACTCTTTCCTTAATTACCTAGTGTATCCCAGCCCCATTGGACTATTCAAACAGGTTGGCCTCTACTTTGGACTTGGTTCAATCATATGTTCCATACAATTGGAAAATTTTAAAATAGATCGGTTTTATACATTTTTTAATTTAGAAACAATCATGACGACACAGTATAATGGACCAAAATATTCAAGAATGTCCCTATGAAATGCATATTATGCACGTACTTGGGAACCTTACAGTCGTTGATTAATTTGGTTCGAGATCACCTAATATATTCTCACTATCACATCCCATCACTGTTTCTAATATATTATGATGCTACCTACTGTGAGTTATAATCTGTAGATTACTGCATTGCAGTGTATATATTTCCACATAGTTAGCATCATAGAGGGGATGATGGACAATGTTTTATGAGGAAATCTTGTATACATTGTTAGTGTACAAAAATTTTTCGTACAACGGTAATACATAAAAGATTTATTCATATATTATTCGGTGAATTGCCGGTTAAGAAAGTTTTAAAATATAGCAGCCTATACTAGAAAAAACATTAGCAATCTATTATATATAGCAGCCTACATACATGACATCCTGAATGCAATTTTGCCTTCTTTTTAAGGTAATTGTTGAGTAAATTATGGCTACTCTGAGGAGTGGCCATGATAATTATTGAGATAATCGAAAAATATGAAATTTTATTATTTTTTAATTATTTAACGATTTGTAATAATAACTTCATAATTATTTCCCTTAAAAAAAAAAAAAAACTTGTAAATGGTTCCATGTCTTAGTGATTAATATAAAATAGTTTCAATACCCATTAAATTTCCTCTTTAAGTTTTTTTAAATTAAGTACTAAAAAGTCATTTCTTGATATCATCTATAATGATATTTGTGTGTTTCACTAAAAATCACAAAAAAAAAAAAGCAATATTAGAAAAAGAGAACATAAGACGAAAATGTTACTCCTAACAATTGGTACAAAACGTGTTGCGTTTCTGATTGTCCGAATCTACACTCTACACAGAGCTTGAGGTATCTGGACTTTCTTAATTTTGACTTATTCAAACTAGGCACAATTTGGTTATAAAATTTACTTTGACGTAAATTGTTTACACCTGACTTGGGAGTTGGGAGTTAGGAGGTCAACTTATTAGTAGTAGGAGTTCCAACCTACCCCCACCCCCCGACAAAAAAAAAAAAAAAAAAATCAATGTAATGCTGACGTGAAATGGTTCTTTGATTTTTTCTTTTTATTTTTTTTAACCAACGATAGACTAGGTCTTGAAATTTTAGACTGCATAATATATAGCAGAAAAAAACTTTTAATTTTTCCTCTCTCTTTTAAAAAAAATAAAATAAAATTATCCAAATGGGGTATTTACTTAGTTTTTCTTTTTTGAACCTTTTTTTTTTTTTTTTTTTTTAAATTTTCGGTGTTGTATTTGACTTCAAATTCAATTACCCATGCATGCCAACAACAATATGTGAATAGGATGGAATTTTGGGACAGATGATTGCAATTTTATACCTTTTCTTTTTCTAACATGAAAAATGGAAAACTCGCATCTAGTAAAACATACTATTAATTACTATAGAGTATAAACATTCTTGGCCATAAATTTTATATGTACATTAATTAAAACATAATTGGACGCATCTTGTACCTAGAAAACAATTCATCTTCAACCGATCAAAAGTCCAACTTTCGAAAAAAAAAAAAAAGAAGATAAAAAAGTCAAAAAGATGACTAAGTAAAATTGAAATAACTAATAAGGCCAAAACCCCATTATTTTGAATCCTTTGCACTTGGACGCCGAAATTCTTGTAAGGAAGCACAACACAACATTCAAAGGGTTGTGATTTTTATTTATAATTAACAACTCAGACTATGAGATAATTACAAATGTATAAGTACATACTTATAAAACTAGCATAGATAATGATATATATATATATTGACTTCATCTTGTTCTAGTGTTGGTAAGTACGTACTGAGCAGATATAGAATTGATTTGTTCTAGTGTTAGTAAGTACGTACTGAGCAGATATAGAATTGATCTGTTCTTTCTCCACAATGATTAATCTAATAACTGAGCATAATACTTGATTTTGAGGGCTAAAGTTAATTATGTAGTATCCAATAATGGTCAAATACTAATTACTAAGCAGTATTAAAAAAGTGTTTAATAAAGACAATTTGACGGATGAAATCCCACCTTTTAACATACAGATGGGGTGAATGTGCATATATAACTAAAGTATGAATTTGTTATATCTCCATAATCAATGGGAGTGGTGGATCCTGCAAACCTTACTAGTGCAATTGGAGATTTAACCTCAATTAGGCAGGATTCCATACATGTAAGTAGGTAACCAATAATATATGAACTATGGCAGCCAATATTGTTGTGCTTCATGTGTTTAACTATATCCACAAGAATGCATCTATAAAAGTTGATATGATTAATTGAAAAATATGTTAGAAAGAAATATATTAATGAAACACGTTTTTTAATCAATTTTTGTCTTATATATATATATATTATATTCCAAAAAATGAATAGTAATAGTTATTTCAAATAATATTATGAATAATAAACTAAATAATGATTGTCCAAGCATAGTCAATTAATATTTCTGAGCTTAAGGTGCAACCTGGCTGTCTCCTTACCTTTTACTGCCATACGGGCCACAACCCTCTTCAAACCAGAACATTGGAAGGAAAAAAAAAAAAAAAAGACATATAAAAGATCAAAAAACAAATAAAAAATACTTTATCTGTTTTAAAATAATTGTCATTTTAGACAATTTATCTTGTTTCTTATCATCTTTCATTTTAGAAAATCGATGAAGTATTAAATGATATTTTTTTAACTTTTACCCTTAGTGCAAAGGACATTAATGAAGTAATGATTATGTAATTAAGATGTTAATGCAAAAGGATAATTTGGTCATTTTGAATTATTTTTTTGTAAAATTGATGCAATTTAATAACTTTCTTAATTAGTGTGCACTAACCAAAGGTGACAGTTATTTTGACATAGAGGAAGTAACAATGGACCTGTTTGGATAGCAAATAATAGGTATTAGAGGGAGTAAAATGGACCTGTTTGGAAAGCAAATAATAGGTATTATTTGCTAAATAATATTTGGTCCACAATAATTAGTGTTTGGTCAGCAAAGTGTTTTTTCCAAATAATATTTCGCACTATTCATGTTTTGTCTTTTTCATTATTCACACAATCCATTATTTGCATTATTCATATCAAATTCATTATTTATATTTTTAAAAATATTCAGTTAATAATTACGTAAATGATTTTGAGCAACGTGTCTTCAACAAATGCAGTGTGGTGAAGTTAAGTGAAGAATATTCACAATTGTCACTTTTTTATTTGCATTATCAGATATTTTGTAAACATTGTAGTGATAATTGAAGTGGAGTTTCGATTAGGCATGTAAACGGATTGGATCCAAGCCAGATCTTGTATATCCATACCTAAATCTGTTTAATATAATCCGATTCGGATCTGAATTCAGATTTTTTCTGGGTCTATAAAAGGAGATCCATATCTGAATTCGTCGGATCTTATCGAATCCAGGTCTTGATATTATTTTATAAATTTAAAAATCTATATATAAAAACTTCAAATTTTTATAAATTTTTTTTTGCTGTAATTGTAAAAAAAAAGAAGATTTAATTCATATTAATATTCATACATGTATTTTACATTAGAGTAAAAACTATATTAGAAATACATATATATAATCGGATTGCAACAACCAGATCCATATTCGATTCGTTTATTTTAATAACTAAATGGATCTATATCTAATTTGGGTAATCGAAATTATACATTGATCTAGACCCAAATAAATGATTCTTGAAATGGGTCTAAACCCGGTGTATTTACAAACTTCATATCTCCAATTGCTCACAAATTATAATGCTATATTTTGTAAGCTTAAATTTTATTTAGAAATATCAAATAATATCCTCTTTTTTTTTTAGAATATGTTAAAAATCGACACTCAGTTCTCAAGTATGGTCTAATGTTAAAACAACGAACAAATTGAATAGGTGAATGGAAGTGCTTGACAATTACGATTCGAAATATGTAACTTGTTTGGCAAGATGAATTACTCAAAATCTAACAAAAAATAAAAAATCACCGTAAATAGGGAAACCAATAAAGGAATTAAACAAAAAATAATCCATAGTTATTTAATTAATTGTGCAATTATTTAATTTTAAATGAGTCCAGCAAATTATTTGTATTCTTTTTTTCCAATCCATATAGTTATTTCAAAATATTATTTCATATCCAAATAATTATTCTATTATTACAAAAGTCAATATTATTTTTAAAAAATCATTAAAGTCAAAAGATAAATATTGGCCCCATTTGGATTGTTTTTTTTTTTTTTTTGCTCCCTTTTTATCACTTTTTACTTTACTATTTATTTTTTTATGAAACATTTGTTTGGCCAGCAAAAATTTTTTGGTCAATTTTTTTTTTTTACATTTTTTCAAAAATAGTATTAATTATTTACACAATTCAAAATTTTCTTTCAGTATTCATTACTTACACAATTCAAATTTTCTTTCACTATTCATTACTATTCAATCAATTATTTTATTATTCGTTTATACGCGTATTATACTATTCACATATATTAACATTAATTTTTTTTATGTTATCAATTACTATTCATTGGTTTGAATTTTTTTTAGACAAAGAAAAAATGAAAATGTAAGTTCGGACTTCCGAACCTAGTCTGAAGTATAAGCGGAAAAATGGAGTTTAAAATAGTATATAAGGTTCGGACTTCCGAACTTAGATTCGGAAGTTCGAAATATAGGCGAAAAAATGGTATATAAGATTCAGACTTTCGAACCTATGTTGGAGAATTCGAACTATGGGCAGAAAAGTTTAAATTTTATTTTATATTTAATTGTATTTTTATTTTGTATTAAATAAATATATGTTTAGCATACGCATATGAACATATTTCCTTTTTTAATATTCAGATTTCAAACAACGAATAGGTAACTACCTTTGCATGTGATTTTTAATACTTGATTTGATGGTATAAAAAAAAGGAACGGGATTTTGTATTTTGATATTAATAATTTTATTCAAATTTTGTCAATATATTTTTTCTTTTAGTGCACAAAATACTAAATAATTTTTCAATTATATTTTTATTTTATATTAAATAAATACATGTTAAACGACAAGAATGCAACTATGTTTGTGTATGGTTTTTAATACTTGATTTGATGATATGAAAAAAAATTGAACGGAATTATATATTTTGATAATAGTAATTTCGTCTGACTTTCGCATACGTTTTTGTCTGTTAATGCAAAAAATACAATCCAAATACTTATTTACAAAAAATTATTTGCATTATTCACAATCTAAACACTTACTCAAATTATTCATATTTTTTTTATTATGATTTAGCATATCACTCAAATAATTTTTTGAATAATGCATCAAAATAATACTCTAAATAATGCAATCTATACAGAGCTATTATTCACTAAATGACACTCTATTATTTGCTATCCAAATGAACCCAATTGTATTTTGTAGAAGTAAGACGCGTAAAATATTAATGCCAATTATGTTATCATTAATCCTTTTGCTTTGGAAATCAAAATTTGACCTTGGTCAGGAAAGTCAACCAAGTCCTATGGTCCTATTTACTTATTTAGTCCGTATAGACTCATTTTAAGCAGCACGCCAA
The DNA here is from genome assembly GCA_025175665.1 of Cinchona pubescens. Classification (NCBI taxonomy): domain Eukaryota; kingdom Viridiplantae; phylum Streptophyta; class Magnoliopsida; order Gentianales; family Rubiaceae; genus Cinchona; species Cinchona pubescens. The sequence continues at coordinate 1,808,694 of JANKKI010000026.1, read as the reverse complement.
TGGAATGACAGCTAATATTTTACGATTTTATCATCTAATTAAAGAAGAAGAAAAGGCCCTATTTTCTGGCCTTGATTCAGTGCTACCATTATTGTCTCTTGAATGACAAAGCAATTGGATACATTTGTAATACATGGTTGTGTACTCAAAACTCAACAACTACTTGCCCCCAATATGTATGAGTAGGTTCGTAGATTTTGTAATCGTTTATTAAGTGTAGAATATATTGATATTATTTGATATCATGATTCGTTTAGTCTCTTGAATGATCATGAGTTGTATAGGTGAACCAAGCTTGGTTAAATTTTTCCCTCTTTCATTTGTGGCTGATTATTACATAATAATAAAGTAGAATATTATTCCCAAGGACAACTTGAAGAATGTCAATTTGTTAACAAACCAAACAATGTGTTTGCAACGCAATTTACAGGTGATAATTTTAAATTACTCAAATTCGATTCGGTAAAAATTCTTTTAAATTCGATTCAAAAGATAAATAATTCAAATTTAAATATATTTATAAATTCATTAAAATAATTAAATAAATTTAAATACCGAAATATTCAACCCTGATTAGCCTGGTTTGCACCTTATATTTAGCTTGCTCCCAGCACACGTACAAAACACGTTAGAGCCACTGAAAATCTAGAAATGACATTTTTTTCTTTGTAGTAAGGACAATAGACGCCTTTTCACCTATTTGATTGTATGTGTACGAGTGATTTGTTTAGTTAATATGCTCGGTTTAGACCCTGTTTACACTAAGAGCGCCTAAGCTAATTTCTTGATAATTTGAAGGAGGACTATAACGGTTTTGATTAATTTGGACCAACTCTTTTTTTTTTTCCACATTTTCATAGTACGCTTTCAAATTTCAATTCACGACTCCCAGTTGAACCCTATTGTACCCAACTTGTCCATCGGTCTCGAAGGTGTTTAATATGTGGGGTTCAGGTGAAACTCATAAAAGTTGGTAGAAAAACACCCGAAAGTATTATCATGAAAGTAAATATTTAGGTAGATTCGATTTTTAGTCACATTTATAAATTTTGTGATATGGATTAAATTTTAAAAAATTTATAACATCAACTGATATAAGTAAAATTTTTTAAAATTTAATCTTGATCACAAGATTTATATCTGTGGTCAAAAATTTGATCTATATAAATATTTTCCTTATCATGAATCCTTGCTTTTGCGTAAAGATATCCTAAAGTTTAGGAGACCAATAACACTTTGCCCCTCAAAATTAGGCGAGTAATTACACTTTACTCACTTAAATTATAGAAATATATATTTTGTCCCTTATTGATACTATTCATCTATTACCAATATTAAATTATTAAGATAATCTAGTTAAATGACTAAAATACCTTTGATACTATATTTTGATTTTTTATGTATTTAAATTTTGATAGTCATGTGATAATTAATTAAAAATAAGCAAAAATAAACTATATATTATTTCAATATAATTTATATCAATATATTTTTTGGTCACATTTTTTTAAAATTTTTGGATTTCATTTTATATTATTTCGAATTTGAATGTTAACTATATTGGTATAAATTCTCATTCTTATTTTTTAAAAATTTTTCTTTAAAGATATTGTATGAAAATATGTTTTCTATAAATTTTTTGATTTTTTGATATCTCTTAGTATTTTACACTTTTAATATTTGGCTTAACTTGTACAAATTGTGATATCGGATATAATATAATTTAACAAATTATAATGTTCACATTTTCACTATCTAAAGTCAAAGATATTAATGTGCTATTATATTTTATTTTTTCCTAATACTTTTATAGATATTGAAATTAATTAATAGATGAAAAATCAAAATATAATACAAGGGTATTTCAGTCATTTAAGTAGATTTTCTTGATATTTTAAAATTTTTAGAGAATGAAAAATATGAATAAAGGGCAAAGTATATATTTTTATAATTTAAGAGGGAAAAATATAATTACTCACATAATTCAAAGGATAAAGTATTGTTAACCCTAAAGTTTAATAATGCAAAAATGGTCTTTCACTATCAATTTTTCACTACGTAATAAATCGTGTACTTGCTTATCAAAAATTGATGTATGACTTTTTTGAGATGGCAATTTCCAATGCAGAAAAATACACTACACAAGTAATGAAAAGCGTGAGTGACACTCGAAGGAGAAGTTCCTGAGTTTTGTATCCCACAAAATCCAGCACTGTAGTAGTGCAACATGGAATATCAAAACATGTACTCTTAACATTCATATGACAAAATTATAAAATGAATGTGTCATTAAATTTGTAAAAAAATTAAATTATATTTCATCAAATATTAAATATTAATAATTTAATATAATTTTATTAATTGAGTTGAATTTGATAAGTGATCTTAAATTTGTAATTTTGTAAATAATTTTTCCTATCAAAATATTTCCTACATAATTTATCTTGTCCATTGTGTTTAAAAAAAATAATAATAATGATGTCACCTATCTACCACCGAAACTTTGCACATTTAATGGGCATAAAGTGCAATTTACCTGACTTCTCCTATAAAAGTGGGAGGGGTTGCAATAAAAATAAAGTGCGGTTTACTTGATAATTTAGCTTTCATAGAAAGATTTATGAAAAATTCTACTATTTTTTTTAGAAAATTATTTTTTTTGTATTTTAAATATTTGTATAATATAATATTATGTATTTTAAATACTTGTACTGTCAAACTTTTAAAATTAAGAGAATAATTTCTTAAAAAGAACTGTAAAATTCCGTATTTTGAATGGGGATTGATTTTGAATGGAATTAGCATATAAGATCGAACGAAATGGTTCAGTTTTGACCTGTTAGAGGAGTACTTGGTCATATTGAAAAAGAAAAAAAAAAGTTAAAAAAAAACTAATATTAAAAAAAGTCTTGATTGATGGGTATTATTTTCATTATTTTTTCAAGAATAGTTATCAACTTGAACTGAATACAAAAATATTTGTGATGTATGTGTATTTCAATAATGTGGTGAGTAATATTCCTCTGACTGAACTAGATTTTACAATCTAATTGACTTGTTCTTTGGAGGCCATATTATATAGGCAATTATGTAATGAGAAATTAACAATGTTTGTTGATTCAATTTTTTAGACGGAAACAAAAGTTTGGACCAACATTATTCATTCCAATTGGATGATTATGTAGGTTTAGTATCGTGGATGAGGCTTGGTCTTGGATGTATACGCTTGCAATGTAGTTAAATAAACGTTTGATTTAATAAATAAAGAGGGATATTAAAAGGTATGAAAAAAATAAAGACAAAAATTTTTAAAAATGAAAAAAATTAAATTTAGACTTTCAATTTTCAAGAAAGGAAAAAAAAATAGTATTAACATGATAAAGAAGTGAATATTAAATGCCAATTTCATTTTCAGCTGATATTAAGTTGAAAATTTCAATTCTCATATTAAAGTAACGTCAAATTATCGATAATAAATCGATTTTTAGTTGAATTTAAAAAATGAAACAATAACATTCTTACTTTATGTAAAATTTGGTTCAAATCGAAATTTGCATACGGTTATATTTGTACATATATTTATATGTTTAACATGAAGTGGAATCCAACCTGCGGTTTCGAGTGTGTGAAATTAATTTTAGGATACCAAAATTATTTACTTTATCTCTAAAACATTTACAAAAACAATTGGCCCATAGTCCACGCGCTTTGAGCAATACGTAATATAAACAACATAAAGCCGAATAGAAGCTTCTCTTCCCAACTTGGTCAACAAAATACAACCAAAGTACAAAAAAAAAAAAATATATATATATATATATATATATATTTTTTTTTTCTCCAATAAAAATAATCTCTTGGCTCTTTGCTTTATGTAGTTAAGTAACCTCACCTTAATATTCACTAATCATTACAGTATTAGGTAGTATTTTCTCATTTTAAAATATATTTTAAATGGATGAATAATTATAATATTCACTAATCATTACAGTATTAGGTAGTATTTCCTCATTTTAAAATATATTTTAAATGGATGAATAATTATATAATTAGATATTAATGTAAATGAGTAATTTAATTAATTTAAATTATTTTTTATAAAATTAATATAATTTAATAATTTTTTAAATTTGTGTACGTAATAACTATTTTAAAATAGAGAGTAAATACTAGCGGGCTAGTCGGTCAGGTGCCCGACATCACGTTCTTTCCCCTCTCATGTGATCAAATTTCCCCTACACTTCACAATCACCATTTGAATCTCATTAAACACCCATAATCAATCCACATCACAATCAATAACTGGGCCCTTTTTTTTTGTTTTTTCTCCCAATATTCTACCGCGGGAACCCAACCGTTAGTTAGAAGTAGCCTCTGTTTGACCAGACTTTCAATAATTCTTTTCTCAGAATAAAAAAAATGTCTTGCTTACATTAACGGTTATGTCCCCATATTGAATTGACTTTCTCCCCTATATATATATATAGCTTTCTCAACAGAAATCTGTCAACATAACATCACAGTTTCTCTTTTCTCCAAAAGGGCTGTTAGAGAAACTGTTGTATAAACAAGAAAATCATCAAGAATCAAGATTCAATTCAATCATTTTCATTCTTTTTTTTTCTTTTGGGATTTTGTTGTATAGTTTGAAGCATATACAGTTACCTAATTCGCCACACAACTCATCAAACTGCATATCAATTCGTGCGTTCTGGTTATGATTCTAGTTGCAAGTGATTAGAAAGAAGAGTTGGAAAAAAAAAAAAAAATGGCTGCATTTGCAGGGGATGATCTGTCGAGGGCGATACTTCGAGTAGCAGGAGGAGTTGGAGGTCAGGGAGTGTTCGGGAGATGTGGCAAGGTCCGCCTGATATATTCACAAGGAATAGTACGAGGAGAGAAATGGTGGATGATGAAGAGGAGCTCAAGTGGGCTGCTATTGAGAGGCTGCCTACTTATGATAGAATGAGAAAAGGGATGCTTAAGCAAGTTGTGAGTAATGGAAGAGTGATTTCAAATGAAATTGATGTTACTAATCTTGATGCTCAGGATAAGAAGCAGTTGATGGAGAGCATTCTTAAGGTTGTTGAGGATGATAATGAGAGGTTACTTCGAAGACTCCGAGATCGAACTGACAGGTAAAATGAATTTATTTTCTCAGTCTATCTTGGTGTTTTTTTTATGTGATGATCAGAAGAATTTTGTGTTTAAAGTTTTGGAGATAACTGAAATTTGTTTTGGGGGATGCAGGGTGGGGATTGAGATTCCAAAGATTGAAGTGAGATTTCAGAATTTATCTATTGAGGGAGATGCATCACCATATGGTGGCTCAAGAGCACTTCCAACTCTGTGGAATTCCACCCTCAACACTCTTGAGGTAATTGATTGTTCTTTTTGACTGACTGAGTAGTTCTTGAGTAGAAATTAATAGTACTAGTTGAATAGGATTTCAAACAACTTAACTTTCTAAAAGTTTCCCGTCTTAGTTTTAGTTTTCAACAACATTTAATGTTTAATTCAATAAATAAAAGAAGGAAAAGAAACGAGAGCTTTGATTTTTGTTAATAATCTCTTTGAAGGAAACATAGGAAAATAATTGAATTATGGAAAATTGAGCTTTTTATTTAGTCTTTGGAGTACAAATATTCAGGAGTTTTAAGAATTAAGCATCATGTTATGGTTCTTTTCCAACATACAGTATTATCTTCTTCTGATATTTGCAACATTGTAGTTTTAAGATATATTTCTTCTTTATATTTATGTTTGAATAGGCTGCTATTGGATTGATTGGATTTTCCCGATCAAAGAAAAGGGTTGTTATGCAAAATACTTGAAGATGTGAGCGGAATTATTAAACCATCAAGGTATGATCCTGAGATTTTTTTAAGCTTAACTAGCTCCTTGAAAATTATCATTCGATCTAAGTTATGGTTTTGGCACTTTCTTCATGTTCTTATTTCTGCTTGAATTTTACCTGTTTTCAGGATGACACTGCTTCTTGGACCTCCTGGTTCAGGAAAAACTACTTTGCTTAAAGCTTTGGCTGGCAAAGCTGATGATGATCTGAGAGTATGTTTTCCTGCCTTCCTTTTAGTGGAGTTCTTTATTTATTTTTTCTTGCAGTGTTGCTGATTGTAAGTTAATGAAACAGGTTAAAGGAAAAATTACCTACTGTGGCCATCTATTTGTTGAATTTGTTCCTCAGAGAACAAGTGCTTATATTAGTAAGCATGATCTTCATTACGGTGAAATGACTGTTCGCGAGACAATGGATTTTGCTGGTAGATGCTTGGGAGTAGGAACTAGATACGATATGCTGGTGGAGTTGTCCAGAAGGGAGAGAGAAGCAGGTATTAAACCGGATCCTGAGATTGATGCATTCATGAAAGCTACAGCCATGACTGGACAAGAAACCAGCTTGATAACTGATTATGTGCTGAAGGTTTGTTGCTTCTACCCTTAGATCAATTTCAGTTTTTCATGTTATTTTGTTTAAACAAGATTCATATTCTCATAATGTTCAAACAGATTCTTGGATTGGATATTTGTGCTGATATTATGGTGGGAGATGACATGAGAAGAGGCATATCTGGTGGTCAGAAGAAGCGTGTTACTACCGGTATGAATAAATTACAGAAAGCTCTAAGTATCATATAATAGAAAACATTTTGCATGATCTAATGAAAGAACTTTTAAGCTAGATTTTGAATTTTCTACTTAGGCAGCTCACCAAGATCAGTATGCTTTTCTATTGGCCAAAAAAAGGATATATCTATGTTAAAAATGTCATTTTTTGAAGGTAGTTTTAAGCGATCTTCCTTAATGCTATATCAAATCTATGTGTCTGGATTAACATTGTGATTGTGCCAAATGCAGCTGAAATGTTGGTAGGACCAGCAAAAGCATTTTTCATGGATGAAATATCAACAGGACTGGACAGTTCTACCACTTTCCAAATAGCCAAGTTCATGAGACAGATGGTTCACATTAATGACATATCCATGGTCATCTCTCTCTTACAGCCAGCACCTGAGACATTTAATCTTTTTGATGATGTTATCCTACTTTCTGATGGACGGATTGTCTACCAAGGACCGCGTGAGAATATTCTTCAGTTCTTTGAATACATGGGATTTAAATGTCCTGAAAGGAAAGGAATTGCAGACTTTCTGCAGGAGGTTACCTCAAAGAAGGACCAACAACAGTATTGGCACAAAAAGAATCAGCCCTTTAGATTTGTCTCTTCAGAGGATTTTGCAAATGCGTTCAAGTCTTTTCACGTTGGACAACAACTCGCTGCAGACCTTAGAGTGCCTTATGATAAGTCCAGAATGACCCACCCTGCCGCATTAGTGAAAGAGAAGTATGGCATTTCGAATTGGGAACTCTTCATGGCATGCTTCGATCGTGAATGGCTTCTCATGAAGCGGAGTGCTTTTGTTTTCATATTTAAAACAACGCAGATCACAATCATGGCTTTAATTGCCTTGACAGTGTTTTTAAGAACAGAAATGAAAGCTGGTCAAGTTAATGATGCTGCTAAGTTTTGGGGAGCATTATTTTTCAGTCTGATCAATGTGATGTTCAATGGAATGGCAGAGCTAGCAATGACAGTTTTTAGGCTTCCTGTGTTTTTCAAGCAGAGGGACAGTTTGTTCTATCCAGCTTGGGCCTTTGCCTTGCCAATTTGGGTCCTCCGTATTCCCATTTCAGTGATGGAGTCCTTAATATGGATTCTTTTCACATATTACACCATTGGTTTTGCTCCTTCTGCAGCTAGGTAAATCCAAGTTCATGTGATCTGATTGAACCTTTTAGTCAATTCTTGGAAGTCGATCTAATAGAGCTTTTCTTCATTTTTATCGTTTACTTTTCAGGTTCTTCAAACAGCTCTTGGCATTTATCGGTATACATCAGATGGCTCTCTCTTTGTTTCGTTTCATTGCTGCAGCTGGAAGAGCACAAGTTGTAGCAAACACGCTTGGAACCTTCACCTTGTTATTGGTCTTTGTGTTAGGAGGCTTCATTGTTGCAAAAGGTGACAATATTATTTATAGTTGTCTGCTTCTGTGTTGTGATAATATATTTGAATTACTGACAAATTTGATCTCTGTCTAATTTCACAGATGACATCAAGAATTGGATGATATGGGGCTATTACGTTTCTCCTATGATGTATGGACAAAATGCCATTGCCATCAATGAGTTTCTTGCTGAAAGATGGAGCACGGTAAGACCTAATAATTTTCTTTGAATTTTTACTCTATTTTCCAAATTAGTACTTTCAATGTACCACGTTTGATATTAATTCTAATCGTGGTTCTTAATTTTCATTCATGCCTACAGCCGATGCCTCCCAATAGCTCTGAACTTACTGTTGGAAAGACCCTTCTAAAGGACAGAGGTCTATTTACCACTGAAACCTGGTTCTGGATTTGTATAGGAGCTCTATTCGCCTTTTCCTTGTTTTTCAATGTTCTTTTCGTTGCAGCATTGACATTTTTAAATCGTAAGTTTAAAAGACCAATTTGTTATCTTGCATTTGTCATTTGTGCTACACTATATGATAAAGAAGTTCATGTCTTAATTTGTGATATCAACTTAATCATCAGCTATTGGAGATACTAAAGCTGTTATTGTTGAGGACGACGATGAGAAGAAGGATAGACGACAAGAAGCATCAAGTTCTGCAGGTTTGTGGTCTATTAATCTAGTGCTTCTTGTATACGTAAATGAAGTTTGCAAATATTATGTTTCCCTCGATAAAAATGAGCTTGAGTGTCTATTGGAGATATCAAGATGTAAAAAATTCTTTCTTTCGTTTGTTGCACTGCCAAAAAGAAAAAAAGATGCATTTTAGTAAACAAAATAAGATAAGAAGCTAATACCACAAGTCTAAGTAGTTGATTTCCTCTTTTTTTCAAGGCGTTCATTTGTTAAAAATAATTCAAGACATGACAATGTGTTTCTCATATGTTTCCATTCACTACAGGCGTTCAAATGGCAGTAAGAAATTCTCAGGAAAATGGCAGCTCAGTTGTTAGCGCAACAAACAATCAAGCAAGTAGAGGAATGGTTTTGCCCTTCCAACCGCTTTCGCTTGCATTTAATCATGTCAAGTACTATGTGGACATGCCTGCGGTGAGTCTTGTCCATCACTGTACTGAATTTTGAGGAAATATGCCTACATCTCATTTATGTGGTCTTATTCTTAGAATTGTGCATACAAAACAAATACAATTATTGCTTTTTCTAACTTGGAAATTTGGCTGATATCAGGAAATGAAGACACAAGGGGTTGAAGAAGATAGATTGCAACTTCTGAGAGATGTTAGTGGTGCTTTCAGGCATCCTCTGGAATTCTTACTGCACTGGTCGGTGTCAGTGGTGCTGGAAAGACCACATTGATGGATGTCTTAGCAGGTAGAAAGACAGGTGGCTACATTGAAGGAAGCATAAGCATTTCAGGCTACCCAAAGAACCAAGAAACTTTTGCCCGAGTTAGTGGTTATTGTGAACAGAATGACATCCACTCACCTTATGTAACTGTTTACGAATCCCTCCTCTACTCTGCCTGGCTGCGACTAGCTTCTGATGTAAAGACAGAAACTCGAAAGGTATATAACAATTACTAGAATTATGCCCTTGATTCATTGATACAGGTGGTGCATTACATTGCACGCATGCAATTCAACCTTGCCTTTATATTTATTTGCTTAAATTTCATTGTCTTTCTAACTACAGATGTTTGTTGAAGAAGTCATGGATTTGGTTGAGCTCAATCCTTTGAGGAATGCCCTTGTTGGACTTCCAGGAGTGGACGGTCTTTCAACTGAGCAGAGAAAGAGACTTACAGGATGAATTGCAGTTGAATTAGTTGCTAATCCATCCATCATCTTTATGGATGAGCCCACTTCAGGACTTGATGCTAGAGCTGCAGCAATTGTCATGCGTACTGTCAGAAACACGGTGGATACTGGTAGAACTGTAGTCTGCACAATTCACCAACCAAGCATTGATATATTTGAAGCTTTCGACGAGGTACACCGTACACTCAGTTGCCTTATTTATCACACTTGATATTTATTTGGCACTCTACATTATTTAAAACCATTCTTTTACCTGCAGCTGCTCTTGATGAAGAGAGGAGGACAAGTGATTTTTGCAGGACCTCTTGGTCGCCATTCTCACAAACTTGTTGAATATTTTGAGGTGAGATTCTGCTTTTATCACATTATGAATTGCTTGGTTCTGCTCATTGTCTTCTTCAGTATAATTAGAATTCTATCAAACTTTCAGGCTGTACCAGGTGTTCCGAAGATAAAAGAGGGTTACAATCCAGCTACCTGGATGTTGGATGTTCAGCACTGCAGCAATGGAGACTCAACTTGAAGTTGATTTTGCAGAAATATATGCCAACTCTGATCTTTACAGGTAAAAGAATGAAACAGTTAACCTAAACATTGCAAAAAGTTTACAAGGAAGTACCAAATGTTTCTCTATGTGCTCCAAGATCATTGACCTCTTATTTCATTTGCATTTCCAGGAGGAATCAGGAGCTAATAAAGGAACTAAGCACCCCCGAACCGGGGTCTAAGGATCTATACTTCCCAACACAATATTCTCAACCCTTTTTAATTCAGTGCAAGGCCAGTTTTTGGAAACAACACTGGTCATATTGGAGGAACTCACAATATAATGCCATTAGATTCTTCATGACACTTATCATAGGACTTATATTTGGTGTTATCTTTTGGGACAAAGGAAGCAAAATGTAAGTCCAAGTTTTCCTTTTTTCGTGATGATAGAACCTACTGAATTCAGTTGCATAAATGCTAATATCAGCTTCAATTTTGTATATCTATATCTAACAGAAATAAACAACAAGACTTACTTAACTTATTGGGAGCAATTTATGCTGCTGTTCTTTTCCTTGGAGCTACCAATGCTTCTGCTGTACAATCTGTTGTAGCAATAGAAAGAACAGTTTTTTACCGCGAAAGGGCAGCAGGAATGTACTCTGAATTGCCTTATGCATTTGCTCAGGTAAATCATTCAGATTCCTTTATATCGTTTTGCTTATCACATTATCTTTTGCTAATCAGAATTCAGGTAAAACCTTCCATTTCTAACATCCCTTTTGTATCTTACCATTGCAGGTTGCGATAGAAACTATCTATGTTGCAATTCAAACTATACTTTACACACTTCTTTTGTACTCGATGATCGGATTTGAATGGACTGGCCAGAAATTCTTCTACTTCTACTACTTCATCTTCATGTGCTATACGTACTTCTCAATGTATGGAATGATGGTTGTCGCGTTAACTCCTGGCCATCAAATTGCTGCTATTGTCATGTCCTTCTCTCTTGAGTTTCTGGAATCTGTTCTCCGGTTTCCTCATCCCACGTCCGGTACGTAGAATTCTAAGCCATAATCAGCCTCATTTTCACACATCTCAACTTTCTTAATGAGAAAATGTACTCAACTTAAGATGCACTATGACCTCGTGTTCAACTGCTTATAAAAAGTTATAAACTGTTTCTTTGAAAATTAAAAAACAAAAAAGTTTTCTTATTTTTTTTTCAAAAATTCCTTTTAGACAGTTACTTTTCAATTTCAAAAACGTTGAGAACGAGCCCGATATTGCACTAATGTCATGGAATGGTTTTAACTAACTATACAACCATTTGGTGTTGGACATTTTGCAGCTTATCCCAGTATGGTGGAGATGGTACTATTGGTGCTCACCAGTTGCATGGTCAATTTATGGGATTTTTGCATCTCAAATTGGTGACATAACTAAACCTATTGAACTCCCTGATACTTCAAGGATTGCAGTGAACAAATTCCTTAAAGATGACTTGGGTTATTAAAGATCATGACTTCCTCATTCCAGTTGTTTTTGCTCATGTTGGTTGGGTGCTACTCTTCTTCTTTGTCTTTGCTTATGGCATCAAGTTCCTTAACTTCCAGAGGAGATAGAGAAACTTTTTTCTACATCTTTGTTAGATCAATTGTATATTATTGTAGCTAAGCAGATAATTAAGACTAGCAATCTTTCACTTTCTTCTTCTTCTTCTTCTTTTTTAATATTTTTTTATAAATTTCCTTTTGTTTGTGATAATCTTACATGTAATTGAGATTATGTATAACAAATGTTGCAATTCTTTTTTGTGTGAATTTACAAGGTGCTTTCATTTTACCCTTGATCTAAATTAATAAGCAGTTTATTATTAAAAGATTATATCAGTATAAATAAATATATGATGTTATTATTTATTTATTTATTTTTTGGATAACAATGTCCTCCTTAGGAATTTTTAGATGTAGTTTTTTTTTTTTTTAATCTTATTTCTAATGACACTATATATTCCCTTCATTTTCATTTTATTTTATATCTTGGTACAAAAAATGCCTCGTACCAATTTTCTAAATTAACTTACATATCATATCTCTTCATTTTGAATACTAATTACAAATAGGAAAAATGATATAAATAGTCTTTCGAATATTCAAAAAATATTTTTTTTAGTCTTTTGAATATAAAATGATGAGTTTTAGTTTCTCGAAAAATCTAAACATACCTTATCACAATTCCGATGGTAGTTTGGTTAGAAAAGACAACCGGAATTATTATAAGGGACCAAAAAAATATTTTTTAAATATTTAATGGACTATTGTAAGATTTTTCGTATAATTGATTATGAATACATGACATACATCTATACCTGTTGGTTTAAAAAGTTCTCTGCACCCATGATACTTTCGGTTATTTTACAAATTTTGATCATTATTTTGTGGAGTAAATTTTATGAGAGTCATACAAACAAACAAAATTAATATTTTTTGTGAAAAACATAATTAATATTAAGGGGCATAGAGATTAAATAATTGGTTGAATATTAGAAATTAATTTAGTAGCTATATTTGTAATCTTTTTCACGTATTGACATATTGCTTTTATGTCATAGATATTCCCTCCGTTTCAGTTTATCTATCATTTTAGATAACTTATCTTGTATCAAATTATTTGTCGCTTTAAAAAATTAAGTAAATATTACATGATGTTCATTTTTCTTTAAACTTTTATATATTAATGGAGGGAGGATTATATAATTGGGGATATTAACATAAAAGGGTAATTCAATCAGTTTGAAATATCTTTTTATAAAATCGATCAATTTAATAACTTTTTTAATTCTTGAACACTAAGTTAAAATGACAATTGAAATGAAACGGAGAGAGTAAGTTTTTACTTTATAAGAGATACCTAGGATACATAGCTAGATTGTATTACACATACGTTATATTTTCCATTGAAAAAAAAAAAAAAAAAGCTTAGCAAAAATATTTTATCACATTGGACAAACAACTAGTTTTTTACTCAGTTTTGCTTGATTATTATGCTAATTTTTTCTCTTTGCTTATTTATACATTCTGAGTTTCACCAAATCAATGGAAATACAAGAGAAAGAAATTACTATTACAGAGAGCTCTCTTTCCTTTTTTTTCCCCCCCTTTTTTAAGGAAAAATTGTACAATAGTCCATCAAATATTTTTAAAAAAAATATATTTTTTTTTTTCTCGAATATAAAATGATGAGTTTTAATCCCTTAGAAAATCTAAACATATATTTTTGGTCCCTTGTAACAATTCTAGCTGATCAAAATACCATCAAAATTGTGATAAGGGATAAAAAACATAGGTTTAAATTTTTCGAGGGACTAAAACTCATCATTTTATATTCAAAGGACTAAAAAAATATTTTTTGAATATTCAAATAATTACTTGTACGATTTTACCTAACAAATAAAAAGAAATAATACTAATAATTTTACGCCCTATTTTTCCATTTTGTTTTGACAGTTCAGCAGCTAAACAAAATAATTATAAAATAACACTATATATATATAATCAGTGGCTCTAAACATTTGATGTCTGTAGATCAAATATATAATCGAAATTTTAATTTGTTTTTCATATGTAAGCACACTAAAAATTACTCTTTTTGTTTCAAAAAAAATATCGCATTTGATTGGCACATATGAATTAAGAAAGTTATTAAATTGCACGAATTTTATAAAAATATAGTTGACTCTTTTACATTAATATTTCAACTACATAATCTTTCTTCTATTATATAGTATTCTCCCTGTTTCAAAATAACTGCCGTCTTTAGTTGGTGCGTACGGATTAAGAAAGTTATTCAATTATATCAATTTTGTAAAAAGATAGATCAAAGTGACTAAATTACCCTTTTGCATTAATATTCCAACTACATAATCTTTCATTCATTAATGTGACACTAAAGGTAAAAGTTAAAAAAATATCATTTAATACTTTTTTGATTGTCTAAAGTGACAGATAATATGGCACAAGACAAATTATCTAAAGTAACACTAAAGGTACTAAAAGTTTGAAAAAATAATTTAATACTTCATTGATTTCATATTTGTATAGAACAATTTAAATTATGTTCTATACAAATACCTTACAAAAAATCAGAAAAAATTAATGATTTTTTACCGTTTGATTAAACTAATTTATATTTTGTCAAAATTTGAAAATTTTTTGTATCGTCCAAATGTGATATAATTCAATATTGAAATTGTTTTCAAATAAATTAATTTTTGGATATGATGATTTACTTGATGAGATAAAACTAATGGTATGTTCGAATTATTTTTCTTAAATTTTACTTATTCAGTTACAAATAAAGATACAATAAATAGAGGCAAATTAAATGAAGAGAATCCAAATCACTCTAAAGAGAGTTATTTTTAAAGTGAGGGAGTAGCGTATTGGCTATTGCATTAGAGAAACTGGCAAGGAATGCAAAATTTCTATTTATCCACCCAATGTTTTTCCTTTCAAGTTAGCCTGGAGCTTTCTCCACATGTGGTTGGCTATGCCACTGACATAATGACAGGTAGGAGATGGGATTTAATTACTGTTAAGGAGCTTTAAGCTACACAATTAATTAAAAAAATACGAGGAAAAAAGCGAAAATGATGCAAGATGGACCAGCTTAATTAAATTAAGGGGTTAATAACGCTTTGCCCCCCTAAACTAGGTAGGTAATTACACTTTGCCCCTCTGAACTAAAAAAATTATACTTTGCCCCCAATCACATTATTCATCTTTTAGAAAATTTATAATATCAAGTTAAATGACTAAAATACCCTTAGTATTATATTTTGATTTTTTATGTATTTAATTTTAATGTTCAATACGTATAAAAGAATTAGAAAAAAATAAAATATAATAACAAACTAATATTATAATAAAAATTATTATTATAATAAAATATAATGACAAAATAATTAGCGAGTGAAATGTGATAAAATGTTGAATTATATTATATTTGACATTGCAATTTACACAGATTAATCCAATATAAAAATTGTAAAATGTTAAGAGAACATAAAAAAAATCACAAATTTTATAAAAAAAAAAAATATTGTCACACAATATCTTTATAAAGAAGAATTTTCAACAGAAATTAGCCCATTTAGGAATTGTTCTACCATTGTAATTAAACATTTAAATTCAAAATAATATAAAATGAAATAACAAAATTTAAAAATTTGATCAAGATATATATTGATATGGATTATATTAAAATATTATATAATTTATTTTCATTATTTTTAAATAATTATCACATCATTATCAAAATCTAAATGCAAAAATCAAAATATAGTGCTAAGGGTATTTAAGTCATTTAACATAATATTATAAATTTTTTAAAGAATGAATCATGTGATTGGGGGGCAAAGTATAATTTTTTTTAGTTCAGGAGAGCAAAGTGTTATTACCTACCTAGTTCAGGAGGGTAAAGTGTTATTAACCCTTAAATTAAATATAATTAAACTAGATCAAGTTGAACATAGACCAGCCAAGAATCCTTGTGGAATTTGCTGGACTGAACTGGCTTAACTTGCCTCTTCCAAATTCCAATGGCTTTAAGAACCCTCTGTAAAGATTGCTTCTAATTATGACATGGGACCTCCCAGAAAAGACTTTTAAACAAGATTAGTATTGAGAAGAACATTAATTAGATCCGACTAATTGCCCAACAACCTTGAAAGAAAGCTGCAAAGAAACTCAGGTTTCATGCAAGTAATCTGGGACATTATTTATGATACGTGCATTAATTAGTTAATTAAAATAGTCTTACATTAATACATATGCAAATGATGTTTATATTTTAGTAAAATTTTATAGTCGTAATGAAACTATCTTGTTGTACTTTGAGTACTAATACAGTACAATATCAAATACTTTATAATCTTATACTATATAAATACTTAAAATATAATAACATGTCAGACGGTAAATTTCCTTTCATAATTTACTATTTTTGTCAATGTACACATTCAATATGCAAATATATACACATATCTATATCTATACAATATTAAATGAGCGAATGTGATTTAGTAATTTATATTTTCTTTCCGAAATTACCTTTATTATAAAATTTAGGGTATAAAAGACACTTTAGTCTCCAATATTTGGCTTGCTGATATTTTTGGTCCACAAAGTTCTACAAAAAATAAATTGCGTCTCTCATCTTTCAAATTTCCACTTTATTAGGATAATCGATAGAAAAATAGTACAATTTATGATTAAAATTGATGGGAAAGAACCATTTTTGTTGGTTTAGCCAGGAGAAAATAAAAGATAGCGAGTAATTTTTTAAAATTTGTTACATAAGGAATAAAATGTTTATTGGTGTAGAGATGTAGAAGAATAAAATGATAATGTTTTTCTATCTATTATCCTAATTTAGTAGAAATTTGAAAAATGAGGGACGTGATTTGTTTTTTGTAAAATTTTGGGGACCAAAAATGTCAACAGGCCAAACATTGGAGACTAAAATTGTTTTTTACCTCAAAATTTAATTACTTTGTTATATTCCCTAACTTGAATGTCTTTTTATAATTATTTAGATTATTCATGTAAATACTCCCGAAAGAGTAAAAGAAAAAAATGCAAAACCTACTTTAAGGGTTCATATTAAGAAATAAATTTGATTAAAGTAAACTTCCTTATGTAATAGAATATTAGGAATGAGTTTTAGAAATTAAAGAAAAGTAGAAAATAATTTTATTGGGATGGATTTTAGAAACAAAGCAATAATAAAAATAAATAAAATTTACTTAAAAAATAAATTTATATATTTCATTTATACTTTTGAACCCTAAAGAATAAAATCCTAAAAGGTACATAGGATATAAAACTAAATTTTTAGACCTATATTTAGAATTAAGTTTAATTAAAGAAAGTTTCCTCATATAGTAGAATTTTGGGATAAATTTAGAAATAAAAGATGAGTGTTAAATAAAGTTATTAAAAAAATAATTGAATATATACTATAATAAATTGAGGAGTTTGATTTAATTTTAGATTTTCTTTCCAAATTTACCCTCAATATAAAATTTAATGACTTATATTCCTAACTTGAATACTTTTTTTTAAAATAGTTTTTAAGCTATTTAGTGTAAATATTCCTAAAAAGAATAAAAGAAGATATAAAACCTACTTTTAAAACTTCATATTAGGAAATAAATTTGATTGAAATAAATTTTCTTATATAATAGAATATTATCAATAAGTTTTAGAAATTAAAGAAGAGTAGGAAATATTTTTTTGGGATGGGTTTTTGAAATCAAAGCAATAATAAAAACAGTAAATTTTACATGTTTCATCTATACTTTTGGACCCTTAAAAGAGAAAAAAAATTCTAAAAAGGTATACATGAAATAAAAACTAACTTTTTAAAACTTCATTCAAAATTAGATTTGATAATTTCGAGTAGAATTCAGGAATAGATTTAGAAATTGAAAATGAATATTCAATAAAGTTATCAAAAAAACTTAATGGAATCAAATTCCTCATTAAATAGAATTATGCATATGATTATCATCAACATATATAAGTTGTGGATACATTAATAAATTACACACATTTATATGTAATTAAAAAACTAATAGTTATTAACAACTACTAAAGAAAAAGAAAATTTTACTAAAGAAAAAGAAAATTTTGTTTGACAAATAAAGGAAAAGAAGGAAAGCATTGTTATTTTAATTTCAAAGAGTTAAATACCATTTTAGCCATTCAAACTAAGCAAAAATCTCAATATGACTTTTAAATTGAAAAGGTCTAGATTTAATCCTCAAAACTAAAAAATATTTAAATATAATCCTCCAAATTCAAAGAGTCTTAATTTGGTTCTCAATACTAAAATAAATGTACAATGTCGCCCCCAAAACTAAAAGATTGTGAATTTGACAATCCAAATTGAAATTTGTTCTAATTTAACCTTCAAACTGTATTTCAATACTAAAAAAAATACCATTAACCTTTTAAAAGTATATAATTTTAAAATATTCTTTCAAGTTTAATGATTACTTTACAGTTAGAATAAGATTTTTGTATAGAATAAAGAATTTCATTTGGTATCTATTTTCATGGATGAATTTTATAAAGTATACAGGTATCTAGATAAGAGTGAACTTTTTTAAGATTAGGAATTAAGTTAAATAATAGAAGGAAAAAAAAAGTAGGACTATCATGCATAAAACTTTTAAACTCTTTTGAGAGAATAATTTTGAAATCTTTTTCAATTTCTGATAAACAAACAAACAAATAAAGTCTTAATCCCACAAAATAGGGTTGGCTGATGAATCCTACTATGCCATTGCGCTCTGTCATAGGCCATATCCTCCTCAATTCCTAGATGGGCTATATTTTTCATACAAGTTACCCACCAAGTCTTTTTCGATCTTTCCCTACCCCTTTTATGTTGACTACTCTATCTAAAATCTACTTGTCTGACAGGTACTTCTACTGGATGTCTTAGCATATAACCTAACCACCTTAAGTGTGTTTCTCTCATCTTCTTATCAATAAGTACTACTCCAATCTTCCCACGAATATGCTCATTGCGTATCTTGTTCATCTTAGTATATCTACACATCTATTTTAATATTCACATTACTGCTACTCTTATCTTTTGCTCATTGTATGTGTGTAATTCACTGCTCAACATTCAAACCTATAAACTATCGCTGGCGTAATTATCGTTCTATAAAATTTACCCTTAAGTCTTAAAGGAATTTTGCGATTGCATAATATTCCCGATGCCATTCTCTATTTAATCCAACCCGCTTGTATCCGATGTGTAACATCTTGATCTATACCACCATCACTTTGAAGAACTGATTCTAAATACTTAAAATTGTCACTTATGGATATCTCTTGATTTTCGATACTAACCTCTATTCTATTCTTACATGCATTTTTGCTAAATTTAAATTTCATGTATTCTGTTTTTTATCTATTAATTCTAAACCCTTTTGCCTCAAATGTCTCTCTCTAACCTCGAATTTAGCATTAACCCCGTCTTTTGTTTCAACTACTAAAACAATGTCATCTGCAAATAACATACACCATAGTATTTCTTCCTGTATAAACCTTGTAAGTTCATCTATGACCAATGTAAATAGATAAGGATTTAGAATTGAATTTTGAGTGTAAACGTATGTTTATAGGGAACTCTTATGTCAACCCTCATAGTGTTCTCACACTTGTAATCACATCCCTATACATCTCCTTTATTGATTATATATATGCTACTCTAATTCTTTTTTTTTTTTTTTTAAATACTCTACATAACTTCTCTAGGGATTCTATTATAGGCCTTTTCAATATCAATAAAAATCATATGTAGATCATTTTTCCTATCACTTGTAATCACATCCCTATACATTTCCTTTATTGATTATATATATGCTACTCTAATTCTTTTTTTTTTTTTTAAATACTCTACATAACTTCTCTAGGGATTCTATTATAGGCCTTTTCAATATCAATAAAAATCATATGTAGATCATTTTTCCTATCACTTGTAATCACATCCCTATACATCTCCTTTATTGATTCTATATATGCTACTCTAATTCTTTTTTCTTTTTTTTTTTTTAAAATACTCTACATAACTTCTCTAGGGATTCTATTATATGCCTTTTCAACATCAATATATACTGAAAATCATATGTAGATCATTTTTCCTATCACGATATCTCTCGATAAGTCTCCTTAAGAAATGCATGGTTTCAGTAGTCGATCTCCTTGGCATGATGCCAAACTGATTATTTGACACTTTAGCATCGTTTCTTAACATTCTTTCTATCATTCTCTCTCAAAGTTTTATCGTATGGCTTAATAACTTAGTATCTCTATAATTCGCACAATTTTGTATATCCCCTTTGTTCGTTAATGTAGGTATAAGAGTACTCTTCTTCCATTGGTCATACATCTTTTACTCTTCAATAGTTTATTAAAAAGATTGGTAACCCAACTTATGCCCTTCTTCCTTAAGTATTTATATACCTCAATTGGAATATCGTCAGAGCCAACTGTTTTTCCTTTCTTCATCTTCTTCAAAGCCTCATCTACCTCTAATTCTTGAATTTTTTGATAATATATTACATTTCTATACTCCTCAAACTTATCTAACTCTCTTAAAATGATATCATCTCCATTGCCTGGTCACGAAATAGTTGATGGAAGTACTCTCCTACCTTTGTTTAATTTCCTCATCTCTTACTAGTACCTTATTATTTTCATCCTTGATGCACTTGACTTGGGTTAAATCCTTCATCTTATGGGCTCTTGTTTTAGCAATTTTATAAATATCACCCCCCTTCTTAGACTCTAATTTTCAGTAAAAATCTTCAAAAATCCTATACTTTGCTTCATTTACAGCCTTTTTTGCCACCTTTTTAGCAAGTTTATATTTTTCAATATTTACGTCACTTCTACAACTATATAGAATCATATAGTTGGTCCTTTTAATTTTGATTTTATCTTGTACACCTTCATCCCACCACCAAGATTCCTTGTTCATGGGGGCATAATCTATTAACTCTCCAAATATCTTCTTATCCACTGTTCTCACTCTAGTTGTCATATCATTTCATAAAGTGTCAGATTCCCCTTTTAAATCCCAAATACTTTGCCTAACAACTCTTTCCTAAATTTTTTTTTCTTTTTCCTTTCTTTAAATTTCTCCACTTAATTCTAGGTAATCTAGGTAGGTTTTTTCGTCTAATGTGATGTTTAAACCTCAAGTCCACCACCAAAAGTCTATGCTGTGAGGTCAAACTTTCTCATGGTATGATTTGACAATATCTACAAATCCTTCTATCTCTTTTCCTTGTAAGGAGAAAGTCAATCTGTAACGTTGTTGAACCACTTTTGAAGGTAACTAAATGTTTCTTACTCTTCTTGAAAAAAGTATTGATAATGTAAATGTCAAATGCCATTCTAAACACCAAAATCGATTTTCCTTCTTCGTTTCTTCCCCCATAATCATATCCACCATGCAATTCTTCATAATCCTCATTATCTATTCCCACATGTCCATTTAGATCATTTCCTATAAAAATTTGCTCACCTTGAGAGACACTACTTATCATCTCATCTAATTTTTCCCAAAACTTAGCATTAATGGACTGATTTAGACCTATTTGAGGCGTATAGACACTAAACATATTAATATTTTCACGTCCTACAATTAGTTTGAGAGACATAATCCTACCTTCTTTCCTAGTCACCTACACTACTTCGTCCTTCAACAACCCATCTACAATAATACCTACCCCATTTCTAGTCTTGTTTACTCGTGAATACCAAAGTTTAAATTTTGAATTATCTAATAGTTTAGCCTTTTCTCTTACCTATTTTATCTCTTGTAAACGCAAAATATTAATTATTCTTCTAATTATTGTATCTACCACCTCCACTGATTTACCAGTAAGAGTTCTAATATTCCAAATTTCTATTTTAATTCTATTCTCTAGAATATTTTTTTCTCCATTACCCTCTCCTTATTTTGTGAGAACCCTTGTATATTTTTCACTACACCTGAACCCCCATGGAGATGTAGTTGCCATTACCCACTATTCGCCGCATTCAGGCAATGCGACACGTCACTTACGGAGAATGCTCTAGCATTAGCGCAATATCGTAGTAGATTCATCTCATAAAATTGACAAAGTTTATACGTTGGCTGTCGATCTAACTCAACCCTCCTCCTTTATCCGGATTTGGGACCGGCTATGCTAAGAAAAACTAAATACAGGCGGAGTTTCTATTTTTGATTCAAAAAGGTAAAAATAAAAAAAATAAAAGAACGAAGGAGACATAAAATTGCTCAAAAGTCTCAAAGCTATTTGAACTTGAATTAACAAAGACATTATCCTTCGTAGATATCGTCAACATCTTCACCTTCCTTCTGTCAATTCCATTTATTTTGTCTCTATTATTATTGTTTAGATTTTGAAATGATGAAAAAGATTCGTTGTCCAGAATATATGAATTTGACTTTTGTGTGTACACTCAAAAATAAATATAATGTATAACCTATCTTTATTATTATTCTTAAACTTATTGGATGAGTAAGAAATATGGTGAAAAATATGATCTACACCTATTTGATTTTTCTTAAAAGAACATAATATTATCTTTCAATTCTTGCTTTGGTATTAGTTTTCTTTTCATGTATTGTTAATAATTAGCACATATTTAATCTAAGTTATACTTTTCCCATAATAAAAAATAGTTTCTAAATTATATTAGCTAAAATTATTAATACATTGTTATTGTCTTCCAACAAAAAATTATTGTTATTATCTTTGGACCTGTTAATATCTAATATTGAGTATTAGTAATTATATAAATTACATACTAAAAAATAGGAATATCAACTCAGTTACTAATTAAATTTTAACTAAAGTATACATTTGTCTAATAAAACCTAAATACAAAATATTTATTGTTTCTTTTAAGGTATTACTATACAAGTTGATAGCCACTGTAATTGTACGTTGTTGATCTTATTCTAGCAAATAAAATTTATAATATTGAATATCTACATTTTAATTTACTACTATGTGAATTGATAGTTTTAGCATAATGAATTAATCACTAAATTTTATGCCGTAAATTGCAAAATGGTGGTAAATTATTTTTCACTTTTTTCCTATTTTCATGATATAATTCGTATAATTGTGGTAAACTATATATTTAAAAGAGATTTTATTTCATAAATTAGAAATTGTGATTTAGTATTTGCACACGAATGGTTCCTTCATCAAGTCAGTTCCAAGAGAGGTATAGAGATTCAAGAATAATCAAATACTTTAATATGTTTGATAAATCCAAAATTGTTAGAATATAATTTAAATAATTGAAGAGAATAAAGGATTCCAATAAATTTTATAAATTGTCAACATTTTTCAAAACTACACTATCCTCTTTGATTGCTAAACTTACGAAATGTATATAATAATAAACTCTAATATATTTCCTGTCATATATTGTACTTCAATTTGATGATATTTTAAACTTTTTTACTTTTAAAGTTAAATAGAGTACCAATGAACTCATTGTAGAATATTTCAGTAATTCTCAATTGGGGAAATGGACTTCTATTAAAAAATTATAAGGTAGATGTGTTATTCACAAGATACAATTATTTGGCTTCTATAAAATTGCTTGAAATATTAAACTAAACAAATCTCTTATACTCCAATAAAGATATCTAATTTTTTTTTTTAAAAAATCCCCTATGAGCAAATATTTGTCTAAATTCGTACAAACTACAAAATATTTCTTACCTCAATTAAACGTTGAAATAGAAATTATATAAGTAGAAAATTAATTCTCTTAAAAATCAAACAATTAGTATTTTCAAATATATTTTACTTTTTAATTTATAGTAATAAAAATTAAACAATTAATATTTTCAAACGTACAAAATACGTGTTCCCATACTAGTCCCGTAAAAGTATATAATCCAAATTGTTCCACTTGACCGAATTTGCAAAATCCGATACATAGACGGTTAATTGATGTGTTGCTGCATCGAATATCACATTCCTTAAAAAAGGGTATAAAAATCAAATGAAATTTTGTTAAATTTTTTAGCCTAGTTCAAAAGGTGCATGGGAATTTGGCTTCAAAATCTTCTCACCATCGCATTTTGGATTGTTTACAAACAAGGAATTTTCTGAAGCAGGAAGTAAAGATTGTGCAAAAAGTCAAGGTGGGCCTGAAGAAACTGATTAAATCATTCACTCCATAGCCGTTAATTAAGATAAGGATAGAAGTTAATCATTTTGGCCATAACGCAAAAAGTTCTCAATGGGGCATGATAATTAATTAAGGATTACATTTTATCTACAAGTTTTTGTTGTATATAATAAAATAGGCATTCAGTCTACAGAAAATATAATTTGAGAGGGAAAAAAAAAACTACCATAATTTTCTTTATCAACTAAAATTTTTAGGTATTTAATCGAATTTTGTTTTTTTTTTCACAGATTTAGTGATATATTAGTGACGCGCGTACAAGCAAGCATATCTTAGGGGAAAATTTTGAATTGGGCTACAAAATAAAGTAGAATATGATATATTAGTGCAGGAGATTCTTGTACAAGCCCCAGCCAAGTTGGAAAGTAATGATGCCTGATAAAGTCACCTATACATTTGCACTTCTCTCCTACTCTTTCTTGGCCTCTAAGGCTCTCAACATTCTCATATATTTCAGTGTAGGTGAGCCCTAAACATCTATAGTCTTGAAAGAAAATGTAAATCCCTGCCAAGCATTTTGAGAATGTTTCCAAATATGTAACTCTTCCAGCACAGCACACTTCATTATTTATGTGGATAAATTTTAGAACAAACAATTTATAAACACCATTCCTTTACTTGGTTTTTCTAGCATTAATTAATTCAAACATTGTACTAATTTTGCTATGTTTCTGGAGGACCATGAGTTGTTTAAGAGCCTAAATAATGATTAGTTAATGGTATAAGATCAATTTAAGAAATTGGAATTAAGGAAAGTTTTATGTAATCTCACAATAAATTACAAATGCTTCTCTAACAACTCTTACCTCTCCGATCCTCCCAAATCCAGAACGTTCTCCCCTTCACTCCCCACAATATTTTGACGTAGCCACTCGTGATTTTTACACATTCATGCGATAAACTAAAAATTCATCTGAGTATACTATCACTACTCTAAGAACCATTTTAACCAGGGTCATTAAATTGACAATATACACAAGGCTACTGCAGTGGTTAGATGAATTTGCCAATATACCAACTTTGGAAAACAGTTGTTTTACCAGACTATAAATGTCACGTTTGGCTAGGGAGTTATAAAGCAAAAGGGCTAGTTTGGAAGATGCTGATGAATGATTAAGCAAGCCCCTAACTTTGAAAGCATAACTTTTCTCATTTAAAATATAAAGAAATCTCACAATGTTCTTGCAGTAATGTCTCTGGACAATATGGTCATTTCCCTTATTGAACTATTTAAAATTAAGAGCTTACTTTAAAGACAGATAGCCTAGTTTATTAGCATCTGTAAACAGAGCAAAAACAGAGAAGCATCATTTCAAAGCATAGAAAGGCAAAGTAAAGAGTAGATAAAGGGTGAAAACAACAAGGCATTTTTTTTTTTTTGGCATTGCAAATATTTGATGTCAACACAAAAACAAGTATTGGAACATCATCAGCAGCAGCAACATGGACAGTCTCAAATGATGCGTGTGAAGACTTCAGGAATCCTGAATTACAGTGCAAGTCCAATGAATATTGATGACAAAGAGGAGGAGATGACAATGTCTGCGTTGTTGGCTTTTCGCGCCAAGGAAGAAGAGATTGAGAGAAAGAAAGCTGTGGTTAGGGAGAGAGTTCAGGCTCAGTTATGCCGAGTTGAAGAGGAAACCAAGAAATTGGCAGAAATTCGCAAGGTATGCTTTAGATAGTTTAGCCAAAAGAAGTTGATCAAATTTTTCAAAATGTTCTTATTATTTAAGAACTAAGCAGAATAGAAGGCATAATATGCAATGAGTTAATATTTCCCACGTTGTTGGTACGTGTAGAAATAAACCCGTATAAATGCATGCCACGTACTTCTTCAGCTATGAATCTTATAAAATTCAATCTGCAATCCTAGAATCCACTGAGATGGGAACTTTGATGACAAGGATCTTTGTGAATTAGCCAAATTAATTTCTACAATTTAAATGCAATATCCCATTTAAGTTTTGTTTATATCAGTTCTTGGAAACCAATAAGGGGTTTAAATTCAAGAAAACTAGGCATATGTTGATTGTTAAATAGATGCATAAAACAAGTTCAGAAACACATGCATTTTCAAATCATATTACCAAAATGGCTCCATACATATCACCTCATTGACAAAGTCTTACTTTCTTGAATACATATGATTTAAAATCTGGTAGGAGCTTGAAGCTCTAGCAGATCCAATGAGGAAAGAAGTGGCATTGATTCGAAAGAAGGTTGATCTGCTTAATCGAGAGCTGAAGCCCCTTGGACAAACCTGTCAGAGGAAGGTAAAGATTATACGCTAATTACATACTAATTTCTTGAATTAAATTCGAAAGAAGGTTGATCTGAATTTATTTTATTTTTTTTGGGCAGGAAAAGGAATACAAAGAGTCCCTTGATGCTTTCAACGAGAAGAGTAGGGAAAAGACTCAGCTGATTAGCAAATTGATGGAGGTAACTATTTTAATATTTCTTGTCTGGAAAACATTCTTTTACATACCAAAATAGAGCTAAAGATATACCATGTAGTACTATAATACTTTTGCTTTTTTCTTTATTCGTTTTTTGTTATGATCTGTTTGGCCAGTTGGTGAGTGAAAGTGAAAAGCTAAGGATGAAGAAACTGGAGGAGCTGAGCAAGAACATTGATTCCCTGCATTAAAAATCAAGATTTGTCTGCAGCTTACATGTGACTTATGTGCTTGGATATTGGTTATAGATTGTTATCATCTATGTGTTTCATTTGTTCTTCATGAAGGGCTTTTTTCTATTCTTTTCTAATGTTTTTCCGCCTTAACATTGACTATTCCTTTGTGTGTTGTTGCAAAATGCAAAGCCATGACATTCAACTCCCCTTTGCTTTCATTGTACATTTGAGATATATTTTGTGTTATTCTAAAATCAGAAATTTTCAGATTCTAAATGAATTATGTATAAAGTTGATTGTCTTCTTTCAACTTTTACATCAAGACTTCCAATTTTCTTGTACTTCATTTATCAAATTATAATCAAACATGGTTTTATCTCATGTAAATAACAAATAATCTCTGGTCCTTCACATATTTAGGAGATGTTTGTGTTCGCATTCGGAAATCAGAATCAGATAAAGAACCACAATCTACTGATATACGAAATCCAGAAATTTATCTCTTAATAACGGACATAAAGAAAGGGCAGAGAACATAATAGAGGAATAAAAGCAGAGAAATTTACCTGTTAATGAGATACCAAATTTTACACTAATGTGTGCAAAAATTCATGATCACTCCTTAATGACAAGCTGCAGAAGCCTCTTCACTACGTGATCAATCTCTTGATCACCTTTCTCCTTTATTTTGCTACTTAATTCTTGAACTTTCTTCCTAACATCTTTCCCTTCTTCTTGCACAACAACTTCTTTGATCACCCTTGCAATCTCTTCCTTTCTGAACTTCCCATTTTCCCTTTGAACCTCAATTCCAACACCATTGTGTCTCCACAACCAATCTTGCATTTAGGGGCTGATCAAGTTGCATAGGCATTGCAATAATTGGAACACCAAATGCTATACTCTCAAGTGTTGAACTCCAACCACAATGACTCACAAATCCTCCAATACTAGGATGGCTCAATATTTTTGCTTGTGGGGCCCAATCTTCCACCACCATACCTCTTTCTGCCACCCTTTCTTGAAATCCTTCAGGTAATATTTCATGCAAAATAGCACTACTACTACTGCTCACATTTTCTCTTCCATGAAATCTAACCACCCATATGAAACTCACCATGCTGATTTCCAATCCATAAGCTATTTCTTCTATTTCTTCTTTCGAGAGGAAATATTCACTCCCAAATGAAACAAAAACAACAGAAGAAAAATCCCTTTTGCTCTGCCATTCCATGAAAGCTAAATCACTTGATTTATCCTTAGGTTCTTGAACAAGAGGACCAACAGGGATCACCTCTTTTTCGACCAACTTAGAGAAGTAATCTTGATATGTTTCTGTTCGATCTCATTCAAGGTCTTAACCAACACGAAACTTGAAGATTTTTCAATACATTCCAAGTATCTCTCCTTGTTTGTGACGCCATTTGACACATCATACATGAACTTCACAATCTCCCAACGCGTATTCTTTGAAAAATTTAGCTCCGGAATGGGATAATCCAGATCAGGATGTTCAGTGCAGTGAACCAAGAATGCATTAGTTGATGCAGCACAATTCAGGAAAAGAACAGATGGGATTCTTTCTTCTTGAGCCACAGATGATGCAAAAGGCTGCAGAAAATCATATACAACAAGGTGAGGTTTGAGTTTTCTAAGGATTCTAAGAAAACAACCTTTTGCTTCATCAAAGGCTGTTTTGAGAACAGGCATGAGATGGGGTGGGAGATTTTTCGTTGTTTGATATTCAGGTGGAAGTTCTGAATTTGTAGGAAGGTGAATATCAATACATTGGATTGACCCCAAATGATTATTATTATCAGCAAGAACATAGATTTCTCTAATTGGAGTTAAATTAACAGGGGTGGAGCATATATATACCTGGAAATTTGAATTTCTACTAGAAGTTAGTTTTTTGGCCAGCTCCAAGAAAGGTGATACATGTCCGTGTGCCAACCATGGTAGCATCAAAATTCGATGAAAATCCTGTTTCAAATCCATCACGGATATGTATATATGAGGTTCGATTATAACGTAACAGGGACTAATGATTTGATGGTATGATTTGCTGAAGGAGTTGTTAATTTGAGCTTTGGATTTTTTAAGGTAGCAAACAAGGTTAATTATGAGTGAATTCTTGTTGATATGTTAGGCTTTATTATATGATTATAATGAAGTGAATGGTCGTCGCCTTCTTCTTCTTTTTCTGAATATTGTTATAAAATTCTAAGCCTTAACAAGTTTGTACGTCTCTTCCAGCAGTGGTCCAGCTCTCATGTAGGACTGTCAATTGGGCCGGGCTGGTCCAAGCTCGGCCCGTTCCGTCCGAAAAATGAAATCAGACGAAACCTATGTTAAAGTGAGATGGGTTGAATTTGGGCCTAAATATTATATTCGATTAAATTGTGAGTCGAATTTAGATTTTATTAGGTTCAGTCCGATATATATATATATATATATATAATACTAATTTCATCCTACATTAAATAGTACTACTTAATTTTATGTGGATAATGGTTAATGACTCTAGTATTCTATTAACTTACTTAAACTCGAGTAATTAAAATAATAATCAAACATCATTAATCAATTTAATTGAAATATTATGGTTCAACGTTATAGTTAATAGTTGTTTATTGACATAAGTAGTACATATTATTTCATATTGTATTGATCGGGTGCAAAAAATAAAATTTTAACAAAAAAATTATAAAAATTTTTATTGGATAATGTGGTTTGGATTAGCTCGATTATAATTTAAAACCTAAATAATTTTGTGAATTGAGTATGTGTTTCACGTTTGTGAGTTTGATCCAATCTGATTAATACCTGAAATCCAAATAAATTTGTAATGAGCCAGAGTTTGAGTTTTGTAAAACTCTGACTTACAAGATCCAGTCCTACTCCCATGTAGAGTATCGTAAGCAGACACTGAAAATTCAATAGAATAATGAACAGACGAACTAACATATCATTTAACCCGGGATAGTTAAGTTGATAAAAATCGAACAAAATGAACTCGAATTCGAATCTTACAATCAACAGTTCAGTAGACCATCATATCCTATTATTTTTTGATTAATTTAAATTTTAAAATTCAGAATGGGTAAAAAATTTTTTTTTTCCTAAAAAGATGCGAAGTTATGCAACGGCACCATGTTTGATTAATTATACCTTACCCTGAAGTTGTTCAGATTATAAAATGGAGTCTTGTTAGTATAAGATATTAATTAAATAAATACTCCTCGTACCAACGGCTAAAGGTCAAATGATTAATCTAGAACTTGTAATCCAGACGCGTGATATGTGTACATCAAAAATTTGAAGGATATTTTTTTTTTTTTTCACACAAATATCATACGCATCAGAAAAAAAGAATAAAATAAACCCATAATAGTGACTGCCTTAGAAATGTTTTGCTCGTATACATCTGTTGATACGAAAATTTGAGTTAAAATTAGTTTGTGTGCAATATTGTCTAAAGTAAAAGTGAGCACCGCGTGTAGCATTCACAGTTGAAAATAAAAAAAATGAAATTTTATCTCCAGGGTATGTTCCTGTACTCAAGTCAATACTTCGATAAGAACATAAATTTTAGAGAGAAAATTTGTTATTAAATAATTAAAAAAGTAATCACTATAACAAAAATGCCTATTTGCAACACAAAAAACTGTCACAGAAAGGCTTTTGTGGTACTATTACGATACAATACTTTTGTGTCACCAATGCAGCTGTCACAAAAAAAAACGACACTTTAAAATAAAAAATCTGTGATAGAAAGGCTTTTGTGGCACTATTATGACACAATACTTTTGTGTCACTAATGCAGCTGTCACAAAAAAAATGACACTTTTTAGGTTGTGCCATAGATATATGATTGCAACACAAGTTTACTATGTTGTAAAGGTTTTGCAACACAATTTCACTATGCCGCACATGTTTTGCTGTATAAATTTGTCACATTTACGACACAATTTTATTGTGTCACAAAGTTTTTGCAACATATTTGCAGCACAATTTTCCTTGCTGCATGTGGCATATTTTTTATACATTTGCAACACAATTTCACTGCACCGCAAATATTTTGCGGCACATTTTCGACATTGTGTAATATATTTGCAACACTTCTTTCACAGCATAATAGTGACCCTAAAGTGGACAGTAATTTAAGCCATTAAATTTCAAACATTTTAAATTTAAGCCAATAATTTAAGCGAGCAACAAACGCTTCATATATTTCAACAAAACTTGTGCAATTACTTCAACTAAAGTCATATATACAATTTCTCAAAAGTCATTATAGTAAATAGTCATATTCAACTTCTCAAAAGTTATTATAGTAAATAGCCATATTCAACTTCCCAAAAGTCATATATATACAATGATTAATAGTTGCTATTGCTTCAACTACCAAAATACAAAGTTAATTTCTTTAGGTGTGTTAATCATTAGTGCTATACTCTTCAAGTCCTGGATAAAATCAATAGCCATATTCATACCAGAGAAATACTTAGGTAGACCTGATTTTTGACCCCACTTGTAGACCCTGTGGTGTAGATTAAACGTTATGAAATCTATGATATCAGTTGATGTAAGAAAGATTCTATAAAATTTAATTTTGACCGCAAGTTCTACAGCTGAGGCTATGTAAGTATTTTCCATTCATACCAATATATAAATCCATCACATTCACATGAGCGACCTAAGTTTGGACAGTGGCACACGTTGTACCTGTTACAACAAGATTTCAATGGTGATTTCTCCTTGCATGAGGTGTGTGTGCGTGCGCGTATGTATGGGAGAGAGAGGGAGATAGAGAGGGAGATGGAGAGAGAGGGGGGATTAGTACTTCAAATTGCCTCAAAATTCAATACAGGTTAAGAAAATTCTACCTTCTTGATTTGTTGAGTATCTACAACAAGCCTATCATACTCTTCTGATGAATGGACAAACATAAATTACTCCCCTTTATGTACCAAGAAAGCTTGACCAGATGTTGCATGGCGCAGCCAGCTTCCAAAGGCTTAAGTACAAAGAAGATAATTTTATTACCTCAATTGGAAAATACCAAGAACTACATGATTTTCCAACACAGATGCATGGCAAATCTGTAGAGTAAGTTAATGCAATGGTGAGCACTTTTTAAAAATAATCATACACTATAATTTTTATTTGTTGGATAACACATCTTTGTTGCTTCTTCTGCATGGTCTATAGTAAAATTTGAGTAAATTTGTTGTAATTAGTAACACGTTAAGGGTCAAAAAAGCATCATTTGACCTGCTAAAAGTAGGCATAAAGTCGTAGTAGTTCAACTTATTCATGGTTTATGTGCTTACCTTTATCCTTAAATTTGTTAATGTTAGCAGAAAATTATTTCAGGAAGATTCATGTACATGTTCAATCAACTTAAGTAGAATATAAACTTTATAAGTTACCTTTAACCAATCAATGTTGAAGGGACTGCTCACATTTTGGTGGCTAATAAGAAAATCTATCATTGGCCCAGGCTGAATTATTGTTGTGGTAGTGAAATCTGGCATGAAAAAACATCATTAAGATATGTTCTTACTAAAGTTCAAGAATAATGCACACAGAACAACCTGCAACCTTGAGCTGAAACCTCTACAGCCAAAGATACTACCATTCAAGTCCAAGAAATTCTTAGGCTCATTTGCGAAGTATAGTTGGTGAAGAAAAAGGCAGTCTCTAAAATAGAAAGTTCAAATTAAATGGCAATACTGTTGGAGTAGTAAAGAAGCTCCAAGCCAGTTATGCACTTACTCATTGTCAGCGTACTGTCTTAAAATTATATTCAAGACTTTCAGTCCTTCCTGCTTCAAAAACCAATGATCAACTTCAAAAAATTTAAACCAATACCTACATGTTTCAAACGAAATAGTTAATTGAATGGCAATTATACTTTTTCAATTTTTTCACATAGGACAAATATTACTACAAAAACTTCCAAGTCTGCAAAATACCCAGTTAAAAAAATAACTACTATTGGTCCACTTTGCACATCAAAGCTACAAAAGTAGATAAAAAAATTATGATATTTGCAGAATAAGTTGCCAATAAGGAAATAACTCTTTCCTTTCTTATACCCAAGGCGATTAAAAATGCTTTCAAGGAAGGACAATTACTATTTTGAACCCTTCTCAATTAAATAAAGTTTATGAAATGGATCTAGCAAATATACCCCTTCATTAATTTATTTAGTCCAATAGAGGGTTTGTTTTGTATTCATTCTAGCAATATCCACCAACCTGAAAATATCCAGAGCAAAATTCACAGTGGATAAATGCAAAAGCAATTGAAGTTCAGTAATATATATTTACTGTCATCAATAAGATAAACTAAAATTTGGTTTTGCTTACAATTGAAAGCTAAATCAAGATAAGTAATTAGAGCCAACTTGTCCTGATTTGAAATGGGATCATACAAGTAAATCAGCTTCAGCAGTGGACAGGTGAGGTGGTAATAGAATCAGTTGGCCATTCTCCTCCAGAAAACTCTAGCAATGTCAAAGAAATAGCATTCAACAACAACTACACACCAAGAAATAGAAAGTTGCTTCTAAAAACAAGAAGTCCAATATCTAAAACACTCTAGGTTTGTTCTTCATGCTCATTATATGGAAAGCAGAAAATATACAAGAAATTACCAATGCTTACCAATGCAGAATGCAAAATTAGAATCAGGAGTTCAAAGGGAAAACTACCAGACAACAAACAAGACCAAAAATCCTACTTGGCTTGCATCCAGCAGCTCATTAAGATACTAAAAATTGTATTTATAACTCTTATGAGTCCCCCAAACAAGCCCAAACCTAGAGCAGATGCAAACTGTCACGCCCCCAAAACGGGACAATGACACGCCGCACCTCGGGATCACCCTAAGCATGCAAGGCACAGTACAAGAGCAATATACAAACCATAATACCTGTCATTAGACCTGTATCAAGATCCACCAATACAATACCACAAAGTATATTCAACAGCCATATCCATAACAATCCACAATAACCAAATCACAGTCATATACAAACAACAAACCACAATCCCACAACAGTCAGAAATTCAATCACAAGACGAATCTAACAAGTCCATAGGCATATAGGCCTAAGTATGAAAACCAACCTCACACTAGGATGATAAACAGGAAAACACTATCTCCAATAACTAGAGTCTGTACTATAATCCCCTCCCTGATTAGCACTCGATTAAGGACCTACTAACGTCTCCTGTTGGTCCTCAACTGCAAATATAGGAGAAATAATAATAACGGAGTAAGCATATCGTGCTTAGTAAATAACATTTAAACCCAATTATAGATAACATGTATACAATCAGTACAGGAAACAATATACGAGACATTATCATTTCTTTAAAATGCAAATGTCAGTCAATGAGCTCAAGGTTCACCAAAGTCTTCTCAGCACTGGATCCAGGTTTACCTATTATCCGCCCGAGTAGACAAGGCATTTCGGAGTGTCTATCACTTGTCTTTCTGATAGACTGGGTATAACATTTACGAAGTAGAGTAATCAATATATCATTTCATTCGCTCACTCATAGCCAAATCCACTAAAGTGACCATTGAGCTCTTCACAGTAATCATTCATTAACACATAGTACAATAATGAATAATTGATACATTACATAACAAACATATAATTTATAAACGTACTTACCATATAAATATTGATCGAAATAAATATACTTACCTTGATACCAATTATTCTATGATTACAATACCAAGGTATCGAAAAAAATGTGTAAATATTACTTACCTTGACAATCGATTTCGTAGACGTATCCTAATTTCGACGGTCTAAATCTCTAATTCCGAATCACCTAAACCAGGAGAGTGTTATACCATTAGGATAAAAATCGAGATAGGGATTCACTTTTAGGCATCACTCAAATTTTCAAATTAGATAATAATTGAACACAAAAGAGTAAGGGTTGACTCTAATTCTGGTTAAATTTATGAAAATAAATAAAAATTTAAGAATTAGGGTTCATAATTTCAAATATCTCACTAGGTTAAGAATTGTCAAATCCTAATTCAAATCTCACAAAAACTATAGTTACAAAGTTATTTCAAATCATAAATTCAGTCCCAATAGCTCATAAATATATTTGGTAATCAAATCAATTCATAAACAACAAAATTAAACATATTAATTTCCTGAGGAACTTGGAATTTAACATAAAAATCATATAGATCTGGAAGTAAAACTTACTTTTGAAGTTGGATTAAAGGTCTACGAGAATTCCTGGATCACCAATTTAATTTGTGAGTAAAATTTCCTAAACTAATTATATGATTTAGGATTTGGTTTGGCAGGATTTTCGTAGGAGTTCAGAGGATAGGCTTCTGCTTAGGAAGAAAAAATGAATTGGGAGTTTGAAGTACAAGACTTCGTGAAGAAGTCTTGTTTACTTTTTCAAATTTTACACTTTAATCCTTCAAATTTTATAAAATTATTATACTTTGACCTAAAAATTTTAGAAAATATTTAAAAAAAAGTAAAACGATTATTTAATAGTTAAAAATGATAATTATAGATATTCAAAAAGATATGATCCAGTACAAAAATACGTGAAATGGAGTGAAAAAGGTTGGGTATTACACAAACCTTCCTCACCGCAAAAATAGCACCTGCCAAAGATGACTTGTAGTCGCACCTACCAAAGATGACTTGCTGCAATTGCTCTAATTGAGTCGATGGCAGTCTCAAATGATCTTTTGTGGAATTAAGATGACTCCTGCACATAATAAATAAAAAGTTCATTCCAAATCAACAATCAATATCTTGATATGGAATTCAATTGCAATAACACCACATCATGCAACAAAAAATTTATCCAGGTAACACAAGCTACAAATACTGATTTCATTAGTGCTTAACATATTGAAACCTTCAAAATTTGAAGCATAGTTTCAATCTTGTCAGCATCAGACTGTGGAAGTAATTCCTGCCCAACCGGGCTCATTTGCGAAGATGAATCCTTTGTGAAAGAAGCTCTAGAAGTGGACACTTGTGGTCTTTGTGATCGGCATCTGCTGAGATGTTCCCCTTGAATGTAATGGCAGGGCTTGGATTTCGTAGAATTCTTAACAGCTTTCCCAACAAAAATAATGGATTCAGCAACACACATCGAGATATGCTCTGGCAGCATATCCTACCAAGAGAATTTGAACATGGAAGCATTATTAAAATAGAACAAAGTTTGTCCCTAGCAAGCCTTGCCATTCCAAACCTCTAAATAATATGAACAAGTTACTACAAACAAACTCGAGCTTTTTAAGAAAGGCTATCATATGGAAGAATAGAAGAGATATTTCTTTGCCCGTATTGAGATTCCAGGAGAGAAGGAGAGAAATTTAAAGCAATTATATAAGTTACACCAAAAAAAGGTAAAAGGTGAAAATTTTTGTGGTTTCCCACCACAAAATTTAGTAAGTCTCTTCAACCCGTAAGCTCTTTAAGAGACAGGAATTCGTACAAAATACAATGTTACCAGGAAGTCCTTTCTACATATGTAGCTGCACTAAAATAGCATCATGTGAATTGTTGTTTGGTACTTGGGGTCTTTTTTTAAGGTGAGAGGGGGAGGGGAGGGGAGGCGGGGAGGAGTGGGAGTAACAACAAAGAAAGAACACACAACCAGGTAGTCTTTTAAGTGAGATTAAATGACTAGAATATAACGTGAAAGGAACCCCTCTTATTGCAGAAATAAGAACATTCATATACCAGAAAAATATGGAAGCCTGAGTGCCAGTTAGTCAGAGATGCGTCATTAGTTGACGTGGATCCCAATCTCTCAATCACCTCTGAAGGTGAGTCATTCTCTGCATCCGTACTCCCCTACTCTCCTGCCTAGAGAAAACAATGAACTTAATACCTAGAATAACATAGCTCTTAACAAAAAAAAAAAAAAAAAAATCTTGCAAAACAAGTTAAACAACTGCAATAATGGAGGTCAGAACTATGAGAAAGTAGCAATCTCATTCTAGCATATAGACTACAGTAAGCAGTGATATAACATCAAATTGTCATGGTAATCAGTTGAGATAGAATCACTCGTTACTTGCTTATAAAAAATTCTCCATACTGATTGTGAAGAATCCCATAAATCATCCAAGAGGCAAGTTGATTATACATAACTTGATGTCCATGCCAAAGCAGCCATAAATCAAGCAAATATCTGGTTAGTTACAATCTCCAAGTAATTAGAGCAATCTGGTAATGTCATTGTTAATTAACGGAAATCCACAAACACCTGCATTTTGATTCAAAAGATCTGAGAAATTAAAAATTGATGAACCTTCAAGAACTTGTAGTTTACTAGGGATTCCTTATTTTTATCCTATGGTTCTCATTTATATAGAATTTTTATACCTATTAAATCCTAGAAATACAGTTTATCATAAAATTTTGTATATGCAGATCTCTTACTAGTACTTAGTAAAAAGTAGTCATTCAGTACTGAAAAATAAATTATTACTAAGCTATCTGCAAATGAATTCATTCACATATTACCTTGAAAAATTAGATGAATTTTCCTTAAGAATCAGAAAAACTTTTGGGCAATTTCTTCCATAGATAAGTCTAAAACCTGTTGAAAGATCTTTATCCTTATTATTGCTTGGAGAGAAATCTTTATCCTTAACCAGAATGATTTGTTTCACGGTCAATAAAGCCCATTGCAAGAAGTAACCAGAATGATTTGTTTGAAGGTCAATAAAGCCCTTTGCAAGAAGTAATCAACAAGGTAAGATGTCAAAAAATACCTGAGTTTATTGTATATTTATTTCTTAAATCTAATGTTCTGCTACACCATCATAAACATGTTTTGACCAGCATGAAATAATAGCTTTTTTTCCCATATCATGAAAGAATACAAGGTAAGCATATCGTGAAAGCTGCACAATTGCTTTTGCAGTTCCAATCTTGTTGATGAGGAAAGCAGTTGTGCATAAAAACAAGATGAGAAAAGCAGTTCTGATGGATGATTAACAACTAACACCTTTCGCTTTCTTAAACTTGCTTCAATATTCGGATCGAGTATTATGACTCCATTTAGTTGAAGAGGATTCCAACATGTCATGAGTACCGTGTTTAGGGAAGAAAGACAAGTCTTTGCCACTTTAGAATACAGATCCTAGACTTGTTTCCCACTTTACAAGTAGCCAAAGCACCATTGTCCTCCAATTCTTAGGGGCAACTGTTTGCACCACCTAAACATTGAACTAGCTTTAAATGAACTACAAAAGCAGTTGTGCATTAAAAACAAGATCTAGAAAGCAATTTCTGAAACAAATCATGAGTGTATAGCGAAAGGTGGTTGTCTTGACAGTCCTAAATAACAAGCTTACAAAGTCCACAAAGGCAAGAAAGAAGATTCCAACCAAATATTTTCCCGATCAGTAGAAGAATATTTATGAGCATAAAACACAAGAATGAAAGCCGCATACCTTTCTCATTGGTAGTTTTTAATAAACATCTCCTCATATATGCTATTATTACTTAGTAGAAAAGTAAACTAACTCGCCTTGGAGAGGATGATATAGAATAAAATCTAAGCTGCAAAATGTAAGAAAGTAAATAAACACATAATACAGTGGAATTTAAAATTTTTACTTTTCTATCGTGGATCACTTTGATTAATTTATGCGTAGTACAAGAAAAGTATAGAAATTATACCTTAAAATTGCAGTAAAATCTCTAATATATTTGGGACGTTGATCCACAAGCCACACAAGTGCCCGACCTCTAATGATATCCTCACAGATAAATTATTTTTGCCTTTCTTCTCACTTTTGATGAACAAAGCCGTACATATATCTTATACTAGTACTACTAATAGTACTACTACAGTACTACTTAACTATATATATATATATATATATATATATATATATATAATAATTTAGAATCCCAATTTTAGATTGGGTTTAGGGAATTATAATAATTCTAATCAGTTTAGATTTGAGTCATGGGCATATGAATAATTATAAAACTATTAGAACTCATTAATATGTCTTACATATTATCTCCTAATATTTATAATTTATTACAATTAATCCTAAAAGTTAATTATATCATAAATTAACCCATAAGTATCTCATGTCAAGTGGTTCGACATCAACCATCCGTGACTAGTTCCCCTATAATTATTATCCTTTCACCAACCTATAGCCCGATTAATTCAAGAGTACAGATATAATGCCAACTCTTATCGAAATAATCAAATTTACTTCTTTCCAAAATACAACTCACTTAAAATAGAATTTAAGACACTCTTAATTCTATTTCCATTTTCCGCAAAGATTTCTGAATCGTATTTCAAGAAGTAGCCATATTAGGATATACTCTCCTATTATAAGGAGTGATGAATCCTCTATTGGTCATATCTTATCTTGTCATGATTCATATTATACCCGAACTCTACAGTATGTGCAACTCATTAAGAGTAACGACTTATAGAGCCAAAATATATTAATTCACAGTCAAGATAAACTCACGATCTCCAAGTCAAAGGATCATTACACTACTATCACAAAGAGATTAATCTAATGGCATTTAAATAATAATCCATGTGGAATACTCTTAGCGGGTCAATCCGATGCACTTATTCTTAATAAGCATCCACATACACTTATGTGCTAATCTACTAGTGTCATACACTAGGATTAGGGATATATACGAATAAAATATAATTACATCATAACTCTTTATGATTTCACATATATATATATATATTATTCGAAAAATGTTATATTACAAAATATATATAGGTATAAATGCGTAATTTATCCTTAAAATAAATTAATTTTTGGGCATACACTAACAAACATGGGGCAACTAGAAGCAAGAAAACTACAAGTAGAGGCTTTGCTGAAGGAAATATAGCCATTACCTCAAGGAGGCTTTTCTGATTCTACCAAAATCAAATCTAGGCTTCTTTGAATTTGTTCAACCATTACAGCCATGATTTACAGCATTAGGATAGATTTTTATTTTATCCTCAATCTGACACAAAAAACAAAAGCCGTCGGAGTTTTAGATTTTAGAAAACCTATTGCCTATTTAATTAGGTTCTGTCAGAAAGCATACTCCAGATATCAGAAGCCTACACCCAGGGAAGATCTACAATTAATATCTCAAAAATAGCAATCAATAATTCCTCTGCCCCAAAGGGGACAAAAAAGAAAAAGAACCAGTACACTCAATTTCTAAACAAACAAAATCTAAAAATCACACGTATGTAGCACACAATACTCATCTAGTACCCGTTTCCAAGTGATAAGCAAACTACAACTAGAACAAAATGCTAATACATAAAAACATCTCTTGGCCCCTGCAAAGGACTTACAGGCAATTCAAACAGTGAAAGAAAGTGATCCATATTAAAATGCCAAAATGTTCACTTTATGTGCATGTGCACGTGCATGTATTAGACTTGTAATTGTTTTCCTACTATTTTAAAAGTACTCACGTAATTCCATTAACTATCACTTTCGACTCTTTTCACATTTACTTTACATGAATTAATCCAATTATTTAAAATCCATTTTAAGGCCTGAGTATGGTTATTTGTATATTTATTAGATAAGTTAAAAAATAGTGAAGCATTAAGCATAACATAAAAATTAATAAACAAACTGCATAATTAGGGAAAATCAAACAAGCTCACAAACTACCATACTACAATTTGAAACAAGTAACCAGCATTCCCCAATGATAGCAGACAAGATCAAAAATAGCATTAGAGGTGCAAAAGTAAGAAATACAAGATATGACACGTAAATGTTATTGATGAAACTTAAGTGCAAAACATATGAATTCTGCTAAAAAAAAAAAAACCGTGAGAACAGTTTGTAAGTTCTAATCATTCAGCTTCTCTAAGCATGTAATCTGTTAGTTCTCCTGCTACCTTTTAGTTGATTCCAACAGTTCAAACTTTTGAGTGATATTTGCTAATTCCAAAGGTCCAAGATTCTGTGTTAAATGAAGTTTTCAAGACTACAAGAAAATAGACAAGTTTTAGTCACCATGTCAAGTCGTCAGAAAAAGTTAAGAAGTCGTCACTAAAATACTTTAGAGACGACGATTCAGCTCGTCACTATGGCTAAAGGCTCGCTGCTAAAGCCTTATAGTGACGACAATTCAAAGTCGTCACTGAATGAGTGTTTTTAGAGACGACAAACATTCGTCAAAAATAGTGACGAGTATACGTACACACAAAAGTCACTAAAAAATGGTAACTAAATATGGCACGTCGTCATTAAATGCTATATTTTATGACAACATTTTGTGACGACCAAATGACGACACTAAGTATGTACTCGGTCAACGCATTTAGTGACAATATTTTGTGACAACTTGTGACGACGGTGGAGTCACTAAATAAGCATTCGGTTAATATAATTAGTTACGACATTTGTGATGATAGCAGAGGAGTGACTAAATATGTGTTCGGTCAATACATTTAGTAACGACTAAAAGTAGTCACTAAATATATGTTTGATCAACACATTTCTTAGTGACGACTTTCTAAACTTTTTTGTGACAAGTGAAGTTGGTCACAAGTTTTTCAGACCTGTAAGCAATTTTTCTTGGAAATTTAATTACTAACAATGCCAAAACCAAAAAAACACATTGACCTTTTACTAAAATCCAATTATAAAACTAAACTTATCACTTGCAAAATAGGATTTCATTGTCATAATTACAGTCCAACAACATAATGACAGTTGTTCAGCATAGTACAGTGCCAAATAACTATAATAGTCAAGTATTTATAAGTTCCAACACCTACTAGATTACAATATCCATGTCTTCAAATATAAGTAACATAAATTCAGCAGTACAAAAGAGCCAAACAAGGACTGCAACATCAAAAGCATGGGCAAGAAAAAAGTTACACTTCTTCCCAAATAAGCTTGCTTGTCGGTGAGTTTCACTGCAAGATGAATCGCAAGGAAAAAAGAAAATACGTTAATTAACAAATTTATTAGGTCGATTAACGTATGACAACTGGACTTTTGTGGCATTAAACAAATACCAAATTCAATAAATATTTGTTGAATATGTTAAACATAAGGAAAACAAAAACGATAGGCAACCAAGACAGATAAGGAACTTCTTTTTATGAGACGGACAAAAATAAGCCTAATTTTTCTTCAATTGTCTAGTATACACAAGCATAATGACAAGCGCATAATGCTGCAAAATATGCTGAATTACAGTTACTTTATCTAGCTATGGAAGAAAAGATGAAGGGATGAAACAAAAACCAAATAACAAGCAAGAATTCCAGTAAAGCTAATATATATACACACACACATATACACAGGAGTTGAGAGCATAAATAAAGCATATCCTAGCCACTAAATTAAGCAAGACTTCTGACAACAAAA
Source organism: Cinchona pubescens (assembly GCA_025175665.1). Classification (NCBI taxonomy): domain Eukaryota; kingdom Viridiplantae; phylum Streptophyta; class Magnoliopsida; order Gentianales; family Rubiaceae; genus Cinchona; species Cinchona pubescens. Next base: position 1,766,449 of record JANKKI010000026.1, on the reverse strand, counting down.
AGCACAAAAAAACCCCAAAAACCACAACCAAATAACAGGCAAGAATTCTAGTAAGGTTAATATAAACACACACACAAACACATACATACATAAATACATACAGGAGTTGAGAGAGCATAAATAAAGCACATCCTAGATGCTACTAAATTAAGCAAGACTCTTGACAACACAAAAGCACAAAGAAACCACCCAATAGACTGTTGGCCTACGTAAAAGGTCGTCCACGGAGCTTGTCAACACGTAATGGATTAATCAGAATTAAATGTACTCCACGTCCTTCACGATTTTTTTTTTTTTTTTGTATGCCAATGTTAGCATCAAATGGATTTGATGCCAATGTTAGCATCAAATGAATTAAATGTACTCCACGTGATTGATCAGATTTTTGTTGTGATTCTGAAAAACCGAGTGCAATTAGAATTGGTCACCCAAATTAATAAATTCTCATTTCTCACAACTTAAAAATCAGAAATATCTTTGGAGAAAGTTAACTAAAACGGCTGCTGTGAAAGTGAGAATTGAATGGCGAGAATTTGAAGTGGGGTCATGAAGAAGCTGAGGAAAATGGAATGATTGGAATGTACTAGAGATAAAATTGAGATTAATATTGAAGTTATTTCTTAAAGCAAGAAACAACTGATCATATTTGAATATACTCTCAACATCATATTATACTGTCATCATTAACAACTGATTCTCCTTTTTCTCTGACAAAGCTTTATGAACACCAAACAGAACACTTCATCTAGTGCAAAAGCCAAAATGCAAAAAGAAAAGAATAGTGATCTAGAAAGAGGGCGAGGGAGATTGTGCAGGCTGTTACCCATTATAGCGACCCGGAGGTGCTGGCTGAAGTCAGCTGCGGGCTTGGTGAGGTCATGGTCGGCATTAATCTCAATGATGATAAGGTGTAGAGGTATGCGAATCGCTGGGAATAAGTAATGTTTATGGTGGCTTTTGGAGCAAAGAAGTCTTTGAATTTCAATTTTTTGATAGTTATAATTCACTTCATAAACGAACCTCTTTTATGCTTTTGATGGAATAGTTCACTGCACTATTAAATATTACTGTTTGTAGTTTAGCCTTCGTTTTACTACTTCAGTATTTGTTGTTGCTAGGATTTGACGAATGCTTCATATGATTGGGAAAAAACAAATATGTGGGACGTGGTTGTCTTAATTGAATTTTGTCTGTTTCGTTTACACTGATACAATACTATTCTTCATGAAAGGATCATTGACATGCTAAGCACAACCTTGTATTACAATCTCAATCAGAAGAGTACCACTTCAATACTGATACAAGAAGATATAGGCATAATCCTACTGATCAACTAACTACTACTCGTAACAAAAACATAATGCAATAAAGCTCAAAGAAATGAACTAAGTGCCACCCGCACAAGATTGGACCCAAACCAAGTTTGCAGTGACCTACTAAACATAACTGAAGATCAAAAAAGATTACACTAGTTATGCGTTTCAGATGGATATCAAGCAAAAAGTTGACCACTTTGTTTTCAAACTGTAATATGTCACAGCATTAACAGACTTTAAACCATGATACTGCAGCAACTAGATACTAGTAAAGTCTAGGATGCCTTGTCAAAACCAAACCACGACCATAACATCATCTAGCATTTAAACAAAGCTGTAATGATAGAAAATATATTCTGTGATAGAAAGTCACGCAGTGGCGAAAACTTTGCAAATTTGACAAAATGAATTAACTATATTACAGTAATCATAGCATACCAGTAGCAACTCAAATGATTTGAAATAACAATGAAGACAAGTACGAAAACCGTCCATAAATAAAAAACCCAGATCAAAATAGGAAGGCAACACAACAAGGGGAATCCTTAATTCCTTGAAAAGCCAGTCAAGCCCCAATTAACCTTCATGCTAAGAATCAGCGAACACAATTTACCCATTTTAAACAAGATTTCCAATGTACTACCACAGAACAAAAGGTGCACATTAAAAAATACGAAAGTAGCTCACCTTGTGAACTGCAAACTTTTCGCCACAGCGTGAATCTATCACAGTTATATTTTCTATAGGTACAATCTCATGCTGAGTAAAGGGCCACCAGAAGATATCACGAGCTCTTTTCCGCATGTCATGTAATTTATGTATTCTTCCATGAAATGCAGACAAGCATTATTTCCTTGAGAGAACTGAAGACAGTTTGAGACTTCTCGAACCATTCAGTCAGGTCATGACATATCTTGTGGAACAGGTGGAAGCAGAAACACTGGAATCCTGAGATAAGGTAAATCCATTTCATAACCAAGAAAATAAAAAGAAAAATTAATAGCCAGAAATGGCAATAGTGAAGTCTATATGATAACAGTAAAGAATACATCTGGAATTTACAATTATCTGCAGGATTCCAGATGTGTATAAGAGACACCCTGTCTCTTATACACATCTAGATGTCACAAGTTATGATGCCATGCACAAGCTTGATGCTTCTAAAAAATGAACAAGAAGGATCAAATCCATGAAACAAGGGTAAAAGTTTCATTACCCATTTTGCAAATAACATGACAATGGCACCTCATTTACAAGACCATGATCTTCAAAACACTACAGCAACAACATCATAACCACGAAGTTTCAAACTTTCATAAGCTGAAATTGTTCCAGAAATACCACCTAGTCTTCCATCCCCTACCAAAATGGCTGCCAACCGGAAATGGTGGCCTGCTAAGAAAAATGAAACAGGATATGTAAATTGCATACTTCATATCTGGTAGAATTATGGCTAATTCATTCAATTTATCCAACTTCTTTTTCAGGCGAGTCTCAATGCAAGTCACTGCAAGATGAATCACAAGGGAAAAGGAAAACATGTTAATTAGCAAATTTATTAAGTCGATTAAAATATGATAACTGGACTTATTAAACAAATATCAAATTCAATAAACAGTTGTTCAATATGTTAGTAATATAGACAGCCATCAGGGACAGCTTATAATATTTAATTTTACATCAATCAATGATATAATTGCACAATAATATTCTTAGAATATGCTCAATTATGTGTAGCAATTATAGTTTCTAATTTTGGTATTAGATCATACATAATTGATGACCGCAATGCACTGCATAACTGAACTATGCTTTCAAGCTAAATAGATGATAATATTAACTTCTTGAAAATCAAATTTATAATATACTAAATCATCCAATAATATTAATTAACATGTATAGCATAGATTGGCTCAACATTGCAACAAACTAACCAAAATAATTAATCGTGACCCGGCAAAAGACAATCTAAAATATGCACAACAATTTGAAATATCACTTTCCTTAACGACATATTCCTTCTTAACTCATAACTTTTGATGCTTTCAAGCACATTACTTGAACTAATGTGAGCTTCAAAATTTCTTGTTGGAGGGAATGAATACGTTGCTGCAAAAATGATTAAATAAATGTGAGTACATAAAAATAGAAATGCTTGAAAGCATAGTTCAGTTATGAGTTAAGAAGTCGAATTTCTTTAGGCAATGCTAGTTCTTTATTCCTATACCTATCCAATTCCAATAAAGAACCAAAAAGAGCCATTGTACAATTATATTATGAATTTCAACCTTATACCAAGCTTAGGCAAAACAACACTTTGAAGTCAAGTGGATAAACTTGACAATAACCACTTAGAACAAGAAACTTGGTGCTGCTAAAGCACATTTATTGGTGTAAAGATGGAAGTTAAAACGTCGCAATACTTTACCATAGTGCCAGGTTTTTTGATCTTCAGTTGGTTTGCAGACTGTCTCTTATACACATCTAGATGTGTATAAGAGACAGGAATTCAACTGATTAATTTTATTAAACAGAACATCATCCGATTAAGTAATTCCATTTAGCAGCAATCTACATGCAAGTTGAAACGTTGTCTCCATTTGTTAGTATGATAACTAAAACGCAGCAATCTTGTCCCATGAGTCATACTTCAATGTGCATGCGCTTATTAATTCTATAATTCAAATATTGAAATACATATCTTTTAAATTAGATAAGAACTTCAAAATACCAACATTTATAGAGTATAAGAATTGGAGTATGTTTATGGTAAACATATATAGCAGGGGGCAGAAGGACCTTTAACCTGCCCCCTGCTTTATCGGTATGATTGTGAATTTTTTCCTCCATCTTTGCTCCAATAACCCACTTCTACAGCACCAAGTAGAGCCCCCCAACAACACAAGCACATGACATTGCCACCCTTGAATTCAAAAACTAAGAACAGAAAAGAGCAGCCTAAAAGATATTTAGAAAAACAGGATTCACACAATCTAATTCCATTAACCTAGCTACTTTACACACCTTATTCAAGCCAAAAAAAAAAAAAAGTCAAGAAAATGAGAATAAAATGAAGTTTAGCTGATATATTATCAAACCAAAATTTTTAACTACTGCCAAAGCAGTAGTTTTGACAACTAGGCCACGGAAAGACCACACTTATGAAAGCCCATTTTGTCCCAAAGGTGCAACACAAGGTTAGTTCTTCAAGCTTGTCTCTCAATAGTTGAACTTCAGAAGAATAAATGAATCCACTCCAGTAATGAATTTCAAAATAAGTTTTTCAAACAAATACACTCCTCAAACTAAAATCTCAAGTCAACCTTCTCTCCTATGAGACAAAAAACCAAGTAATCTTTCTTGAACAAAGCACCAATTATGGATCCACTTAATCATTTGTCTATATTTCTCACAAGGTTAACTTGAGATTTTAGTTTGAGGAATAGACCAATCACAAGTATATTCAGAAATACCTAATTACATTTCAAAAAAAAATCTCAATTACATCATCATCGATTCAAGATAGTCCCAAAATCTCACAAATAAGAATATTTTTTCACCATACACAGATAAGAAACCCAAATCCAAAAAAAAAAAAAAAAAAAACACACACACACACATAACCAAAAATCCTTTAACATTTCAATTCAAAAAAGTACCTCATGCAGTTATTAATTTTTCTTCTATTATTTCAACTGAATAATCCTATCATCATCAAACTAGAGATCTGAGTCAAATACACATGCTAGATCGTAGCAGGAGGACCTTCGCTGCCTTTCATTTTAGATCAGACAGATCCAAGTGTTTTGTGTGTGAGAGAGTTTGTAAGTGTATGATTATGTGTGAATTCTAACAAATATCTCTTATACATTTCATAAGAAAATAACAGTAATATAACCATCTAGTAAAAATTAGTATCAAAATCATTGATTAATCCTTTTATGATCTATATACTATATAGTATCAAATGGTTACATATCTTTAAGCAAACATGTAAGATTGACTCTATAACTTCATATGGTCTGCACTATTTCCAACTGAAGAGCACATGTTACAGAATTTATGGACACAATCATATGTGTATCATATTTCAGTAGAGCATCTCAATACAACTAAACAACATGAATGCACTAACTTTGAAAATACAAACTTAACTGATTCTTTAAAATTCATAATCTTCTTAATATATTTAAAATTGACATGTAAATGGAAGTACCCAATGTCTATAAGCAGATTACTCAAAAGTTCTTTTGAGCGTTTGTAAATTGAAATGCTTTTTTATTTGGCCTAATCCTTTATGCATGTAAGTCAATTATAAGAATAGTGAGATTTTGACATTAAAGTTTTCTACATAAAAACAAAAGGAAAAACAAAATTTAAGAAAACCAACAAATTCTCCACCTGCTAATCATCTTGAAGCCTATAAAAGAATTAATAACAAATATTCATATCTCCATCAAATGCTACTACTTCAAATTACTACTTAATTAAAAAGATACGATGAGATAGAAAATGCTAATGTTCATAGAGATTTTTTTAAAATCTCTATTTTATGACTTAAAAGAGCCGAAATTCTTAAGGTTGTGATAGAATCTAAAGTAATGTGTAGTGAATTAAAAAATAAAGCCATGTAAATTGAAGGATAATTCAGTCATGAAAAATCCATATCACAATTGAAAACAAAACAGAACCAACAGTGGTACTAATTTGAGTTTGCGGAACAAAAAATTGGGAAAAGCCCAAATATAATTATCATAGCAAAATAGCTTAGATGCGCAGTAGGCATAGAGGCATAACTTGTACCTGTAGACCTTATCTCTGACTTCTTTTAGGTCTCCATTTGTAAACACTAACCCCATATTTCCCTACACAATATGGAGAAGAAATATTTTCTGAATTTCGTTCTAAATTTTCAGCTATTTAACTAAATTTTCCTTTACTTTTCAATAGGAAAAAAATATAGAAAAATGAACATAATAGAAAAAAAACATCCTTCATTAATATAGTACAACTAGTAATTGCTTGTCAAAAACCATCAAACATTTTTTTTTATAGATTTTTAAGGTCTAGCACAATCAGAAAGGGAAAATGATGGAGATTTAAGTAACAAAAATATAAATTAAAAGGAAAAAAAATCTGGTTGCAGCAACATGTTTTTAAAAGCTGTTACTTGAATAGGTTATAACTACAAACCTTGAAGAATCGCCCATACACATCTTTCTATGGTGACCCCCTTATCAATAACCAAATCATATGAATCAAACACCAATTTCACTAATTTCAGCCACCAATCTGTTTGCAATAAACTACCAATTTCACAAATAAGATTCAAGCCATATGGGGATCGGAGGGAGTGGAAAAGAGAAATTTAAAAATGAGGATTACTTAATGTATGGCAGTCGACGCAGGGGGCAGGTTAAAGGCTGTAATCTTATAAGAGAGGGTGAAGGAAAGGGGTATGGATAACATACAAAAAATGGCGGAGGATATAAGAGTAAAACCTGGCAGTAGGTAGTAGTGCGACGGAAGGGCATGATGGCAGGCAGCTTGAGGGGTTGGTGCGAATCAGTGGTGGCAACTTGAGGGGAAAAGAAAGGAAGGATAAACAAAAGGGGTGGGGGAGAGGAAAGTAAAGACTTTAAAGAAATATGGAGCAAAGGATTTTATCAAAGGTGGAAGAGGGGCTGAAGGCGAGTGAAGATGGTGGAAGGTAGAGGAGAATGTTCAGAATCAAAAGGTGGAGAAGAGGATTTTGAGATAATGAGAATGGGAATCTGAGATTTTTTTTAGAGAAAAGGACAGAATAGTGAGAAAAGGTTTTGAAAATAGTATTTTTGTTTTTCAAAAAACTCGATGTTATTTTCATTATAGATTGCAATGAATTTTGTTCTATTATAAAATCTCGTTACTAATAAGCTTTTTTTTTTTTTTTTTTTTTCTAATAGAGCTAGTTTAAGGAGAGGAGAGAGATAATATGAGTAGCACATGAGTGATTATCAAGACTATAAAATTATCAAAGTTTTTGGCAAATATCTTAGTCATTTAGTCGAATGTTAATTAATTAATTATGTTAATATGTTAATAATTAATTTTAGCTTCTTGGGGCACTGCCGCTTGAGACCCTTGTCGGAACATTGTTCTTGGACCTTACCTGTTCTGCGGTGAGCAAGACCATCGCTTGGGGGACACCTCCCGGGATCCATCTATAGTGGCGATATACTGCAGGACAATATAGACGTTCTCAGTATTTTTTACTGCAACAGTGATGGTGGTCTTGGTTGCAGTTGCAGCAGTCTATCTGGGCTACTTAAAATATGCTTGCTTGCGTCATTCAATTTGTGAGTTAATACACCCAAAATATTAAGTTGATTGTACTAAATACATGCAAAAATAGTAAATAAGTAGTTATAAGTCAATTGAATACTTATTGTTTAACAAAAGTATGTGTTTGTGAGTTAATAAAACAAAAATATTATAATAATGATAGTGGTAATTATTAATGAGGTACTAAAACTTTGTTGGTAAATTGGTGTATATGTAGAAGTTTGTTTATATGAAACTAAAAAATAAGATATTTATTGTTATCCATCTTAAAAAGTGTCAAATTAACAAACCAAAAAGAACACGTTGTTTTTAGATTAAACTACGAACTTGTAATTATTTTAGATTAATAGCTATGACTTAAATAAGAACACGTTGTTCAACAATGATTTAGAATTTATAAATTAAAAAATTAAAAAGAATTATGAAATCATTCTAACATTGGTATAATTTATAATACACTTTACGAGACAGTTATCCAGGCAGTCTAATTGTTTAGTTAGGGTAAATTTGGAATACTAGAGTGTCAAAGAAAATTGATTAAACTTAAGTATCACATTATAAATGTATAAAGTACCAAATTGGGTTTATATGGAAACCAATTGAAGATAATAATATCTATAGACTAAGCTCAATTAATTATATTATATATCCTAATTTGTTATCTAATAGGTCAATATATGATAGCAAAATTAAGAAAAATTACTAAAGAGAGAACATCTATTGGTCCAATTGTTTTTTGGAGGAATGCAATTTATATTTTCTCTTCACTAAACAATTAGACTAAGGATAACTTCACTAAAATGTGATAATACTATACTAATTTAATATATTGATATATTTATACGAATTTTGGTTACTTGAATTCTGAAATTAAGTTTCTTCGAACAAATCTAAATTAATATTAGATCAATGATTTTATATCAGTTAACCATAGATGATATAATCATAATTTACTTACAAGCAAACAAATTTTTGAGAAATTAAAAAATTATTTTAATTTTTTATAAACTTCTCTAGTGCATGACAAAAAAATGACTTGGGATTAATTTTCTTTAAGATGTAGGGAAAAGATCATAAACATTAGAGTGTTATCATCAAATTAACAAAATTTAATTTTCTCATTATAATTTTTAAATTTACCAAATTACACTACATCATTTCGAATCTACAAAATTGCCCTGCATCTATCCACTTTGGCTACAACGTGCAAACATAAGTCATCTAAATAGGCTATTTCTCTCATACATGCATGGGCTGCTACATTGAACTGTTATGTAGCAACAAATTATTTGAGCCTTTTTTTTTATATATAGTTGGGCTTTCGACTTAGAATTAATTTCCTTGTTAGATAAGCATCCAATAAGGTAGCTCAATTAACCTTTTCCACATCATTTGGACTATGATGGCATACTGATTATTACAAAATATTAATTAATTAATTTAATCTTTAATTTATTTAATGGGGCCATCATATTAGGGGAAAAGCAATTTTTTTTCTCTTTAGTTTCAAATGTTGGATTAGAATTTATATTAATAATGTTTTAAATCTTCACAACTATGTAACTTAAATAATATATGATAAACAATATAAATTTTTATTTTTCTTTAATTCACTATTTATTTATTAATTTCATTTAAAATAAGATATCTAAATTCTTTCATTCATGTAATCCAACATTAATATCTAAAAAATAATTACACAAACTAGCTAACTTTTTCAACACAATCCAGCTTTAAACCCACATAGAAAAATCTTTATGTGCATTTACCTTCTATATGTAAAGTCAACATTGACGATCAAAACTGATAAAGAGAATACTAAAAGTATCAGTGACGAAGAATAATCGTCACTAAATCCTAGAATACTTTCATCACTAACACTGAAAATATTAGTGAGGACGAGACATCATCACTGAAATCCTAAAACACATAGTATCTAATACTGAAAATATTAGTGACGACAAAACATTGTCATTAACATTAAAAATATTAATGACGACAAAACATCGTCACTAAATCCTAGATATTTTTCCACCTAATCTTTAGTGACGATGTAGTGACGATTTACTGACGACTTTTTGGATTTCGTCACTACAAAGGCAAATTCTTCCTTTCTGCAGTGACCAAGTCCAAAGCCGTCACTAATAAAATCCTTTAGAGACGAGATTTTGTGTCGTCACTGAACTTTTCATCACTAAAGCCTTATTTTCTTGTAGTATATGTGAAAATTAACTCTGGCAAAGTTCTTTTAACCTGATAATCCACAAGTGAATTAAAGATCAAGGATAATCTTTTTTTTTTCCGAGGATAAAATTTTGAACTTGATAATCGAGTTGTTAGGAAGAAGAAGGAGAGTGATCAAGATATGAAGGGTGATCAGGTGTTTCAGCAGAGAAGGAATCGAAGACGGCCGTGTCTGAAGACTTGTCCGGAAGGTGTACTGTCCATGGAAAGTGACGGCGAGAGTGAGGGTTCCACAATCTTCTGCAGTCGGTGGTGGTCTGCGGTAGCTAACACTAGTGTCTAAATAGATAAAACATTAAACTTAAAAGAAAAAATATGATTACGACTAAAATTAAAAAACTAACTCATTTTAAAATATCATATTTAGCAAAATGAGGCAGTAAAAGAAACAAATTAATAGACTCGTTCATTAAATATTGTAAAAAAGAGCAAGTATTGGGGCAAAATTTAACAAAATTAACAAATTGCACGAAAAAAAGAGATTGCCTAAAAAATAAAAATAAGATTTCTAGTAAAAATGGAAGAGACTAAGAGAAGAAGAAGAAGAATAGAGAGATTTGCCCCAAAAAAAAAAAAACACATAAAAGATAATTTTTGATTAATCGATTGACTAGACTACAAAGAGGTATAGAGATGAAGAAATCTGATCATTTACCCGTTGACGGTGATTATAGAGGACTTGTGTATCCGATCTGATCGCCTGAGTGTAGAGAGCAAACCTAATTGATCTCGATCAGTGTAGAAAGGGTGAAGAGGGAGAAATTGAGAGAAAACAAAACGTACGATATGACATTTTCCAGGTGGTTTCCATCGGTTCCATAATTTATTAATTTTTCTTTAATTTAAAAAAGAACTACGTCATTTTGCTTTTTGTTTTGTTTCTCTGTGTGTCAGTGTGTTTAGTTTAATTTTCTCTTTCTTTCCTTTTTCTTTTCCATTTTTAGTTAATTTTTTTTCAGGTTTAATGTACAACTAAACTATGTCGTTTTGATATCAACTCTTGCCATACTTTTGATTGTGCCACAATTTTACCATAAATGGTAGTGAACGTGGCAAATTTTGCAGCACAATTTTTATATCTGCCACATATTTACAACATTTTTTATATGTGTTGCAAGAAAACTGTCGCAGAAATTATATTTTGTTTGTTATAGTGTAATTCCCTGAATTTGACCTGTGATTTTGATATTTATACCTGAAACCGATGGGTCGGATGGATTCGTGGGTCGAACATATAATATTGGACCCATTTGGGCCTATTTGAATCATAAGGGTAAAATTACTAAAATATCCCTAATGGACTTGAGTTCGGAGCCATTGTAACATTGTCATTGGGTGTATTATTTTGGTATCATCATTTGCTCCCCAGTCTCAAGTCGAAATGTCACACCCTCAACCCGCACATGCTGGGCACATGCCATTTGCCGTACTCTTATCCAAGAATACAAGGCTCACACAGCAACCACAACCGCATACTAATAAATAAAAATAGTAAGACTGATAGGGCAGAAACATTGCTTATAAATACTATCAATTGTGCGGTGACAAATTAAAATGAGTAACAAAAATATCCTCAAGCCTTTCTAACGAGTCATATCATTTTGGAGCACGCAGGCTCACTTATTGGAAAATTCAACTAAGTGCATTATCTATTCAGTTCTAGGCTCCACCTTAATCTCTTTCCTTGTTCTTGTCTGCCGTTTAAAACAATCACCATTCTCAACTATAATATACTCCACTTCTCTATCTGCGTAAAAACATTAATAATATGGGAATGAGCGATAAATCGCCCAGCAGGTAGCAAATATCTTCTGTTGGACCATGCAATTACAGTACATAGACTCTTTTTTTTATCAATCACATCATAAATCATTTTTAGTTTTCATAAGAACTTTTCACATTTCACAAGCACATACATACATATACTGACATTCTTGTCATAGTCGGTTTTGATAATTCACATGAGTTTTAGTACCCAGTACGGTTGATTGCGTATGACCAACCCACATAACATATAACACATTGACTCATATATATCAACTATATTTTTTTGTCAGTTTTGAGTACTTAGCCTAGTGCAGACCCCCACTCGATACAATTAGACCGTCGTCTAACCACTGACTACTGCACTGTTAATATATAAAGATACCTCATGCTTTTTACATACACATGTAACCAATAAATGTCACTTATACTTTTGCATAACATAAAAATCACAAATTACCATTACGCCAACATGGTCCATATTCATAACATAACGTAACTTTCGAAATAAACTTTCAAAAATATTTAACAAAAATTAAAGTGTTACAAAAATAAGTGAATAGACATTTTTCAAAACAATTTTTGAAAACCAGAAGCTAAGAACCACCCACCTCAAATGTCAAGAAGTCAATTACCCTTCAGTCGTATCTCTTTGTATGCTCATATTAACAATTCACAAAATCTTATGAGTTAAAATTCCTTATTCTAAATTTACATATTTTATCCTATGAAATATATCCAACCTCTTCCCCTATAATTCATTCATCGTTAGTCTTAGAAACATACCCTAACTCTTATCCCAAGCTATAATAGTCTAACACCAAGCATCCATAAGCGTAAAATATTTTTCTTAATTTCGTTAGGACTTTTTTGAAATATTAGGGTCCTTAAATAAATTTTTGAACACTTTCTTTGGAATTTTATAAAATTTTTAGGGTCATAAAATAATTCAAGAAACTTTTGAGAGTCTATACGGTAACTTTAGAAAAGTCTAAGGGGTCAAACCGAAATGTTTAGAAACTTTTTTGGACTTAAAATAAATTTTAAAGCATTCTGGACTGACTTGGTTCCTCACAAAACCATATGGGTCAAATTCAAAACTTTAAAAAACAATATTTGGACCTAATCAATGCCCTTTTAAAATATTTGGGTTAAATACCAGAACAACAAACCATGATACCCGTTTTGCAAAAATACAAAAAAAAATATTGGTTTGTTTGGTCTGGTCTTGTCCAGCACACCACTGCCAGTCCAAGGTTGGCTTGTAGTACATCCTGACAGGAGCTTAAAGCTCCTGTCACAATTTGATTTTGACGGGGAAGACCCGTTACGTCAATGTCATATCTTTTTTTTTTTTTTTTGGAAATACCAAATCATAAATGCAGAGAAATAATAGATAAATAGAAAATTAAATAAACAAATTAATAAATTAGAAAATAATTTATTTAATATAAAAATAGAACACTTGCTTTATTTGAATGCCTATGCTAAAATTCTTGAAAAATCTGTCACTCTTCTCTCAGAACGTAAGGTGGATTTTGATGTGCTAAGGGGGTATTTATAGAAGTAGTACAAACTCCTGATGGGTCTATAATCCCACACTTCAGATAGGAATAGTACACTTACGTCTTATCATATATAGAGTTCCAAGGAGGAGTAAAATTCTATCTACTAGGATTCTATCCTAACACATAATTATCTATTATTATTATTATTATTATTATTATTATTATTATTATTATTATTATTATTATTATTATTATTATTATTATTATTATTATTATTATTATTATTATGATTATTATTTTATTTTTTTTAGACGGGTCTTCGCACGAAATTTTTCAGGTTGAGAGTGCTGAGCATTTAATGCTGTGTTCATACCCCGACTATAGCCGTAGTATTGACTGGAATTAATTTCATGATTTAAAAAATTATTTTTCAGAGAAAAATATTTTTTAATATTTATTTGTGAATTATTTAAAAATTTCTATCTATGGGATACACACTGGAGTAGAAAAATAAAAAATTTAATTACACTAGAGTGTACGTGAGTTAGGCCTTAAATTGTTGTATAGCATTTTCCTTGGAGTAAAATAACTTTTTTCTCTATTACTGGTACTAATATTGCTATAGAGTAGTGTTGTGGAATTTTCTAGTACTATGGAGTAGTGCTGTAGAACTCTTTAGTGCCATGGAATAGTGTTGTAGAAATCCCTACTTGAGTATCCCATGTTTTTAGGATTTTAGACTGCTTCAGTACTACTATAACTCCACATCCAGGATACTCAAGTATTACTACTATTAGTCCACACCAAAGTACTACAGTACCATGAGGTTTATTTCCAAGTCACCAATATGACTTCAAAAGTAAGTCTCCAAACTTTTTTTTTTTTTTGTATGTGTGGCATGCTATACCCATAAATCTCATAGCATTAGTAATGGTGCTCACGGGGTCAATAGTACAAGCACTTTAGAAGATTTTTTCATGCCTTGAATTTGAGGATTACTACATTCTACCACGACTCGACGTGATGCTATGCTATTAGAACGGACAAAGGGGTGCTAATTATTTGACCTGGGAATTGCTTCAGTGGTGAGTTGAGTCCATATCAGATGTACGAAACTGGAACAAGAGTCTTTGATTCGGGTTGTACTTCTTTATCTCTTCCCACGTTTTACTCAAATAATCTCTCTTACTCCGCACTTTTCTTATGCCTATTATCTTTGGAAATTTTTTTTAATACCAAGACTTTTTCCTGCGTACCAAGAATCCAAGACAATCATCACCCTATTATCTTTATGCCAATAAGTACCATATTCACTTACTCCACTGCATATTCTTATTTGGCTAATTGTGCAGCCTGCTTCGTGCCAAATAATCACACAATTAATACTACTCCAACCATAGCTTCAAATAACTCGTCCACAACCAAATAAAATTTCCCTCTCAAAATTTAATCCTTAGGATTAATGATCACCATGGAGAAGAACAACACCATGAAAAATTTTACAGTAACATTGGTAAATCCCAACTTCACCACATCCATGCCAGGCCAGGATTTTCCTTATGATAATGATGTACCTTCCATCTCAACCAACCATAGTTCTTCCTCAGACAAGGATACCTCAGCTTTCCCAGTCGATCTTGGTTCCGATAATGATGCCATGGATGATCATGTGAAAATTGATGATGACGTTGAACTTGAGAACGATTGGGATGGAATAGATTGGAATAGTGAAAGAGGCATAGTTGAGGTAGGGAGAGTTTCTAATTCTGGCATTGCTCAACAACCGTTGCACAGGGGTGTCTGAACTCTTTCACCAAATAGACTGAGGGAGCGATGTTTTCAGCCATATACACCTAAGGGGTGTGGTTTTCTACCACACAGACTTAGGGCGAACTTGTCTAGTACTACTACTTCATGTGTAGGCATGCCACTTTTTCCCTCATACTGTGGTCGTGGTAGGAACTGCCACACCTCAATTCTAATGTAGTAGTTGGGACCAGAGTATAGTATGGTGAATCAAAAATAGAGTCTGGGAGTGATGCCTCTTTATTTTTCCAAGGAAAATTAAAGGAAATCCAAGTGGAGACAAAAACATTTACTCCCAACTACCTGTAGCTACCACTAATTGGGATTCGATTGGTCAATGGATTAAACAATATTATATCCCTAACGATATGAAGGTCAAGGTACTAGGGTCGAAACATAGACCTTGTACGAATCGCAAAAAGTACGTATCTGTCTATCTAGTTCAATTAGAGGTAGGATTGAGATTTCCACTACGCCTCTTATTTTTGAAAGTCTTAAATCATTATAAAGTTAGGTTTGGACAGATTTGTACCAAGTCTTTTGGCTGTATCAATGCATTCATCATCACCTATTGGCCTCGGGGAGTGATCCCCCCCTTAGCCTGATTTAATCACTACTTTCAAATTTCGTCTACTGTACTTGGTATCATTTTCAACTTTAGGTCTAAAATGAGTTTACTTGAGGGTTCACAACCTTAGAAGAAGACATGGACGAAAAAATATTTCTTATTAAAGAGGAGTTCGAATTGGAAATTTCTAGATTGGAATTTTAAAATAGACGTTTTGAGGTAAAGTAAGTTAATCAACTTGAATGACCATGATTTAAAAGCCATTGAGACCCTAAGGGGAGCAGAAAAAGTCCCTTGGAAAGTAGTCAGTGATGATCAAGTGTTGGCTTCTGTGGGGTTAAGCCTTGCTCCTCTTGATCATCTTAGTCTCATAAGTTATTCATGGAAAAAATTTCTTTCATCATATTGCATTCTTTATTTATCTGTCCAACATTTATTTATTAATTATTTCAAAGAATAATTTATTTTTTATTTCTTGTGTGCAGTGACTGTCGAATCAGATGCTGTCCGAGAATGAGCACTGACCCAAAGAAAGGACATGGATCTTAATATCCTTGACCTCGTGGACGAAACTTGCTACACAGGGAAAAAAAAGAAAAGATCTTTTCCCCCTCCCCACCAATACCTGTTAGAGGAAAGATAATTAGGATTTATCTGACCCCTACTCTGTTTACTTTCCTAGGTTTCTTGCTGAGGAACCTACTAAGTCGACCCCTACTACAGAACCACCGATCAAGTGTCCGAGGCTTTGGCGCCAACTGTCCTGAAAGTAGTTCAGGATCGTACTCCTACTTAGATTGGTATATTTTTACAACTACCTGAAGCAAGTTGAGCACTTACATTTCTCCTGTATTTCTAAACTTGAGGACAAACTCAACTAGACAACCAAGTTGTATGAGAAAGAGGCCAAGAAGCGTAACGAGACTAACAGGAAATGCAAAGAAGTAACCAAGAAGATTGACGAAATGATGAAGATCAAAGATAAAGCAACTGAGTCCTTAGAAAAGATTACGGCTCGTGTTGATTCTCTTACTACAGAATTGTCCCAACTGAGAGTTAAGGAAAAGAAGGTGGTAGATGCCCATAAGCAGGAGCTCGCAGCCAGGGAGAAGAAAAGCAGAAAGCAGGTAATACTTGAATTCCTTGGTTCCCGAGACTACCAAGATCGCTTGCAGAAACACTTGGAAGTGATTTCTATTGTGCTAGTAAGGAGTTCGATGAAGTAGTCGTTGATTGAAGCTCTGACTACTACAATGAGGGGTACATTGATGCATTACAGGTCGTGAAGAAAGCTCATCCCCACCTAAACCTTAAAAGTCTGATTTGGGGTAACACTTCGACTACTCCGAACTCATCTCAGTACATCAAATGCTCTGACTAATAGAGGTGCACCAGGTGATGGTGCCAAAGACCTACCAAGGAATAGGAGTAGATTAGGCATTCACTTCAATTGCTTTACCAGTTTAGATTAGCACACAGTTCCTTAGTTATTTGTTTTGTGGCCTTAGAGCTCAGGGTCTTTCTTTTGAATGAGCTCTTGAATTTTGTTATCCATTTTAATTTTTTTACATGTTACATTTTTTCAATAATTGTCATTGCTATGCTTGGCTGGGCCCTGAATTGAGGCCTCTCCATATACCAACTCCTCAAATGTCGTATTTTTCATCTTTCTATGGTAGTGTGCATTTCTTTTTACTACGTGGTCTCTACAGTATATTAGGTTTAGACACGTAAAGAATAGTTATTGAACGCGGCCTGGCCCAGCAGTTCAACCAGTAAACTTGGTGAATTGGCCTTGAGACCGAACTGGGTTCCTCTAATGACCGAACAAGGAAAGAACTTGTCGGATTTTGTGCAACTCGGCAGTTCAACCAATAAACCCGAGAACCCGACCGGGTTTTGAGAAACCTGGCAGGTTTGTTTTTTTGAGGGAAAAAACCAAATTGTAATTGTCGTGTTTTGAACCAACAACCTCTTAAATAGTAATAAAATGTCTTACCACCTAACCATGTAAGTTTTTGGTTATTATATGCCTCATTTTTATTTATATACTCTTCAAATTCCACTCTAGGCATTAACTGCTTTTTAATTCTTCATGTGAAAATGCTATGTAAATATTGAAAAGTTACATTTATACTTAAATTTTTTTAATAAAATATGTTTTATCAATATTTTCACTATATATCTTGTATTTAATAATTTACAGATACTATATATTACTTAATAAAAATATATTTAAGTGATCCACCGATTGAACCAGTTACCCACCGATTGAACTAGTAATTCGTTAATCTACCTCTCACCAAGTTCCTTCCCAGGTTGGGTTTAATAACTATGCTGTAAAGTCTTCTTGCCCCTGTAGTCATTTAGCTTTAGCTAAAGTGACTAAGTACTTTGGAGCTTTACCTCGGAAGGTTTGCACTTATGAAAGTGTTCATTTTTCTCTTATTAGGAAAGTATTAATTCGGATAGTAGGTATGACATAGATATTTCTATTTGGAAGACCTCGGCATTGCCTCCAGAGGGGTAAGTCCTACACCAGGGAGTAGGTATGACATAGGTACTTCATATTGAGAAGTTTTTGGCATTGCCCTCGTAGGGGTAGATCCTACTCTAGAGATTAAGTATGATATAGATACCTCACTTTTAGAAAACCTTAGAATTGTCCCCGGAGGGGTAAGTTCTACTCCGAAGAGTAGGTTTTGTTTAGTTACTTCACATTAGGAGGGTAAAGTCCTTGGAATTGTCCCTACAGAGGTAAGTCCTACTCTAAAGAGTAAGTATGGTTTAGGTATTTCACATTAGGAAGTCCTTGGAATGTCCCCCTGAGGGGTAAGTTCTACTTCGGGGAGTACGGATCGTCTAGGTATTTCATATTTGGAAGACCATGGTATTGCCCCCGGAAGACTTTTTTTTTTTCCTACCCTTAGAAGGGTTATCCCTACTCCTAGGCAGTAGAATATAGTTGACCCCAGAGGGATATAGTTGACCTCAGAGGGCAGTAGAATCCCAGAGGACTTTGGTGTAGTCTAAGCTCAACTAGAAGGTGTTGTTGTTGCAAAAAATTAACTACTCAACTGTATGTTCCCAACACTTAGAAAATTTTATTCAATAAAATTGAAAAATTACAAATTGAACATGCTTTACTTTACCGCAGAAGATGATAATTGGTTTTAGAAATTACAACTGAAGAACTTAAACAAAATACATTGAGCTTAAAAATAAATTTTTTTGAGATTCTGATTGCTAGAGTATTCCAAGTGCGAGGCAAGATTTTCCTATCCTTGGTTCTGAGTTTGTAAGCCTCATGAGTATATGTTTCAATAATTTCATAGGGTACTTCTCAATTTGGTGAAAGTTTTCCTTAGGATTGAAGTTGACTTATTTCTGCTTTCCTAGTAACCCAATCACCTACTTTGAACCTTCTGCCTCGGACTTGCTACTTGTAATACCGAGCTACTCGCTGCTTGTCTATCTACATTTTGAAGAATGCCTTGTCCTTTTCCTCCTCAAGTAGATCGATGGTAGACCTCAACCTTCATCATTATTTTCTGAGTTGAAGTTGTAGACTCAGAACCTCGGCATTCTAGTTTCTACTGGAATAAGTACCTCAGTATCATAGGTAAGATTGAAAGGGGTCTTTCCAGTTGTATTCTTGTGAGTGGTTCGATATGACCAAAGTACATTGGGGAGTTCCTCTACCGAGTTTCCTTTATTGTCTAACCTTTACTTGATCCCTTCTAAGATAGAGCGGGTCAAAGGTTAACAACTCTTAAGGACTAATTAGTGACTTCTGCCAAATCATTACTTTGGGAATGACTAATTGAGGTGAAGCATTGCTCTATTCTCAAACCTCTACAGAACTTTTTGAAAGTTTTTGCCCAAAATTACAGTCCATTGTCTGAGGTGGAATGCCAAATCAGTATATCACATTCTTCTAAAAGAAGTTAATGATTTGCTGAGAAAATGATTGTTGCTAAGGCTTTTGCTTCAACCCACTTGTTGAAATAATCAATTGTAACCACCACAAATTTCTTCTTGGCCAAAGCCAATAGAAAAGGTCCCAAGATGTCAAAACCCCATTGGGAAAAAGGCCAAGGAATATGGATAGGAGTAAACTATTCGGCAGGAAGTTGGGGTTGGTTGGAATGAAATTGACATTTTTCACACTTTCACACATAGCCCATGACATCCTTCAACATCCTTGGCCAATAGTAGTCAAACCTTTGTTGTTGATGATTCACAAACCTTATTTTGATGATGACATATGTTTTTAACATTTAAAAAAACCTAACTGTGCAGGTCTGCTATTTTGCCTGCTGGAAACAGAGCTTTTGGATGCAGTACACCGTTTTAACTATAACACATTTCTCAGACGAACAGGAGAGTCCGATAGAAATTACAACGGACGCAATTCACTGTCCGAATGGATAGACAAAGAGCAAATTTTTTGAATGCCTGCAACGGACGCACAGGCACGTCCGAAGGAATATATCTCGGATGCACATTTCTGTCCGAAAGAAGTCTACCTCGGACGAACAAGACTGTCTGAAATAAATTATTCCCTGATAAAGAATTAAACCTCTCGGACGTGATATATCGTCTGAAGTATGAAGTCTTTACACACACCCAATTTGGACGATGGAACGGACGCTTGCTCGGACGCACAATAATAATATCGGATAGTCTTGTTCGTCCAACCCAGCATCCACCACACATTTATCTGAGATCGGACGCTGGGTTGGACGCACAATAATAATATCGGACGTCCGAAACCTATAACGACTAATTTTTGTGCATTTATATATATTGAGCCATTGCGAAATTGTTACAACAAATTTATTACTCCTATAAATACTAGCTCTATTGACATTGTAAATCAGACTTTACACATTGAATACAAGCAAGAAACAAAGCAATTTGAGTGCAAATTATCTATTGAGCAATACTGTATTAGTGTGTACTTTAGAATGCTTTTCAAAATTATTGAGTGGAGTGATAATCTTGTACAAAAGTGAGGTTGAGAGTAAAATTCTTGGCTCAGCTAAAAAGAATTAGTGTGAGCAATGATTGTCCTACTTTGTGTACATTAGAAGATTATTGGCTCAACAAGGTTGTGAAGCATTCTAGTGAATTATTACTTCAAGTTTGGTAGCTTGAAAGTGTTACTTGTTTAATTCATTTCTTTATCCTTTTTATACTTCATAAGCTTAATTTCTTTTATCTTTTTCAATTTACTTGTTAGTGCATAAAGTTTTAAAAGTGCATACTTTGCAAAGAAATTTCTAAAAAACCTAATTCACCCCCCTCTTACAAAGGTTGCCTTGGGGCCAACAATTGGTATCAGTGCTTGGTCTCTTATATTGAACTTAACTGGCTTTTGAGAAAAGATCATGACAACCAATAATGCATTATTTTTTGAGGATCAATCTATAACAAGACCCCCTATTTTTAATGGGGTAAATTTTATTAGTTGAAAAGATAGAATGAAAATATTTTTGCAATCTATTGATATTGACTTGTGGTATGTTGTAAATGAAGGTCCTTTTGAAGCTAGCATAATTGATGATCATACAAATAGAAGAAGAGAAAAGACAAGGGATGAGCTCACTCCACAAGATAAGACAAACTTGACCTTAAATGCGAAAGTTATGAATGTGCTATACAACGCCTTGGATGCAAATGAATCAACTCGTATCAAAGGATGTGCTTCCGCTAAAGAAATTTGGGGCAAATTGAAAGAAATTCATAAAGGGAGCGATGATGTTCGAGAGCAAAAAAAATCCTTACTTGTTGTCAAGTATGAGTCCTTTAAGATGGAACCACATGAAAATATTGACAAAATGTATTGTAGGTTCAATGACATCATTAAGGATCTTGCAGTCTTGGGTAAGGAATATTCTTTGGGAGTAAGGAATAGAAAAATCTTGAATGCTCTATCCAAAGAATGGGAGGCTAAAACTATCGCCATAGAGGAGGCCAAGAATTTAAATTCTATGCCTATTGAATCTCTAATTAACTCTCTTACATCCAATGAGTTGAAGCTAAAGGCTAAAGTGGTACAGAATGAAGAAGCAAGACCAAAAAGGAGCATTGCATTAAAGACTTCTCAAGAAGAAGATAAAAATGCTTCCATCAACCTAGAGATGAAGATCTTGATGAAGGAGATCTTGCACTCATCACCAAAGGATTTCTCAAACACTACATCAATAATTGATTAGGTATCTAGATGTGTTTAAGAGCAATCAACTCAAATAACTTCAAAGGAAAGACCAAGCTACAAATAAAAAAGCAAAATGAAAAGTGCTTTGAATGCGGTCAACCCGGTCAGACTTTGCAAATGAGTGTCCTTCTAAGAAGAAAAATGAAGGAAGAAAGCCCCGCTTCAATAATTTTTAAATCACATGGGATGATTGCAACTCCGAAGGAGAAGTTGAAGAAAAAATGGAGTCGGCACAAATGGCATTTATGGCCATTGGTGATAATGGGGTAACTTCTAATTATGATTCCAATGATGAAAATGATCTTGAAGCCTTCATTTTAAAATTGCATGATAGTTTAAAGGAATCATATGCTATAAATAAGGAGTTAGTAAAGAAATAAAATGCCTTATTGAATGCTAACTCTAAACTTGTGAATAAAAATAATAGGTTATCACAAGAAAACAGTGATTTGAAGAAAAGAATGCATGTGAAAACAAGGATCAAAGAAGAGCAAGCCTCCTTGAAGAAAAGATTGGATGAGTTGAATATTCTTTGCATAAAAAAAGGAAAAATATTGTTGATTTGAAAAGGAATAGAAATGTATTATTGATCAACAAGAATTTTGTCACCATCTTTAGAAGAAATGGTTTATGCTTTGTAAAATCAAAATCATCCTTATATGGAAATAAAAATATTATTTGTAACTACTGTCAACAACATGGTCAGGTGAAAAATAATTGCTATGCCAAGAGAAATGAAAAACTTGGTATGAATTCTATATGGATTTGTAGTCATTTTACTAACTCTTATGGACCCAAGAAAATATGGGTACCAAAAGTTATCAATTAATTTCTTTTGTAGAAAATGAATATCACCAAGGATGCAAAATGGTTCGTAGATAGTGGGTGTTCAAGACATATGACCGATGATGCATCAATCTTCACAAACCTCTAATCCAAAAATAGTGGAAAAGTAACTTTTGGGGATAACATGAAAGGAAAATCAATCGGCATTGGTGATGTAGGTAAAAGTGGTGAGATCTTGATTAAAAATGTGCTTCTTGTTAATAATTTGAATTACAATTTATTAAGTATGAGTCAACTATGTGATAAGAATCTATATGTGTTTTTTACCAAAGACATGAATGTCTAATTCTCGATAAAAATTATGTTGTCTTATTTAAAGGTACTAGACATAATGATGTTTATGTAATCTATCTTGACAATATTGGTAGTAGCAATGTAAAATGCCTAACCGCCTCTATAGATGATCCTCGGCTTTGGCATAGAAGGTTTTGTCATTTCAACATGGATCTAATTGAAAATCTTGCTAAGAAGGAATTGGTAAAAGGCTTACCAAAATTGAAGTTTTTGAAAAATAAAATTTGTGATGCATGTCGATTTGGGAAACAAGTTAAAGTGTCTTTTAAATCAAAAAATTGTGTGTCTACTTCTAAACCCCTAGAATTATTGCATTTAGACTTGTTTGGTCCACCTCAATATACTAGTCTTGGTGGTAATAAATATGAATTTGTGATTGTTGATGATTATTCTAGGTATACTTGGGTACTATTTCTTGTTAACAAAAATGAAGCTTTTGAAAATTTTGTGAAATTATTTTCCAAAATTCAAAATGTGTTGAACATTTAAAAAATCATCCATTTGAGAAGTGATAATGGAGCCGAATTTAAATCGGAGATTTTCCCGAATTTTGTGATCACGACGGTATTTCACATGAATTTTCAGTTGTTCGTGTGCCTCAACAAAATGGTATTGTTGAAAGAAAAAATAGAACACTTCAAGAGACCGCTAGAACTATGATTAGTGAATGTGACTTGCCAAAATATTTTTGGGCCTAAGCCGTTAATACGACTTGTTACGTTATGAATCGAGTTTTGTTAAGACCTATTTTAAATAAAACACTTTATGAACTTTTATTTTGTAAAAAATCCATTGTGAGCTATTTCAAAATTTTTTGTTGTAAATGTTTTATTTTAAAAATCAAAGAAAATCTTGGAAAATTTGACAAAAAATCATATGAAGGAATTTTTCTTGGATATTCTAGTGACAAGAAAGCATACCAAATACATAATAGAAGAACACTTTTGATTGAAGAAGTTGTTCATGTTACATTCGATGAAACTAATGAGAATATTATTTCATAGAATGTGTGTGAAGATGAAGATGTAGGTATTCAAAAGGAGCTTGAAAAGCTCACTAATCATGAAGAACATCAAGGGATCTCTCCACACAATGTGAACAATACAAATCACTTGGGTGAAGAAGGAGAAAAGGACGAAGATACTCCAAAATATCTTCCTAAAGCATGGAGATTTGTTTCTAGTCACCCTCAAGATTTGATCATAGGTGATCCGTCCGATGGGATAAAAACTCGATCTCACAAACCCTTAAATAGTAATTGTGCATTACTTTCTCATATTTGAAACTAAATATGTGGATGATGCATTAAATGATGAATCTTGGGTCTTTGCTATGCAAGATGAATTAGCCAATTTGAGAAAAATAATGTATGGACTTTGGTTGAAAGACCATCAACTCAACCCATAATCGGAACAAAATGGATTTTCAGAAATAAATTAAATGATAAAGGTGAAATTATTAGGAACAAAGCTAGACTTGTTGCAAAAGGTTTTTGATGCTCAAGAAAAATGTATTGATTTTGATGAAACCTTTACACCCGTTGCTCGTTTAAAATCTATTCGCATGTTTCTTGCATATGCATGTTTTAACAAATTCAAATTATTCCAAATGGATGTTAAAAGTTCATTTTTAAATGGTTTTATTGATCAAGAAGTTTTCGTTGAACAACCTCCTAGTTTTGAAAACAAAAATTTTCCAAATCACGTTTTCAAAATTTCCAAAGCTTTGTATGGTTTGAAACAATCTCCTAGAGCTTGGTATGAAAGGCTAAATGATTTTTTGATTGACAATGGTTTCAAAAAATGTGTTGTTGATATCACTCAATTCACCAAAACTGATTTTAATGGTTTGCTAATTGTTCAAATTTATGTTGATGATATTATCTTTGGAGCAACTAATGAAAGCTTTATGATGGGAGAATTACAATTTTTTCTCAGACTCCAAGTTCACCAAACGAAGGAAGGAACGTTCATCACACAAATCAAATACATAAAGGAACAGAATACTCAAGTGGTTTGGAATGGACGATTGCAAACAGGTCGAGACACCAATATGCACCTCAACTAAACTTGACAAAGATGAAGAAGGTAATAGTGTTGATGAAAAATACTATTGAGGTATGATCGGAAGCCTACTTTACTTAACAGCTAACAGACTGGATATTATGTTTGTTGTTTGTCTATGTGCTAGATTTCAATCCTGTCCTAAAGAGTCACACTTAATTGCTGTAAAAAGAATTTTTAGATAACTAAAAGGTACAATGAATTTTGGTCTTTGGTATCCAAAATCTTCCACTTTTGATTTAATTAGTTATTCTAATGCTGACTTGCCGGTTGTAAAATTGATAAAAAAAATGTACCAGTGGTGTGTGTCATTTTTTGGGCAACTGTCTAGTATCTTGGTTTAGCAAGAAGCAAAATTATACTTCACTTTCTACGGCAGAAGCCGAATACATTGCCACAGGAAACTGTTGTGCTCAACTTCTATGGATGAAACATACATTAAAAGACTTTGTATTTGGTGTTATTTTTTATTGTGTACCTATAAGATGTGATAACACTAGTGCAATTAATCTAACAAAAAATCCTGTCATGCATTCTAGAACCAAACACATCAATGTCAAGCACCACTTCATTAAAAATCTTGTTTGTAAGATGGAAATTTGTGTTGAATATGTGTGTACAAAATATCAACTTACTGATATTTTTACTAAACCTTTGGCTTTCCCCCTTCTTCTCAATTCTCTGGAATTCCCAACGAACGCTTATCATCGTCCGACACCTTCTCGGAAGCAAAGCACAGAGCATCGGACGTACGTTCATCAGCGTTCGGACGCACGATCGGACGTATGCTAATCATTCAGTCTTTTGAATGATTACTTTTCTCGTTTAAAACTCTTCATTTTCTTCCTATCAGACATCATACACCCTCCGAACTCTTGCTCTGGCAAAAATTTTCCCCTTTCAAAAATCTCCCAACTTTATCCTTCTCTTGCATAATTGACTGGGGAATCTTCATTCCCAAACAAGAGAGGTGTTATCTTATCATCTCTATTACACTCAATATCACCACTTTAACACTTCATTTCTTTGAATTTTCCCAAGTTTCTCTAAGATTACTTTTCCTTCTTATTCCTCATTTTTTCAAAATTTCAATGGTTCGATCTCGTGGCAGTTCTTCTACAGCTACCCGTAAGCGAAAATCTAACGGAAAGGCTCCGTTGCAGGGGCAATCATCCGCCATTTCTCAAACTTCTACCAATCCTCCTCTTTCCAAATTTATTGATGCCAAGGCATCTGAACGGTACACCTCTCTTCTTAGTAAATCCATCATTGTTCAAAGACCTGCTTTCCCAAGGTCTTTTTGATAAGTTTAATTTGCCTATTGTCAAATCCTGCTTTGAAAAATAAAATTGGGGTCACCGAGTACATATTGATCTGCCTGTATATCATGATATAGTTTCCAATTCACTGTAAATCTTAGGAAAAGCCCTACGATTTGCACCTTAGTATCTCATGTGAATAACAAAGATCTTGAAATTTCATCCAATGTCATAAATACTATTTTTGAATGCGAGGTTTCTTCACCTAATGATTTTTCCTATTTTTTCTCACTGGATAAATGGCCTGCTTTGGATACTCGTTTTGACATTGGCGAGGTTTGATCAATTTTCAATGTCAATTTTATACAGGTTTCAGAAGCCAAAACTATCTTACTCACTTCTGAATTAAACATTTTGTACTCTCTGGTCACAAATTTGTTGTTACCAACCGACGAGCATCGCACTGAGGCCGGAAAAATATAACTTTACTTATTTTACTATGTTTTTAAGGGAATTCCACTGGATTTTGGTTATCTATTCTGCTCTTTGCGGGGCTTTTCCTGACCAAAATTCCTTCGGTAAATTCCTCACCAAAATTTTTGATGACTTTGACATCCCATTCACTGGAAAGAAACAATTTCTCCCTTATTTCAACAAAGCCTACATTGAACGAAAGAGTTTGAGATTCTTTAATGATCTATGGTTCACTAAAGTAGCTTATGAAATATTTCGAGAGGTCCAAAATTCAAGCTTCTTCATCAGGATTGGCACTTCCCTATTCCCTCCTCCTCAAACACCTCCACCATCCCATGATCCCCGTCCTTCTTCTTTTGAACCTTTCCTTTCGCATATTTGCAGCATTCTTATCTCTTTGAGCAATCACATGGGCTCTTTTCAGCATCGCAATCAAATGGGCACCAATCGTAATCAAATGGGCTCCTTTCAGCGTCGCAATCAAATGAGCAATCAAATGGGCACCAATCGCAAGTTAAAACGCTTTGAAACTCGTCAAACAATTCTTCAAGAAGCACTTAGCTTGGGTATGTCTGCTTCTGTTCAAGTTCAATTTACCAATATTCAGTCCCAGTACACTCTTGAATCATTTTTGGAAAGTGATGACGATGGAATCAATAATAATGAGGATGATGATCGTGAGGACCCTACTGGCATCACTAATGTTGACAAAGCTACTGAAGGAGCTGATGGTGATGAAGACGAGGACGTTGACGACACATTTAAGTGTTATATCATGCAATGCCGCGACACATGGACAATGACAGTGAAGAGATTGATAAAGATGTCACCACCAAAAAGTGCAGACTTGATGAACGTTCAAAGAACACCTAGATTTCTTGCTTAGATCTCTTATGTTCATTGACTGAATGTAATTGGGTTTCTTTGATGTTTGCAACTAGTTTGTAATTGTTGCCATTGTTATTAACTGCTTTGCTTAATGAACCTATTGACATTCATGATGTTTATCTTGCTCTGGTTTGCTTATATGAAGGGGTGCACCTTCTCAGGGGGAGCATATTTTGATGATGTCAAAATAGGGAGTAATATGCATGAAATTAATTATTTGTGATAGGAATTGGTTGTATATTTATATCCATAGTTTGTCATCATCAAAAAGGGAAAGATTGATGATTTACAAATCTTATTTTGATGATGACATATTTTTTTAACATTTTACCTAGCTGTGTAGGTCTGCTATTTTGTCTGTTGAAAACAGAGCTTTTGGACACAGAACACTGTGCAGAACTATAATATATTTCTCGGACGAACAGGTGTGTCAGATAGAAATTACAACGGACGCAATTCACTGTCCGAACGGATAGACAGAGAGCAAATTTTTTGAATGCCTGCAATGGACGCACAGGTACGTCCGAAAGAATATATCTTGGACGCACATTTTCGTCCGAAGAAAGTCTACCTCGGACAAACAAGACTGTCAGAAATAAATTATTCCCTGATAAAGCATTAAACCTCTCGGACGTCATATATCGTTTGAAGTATGAAGTCTTCACACACACCCAGTTTAGAAGATGGAACTGACGCTTGCTCGGACACCCGAACGGCATCTACCACACATTTATCTGAGATCGGACGCTGGGTCGGACGCACAATAATAATATCGGACGTCCGAAACCTATGACGACTAGTTTTTGTGCATTTATTATTGAGCGTTGAGAAGTGGTTACAACAAATTTATTGCTCCTATAAATACCGGCTCTATTGCTATTGTAAATCAAACTTTACACATTGAATATACCAAGCAAGAAACAAAGCAATTTGAGTGCAAATTGTCTATTGAGCAATATTGTATTAGTGTATACTTTAGAGTACTTTTCAAAATTATTGAATGGAATGATAATCTTGTACAAAAGTGAGGTTGAGAGTAAAATTCTTGGCTCAACTAAAAAGAATTAGTGTGAGCACGGATTGTCCTACTTTGTGTACATTAGAAGATTATTGGCTCACCAAAGTTGTGAAGCATTCTAGTGAATGTGGTAGCTTGAAAGTATTACTTGTTTAATCCATTTCTTTATCCTTTTTATACTTCATAAGCTTAATTGCTTTTATCTCTTTTAATTTACTTGTTAGTGCATAAAGTTTTAAAAGTGCATACTTTGCAAAGAAATTTCTAAGAAACCTAATTCAGCCCCCTCTTAGGTTGCCTTAGGGCGCCAATAGTAGTTTCTGTGCAAGTGCTCTGCCACCAATGTGGTGTCTGTAAACTCCTTCATGCACTTTAGCTAGGACATACTTGGTCTCATGGCAGTGTCGAACTTAGGCACCAGAGATAAGGCATTGAATAAGATTTTTGGTACAGAATCTCTCTAATGATGAAGTATGTTGCTGATCTCCTCTTAACGCTTTGGGATTCTACCTTGTCCTTCAACAGCTTGCCTTCTTTAAGATATTGAATGTTTTTTTATTCAGAATTGTGTTAATGTCCATGACTTCTACTGTTCAACATTCTTTTTCTTTGGTGCACTGACATGGCTATTTTGACCAGGGTATCTGCTTCCCTGTTTTCTTCCCTAGTTATGTGAGTTATCTCAAATTTATCAAACTATAAGATCAAACTTTTCATCTTAGTTAGGCAGAATTGCAATGATGATTCTCTTGCCTCAAACTCCTCTTTAACTTGCTACACTACCAAGTTAGAATCCATGTTCACTACCAAGTTCTTCACTTCTAACTCTTTGGCTAGCCTAAGTTTGAAAACTGAGGCCTCAAACTCTACTTCATTATTACTTGTATGAATCTCAAATCTTAAGGTATAGCATAGTCTTGAGTCCCCCTGGAAAGGTAAGAATTATTTCTGCACCACAACCTTCAACATTATTTGTCCCGTCTACGAGCATAATCCACTAAGGGAATTCCCTGACTTGTTCCCGGGAGATATAGTCTCCCCTGTTGTTCTTCCTCCTCTAGTCTTTCAATGATGAAATCTGCTAAAGTCTGAGCCTTGATTGCTGTTCTCAACTAAAAATGGATGTCATACTCACATAGTTCAATAGACCACTTAACTAATCTCCTTGAAACTTTCAATTTCATGAGAACAATATTTAGTTGATGGTCAGTCAATATCACTACAAGATGACTTAGGAAATATGGCTTGATTTTTCTTGTCGCCGTCAACGGAGCCAAAGCCAACCTTTCAATAATGGGATATCGAGTCTCTAGGTCACCCAGCACCTTACTGACATAATACACTGGCTTCTGAATTTTATTTTCCTTCTTGATAAGGACTACACTTACTACTATGGTTGAGCAAGCTAAGTACCAAGTACCAAGTTTCTCTCGGCTTAGGCTTAGTAAGGAGAGGAGGTAAGGCTAAGTAAACCTTCAATTCCTCAAAGGTTCTTTGGAATTTTTCAATCCATTGAAAGTTCTTAGCACTCCTCAAAGCCTTGAAAAAAGGTAAATTCTTGTCCCCATAATTAGACAAGAATCGACTTAAGGTTGCAAGGTGACCGATCAATCTTTGCATATCCTTTACTCCCATAGGAGGCTTCATGTCTTTAATTGCTTTTATTTTGGTTGGGTTTGGCTCAATTTCCCACTGAGTTACCATTAGGGGTGTTCATGGGTCGGGTTTTCGGGTTGTCGGGCTTTCAAGTTAAAAAAATAAAATCCAACCCAACCCAACTAATATAGCAACCTAAGTAAACCCAACCCAAGTATTAGTCGGGCGAGTTACTCGGGTTATTCGGGTTAAAAATTTAAATTAATAATTTTTAAAAAAAAATCTATAATTATAAATTCATCCATTAAAAATATATGTTTGGTGATACAGCAAAATTAAAATGGTTATGTCAAGAATAAAAGGAAAAAAGTAAACAATATGATAAATTAGATGATATTTCAAAAATAAAAGGGAAAAATAATATAAGGTAGATGAAATAATTAGAATAAAAATGAAATTTAAAAAACTATATAATTGATTTTTTTTTGTTATTCAGGTTATTCGGGTTGGGTTGGGTTTTAAAAATAAAACCCAACCCAACCCTACTAAAGTTGGGTAACCCGACCCAAGTAACTCGAAACCCGAAAACCCAACCCATTTAGCCCCAAATTCATTTGGGTTGGATCGGGTTTTCGGGTTGGGTTGGGTTTGAACACCCCTAGTTACCATGAATCCCAAGAACTTGACCCCCTATCACTCCGAAGGTACATTTCTCCGGGTTAAATCTTATCTTGAATTTTCTCATAGCGGTGAAGGTTTTCCGGAGGTCTTCTGCATGATCAACTTTCTTTTTGCTCTTGATAATCATGTCATCAATGTAAGCTTCCATGTTCCGTCCCAGTCTTATCAGTTGCACTAATTGCCAAACTTTTGATCTACCATCTGCTGATAAGTGAAACGCTAAGTACTGGAGTTAGTGACAAAAGTTGTAATTTGATAAGATCCCTATAGGCATCTAGGAAAGACAAGAACTCAAATATAGAGGTTGAGTCAACTATTTGGTTAATGCGAGGGGTAGGGTAAGAATCCTTTAGACAAACCTTATTCAAGTTAATGAAGTCAACACATATTCTCTACTTGGCCCCAGGTTTGGACACTATTACTACATTACTAAGCCACTATGGGTACTGAATTTTTTCTATGGCCTCAACATCCAACAATTTCTTTACTTCTACCTCTACTGCTTGGCCTTTTTCCCTGCCAAAGTTTCTTTTCTTCTAAATTATTAGCTTGTACCTTGGATCCACATGTAGGGAGTGCATGGTTATCTTAGAGTCAATTCCCGGCATGTCTGATGGACTCCAAGCAAAGAGGTCTTTAAATTTCCTAAGTAGGGAGATGATTTTTTCCTTCAATTCTCCTGGGCTAGGGACTTTCCAATCTTCACCATTTTTTTGGGTTCACATTTATCTAAGATGACTTCTTCCAACTCTTCAGTCGGTTTTTCTTTATGTGGGTACTCCTTCACCTCTTCCACAGCATTGATGTTATAAGTTGGGGCAACTTTCTTCTCTTTTAATTTTAATGAGGCAATGTAGCACTGCCTGACTGCAGCTTGATCTCCCTTAATCTTCCCTACTCCATTCTCTGTAGAGAACTTCATCTTCATATGATGGGAATATGGGATAACACTGAGTGTTCTTATTATTGACCAGCCAATTATGGTATTGTAAAGATATGATGCTTTAGTCACTACGAAATCCACCATCACTTGGTTATTCCATAAAGTAATACCAAACATCATAGGAAGGGTGATGTACCCAAGCGAAGCCTACCAAGGGTGCGGTCACAGGTTTGAGATCTTTTTCCTTCAACTTCATCTCCTTGAATGTCGAATGGAATAGTATATCAGCAGAGTTGCCATTGTCAATCTTAAGTGTCCTCCTCATGTCATAATTTACCACCAGTAAAGTTACCACTAACGAGTCAGTGTCAAGATGGAGTACTTGTTGTACCTCTTCTGCTGTAAAGATAATGTCTTGACATAATTTAGGCTGCTTCAAGTTTGACTAGACTAAGTTCACCGGTGAGCATAAATCTTGCGGGATGAAGTGGAGTCACCACTTGTTGCTCCACCAGAGATGGAATTTATAACTATTCTTTCTAGATTTTCTACCCTAGTTACTCTGTCTCCCCGAGATAGATCTTGGTCTCTCTTTTCTGGGCTCCTGGCCTGTCACTATGGTGACTTCTTCTATCCATTCCGCGGATAAACTATCTTAAATATCCTCTTTGGATCAAATCCTCGATTACATTTTTAAGAAGATGTAATCATTAGTAATATAGCTGTGGTCTTTGTGGAAGTAGCACTACTTGTTTTTGTTGTGATGCTTCGGGTCGCTCCTCATTGCTCCTGGCTCTTTCTCAATCACTACTAGTGATGTGATTCAAGAATTCGTGAAGGCATGGTATTAAGTGAAGTGTAGTCCTTATGAGAATCGGGACTCCTCCTATGGGGCACGCCTATGGATAGCCGATCACTCACATTACTCTTCTTTGAACACCCTACTGTATTAGTCACATCATTAACCTTCCTCTTCTTGCCATCAGCTTCATTTGCTCCAATCTCTCTCTTTTTCTTCTCACCTTCATCTGGTTGGGCAAACTGCTCAGCCCTACGAAAATGATCATTGAGAGTAGTAGGAGGTTTGAAGTTAAGGTCGAAGGAAAATTTTCCTAGCCTCACCCCAATATAGAAGGCCATGATTTGCATATCTTCTTTACCTTCTTGGATTTTATTAGTCTCCTTTTTAAACTTATCCACATAATCTATGAATGATTCATCGAATTTTTGCTTAAGTGTAAGCAAGTGTGTTCTCATTTTTGAGATTCTCTTTTGATTCCTAAACTTATTCAAAAAACAAGTATACCAGTTGATCAAAATTTTTGATGTTTCAATTTCTTATACCCTTTGAGCCAATCTGAGGCAGCGCTCTTAAGGGTTCCGTGAAACCCTCGGCAGAGGATAGCATCGGACACTCATTGGAGGCACATTTTAGAATGGTAGGCATCTAGGTACTCCCATAGATTAGTAAACCTATCATAAGAGTCAAAGTGGAGAGTTTGTCACCTTTTAGGAAGAGGTTCTTGCTTGATATCGTCAGTGAAGGGAAGGGAATACTTGTATCTAGCACTATTTTCTTCCCTATCATCCATTCTGTCCACCCTAAGTTGAAACTTTGAACCTCTTCCTCAGGTCCCCTTTCCTTTCTGAGACTACCAACACAGTACGGTCCATCTCTTGGTATCTTCTTCTCTCATGAGCTACATCTACTGCTTCATTTGGGCTCCTTTCCCTAGTACCACTCATCATTGATGAGCCCATTCTCCTAGAGTCTAGCCGGGCAGTTTGACCAATTTTCTCTTGCCTGGTATACTAATCAGGGTGCTTCTACCGAGCTAGCAGACCCAACCAGAGTTAGTTCCCTAGTTCTCTATTACTCACTATTCTTCTCTCATTGAGTTCTCCTTTCTCCCTTGCCAGTATGAAGTTGGGGTGGACAATCCTGGAATTTTCATCCAAATAGCTAGGGTATTGTTCACCTTGAGAGAGGTATTGCTCCAATTGCTGTCTAATGAGCATTTCCTTCAACTGATCATTTTATTGCCTCAACTTGAGAATTTCTTCGTCCTTATTCATAACTCAGGACTGGAATTCCTTTCCTGATCTCCTTGAGGGATCGACCGAAGTGATGTTGAATTGAAATTTCTTTTCCCTTGCCAGCGTTACTCGTATGAATGCCATGTTAGGTGCCATATCTTTGTAATGACTTTTAGTTTCGTGTTCCCATAGATGACGCCAAATATTGATACAAAAATCTGATCTAAGGTTAGCCCATGTGCAGTATCGTACAAAGTTTAAAAGTTAAGCACCACGCATAGTACTCACGTTCGAATCACTTGAAAATAAGAAAAGAACAGGGCTTTGTCCATTGGGGTAAGCTCTGACGCTCAAGTCAGTATTTTGATAAGAACGTAAATTTTAGAGAGAAAATTCAATATTGGATAATTAGTAAAGTAATTCCCTGAATCTGACCTATGAATTTAATATTTATACTCAAAATCGCTGGGTCGAATCAATCCATGAGTCGAATATATAATACTTGACCCATTTGGGCCTATTTGAATCACAAGGATAAAATTACTAAAATATCCCTAGTAAACCTGAGCTTGGAGCACGTATAACATTGTTATTGGGTGTATTATTTTGTCGTCATCAACATCAAAAATATTTATGGCCTAAAGGCCAATGAAAGTACCTTAGTACAAATTCAAACAAATCCTTAAACTAAATCTCAAAAATAGCAATTTTCTATTTCTTGAATGCACTAGGACATTAAAAAGCAAAGTTAGAGTAAATAAAAAAAAAATCTTAAATTATCAAGCATTGAAGTTAGCAATTTTTTTTATTTGCCTTTGTGAATTTTATCTGCGAGTGTGCACATGAGTCTATTTGGGTTTCTGAAAGTTTTGAATAAAGGTTTTCATGAATAAAAATACAAACAGTTTATAAAATTCTGAAGTCTATAGTCCAACAGAACAAACTTTGTGTTTCATATTTACCATATAAAATTTGAGTAATTAAAATTACATGTGTACTTTTAGAAAACATTTTAGAATGGAACCCCCTTAAGTGATATAATGGGGATTACTATAACTTTACTATATTTGCCATATTTGACATTTGATTGTGATAGGTAAAGATGTTGACACAAGATTTTTTTCCATCCACTTAAAAAATGAAAGTTTTGTTCATTTTTCGTATCAATTGGAAACATTTGATATCTATAAGTTCACAATTGGCAAAAATTTTCTGTGATCGATTTTTTAACTAGTCATAGTGTCCCTTTTGCAAGTATTATCGTACATTCTGAATCAATTATAAATTAGTTGTATGTTTCAAATAAGTTTAAGTATTTCTAGTGCTTGTAAAAAACAAGGAAAATTTTATAGATAAAATTGCAATATTGTGAAATGAATTTGCCAAACCCTACTGATAGGTAAAGAAATAGATCAATTATTCACTATCATGACCAAAAAATATGAAAGTTTCTTGTTTTAATGTTTTCATTTGTGGACTTTTTGTGTAGGATTACATATTATTTTTCCATAGATATTGATTTGCAATAATTTTAACATAAATTATAATTTTTGGTGTTCATAAAGAAATCGAGAACAAATGGCTAACAACTTTAACATTAGAGAAGAAACAGTAAAACCAAATTTTCGTTTAGAAAGATAGCATAAATTCACGATCGGGAGACAAAAATTTTTAATCCACTTAAAATGAAAACTTTATTTGATTTTGCATACTAGTTGGGACAATTTGATGTACATAAATTCACGATCGAGAAAACTTTTTGTGTTGATTTTTTATCTAGTAGTAGTGTCCCCTTTACAAGTATTGTTGTACTTAATGTAAATAAATTCACGATCGGGTGAAGTGATCTTGCATTGTTTTATTGCTAATTTAGTTTGATTCAATGATACCACAACCTACCGATACAATGAACATACATACATGGGAATTAATATTTCTTGGTGTTATAAAAGTATAGATTTGAACTTCTCGGGTATTCCGCAAACATGTCCGGGGTTCGAGAGTTCAGTTACCTATCACACTCAGTGGTGGAGTTTACGATGTCCGCCATCTTTTAAGGGAGATTACTCTGTCTACAATGGAAACAAGCCCACTATCTCCTTCAATTCGCCTTCAAATTCAAAACCCAGAATCAACGGCTGTTCGACCTAACCCATTCCAGCATCTCTGTAATATTTCACCCCAATATCCAAGGAGCTAGAAATGCCGCAGCTGTGAAGGATTATATATCCAAATATGGCGATTACTGTGACGAGGGGACCTTCACCGGTAGCAAACCAATGGGGGACAATGAATTATACTCAACTGCTCTTAATGCCGGTAATAAACAAGAAATTCATATAAGAAGTGCTTGAAGATAATTTCAATTCTGTACTTTTTTCAATTACTCAACTTTTAAATTTAATAACTATTGCCAACTATTAAGAAGTGTAATCTTGTTCTATCAATTCTGATGATTCGTTACCATTATCTTACAAAACATAAATCTTACAAGAAGTTCATCATAAAGTGTGAGTAGATTTTTTAGCAAGAAAATTGTCCAAATCACCTTCATTAAAGTTGAAGTTTCTTTTTAAGGAGATAAAACATTACACTATTAATTTAATTATTTACACATGTTTTTTATATTGTAACACAATATTTCACATGAATTAGTCCACGTTTTGTTTGGGGCAAAACTATTTGATAAAAATTTTAAATTATAAAATAATTTATCTCATTTTAAATTACAAGAGTACATTTATTGAAATAAAAATAAATAAACTTAAAATGGATATAGTATGCATAAGTTCACCATCAGGAGATAAAAGGTCTCCTGATAGTAGTATTGAAATAAAATAGATAATTGTATACATTAGTTCACCATCCTTTGGAGATAAGTTCACCATCATGAACAAAAGATCCCACAACATAGTAGAATTAATCATGACTTCAATTCCCTCAACCAAGAAGAGGGTTTTTAGGCACTAGGTATCATAGAAGAATAAACAAGAATTTTTTGCTGAAAACCCTAGTTAAAACAAGGAATAACAAGTGTCGACTCTCTTCTATCACCCTTCATGGGGTATTTATAATGAATACTAGGATTACAATTCCTTTCCTAGGATAAGAACGTGGAATCGGTTGAAAAAGAATCCAACCAAATGAAGAAATCTGCTGAAAATTAAAAATCACGTAACTCCACTGTGTCGGGTGCATGTGCGCTCCCAAACCCTAGCGCATGTGCACTGCATCACAATTTTGGAACTTAGCCTTCTGGACACAGCGCACGTGCGCTGCTCAACCTTAGCGCATGTGCGCTAGACTTTCAAACTGCACTTCGCTTCCGGTCTCGATTTTGACCTTGATGCTCTTGGAATTTGGAAAAGTGTAAAATTGGGAGCGCACATGCACACACAAAAGTTGTAAATCTCCTTCTCACCTTTCTAATGCTCTTGGAATCTTGAATCACATCAATTGGAGCACGGACTTGAAACTTGTGCTTAAAATACAAAATAACATCTAGAATGGCTCCATACTCATGCACATTTGCCCTTAGAATTTTCTTTCACCTTTTCCATCTTTTTTAGCTCTTTTTCGCTTTAACCTTGCAAAAACTAAGAATAATCAAATTAAACTCAATAATAACTCAAATCTTACTTACAACACATAAAAACGTGGTAAACACATAAAATATAACACAATTATGAGCTTATCAAATTACCCAACACTTAGCCTTTGATTATCCTCGAGCAAATATAAATTAAAATACTTAAGCATAACAAATTTCCACTCAACATATTTTCCCAAATATCCACATAAATTGCCACTAGCCAAACCATCAATTGGAATAGTCTAAGAATCAAAGAGCTCAAGTGCTAATAAAAACAAAAACATGAAATTCATGTGTATGTGGTGTATAGCCATTCAAAAACTTAGATTTGAAAATATTTAGATTAAATCATGAAGACCTTCCAATTTTTTCTAAATACCCCATAGCTTTTTCTTTTTACACTCCTCCACTAATCTAGACAATTGATGTAATTTAAATTAGGTAGGAATTGTTAGCTCGAAATATGGGTTTGGATATTAGTTAGCCAAATAAAGGAAAGGATATACAAATAAGAACAAGAGCTTTATAGTAATGGTGGCCACACATTAAAATAAAACTTCTCTTCACATGCGAAACATCATATATCCACAACCTTACACTTGAGTAACAAACACCTATGAAAAGTTTTAAACAACCAATAAGCATATAAGTCCCCCCTTCCTCGAATTGGCCAAACATGCCAACTTCCCTCTGGACATATATACATCACATTATTATTTTATTTTTTATATCCACACTCAGTACGGGTACCAGTGATATGTACTACCTGTAGTATATAAACATCCAGGTACCAAAGATGAGCACTACCTGCTGCAAATACAGGTACCAGTGATATGCACTACCTGTATGTATGAAAAACTCCCATTATTATTATTATTTTTTTTTATTCTTCAAATTTTTTTTTTTGTAATACACCATTTTACTCCATAAATGTACACCACCCACTTCTCACAAGCTTTCACCATTATATCCCCTTAACATATAATGTGCACCATAAAGCTCTTAAAGAAAAAATTTAGGATAAAACAATTAAAAGAAATATTAGGCTCAATAAGGGTAGGTAAATCAAGTTTAAAAGAAAGAAGACGAATGTTAGAAATTTGTTAAAATATTTGGCTAGAAAGGCTCAACAAACAAAGAAGGCACTACTCTCATTTTTAAACTAAATCAGGTCGTCTAAAAATTTACTTTGAAAAATGTAATAAAGTAAGTTTTTGGGATGCAACATACTTGAGTCTACATAAATTTTTCTAAATGTCCCAAATCAAAAACTAATGTATGGCTTAGTGATCAAAAGTCTTGAAAATCATGAATAAAAAATATCTAACACCGACTACTCATTTATGCTTGAAAGTTTCATGATTTTTTCAATCATCCCTTTATTTCAAGCACAATTTATAATTTATTCAAAATTGAGGGGCGGTAAACATAATGAGACTCAACCACTTGCGCCGCTACAAGTGGATGGTTATTATTTTCTTTTGTGGGTTTTGTTACTCTAAAAATGGTCTTTTGGTTAGTTGTTCACAACATAACATCATTTTCTGTCAATATTGTTGTTTTATGTTTTAAGTCAAAGGCCTCAAAATTCTTATGATGGAACAAAAAGAGGAAAAAAAGTAAACGGATAATACAAACTAGAAAAGCACAAATGATGGGGAACTGGACCGCGTACACATGAATCATGAAAGAACTTCCAAAGTGCCAATTCCTCTGTTTGCAAAACTTGTTACAAAATAGGAGTGGAGAAAAAAATACATGCGTCAACTTTATTATATATATATATATATATATAAATAGGACTGGAGAAAGAATATATGGGTTAATAATTTATTTTATATATATATGGGTTAATTTTATTTTATATATATATATGTGATAGAGATTATTGAGTAAATATTATATTAATCACTCTATATAGTAAAAATAGTGTTTTGAAATTATTATTTGATATATTTTTCAATCGTCCCTTTATGTCATACAAATCACATTTCAAAAAGTTAATACTATATATTTATTCTAGATAATATTTTCACATAATAATTGTCCAAAGGATCATAAATTTCGTTTACATTTGTATACAAAAGAATTAGATGATAAAGATCTGATTAATTATATATCCCAACTTTGCTTTCGTCCAAAAACTTTTACCTTGTTTTTAGTTCGTTAATTAGTTGGGCAGTTCTATAGGATTTTTTTTTTTTTTTTTTTTATGAATTATACGGTAAAATAATACTTAGGCAAACCACAACAAAACCAAAATAAAACCACAAGCATCAAAATTTGTTATCTACAGTTTGTCTTTAAAATAATAGCTTGTAAATACTACCAGATCCCTCGATTGATAGAGTGATATGTAAGAAATATTATAAACCACAAAAAATCGCATCAGTGGCATATCGTGTTCCTAGTGCGAGGGATAATCAACTCTCGTAAGTTATTTTTTACCCAAAAAAGGAAAAGACTTGCAATCATTATTTGCTAAAAGTCTAAGAAATAATTACTTGTTAGAATTAGTACATTCGGTTGACGGTCGTAATTGGCACCCTCAACCGTGAACGTATCAAGTTGAATTTGCCTCGCATTTTTTCTCCGAAATTCGTAATATTTCCTCTCCTAACAAGCAAGTTTTCTACACTTCTTACCTGTTATAAAGAGTAATCATTTTTTTTCAGTTCAAAGTACATAAGGATGAACTTGACAAAGAGTTTATTAGGATGACCAATCAAAATTTGTCACATAATCAGTTTAACCCCATACCCTATAATCAGAAAATCCTAACTTATCTATAACCCTCCTATAAAAATTTATAACTATTTTGAAAAAATTATAATCCCATCATTTTTCTCTCTTCTAAAATAAAGGAGATTCAAGAAATTAAAATTTGTGATACATAGAACACGTCTAACAATATTCGAACAAAAGTTTTGTGAACCTTAGCCTGATAAATATTTTTCTTTTTGAAAAAAAGAAAAATCCCACTACACCCCTATACTTTTTATTAACTCATATTCATAAATAATAGGTTATAAAAGAAACGTCTTATAATTTAAACTACCTTTGATTGTCTTATAATGAGTAATTAAATAGCCTTCCTTGCTAACT
This sequence comes from Cinchona pubescens, assembly GCA_025175665.1. NCBI lineage: Eukaryota > Viridiplantae > Streptophyta > Magnoliopsida > Gentianales > Rubiaceae > Cinchona > Cinchona pubescens. Next base: position 1,725,960 of record JANKKI010000026.1, on the reverse strand, counting down.
TCATTAATTAAACATTAAGCTAAGGAATGAGTTCTTACACCCATTAGCCAGTAGCCAAAAACTCAGTCGTCGGTACACAAAATCCCCTAGCAAAACTTGTACACTATTATAAAGTACGAAAATCTTGTGTATGTTCAACAAATAAATTTCCATTTAGTTAATTATTACAAATAAAATTATTCAACGCATGCATGCTTAATTATCACGCGATCTAATAAGTAATAATTAATCTTTTGGCTTGCAATCCGAAGTGTTAATGCATGTTCACTACTGTTAATTAAATAAAAAATAAACACTTTTCGGCTGGATAAAAAAGAATGATGATCATCACGTATAATGAGTACTGATCAATTGAAGTGACTTTTTTCAGTCGCATGCAGTTCACACAACTTATTTTATACTATGTAGACAGTTGAAACTACATTTGGTCGTGGCTTGCGTCAGTTCTATGGTTGCTTTTGTATTTTTATCAATTAAAATATGGCCTCTTCGTTCTAATGATTCGATAATATTTTACTTTAATTAGAACAGGGAGTCAATTGCACTTTGTAGATTCCACCCTATAACGTTAATCACATACTATATTTATTCAATTTTCACTATTCATTTAAGTATTATTATTATATATGTATTGTTAATTAATTAAAGAATTCTAAACTTGGGATGGGACGACAAACATGGTCGGAAGTTACTGAGGTTTATTCGGCTTTAGGCTTAGTTTGGGAGTTTTGGAGAGAGGAAAAAAATTGACAAAAAAAGGAAGAGAAGTTTTTGTGTTAGAAAAGAAAGGAAAAGAATAGAAAGGATAACAAATCTCTTCAATGTTGTTTGAGAGTAGTGAAAGAGAAGGGAAGAGAAAAGATCAATAATAAATATATTTTACATATTTATCCTCATATCTAAATTTGTTGTTGTTTGTTTTGATGGCCAAATATGATATTTTAAGTGTTTTAAATTGTTAATACTCACTTTTCTTCCCTGTCACCCAACTTTTATAACGACAGTTTTCTTAAATTTTTATCTTTCGTCTCTCTCCATTTCTTTTTTTTTTTTTTTAATCCACTTTAAAACTTTAAAATAAAAGAAAGTTTCTAAAGTTTCCTTCTTGCTCTTCTCTTTCATTTCCTTGCATCGAAACGGTGGTGCACTTATATTAAATAAATGAAAATATTGGGAGTTACAATTTACAAAATACACAAATGAATTCCAAAAACTTGGAAAAGGACAACACTGAATTAGACAAAAACTGTCTTCTAAGTCTCTCCACAAACGGACAAAGTCTTGGGAGACTACTGTACGTTTTTCATGCTTTGAGAAGGAAAAGATGATTTATACTAAAAGAAAGAAAAAACAAAAATGATGCTGTACGTTTTTATTTTGATGAAGAAAAATCAAAAATTATTTCAACAAACATGCATGATTTTAGGGTTTATCATTTCAACGATGGTGATGGGTTTTTCTCTATGTCACATGTTTAACAATTCATTCTTGTTTTTTCTTTTTCACTTTTATAGTGTAAAGAAGATGTTAGCAAAGAAAACAAGATAAGGATGGATTTGGAATAGGTCTCCATGGCCTTAAGAAATTAAAAATATGTCAAAAAAATTCATTCTCCGTCCAAAATGTAATCAACTAAAGTAAATCTTAAATATGTGTCTGGTGAGAAAATTAGGATAACATTAATTTCTTGACGGGGAAAAGGAAATTAATGAAATTCAGGAAAAGAATTGCGCCAAATCTACATTTCTATGGAGTAAGAGGGTATCGGGTGATTTAAAAAGATAAACAACTGGTATATATATATTTTTTTAAAAACCCATCTCTCTTTCCTACCTTCTAATGACCGGAACCCATGCCCAATAGGTTATAAGAAATATTTTGAAAATCAGACCGGGAATTGACGGTGGCATCTAGTCCAATATCAAGGTTGAACCGGTTCGACTGATTGAACTGGTCGGTTCACTAATTTAGGTTTTTTTTTTTTTTGTGTGGTATGATTTAAAATGACCAAAAATATATTTCATGGAATCCAAAATAGAAGAGAAACACTATTTTCTGATAATTCTAGTCCTAATACCCAAAAATAGTAAAATACTAATCAAATTTCTAATAAGAAAAATCAAATTTGTACAAAACTAAGTATCAAAAATATCAAAAAATAATAAAATAATAATTTAAGCTTTGGTGTGTTCACTATTTTGCTATTTTGGAGTTCATTTCACAAATTTTTAATTTTCTTTATTTAAATCATTTTTTAATCTGAAATGTAAAAAACCACCAAAGAAGACGATTGAACCGATTTTCTTTCGGTTCACTTTTTTCGATTCTGTCTAATTTTTTATGCAGATCGGATATACGTATTGACTGGACCAGTGGTTCTTCTGGTTCGCGGTCCGACTGGTCGAACCAGCCAATCCGATTCGATTTTCAAAACACTAGTCATAAGGGAAGAGAGTGTGTGTGTCTATATATATTCTAGATGATATCCTGTGTTGTGCATGGGAGACTGATTATATTCAATCCATAGAATAAAAAAATATTAAGAGAATGGTAATTAAATGAAACTTCCATCAATTCACTAAATAAAGATAAATAAAACTAAGTAACTATACTTGTAAGTTCTACAATACCATAAATTAAAATTAAAAAAAATCAAATAAGGAACATAATTGTTAATGTTCAATTAAACTTGTTATGTTGTTGTTTTAATAAAAATTGATTGTTGAACATTAATTACTATCCACTAAATTATAATACTTAATCACAAATACTTATTTCATATGTATAACATTTTTTCCAAATTCATATTTATTCAATAAAATGATTTTTGAAAGATAACATATTAAATTTTAAGAAAACAAAATTTTAGGTATAACTATAAGATCACAATCTCAATAAGTATTCAATTCAAGCAAAGTTTCATTCATATATCAAATATTTAAAGTAACTTATTTTAATTAATAAATTCAATAATCCGTTAACTACATTCAAAAAACAACATATTCCTGTTATTCAAATATCATTACTAGTAATTATTTGTAAAAATCAAAACTCTAAAAATCTTGACCAAGTCTCAATCTATATATATTTTTCAATATTAATAAAACTAAAATGAATACAAAAAGTAAAAAAAAAAAATTACATATAATTAACATTTGTCAGCTTTTCTTTAAAAAAATATCAAAAACTAATTAATTGGGATATAAACATTTTGAACTAAGAATGAAAAACGCATACATACGTCACCATTTAGTGAATAATTACAAAGTTGATAATAGAAGTAAAAAAACTCAAGGATGATTCTCACCAACAATCGAGATAACAACGATTGAAATTCCCATTAAGGAAAAATCATCCAGGGGAATAATATGAAATCAGGATCTTAAAAAAAAAAAACAAGTTATAGAAGCAAAGGTTTAGAATGAAGGATTGTTAGTTGTTCGGTGGAATGAAGCAAAGAGTTAAAAATACATACAAAAAAAAAAAAAAAGTTGAAAGAAGCAATCCAGATATAAATGAAGATCGATAAGTTTCATGGAATAATAGTTAACCTAAGAAACATATCTTTTGTATACAAAATTGAAGACTTAATTTCATTTTACCCCGTTAACGTTTAGGGCTACCATCACTTTAGTTTCTAACATTATTTTTTAGCCACTTAAGTCCCTAGACTAACAGTCAATCTAATTGTGTTAGATTTTTCAGCTAAAATGACATTTTTACCCTTAATTTTTCATGAAATTTGTTTGAATCATGTAATAAAATAGGAGAAAAAGGGAAAATAAATCAGTGAAAATATGAAAAAAAGAAATAATGTGTGATATTTGTAGAAAGATAATATTTTGTTTAAACAAAGTTATAAGGGTATTTTTGTCAAAATGAACAACAAAATTGAGCTGGATTTAACAGAAGGATTTAAGTGCCTAAAAAATAATGCTAGAGACTAAAGTGATAGTGACCCTAAACGTTAAAGGATAAAGTGAAATTAACCCAAAATTGAATTAATAGTTGACTAGGATAAATTTTGAGATTAATTTCACATTTACTCCTTAACTTTTAACTTTTATGGTCATTATCACTTTAGTGACTAAACTCCTGGACTAATGGTCAAATCACATGCTATTTAATTTTTTTATTAAAATGATATTTTACCCACAAATTATTAATGTGTGAAAAAAAATTTCCATGACACTTAAAATAATTTATTTTCTTTCCATAAATAGAGGCTGATGAATTTTGAAACATAGTGATCAAAGATTAAAAGTTCTTGAATCATGTCAACAAAATGAGAGAAAGGAAAAAAATGAATGAGGTAAAAATGTAAGTTGAAAAAAATAGAGAATGGAAAGTGATACTATTAGTTTTATATAAGTTTCAAAAAATTTGAAAAAAAAAATTAAAAAAGGAATAACTATAGGAAGATGGGAATAGGGAGGAAGTGTGGGGATAAGTGATAAAGATGGTACATTTGAGTTATGTGACTAATAGAGAGAAGAGAAGGTGTGAGAAAGAAAATTATAGGAAGAACTGAAAAAACCTGTGGTATACACGAAACATAAAAATATTAAATTTATATAATCAAATAATTATAGTAAAATATTGAAGGTTAATTTTGCTTTACTACATTAATGTTTAAGGTAACTATCACTTTACTTACTAACCTTATATTTTAGACACTAAAATCTACTAACTGACAGTTAAATCTAATGGTATTTAATATATATATATAGACACACATTTCTACCATCAAAATATTGATCTGTGGACAATTTTTTCATGACTCCCAAATTTTATTTTCTTTCATAAACAAAGCTTAATAAATTTGAGACATGTTTTTGGAAGGTGAAAATTGTTGAATCATTTCAAAAAAATGAGAGAAAAAAGAAAAAAAAATTAGGTAAAAATAAGAATAAGAAAGATAGCATGAGACATGTTTCTGGAAGATGAAAATTTTTGAATCATTTCAACAAAATGAGAGAAAAAAGAAAAAAAAATAGGTAAAAAAAAAAATAAGAAAGATAGCATGAGATTTGTAGAAAGATATCCTTTTTATTTAGATAAAGTTACAAGGGCATTTTTGTTAAAAGGAACAACAATGCAAAGTTGCATTTAATGGAAGAACGTCAGTAGCTAAAAAATAACGTTAGAAATTAAAGTGATAGTAACACTAGACATTAAGGGGTAAAATGAAATTAACCCATATATCGATGACAACATGTAACTTTTGGTAATTATATCTAATAAAGATGAAAAATCCCGTAACAAAAAACTTTAAGTTTAGCAATACCAAAATATCGATAAGAAGATAATTAAGAAGTTAAATTTGCAATTAAGATTTTATGATTTCACATAAACTTTTTTTTTAAATAGATCAATTTTTTTTTTTTGAAAATATAAATGACCGTAGAATATAGAAATTAATATTACTTGTTAGAGTCAATAATTAGTTTGTATTCAATTTTTCTAATAAAAAGCTACTTCATGGGTGTTAAATATACATTAAAAATATTTCTTATATGATCATTAACTATTTTTTTTTTAATGTGGACTAATTTTTGTCTAGATATAAATGACTGGATAATATAGAAATTAAGAATTATTTATTAAATTTTATAATTAGTTTGTGTTCATTTTCTAATAAAAATACTTGATATGTGAGAGGATAAAGTTAAGATTTGAATATTTAAAATTATATTTTTTTTAGTTAATTAATGATAGGTAAAAAATAACCAATAATACGATGCCACTTATCATGCTCTTGTAGCCTCTCACTGAGTACCCTTTATATATATAGAGAAAGGGAATTTTCCTTTTCCTTTTTTTAAACTTTTTTGTTTGGCAACATTTTGTTCCAACACAAATAATCGTATTTAGAAATTGAAGAAAAGATGTAGAAATATCATATGCTTTAATGTTCTTTGCACACTTTTGGCATTTTATTTAGAGCTGGCAATTTCTCACACGAGTCGATAACATGATATAAAATTAATAGATTAGGATACAAGTAATTATTGGGTCAACCCATTTATGATGTAAAATTAAATAGATTAGGTTGGATCAACTCATGGGTTGACACGATAACCCGTTAAGGTACTGTATGAACAAATTTTGTTGAAATTTTTTCTTTATTATAATTTAATACAGTGTGCTTTAAGATTGTGAATAATAAATTTAATATAAGATTATTAAATCAAACATAATAATTATTTTAAATATTATCTAAAAAATTTAATAATTTTAATTATGTGTTTTAAATTTAATAATTTTAATTATGTGTTTTAAATTTAATAATTTTAATTATGTGTTAGTACTAATAATTGTTTAAGTTATTTAATAATTAAAATTTGAGATTTTAATTCTGACCAAATGAATTGCAAGACATTTAATTTCTCAAATAGACTGGTACTTTTTATCAATAGTAAACGGGTCAGACACACGAACGCAATAGAAATCTAAATGCGTCAAACATGAACGCAACACGATAAGAAACGGGACTCACATGATACAACACAAATATGACGTGATAAGAAACGGATCACACCCAACCTAACAATCCGACCTATTGACACTCCTAATTTTATTGATACAAACAATGCACTAATGCGTACAGTTAGCTACATAATTTTTATTATTCTTTAATGAAACTACTCTGTTATAATTTAAAAAGTTATATAGCATACTATAATGTAATTAAAAACTTATATTATATAAATTTTCAAACACGATAGAATGATTATCAAATAAAACTATAGAACATCATACGGTTAATATAGATTCACACACATTATACATATGGTTAACCATAAGTATAATGTATGCATTTCTGAGTCAAAACATATTCGCTAAAATAAAGGGATGATGCTTTATGAAAGTGAAGTGTGAATGTAGAAATACATATTTCCTATGAACATTTAGATTTCCAAACTAGAAAGGAAAAGTCATTTTGATCTTGTAAGATGCATTCTGTTCCATTTGTTGAAATGAAGAATTGCATCTTATCTCTTTTTGTAGGATTATATACTTATGAGACAAGGAAGAGACCAAACCTAAGTCATTGAAGTGAAAATTATCATGTTTTACTGTTTTTCTTTTGATTCTTGTTGGAAGATTACACCAAACCAAGTGTTATTCTATTTATTTTTAGTAATTGTATTAGAGTCAAGTTTTAATAGTTTAATTATTTTAAAAGTCAGTAATTATTATCTGATTATTTTTTATTAGTCAAGTTAGGAGTCTATATATATGGGATGCATATTAGAATATTTTTCGGAGAGAATTTGAAAATTTTAGTGAGAGTCTTGTTTGATTAAAATATGAATAAAATTATTTCTATCTTGTTTGATTAAAATAAAATTATTTTTTTCTTCCATTCTATATTTTGTGTGTGATTATTTTATTTTTTTAATTCTCTAATTCTCTGTATGGTATAGGAGAACTCTAAAATTTTAAGGTTCAATAATTAGTATCAGAACCCTAGGTTGTGATCTTGGGATATTTTGAAGGTTGAAGAAAAAATTGTCGGAGTATTTGGCTATTGAAAATTATAATACGAGAGGTTAGTCTTGGGGTACTCATTTGTTGACAATTAGGATGGAACAAAATCGATCATAATTGGGACAATGATATAAAAAGGAGCCTTCGAGAATATATTGCGTGGTATTAAGTGGCGATCAAGAAAAAAATCCTGCCAGGTTGATTATGATTGATTCAAAAATTTAAGAATTTTGATACCAGTTATCATCAATGGAAGAAGTTGATAAATTGAAAGAAAATTGTGCGACGAAAATTATTTTTCCAAATGCATGGATCGTTTGAAAATTTTTTGAAGATTAAGATCTAATCAAATCAATGCTGCCGGATTGCAGATAAGATAAAATCAACGGAAGAAATTCTTATTCATGTTGTTAATGGATAGCGTGGATTGCTTCTATGGATAGTTTGATTTAAGGGGACATTGTTGACATATAAATCAAACTCTGTATTAATAGAAGTTTATGAAAATTAGGTTTATAGTAGTTTCCTACTGTCTGAGTTTACGTAATAATTATTTGTTAGTTTCCTAATTCAATTAAATTTCCTATTCTAACTGAGTTCCTTAGTAGACGAGTTGTTAGCTTATAAATAGAGAGTTAGTTAAATTATTCAGTTGAGAATAGTTGACTTGAGATTCTAAAATAGGAAAATTCTAGCATACAGATAAAGGCTATTATGCCAGAAATTTATACGGATCTTAATATAAGGGTGCAACGTGCATTATTTTGTAAATCCTCCTCTTCTCCTACATATATTAATATGTGTTAAATAAATTTATTTTTAACGGCTTGTGTGGTTTCATTTTGGTGCTAACAATTCTAATATATCTTAGCATGCCAACTGTGCTTATAAGGAAACTTATTAATTTTTTTCTCCAATTAGCAATCTATAGCTTATTCCTAAGCAAGAAAGTTACCAAGCAAGGAATAACTCAAATAGTGCTTGTTCTATTACTTAGATCATAAGTTCGAGTTACCAAAGAAATGAAGTATAGTTTAGATGAAAAAAATTATACTTGCTTCAGAATTTGGATTATGGGTTCGACTCACTAAAGAGAAAGGTAAAGAGATATTATTTTTTTAAAAATAAAAAAGGTTGCATACTAAAATGCCAAAAAAAGTAAAAAGAAAAAAAAGGAATATTCAAACTTTCACGGGCTTTTGGAAACTTATGTTTCACGGGCTTTTGGAAACTTATGTTTCACGGGCTTTTGGAAACTTATAGCAGGAGGTTATTAACCAAAAGGTTGTAGAATATATGCCGCCCCGAGGTTGCATAATGTGTGTATATATATATAATGATGGGATATAATTGAACCATCAAAACTCATATATAGTGGGAAAAATATTAGTATTTAAGTGAACGTTCTATATTGAAATATACATATAGTATGACAAACTAACTATAATAATCCTACCCTACATTAATTTAACCCTACTTGCTGCTTGAGTGCTTCTCTTTATTATGCTTGATGCTCTCTTCTTTAATGTTACTGACTGCTTTGACTGGAAATATTAAAATTCGATCCCTGAACCTCTAGCTGTGAGAGTGACTTAAGTTGGTTTTGGTGGCCAACTACCTAATGAGGTGTTGATTAGATTGAATAATGTGTTTGTTTCAACAATTTGTTCCAATTTTTGAAAATAATGTTTCCAATTTTTGAAAATAATGTCCCTTCCACATTCATTTATTAGAAATTTGAAAGAATCCACTAGCTAGTCCTACTTAACATGGGAAAGCTTTTTGTCATATTTTAGTTCTTAAAAGAAAATTAAGACGGAGCCCTCGGCGATCAAATATTCGAAGTGTGTGGAATATAGTATCATGGTATATGCATGTTATAAGTTAATTTATGTTCCAAATTTAAAAGTGGCTTTTTTTTTTTTTTTTTTTTTTGGTCAATAAAAATCCACGAGTAAGAAAAATAAGAGTAGAAAGGAGAGAAAAAGAAGAAATTCAAAGAAAGGTATACAAGATTGCTATTCGAAGGTGAGAAACTTTAATAACTAAGGAGGAAATAGCATTCAGGTTTCCAAACTCAACTAAAGAAGTGTCAAAAATAAGAACTTACGGTTAAAATTCAGCTTAACCCCGGGTATGTAATCCAATTTACATTTTTCTTTTTTTGCACGAAAGTTTATTAAACTCGCATGTAGTGGAAAATAATATCACATTGATATACTTAAATTACAACTTAATTGGTTGTCAAAAATACAAAGAATTTACATCTCATAGTCTGACTAAACATGAACTTTCAACACATCCTCGATACTCTTTTGGCTGTTCAATTTACGGCTCATTATAATTTTCCTCAAGATTCTTTCCTTTTCGTTCAAGAAAACAGACAACTAAGGCATTTGATGACATTTACCATTTCCAGATAATTATTATTTGAGATATTATTTTTAATAAGTACTGAAGTAATTTTTTAGAATATGATGTATATGAGATAAAAACAAGTAATTAAAAATATGATTAGATAATGATAATAAAATATTAGTTTGAAAATAATAATATAATCCAAACAAATATACATGTCTCATCTTTTCTATGTGAAATTTAACAAATAATATTTGAACAATAGAATTTGTTAAAATTCTTCTTATTTTGTTAAAATAGGAAATTTTATAGAAATATGACTTGTTTTAAACCACCAAAAAATTGTTTTCAACAGTTCAAAAACTCATAAAATAAAATAAAAAATCAATAAATCAAATTTGTACATTGTTAATCCCCATCACCATATCTTCTATTTCATGTTAGGGATTTTAACACTTGGTTTAACCAAACAAATTGATCAAATGAAACTAACGAACTTGGTTTGTTAAACTAAACAAATACCAAACAACGAAATGGGATTTACGATTTGAATTTAGTTATTGGCAAAAAGCAATAATGAATAACCGATTGAATAGCTGAAATTTTAATTTTATTAGTTTTAATTTTTATTAAACCATTCTATGTTTCCATTCACACTTTAAGTTCATTTTTAGGTTTGAGTTTTAATTTTGTTAATTTTAGGTCTTAGTTTTATTAGAGGTATTAACTTTGTGGATAATTAGATAAACTAAAAACGAAATTAAAAATAAATAAATAAATAAAGAACCAATTAATCACTTTATACACATAGAATAAAAGTTTGATCCAAAAATAATTTTGATTTTCTGAAAACTAAAAAAAATTAAAATTTTTAAACAAAAAAATTGAAAATCCTCTAATAAACACCCTCCCCCGCGTTATCATCCTCATACTAGACATCGCATCCTTCGCCATAAAATAAACCTGCCACATCTTACCTTAATTACTCACTTTCAGCGATGACCCACCCCACCCCACCCCACCCCTTTCTCACCAGGCATCAACCTTCATCCCACCCATGTCCACCCTCAAGATATAATATCTTAACCCTAGCTATTCCGTCATAGTCAACCACCCTACTCCATCCTTCCTCGACCACCCGATAGCCCATATGCCACCTTATCCACCCCTTCACACCGTCATGCACCATCCCCCCATACCCCACTCTGTCCTACTCACACTGATCCAATGTACCACCAACCACCTTCTCACTACACTATCTCACGCCTAACAAAGCTTTTAGTGGTAGTTGAAATAATTATTGGACCTTATTAATTATTCAATAATTATTAAAACCCCCGAGTATTTTAGAATAAATGACTTATTTTTTTTTTACAAAATAGGAGCTATATTTTCGTAAGTATAATCTCATTAATTATTAAATAACTATTAAAATATATAATAATTGATCAATAACTAGAATAAATTTTACCCCTCACCTCTACCCTATCCCACCCAAATGCCACTCAATCCGGCTATCCCTCACATCATCATAAGGCTCATATATTTTCTTTTGTTTTCAAAATTGTGTTCCAAATCAAATATGTTCGTAATTTATGCATTCTATTTTTCCCAACAACAGGGCAGGTATTCTGTCTTGTGTGTAGCAAAAAAAATATAAAGTAAGAAACACATCACCAAATTTGCTGCTTCGATTCTACCCACCTAGGCCATGATAATTCTCAAACCCGACAGCCTTCCAGAGTTTATTACTATCTAATGGACTGAATATTTTACTCGAAAAGCTTAGCTCATAACTCATAATTTAGTCAGCTGCATAAACTCATGAAGTGGACCTGACTTTGTCGCTCGTAACACCTCTATCATATACCTCCGTCTTATAATAACGTGTGGCCCTAATTTTTCCCATTTTCCATTTTATGACAAATAGATTTTGAGATATCAACCAAACATTTATTTCCTTATTCTGAATATAATTGTGCTCCGACCAAGACCCAAAAAAGGAAATAATAATAAAAATCTGTTCCATTTTGCTTCAAAATCTCCAGTTTCATATTATTTACCAGTAAGCGTTGTATGCACAAATTGGATGACCACATAGATTAGAAACAGACTTTTTTTATTATTTTATTTCTCGTTTGGTACTTAAGGTGTTACCTTTAACAACAAAATATAATTTATGTTGTAAGATGTTCCACTTTGATCTGTAGGTTTAACAAATCATTAACGGATAGGAAGAAAATTTTTTTAGTTAAAAAAAAGTAAAGTGCAAGTCTACAAATATATGTATTTGTATTAGTTTAGTTAAGAGTACTATAACCTCAATAAGGCCTCATTCGGTTATTGTACACATGCACTTCCGAACAAAGTTGCATATCGATTTTGAGCAGTTGAACATGAACAGATGAACAAAATGCTTAAGAGTTCATTTACAACTTACAAGGCTCTCAAACAAGATGTGGCTACCATCCATTAAGCAAGCAAAAAAAAAAAAAAACTCATATTAATTTATTTTATTTTATTTAATCTTGTTTACATAATCTACCCGTCAACGACAAATAATGTGTGCGTACGCAACTACTTCTCGTACATCCAAATCAACGTCCTAATTGTGAAACTTAGGTCTTATTGCATTTTGCACTCTTAATTTATATTTAATTTTTATTTTATACTTTATATTTTATTTTTGGATAAATTGCAATTTAAACTCTGAGATTTATCTCAATTCAATCTAATTTTTAATACTGTTACTAAAACTATCTAATGTTCAAACATGCCATGCACATGCACCTAAAGTGAAACATTTGTCAAATTTTTTAATAGTATTAAAATTTAAACCAAAGTAAAAATTATCCAAAAGTTAATTGGAGTGCAATGCCTCCGTAAATTTATAATGTGTCACTGTGCACCGCCAATTATAAATTGATACGATAACTTATAATTAGAGCAAAACTCGTCAAATTGCCAGACAATTGGTGAAGCGGAGACGGAGAAGTTTAACATCCTTAACCCATTAACTTCGAATAACGTATCAAGAGTAATCTACAATTTAAAATGGGTTAATTTCACTTTATCTCGTTAACTTTTAGGATTATTATCACTTTAATTTCTAATATTAATTTTTAGACACTTAAGTCCTCGATTAACTGTCAAAACTAACGGTATTATATTTTTAGTCTAAAATGACATTTTTACCCTCAAATTAGATGTGTAGGCAAATTTTTTCATAAAATCCAAAACGTCTTATTTTCTTTCCATAAATAGAGTTTGATGAAATTTAAGATAGGGTGATAAATGATAAATATATATATATATATATATATATATATATATATATTTAGATCATGTCAACAAAATGTGAGAGGGAGAGAGAGAGGTAGAAAAAAATTGAGTCAAATAAAAATGAGAAAAGAAGAAAAAGAAAGAATAAGGATATTTTTATCAAAAGAATAATGAATGTTTAGATGGATAATGGAAGGATTTAAGTGTCTTAAAAATAACGTTAAAGCCTAAAGTGATAGTAACCCTAAACGTTAAGGAGATAAAGTAAAATTAACCCATTTAAAAACACATACATGTATTTTATAAAAGGTTAATTTTAATATGCACCTCTAAAGTCTCATTAGAAATTTGAACTTTGTCCTCTAATTTATTAATTTTAGCATTTTAAGGTCTTGTGCTATCAATTTTTAGTATGTTGCTTAAATTAGTTAAAAAAAATAGTGAATTTAATAGCTATATTTGAATGAAAAAAACTCTAATATCAATACATGAACAAGAGTACTTCAGTAATCAAATATAAACTATATGTATTGAAGTTTTTTCACTCAAAACTAGTAAAAAGATTAGTGATTTTCAGTCAATTTAAGCAATATGCCAAAACTGGAGTATGAGCTACTAAAGTGCTAGAATTTATAGTTTACGGGCAAAATGAAAATAGTAATCAGTAAAGGTTTCATAAAGCAATTAAGCCTTTACAAATAATGGGGTATGCAAAAAATAGCATAGATAAATCTTCCCTTCAATTTCAAATGGGACACCTACTAACTATTGATGGTCCCCTTGTGAAGTCGTAGTCTTATAGAATTCTATTAATACGACTAGTAGATTAATTATAAGTACTATGTATAAATTAGTATTTTCACACGTAGTCTCCCTTCAGTCTGAACTCTTTACCCACACGTGCATTATTAAGCTGCATAGTCCAATGCATTTCCTAACATGTAAAAATTTGAAAATGAATAACGGCACATGTTTTTGTGTCCCTCTCAGTGTTCACTCCGTGGGTGGCTATACATTAATCATACTTCATTATCGACTTTGAACTTCTGAACTTATATAAACCCTACCAACATATATACTTCTACGTACAAAAGATTCTCTCAATTAAATTCCCATACTTCTCAAAACCCTTCTCAAAAGAACAACTTAGAAAAATGATGGATTTTGAAGACTATCATTCTTTAACTTCACCATCATCATCATCATCTTCTTCATCTTCTTCTATTGATGATAATAAGAATACTATGTCAAAAAGTATTAGCAAGAAATCAGGGGAAAATGAGAAGAAAGAGGAGACATTTTTAGTGTCACATAAGAGAAAGGCAGGAAGGAGAAAGTTCAAGGAGACAGCTCGGCATCCGATTTATAGAGGAGTCAGAAGGAAAAATGGGAGTAAATGGGTATGTGAAGTGCGTGAACCGAACAAAAAAACGAGGATTTGGTTGGGAACTTTTCCAACCCCAGAAATGGCTGCTAGGGCTTATGATGTTGCTGCCCTCGCTCTTCGCGGTGATGATGCTGCACTCAACTTTGCTGACTCTGCTTCGTGTCTGACACGAGCTCAGTCATCGACACCTAAGGATATCCAAATCGCAGCTTTTCAAGCTGCCCAAGCTTTTAGAATACCATCTAGATTAGATGCAAACCTAGTTACATCATCTTGTGAAGAGGGAGGATATACTAAAACTGCATCCTTACATCATTCGTTCGATGAAATAAGCCGAAATAGGGTCCAAGAACATCCAACAATGGGATTAATGGACGTTGAGAATGGTTTAGAAAGTGGAGTTTTTAATCATTCGATGCCAATATCGATGTTCATAGATGAGGAGGCAGTGTTTAACATGCCAGTCTTCACATATTGACAGCATGGCGGAGGGTATGCTATTAACTCCACCAGCAATGAAGAAAGGGTTCCATTGGGATGATGGAATGGGAGATGATATTGAGTTGACTTTATGGAGGGATTGAGGAGTACTCTTTTTTGCTCGTTTGAGTGCATTTTTTTTTTTTTTACTGCGAAATTGTACATTTTATTTTCCATTTTATACGTTGAATATTCAGTATACAACTACATTTTTAGGGTTTAAAAATTGTCCCCATTCGATCAAGGTTACCTAGGTAACATATATAGGATCTAGATATTCTTCGGCAGTTTATTTCCATTTCCTTAGCCAAAGATGTTGTTTTGTGCCAAATTTGAAAGGAAAATAGTAAGTCGTTGGTTGAGTTAATTGATATTGTTGATGCATTGAGTATTGCATTAAACGGTTTACAAGGACAGTGATATGGAAAATTGAAAAAAAATAATATATATATATATATATATATATATATATATATATATATATATCCGTCACAATGAAGGATATATGTATGTAGGACCCTAATTTTTTTTATTCCTATTGTCTTCATTAAAATTTCAAAAGAAAAAAAAAATCAACAGCTAATTACACAAATGCTCTTGTATATATGAGAAGCGAGGCCAAGAAACTCATAAAAATTACACAAAAGTCCTTTGGTATCGGGCATTCGTGTATATGGCATGATTTGGATGCCTGTCAATTTAAAAAATTATAAATCACACTATCTAAACTAGTGTCTTTAATATCTAAACCGTTACCAAACTTAGAACAATAATTGATTTTATTAGTTTTTTGATTCATTGATTTTTTTTTTTCAACACATGCACCCAACTATTGCATGTCTTCTCCAAACTAATTAATTTGTACCGTGTGGAAGTAAGGACCAGTAATCAAATCAATTGATAGGCGTTATTTAATTTGCAAGTATAAATACATATGTCATTTGGTTTAACAAAGTTTTGCATTATGTTAGTTGAAGAAACATATCCATAATTAAGTGGATCATACATGATACACTAAAAGTTAAGATTGGAAATTGAATTTTTACATACTATACTCTTCAATAGAGTTCAATATAGTTTTGATGATATACAATGAATTTTCATTTATTTTTTTTGAATTCATAAAATTTACATTATAAAAAAATATATAATTTTATTATTTAAATTATATTTTATTGTGATATAAACTTCGTATTGTTTATGGTTAAATCAAGATCAACTTAGTGATGTCTGGTAGAATTCTCTTTCAAAGGGCTATTCAAACTCGTGTTCCTGAACTTGTATGGTCGGACATATTATTGTATTAACTAAAGACTTCAGAGATGTTATGAGTAAACGACTATTGGCCGTTATCTACTTTTGCCTCCCAATCCAAACAGTGACCAAACGTCACTTCACAGTCCCCACTTAACCAATTGAACCCGGAATCACTTTGGTCCCCCGTTCACATATAGTAAAAGATTTCTTTAATTAATATTCGATTTTATTATGTGTGTATACGTGTTTGTCAGATCACTAATCAATTGATTAATTGTGGTTATTCCGAAAACAGAAAATAAAAAAAAATTAAAAAAAATAAAAAGATATTTGTAGATTTGTTTCGGCTACGTATGAGATGACATAATTAGAGAGATACATGATGGTCTTAACGACCTAAAAATCACATTATTAAGACTCCCTTATTAGAGAAATAAAATATTTTAACCTTTATATACGTAGTTGTTTAATTAAGCCTTTGACATTGATTTTCATGTTTTAATTACGTGAGATTTCAAAAAAAAAAAAAAAAAAGTGAGATTGATTAGATTTAGAAGTGCGTATTTAGTGGCAATTTATGGTCGGTATGAAGCTTCCCAATTTTTAACTCTCAAAAAGCAGCTCCGGTCAAAAGAGAATTTGGGTGCTATTTTATCAAAATGTTACCCTCCGTTTGGATTGTTGGTTTTGAGGTATTTTTATAGTAATAGTTCTGTTGTAACACCTTTTTTTGATAAATGTGTACATGAAATAAAATGGTAATTTAGAAAATATGTTTAAAGTTTTCCAACAACATATCCCCTCATTACAATTTTACGATCACTTTATACAACTTATCTGGTGCCAAATTATCTGTCTTGTAACAAAAGTATTAAAATATTAAATAATTTTTTTTTCACCTTTATCCTTAGCATAAAAGCAATATATTATACATTTTTGTGTTAATCTTAGCGCAATATATAGGGAGTAAAGATTAGGTAGTTGGAAAATATTAATGTAAATCGGTAACTTAATCATTTTGAACTATTTTTGTTTTGCAAAATTGAGTTACTAGATTTCTTTTAATGCTTATATGCCAATAAAAAATGATAAATAAATTAGAACAGAGGTCGAGTAGAGGTCGTATTTCTAAAATACTCCACCATCTAATTGGAGCCTTTCATACTAGGCTATATTCGTTTCACCAGAAAAGTATTGAATCTAAAAGGTAGAAGAAACAACATTATTAGATAAATATCTAGCAACATGAGAGTAGTTTTTTTTTTTTTTAATTTTGGAAATTTTTTCATATATTTGGAATTTTTCGTCATGGAGGTTTCACAGGTCATCCATGTGTTTAAACGCTTCATGAGTTAGGCATCATCAATTTGTTCTTTTCCGCTATTAATGACCAGCCAAATTAATTTCCCATCGTTCTTTTTGAAGAAGGTAACTATAAAGCGTAGACAAAATGATGTTCCAAGAACTAACAAGAGTAGTTGATTTTAGTGTTAAAGTTGTTGAAAATTTTGGAGGATTATTTTGATAACTCCTAAGAATTCGATCGTAACTCACCACTCAAATGGGATGTGACCTCTTGTCAAATTTGTCAATCTTTTTATGCAAAATCAGATTACACTAAAAGGTTAAGGATTAATTTTTTATACATTGTTAGCGTAAAAAATTTTCTATATCATCAAATATAAATACATGATATGTGTGTATTATTTAACTTTTAAACATTATTTTTATACATGTATTATACATTCACACCTGATAATGTAAATAATTTTCTACACTAATAATGTACGGAAAGATTATCCAAAAGTTAAAAACTCTGTACTTGTATCACATATTCTTATATCTTTCATTAGAGAAGCTAATGTGTAACCATAAAAATTACGTCTCTCATTAAAATGGTTATATCACACTGGCTAATTTAATCTATAAATAAGGATTTTATAACTCCTAGCATGTCGACTATGTGTGTGTGTTGATTGTCAAAAAGTTATACGTGCCATCTTCTTTGTCGCATGCAATGACATGATTTTGTTCCTATAAATTAAATTGCCACCATGGAATAGGAGATAGATAAATCACGTTCTTTGCGTCCTAGATTGTTATGGATTACAATCCGCTTAAGTCACAAATTCCTTATACTTCAACTATTAGGGAGGTATGAATTATACGTCTAAAAATATTGTTACATGTCATATGGTAGATATCGGTCTAATTGATTAGAATTTAACTATACATGTCTTTTACAATATTATTTTCTTTCTTCACCGGTCATAAATCATGATGCTATTCTTAATTTCCTTTAATTTTTCTTTTGATTGAATATTCCTCGGGAAATAAAGGCTTTTCTCTTAAACTTGGATTTAGCTTTTCCATTACAGCTCAAAAGGACCTTTGACCATTGAGGTATATATGGTTAATTATGTTATGATGTTCGTGATATCTTCAAATATCAACAGCCAAAATTGCAACCAAAACAGACCCAAAAAAATTTTGATTTTTCAGTTCTTTTTTGCAATGAAAAAAAAATGTACATTTGGATTTCTCTGATTAATAGTTCTGACTGCTTTAATTAATGTGGTTCAATTAACGTGGTTCAAGACCAACAACAATAATTGAAAGTTATTAAAACCAAGTAATTATGACAAATCACGTATGGACAAACAAGTCTTAATAAGGAACATTAGAGATCATAGTGGAGAATGGATTGTGGATTTATGCAGGAATATTGAAAATGGAACAAACAATCTTGCTGAACTTTGAACTCTTAAAGATAGATTGACTTTAGCCGTTCAATTTCAAACCACAATCCTTGCACTGATATTCTGATTGAGTTCGATTCGCTGGCTATCATTCACCTTCTTTCAAATTTCACAAGTCTTAATCATTCTCTTTCTTTTGTTTTACTTGATTGCAAAGCATTGTTGCAGCAATTTGAAAGGGTTTCAGTCAAACATGTGTTTGGGGAGGTCAATAGAGTAGCTGATTGCTTGGCTAAGAAAGGAGTCAAAGTATCTCAATGCTTTGCTTTATACACTACTTCTCCTATTTTTGCAAACTATGTTTATCTAGATGACATTAGAGGAATTTCATTTCTTCTGATGATTGTAAAAGATGTTTAATTTCAACGTTATTAATTCTCTTTCTAACCAAAAGAAAATCGCGGATGGACGTACATGGGGTGGGAAGGGGGAACTGCAGCCAAGATTTTTAAAAAAAAAAATTTCTATCCTTGAAATTTTTTAGGAGTATTATTTTTTGAAAAGTCCATCTCTCTCTTTAGTGACTCGAACTGACGACTAATATGTCGTATGGAAGCATTGTCATATTATCACCTAATTTATATTTTGTTGTTATTTTTTAGAAGTATTATTATACCATTACAAAAAATTGAATTTTATCCCCCTAAAATTTTAGAAATAATATATAACTATCTTCAAGTATACATTTATTTAGTCTTATCTGCAAGAGTTTTGAAATTATATAATCTTTATAAAATTAGACTTTACCTCATACAATTTATAAAAAACTCTAAAACTGTCTCTGCAAATATATGTCAATATAGTCTTGCCTCCAAAATCCAACTTATCTATATAATCTTGCCCTACCCTATCTTCCTAAGGTTCAACTCTTGCATCCGTCCCTGTAACAGAACACATAGACACTACTTATTTCTTAAATAATAAAGTTTAATAAATTTTCCAACATTGAGTTTGCAATTATTACATTTTTTTAGAGATTTTTTGCGCAAATTGTATTTATAACATGTTGTAATATTTAGGGTTTTGTTTATGTATGTGTTTTATGCTGTAAATTTCAAAATTTGTCAGGTCATAATTTTTATAATTTCAAAAAAAAAAAATTATGTTATGAATAATTAACTCTGTTATGATGATTATTTCTTCCATAATGTGCCGATAAAATAAATAAAAAAAAGAAGATATCCACTATTTAGCTCTTACGTCAATGATTAATCCATTATTTTGACTCATGCATGTTGATTTTGTTGTGAATATAAATTTATATATTGATTACAAAATATTAGGGATAATTCATAAATTTTCCTGAAATTTAGGTTAATATCACATAGTATCTCTGAAGTTTTAAAAATATCGCTTATCTCGACCCTCTTGTTAGTGGGTCCTAACGCATAGGCAAAAATAGTGGGGAGTAGGGAGGGGCGCTACCCCTAAGAAATTGAAATTTGTGTTTTTGTCCCCTTGAAATTTTATAAATTTTTTATTACACTCATAAAATTAAATTTTACCCCCTTAAAATTTTCAGAATTACAAAACCATTCTTTAAATATATATTTATAGAGACTTGTCCCCCAAAGATCGGAATTATATGATTGTTTCATTTGAATTGTTTTTAAAACTTTAATTGCACCCACATAAAAATTATACTTTGCTCCTTTAATATGTCACACAAATTATAAAGCAACCCCTCGAAAAATATGTAAATATAATCTTACCACCCTAAAGTCCAACACTTGCATCTACCCCTATCCCCGTCCCAGAGTAAGTATTAAGTGCGTGAAATTACATTTATACCATCAGTTCTTTATTGCTAAAAGGTTAATTTCACACATCTCCCTTAAAATTTTTAATAATTTCACTTGGTACCCTTTAAATTTCTAACAATTTTTTGTCAACTTATTTACAAAATTATTTGCACATATTAATTTTCTTATATCTGTCCATTTAAATAAAAATTTGAACAGATACAAGCACACCACATACTACAGTTGAACGAATTATCAATATTTTATTTGGGAAATCATAAATTCGTAAAATAAAAAAATTAAAATATATTTTTTCGATAAATTTTTTTAAAACTAATTTACGAAAATATTGTGCTCATGTTAATACATTTGTATGTACTTATTTGAATAAAAATTTAATTGCGTAAAAATACACCACATAATATTTTTATAAGTATTTTGTTTGGAAAATCACAAACTCCAAATAAAAAATATAAAATATATTTCTACATAAATATTTTTACAAATTTATTTACAAAATATATGTGTATGAGGTGCTTGTGTGTATCGATATGAACAAAAATTTAAAACACGTAAAAAGCCACTAATATTATAATAAAATTATGTTGGTATTGTTTGAAAAATCAAAAACTCATAAATTAAAAGAACAAATAAATGAATTTTTTGATAACATTTTTGTCAATTATATGCAAATATTTATGTGCACATTATTGTGCTTGTATGTGTTGGTTTGAACAAAAAATTAGAAAACCATATATTATAAATATAAAAAATATTATTGGTATCCTGTTTTGGAAACGACAAACTTGTAAACTGAAAAAAATAAATAAATACATTTTTGACATTAATTGGTGAATTACAATGTGAAAAATTATAACCCAATGGTTTTTTAGGGGGGAAAAAGCACATCTCCTACTCTCTAGTGATTCGAACCCATGTCCAATATATCATAGGGGAAGTAACTTACCACATAAGCTGCACTTCATTGTCAATTATAACCCAAGGCTATTTCCTAATAATTATATTTACATCCCCCATTTTCTTTTATTTTCTCAAACCACTTTAATCAATTAAAATTTGTACTAGGGGCAAAGTTAGAATAAAAGTAGTTTCACTCTCCTTAAATCAATTTTTTTAGTTGATTGGCCTGACAATGTTATAGTAAAAATAGAATTAGGGAAGTTAAGTGATATTTTTTAAAGTTCAGGAGTGTTAAGTGATATTAGCTTAAACCTCATGGTAGGTTTCTGAAATCATTCCCAAATATTATAATTTTCCTTTTTCTGTTTTGCCAAAATTTAAAAAAGAAAAAATGTTGTACATTTACATTTTCTAATTCATAGCTTCGACTGCTTTCTGTTACAAAGAGTTGGAGGTGATCATATTTCCCTTTCTACACAATAAATCTATTTCTTGGTGAATCAAATTAGTTCACCTAAAAGTTTCCATCTTATTTCTTGTATTTTTTGCTAGGACCATCTTAATTATTGTAATTTACAAATTTTTGGCCCATAGGCTGATAAATTGAGAGCCACTGGTTTTACTGAACTTAGCACGCATACAAGAAGTTTATGGCCGACCGAGTGGTTGCGGAAATCACCACCAAATTGCTACGCTTTTAATTCGTTGTCTCTTTCATTAGTGTGCGTTGCATGGGAGTTAAGTTGGTACTACGTACGTTCTTTCCTGTCGAAAGTTGGAATGTGACGTGCTCATCTCAGTATCTTGTCATTATCACAAGGAAAATGAATTTACAAACAACAATGTCATATATAACGACGCCCTTTTATTTCTAGAGGAGGTGAAATCTTTCAAGTTAATTCTGTTCGAGGTACAACAAAACGTGATTCATATCATAAAACACTTTTCATAATTATTATGACTAATTCATATGGTAATCTGTTCATAAGACAATACACAAGTAGAAATAAACGAACCAATAAATTAAACAATGCTGAAGTTATATATGTAACGTAGATTTTGTCACAACGGCATATACCAACATTATTTTTGACGAACCAACCAAACAAATTAAAGAGTAAGGGATTCCACATGTTCGAAGGATGATGATGATCAGACATGGGACTTAATTGGGACCATTGTCCAATATAGTGATAGGATTATGTTAATGTCAGAACAAGTAGTATCTAGTCAGCAAATTTGATTCAAATACCGGAATTGTCTATCACAAGACAAGACAAGACAAGACAATTTATTTTTTACTATTTTTGTGGGACCTATTTTAAAAAAACTTATTTTATAATAAATATTTTTTGTAAATACTAAGTGCTCAACCTAAATCTTGTACTACTTTACACTTGATTCATAACTAAATTTTTGTATCAACACTCCTATATTTGTATTGGTACAATATGAGAAACTGATTTTTCTTTAAGAAAGACACAGAGCATTACACATTTAACAGCAGGGAGTTGGGACTTCAGCCCCAAAACCATTTTCTGGAAACCAGCAACGGCAGCCCAATTCTTCCTTTGTGGCCTGACAAATTTAAGCTGTGAAGTTTCCCCAAGAATTAACTTGGAGTTCTGGATCCAATAGTAATTGCACCACGTTATGATACCCATAACATAAAATCCTTGTAAAATATTATCTCATCCTTTAGTTTTTTATTTTATTTTTTATTTAGTTTTAGAATCCATATAGTATTAGAAAATTTTACAGTATCCTTTAAAGAAATATCCTGTGATATTTTAAAATTTATATTATATAAATTTTTAAAATATCAGATTTTGTATTGTACTAACCTTTAAACAACAATAAAATAATTCTCTAAAGAGGACATAGATTTTTCCTAATTTCAAATAAATAAAGAAGAACGATATCCAATGTGTTCAATGAAATCAATACTACCAAAAAAGGGAGAGACGGAGAGAATTGTATTGGGATCCAAATGTTTCTAGACTGTCGCACAATCAAATTATTAATCAAATCACATTTTTACCTCCACCTCTATTTGGGTCTATGCTTACATTGATGCCAAAACATTATTGCTTAGTTACATAAAATATTATTTGGCAAAATATTATTTGATCAACAAGAATTATGTTTGGTTTGTAAATGTTATTTGGTTATTATTTGGCATATGATATTTCATACTATTCATATTTTTGTCCTATTTATTATTCATCATATTCATTATCTAGTTTATTAATGTACTATTCATCATATTGTCCTGAATTTTTAGTAAGTAGTCACGTAATGGAAATGGAACAAACTAAAAAAATTATACAACACCTTTCAATTTCTAGTATGCTTTCGGTTAGTCAAATACTTTCAATATCTTTTGAGCATTAATTGCCAAACCTTGGACAAAATAGTATGTTTAATATTCAGATTGTGAGATCGGGAAATTAATTACGTTTGGTTAGTCAAATTTACTGAAATTTGTGAATTAAAATAAATCGAAATTCACTTTTACCCCAAATTCCCCCTTATTTTTCAAAACCCTAAACCTTTATTCGTTAAACCCCACAGAATTAACCCCAAATAAATCATTACATGTTGCACTCAACAACTAATATGTCGTCTTTGACATACAAAACATCTATTACCACCATAAAATACAAATATCAACTCCCACCCAAAACCCTTGCAAAATCCACACCACATTTACTATAGGAAGAAAGCACGCTACAAGGAAAGGTATAGAGACTAGAAGAAGGGATGAGGTTCGCAGATGGAGTCTCCTGATCCAGTATATCAATTCATCAACAACACAACAGCGGAGAAGCATAATAGATGGTTGCAGGTTGGTGCTCGACAAATTGTAATTCTTTTTAGTATGAAGAAATAGAATGGTTCTTTAAAAAGGTCTCCAAAGTAAAATATTCAAAATAAATTCTTCTTTACTTGTATTTGTACATCTTTTTGTGTGGTAAACAATTTGGCAAGAGTGAAATTAGTTTTCTGTACATGTTGACAATGCGTGCGTGGTTTGGATCTCTGTTCTCTAAACCCAACTGCCGAACACGGGCTACCGAACTCTTACCAGAAAGAACTTCCATGAGTTCAAAAGGTATCGTCCGGATTATAAGTAAGTTATTCGTCTCTTCAAACTTTTCAAATCTAACATAGAAATGCTAAAACCATCATGTGTAACTCTAAGTAAATGGGCTCACGATGTCCATTATTATAGCTTGGAATTCTTTATAGTTAAAACCAAAAAAAAAAAAAAAAAAAAAAAAGCAAATGCAGGCATTTCATTATTTGCAGTCCAAATGATTATTTCGAAATATAATTTCACATCCAAACAATTATTTTATTATTTCATAAGTCAATATTATTTTTAAAAATTATTAAAGTCAAAATTTAAATATTTTTTGTCAAATAATAGTCTATTATTTCCAATCCAAATGGAGTCTGTAATTTAAACATTTGCATCGAAAACGAATTATATTACTTCCAAATTACCCACGCGTTCTTGTTTAGGGCCAAAATATAGTCCTTTAATGTTATTCATGCATGTTCAATTTTGTTATTATTTCATACAGTTTTTTTTATCTATTTTTTAAAAAAGTAATTCAGTGCAATTGATATATTGAACTAGCTAGGCAACTAGTTGGAGGACTCCCATAAGGTCAAGGTTTCGGATTTAAACCCAGCCTTTAAATGAGTACTAGACTACTAGTGGTAGTTGTTGATAAGGTTATATAGGTAATCATTTTCCCATTTTATATATATGTTTAAGGGTTAATGATACTTTATCCTCTAAATTAGGTGAATATTTACACTATGCTCACTTAAACTAAAAAAATATACACCTCGCTCTTATTCATATTATTCATCCATTAAAAATTTAACCCTGTCAATAAAAGCTTGATAAATGATTGAACTGTCCCTAAGTACTTTTTTTTTTTTTTTGTATTTATTTTTTATGTTTGATAGTTATAAAAAATTAGGAAAATAAACTATTAGATTCTGAATAAACAATTGATATCCTTACCTTTATGAAGTGAACATATGAGAAAATATAGAACCAAATTGTATTACATTGTAATTTTACAAGTTTGAATCAATTTTTAAAAAGTGTAAAATACTAAGAAATATCAAAAAATCAAAAAAAAAAATTATGGAAACTCTATTGTCACACAAGACCCTTAAAGAAAATTTTTAGTCGAAGATAAGCCCAATTTAGGAGACTAAATACTCAAATACAAAATAATATCAAATGAACTCCAAAAATTACAAAAATTTGACCCAAAAAAATATTGAGATATTTTATTGTTTGTTTTCCTTATTTTTTTATTAATTGTCACACCACAATAAAAGAAATTAAATATACGAAAAACTAAAATAGAGTACTAACGGCATTTTTGTCATTTAACTAGATTTTCTTGATAGTGTTAAAGCTGGTAATGGATTAATAGTGCTAATGGGACGTAAAGTGTATATTCTTAGTTTACATGGGTAAAGTATATTTATCCACCTAATTTAGGAGGGCAAAGTTTTATTAACCTTAAATTCATTATGTGAAAAGTCATCTACAAGACCAGAATTCAAAACTACTTACTAAAAACAATTTATGTAGCAAAATTGTATTTAATAACTAACTCATTGATTTTAAATATTTAATCGAATTTCGTTCATTCTTTTGCTAAATATAATAACACGTCATGTTAAACTAAATTTTTCAAAGAAAAATCATAAATAAAAAAAAAACAAGCCGTTGCAAATTGGATGAACATGATGTCCATCACTTTCAGTTATCAATCATGGTCATTCATTGGCTGGAAATAAACAAAATAGCCATGACCTCCCACGTTTGGTAAAAAAAGGAGTAAAAATAAAAGAAACAAAAACTCCACATAAAGGAGGAGTGGAGTTGGAATAGGGCAATAAATAATTAAACATGAAGATGCTCCCAGAGTGCTCTCCTTTCCGATTTCGTGCATTTTCCATATACAAAAGAAGCTGCACTCTAACAACCAAAAACCTTTATGTGAAATACCGTTGTGGGCGTTTTTACACATGGCTTCTAGGAAGATGAAGAAGTGGACTGATAAGAAGAGTCCTTCCACTAAGCCATGATGCAATAGATGACAAGGAATGGAAAAACGTGAGGTCTCCCATATTTAAAAAATAATCCCACGTCCCTTTTTATCTTGATACACAGCCAGAACATGCAAAACCCAACTAAAGCATGCTCAATGTAACAACCAGTAGTGGAAAGTTACTATTAAAAAAAGAAAAAGAAAAGAAACTGAATAAAACTCTATAAAAAAAGACCAAACGGAACCAAAAGAAAGGGTGGGGAGAAGGGGAAAAAAAATGTGGGACGAGAGAGGCATTCAGGACCATAGGGTCACGAAAATCATCTGAGAAAGATTAAAATGAAATAAGAAGGCGGCGTACAAGTAGGGCTGTAAACGAACCGAGTTGAAATAAGAAGGTGGCGTACGAGTAGGGCTGTAAACGAACCAAATTGCTCACGAGCAACTCCGGTCAAAAACTCGACTCGATCTCGAGTCGAGCTTGCTCAAGTTCGAAACTCTTGACGAGCCGATCTCGAGCATATGTATAATATGCTCGAGTGCTCGTCGAGTTTTTCGAGTATTATATAATTTTTTTTATTATATGTAAAATTACTAAAATATCCATACTTTTTAGAAAAATTATATCTTTTACCTACGAAAAAGTCGAACTACTTGAGTTCTTTTTTTCGAGCGAGCTCGAATTGAGTTCAAACTATGTCAAATTTTTCAAGCTCGAGCTCGAATTCGAGTATCAGAAAAAATTTTGAATTCTAGTATGGCACTATTCGTGCTCGATTTGGCTTGTTTACACCCCTACGTACGAGTATAAATTCTTGAAGCAGTAAAGAAAAAAAGGAGATTAAAGGAAAAAAATTTTGGCAAAGTTTATCAAATCTACTAGCAGGATGCCAATAAAAATTTGGAAAATTTTACAATCCCTTTTAGGGAACTATTTCCTTGTACTTTAAAGGTTTGTCCTTACAGTACAACACTATGTGCTTTGAAAACTTGTATTGTACAAATCCTTAAAGCTAAAGAATTGTTCCCTCAACAAGATTGTAGAATTCCCCTAAAATTTTCTCTAAACCTTTTATCACCATTCTTTCACTAGTCTTTTTTTTTATCCATGTTGTCTGAATTTTTCCCTTTAATATGATTTCTCCCGTCAAAACATTTTGTTGTAAAGTGAAAAATAAGAGAGAAGTTTAATAAATGTGTGTGATTTACACTAAGTCCTAACTCTATATCATTATTAGTTCTCAAGATATAAAAAGAAACTAATAATGTTATTTTTTCCAATTTCCTCTCAAACAAACTATTTCTCAACATTTCAATTCTATGGATTTATTTTAGCAAGCCAACTGCAAAACTAATTGAGTCATACAGCGCACTGTAATAATCCAATCTTACATGTAGTCAAATTCACATCAAATTAGAGTTTGATTTCAAAGGCATGTACAATCGGTTTTCACTTGATGCTTTCTATGCGTAAACACCAAGCATCCAAATTAATATTGGGTTCTTAATACATCTATATTCAATTATAGATGTATATTTGTACTAAGTAAAGGGTGATGAAACCAAAAATAAATTAATGTTGAGAATTAACAAATCGGTTTTAGTGTCCTGATCATAATGCCTTGTGTCAAATTTGTCTTTCAAGGCATTTAATTAAATTTTGACTCTTAAATTATATAAGACATTAAACTAATCGACCTTCGTGCCTTACAATTGATACTAGTGTCTTATTTTATCAAATTTTGCCTCTCAAATTATTAAGATACTAAACTAAATCAATTGGTCTTAGTGCCCTACAATTGATCCTAATGTCTTATTTTATCAAATTTGCCTTTCAAGGCATTTAATTAAATTTTACCTCTCAAATTATTTAAGATACTAAATCGAATCAATTGCCTTAGTGTCCTCACAAGCTTTTAAGGTACCAAATCAAATCAATTGGTCTTAGTGCCTTAAAAATTGATTTTTTAGTGCCTTATTTTATCAAATTACCTTTTAAAGCATCAAATCAAATTACATGGTTTTCGTGCCCCAAATTACCTTTTAAGGTAATAAACCAAATTAATTGGCCTTAGTGCTAAAAAAATTGCCATTTAAGGGATTAAATTAATTCATTGGCTTTAGAGCCTAAAAATTGTCATTTAAGGTATTAAATTAATTAATTGGCCTTAGAGCATCAAAAATTGTCATTTAAGGCATTAAATTAATTAATTGGCCTTAGAGCCAGAAAAATTACTATTTAAGGCATTAAATTAATTAATTAGCTTTAAAGGCCGAAATTGCCGTTTAAGGCATTAAATTAATTAATTGGCCTTAGAGCCCGAAAAATTTCCATTTAAAACACTAAATTAATTAAATAGCCTTAGAACCCAAAAATTGCTATTCAAGGCACTAAATTAAATTATTTGGCTTTAGTGCCAAAAATTATCTTTTTAAGACATTAAATTAAATTATTTGGTCTTAGTACCAAAAATGATTATCGTTTAAGGCATTAAATTAAATTATTGACTTTCTTGTCCATTTAACCATTTACGGTAATAATATCCGTCACAAAAAGGATTAAATAAAATAATTGGATTAGTTTTTAGACTTGTCCAAATTATTTTTACCTTTAATGACCAAATCCCAATTAAATATTGATTGCCTCAAACGGTCAGAAATAATTGATATAAAAAAAAAATAGTATGATCGAACTATGTGAGAGTTGATTCCAATTTGGATACTTAGGAAACCCCTCCAAAGGGTTCAGCTGCAAGAAATACAAAATTTATTATTTTGTGGAATTCTTCCATCAATTCAAATTCCACAAAAGTAAAGTAAAAAATGGGTTAAATCTAAGTAACCTGTCAAAATTACAAAATGGGTTAAAATTTATCTTCCCATAAAAATCAAAAGAAATGATCCGAACACAAGTGAAGTTTAATTCACACGAACTACGTAAGATTTGATCCTGACAACGGGTACGTAGGCAGCTTAAATATATTACTTAGGTGCAACCCCATAAATAAATATTATACAAATTTCCCTTATTATCATGAAATTAATTAATTGACAATTTGAATCAAAAGTATTTCTCTAAAATTAAGGAATGTAATTAAGGATTTAATATCTTGAATGGGTCCAACTCACATTAATAAAAACTCATGCGAGCAAATTGTACTAGTGAGATCAAGTTGGGCGAGAATTTAATTTACGAAATATTAAATTTTTGCTCAACACGTCAGTAATCTTGTCAAATATTTTTAAATTTTTGATATTGTAATACTTTTAATCTATTTACATGGTGTGTTTACTAATGTGTTATATTTGAACCTATGTGACATAGATACTTGTACTGTCGTAGAAAAAAACAAAGAAAATATTTATATTTATACTATATATAAAAAAAGAGTTTCTCTTTTGATGTGATGTCATTTTATGTTTTGCCTAATATACCTCTCTAAGTAGTTTTAAAATTTTTCCTTTTTTCTCTTATTCAACTTCAATAATTATTTTTTTAAAAAAAATACACATAGAATGTGCATTAATTATTAGTATATATAATTGGAACTTGGAAGTTGAAATTGGGAAAATGCACCTAAATTGCAAGGGTACACAAGTGTGAATTCCGACGGAGACACAAGTGGGTGGTGGGCCTAGTGGCGACTAAATCTTTTGATCCGGAATGGGCAATTTTTTAAAGAGAAAATGGTTCGCAAATGAACTCCAGTTCTTCAGGTGGTCTGTAAAGGCCTACACAATATTTTGAAGAGGCCCGCAAAAAATGCCTAAATGATACTCAAGGGACCCGATATCCTCCACAGGGATTTTGTTTCAACTTTCAACCTATTTTTACTTAGTTATCAATCAAATTTAATTTTGTTGAAGCACATTTACTATCTGGTCATATGATATATGAACATTATTAATTAGGAAAAATCTAGTCAAAGACAGGAAGGAACCAGACTTGATTGAAATGACATAAATTGATGTTATTTTGAAAAGTTTTATCGTAGGTATATCAAGTTCATCACAATCATTTATATTATCTTAAAATAAATTTTTTTATGGTAGGTGTTATGGATCTGATCTAGTTACGAATTTTTTGTATGGCTGTATGCTTTCCTACTAACTAATAATTAGGAGTATTTAATGGTTAATTATCGTTTATCGGTTATACGTTTTAATTTTTTTTTAATTTTAATAAAAACCATATTCAAACTAAATTTGTATTCAGTCAATTGATAAATCAATTTCTTTTTCGGGATTTACACTAAATATAAAACTAAAAGTATATACTTCCTCGTTCTATTAAAATCTAAAACTAATGAAAGTAAAACTTGAAATTAAAAACGACCCCAAAATGTCAAAGAAGGAGATATATATAAATTGGGTTACTAAAAATTAATAGCTAAAATTTATTGATTTTTAATAACCAAATTCAAACTCCAAATCAATGAGAGTATCATTAATTCTAATAAAAGTGTCCTTATAAACTCCTTTTCCTGATTTAACTTGGATTATGGGTGAAGATTAAAAAAAAAAAAAAAAAAAAAAAACAACAACAACAACAACAACTACTTTTGGGTGAAGATCAAGATCACAATCCATCCCTTTGAGCCACCATCCAAATATAATAAGTTTGACTCTCAAAATTAGTATCTAAGGAGCAAAAATTTTCCTTCAGATTTTAATAGTATTTGATTGCCCATCAAATTTGCTGAAAAAATGCACCATTTATTACTCCATATTTTGTTGCTAACATTTCTTGCACCTCCCATGTCAAGCCTATTTTGCTGGTTTACAATTTACATTCTTCTGTCAATGTTGCTTTCCCTTTCCTTTTCTTTGTTTGTTTATCTGCCATAGCTAGGGTCCAGATGGAACATTGATTATGAGACCTAAACAGTGCTAAGTTGGACTATGGATTCATGTTTTGTACCCTTTGCAGCTGGCCTGTTGTTGCAGTAGTTGGTGAATGAGCTGAGGACGTCTCTGATACTAAAGTCCATACATGCACGTGCGATGTGTACAAGAAAGATTGTCCATTTTTGTCAGAAAGGCTCTTCAGGATTTGCATGTTTTGTGGTCATTATTTATGGCCATATTGACTCTTTTTTTTTTTTTTTTTCAATAAATAGTTTTAAAAAAAGTAGGTAACATTTATTTAGCATACTATTCACGTATTTTTAAACAGGTAATTCTTACATTTTATTACATTAAACAAGAATTGTTGATATCGAAATTTGAACTGGAATTTTTCTCTAACAATATGTTTGACCTTCGTTAACTACAATGAGGTAAAATTAATGTCTAAAATGTTTCTACGTACTATAGGGTAGGTGTGGATGCATAAACAAAATGGATGCTGATAAGTTTGCTGCTGATGCTTAATTTGCTGCTTCAATGTGAAAAATTTTACCATATTAAAAGGTTTTTTTTTTTTCATCTTAACATCAATTGATATGAAGTACGAAAGGTGGGCGACAATAATTTCCTCCAATAATTGCAAGTGCTTCAACAGGTTTTTCCATGTAACCACATATTATCTTTCAATTTGATAGAGAAGCTCTTTCAATGGCATACAGTGTGATTCCTTAATCGAAAGTGATGTTATCTCATTAGTCTATCAAACTTCCAATTATGTATTTCATTTTTTAAGCATTACACGTGGGGAGGGACAGGGGATGAAAACTCCTGCAGTGAAAAATCAAGAAAAGTTTGGTTCAAATATTTTGTTTTTGTTAAATTACAAACAACCCTCGTGGTTTCGCTAATGTTTGCGTATTTCTTATAGTTTGTAATTTTATAATCTATTTCTTTGTAGTTTGGATTAAAATAACATCATTAAATTTTTTGTTAAATGGTTGTTAAGAGATTAAAAAAAATTTATTTAAAAAATTATTTTAATCATTTAAAAACTTTGATCAAGATTAATTATGTCTTTAAATATAAAACACAAACCCCTCACTTCTAGCAAAGGAAGTTTCTGGATTGTGGAGGGGTATTTAGTTATACACATTTTGACTTTTTTATACTAAAATTTTTAATTTTACATCCATTTAAAAAAAAAAAATTTCTAAACTACAGATTGCTAATTTGTAAATTATAAGTGATAATCAAAATATTAGCCAAACTAAAAGTAGTTGTTGTTATCTACCTTATCTTTCACAGAAGCAACCAATAATGTTTGTTGGAATATGATGTTTATTGCTGTTGGAAATAAGGCATTTACAGAACTGAAAAACCAAGAAGAATAGAGCATCAATTTAAGGATCTCATTTGTATGAAAACACTAATATCTAGAAATTCAACTATTATATTAATTATAATTACTAAATATGCGATACTTTTTAAAATAGAATATGAAAATACTGATACTTAATACGTCATTTTGATAAAATATATATAATGTATGTACATTCGATATAAAGTACGCGAATATATACAAATCGGTACGAAATTCGCATGTTATCTAATTTAACTACGGGACTACTACAGGGCCTTGGAAAACATTGTTTAGTGGACCTGAGTCCATTCCAACTCTGTACCTTTCCATATTTTGGACTGCAGATATTGTCTTGTAAAGTTGAGTCTGACATTCATGGCACAACAGTGCAACACACATGTGGGTGTTGTTGAGATTGACAAAATTTTAAAAAAATAAAAAATAAATTGTGTATGTGTGTATAAATTGAGGTATTTTTCTGTAAGCCATTTGCTCCATTCACACAGTTGGCAATGGCTGAATTCAACCATTTGGTGCTGGTTAAGTTCAAGGAAGAAGTGGTGGTGGAAGATATCTTGAAAGGGTTAGAGAAGCTTGTGTCTGAGATCGACTCTGTCAAGTCCTTTGTGTGGTAAGTGTTCATCATAACTCTAGGCATCTAGTACAACTTTTTGTGCTATTTTATTCTGACCAACCTGAAAGTTTGCATAGCCACTTTGGGATGTGTGTGATAAATGGTAGTGTGAATTGTTTGAATTGCAAAAATCACTCGTTCTTTTAGACAAAGCTAAAAGGGTTATGGTGATTGGTGAAGATGTTCTCTATCATGTTTCTGTGTTATCTGAGTTGAAATATCATAAATAATAATTGTTCAAACAGTAATACAGCAAGTAATAATTTTTTAACATGAACAGCAGTTTCTTTGAACTTTTGTAAGATGAGAATCTCTCTTTTTACAGGGGACAAGATATTGAAAGTCATGAGATGCTTAGACAAGGTTTCACTCATGCTTTCTTGATGACATTTGGTAGCAAGGAAGATTTCACTGCTTTTCTTGGTCACCCAAATCATGTTGAGTTCTCATCCACATTTTCAACTGTAATTGAAAAGGCTGTGCTCCTTGATTTCCCTGTTGTTACTGTTAAGGCTCCAGCTTGACCAACAACAAACAAGATCACTGCACAATGACAAAAATTATTTATGCATCAGAATGTTTGTGTGAGAATTTCTGCTTTTCTTTTCTGTTTTGCACAATTGAGTTAGTAGTGTATGATATATTTTAAATGTAATATGTATTTGATAGATTGTCAGCCAGACTGTATTTGGTAGCTGGTAATATCAGAATGATCTGCTGTGCTTCGCTCAATTAAAAAAAATAACTTCTAAGTATACCACTGCAGTAAGATTTGACTTTTCTGCTACATATTAATCAAGCTTTGCAATGCAAGAGATGAATTGCCTCAATCAGAAGGTCCCAGTTAGACAACTTTGTCTGCTTCTTTAGGACTCATCTTATCAACCACAATGCAGATTAAGAAATCCCTAATTATCGGCATATTGCACTGAAATTAAATTCGATTACCTAGACCAAATGTTAATTTGGATTAGAAAATGTCAAATATAAGTATATTATTATCAAGAGTCCATAAGAAGTGATCTCATTTTTTTCATTTGAGTCCAGATAGATGTTTGGTCAAGTCATTGAGACCATAAGAAGTGATCACATTTCTTTCAACGAGTGCAGATAGATGTTTGGTCAAGTCCTATAGGCCACAAACGAGCAAAACTCACTTTTTTTTTTTTTAATAAAAAAAAAATTTAAAAGAAGTGGAGGTTATCCTTTTCTTTTAGGGTTAAGATAGGTTATCGACGCATATTTTAATAACTTACAGTAATTTTTATAAATCACTTGCCAATCAGAATATTGAAAACAGTGAAAGTCAAACCATGAACCGAAACTCTCGTTCTGTGTTTCCGAGACATGAGCCCAAGGAGAATGTCTCGTGTGGGCTCTGGTCTTACTATAGGGCAAAAGACACAATTGGTCACCAAACTTTTTTAGTAATTCAGTATTAATTTCTCAACTCTAAATTAGGATACTTTGGTCCTATACTTATTTTATTGGACCAATTTGGTCCCCACCACGTAGCACCGCCATATTTATTAAAATCCCACCCAAATGGTTGCTTATATAAAAGTTAGTCATTTAACGTAGTCAGTCATTTAACATATTTGATAAAGTAATACAAGTTTTTGTTCCATTCAAAATGGCAAAAAAATAAGAACAAAAAATAAAGAACTAAATTGAGCAGACATTTGTGTTGCCTTCTTGAGAAAAAAAAATTAGTATTTGTCTGGATTTGCCCCAAATTAGTTTCTTCATTTTTTTTCTATTTTTTTGTCAATGATAATCGAGTAGAGACTTTTATACCATTTCAAAGATATTAAATAACTGAATTACCCTCATATGAGAAGCTATTTGGGTGGAGATTTTAATAGTTATGGTGCCGTTGTCCAATAGGGACCAAATTGGCCCAGTAAAAATTATCTAAGGACTAAATTATTTCAATTTAGAGTCGAGGGATCAATATTAGATTAATAAAAAAGTTTGGGGACCATTTGTGTCTTTTTCCCTCTAGCTATATGTTAGTTCGTACAATAATATATGTAGATTTCCTATCAATTGCATGTAAAATCAAGGACGAAATTGTTCCAACAAGATAATGAAATATAGAGCATGGTAATGAATTTAGAATGTGTTAAAACAGCATCATGAAGGGTCACTGTGGAAAAAGGATGTTACAGGAATTTAGCAGGTCTCATGCCAAAACTTCAGAAAAGAAAGCATAATCAGATGTATTAAGAAGGATGATTGTGTATCCTTTCCTTTCTTCTTTTCCCACACTAGAATCTAGTAAAAGATAGTAATAAAAAGGACTAGGCAAAGCATAACATTGATCAAAAGTAAAAAAGTGGATTCTTTGTTCTGTCACCTCCTTTTAATCTTCTCTACTTTCTTCATCTTATCAAAAACAGCAGTGGTCTTCATCTTCCTAAACTTTCTCCACGGCTGAAGCCTAAATTGAAAGTTAGAAAGAAAATGCAGATTTTAAAGAAAGTTCATCTTCTTCAAGTCCTCCTTTTGCTCAATATTTCCTTTCCCATATCCATATCTCAAGAAACATCAATTAGAAATTGTGGAAAAACAAGAATTCAAAGTCCTTTCTCCCTTCAAAGTTCAACAAATATATCCCTTCTAAATTATATGCTCCTCTGCAAAGCTGAGAAACTATACTTCAGAACTTCACAAGGTCTTTTCCAGGTTTCTTCAATTGATTATGAGACTAAACTACTAACTATTTCTACACAGCTTTTACTCTTCTACCAATCATTTCACATCTCCTATAACTCTATCAGCTGGATTCCCTGAACCCCCTCGGCCTAACTCATTACTTCTTTACAACTGCTCAAGCAAAAAGAACTCAGTTTCTCCATATATCCACAATTGCACAAGTTTTCGACATCATAAAAAAGAGTTTCCAAAAGGGTTATCAAATTGTTTTCTTGTTGAGGATATAAACAAACTGGATGTGAATTTTCATCCCAAAAAAATGAACTGCACACATTACAGCAGAATGTATAGAAATGCATCTTTTGATAGCAATGGTTATGGCTTTCAGTTGGGAACAAGAATTTCTTTTGATATTCCTGATCATGTTCCTAACCCCTGTGATCAATGCAAAAAGCCTAATGGAAACTGTGGAATTGGATTGAGATGTATTTGCCACCCCAAAGAGTGCAGTAAGCATTACTACTTTTTTCTTGCACATTCTTGAACTTTTATCCTTTCAATTCCTAATGTTTGCGCTAGCCATTGTCTGATTTGTTTAATATTGTGGTTCTGCAGAGGATAAGGTGATTTCTATTGGTGTAATGTTGAACCCTTTTGGCAATATGCTCTTCTCATTTCTGTGCTTTATTCTAGTGATGGAACTCTTCAACAATTCTTGAGGTAGTTTGAAACATAAGCCTTGGTCCTTACAATTTGTTTTCGACATTCCTCAAATTTAATGGGCTATTTTCACGAATGGTGTGTCAAACCATACTTGCCTAATTTAGTAGGTAACTTCCCTTACTAATTCGTGCATACAGATCCCATGTACTAGGTGCACACATAGGTTAGATATTTTTAGCAAAATGATGTGTGTGTTGTGTATCTATATCACGTATTCGAAAGTATTACGTATTCGGTATTTATGTGTGAAAGATGCAACTATACATGGTATGAAGTTAATAATTGCACAAAAGTTCAGGTTTTGCAGTTAGTTTCTGTTTGGGGCATATTAGTTAAATCAACTTTTAGTTGTATTTGACTCTAACATACTACTCCTTGGGTAGACATTGTTGACCAGAGTTTCTAACTCAATGATGTCAACAGAGTTGGTGATTGCACTGCCTTGATTATGAAACCTCTCAGTTGATTCTTCATTTAAGGGTTTGAGCATTGCGCCTAATTCAATATTTACTTCAGGAGATTTGTATCCTCCTCCTGCATTAGCCTCAGGTGGACTAGAAAATACATGAAATTTTAGAAAAAGAAAGATTGTAAAACTCATTTTAGTCAGAAATCAGAATGGTTGTGAACTGAAAATTTAGAGCTGATATCATGGATTCTATTTTCTACAAATGAAGTGGTTCCCCTTGTATAATTTTATGTCTGCTGAAACGAACAAGAATGAATTATAACATGCAACAAATTAAGTCTTGGCTACTCACTTCACTTCGTAATGCGAAATAGATGACTGAAAAGCATGTAAGTCTTATAACATGCAACAAATTAAGTTTTGACTACTCACTTCGTGATACGGAGTGGATGACTGAAAAGCAGGTAAGTCTCGTAATTTTTCAATTATCTAACTATCTGTAATATTTATTTTACACTGCAGGGTGAGTAACAAAGAATTTTCACCCAATGACCTTTTAGCTTCTTGTTTTTGAGAAAAGCAATTTGTTCTGGAAATTTTGTTCATAATTTGTAGTACAGGATCTTTAGCCCAATGCACAGAGTATTGAGGCCTAAAAGCCCGCCCATTATTATTGGGCCCGGGCTAACCAAAATCTCAGATTCTCTTTGTTCTCTTAACATTTTTTCGAAACAAAGCCAACTTGTTGTATGAGCACAAGATGCTCACAAATTACAGGGTAAAATACCAAAAACCCCATGTAGTATACTTTTTCTATCCACAGTCTGTATATAATTCTTATATGTTTTGGATTGAATGGTACAATTAACGAAAATTATCTAAACTAGCCGTATTTAACATACACATGTGCCATGTGCGATTATTTAACCAAAAAAAAATTACTTTCTCACTGAAAAATTAATATTTTATAGACAAAATGGCCTCACACTTAAAAACTCTGTTTTATTTTCTTTTACTTTGACGAGTTTTGATGTCTAATTCAGTATTATTGAAAACAAGAGGGGTAATGAAAATCAAAAGTGACCCAAGTTGTTAAACATCGACGAAATTCTTTTCAACATTTAGTTATATTCGATATTGGACTCGTGCTATGATTTACAAACTTCGGATGGTGCAAAATCAGGAATCTTAAGCATTTAACGTGAATTCCACTTCATTTTTTATTTTTATTTATTTATTTATTTGTTTTTTTTTTTGTTAATATGTTAGTTACGTGAATTCCACTTCTGCTGCCGCCAAAAAGTGCACCCTCTCCAGCCAAGTAGTTAAAGACTTTAGACTTTATTCATTAGACTTTTAGTGCTAAATTCAACTTTTGATCCAAAAATATTAAATAATTAAGTCACTCTATGTTTTGTCTAAACTATTCCTTTTGACTTTATAGTAGAAGAAAAATATTTAAGTAAATTCGGTATTAAATTTTACCTGTACACTTTATGAAGGATTAAATTTTATAAAAATTTATTTATATTAATGATGTTATATATTTTATAGAGTTTAATACAATATTTACACAAAGAGCTGCAAATTGAGTTTATCTAAATATTTTTTATAGTAAAATTGTATTCTTCCTTAGACTATGATATAGTACTAAAAATAACTAGAAGAGTCCAATGAACCCCAATTCATTGTTGAACCAATAAGTTCTTACCATGATTAAAAAAAAAAAAACCTCATTGCAGTTTAAGTCTCCGTGCTGGAAAACAAAATATACCACTAAATTAATTAGACGATGACAAGATGGTGTTTAATGCGTGCAAGTATGTGCCATATGCATCATCAATACCTGAATTTAATAAACTACCATATTGACCGGCTCACAGTTAAGAACAGACACCATGTGTGGGGGTAAGGGTAGCTCAAGTTCAAACAATTCCGTTTAAAAATAGAAGAAGAATAATATGGTTGAGGTATGGATGCATATCAGCGATTGGGTATTCTAAGTTTCGTGACCTGTGAGTTTGTATACATTTTGAACTCATAATTATCGGATAATTTTTCGTGTCGTGTATTAATTTACATGCATTGTTAAATCGTATTGAATATTAGTACATTATACATATTTTTTTTTTCATAAAAAAAATAATGCACCACATTTCAATATTTGTGTCAAGTATCAGAGAGTACCAGATATTGAATAACTATGTTTGAACTAATTCTCGGGCTATTGAAGCCCTAACCAACAATTTGCACTGTCCTTCAGTACTGGTGATTTATTTGTGACATTACTCCAAGAAAGGGCAATCTCACAATGCCCTTCACCATCTTCTGGGCCAATTAATTAGAAGGTAGTAACTAGTAACAAACTTAGTACTCAGTTTGTGTCTTTCATTGTCTTCGATGGCCTTTCTACTTGGTACTTGTAAATTGGTGTGATTTAATTTATTCAGGAGAGGGACATCAACCGACCATTGCTGCAATCTTAGCTCAATATCTTCTGCGGATAATCCTCGACCAGAAATGATCTAGCTGATTCTCCAAGGCATCATCTGGCTTCTTCAATCTTCAACCTTTAACTTAATTCCACTAAACATTAAAATCTTGGCCCCAATTTCCTACTCTTCTGGGCTCGTGTTAATGTCATAATGTTACCCAAATTTTAGGTAACAAATACGTACGAGTGTTGTACGACATATGATCATCGTTTGAGTAACAAAGTATTGAATT
The DNA here is from genome assembly GCA_025175665.1 of Cinchona pubescens. Classification (NCBI taxonomy): domain Eukaryota; kingdom Viridiplantae; phylum Streptophyta; class Magnoliopsida; order Gentianales; family Rubiaceae; genus Cinchona; species Cinchona pubescens. The sequence goes on along the minus strand of JANKKI010000026.1, from coordinate 1,685,831 downwards.
TTTTAGCTAACTTTGCATTCGTTGAATGCAACATAACCACCATTATCCAAATGCGAAATTAATAATCAACTCATATTTATCAATACAAAATCAGTTTAAATGTATCATTGGACACAAGGAGATTGTATAAGTTAAAGAAGTTCTAAAACAAAATGGGATGAATTTGTCATAGTGTATGAAGTAGGAAAAGAGATGTCAAATAAATTGCAATTAGATGTGTATATAGAGATAGGTATATATATATATATATATATATATATATGAAAAATTCTACAGTCCCTTCTAGGGAACCATTCCTTTGAACTTTAGATATTTGTACAGTACAACACTATGTGTTTTAAGAACTTATACTGTACAAACTTTCAAAATTAAGGAAATAATTTTTTAAAAAATACTGTAGAATTCTCCTAACTATATAACTAGAAGTGCCCAATATATGCCTCCAAACTGCATCATATATGGGCTTCTTATATCAAAGCCTAGTAAAGCTTATAAACAAACAAGGCAAAGGTCCCCAAGAATGTGGTCCATGTTTAGGGTTTGTCATAAATCATGACGACTCGTGTATAGTCTTCGCATACTAAAAGAACAAGTCATCTCCGTTTTCCATTCAGTCAATCATTAAGCAGTGTTTTGAAAATCGGACCGACCATTGAACCGGTGGCCTATCCGGTTCGCGGTTCAATCGGTCGAACCGATTGAACCGGTCATTCACTAATTTAGGTTTTTTTTTATCAAAGTGTGATATAATTTAAAATGACCTAAAATATATTTATATAAAATCAACGTAAAATATAAGTGAAACACTATTTTTGGATAATTATAGTTCTAATACCCAAAAATACTAATCAAATTTCTAATAAGAAAAGTGAAATTTGTACAAAAATAAGTATAAAAAAGATGAAAAAAATAATAAATTAATAGTTTAGGCTTTGGTGTGTTCAATGTTTTGCTATTTTGGAGTTTATTTTCACGATTTTTTAATTTTTCTCTTTATTTAAATCATTTTTTATTCTGAAATTTAAAAAATTAATTTTTTACCGATTCCCGATTTTTAACCGATTCTGTCCGATTTTTTGGACAAACCGGATATGTAGTTGGACCGGACCGGTGGTTCTTCCGGTTCGCTGTCCGACCGGTTGAACCGGCCGGTCCGGTCCGACTTTCAAAACACTGTCATTAAGACCGTCAATGGATTGGGCCAGCCCGAGCTTGACTGGCTCGACCCGATAAATAAAAGGTTGAGTCTTATATTAAAATGAATCGTGTTGATTTTGGATTTAAATATTAGATCCGATTTAAATAGTAAGGCAAGTTTGGATTTCACAAGGGTCAACTTGAATAAATTCCAACCCTAATAAATAAATAAATATATATAGACACACACACTCTATACTAATTAAAATATTAATTATGCAAACTCTTACCCCTGATAGTAATAATAATTTATTTGAAATACTTTTTTTTCAACTTTTGTATGTGTATGTATTACTAATTCTTGAGAAAAATATTATTTTTCATACTTTAGTTGTTAGTGCTGAGAGTTAAGATACTCTTTTTATATTTTTTTCTCTTAATTTCTTAACTTTCATTAATGTATCTACTGTGAGTTTGGTCCAACTCGAATAAGACCTGAAACTTGAATATTTTTGTGAGTTAAGTATGAATTGCATATTTGTGAACTCAATTCAGTCAGATTAAAGCTCACATCCCAAATAATTTTGTGAACCGAACTTGGGTTTTGCAAAACCCGACTCACAAAACTCAATTGACAGTCCTATCAATCATTTAGGCTTAGTTTGTGAGTTGAGATGGTTTGGAGAGAAAAGAAGAGGAGAAGAGAGAATTAAATCTTACCACTTGTTTTGGAGTTTTAAGTGGGAAGAGGATAAGGAGATGAAAGAGCTAATTTTGCCATAACAATATTAAACAAACAAATAATAATACTTTATAAGTTCAAAATCATTCTATTTGTTTCTTAAACTCACAAACAAAATAAAAAAAGAACACATTTTATTCTCTTATCTTCTTTTCTTTCATAACTTAAGTTTGTTTGGGAGTTTACGAGAGATAAGAGAAAATAAGATAAACCTTCAAGTTATGAGAGAAAAGAAGAAAAGAGAAGAAAAAGAATCATAATCTTGTTTGAGAGTTTTGAAAAGAATTTGAATATATAAATTATTAAAATTTAGACCTCTAATATTTTAAAGTTAAATGAATATTTTTTAAAAATAATAATAAGCTTCTACAAACTTTTCTTTCAAATCATACCAATTTAGAACAAAAAATTTTAGGTTCTATGTACTTAAAAATTTTCTTTCCAAATCACTCCATTTCCTTTTCTTTCTTTTAATCAAAAACTCCGACAGAAGCGAAAGTTCCATCTTTCTTTGCCTTTTCCTTTGTTTCTTTCCCAATGTTAAAACACCCAAACTCAGCGTGAGTTGCAACAATTTACTACCTGCTTTGTTCAAATAAAGAAAATTACTAACATTTTCAGAACGTATCAAAATTCTCAACCCCATAAAGCAAATAAACCAAATATTCATCGAATCTTTAAGATTCTAAACCTTATTTGCATATATTCCATACCATTTTTTTTTTTTCAAGAAATCCATTCCCCTGAATTTCAGATTCATCTAACAGTATCAAGAACTAAAATGGAAAGTCAACAATCAGTGTGATTGGAAATTTTGTTCTTAATACCCCTTTAACAATTTACATGTAAAAACTGCTGATAAAAGAACATGGTTCTTGACTCTTAATCAAATTATTGTAAACTTAGCAAAGATATATATAAAAAATAATAATAATAAGATTTCTTTGTGTGCTACTCCCTTTATGAATAACAAAAAGAAAAAAAATACCTAAAAAACAAAAAATTAAAAGGAGAAAAATAAAAAATACCACTTGTTATGGGCACCTAGAAGCACAGATCAAGAATGAGAATTCAACTTTATCTTGATGATCCTTCTGCAAAATTTTGTCCTCCAACCACAATCTACTATTCATCCCACTTCTTGTTCTGAACATGAAAACAGCATATGATCCTGAAGAAGCCAGATTGACAAACATATCATGAACATCCCACATAAAATCAATCAATAATCCATCAAGAAAAATGGTCTGATTTCCTCTGAAATTCCACTGCAATCTCTTCACTTTAATAACCATCTTTTTATCAATATAAACTGATAAAACTGGATGTTTCAGCCCTTCATTCTCTCCACTGCACCTTATTAGAATATCATGCAAACTGCCATTATCACAAAACTGAGCCTTAGTTGAGTACAAAGTAGTATTGCCAGAAAAATGCTCTTGCCTAGAAATTGAGTTCATACCAAAATTTAGCAACCGGGCTGGTCCCATTTTTCAGCTTCTTTAACAATAATGCTTCTTCAGCCAAATCACCAAGAATTAAGCCAAATTCTGAATCCACCTTGACCAATACATAATATCCATTTATCGGTTCGGGACCGGAAGAATTGTATTTAGCTGCAGAGAGATCCCAAAGGACTTCAACTTTATAGTCATTGAATTCACAAGATTTGCTGCCTTTCTTCTTTCTGAATAACCGAGAATTTGTGCTGAGTTTGAAAGAATTTGAGGGATCATCACCAAATTGTATACTTAGGCCTTGAGTGACATTGGTTTTGGACCAAGTAACTCTGATGAATAATTGGTTCTGATTAGAAAAAAAGGTTTTGTATAAACATGTAACTGCATTTTGGATTGAAGGGATAGTCAAATTTGGAGAAATGCAAGAAGCTGTGGAATTTGCATAACTTGAACAAGAAACACTGTCAGAAACTTGTACAGCATATTCATTGTAACAATTAGTTAAAGTCTCTCATTGTAATGAACAAAGGAAAATGAGAGAAGGGTCTGATTTTCTTGTTTTAGATATGTGGAATATGGAACTTCAGAGGAAGTCAAATGAGCGGAATGGAATGGAATGGGAAGGTAATGAAATCCAGTTTCCTGACAGGCACATATTACGTATTAAATATGATTCTTTTCAGTCACCTTAAATTTTGCATCTCAGTATATGATTTTGGAAAGAATAGAACATTGAGATAGAAACTATTAAACTTTTCTTTTTTATTAGTATTATTAATTATTTCTTGCCAGTTCATCTAGCATACAGACAACTTTATTTAAAAAAAAAAAAAAAAAATATCACGCTCATAGACACTCTTAATGAACTAATAAATGTGGACCAAGAACAAAAATTATTGTGGCATCTTCTTACTTGGGATTTACAACGGAATATTATAAATTACTCCCTCACATTTAATTTTAGATATCGGTTAACAAGAATTAAAAAAAATTAAATTGTCTCAATTTTATCTATAAAAATATAGTTCAAAGTGATTAAATTACACTTTGACATTAATATTATCAACTACATAATCCTCCATCTATTAATATAACACTTAAAAATTAAAAAAAAAATATTATTTAATATTCATTAATTTTTTAAAATACAGATAAATTTATACAAGACATGAAATTATAAAATGAAACGGAGGGGCAGTAGAAATACAATGGAAGACATACAAGTATTTATGGAATTTTATTTGGGATTGGCTAATTGTCGCTGTTAAGGAATTTGGAAAACGGCATGTTAGGTGTAAATTAGTAAATAACTGTAACAGTCAAATAAAGGGGCTAATTGATGACAAATGCTGAGATGAAATATATTGAGAGATTAATTAGGGACCCTACGAATTAAAATTAAAAAACCATGATTCAAATAGCAGTTGTTTGCTGACAATCCCATTTCATTTTTCACAATTTGCATTCCTTTTAATCCGTTCTTTTCGTTGGCAATGATAACAGTAATAAACTACTAGTAACATTAATCGAGAAGACTATTGATAGTAAGGCAGGCAGAAGTTAAGGAAGCTTATTAAGGGAGGTTATTTGGTTAGTGGTTATTTTATTTGGTAGTGGTTTATTTTGTTTTATTTTATTTGATAGTGGTTAATTTTATAATTTTTCACCAAAACTACATAAAGAAATTATTTTTTCTCTCTATCCTTTTAGTAATTTGAACCCATTATACATAGAAGTTATAAACTAGTAATTTTTATTACGGTTATTTAAATGAGGTCATAAAGTGTAAATGATGATTTTCTAAAGTCATTCTTGCCCATTACAAAGCAAGGTTTTACTTGGTTGGTCCCTTGGCATCAACCCTCGCCAAATTGTTAATCCCTTATCTTCTTTCTGTCCACGGAGCAAATCCTCCTCTTCTCATTTTAACTATTCAACGTGTATGATGTTATATTGTATCACGACGTAGTTAACAGAGAACGGATACTCCCTACATTTTAGAAAAACTAAAATATACTATATGAATAATAATTTTAATGTATGTATATTTTGCCCTCTAAAATTTTAAAAAAGTTGCACTACCGCTCTCCTACATTAAAACTCAGTTCCGCCACCATATTGCATACAAACTATTAAAGTACAATAGGATGGTTTCTTAAAACAACGATAGAATTTTCCTAAAATTTTACAAGTGCAATTCCAAATACAGAATTCAATCCTCATCCCTCAACTCTTTTTGTGATGTTCAACTATAAAAATGTCTCAATTCAAGTTTCAGTAGCAGTGATTTTCATAGAAAGTAATGATAAATCTAGTCTTTTGTTATCAGAGAAACAAAAATCAAGTTTCGCACCATTTGTACATTTCCAAACCAAAAAACACATATAGAGATTATCACAGCCAAAACCTTTTGTTTCTTTTTCTTTAGAAAGTGTATACGAAAAACTTTTTAAAAAAAAATTAAAAAATAAATTAAAAAAAAAAAGAAGAAGAAGAGAAAAAGGGTGTGTATATCTTCATAATGTCTTAAATGATAATTAGAAAGCAAGGAGTAATATTATAAGGTTTAAAGTAGCACGGGGTTGAAAAAGTCGAAACTAGGTTAATCAAAAGCTCAACAAAGCTGAAAAGTAAGAATTAAAAAGAGAAAAGGGAGAAACAACTAACCCCTATTGATCTAAAACCTGAATATGCATGTATTGTTAAGATCAACTTTGTGAAAGTGTGAAAGATGATTACATTTTAATGATGCCTCCCTTTCCACGACAAAAAAAAAAAAAAAAAGATTATGAAATTTTTGGAAATGTGATGGACAGGAAATAGTGTGCCATTCTTAGGTCATGAACTCGGTCGTGACTGATGTATATATCCAAATATGGATACGACAACGAAATTTACTATATAAAATCACATAAATGAATAATTTTTTATCATAAAATGATGATATAGGATTATGTATCAAATTTATTTTAGAATTTTTCAAAAATAGAGAATCCATCACAGATACAATTATAAGAACACAATTTAATAGGACATTCTTGTTACTTGTCATCCTTTTGGGTTTCCTTGGTCATGTCTTCTCATTATGGCAAACGAATACATTGTACAAAACTAATTACCATTAAAGAAAGAAGGGGTTTTAACAAATGATATTTGTTCCAATGCATCAAATCTGGCTTTAAGTTCTCGCTGCCATGAACGTTGTGTTGTTGGGAGTAGATTGGGTCCCATGAGGATGCTAATCTTTTTTTTAAATATATATATATATTTGTAAAATGACGCTCCATAATTTCTTATTTATAATGTAACACTCGATTATCCAAATTATGGTAATTTAACAATATTTATTTATTTATTTTGTTTGAAGTATTAAAAATATTTATTATTATGCTCAATTAAGAGGTATATGATAATAAAATGATTGGAATACAATTCCGTAAAACCATGCATCATTTGCAAACTTAATATAGATGCCATTATAGCTATGCTAGTCCAGATTTCGTTTCATGAGTTAGAATCAATTAATGCTGTGAAAAAAAAATAAATTAATTAGTGCAATTCGTATTGGAAGACTTTCAAAGGAAACGCAATTTGTTTGTTGAGCCAACGCATAGTGGGAACATGATCCTAAACTTACTCCGAGTAAACTATCCTTAATTATCATGGTGATCAATATGGATTATGCAACATCTGTTTATCATTGTCACATATAATTTTTGGGATTTTAGAAAGAGAAAAGCATTCACAAGATTATAAATTTAATATTATTTATTAAAATTAATCAATATGTCAAAATTATATATTGAATCACCAATCCCTTGATATTAGATATTTGATCGAATTTCATTATTTTTTAACAAATCTAATAATACGTAAGTGATTTTAATATTTTATCACCTTATATAGTTATAACACTATTTTTTAATAGGCTGTTGTAGAGGTAAGAACAAATTTGCACTGGAAGTCAAATTCTTGGCGAAGTTGAGACTCTATTTGAGTCAATGGTAGAATTAAGATTTAACCGAAGTTGATAAAAATAATTTCACCTGAGATCTCAATTTTTAACTTTTTGGATAAATTACACGGAACCCCTTAGTTTGATCAACCTATATATTATTTTTTGTGATATTGAAATATATATATATATATATTATATTTAACCCCTTGTAGTTTGCACTAAAATAAAACCATTAGTCATTCCATCCAATCTAACTGTCAAATGTTAAAAAATTTTAATTTAAGGATATTAAATCCTTTTAATATTTATTTTTAACTTATTATTACTGAAAAATTTTAATTTCAATATCAATTTTTAGTTAAAAAGTTTTAGAAAACAAATATTAAAAAATAATCATACCCTTAAAATAGAATTGTTTTAACCTTTGATCGTTAGATTGGATGGAAGATTAACGGTTTTGTTTTAATTCAAATCACAGAGAGTTAAATGTATGTTTTAATACTACAAGGGAGTAATATGTAAGTTAGCCAAAACACATGAGGTACTGTGTAATTTACCCTTAATTTCCTGTGCCATCTAAAAAAAGAGAGAGAGAGTAAAAAGAAAAAAAATTCCTGGAACATTTGATCTTTGACCAAACTGGATTGATTCCAGAAGTGAATATCACACCAGATTAAGTATCCAACTCAAGATTAAAAGTATATCATGGTAATTTTTAAGCCAATTTTCCCAGTTAACCAAAATCATGAAGTTCAACAGATGCCAAAAAGTCTTGGTGCACAAATAACTAACTCTGATCAGATTCTTCTTATAATTAGTTAAAGACGCACAAAGATTTTGGGCACTGCGAAAGATATCGATTGTCCATATGATACATATTTATTTATTTTATTTAGAGAGGGCGACATATATCTGAAATTCAAGATTATTGGTACTTTAGAGAATTAATATGGATTATTCGTTTAGCTATATTAGGTCAGGAGCTTAAAATATGTCACATTATCAAAAGTCATCCGCCAAGAACCTAAAACCCCAGAACGTGAGGACCATTATTGAAGTTTGATCAAGAGACTTAAGAATCAAATATCTTTTGGACTTTGATCGAGGATATTGAGAAGTTCTCTCTAACCCCAATGTCCAATGTCCAATGTCCAATGTCCAATATACTGCTAATCATCTTCTTAATGAAAAAAAAAAAAGGAATTTAATTTTATAGTTATAGTACTTCCTTTGTTTGGATTGTTAATTATTTATGATATTATAAGAATAGGATTAATTTTATTTTGCACTTCTCAACTTATAATCAATTCTTACTTTGCATCTCGAATTTTAGTTTTAAATATTTTACACTTCCAACTCTCAAATTTGTCCCTCTTTAACCCCTTTTTTTAACACTGTCCAAAAGGTTAATGGAATTTTTATTTTTGCATCTAAAAACATTGTTGTACAATCTATTGAATTTGTCATATATACAAAAAAAAAAAATTAATTAATTTTTGAGATGGTGTTGAAAAAAAGGTTGAAGTGTGATGAATTTTTGAGTTTGGGGTACAAAATGTACCAAAACTAAAGTTTGGAATGTAAAGTAAGAGTTGAGTATACAGTTGAGGAGTACAAATAAATGTAATTAGTTCTATAAGAATTTATTTACAATAAATTATGTAACAAATTTAGAATTATGATATTTATGAGATAAAAAATAATTGAACACCGTGTTTAAGAAATGATTGCAAGTTACAGGCCAAACGGAATCACTGCTTGTTTTTGGTATTCAAATAATTTATTAACTAGATTGAAATAGTATAAGAAACTATTCTTTATAAGCAGAATGTTAGAAATGATCATCAACTTTGCACCTGCATTACAGTTAATGAATTTGAGAGGGCAATGTAATACATTTGTATTGTATAATATAATATTTTTCTTTACGGATTTGAATTTGTTAATTATTAGACGTTTTGCATTATTATTTCTTGTGACAAGTCTTCTTGAAGCACGCATGTTGGGTTTTGGGAGAACAAGAAAAAGAAAGGTCGTATTATCATTGCCTTTTCCCGTACTATATATAAGGCAAAATGTCTAAATTATATTATTAATGGTTGTTCAAGTGAATATGAAATTAGAGATATTGAGATTTCTTCACACTTTCGCCCTTAAAAAATATGGCTGGTAAGATGTCTTAATTACACTTTCTACTCTACTATCCAATCAAGAAAACATGCAAGAGTAAACTAATGGTCAAGAAAATTAACTTATAGTCGGATTTAGTGCCCAAAAATTAAGAATAATATTAGTTATAATTCGATATTCCTAGAGTGTTACACAAAATTTTTAGAAATGTCAACTAATTCCAATCCTCCCATCGTATTTTATTTCAGTGATAATTCTTGAAAACAACTTTTCACCTACTAACTAATAAAATAATCAAGCATTTCATTCCCTTTGACAAAAAATTTAGGACAAAATGTCGTGTACTTTGCAACAGTGCATCATTTAAATAATTTGTGGAATTAGCTTAGTCACACACGATACCTCCAATTAAAGTATAATTATGGGGTAATTTCATTTTGCACTCTTCAAGTTATACCCAATTCACATCTATATTTTAAAAGAAAGTTTTTTAGATTATGAACACTTTGCATTCCCAAATCTCAAATTTGTCCAATTTTAACCTCTTTTTTCACATCATGAAAAAAATTAACGGAATTTTTGTTTTTACACGCAAAAATATTGTTGTGCATCCTGTTAATTTGTCATACATACAAAAAAAATTCATTAAGCTTTCTGACAGCATTAAAAGAAGAGATAAAATGTGACGAATTTGAAAATTCGGTTGCAACGTGTTCAGAACTAAAGTTTGGATTGCAAAATAGAAATCGGGTATAAGTCGAGGAATGAAAAATATAATTAGTCCTTTAATTATATATAGAAAAATAGTTTATAAAACTACGAAGTCAGACCACTTGTTAAAAACAATTCACACTGCAAAATCATAATAAATAACCAACTACTATTTTAAATGTTTAGTCAAATTTCATTCCTTTTTTTTACGTATTTATATAATAACATATAAATAATTTAGTCATTATTTATTTATCAGTTTATATGAATGCATTGTTATATATAAAAGCATATACATAAAGTTATAATTTTCATTCTTAATTAATACTATTATATAATTGACGAATTTGCAAAGTCAAGAACCCTACACTACAGTCCACAGCAAAATTGTGTTAGCTTTATAGTAGTTCCCTTTCTTCACGGGAACTGTCCACTACCCGCTTTCCTGTCTTTCTGGTTAATTAGGAAAGCTACTTGCAAATTCCTTCATCCTTTATTTTCGGGCTAATGTAATTTTCTCGTGTCTTCTAAATAACAACTTAGTTCCAACCCACAAATTGATTATACATTTGACATTTTGGCAGCTCTAGAATTTTTAACTCACTTCTTATGCCAACCTCTTGTCGTCTCATTATCTAAAACTTGTCAGTTTCTATGTGTATCATGATTTATAAGTATTACGTTATTGAGGTCTAAAAGTGACAAGTATACAAAGTGAGAGACAAAAAATTTGTACATAGAAAATCTCGTGACGATTTTAGCCTAACAATAACTTTTATAAACTCCATATTTAGAAGCTTTTAAATTAGACAGAGATTTTGCGGTAAAGTTATCATTTACTAGTAAAATGCATGTTTATTAATGCACAACTTTTAGTTACCCGAAGTTCCAAAAGATTTTTCTAGCTAATTGGTTGGTAACCTTAAAAATCAACAAGATCTTAGCAATATTCTGTGACCCAGCTGAACGATCAAATTTATATTCAGAAAATCCACGAGAATCATTTCCTTTTGAGTCAATGACTGGCGGAATATTTGCTTAGTTCAGTAAATGCAGCAGCACAATGTGGGGCTAACCATTTTCAGTTTGATTAATAGAAAAAATGGCCATGAGGTCCATAGAATTAATACTACTCATTATTTATTTCTTTCCATAAAATATCTTTTTATGAAACAAATGTAGGTTTGTCCCATAAGGGTTGGTGCCTGAAAAAGTGAACAACACATCAAATTATTGATCCCTCAACTGCAAATATTTTGAGTCGTAATTGACCAAAAAAAATTAATTGGCTAAAACTTTGGAGAATAAGGATCACAGGAGGTGGTCGGCCAAGGGTATTAATTGAGCTCAATACATTGAACTCTTAACTCCCTCAGTTGTTAGTATAATTTTACTCGTATAGCAACAATATCAATATTCAATGAATAAATTAAAAGAGAGATAGGTCTTATATTTTACTAGTTTCAAGTAAATATACCACCAATTTCAAATTTGAACGAAAAGTTAATTAAAATTGATGGGTAAATTATTACAAAGAATCCTTTGTGGTTTGGTTAATATACAAATTATTCTCTTGAGGTATGTAAACGTACAATTCACTCCCTGTGATATGGATTAACGTAAAACTGTTAACTATCATTAAGTGGTCGTTAGGAGATTAAAAAATCTTGATTTAAATGATTATTTTAGTTATTTACAGTTTCTAATTAAAGTTAATTATTTATTTTAATATAAAACATAATTGTTTCCTCGAATAGAGGGTGTCTAGGCGATGGATGTGAAATAGAATTAGGGATATTTTTTTACTTTTCGCATGCAAATTCATTATATTTTTAACTTTCCATCTATTTTATCAAAAAAAATAAAATAAATGATCGCACAAATTTTGTAGTGTTCATTTTATGGCCTAATCCCGTCTGATAGACAAACTGTAGGTAACCAAACTAGAATCGTGTTCTCAACCTTAATTTGCAAGTTAATCTTTAGTTTGCTTAGTTAATTTTTACAAATGCAGGACATAAATGATACGTGGCATGTTAATTAGCTTCGTCCATTTTAATTTCTCCTATGTAATAATATCCCGCTATTTCACAAAGTGACTTCAGTGCATTCATATTTGACACATTTAGAAAGGAAAATAAGATAAAATGGGAAAGAGATAACAACACAATTACGGACCAACATACTACATTTGCACTATGAGGAGACGTTTGGTTTATGAGATATGACATAAAGTAATTTAAATCAAGATTAATGATACTTGTAGATATTTGATTAATCATTATATGAATTATTTTTATAAGAATGAAAGAATTAGTAAAATATTTACTTGTATTGTGAATTTGTGATTTGAGTTCAAATTGATTAATTTATTAACATAATAAAATTTATTTTTTATTTAAACCAAACAAGTAAGAGAAAATAATATAAACCTATATTGATGGTAAAAATTCTGATTTCCAATCTATTTCCGATTCTGATTTCAATTCTTGGATTTAAACCAAGTATCTCCTTAATTTTTTGAGAGGGTAACATCTTAATTCAACTCACAAATGGTGACGAATAGTTTTAATACCGAAAACAAGTACTGATACTTTAATAAAGAGTTAAAATTAAGCGGTTCGAACTAATTGACCTAGGCAATCAATTAAAGGTTATCATGTATTTTTTATTTTAAGATGAGACTAAAGTGAAATAAATTTAAACTCGGTTAGTACTAAATTTGTCCGTTGAATCGATTGATTCGAACTAACTTTTATCCTAATAGTAAATGGACCCAGGAAGTAACGCATCTAATAAATTATTGCAGTTAAAAATTCCATTAGAGCATTCGGGTTGTCCTTGCTACTCATCGTCCTGTGCCATGATTTCAATACGGTAAATACTTAGATCTGATTTTTTATGTTACTTGTAAATCATGTGGTGTGGATTAAATTTTAAAAAATCTATGACATCAACTGATGTAAACAAAATTCTTTAAAATTTAATCATCATCATAGAGTTTACAGGTGGTGCCAAAGATCGGATCTACCTAAATATTTTTCTTTCAATATAGCTACCTGATGATACTGGCGCATGGCCATTGCCCGGGCCCAATTAAATTACTAATTAGATTATTCATATCTGGGCCTCCTACCACCTAAACAAGACTTTAACCTTGCGCTTTTCTAATCTGGCCCATTTATCTTTTATATCCGGTTACCTTAGGTAGAGTTTGGGCAAAAAGGAAAAGTTTTTAGTAAGGAGAAGAGAAGTTTCCTCCAAATTGTTTAGTTTTTTTTTTTTTTTTTAAATCCACCCCTCCTACCTAGTGACTCGAATCCATGACCAATAGTAGTAAATACAGAAAAAACGTCTTACTATCTAAACTGCACTTTATTGTTGTTGTTTAGGAGTTTTGGAAGGAAAATTTTATTAATATTAGTCTTTTACTAAAATACCCCTCCTTTTGATATTTTTGTACTCCCCCATCCTATTTTATTCGGCATGATCAAACTTACATAGTTTAAGAGAAGTTGATATTTGATCAACTAGTAAAATGCATTTTCCATAATTGTCTCTCAATTTTAATTCAAAATTTTGTTAGTTGATTTTAGAATTTCAAATTTTGAAATGGTGTGTGAGAGTAATTAATATTGAAACATAAATTTAATGCTATTTTTTGGGACTTGCATGAAGGGTAAAATAGGTAAAATACTCTTAATATATTTTCCATATTAAGAAGTGACAAATAATTTGGGACAAATAAAAATAAAAAGAGTGACATACAAAATGGGACGGAGGAAGTATTATATTTGGAAGACAAATATAACATTTCATAATTAATTGTAAGGTACTGTAACCTTTTCCTTCCATTTCCTCCCACTTATGGAAGGAAATTTTTTTTTAATTTTTATCGCTTCATCTCCCTCTCTTTCTCTTCTTTTCCATCCTTTTAAAACTCCTAAACAAAATAAAAAGTCTAATTTTTCCTTACCTTTAAATTGTTGGAAGATAGCGAGACCATATATGATTAATGGGATAACTTCATAAATCTCTTTTATAATTTATGCTAATATCACTTAATATTTTTAAATTTTTAGAAATATTACTTACCTCCACTCTCTTAAAATTGAGTCCTATCTTTGGTGTCAAATAGTATGAAAAGACATTTATACCCTCAATGCTTTCACCATATAATGAAAAAAATAATTTCAAAAACCTCCCTTAAGGTGTTTTAACAATTTTACTCAATGCCCTTTAGGTTCTTAACTAATTTTTTGCTCAATTTATTATTACAAAAAATATATTAGCACTAATGTGTTTGTGCCATTCCCATTAAATAAAAATCTAAACATGTAGAAACACATTGTTACACATTTTTTGTGTGACTGTATATTACAACATAATAAATATAATTAATATTTTTTGGATATACACAAACTTATCAACTAAAATAGTTAGAATGTATTTTCCAACAAAATTTTTTGTCAAATAATTTAAGTGAATGTGTGCATACGTGCTTGTGCATGTTGATCTAAATAAAAATTTGAAACTCATAAAAAGTATTGTATATTGTAATAAAAAATATGATTGATATTTTATTTGCAAAATCAGATACTCATACCTCGAAAAAATTACTATGAACTTTTGATCATAATTTTTTAATCAATTTGTTTACGAATATATAAATGAACGGATTAAAATGCTTGTGTATGTCGTTTTGAACAAAAATTTAGAATATGTAGAAATCACTAAATTTTATAATAAAAATATTATTGGTAGTTTGTTTAGTAAATCACAAAGTTATAAAATTGTACAATAAAATTTTATTAATCGGGAAAAACGTGAAAATATACAATATTATTATTTGTTAATAATTATTTTTACACCTCTTCGAATTTTTTTTTCCTTTTTATCCAACCACTTTTAATGAATTAAATTTTTTTTGCTAGAGGTAAAAATAGAATGAAATTACTTTCTCTTGAAGCATTTGGGCTGACAGTATTACAACAAAAATAAAACTAAGAGAGGTAAGTGATATTTTTAAAAATTTGAGTGTGCTAAATGATATTAGCATAATTTTTAGAGGAGATTTATATAATTATCCCATAAAAAATTTAATAGTATTGTGATTGTATTACATAAGATTGTGTAGCAAAAGTGGTATCTATCCATACTATATATAAAGGAAGAGAGGGAAATTGGTGTCTATAATTTTTATAGGAGATTTATATAATTATCCCACAAAAAATTTAATAGTATTGTGATTGTATTACATAAGATTGTGAAGCAAAAGTGGTATCTATCCATACTATTTATAAAGGAAGAGAGGGAAATTGGTGTCTATCATTTGTTGATTTACCAATTATACCCTCATCCTTATAGTGTAAGTGTAAGTCTAAAACTTTCTTCTTCTTACAATTTTCCTCAACTACTTATATTTTTATTTAGATTTTTTTAAACTGCACACCCTTAAGATGGCCACAGGATCTTTTATCTTACATCTTGTTCCACTATATAGACAGTTCATTTAGTAATGTGACAGTAAGTGAGACAAAATGTGGAATAGAAGATCCTTACTGCTTAAGATATTACCCCACATTTGGTAAGCAGGAATTTTCTGGAATGGAAAGGCCTTTCCAATTTATTCTTTCCATTTCATGTTTGGTATTGGAAGTTTAATTTGGAAAAATCACTTCACAAGGAAAGCTCATTTTCACTATATTTTGGAAAGCTATTCCTCAAAAAAAGTTGAGGAAAGCCCTTTCGAACTTCAATTTAAAAAGAGAAATTTAAGGGATGCCAAATTTATCTAATTCTTTTCAAATTTTATTTCATTTTTTAGTTACATAGTTGTAATATTATTGCTTTACAAATAAATAAGATATTATATAATTAGTTAAATTGTATAATTTAATTCTCATTTAAATGTAAAATAATTTGCATTTTTTTAAATTTTTTATCACTAGGATAAATTGTTAACTTTTATAATATAATTATTTGAATGCATAATACAATTATTTATAATTTTTTATCATTAACGTAAAGTACCAAACATTAAAGTTAGAATAAGCACTCTTGTCTATTGTGGTTATAAACTGATTCTGTTTAAAATGACCTTTTCATTTAAAATTGGTTTTTGCATACCAAACGTGAGGTAAAATAATGCTTAAACAAAGAGCTGTTCAGAACTTGGTATGCAAATTCAAAGATATCGGTTTATTTCGACTGCTGACTTATTATACTAAAATATCAAATACTATGGTCATATTTTTTTCCTTTTTTATTTTTTTATTTATACACAATTTAAACCTATCTCTCTTCTACTTTTTTAATGACTCAAATTTATAATTATAGAAAAAGTGTCTTATTGTTTAAACTAAACTTTGTTTTTCGATAATCTTTTGGGTCACTATTAGGAGTCTAACTAAATTAATCATTTGATATCATATTTTGTGATGCTCTTTTTTTTTTGGATAAATAATAATATTAGGGATCAAATGCTATGATTGTTGTTTGTGTCTCATGCTAAGTAGACCATGAAAGCACTTTGCACGAAAGATTTCTTAAAGCAGAATGTGAAGTTTCTTAAAGCATTTTGCATTTTGTATGAGCAATCAAGTGACAAAATCAAAGAATTGTAACGCCTAAATATTAAATTTCTTTTCTCTTATTCACACACAAATATATATATATAATTCTTATTCAAACCCCTGTATTTAACCATTACGTTTCCCCTCTCTTGCACATTTTGCTATTGCATATTTCCTTGCAAAATATTCAATTTACTTCGCTTGGCAAAAGGACCATTGCTACATTGCCTCCTTGGCTAAGGGTGTAGGTTGTACCACTGTGTTAACATATATAATGTTAGTTATATATGTTACGTGTATATTTTATTGTATATATTAATTAAGTGTATATTTTATTCTCTTAATTATGAATTTTAATTAGGAAAAAAAAAATTAAGTTATTTTGTACCCTAATCTATTTAAGTGTATGTATTGTATTAATTGTGAGTATACAAGTTTGATAATTCTTTCACACTTCTTGTCTATTAGTTATCGCGGTGTTAGAGCTAATCTCAATTTTTTTCACATGCACAAGTGTCTTGAATTCTATCTAACTCTTTCCAATAAACTCTCTCACATCCAGCCTATGTAACGGGTTTCAGTGTGTATCCAACCCACGTAACAGGTTTTCAACTAATCTAAATCACGTGTGTGAGAAGAGGTGTCAAAGTATAAGTATCTCACATTAATTAATCTTTTACTAATTAATAAGTTTTTGAACCATACCACTCATTATCAATCAATTTTAAAATGAAACTCATATTCTTTAACACAATGGAGATACGAGACGGTTCTTGCATACAAAAATATATACTAAGCTATATGATTCCACAATTGTGCTTTCCTCCGTTAATAAATAATGTACAAATCACACGCATATACATATAACCACTACTATGTTTCTTTGGGCCTTTGGCTGGTGATCGTGGAATGACTCGGTCGAGTTTGCCACTTTGCTACACAAGAACCATTTTTATTTTTTTTTTTGGAGAAAATTTGTAGGAAGAATATAGTTAAGTGGATTACTCCAATCTTTGGTGTCAGGACAAATTATCGTTATAAATATATATTTTAATGATTTATAATAATATTTACGAACTATTCACAAATAACGAATTTTAAATATTTTAATGGGTTTGATGCCCTACTTATTATCGTATTAGCCAATCATTGTTTGCCATCACGAGAAGGACGATACAGTGTAATAGATACACATACCAGTTTTTGTTGGATGATGTTGAAGGACGTGGATGACAACTTAAATAGCAGAACAGAAACAAACGAGTTTGAGGAGATATGTGTGCAATTGTTCATTTCTTATTTAATTTTGTTGTTATGTATTAATTTGCAGCGTATACGTGTTGTCACATTTTACCCTTTTTCTTTCTGATAAGATTACACGTAAATCGATAATAGGATTATAATTGATTAACAAATAACAACTTAACAAGAACACTATTTACATTAAAAAAAATTGTCCTAAATTGCTTTAACCACGTAAATTTTACTCACAAGAAAGAAAAATAAAATAAAATTTAAGCATGCATGCCCTTGTGAAAGATTGAACACAGGCAATTCTAAGAAAAAGATTTATTGAAAAAAAAAATCTAAGAAAAGAAAAGCAAAATGGTGCATAGTCAATTGTGATATATTAGTCAATTGCTGTTATGTAGGTCCATTAGGTTTGCTAGGTTGAGAACCAACTGTGAAGGCAATTTCGCATGTTGCAACAAAGCTATCTCGTTGATTATGTTTAGTATAAACTTTTATCTCATGGGAGGTCTCCTTTCTTTCTTTCTTGAAGAAAAGTTTACATTTGACTTCTATGTTATTTATGTTGGTGAGAAAAATTATGAAAGAGTCCACAAAAGAGGTTTAATAAATTTCAAATTAGAATTCAATCTTCTCTAAAAATTTAAATTAGTAGGTTTTGAATCTAATATATATATTAAGTGTTCTTTATTTCTCTTTCAAATCAATGTGGGACAATTTAAATCTACTCGTGAACCCAACAATCTCCCTCTTTATGGGTATACACATTGAAGTTAAGCTTATCATCAAGCCTACTTTATTACTTCACACAAGTCCAAATTCTTCATCAACCAATTTATGGATCCACTCTTTTTGAATTTCACTCCCACATTGAACAACCAATTCATGGACCTACTCTTTTTGAATTTTACTCCTGCTGTAAACAAATCAGACCATTGGCCAAATCCCTAGCCTATGGTGAGCCCATTCTTCTTAATTTTATGACCCGACACTAAGAAAGAAACAATTAAAACTCCCAAAAGAACATTTAATAGTCCAACAATGTGTTGGGGATAAACACCATGAGATAGCCCGCCAAAAGAGACCTGATACATGAGCTGGAATCCAACCTTACCACTGTTAAGAGGAGAAAAACTATGAGAGAACCCACCAAAAGAGGCGCAATACATGAGTGGAACCCAATCTTGACCTAAAAGTTTAAACCAGTAGGTTTTAGATCCAACTTATATATTAAGTACTCTTTATTTCTCTCTTAAACTAATGTGGAAATATTTAAACTTACCCATGAACTCAACAATTTAAAGCCCCTATTTATTAGTATTTATTCCCAGTAACTCATTATAAGGTTGCTCAAAAAAAAAAAAAAAAAGAGGTACGAGAAAACCTTTGATTGGTCGTTTGTTAATTTTCATATTTTACTAACTGTAATAATAGTCTAAAAAAACATAATCTCATGTTTACTGCAATAAATAAGGAAGAAAGACAATTTAAAATTGCAAAAAGAAAATTATATGATGTCAATTGGGTGTTACCAATTTTAAGTATTAGTACGTTTTTAGAAATAGAAAACCATTCCCAAGCCCTAAAACCAACACACATTATCTAGACATTTGAAATCTCAGTCATGGGATGTGTAGATCATGACTCATGAGTACAATAAGCATGATCTTTATTTTATTTTATTTGATGTATGTTTTAAATTTATATATTATTAGAAAATAATTTATAAAGTTATAAATGTAAAATTAGTTGTCAAAATCACTTTACGTGACAATATCATATCAAATCACCAATTCCTTGAATTTAAATATTCGATCGAATTTCATTCATTTTTTTTGGATCCAATAATTCATTAGTGGTTTTGTTACTTTATATAAATGCACTGATATTACTCTATGTCTTGATCAAGGCAACATTATCGTGCTATTAAAGATGCTAAGCAGTGATCAAATCATAAAAAATATCTAAATTTCGACTCTCGTTACTCTCAATTCTCTTTGTAGTGTGCGATCTGTAAGTACCATTACAAGTCACTGAAATATACGTCGATTATCTGTCTTATCTTTAAAAAAAGGATAATCTATCTTTCTTCTAAACTTTTTGTTACCAAAAAAAAAAAAAAAACCAACATAAATTCCAGGTAAGACATCAACAACTATGATTGGAAAAGGGACATGCATTTGTTGCTTTGATTCAATCTTTTGGCTTAGGTAATGAGTGGGGGATTGCTTAATAGAAGTGGTAGTTTCTGAATATAGAATTTCACATTTATCATTTTCACTAATTAGGGTGTTTGTGATATTCTTTTGGGCACACACAGCTGGCTTATTCTTCAAGCCAAGCTAGCATGTTGCTTTCATATCTGGGGTCTTCTTTCTCGCTTCTTCTGTAAGCACTCGATATATATCCAGTTAGCAACTTCTTTATTATACTACTTACTAGTTAACCAGTTGGCTCTAGTATGAGTCCATGTCCACCACCATGCAATTCTTGGGAACCCTCTTATGCATTAAGACAATCCCTTTTTTATTTTTTGGCAAATTTTCGGGAAAAAAAAATTAAAGGGAAGCATGCATGTTTCACAACTGTAGGGAAGAAGACTCAATTAGTTACATTCAATGTATTAACATAAGAGGAAATTTTTTGTACATTGTCAGTTAAAATTTTTTTTATATCACCAGATTTAGATGCATATCATATATATAAAAATAATATTTGAAATTTGTAAAAGGATCATGTGGCACACATAATATAGGAAAGATTAATCTCATAACACATACTATATTTTTTAGGATTAATCTTTCATATACTATAAAATTTTTTACACTATCAGGTTTAGATGTATGTCATGTGTGCATGATTTAAATTTCAAATGTCATTTTACATATGTGGTATACATCCATACTTGATGATATTGAAAATTTTTACATCGAAAGTGTATGAAAGGTTAATTCTATTTTTTAAATCAAATAAGAGTAATACTTTCAAAGCCTTGGAATAAATATAATAGTAGTCAATAAGATGCCAAAAAATAAAATGGACAGTTCTTGATTATAAGCTTGATGATTCCACCCAAAGATAGCAAAACCATGGGGTCTTGTTAACTTGAGCTGAGAAGGACTACGTATTAATTGGATGAAAACCAAATTTTGTTCTCCAAGAAAACAGCAAAATTACCGCCTTTGTTTGAAATAACTAAAGTGAGAGTTTTTTGCCAACTTAACTCAATTTTGGAAAATATTCCTGAACTAATCTAACTCCCAATTATATTCCCATTCTACTGTTTGTTCTGCCATGTCGACTTCCAGCCAAAGAAATCACGCCATTTCCTATTAGTTCGATTTTTCAGTTACAACCCCAAACTTTCTAATGTGGATTATTTTTTTTTTGAGGTATTAAATGTGCACATCCGTCTTTTTTACAATTCTTTTGACGATGATGGAACTAAGCCTAGTGACGGACTGGGGAATTCAACTCATTTCGAATTTGTTTATTCGGTCTAGATCAATGTATAAATTGGATTTCCTAGTTTTAACCTAGATCTGTTTAGTTATAATAAATAGATCGGATATGGATCTGACTGTTCCAATTAGATTAGAACTCGAATTCGATTAAAATATTAATATGTAATAAATTATATATATATATATATATTGTGTAAATTTTCAATATACACTTCGCTTATACTCTAATATAAAAAACATGGATAAATATTAATATGAATTAAATCAATTTTTTTACAATTAGAAAAAAAGAAGAAGAAGGAAATCTATGAAATTTTGAAGTTTTTATATATAATTTTCAAATTTATAAATTAATATCAAAACCCTAATCCAGATTTGGATTTGAATATCCTTTTATAGACTTGGAAAGTATTTAAATCCAAATCTGGATATTAATCCTTCTATAGACCCGGATGGTATTCGAACTCGAATCCGAATCGATAATATTATACGAATCTAGGTCTGGATCAGTAAGATCTAACTCGGATCCGACTTGTTTACCAACTTAAATAGAACATCCATGGTTACCAAGAAATTGGGGTTTGCTTCATCATCATCATCATCAAGGAATCAATTTTAATTAGCTGATGCGAACAAATGCCTTTCTAAATTGATTAACAGAATTAATTGCGGGTATGGAGATTAAGAATATGATAGCAAGAGTGTTGTATGCTTGTGCAATCTATAATTATCCATTGTAGAAATGACACTAATAGATATATACTTATAATTTTCCAAACAAATAAAAAATATTTTATCATTGCATATATGCACCGGTTATTCTTAAAAATAAGAAATAAAACATTAGTAGAATATTATATCAAAATTCCATAGTGCTATGAGTTCATTAGAATTTGATCTTAAATGAATATAAGAAAAATTCTATCAATTTCTAAAACTTCAGTAAAAATATTGATGACGTGATTAAAATTGCTAATACGGAGACCCAATCTTAGACTCCACATATAGTCCTTGTGATTCAGAATTAAATCTTATGAAATTTTACTTATATGAACTTATATCACATATTTGATAAAGTTTAATTTACAATACAAAATTTATAAATGGAGTCAAAAGATCATATATATATAAGTATTTTCCTTCGTGGCTGGATTGGAGGCTATAATCAATTCTACGAGTTTAAAACAAGTAAACAATAGAAAGAAGAAATGAAGGGGATAAGAAAAATGGAAAAGAGAGAAGAATGAAATGAAGGCAAATGTGATTTCTCGGCTGATTTAGCGGTGAATGTGGCACCAAAGTATTAGAATAGGAATATAATTTCAAATAGCATTACTTTGAGAATAATTTTCCAAATCCAGGTTACTTTAGCAAAAAACTCATTCGTTAAGGTTGTGTACTGTTGATATAAAAATTTTGGGTTAGGATTAACCCGTGTGCAGTATCGTACAAAGTAAAAGTTGGGACCACGCGTAGTACCCACGTCCACCTGAAATAAAAAGGGCGGGGCTTTGTCCCCCCTGGGTAAGCTCCGACGTTCAAGTCAGTACTTAGACCAGAGAGTAAAATTCAATAAGAATTCAAAACTTTAATAATTAGGAAAGTAATTTTTTGAATCTGACCTGTCATTTTGATATTTATACCTGAAACTAATGGGTCGGATCAATCCATGGGTCGAATGTATAATATCTAATCCATTCGGGCCTATTTGAACCACATGGGTATAATTACTAAAATACCCCTCTAGTGGACCCGGGCCTGAAACCATGTGTAATATTGTTATTGGATGTATTATTTTGACATCATCATTTGCCCCCGCGTCCCAAGCCAAAATTTTTCGGGTTGAGAGTGCCAAGTACTTGATGCTGTATTCGTACTCCGGCCGAAACCGTAGTATTGACCGGAGCCAATTTTATGACTTAAAAATTTATTTTTTCGGAGAAAAATATTTTTTAATATTTATTTGAAAATTATTTAAAAAATTTTATCTACCGTAGTAGAAAAATAAAAAATTTAATTACAACGGAGTGTACTTGAATCATGACTTAGATTGTTGTATAAAATTTTTCTTACAGTAAAGATCTTTAGAATTTCTCTGTCACATGTACCATGTTGTAGACTTCCCTACTGCTACGGAATAATGCCATGGAATTTCCTACTACTGTGGAGTTCCTTATCATTGTGGAGTAGTGCTGTGGAACTCCTTACTGCTGTGGAGTTTTTTACTGCTGTGGAACTCCCTACTGCTATGGAGTTAGTCTTCCTTACTGCTGTGGAACACCCTACTGCCATAAGTTTCCATACTGCTATGGAACTCCCTACACTGTGGAGTTCCTTACTGTGGAACTCCCGCCTGTAGAACTCCCTACTGCTGTGGAACACCCTACTACTGTAGAGTTCTTTACTGCTGTGGAACACCCTACTGTTGTTGAGTTCCTTACTGCTGTTGAGTAGTGCTATGGAACTCCTTACTTGAGTATCCCATGATTTTAAGATTTTGGATTGCTTCAGTATTACTACAACTCCACGTCCAGGGTACTCTAGTGTCACAACGATTGTGCTAAAATACTACAGTACTATTTGTACCACTCCAATTTATTCACGACATTCCAAATAATAAAGATTTTTTTTTTTTTTAATAAGACATGCACTTTTTTTTTTTAGCACAAATCCCACGTAACTTGGACAGTAGACTCTAGCCATGCCTTCATCCCAGCAACACATAACTGGACATAAACACACCCGAGGAACTAAGCTTCAAATGATCAGTCCATGGTCGGTAATAAAATTTGACTCCACAAATTTAATCCTTAGGCTTAAAGACCACAGTGGAGAAGAACAATACCATGAAATTTTACGATAACAGACCCCAACTCTACAACATCCAAAATAAGTCACAACTTTCCTTGTGATAATGATATGCCCTCTTTTTCAGCCGAGCATGATTCTTCTACAAACACAAATATTGTAGCTTTCCCAATCAACCTTGACCCCAATGACGATGCCTGGGACGACCATATGAAAATTGATGACGATTAAAACTTTGATGATAATCGGGACATTAACAATAATCTTGCTCCGGAAACTATCGATAGTTTAGATTTTTTTGACTACAACGACAGAACCGATTGGGATAGCGAGAAAGACATAGTTGATATAGGGGGTGTTCCTGGTTCAGACAGAACTCAACAACCCATACTTAGTGATGTCTGAGGTCTTCCACCATGTAGACACAGGAGACGTGATTTTCTCCCGTATACATCCAAGGGGTGTAGTTTTTTACCGCGTAGATTTCTTCTTAAGTGAACGTATTCGAAACTACTACCTCGTGTGTAGGCATGCCTCATTTGCCACCATACCTTAGCTGAAATAGGGAACGGTCACACCGTAATTCCAACACAGTAGTTGAGAGCGAAGTAGTGCAGGGTGAGTCAAGTAGGGGTGATGTTTCTCCACCTTACTAAGGAAAAAATACAAAGGATTCAGGGAGAGCCAAGGACCCTAATGATATTTACTCCAAACTTCCGGTTCCTCAAAAAATTGCATTGATGACACTCGAAAGAGTAAGTCCTCCTCGTTTTAGTAGGTGTGACATTGGTATTTCACTTTTAGAAGACCTTGAATTGCCCCCGGATGGGTAAATCATACTCCGGAGAGTAGGTATGACATATGTACTTCACTTTGGAAGTCCATGGAATTGCCCCCAGAGGGGTAAATCCTACTCCGGAGAGTAGGTTTGATATAGTTACTTCACTTTGAAAGTACATGAAATTGCCCCCGAAAGGGTAAGTCCTACTCCGAAATTCAGTAAGTATGGCATAGGTACTTCACTTTGAAAGTACATGGAATTGCCCCCGGAAGGGTAAGTCCTACTCCGGAAAGTAAGTATGACATAAGTACTTCACTTTGGAAGTCCATGAAATTACTCTCGGAGAGTAAATATGACATAGGTACTTCACTTTGGAAGTCCATGAAATTGCTCTCAGATGAGTAAGGTGATCTCGGAGGATGAGATATTTGACCCTCAGAAGGGTAAGTCTCACTCTTGGGGTGAGACTTAGCTTGTAGGAGCTTTCAGTTGGGAAGATTTAGACTTGCCACCGGCAAGGTGAGGAGATCCCGGAGAATGAGGTATTTGACCTTTGGAAGGGTGATCTCACTCTTGGAGTGAGACTTAACTTGTGCTTCTAGAGATGTGATGTGACCCTGGAAGATGCTTAAGTCATGAAGAACAAATGCCTTCGAAAAATTTGAGTATGTGGGATCCTTCTTGCTCAACCTCTTTTGTGTTGAACTATTTATTGTAGAATCTAGATGTAAGTTAATTACAATATTCAAAGGATAAAAAGACTTAGAAAACTTTCATTTATTGAAAATAAAATGTTTGCAAGGTATACAAGCAAATTTCACCTCAAACAGGGTGTAACATAGCCTAAGAAAGTACATGAAAAGTTATACAAGATATTAGGTGTACTACTCTTTAGGGCTTAGCTGGTAACACCTTCCTCAGGTTTTCAGTTAGAAACTGCCTACTTCGTTCTTAGTCTCGGACAAACTATTTCAAGTAATCTCTTTCGATAAGCTCTTCAATTACATTTTTCAAAGAAAAACAATCATTGGTATCATGCCCATAGTCTTTGTGGAAGCAACACCACTTCTTTTTGTCTCATTGCTCTGGGTTGCTCCTCATTGGAGTTGGTCATTTCACAAAAGACTCTTTCTCAACCATAGCTAAAATATGAGTCGAGGTAGAATTGAGTAAAGTATAAACTTTAGGAAGGTCAGGACTTCTCCTATGGGGTATGGCTACAGATAGTCGGTCCCTAGTTACATTACTCTTCTTAGCAAGTTATACTTTACTAATTTCTTCATTGGCCTTTCTCTTCTTCCTTTCTCCCTCATCAGCCTGAGCAAATTTTTCTGCTCTAAGGAAGAGAGCAGTGAGAGTGGTTGGTGGTTTGAAGTTGAGGTTAAAGGAGAATTTTTCTGGCCTCACCCCGATCTAGAAGGCCATAATCTGCATTTCCTTTGCAACTCCTTGGATTCCAATCGTCTCATTCTTGAACCTTTCCACATAATTCATGAGTGATTCATCTACCTTCTGCTTAAGAGTAAGCAGGTGTGTTCTCGTCTTTCAGATCCTCTTTTGATTCCCAAACTTATTTAAAAATAAATCTACCAGTTGATCAAATTTTTTGATGTCGCCCTTTTTATACCCTCTAAATCAGTCTGAGGCAGCGCCATTAAGAGTTCCAGGAAACTCTCGACAGATGATAGAATCAGACACTCCTTGGAGGCATATTTTGGAGCGGTAGGCATCCAGATGCTCCCATGGATTCAGAACTCCCATCATAAGAGTCAAAGTGAGGAGTCTGCCATCTTCTAGGAAGAGATTCTTGTATGATGTCGTCAGTGAAGGGAATGGAATACTTATATCTAGTACTCCTTCCTTCTCTATCATCCATTCTATCCACCATATTCTGCAACTCTTCCAGCCTCTTCCTTAGGTCCTCTTCCCTTTTTGGGACTACCAACATAGTACGGTCCCTCTCTTGGTGTCGTCTTCTCTCATGAGTTACAGATACTGCTTCAACTGGGCTCATTTTCCTGGTACCACTCTGCCTTGATGAGGCCAGTCTTCAGGATTCTAGCCTGAAAGTTTGGCCAGTTCACTCTTGCCTACTTGACTTCATGCTGTAACTCTTATAACCCCATAGGAGTTAGTTCTCTGGTCCTCTGTTCCTCTCTGTTCCTTTCTCCTTGAGTTCTCTTTTCTCCCTCGCCAGCATGAAGTTAAGGGTGGACAATCAATCCGACGATTGCTACCCGAATGGCGAGAGTGTTGTTCGCACTTGAGAGAGGTGTTGGCCCAATTGTTGCCTAATGAGCATTTCCTTCAACTGAGCATTTTGCTGCCTCAACTTGTGAATCTCTTCGTCCTTGTTCACAATCCGGGGACCGGAATCCCATTCGTGTTCCCTCTGCAGATTCATCTCCCTGTTGGATCGACCGGAGTAATGTTGAGTTGAAATTTCTTTTCCCTTGCCAGAGTTACTCCTGTGAGTATTATGCGTGTTAGGTGTCATGTCTTAGTAATGACTTTTAGTTCAGTTTCCCACATACGGCGCCAAATATTGATACAAAAATTTTGGTCTAGGGTTAGCTCGTATGCAGTATCGTCCAAAGTAAAAGTTGGGACCACGCGTAGTACCCACGTCCACCTGAAATAAAAAGGGTGGGGCTTTGTTCCCCGGGGTAGGCTCTGACGCTCAAATCACTACTTAGACCAGAGAGTAAAATTCAATAATAATTCAGAGATTTAATAATTAAGAAAGTATTTTTTTGAATCTGACCTGTCACTTTAGACATTTATACCTAAAACCAATGGGTTGGATCGATCCGTGGGTCGAATATATAATACCTGATCCATTCGGGCCTATTTGAGCCACATGGGTATAATTACTAAAATACCCCTAGTGGACCCGGCCCTGGAGTCATGTGTAATATTGTCATTGGATGTATTATTTTGGTATCATCATGTACAAAGTTTTAATTAGGACTAACAGTACTGCTTAATTTTGCATATATACTTCTTGCATTAGGATTCTTTGTCGAAATTTATAAAATTGGCAGTATAGTTAAGGGTGCAAATGGATGTGACAAAAAGTTCCTAATGATTTCTTATGCATTTACATTAATTAATTCTGAAGTAATGAGTAACCAACAACCAATTGGAGTGTTTATTATCAGGAGCATCATATATTTTTAGAATTGGAGGTTCAGAGATCAAATTTTTGTGTTTTCAATTAAAGCGGTTGGCAACAAAGATAAAGAAAGAGCCTCAATGAAGAGAAAGAATCTTTCAAAGAATCAAATAGTAAGGACAAAGAAGAAGTTTCAACAGAGAAAAAAATACTCAAGTGACAAATAGATAGTAAGTAGTTGTACTAGAACAAGAGTAGGCTATGTAGTGGAGGTTTACAATCTCACTATATGTGAGTTTAGTTCTAACAAAATACTAGTATTTATCCCACCATGTGTGGGTCAAAAAATTCTTTGTTATCCACTCTACATTGCGGAATGAGTATTTTTGACTGTTGAATGATCAAAAAGCAATGAGATCCTGCTTTTAAATCATCTCTACGGTTGTCAAATCTACTCTACATTGTGAAATGAGTAACCAAATATTACCAAATGATTAACCAAATCTTACTCTTACAAGTATTGGTGTTTCAATTATATTCAATCCCACCATTGTACAGATATGTAATCATATATATATATATATATATATATATATATATAGAGAGAGAGAGAGAGAGCTTGATTATCACTTTTAAGATCTAATTTGGAGACTTTCAGTAGTTAATTTATTTTCCCTCAAATTGTTGACGCAATTATTGCCAACAAAATGAATGGAGTATACTCAAGATTTATGAATAGTTAGACAGAATACTGTATATCTATGTACATACTAATTGTCAAAAATATAAGAAGAAGCAAGCATTCTTTTTTTTATATTTTTTTTATTTTTATAATTGGGCAAATACTCGTATAAAATTTTCAATTCTTCTAATAAGATCTCCCCGTGAGGTATTGGGAAAATCAAAGGCGTAACTGAGCTAAATATTTCTAACCAAATATTTCAAGATTACAGGAGAACTATCGAGTCTATAATATTCATAAGAAACAACACAAGTATACCCACAAAATATATCCACAGTTATGTATTAAACAATTGCAAAATTCAATCTACTTTAACCTGTAGGGGAATGTTTAGATATATCGGTTTTTTATCATATTTATAAATTTTATAAAATAAATGACATGAATTAATGTAAATAAAATTTAATCATGATCATAAGACTTACACAAATTAAGATATAAGATCGAATTTATTTAAATATTTTTTAATTTATAATTTAAAAAGACAATCATAATTTAGAATTTTCCTTCAATATTAACTTTAAGTTTAAATAAAGAAGTTATGTTGAATTTGAATGCAAAATTACTTGTTTACCCATATCAATTTCTCTATAAACAAACGCGGGTTTAATATTAAATAGAAGTTAGTCTCCTATAAAAAGAGAGCTAAAAGGGACAAAGAATAGTAAGAATTTAAACATCATTGTCTATGTATGGAAAATATCATCATACTTTTTTTTTTATTTTAAAAAAGGACATCATCCAAGATTATCATAATTAATTACTTTTAAATGCTTAGTCACTGAATTTTTTAGAATATTTTTAACAATATTAAAAAAAATTCTTTATTTTTCACGTCACATTATACGGTGAGTATTTTAAACCATTAAATCAATATGAGTTAAATATTTTAAAATTTTAAATAATTAAAAAATAATAAAATTTTATATTTTTTAATTGCATAGTTATCATATCCACTCTTTAAAATAAGTAGATAAGACTTAATAGACTATTTTGCACACCATCAAACGCGGTTACCCTTCTTTAAACTTCCCCCATTTATACTTCATCTGCTAAGCAACCACTGCTCTCTCACTAGTCAACTAAAACTTGTGCCTCAGCGTCTTCGTTCTCTCTCACACACAACACACAGTAACAATACCTGAACTTCACCCTTCGTACTTGGTAGTACGACTATTTTTATAGATCTCTTTCTTTAAAACCCTAAACTGCATTTCTATCCAGATCTGTAATTCCCCAATTTCGCCGCACAATTATTTTTTTATTTTTTATTTTTATTTTTATTTAGAAATGTTTGTTTAGAATCCGCAAAATGTCGAGCTCTGACCCGAGTAAACGACCCAGACCCGGTCCGTGGCCAACGGGCGGTCCGACACCAGAATCAGGTCCGGCAATGCCGCCTTCTTCTTGGGCGAAACGGACTGGATTCCGTCCTAAATTCTAGCCGGCGAGACCAATGCCACGGATTCCGGTCCAATTTCGGTTCAGCCGCAGCCGAAGCCGAAGCCCAAGGAGCCCGAACCCAATCTTGATCTGGAAGCGGGTCGAGCTCGGCCCGGCCCGACTTCGAATGGGGAGCTGTCTACGGTGATGGAAAAGCCCGGTCAGGAGAAGGAGGAGAAGGATAAGGTGGTGAGGAAAAGGAGGGATTCGGATGGTGGTGGTGGTGTTGCGGGTTCGAGGCCTAATGGGCAGGCGGCGAGTGGTGGGGAGGCTGCAGCGGGGAGTCGGAGAGGGACGAGGAATGAAGAGGTGGTGGATGTGCTACCGCAGACGGTGGTGGATGATGATGGGTTTATCTCAAAGCATTCACACATGAAGTATGAGCTTAGAGATTCACCTGGTCTTGGTGAGCTTGGTAGACCTGTAGTACTGGATAATGTTTTTTTTTAGTTCAAATTATAATCATGTTAGTTTTTTGTTAGGCTATAAATTCAAAATCTTATATAACGTAATGTTTTATCGTTATATTTATGTTGAAAATTGAGATGGGTTTTAATTGTTTTCTAAATAAAAAATGGTTAGATTTTAGTGACTTGTTAAGTTAAAAGTGGAAAGATGTCGCTTTCCGTAGGATTTTATTGTATTTCAGCATATATATAAGTGGGTTTTATGCTTGTTACTGTGTCTGTAAATGTAGCCATTTTCACTTTCCCGTTATCGACTTGTTTGATACGTAGCATGGAGAAATCTTGTTTCTATTATTCACTTTTACTAAAATTTATTGGTGGTATCAGTTCTGATGTATTTACATTGTACAAAAGGCAAGCTTTATATAATTTCTGATGATATTATGATGATTGTCAAGTGGTAAGAAGTCAAAAATATGTAAATATAAGTAATAGTGGTCAAATATGTGATTGGGTATTTTAGTGCTGGATGCTGATGGTTGTTTGTTTGTCTGTCCTACTAGTCCCTATTGGCTTATACGGATTTCAACACTATCTTTCAAATGCTGGGGTCATTGATACTAATTCCTCTGGTTATAGTTCCGGCAATGGGCGGCAACTATGTGAGCACTTGTAATTTGTTTCCCATTTATTTCTAAAAGACTCTCTTCTATTCAATTATATGTTAGCTACATTACTTCAAACTAACTGAAGTTCGTAATGCAGGAGGATACGGCAAATGTGGTATCCACCGTGCTTTTTATATCTGGAGTGACAACACTACTACATACAGCCTTTGGGTCAAGGTTGCCCCTAATACAGGGTCCATCCTTCGTGTATCTTGCTCCTGCTTTGGCAATAATAAACTCCCCTGAGTTTTTGGGGCTGAGTGGAAATGTAGGTCTCAATCTCTTTCTTCCATATATTTATTTCTCATTAACCTGTTGGCCATCAAATATTTTTCTTTTGCATTAATTTGTAGTAATTTTTAACATTTTTAACAATTATAGACATTGATATCCCTATGAAGTTCAATTTGAAATCTTAAATTAGATGTAAACTGGAAGAAGTAAGTGGATTATGGGAGTCTAGAGGGTTCTTCCAAAAGAACATAAAGATAATGCTAATGCCTAGCTGTTATTTGGATTGAGGACGGTAGTGCTGTTAGTTTCTGTTGATAGTACTGTAGCTTGCTTTTACCAATCTCCAAACAAATTATGCTGCAACTACTTGCATTATGTCATGAACAGTGAACAAGCCATTGAGCAGCTGAACAATGGAGAAGGGCTTTCATTCCCCAAACTAAAAGTTACTTTTCTTTTAAGCCCTCTTCTTGTAGAGTGAGACTAGTCATATCTTCAACAACCATGTATCATGAAATCATACATTTTCTCTTTGGTAATTAAAATGTGTCTTATTGATTTCTGATTCTTGTGCTGCAGAATTTCAAGCATATTATGAAAGAGCTACATGGGGGCTATAATAATTGGTTCAGCTTTTCATCTGATGTCCTTGGATACAGTGGTCTGATGTCATTATTCTTGAGGTAGGATAATTTTTAATGCAGCTTATCATAATACGGAAAAAATTGTTTATCATTGTTTTGGTTAGTTGAGAAAAGCTTGACTGATCATAAACAGTTTTTTGGGGTCCTATTGCTGTGCACCTGATACCTCAATAATTAGTTCTTTTCTTTTCTTTCTTTTTTTTTTTTTTTTAATAAATTTGCAGTAGTGCGTAATTGGCTATAATGTAAATTCTGTTGACTGTTGCGGTTATGTTATTGACTGCACAAGTTTAGGAGCATTGATGTATGACCATATATCCTGATGTAGATGGATCATAGGCCAATCACAATCATTCTAAACTACATCAGTATACTTTTGGCTACGCATATAGAAACAACAATTCCGGCTCCAGGTTTTGAATTCACTTTTTCTTTTGCTGTATCCAAGGATTTGTTTCTTATTAGACAGGAAAAAGAAAAATAAATGTCCAGGGGTCCTACCGGTTGTTTAAGAATATTCATAATCTTATAGGGACCAGAACTTTGATGCTCTTCACATTGCTGGATTACTAGATAGAAGATAAGTTTATTGTTCCGCAGGCTAAAATGATTTAAATGTTCATATCTCAACAACCACAGAATTTCACAGTTCTTTTTTTTTAGTTACATTAAGAATTATAGGGTCAATGATAATCACACTGGTAGCATTATAGAATATCATAGCTGTCTTGAGGGATATTTAGCTCGGTTAGAATGGCTTTTCTTCAGCTATTTTTTGAAAGTTGAACCTTCTGAACTTATATGTGGGCGGATGTTAAATTATTGAAGTAGGAAGCTTTTGAGCTCCATAATTGGCTGCATCGGTTCCGTAGGGGCCAAAACTCCTTGCATTCTGTTAAGCATTATTCGATTCTCCTTCGATCATGTCCATTACACAATGCTAAAATGAATATCTGGACATGTACATGTATTGCATCTTACAGAATAAGTATTTGATGCTTTGAAATTAAACTCAAACATGTATTAATAACTCATGTAGAATAAAAGCTACACATTTGAATAATTTGCATAAATTTGACCATGTGTAGGGATATATGCCATATGTATTTGTCGCAGTAGAATGCGTTCATACAGGCCTTTACCTGTGTGTGTTTTGCAAAAACGTAAATTTGCATCTAAAGTGGTAAACAATCTTTATTTCTACATGCCTTTTACAAATGCCTGGTGATTATATGCCTTTTTTTATTGATGTTGAATATGTCTTGGTAGTTCATTGACCCTCCTAGTATATATTTTCAATCTCATGTGATAACAGCCAGGGGTTGATTTTTATTTTTTTATTTTTTTTTTTGGGAGGGTGGGGTTGGAAAGGTTAGGGGTAGCTGCCCCCTCAAGATGTTCAAAATTATGTTTTTCATCCCTTATAATTCTTTAAATTATTATTTTACTATTAAAAAATTAAACTTTCCCCCCATAAATATTTAAAGAATATAAAAATTGTTCCCTATGTATTTATTTATAGAGTCTTATTCCCCAAGAGTTTCGAAAATATATTATTTGTCTTGATATTTTTTTTAAAATTTCAATAACACCTTAAAAAAATAATTGGACTTTACCCCTTAAAATTTTACAAAAATTATAAAACTGTTTCCCCAAGGATATGTTTTTAGTTTTTGTCCCCCCCCAAAATTCAATTCCTGGATCCGCCTCTGATCACAGCCAGAGAACAAAAGGTGTTATCTGATGCATGTGATACCCTGTTTGAGTGCTTAGATAGTCAAAGGCATAAGACTGAAGTAGTTGTACGTAATTGTGTAGTGTAGCCTATTTATCCAAGTACTACATGTTCTCTTTCTGGATTTGATTAACACATGTTTATTAACACAAAACTTTTTACCTTCTGCAGATTAATTAATCCCGTGGTTGTGTCACCCACTATTGCTGCTGTTGGACTTTCTTTCTACAGTTATGGTTTCCCACGAGTTGGTACTTGTCTTGAAATTGGTGCTGTGCAGATATTGTTAGTTGTTATTTTTTCTCTTGTAAGTTTGTCTATCAACAAACGAGTTTTTTCCTCTCATTTTTTCTGTGATACCTTATTAGATTGTTCAGCGTTAATATGTTTCCTCTCTAACTTTGCCAATCACATTGTTTCTGTCTTGTACTTCAGTACCTTCGTAAAGTATCTGTTTTGGGTCATCGAATATTTCTGATCTATGCGGTAAGTGGAAAGTTTTATTTGTTTCTTGTTTGGCATTTTGCTGTCATTTATGTTATTTTATTTTTGCCTAGTCTAATTCCATTCCATATTTGACTAATGTGTACATGTACAGGTACCATTGGGTCTGGCAATTACATGGGCCATGGCTTTCCTTCTGACTGAAGCTGGAGCATATGGCTATAAAGGCTGTGATGTGAATGTACCATCCTCGAACATAATATCTGACCACTGCAGAAAGCATATTTCTAGAATGAAGAACTGTCGAGTTGATACATCTCATGCACTAAAATCTTCTCCCTGGTTTAGATTTCCTTACCCATTGCAGTGGGGTACACCCGTGTTTCACTGGAAAATGGCTCTTGTAATGTGCGTGGTGTCTATTATCGCATCAGTGTTGATTCGGTGGGTCTTCCTTGTTTCCTTATTGGGTTATGTTTCTATTGACATCCTTTGCTTTTTAGATTTCCCCTTGTAGCATTCCTGTGCTTGGTTGTTCAATCTAAGAGATGTGGCATTTGTACCTTTTTTATTTTGGCTAAATTGATATATTACTCGATCCTGTCAACTTGTTTTCATTTACTAGATGGCCTCTATAATTTTTTTTTTTTTTTTTTTTGGGTGGTTGGGGGGATTTTGTGTTGTCGTTTATTGGAACTAAAGCTATTATGTTTCATTTTGGAATGCCACATTCTAGAATCCTAAATATTTCTAAAACCCAAGGAAGAATGGGGCCTTGCAAGGATGCTTACGGCTAGTGTTTATTGGATGAATATGTGGCATTGGCAGACATTTTCAGACATGGAAAACTTGAAGTTCAACACGTGGCATGGCCTTAATCTTTTGGAAATTTTAGTAAAACCACTTACTGATGGGGATTTCATTATTATTGCTAATGTTTAGGTTTCTAGTTTTGGGATGCATAAAACATTTTAACTGCAAAATGTCACTTTTAATTTCTGGAATTTCAACATCTGTTTCTAAGATCGTGGCTTTTGTTCTGGAGTTATTGGCTTAAGATGTGAGAATCTTCCATTCTGAATGTTGAAAGTGATTCTTTGATTTGTTTGAGAATCACAAGTATTGGCTGATTTGATTTAAAGGTGCACTACAGAACCTGTGTACTTGGCGACATTTTCTTAAGCTTTTTGTTTATATTCGTTTAACCTTTTAGTTAGAATATCATGGAAGAGCTGCAACTGACGACACCAGAAAATAATAGGATATCTGATTAGATGAAGGGCATATTCAAAAATAAGCAAGGTTAAAGCAAACTGCTGGATGAAAATTTATATATCTTTTATGAAACATGGCTACTTCTTGGTTTACATTGACTTTTGTTATGACTCACATATTTGGGAGGGTTTTGATTGAATGTTCCAGGCCATATGACCTATCTTGAGTCTGTTACTTCTAAGGCAACTTGATAAACTAGACCCTTGCTTCAGCTAGTTAGCAACTCCTGTTGTATTTGTTGTAATGTGCTGCGTAGAACTTCTTGATATTATCTGGTGTAAGCCCTGGACTCGAGTTGATTTCCGGTTGTATGTTTATGTTTTCTAGGTTGGTTCATATCATGCCTCATCCTTGTTGGTGGCATCCCGACCTCCAACACCCGGCGTTTTAAGTCGAGGAATTGGTCTTGAAGGCCTAACTAGTCTCTTAGCTGGTCTCTGGGGCACCGGAACAGGCTCAACCACCTTAACCGAAAATGTGCACACCATTGCTGTCACGAAAATGGGCAGTCGAAGAGTAGTTCAGTTGGGTGCGGGTGTTTTAATTGTCCTTTCCCTCATAGGTATGTCTTTTCAAACTTCAACTTAATCTTTCTATGCAAGAGCATAATACAAAGGTGGGGGGAATCTTTTGCCCCCATGAAAAATGATGTTTGGAAAATTAGTTCAAGGTGTTTTAGAAGATAAGAAAG
This sequence comes from Cinchona pubescens, assembly GCA_025175665.1. Lineage (NCBI taxonomy): Eukaryota > Viridiplantae > Streptophyta > Magnoliopsida > Gentianales > Rubiaceae > Cinchona > Cinchona pubescens. The sequence goes on along the minus strand of JANKKI010000026.1, from coordinate 1,649,416 downwards.
CGTTTGATGGCTGGTTACTAGTTGGAGAATATCTGATTAAAGCAGATAATGTTAGAAATTTTTAGTGAATTTTGTAATGTTAAAATGTCAAAGCTTGTTTTAATGTACCTGCGTTTACCGAGGATAACATTTGTACATATTTATATATGTGTGTGTGGCAGGGAGAAAGGGCTCTGAATGGCCCCATAATCATTATATGCTTAATGCAAGACGAAGAACTCTAGAACATGTCTATTCATGAATTCCTGGTGATTGGATCACTTATTCCCTGAATAACTTTTAAAGTATACTCTGGAGTCTAATTTGAATAACTTTCAAATTGTTAGGGTCTATCACCTAAACTGCTTGTCCAGCACTAGGTTTTCATATTTGAGAATGCAAATAGAACATTACAGTTTGATGTGAATAGTATAGTTTCTGAGCTGCATTTTCAGTACCTTTTTGCCAATAAGCTAGTGGACTTTTATATTATACCTTGCAAATTAGTTATGGTCGCCACTAAATAGGACTCAAGATGCAACTGGCATTCCATTGACATAAAACCTCATAAAGTGAAAATTGTATTAAGAACTGAAAAAAATAAAATACAAAAAACTGAAGTAAAAGTACCTGGCTACTGGAGTACAATGAACATGCATGGGTATGACTCAAAAGATAATCTGCCTACTTGTTGCATCTTTAATTGATTATTTGAAATTATTTCATTTGCTTCTTCTTGGAACCAGATTTTCTTTGTTGATTCTTTTCTGTCAACTTTTACCTCTTCTGTGGATGGTGGGGCATACCCATGTAGTTGCAGTTTTCCCTTGCACGCTTCATAATTTCATATGCTCGTGGCCTCAAATGCTGAAGCTCAAGTAACTCAATGTCAAACCTTTAGAAATATTATGGTTTAGAAAATAATGTATCTACAGAGAATACCTGGACGTGAATGGGATGATATCAAATTACAAATATATGCACATTTGATTCTCTGTCGTCTATCTTTACTTATTCTTTGGAAGAGCTCAGTTTGATAGTTTTACGCATTTACCATCTCTTAGAGTTGTGCATCGTCTGTTCTTATCCTCTTTAAACTATTTACTTGACTTCGTCAAATTGACGTGAGCCTCGACTCTGGTAGACCATAAATGATAAATCCTCTTTTTGAATGCTGACAGGTAAAGTAGGTGGGTTTATTGCGTCAATTCCTGAAGTCATAATTGCAGCACTCTTGTGCTTCATGTGGGCAATGCTTACAGCATTAGGCTTGTCAAATTTACGGTACAGTGAGGCAGGAAGCTCAAGGAACATAATCATAGTTGGGTTGTCATTGTTTTTCTCCCTTTCAGTGCCAGCTTACTTCCAGCAGTATGGTATTTCTCCAAATACTAACTCATCAGTTCCAAGTTACCTTCAACCTTACATTGCAGCTTCGCATGGTCCTATTCGCACCAGATATGGAGGGGTATGTGTATACCCCTTAGCAACTCTTTCCTGATATTCCCTAAATATTTTTTTCCTTTCCAGGAATATTACAATTTATGTGCTTGCCTACATTCATGAGTTTGTTTTGAAGAATTTTTTTTTTTTTTTTTTAAAAACTGTGCAGTTAAACTATGTTTTAAATACACTGCTTTCACTTCACATGGTGATCGCATTCTTAATGGCGGTGATTCTGGACAATACTGTACCGGGGAGTCGACAGGAACGTGGAGTTTATGTATGGTCTGAACCTGAGTCTGCAAGAAGAGAACCTGCTGTAGCTAAAGACTACGAGTTACCATTCAGAGTTGGGAGAGTTTTCAGATGGGTAAAGTGGGTTGGACTCTAGGAGATGATGTTTTTCATTACTCTTTGCTACAGGTTTTCTTGCACACGGCAGCCATCTCTGTAAAGGGCGTGTGTTTGAGGTTCGGAAATAAGCTCCTCAAGTGTATGGCGATCTATCGAAGAGTTTTTACTTGCTGCGATGGGGCTTTTTAGCACTATTGGGCTAATGGAGACTTATTTGTGTACATTGGAGGATCAGATGGAGGGATCGTGTTATAATCTAAGTTGTAATACCCTGTATGTAATTTGAGCTAAGATCTTCGGATGGATTTTTTTTACATTGTATGGTAGCAAGAAATGAGAAGTCACTTTATTTTTATTTTTTATTTTTTTTACCAAAAGGATCATCTTTATATATATAATCAAATTATATAAAGATTACAAGAACGACAGTAGGGGGTAATTACCCCAATATCGGTCTTTGCTAGAGATTCTAGCCTCCAAACAACCTTTTCCTTGAGCTTTACTACCTTGTTCCCATCTCTTCTAATAAATTAGAAGGATGGGTCACAAAAATATTTTTTAGTTTTCAAGATTTCATCGACTCAAACTCCTAAAAGATTGTTGACTCTAGCTTCTGAGTTTGGATTGTTAATTGGGCATTGTGAGTTGGGTTTTGCAAAGCCTGAATTTAGTTCACAAATTTATTTGGGTTTTGGGTATTAAATTGGGCCGGATCAAGCTCACAAAGGTGAAATTCATACTCAACTCACAAAATTATTCGGTTTGTGAATAAATATTAAAGTGATAGAAATATTGAATAAATATCAAAGTGCGTTTGTGAAGTTACCGTTTGTAACTCTCCTATCTGCCTATTCGATAAATTGGTGGAATAAATAATGTTAGTAGTGGTTGTTCTAGTGAATTGACGAGTTTAATCGCTATACCATCTGGAAAATTGCTAAATAACATTTTCCTTTTTTATTACAACTACCAACCACAATGAGCAGTACATAAAATTGTAAAAAATGGTCATTACTGCCTTGAAGTAAGGATGGCCACGGTTTTGGTTGTGAAATCGGAATCGAAAGTGTGTAAAAGTTTCAGTTCTGATTCTCTATTTTTGTAATCCAAACCAAACCCGGATAATAAAAAGAAATTATATATATATATATATATTATAGTTTTATTGGCCAATATAATTGATACGTTTAATTTTTGTTTAAATTATCTTTTAGTATAGATTATTCAAAATATATGTGTACTTTAATTTTCAATTTGATTCAATAAATAATGCAATAATGTACTTTTTTTTTCAAAAATAAAGTCTATAATTAAAATATAAATAAAATGTAATTTTTTGTTTATCTTCTTATCTTGTATTAATTTTTTTTTTAATATTATCCAAAATGTATTTTTATTTACAAAAAAAATTGAAATCGAAACCGGGACCAAAATCTAACGAAATCGAAGAACCGACCGAAATCGCAGATTCTAGAATCTCCCAAAATTCCGATTCCGATCCGATTCTAACTCTTCTTAAAATTGAAACCAACAATTCCAGAACTGTAGTCATCACTACCTTGAAGCAAACATTTGCATTAGGTCCTGTAATATCAACCGTATAGTATCTTGTTTGACACAAAGTTGGTCAAATTAATTTGATCTTTGAAGGGTAAGAGATGTGCTACGTCTCTTTGCGTACGTCAACTACTGTGTGTGTTTATGGTACATGTAACTATTAATCACCCAAAATTTTGTACTTTCGGTGCTATATTAACGTAATCTGAGAATTTTGCAATTTACACCAATTACAGAATTAGTTCATCACATTACCAAAAAATGCTAAACTATCAAAATCCCCTTGGTTAACTGTTGTTATATAGGAATCTGTTTTACTTGGAAAATGTTAATAATTAGCACAAAGAGCTAATATAGCTAGTCAATAAGCGAAAATAGTAAATTTTCTACATTTTGTCAGTCGCAACAAAATTATCATGCATAAATTAGTGAGAGAGATATGGTTAGGTTAATATATACACTAGATATATTTTCTTATTGTATAAGGGCTTAATCTACTTTGCACCTTAATTTATAATCAATTCTTACTTTGCTTCCACACTTCAATGTTGGATATAATGCACATTAAACTCTCAAATTTATTTTGCTTTAATTCAATTTTGAGCACCCGTATTAAAATTGATGGATATTAGGTATTTGCATGCCATTCACTTTTTTAGGGGTTTATACCAATGGAGGTCGTCATGACTAATTCTACTTTGCAACCCCTAATTTCAATGAGATGATCAATTTTCACTTTGCTCTCCTAAATCTAAATTTTAGACACATTGCATCCCTAACTTTTAGATTTGTTCCATTTTGGTCTAATTTCTAATAGTGTGAAAAAGTTTTACAAATATTTCACTTTAGATGCATGGTGTGAACGGTTGAAATATCTATCAGTTTCTGTAAATGTATTCAAAATTAGATTAAAATAGAATAAATTTAAGAATTTGACGTACAAAGTAAGAAAAGTGTAAATTAGAGTAAGGCTAGCTATTGTATAATACAAGATGACAATCCTACATAAGCACAAAAGTATCCCTTTACCACTTTCTTTGCTACCCCAAACAAGAAGCAACATCATATATTTAAAGGTAGGCAAGATATTTTTATTTCATTTTATTTTTTTTGGTTAGGTGGTCAGATATTTTTATGTTATTAAGTGACATATGTCAACACATCAGTATTAGGTTTAGTAACTTTAATCTCACAAATGAAGATTTTGACCTTTAAAAAATATTGCATCACTATAAGATTATGGTTCTTATTTGCGCATGGGCTTCCAACCATACAAAGATTTGGCGGGAAGAAATCATAGGTTAACCATTGGAAAAAACTACACAAATGTGGATTAGTCCCTCAATTGATGATTAAGGTGTGTCCTACTTTAGGGAGGTAGGTGAAATGCTTCATTGATGACGCCACAAGGCCATCATAATCACAATTGAACGTTAATTATCTGGTTCTGTTTATAATTATTCTAAATTGGGGAAATTTTCCTATACATATAAATTGCGATTAGTTAAGTGTGGAGGCAGTAATTGCTTTATCTTCGGTACAAATAATACAATTAATTATCCTTTAATAGAAGTAGTTATGGAAAATTTTATACTACTATTGAGAAAATCACTCCGTTGTGCTTTAAGAATATGTACAGTACAACATCATGTGTTTTTAAAATTTATACTATACAAGTTTTTCATACCAACGAGATGGTTCTTTAACGGAATTGTAGGAATTCGTGGCCCAAATTTTAATATAGGAGAAAATACAATTTTAACCCTCAAAATTTGGGTTATAGTCTATTTTAGCTCCTAAAGTTTCAAGCAAAATATATTTAATTCTCAAACTTTTCAAATTCAACCAATTTATAACAATTTTGAAAATTCTGTCAATTATAAACATGTGACTGTTAAATCTCAAGTTTCAAACATAAAAAAAAGAAGAAGAAGAAGCAATTTTAGCCCTTAAAGTTTGGGCCATGATCTATTTTGGTCCCCAAAATTTCAAACAAAATGCATTTAATACTCAAAAATTTTAATTTCTACTAATTTAGGGCAAATTTGAAAATTTTATCAATTACAGATGAAAAAAGTCACATGCATTTTATTACACATAACTGTTAAATCTATTCAGGACATGACATTTCCCAACTAATTTCAACCCATTTAATCTGATGTTAAAAAAGTTATATCCAAAGAAAGGATAATAATAAAATAATAATAATTCACTAATAAATAAAAATAAGAATTTATTAATTCAAGATTAATCTTTGAGGTATGATAAAACAATAATAATTCATTTTTTACAATATAATGAAACTCATTTATTGAGGTTAATCTTTGAAATATTTGTTGAATTTGGTGTAGTAAATGAAAACTCAATATTTAGTTGTAAATATTGAACAAAATTAAATTATTAATATATTTGTACAAAGTTGTACTTCATGTGCTCATAAACAACTTTTTTATAATATTTTTAAAATAGCGACGGATTTTTTCGTTGTTAATATTTTTTAAATATTTTAAAATATTAATTACTAACGACTTTTTTATATCACAACTATTATTCTTAACAATAGAATTTTCAGTCGCTAAATTTTGAAAAAAAAAATTGTCGCTAATTCAAGTTCCACAATGTTTCAAAACCAAATTTAGTAAACGATTTATTGACCAAAAAACCAGTCGTTGGAATTCTGTCAATAAAATCGTTACTACATTTTATTGATGAGCCATTTCCGATGGATCAATTTTATCAGTAAATCCGATTTCATTAAATCGTTTAGCGACGGATTTTGCCAAAAAATTGTTGCTAAATCCATCGCTAAATGGGATGAAATTAATTGGGAAGTTTTATATGTAGACAAAATGGTGAATGGTTAGGTGTTGATAGTGAGAGAGGAAAGTGAAAATATGGTTAAATGTTTGAAATCGATTGGAAAGTGTTATATTCTATAGATAGATTTAATAGTCATGTACAATGCACGGTCTTTTTCCGTCTGTAATTGATAAAATTTTTAAAGTTGTCCTCAATTGGTAGAAATTAAAAAGGTTTGAGAACTAAGTGCGTTTTATTTGGAACATTAGGGACCAAAATAGACTATAAGTCAAACTTTGAGTGCTAAAATTGTATTTTTTTTCAGGTTTGGAACTTGAGATTTAACAGTCACTTGCTTTGCACATGACATTTTCGTTTGTAATTAACAAAATTTTTAATTTTATCCTAAATTGGTACAAATTGAAAAACTTGAGAATTAAATGTGCTTTAATTTTTTGGGGACAAAATGAATCATGACCTAAACTTTGAGTATTAAAATTGCATTTTTTTTCCTTTTAATATACTAATTACTAGCATTTATTTGTTCTGGTATAAGGTGGAACGTGTAGTCTCCTTAACACATGGATATTTTTCTTGAATGGAATGGTCTAATTGTGTTTGATCAATTAACAATTTGTCATATGAAAATTTGACAAGTTTTAATCAAAAAAAAAATTTTATGCATATTTTAGTAGTTTATTTGAAGCAAAATTTCAGCTTCGAAGGATTTCATCATCGTTGCTATTTGTCATTACCTTTTCTTTTAATCAAACGATAATAGAATTTTATTAATTAAAAATAGCCAAATGACTTGCATCAACTTGCTATTTATCATTGTCTCGGCATGTTAAATTCTCGAATGAAAAAGCAGCAATATATGCATGACATTTTGAGGACTTTCACAACAAAAATTTATTACTATAACAACTAGTTCTCCTTGTATCCCAACCACCTATTAAAATTGTCTAATATATAGTAGAACTAGCACATTTTACATTATGGCATTAAACTTTCAAAACTTAACTTCTTTCTCTTTTGTCCACCCCCTCCCCCCAAAAAAAACATTTTTAAAGGAGAGAGTGTGAGGAGGAAGAATTTTTCAAAATGGTTTGAGTACTATATTTTAACGATTCGAAATGGATCGAATAGGCAAAATTTTCAAATGACAGGTCAAAATAAACGTCCCTAATAGTAAGAATTTACAGATAAATTGTGCAATTTAATTTTGTTTTAAAGAAGTTCGGAGAGCTGACATGTACCATTTTTGAACCTTTTTAATATATGTATTTCGAATTAATAGTCATTAACCACTCACACACACCGTTTAGTTGATGCCATTCAAAAATTTTAACTTTCGACAATTCGAATCTCCTGGTGATACATCCTTGATGTTTAAAAGAATGCCTTCTCTAGTAATTTTTTTTAATGTCATCAAGTAATTAACATCATAATACGTAAAATTTGGTATATGATTAATTATGTATATGGATCGGATTAAGTATGCATTAAGTCACATATTTTCAACTCGCTACTATTAGTACCCAACCTCTATTACTAATAGATTCGTGTGCTTTATTTTAATGATTCGAAATGAATCAAATTAGTGGATTTTTCAAGTTGGCGTGTTAAAATAAACACCCGTAATAGTAAGAAGTTAGAGTTACATTGTGCAATTTTAATGTGGAGTTTTGTTTTAAAGAAATTCGGAGAATTGAATGCATGTACGATTTTTGAACCTTTTTAATCTACATATTTCAAATGAATAGCCATTAACCCTTCATTTACACCGTTCAATTGATGTCATTCGAAAATTCCAACTTTCGACAATTCGAACCTCCTAATGAGACATCTTTAATGTTTAAAACAATGCATTCTCAAGTTATTTTATTATTATTATTATTATTATTATTATTACACATTTAACGTGCTCACTGTTGAATTGTTTACGCAATTAATACAAAAGATTAAATATTCATCAAATAACTGGCTAGTTAATATTTTCACTTTTGGTCAATTAGGAAAAAAAACCTCAATAACGTTTTATTTGATGGATTAAAAGAATTAATTAGTGAAGAATTCAAGAAGAGGTAAATAATGAATAGTGTAAATAAAGAATAGGATAAAATATGAATAGAGTCGTATTAGAACTGAACTTGCATGTTATATCAGAAAATATCACCTTAAAGTACAATTAACGATGTTTAGGAGAACTGAGATTAGACAAAATCCTCCAAAATTAATTTTGGTATAGATATTCCTCAAGCTGCACGTGTTGAAGGGTGGATTAGTTTTAAAAATAATAATAATAATACAATTCACACAACCATAGGAACTTCTATCACATTTTTTATCTTCTCTCTATTCTATTATAAAATAAATTGTCAAGATTTGTTTAAATATAATTAAATTTTTTAATAAAAGAATCTTTTTCATCAAATAATGAAATAAAGACTGAAATAAAAAATAATGCAATAGAGAATCTTTATTGTCAAAAGGGTCGGTATTCTTTTATTATACTAAAAAAACGTGGGTTTTTTTAATTTGATGTTTAAGTAAGAGTCGTAGGCAACAAAATTTTCTCAATTTCTTCACCTACCTTTGTTGGATACACTGTCAAGCTGCCGACATCGGGCAGTCACGGTTGTTGACAACCATTTGGCACCATTAGACATTTCTGCAAAATTAGTAACGCAACTAGGAAAAAACAGTATTTGGTAACTTATTTAAAAATAGGTTTTTCGGTGAGAAACGCCAATCGACAAATATCTCGTCGGTAAAATAGTAATAAATTTATTGACAGAAATTCAGTAATAGATTTTTTTATCAAAAAATAAGTTGTTAAATTTTAGTTTTTAGATATTGTGGAATTCTTTATTTGCGACAGATTTTTAGATTTCTAAATTTAACGACTAAAAAAATATCCATGGCAACGGATAAATTTATCGATAATTAAATTTTAAAAAATTAAAAAAATCTACCATTAACAACGGCAAAATTAGTAGCCAATTGAAATAAATATAAAAATAAAAAATAAAATACTATTAAATTTCAAGCCTACCAACAACAATAAAATCAGAATATCAGCAAATTCTAAATCTAACAACAACAAAATATGCATTCAGTATATGTACAATAACTAAAAATCAACAACGGTAATGAGAAATTTGTTATGAAACCAAATTGCAAGAACAAAAGTAAAAGTAACAAAATATAAGTAAATAAATACAAAATTTATCAACTAGTATCCAATGTAAGAAATTATTTTAAGCCAAGCTATATTATTAATTAATTTTATTGAGTTAGAGGTATTTGCTTATTACTAGGGGTGTTCATGGGTTTGGTTTCCGGGTTCGAATTTTCGGGTTAAAAAAATAAAACTCAACCCAACCCAACTAATATAACAACCCAATTTGTAACCCAACCCAACTAATATAGCAACCCAAGTAAACCCAACCCAAGTATTAGTCGGGCGGGTTACTTGGATTTTCGGGTATTGTAATAAAAATTTAAATTAATAATTTTTTTTAAAAAATCTATAATTATAAATCCATCTATTAAAAATATATGTTTGGTCAAAACTAAAATGGTTATGTCAAGAATAAAAGGAAAAAAGTAAATAATATAATAAATTAGATGATATTCAAAAATAAAAGGGAAAAATAATATAAGGTAGATAAAATAATTAGCATAAAAATTAAATTTTAAAAAAATATAATTAAATTTTTTTTGTTATTCGGGTTATTCGGTTGGGTTGGGTTGGGTTGGGTTTTAAAAATAAAACTCAACTCAACCCTACTAAAGTCGGGTAATTCGAATCCCTAAAACCCAATCTATTTAGCCCCAAATTCATTTGGGTTGAATCGGATTTTCGGTTTAGGTCAAGTTTGAACAGCCCTACTTATTACTATTGGTTATTAAATGTATTGTTAGTCTTTGGGTTAAGTAGCATGAGATTATTTCCCATCCCTAGTGCTTAGTTGTTGACGCTGGTGAGTAGCATAATTCTATATGCCATATATAAGGCCTTTTATCTCTGTTTTTTTTGTAAGCGTAGACGTCATCCTTTATTTGCGAGTTTTGAGTCCTGAAGCCGTAGCCATCCTTGTGAATAAGAAAAGAATTTAGCCCAAATTTTGTTCATCTTCTTCCCTTGTTTTTTTGATTGAATAATTGCTTTGGGTCCATAAATTGGTATCAGAGCTAGATTAATTCATCATTACAACACCCACAATTGTTTGAGACAATTCCAAAATTAAAAAATAAATCTAAATACATTTTTTTAAAAGAAATAGATGATAACTCACTTGAAAGCACATGTGTCAGAGAATCAAATTCATGAGACCATTGATGGTGATTTTGATACAGAAACGGTACAGGCAAACAATCATTTTTTGTCACAAATTCATCAGGCAATTAATATTTAAATTTTTGGAAAAACTGCTACGGCAGATACGGCAAAAGAGACTTGGGATATTTTGGAGAAAACATACCAAAGAATTAACCGAGTCCAACTGAATAATTTGAGTAAATGATGTTGAAGAGAAAGTTTGAACTTTTGACGATGAAAAAATCTGAATCCATGGAATCTTATTTTTTTCGACTATCAGATATTAATAACGAGATGATACTCAACAACCATAAATTGACTGACAAATTATTTGTGAAAAAAGTTTTGAATACTTTACCGATCTTTAGTTAAATTTTCCTTCCACTAACTACATTATGGTATTAGCACCATTCCAAAACAAACCAAACTTCTATGTTACACCCAAGTAACTGGTCTTTGTGACGAATAAAGTGCTAGGTACCAATTATAAATGTTCAGACACCAAAATCATATATTTACCACAAAATTACTTTTCAATACTTTTTTAAACTTACACGTTTAACAGTGAAATTTGAGCAAATATTTGCTAAATAATGTCCAATAAAATTACAAATTTTAGGTTATATGAGAGTATTTGATGTTTGAAAGTGACTATAAAAGGAAAGGTAAATCAACCAAAGAAGTAATATTCTGAGGCTATAAAATCACAAATTATGAGATCCTAAAATGCAATTGAGTAAAATAAGTAAAATGGCAACCAAAAAGAAATGCACCAATAAAATCGAGAAAGACAAACCTAAGCATGTGGTGGAAGGCGAAGAAAGATGGTTGTGGAGGGCGGAAAAGGTAAGGCTAGTGGGGTTGAAAGGGTGGGGAAAAAGGAATGAAAAGAGTACGTTGAGGGATGGGATTGAAGGAGCATGGTATATAAGGTAGAGGATGGTGGTAAAGGGCAATGAAGGAAGACGGTGTACGTGAAGGCGTGGAAGGAGTGAAAGGGAGGGGGCTAAGTCAATTAATTGGGGATCTAATAAGGGGTATGGAGTATATTTCAATACTTACAACCTATTTTTCGGTTGCTAGCTTTTATTTATTTATTTTTTAAACACATAGCAACGAAAATATCCGTTATTAATCAATACTAACAATCTATCAACATCATTTTCTAAATGGTAGCAACGGAAATATATTCTAAGAGAACAGTTATTTAATTTTTAATTTTTCAACAAAAATTTTCGTTGAATTAATTTTAGAAAAAAATTAGTAAAATTTACAACATTCGTAGTTATTTCTGTTGCAAGTAGCAACGGATTTTTTCCGTAGCTAAATTTTATTACTAAAATGACCTTTTCTAGTAGTGTAAGTAGCCGTTTCAAAATTGAAATAACAATAATAAATTTTTACTATCCGTACGGATTTAGGTAATTCACCTTCACTTGTTTGGTTTAAAACGGAAATGAGTTTCATTATATTAATAAATTGATCAATTTGAAATTCAAATCACAAGTGGATAATAAAAAGGACATCTTCTAAACAAACAATATATATAAGTACTATTAACTTTGATTTTTATTCTTGAATGTCATAGCCATAAACCAAATACTCTTAAATACTTTTACCAAGGAAAAGAGGAAAAAAAAGAAGTATATAAACTTCACAGGTACAATGTATACGGTTTATTACAGATTTGTATGAGGTATACATTTCTTCAAATATAACGCACATATAATATCCGAAAATTTTTACGGTTTCTTTTAGAGAACTCAAAACAACATATTCTCTTAACTTTAAATAGTTATACAATATAATATCAATATGTTCCACAACAATGGAAAACACCCAAAACCATAAAAATCATTAAAGACCCTTTAAACATAACTTTTATCCAAATTATCCTAGATAATGGCCAAACTCTTAAAAAAACTATAGAATTCCCCATAATATCCTTATGAATATTCATCAAATCTCAATCATTCAAGTAACTAATGCGGATATATCGCTATATACTTCAATAATTTTTTGAAACAATAATTGTCAAATTTCTCATCCGTTAGTATGTACAATTAAAAGTAAAGAAAAATTATATTCTAACGGATAAAATTCAAGAACGGCAACCAAATGTTAAAGTATTTCTTAAATTAGCCTATTCAGTTATATTTTCTCTTCTCACCCCCTCATTGGTTGCCACATGTATGTGCACAGTAGTATATCAGTTTTACCTTCAAATTATTTTTAAATAATACAGAAAAAAACTCAATTATGTATACGTGTAAAAAAAAGAATACAATACATTGAACAGAGGTGTATAGATACACAATGTTGGACTTAATGTTGGTTGATGGATAGGTTGTCTCCCAATTCATGAGCATGTTTCAATATTGAAACTGATCTTCTCATACTAATACTTTGCATAAATCCAAATTCTTCATCAAATAATTCATGAATTTATTTTTTATTTTTTAAATTCTGCTGAAAAAGGACCCTTGGCCATAATATAATTGGCCAAACTCTAGATCTATGGTCCAACACCAATAAGGAAATATTACGGTCCAATGTTAAGAAGACATTGGTTGCTATAAACGAGTGATCCAAGACTGATACATAAGCCCACCAAAATAAAAAAATATGAGAAAGCCCACCAAATTTGATAAACCTGATACATAAGCTGGTACTTTAGTACCCAATCTTGACCTAAAAATTTAAATTTATATTCTTAAATTCAACTAATTTTAAGTGCTCTTTATTTCTCTCTCAAATTAATGTGCGTGAATTTAAATATACCATAAATCCAACACTTAAAACATGCTGAGAATTTTCTGTTTTGTACTCCACACCCAGAAGAGACGTATTAGTAAGAAAAATGTAAGAACATATATACAATATTTGCTTTTCTCTTTTTATTTTGTGCAGAAACACAAACCCTTGTGACTTCAAAAGTAAACTTCTGCACTAGTCAATATAATCTAGAATGTGGTAAAATAAAGAATTCCTATTGTTGGACTAAAAATGCCGGTCAGCTTGACTTTTGTAAACACGGTTGAAATATATATAATTGTACTAATAATTGTTACTGAATTTCAAGGAAAATACTCAAGGAGAGACGTAGCTAGGGTCTTTCACTGTGAATTAATTATATAGTTTTGCCATAAGAAATGATAGGAAGTCCAATGTTTTGCCATTCTGTACATGTTTAATCCCTTTTTTTGACGGAGGGAGTAAAGATAGTTGAATTGAAGGTTTAGTTATTTGGTACTGCAGTTTCACTTATACTAGTACATTTTTATTGAATTAGAATTTAAAAAAAAAAGAGACAAAATTAATTATTTCACCCGGAATTCTCTATTGTATAGATCTCATTTGCACCTTGACTCGTGGAAGGTTTCAAGAACTTGTTTGATGACTTTAAATCTTGATATTTTAAAGACTCGAAGAACTTAAATAATTTTGGGAGTTCTTGCGCTTTCAAAAATGTGTGTTGTGTCGGGGGATGACCCCCCTAGATTGGAAAGAATTGGAGTGGTTTGGTATAATCCTACTCCTAACATTAAATAGTATCTCCTAGATTAATACATGAAGAATTTAATTACTTTATTTATTTATTTATTAGTTTTTAAATAAAGAGATAAATATTAAACTACATATTTTTCTATGATACGGTGCGAAGATTTAATTAGAATACATTGTAGGAATTTTAATTATATTAAAATTATGTTGCCTACACTAATTTATGTGGACAATGATGTATTTCAAAATTTCAATTACTTTCACCTATTAATTTTCTATCTCATAATCGTTTACTTAAGAAAGAGTTGTAATATGAGCCTATAGGAGTAGCAAAATAAGGATTGGAAGCAAACTATGCATTTTTATTAAACAATTAATGACTTTAAGTATGTTTAACTTTAAAACAAATGAAAGAAATTAATTAACTTTTATTTTCATTTTTCTACACTAAATTGCAAAATATATGTGAGTTAATTGCAACTTACACTCTTGAACTGTTCTGATTAGCACTTTGCCCCGTAAATTAGCAATAGTATAGTACCTTAAACTTTTGATTTCTTGCAAAATAATTGAATAAGCTAAATAAGAGTTCAATTTGGCTGACCTTTCATAAGAAAAAAAGACAATAAACAGCCACGTAATTAAATTTTAAAAGAACAATGGAATAAGATGTACCCATATTACTACTTCCAGAAAAACTATCTAACTATTAATTAATCTATTTCCTCTCCCTGAATCTAATATTCATGATCATCCCTCACAACAAAAACCCAAATTATTATCGGATTCAGAAGGAGGAAGTACATAAAATTAGTAGCTAATGAACTGTTTTGAAAAGGGTAATTTTGACACTTCATCACTTGAGCTTATAAGAACGTGTAATTAATTCACAAGTCAAATGTAAAATAATTTCTCAAGTTTCAATTCAAATGGGACCATTTGTTCTCGTACATAAACCACAAGCAACCAACTTGATAGGTTTGAATTCTCAGTTTTGCGGTCCTAAAAGACAGACAGTGGCTACGAAGTTTGTTCGCCACTCAGCACAAAAAGGACGAATTGGTGGCTTCTCCTCCTCATATGATATAGCATGGAAGCAGCCCATTACCCAACAACCAATGCTTTTGGGAGTTGGCATATGTTGCATATTGCACATGAACTATTATCTGTGTACATCAACAAATACACCTAGACTTTGTCTTAAGGAATTATTTCTCCGTTGGGACTGAATTTCTTTTCATTATTCTCTCAACAATATTTTATAATCTATATCGTAATAATACGTTCTTTAATCATTTTTTTTTATCATTTATAAATGACATTCAAAAATTTTATTATAATAACTATTCTAATAATATTTTAAAATAATATCCTGAATAATACATAGACTTTAGGAACATATGTAGTAATATATATTTTCTTTTCATTGCTACCGAAAATCAGAGATGAATATGTATGTCATATCACTTATATAAATATGAGCTGCGAATTATACAAATAGTATATGGACTCACTATGTTTCAAATGAAAATCAGCAAAAAACAAGAAGACAGATACGTACTTGTTCATTAAATTGCAGTTATTTTTGTGGGATCCAAGAGCAAACATGATGTAAATGGACAAGTATCCTATACCAAATTCAAATTTTAAAACCAAAGGGGAAAAAAGCTATTAAGGATCTTTTGTCTCATATTCTGTATCACTCTCTATCACATTACTAAATAAACTGTTAAAATTATTCTACTAAAATCACTCTACAGAATTTTAACAGTTAGATGACGGGATAGAGAATGAAATAGGATATGAAATAGAAAATCTTGTGGCCAAAAAAATTTTAATTGAAGTTGAGTGGTTATTAGATTTTGAATCTTGAAGGTTAGACTAAATGCAAATGAAGGCTTCCTTTTACTCGAAAAAGAAGAAACCATAATTTCATGTCCCCAAGAAAAAAACAATTTTCAGTTGAAAAATCACAGTAGTTGTATTTGTAGTGAAATTACACAGTCACTAATACGAAATTTATTAATGTAATACTACATTCGTTCTATTTTATCTTTGCTTTAAACAAATTGATTTATTCTAAATTATTTGTTGCTTTAAAAATGCAAAAAAAGTATTAAATAATTGTTTACCAACTTTATCATTAGTGTCATATTAGTGGAGAAAAAATTCTTATATTAAGAACCCAATTTATGGTAGGTGTGATGTATTCTTTGATTCATATTCATTCACATCATTCTAACTCATTAAAAATAAACTTATTCAGTGATATGGATGAATATGGAGTAAAGACTCCATCTCACCTACATATAAAAATTTTCCTTAATAAAGAGCAATGATTATGTAGTTGAAGTCTTGAAGAATTTATGCAAATAATGTAAAAATAATAATTTAGTTATTTTAAATTATCTTTTTTAAAAAAATATAACAGTTAAAATGGAATCAAAAGAGTCCTTTGCCATGGTGATTATGATTTCTAAATGCATTCTTTTAATGATTGGATTATCCGGGCCCAACTCCAAGGCACGAACGTCCCTCTTCAACCATCCCACCATCCAATCCGCCTCCCCTTCCCCACAAAAAATAAATAAAATAAAAACCCCAACTTTCTAAATTAAGCTCAAATCAATAAATTAGGCAAAACCTACTCTACTAGATCTAGGTGTCAATTTATGTAGTAATTCTTATTCTTTGTTAGTGGCTATTAATGTTCATAAAATATGAGTTCATTCAAACATTTTCAGGATTGTTATTAATCACTCAATAATACATAGTGATTAATAAATAATTTTTTTAATTTATAACAACTCTACCCGTATTAATATTAGTGTATCAAAAGTTGGTTTATACAGTCAAATGTATACACACCAAGTATAAATAAATACTACACATTTAAAATTAATTATTGGTTATTTTTACTGTTCCATTAGAATATTCAATCTATAAGACTTTTTATATGCTTGTAAGTTGTACTAATATATACTTTAAACATAGAAAATAAAAGTCTATAGCATTTAAAAGAAAATTTTACGCTCAGAATGAACTATGCATACGTATCAATGAACCATGCCTACACATAATAAAAGACTGTACATTACAATATGAAAGAGGAGAATTCTATATATAAGGTTTTGTTCAGTATTATATTATTATATTTTAAAATTCATATTATATAAATATTTAAGAGAATTAACCTTTGAGTCCGTTGAAGGAATTATTTTTTTAATTTTAAAAATTTGTATAGTATAAATATTTAAAATATAAAAAAATAAAATTATAAAATTTTTTAAATATTTAAAATAATAATATTACATATTAAATTGTAAAAACATGCAAACACAATAAAATGCTTGAGGGGCACTTGTGCAGTAAGAAGACTATAAAATTTCTTTTAATTACTACTTAGAAAAGAGGGAAAAGTTGGGAAGGGGGTAGGTAGGGGTGAGATTGAACTCGCGCCCCTCAACTCAAGTCTTCTCTACCTCTCATCATCACATGCCTCCTCCACCCAACCCCTCCACCCATATAATAGATTCACATGCAGTTGTTTGATATTTTCTTTTGTTTTAATCCTTTATTACGTCCATTCCTTCCTCATCGGCTATGACTCTCAAGTCCATAATTCCACCGGGTCTCACCCTGACTCACCGAGTTAACTCGACCCGACCCGTTATTTGCACTGGTAGTATTAGTGCTGGCCGGTTCGACTCGGTCAGTACTAATATTACGAGTGTGAATACAAACGGCTCGCCGGCTGCTGCTCCCCCGCTGAATGCTAACTCCGGCGGCTTAAACTTGAACTTCTACGGCCATGTCGGCTCAAACCGAGCTGACTGGCAAAGCTCTTGTGCTATTTTAGCCAGCAAGGTTGTCTCCCAGCAGCAGGATACCGAGACAAGCGGCAGCGCAGGCGGAAATATCACCGTTGTGAACGGCCATAAGGCTAATCTGGATCTCGTCCCCATAGACAGCTTTTCCCAGTCACTCACCATTGCCGACCTCTCCCCAGCTCCGATGCACGGCTCGAAGCTGCGCGTTGCCTACCAAGGCGTTCCTGGAGCTTACAGCGAAGCCGCCGCCGGAAAAGCTTATCCGAATTGCGAAGCCATCCCTTGCGACCAATTTGAAGTCGTATTCCAGGCCGTTGAGCTATGGATCGCCGACCGAGCAGTTCTCCCGGTAGAAAACTCCCTTGGTGGCTCAATTCATCGTAACTACGACCTCCTCCTCCGCCACCGTCTCCACATCGTCGGCGAAGTCCAACTCCCGGTCCACCACTGCTTACTAGCTCTCCCCGGAGTCCGGAAGAAGTATCTCAGCCGCGTAATCAGCCATCCGCAAGCCCTGTCCCAGTGCGAGCATACACTTACAAAAATGGGCCTAAACGTGGCTAGAGAATCCTTTGACGACACAGCCGGAGCAGCAGAATTTGTGGCGGCAAACAACCTGCGCGACACGGCGGCGATTGCATCGGCACGTGCCGCCGAACTATACGGATTGAGCGTTCTAGAAGACGGAATTCAGGACGATTCGAGTAACGTGACGAGATTCATGATGAGCTAGCGAGGGAGCCAATCATTCCGAGAACTGACCGGCCGTTCAAGACGAGTATCGTCTTCGCTCACGACAAGGGAACGAGCGTGCTGTTCAAGGTCTTATCCGCGTTTGCGTTTCGGAATATCAGCTTGACGAAGATCGAGTCGCGGCCTCACCGGAGTCGGCCGGTAAGAGTCGTCGACGACGACGTCGGAACAGCGAAGCATTTCGAGTACATGTTTTACGTGGATTTCGAGGCGTCGTTGGCGGAAGTTCGGGCACAAAACGCTTTGGCGGAGGTTCAAGAGTTCACGTCTTTCTTGAGGGTGTTGGGTAGTTATCCTATGGATATGACTCCTTGGTGCCCTTCCGGAGGACACCAATCAAATTCCCCTTCTTAATAATCATTTTCTCTCTTCTTCTTTTTTTCTTCTATTTTTATAAAAATAAAAGAGAAAAAGGTTTTGAATTATATAATTCAAGTCTGCAATTTCTCTATGATTTTTAAACTTTTTATTGTTTTCCAAGACACTAATTGTTGGTCGACAAAATTGTTGGTAAATAGAAGAATGTAAGTAGTTGAGTCACTCCAGGAAAATATGTGGGAAATTTTGAGCGTAAGGAATGTGAATAAGATATGTATTGCCTGAACAAAAAAAAAAGTGTTGAAAAGAGGAATGACAAATATAGAAATAATTTGTTTGTATTACTTTTTTCACATTATATTTTGTCTCATTTCGTATTATTAGAAATAAAAGTACACATAACAAATATAACCAAAAAAGGATGAGGTATTGATACCGAAATTGCACAAAAGATCATGTGCCTCCCTTTTTAGTTGGTCCAAATGTTGCTATTCTCTTCGAGTAAAAATAATTCTATTATGCATTCTTAGATTTCCCTATCAATTGGTTGTATGTACTTATATATCAATGTACAATAGCATATGTATCATTGCTCTACAATAATGAGTTTAACAAAATTTTGCGGTGGTTGTTAACTTAACACAACCATCCTTCTCGATTCGAGTTTGCTATATCTACAATAATGAGTTTAACAAAAATTTTGCGTTGGTTGTTAACTTAACACAACCATCCTTCTCGATTCGAGTTTGAGATCGAGTATGTACTCAACGTAGCTAAGAGGTACACTTAGATTTATTAAAATTGATAGAACTTCACATATTTTGATTTGTAAACTATTGTGCCACTGTGACTATTTATCTTCGTAATAAACTTCAAATCAATTACTTTTTAGTACTATTAATCATTCATGATCTCTGTGTCTTGCTCCTTTTTGTGATTAAGTTCATATTTTTTTTAGCTCTAAACATCCTGCAAATGTAACTGAAGTGAAATCACATCAATCTTGCTAGGTTTTTGTTGTTTTCTATTTGCCAGTTTATTCTCAACCACTTTGCGCCGACTTCTTTCATGTTGAACTCAAAGAGGGCGAGCATCTGGGCTAGGAAATCCGTTTATACCGTCCCTAGTCAATATTAGTGAGAAGAGGATACTCAATTCATGGTAAAATAAAAAATAAAAATAAAAAAGGGTCAGTAAAAAAATATAAAAATTAAAAAGTGAAAAATTAATAGGATAGTGATTTAAAAGTAACTACTTTTTAATGATAGTTTTTTTTTTTTTTTTTAATTTTTAATCTTGTTAAAATTAGCAAAGGAATCTAGGGACCACTACAACAAGTTGCTTTTTTTATATATATAAGAAGATAAGATATTATTTATTATATTATATTATTTAGAGTAATATTATTTTAATATATTTTGAAATATGATATATTATATGACATATAAGGTTCTTGAAAATTGTATTATTTAAAAAGTAATAGAATAATGAAACAATCCACATGGAAATTGCACTCTCTTAACTTTTTCTTTTGTCCTTTTCTCTCTTTTTATTTTTTTGGGAAATATATCAAACAACTGCATGTGAATCTATTACATTTGTCCACGCCATCGTGGAGGAAACAAAACAAACCTTCATATTTTTAAGATTCTTAAGTAAGTTTAGGCAGATTCATGAAGTCTAATTTACAACGTTTGTCAAATCAAGTAATGCTTGCAGCTTTATATATACTCTTAATTAGTAGTATCTTTTATCAACTTGGGTTGCAAGAATTGAATTTATAAATAGGAAAATTATTTATTAGTTACAAATTTGTAATTACTTGTCAAAATCATTCTATGTATCAAAATTTTATCAAATCAAAATCCTCTGATTTTAGATCCTCTTCTGAATTTCTTTCTTTCTTTTTCGAATCTAATGACATATCAGTAATTTTTATTTGTGCCTTTATATTTATCACTTTGTATGGATACATTCTTATAATTAATGTATGTAGCAATTCATATTGAACCAGCATGATTATGCTAAATTACTTTTGAAGTTTGAAGTAAATAATCTGTGTCTTCCTTGGAAGATTTTTTTGGACGTACACGGTTAAGTTTATGTCAATTTGATATAATAAAAACAATTTTTGAAGCACAAATAAGAACCAAGCTGTTGCCGTTCGCTCAATTGGTTTGAGATGAAGAGTGTAGGCTTCCGCGGATCTTGTTCTCACTAATCATAGTTTGTCGTAGGAGTAACCTACCATATTCTCCTGAGGAAAATATTTAGATAGATCCGATTTTTTATTCCACCTATAGATTCTGTGATCAGTACTTACATCAGTTAATATCATAAATTTTTTAAAATTTAACTTATATCACAGAATCTACAAGTGAGGGGTCAAAGATCGAATCTATTTTAAGTCTTTGCCTTCCCCTGAACATATGTCAATGGACTTATTTTTTCTAGTTTCTTAATCTTAATAGCAGGACAATATTCTCAAATTCTTACAATCAAATTGCCACTCTTTTCAAAGGAAAAATGAAGTTGTTTTAAAAATTGTCTTTTGTTTCCCAAGCATATGCATGAATCTAGCAATTCAGATATCCCTCTCACCATCCACAAATGTCTTACCTACCATTTTAGAAAAATGAAAATAATTTCACCACTTATTCTTGTGACTTGGTAAAATGACACTTCTTGGAAGCCGGGGTAGCTAGTTAAACATCTATCAAGAACTATCAATCAGGATGAAAACATGCTTAAAATAAGACATTTTTTTTTAAAGTTTTTTTTATTTGAGAAAGAACATTTTTTAAGTTAAGAAAGGATGCTTTAAAGCAAACGAAGTAATTGAGGCAAATTAGACCATAAATAATTGAAGTCAAAGTAAGTTGAAAAGTAAACTTAAAAGGAATTTTAGTTTTCCTCACGCTGAAGGAAAAGCCTTCTTCATACTCTTATAATATGGTTATCTTAACATTTGGTTTAAGTTAAACTTATGGAAAATTCTACATTTTCTTTAAAAATCATCTTGTTATATTTGAAAATGTCGTATAGTATAATATTAATCGTTTTAAAAACTTATACTGTACAATTTTAAAAGCCAACAAAATGACGATTCTCTCAGACAGAATTATAAAATTTCCTTAAAATTTAAATATCTTTAAATTGCATGATGTTAATTGCTTTTTTATGATGCTTTATACGATGACGATATCATTCTTAGCATGACACCAATAAACAAAGAGAAAGTAAGAATCTATCTACTAAAGAATAATACTCCCCTAGCATTGAGTGTATAGAACACTTGGTGTTCTATGGGCCAAGAGGAAAATGAAAGACGTGTACTACTCCACGTGCATGGAGTATACAACAAATTAATAAGAAAAGGGATAGAAATTTTTTTCTTTTTTTCTTTTATTCTTTTAGAAAAATTTTGATTACATTTTATTAAATATGAATCATTAGAAATTGTGAGGAGGGTTCGGTGAAGCAAAGAAAGAAGGGGTAATTCATAATATTGGTAGGTGAAGGTGTGCTCCTTATTAGTGGTTGAAAGCGACAATCTTTATTTCTCACCCTTTTAGTCTTGTTAATTTATGGATATGTCCTTAACACCTTTTGGGGATGTAAACTGGAATAAGAAAATAGGAAGATTACAAACAATAACATAGATTCTTTTAAATGTTTATTTTTTATTCTTAAATTTTAGGTTGACTTTGTCCCTTAATTTCATTAGATACTCGTTCATTAAAATACAAATTCTCTGAGGTATTTTTTGCCAAATAATATTTAGTCAACAATAGTTGATGTTTGGTCAACAAAGTATAATATTGAAAATTTGCACAACATATATATATATATATATATATATATATATATATATATCTTAACTTGATTATGGTTTTAATCGAATCGGAACAACCATATTCATATTCGATTAGTTTATATAATAATTAAATAGTTTTGGATTGAATCTGGGTAATCAGATTTACATATTGATTTAAACCCAAATAAATGATTCCCGAAACAATTTGGATATGGGTCTAGACGTGGTCTGTTTATAAGCTTACCCCTAATTACTCACAAATTATAATGCTATAATTTGTAGGTTTAAGTTTGATTTAGAAATATAAAAAAAAAAAATGTCCTTTTTTTTTAAGAATATACTTTAAAGACCAATACTCCATTCTCAAATACGATCTGATGTTAAAATACCGAACAAATTAAAGAGATGAGTGATAAGTGTTTGACAATCATCACTCGAAATACGCAACTTGTTCGACAAGCCGAATTGTTCAAAACCTAACCAAAAATGAAAATTCATCCACCGTAAATAGGAAAACTATTAAAGGAATTAAATAAAAAACCATTCATAGTTATTTAATTAGTTGTGTAAATATTTTTTTAATTATTTTCTAAATTGGTCTACCAAATAATAGTTATTTATTATTCCAATCCAAATAATTATTTCAAAATATTATATCGTATCCAAACAATTATTCTACTATTGTAAAAGTCAATATTATTTTCAAAAATCACTAAAATCAACAGACAAATATTATTTACTAAATAATACCCCATTATTTGCAATCCAAACCGACCCGATAACTTTTGAAGTTCATTCTTCTTTGAGTTTGACTAACTGAAGGGATATTGTGAGATTGCAACTTCTATTCGTACACTTTTTTTATATTGCCAAACATGTAATTCGTTCACCACCAATCTGGTGACCAAATTAATAAAACTAATTAAAAATATAATTGTTGTTTGGTAGTATTAAAATCCATTGTAAACATTGTAATAGAATCCAAAATTAGCACGAAATATGATACTACTAGTCTATTATGAATTTAGCCCAAATATTGCTGGTGAATGAAAAGAGTTGTATATTCACTATCCTATATTCTTCAGGTGTTCCTTTATGACTTGTGCCAGTGCAAATTTGTAGGCCAAAAAAAAAATAAAAATGAAATGGCCAATTAACCCAGTTCAATATTATATTTCTTAAGTTAATATTAACCGAAGTTGACACGAAATTATCAGTTGACACAAATTAAGTAACGTGTTTAGTGAGTATATTAAATAATAGTCGTCAGTTTCTTTTGCAAAGAACACAGACTAGTTAAAGGTATTAGTTTTTTTTTTTTGGCAGTACAAATACAATGTTGATCTTAATAATTTTTTGTTTGGACGACTGTTTGTGAATTTTCACGAGTTTCATATTAGAAAATGAGAAAATTCTTGAACAAAAACCAACTGGTCAACTATTTAAATTATAGTTTTCGAATATGAGTAACAGAATATTCAATTAATTGCAATCAGACTACAGTCTACAAAACTACCGATTTTAGACATATTTTAATATCTTTTCAGAGTAGCAGGAAATTCAATGTGATTTCTCTTAATACAAAAAGATCAATGGGACCTATATTTCTTGACTAAACTAGTTGAGAGGTCTGAAGTTTTGAAAATCAATAATTTATATCACGGCTGAGGCCACCAAGGATACTATAACTTGATTAATGAAATTCTACACCCCTTTTTTGTTTTATATAACAAGGCTAGACTGAGACATATACATTTTTGGTCCCTCTTGTTTGGGATATTTATTAAATTAGTTTTCAAAATTTTGGACAAAACAAATTTATTTTTCAATGTTGTAAACTTTGAGCAAAGTTAGGATAATTAACAGACAATTAAAGTTTTTAACAAAAAAATGGCCATATGCGTGTCAAGTGCCCATTAAGTTTAAAATAATTCTAATTAATAAAAAATAAATGTTAAAAGAATTGTACAAAATTGGTCTTTAAAGGTTGTTAGAAATGCAAAACTAATCCTTAAAGACAAAAAAAATAATAATAAAATTTTCTTTTAATTAATATTAATGTTACATTTCTTGTAATAAAACAATGATAATAATATACTAAGGACAAATTTATATCACTGTACTACTGTGAAAGTTTAATTTAAGGATAAAATTTTAAATAGATGTATACAATTAATTTATTAAAAAAATTATATTTTATCATTTGAGGAGTTCAAACATTATCTATTGCCAACATTTTATTTCAAATCTAATCATTCACCACAACAAGCCTTTAAGTCCTGTTTCGCGCAACAATTCTTGGATGTGATCATTATTTAATTGAGATTACTTTTAATATTCACAAATCTTTTCCTCTCTTCTCAAATCCTCGATGACATGGATTGCTTGGACATTAAAACTTTTAGATTTTTTTAGTTAAAAGAAAATTTTCTTAGTTTTCAAGTAAATGGTCTTTGGAGACCAATTCTACATTTCTGACAAAATTTGGGGACCAAATTTATACAATTTTTTTTAGCATTTATATTCTTTATTATCATTTTTTGAATTTAATGGCCAAGTGACGTCCACGCTGCCATTTCCTGTTAAAAATTTTAATTTTTCGTTAATTGTCCTAAATTTTTCCAAATTATGAAATTTTGGAAACTAAATTTATTTTGTCGCAAATTTTGAGGACATGTTTTGTAAATACAACAAATAGGAGATACCATAAATATATTTTTTTTTCCTAATTCAAACATGGTATTTCTGATAGTTTGAAAATTTTTAATATCTTAATCGAATCACGATTCTACTTGTGAATTATATGGTATCTCTACCAATCACTTTCCTTACTAGTGACAGATCTGTTCAACAGAAACTCTTTCTTCTTTTTTTTTTTTTAATTCTCAACCAAAAAAAAACGTGGTATGTGGCGTTTACAAACCATACCTTGATGTACAAATTAAACTTTTGACTAATCATAGCTGGATATATTTTTTTTCTTGGCAGAAAGAATATATTTATTTTGATGTTCAGAAATGCTTGAAATGTGCCTGAATTCAGCAATAAATTGTAGTACAACTAATCCCCCATGGGTGGCTTTGACTGGTTTTAATGTTTTGAATCATTGGCAGGGTACAGTGATCACCACGTCATATTTTATATTTTTTTCTTTAATATCAAAAGAGTCTTCGAATAAGTTAGAATAATAATAATAATGGAAAAGATGGGCCAATTAATATTGTTTTTTTGTCGCCCCATAAAACTACAAAAATCATAATATGCACGTGAATGTTGAGAAAATAGTCGTTGTCGAACAGCTATCTACAATCAAAATGCCTCAAATTTGGAGTTCAATGATTGATTCTTATGGAATAATCATGCATGGTAAACATTGAAATTAAGAAAAATAATAAAGATAAATTCACTCTAATTTTAACTTCGTTCAGTTTGTTTTTGGCTTTTTGATAAATTCACTCTACAAAATTTTAATTTCGTTTTGTCTGTTTTTGGCTTCTTGATCCAGCATATGAGCAAAAATTTATGGTTATATCTTAACTTCTTCGATTGACGATATTTATATTTGTGTCATGTAATTATTGTTTAAATTCTAAATATTGTTTTTTATGTCGTATATCAAATGTTTTTTGTGTACAAAAATTTTCATGCTAACAGTATAAGAAAAATTAATCCAAACTCTTTAGGCATGATTGCTTCGGTCATGTTGTTTGGTGAGAAGGCATTTATTTAATTAGTAGAGCTGATATTTAACCTGATTTATGATTCATCGAAGAAAAAAAGGATAGTGAAAGAAAATGAAAGGGAGAAGAAAAGAAAAAGAAAGACAACGAAAGAAGGGTGAAGGGAAAAAAATCTTGAATTGGGAGGTCATTGTAGGAAAATCTTGAAAGGTACGTAGTATTCCAACAATCACAATTATTGACTCGTAAGTTTATGGAAAATTCTTATATGGATCTGATTCACGATAAATATGATGAATTTCTTGATCCATTTTCATCTATATCACTCTAATTCATTAAAAATAAACATTTTTAAGGTAATGTGAATGAATATGGATCAAGAAATCCTTCACATTTACTGTAAATTGAGTCTATGTAAGAATTTTTCGAACGTTCTGAACCAGAAACACAAATGGGACGTTTTGGACCACCAATCCCAATCCCCCCGGCCAAATTATAAAAAAAAAAAAAAACAAAAAAGGGAAATTTAAGTCCACAGGCATGAAAAAGTAAAAACAAAATATATATATATATATATATATATATATATATATATATATATTTCTTTTATGGATAACTTTTGCATTATGGAATGCATTATTCAATTTCCTTAATATAACATTTCTCTAGTGTGTTTTGGAGTCAAATCTTGATAGGATATCATTATTTCAATCAATTCAGCTCACTGTTTATAAATATATAAAGAGATTTTTCATTTCAGATAAGCTCCGCTTGATTAAGTACTTAATGTTGAATAGTGTATGAGATAAATAAGTGTAACTGTGACAAAATTTATATATAATTGTATTATGGCTGTGATTGCTTCAACAAAATTTAGATATAATACTGTGGTTGTAACAACTTCATGTACTTCTTAGTTAGTGGAAGCAATGGCCAAGTTTAGAACAAAAAAACATTTAAGTATTGCATGAGAAATACATAAACGAACAGAATCTAAAAAACATATTAAATTTGGGTCTGAGTCTGGGTTTGGATCTTGACTCTGCCCTTGTATTGCAACTAGCACAATCACTTAGTGCCATGAATAACAGGATAAGTGATTGACAAATCTGAAAGCAATTTGATAAAAATGTTAATTGAATTGGTAAACTGACTCTACATTTTGTATTTTAGATGCAAATTGAAAGAAAAAAAAAAATAGTTTCGATGACAAAATGAAAATTCAAGGGGAAAAAAAAAGAGGAGAGAAATTGATGTGACCAAAAGCAAATATATATGATCTTTGTTTTAGGTCAAATTTGATCCTTTTAGTTTGGATGAGAGCTAAATGAGAAATATGTTCGTCTAAGGGAAGATTTTCTCGAAGATGTAACTATAAAATAAATCTTGCACTTGTCTTTATTTATTTAATTTTTTTTAAACCACTCTTCCTACTATTCTTTAACAATTCAAATTCATAACCAAATAAATTATGGATTAATTACATTTACCTCTCCTGAGGTTTGACCATATTACCAATCGCACCTTGTGATTTGATAAAATTATAGTCAACTTCCTTGAATTATCAAACGTTTAACAAATACCTCTCTGTGGTTTGACAAAATAACAGTCAACCCCCTTGAATTACCAAAAATTTAACAAATATCTCCCTGAAGAGTTTTTTTTTTTTTTTTTTTGGACGGGTTAAAAAAACCAAAAGACAAATCTAATTGCTTCCATTTGTGCCTGACTGTTTTTAAATGTGTAGGAAGTATATGGATACTTGATTGTCTTGTTTGTGATGGAAGTTCCTTGAGTTATATCAATTTAGTCTTAAATTCCATATTTACCCTCAACGACACACCATCTCCACCACCACTACCACCACCACGACGATTACCATCACCACCCATTACAAAGAAGTAACTCAAATCAAATCAAAATTTTTAATGGAAATCCACCTCTCAATTCTGCAAAATAGACTCAATCATATACATCACTAAGCAATCCCAATTTTAGAAAGAAAATGAGGACTTAATTAAGCAATATGTAATAAGGATAATTTAGCCTTTTTGCAAGCTCCATTAACGAAATTTAGTTAGAGGGGGAATTTATAATTTCGTCAAATCACAGGGTGCGATTGATAATATAGTCAAATTTCAAGGAAAGTAAATATAATTAACCTATAAATTATTTAAAAAGCGTCTTACCACATCTTCGTTGTCTTCATGTCATGTGCATATGTAAATTTAATTATCTAAATAATACTAACATCCACTCCACTTTCTTTGATCTATATATAATCACCTACCTTAGGCAATGGGCACAAATTACAATTTTCACACCTATCTTTTGATTACATTTCTTTCACATTCGCGTTAAGATCTTTCCATTTAAGAAAAATTATTGGCATGTTCAAAGAAAAACATTGACAGTGATGGGAAAATGAAGTTGTTTCAACTTTTATACATTTGATGTATAAATTACACATCATATGTAAAATGAAGGTGGCTTTATTCGGGCCAAAATTAAATCATGAAGACGTAACATCATAGTTCGCATCCCATCTTATGCGTAGATGTGTGAAGAATGAACGCTTAAATAATCCATAAATTTTAACGTGTAACCTTGAAAGTAGATTTTTTCCAATATCATGTATTATTTCTAAGTTGGTAAATATTTAGGTAGATCCGATTTTTGATCCCACTTGTATATTCTGTAGTATGAATTAAATTTTAGAGAATTTATGACATCAGCGGATGTAAGTAAAATTTTTTAAAATTTAATCATACCACAGTGTATATAGATGAGACCAAAAATTAAGTTTACCTAAATATTTTCCTTCAAATTTATAAATTTGCCCGGTAGGAAACTATGCTAAACACCTCAGCACTCTTTGGCAGTTTAAATTAAAAAAAAAAGGTAAAATATTACTTGCACAATTATTCTATATGTTTCTTTAATGAATCTCTTTCAAATTGAACGTTGTGACTAAATAAAGCAAAAATGCTACTCCATTTAAGATTGCTTTAAAACTGGTGCAGCAATGCTTGTTGGTTGATATATGGAAGATTTAAACTAGCAAAGTTTTTCTTTTTGACTTGAATTTTGTTTACTATAAATTTTGTTTATTTCTTTTGTTTGTTTGTTTAGCATTATTTAAGTAAGGCTTAACAAGATGGTATATTGGTACTTTGTATGACTAGCGAGGCCATCTGAGACTCGGGCTAATATTTTAACCTCGGTTTGTCTTAAAAAATGTTTGGTAGAAGTTAAGCAATATAAGAAATAATTATATGGATTCGATCTTTAACTCAAAATATAAATTTTGTGACGTAAATTAAATTTTATATAATAAATTCTTATATTCGTTCATGTAAGATTTTATAGAATCTAATTCACAGTACAAAATTTATAAATAGAGTCCAAAATAAGATCTACTCAAATTTTCTTCTAATAATATTGAGTGATCCTTCTTGGTTCAGGGGAAGAAGTATAGAAAGTTCCGAGCATTATTGGGATTTGGAGTATGTCAGGATAGTTCTTATTAGGGAAGGGCTGGATTTGTTAATGAATGACAACAAGAGGAAGACCTTTTCTCATTTTTAATTACGCCTCAGTTACCCACTGAACTCAAATGCTTCTATTAGGAGGAAATGGTCTTAAAACTACATTTAGTAAAGAAGCAAATTAGCAATTAGAAAGCCACTTTCAGCATTTTACAGTGCTTGTTAAATCATTGAGATTACTAAATGGGCATTACTTTTTGCTTAGTAAAAATGGAAGGAACAAGGGATATCATTAGGGGTGTTAATAGATTGGAAACTCAGTCATAGGGTCACGACTTGATAATTGATTTATATACGTATAGGCTATCTGGTCAAAGCAGGTTGGATAATCAAATACTTAATTTGATCTAATATTACATTTTTTAGTGATAAAAGTTTAAAAAATATATTAAAAAAATGACTGCTAATTATACATATACCCCTATGAATAAGAAGAGAATAAGAAAAAATTCATTAATATTAAGCTATAATAAACAAAATTGTAGAATTACTCTTGTTTGTGGATTGAGTATACAAATCCGTCAGGTTGCAAATTTTTGACCCGCTACCTGACGTAGCAGTAGTAATACTCGAGCTGCTACTAACCTAGTTTTATTAACCAGTTCAAAATGATTCGATTCAGCGAGTATTTCAAATCAGCAGATTAAAATAAACATACCTAAATATCATGGCTTCTATGTTATGTAGGCAATTCCATAGGTGTTAGGTTCGTTTTCATTTCTTTGGTGGATGATTTATAACAACTAATATAAACTACTAAAATATGCTTCAATGACTTATCCAGAAAACATATGTAGCCTATCCCTCTTAAACTTTCTTCTTGCCACCAAAATGAAAATGCAATATCATTAGCTTCAATACAAATCTCATTAAGAATTCTTTAAACTTCAATGTACTTGCAAGATGCTTTAAAGGTTGGGAATTCTGAGAATAAAAAAAATCAAAATGAGCAAGATTTAACAAAATTCATACGCAGACTGGTTTTCATTGTTACGCTTGTTTTTCCTTCTCAATCTTCCAGGTCGACTGACAGGAACAAGCCTATACTTTTGTAGGAACCTTTACCAAAGCTGAAGTTCTAAAGGGCCCAGATGTAATGGGGCAGCCCAAATTAAACTTGTGGTGTTCAACAAGTTTAGGATGCCCATTATCAAACATTTGATGGATTGGACGAACCATGACCCCAAAAAATGGGAAGAAGGCTGTAAAATCGGGCCTGATCCAGATGGAATACGATAGGCTTTTAATAAATTACGATGTCACTTTCATGTTGTAAACCTTTACTAGAGCTGGATATGGTGCGAACTGTGTCATCACAATTCACAATCTTACACGGATGGACCGGTCTACGACCTAGTTTGTGGATCTTTCGGTTTAAATAAGAGGCACTTGTGTTGTGTTGGTATATGTTGATGTAAAAAGAGAAATTTTGGGTGTAAATGAACATAAATAAAATGAATACTTTAATGTTCAATCTTGTTTAATTATTTTAACGAATTTAAAATTTTGTTCAAATTTAACTTGTTTATCTTTCTTGTTGAATTCAAATGAGCTTTTATTGAGTTGAATTTGAATAACTTGAAATTTTTACATATAAATTTAAAATTTTTAACTTATCGAGTTGAGTTTAAGCTGTAATCAAAAAATTAACGAACTCTAAATTTGTTCAAATTTTGGTTTGATTATTAACAAATCAAAATCGAACAAACTCTTACTGAACTCAATTCGAGTAAGTACATTTAAAACCCTAGTGAAAATGTGTCACCCGATCCATATTAGATTTTTCTGGAATTGTCCACCACAAATTTGTACCGACTTGTTTTTACTTGGGCCTCCATTTCACCTAAAACAAAACTATCAATTAGGCACCTTCTTTAAATAATACTTAGAAACATATATTTAAGTCACAATAAAGCCTAAGAAATCTTTCATTTGGGCTTTGTAAAGTTCAAGTTCAACAAGGGGAAAACAACAGATATATCAATCGAGCGTAGACACAAGAAGTGTTCTAGTTTTATTGGGCCCAAAGCATGAGCAGTTGAACACATTTCCGTCTGGGACTATCGACAATCACTTAAATACACTAATATATGCGCCGTTTTCAAGAGAATTATCTCCAATCATGGAGCACAAGAAAAATCATTATTTACTCCATCCAAAATCTATCAACAATTTAACATCGCTTATACTAGGATTTATTTACATACAAGTGTGATCTTCCTTCAGCTTACATAAGCATTCACCGGCTGTGTTTCGATGCCAACAATTATTTATAGGTTTTCAACACTATATACATACATACATATATATATATATATATGTACTATTATATATATGCGAATTATTTCTCTCAAATTTTATTTCTCCTCTTCTACTGTTTCTCTCTTTTTTGTGATAACTAAAATACCCGCCCTTAATGAAATATAATTACCCATTCCTAATAGAAAACATATATAAATGTTTCTCCCTTTTATTGTAATGTCTAAAATACCCGCTGAAATATAATTTCCAATACCTAATAGGAAAACATATTTAAGTGTTTCCCTACTTTTTTTATAATGCCTAAAATACCCGTCCTTATTAAAATGTAATTTCCAATTCCCAATAGAAAAATATAATTAAATTACTCATTATCTATTCTACTTATTTTTTGGGATACAACCACCTATTTTGACATAAGTATATAATAAGATGGAAGATTTTTATTTGTATAAAAATATTTATTATAAGTAAAATTTCAAAAAAAATAAAAATGAATCATATAATTTCTAATTCTCAATAAGAAAACATAATTAATTAAATTACTCATAATATATTCTACTATTGTTTAGGATACAATCATCTATTTTGACATAAATACACAATAAGATGGAAGACTTTTACTTGTATAAAATATTTATTATAATTAAATTTCAAAAAATAAAAAATGAATCTAATTAAAATGTAAAGACTAAATTAATCAAACAAAAATTATGTTTTATGCATAAGAAATTAAACAGATTAAACTAATATATTCTCCCTATTACGAATATATAATATAGTATATTAAATTCACTATAAAAAAATTGAAATGATAATTTGTTCTTTTGTCTTACTTAGAAATGCATCGAATGTTCATGAAAACATCATTATCTTATTTTAAAATGTATGAAATGCTAATGAAATAAATTGTTTCTTCCTTAACTTATTATGAAATTTTGGCTTAAATACATAATAAGAATGTATATAATTCTAAAAGTGGAAAATCATTTATATTTAAAAAAAAGAATAAAATAAAAATATTACACTTTGCAACTGTTAAATATGTTCAAATTATTTTTTATTCTAAATAATAAAAACAATCTTTATAACTATTATAAATATTCCAAATTCACTACAATTATTTTATTTTCTCTAATTATTCATTCAAGTATGTCCAGTTTAGGAAACTTAATTAGATACTTTTCCCTGCGTGCTTCATATATAAAATTAATTATGCTTCACCCATTTTTTAGTGTCAGTGATATGTTAATACCTGACATTATCTATTGACTAGTAAAGTCCTTCTATTATGTCAACTAAACATATTGATCATTTTACCCCGATTATATTATAATATTTCTTGTTTAATTTTGTCTGATGAATAAACTTTTCATAAAGAGAACATTTGATTCATGTAAAATTTGATGAAAAGATGCATTGAAGTTGAATTTTGCATTTTTGCTAGCCTTTGGTTGGGATTAATTGAAGAAGATGACAAATCTGGCCAATGTCATTTTTTAAGCACAACTTTCCTTAATGACAGTCAACTATAATGGCTTCAGAACTCTTGATTATAGTGACTTCTTTAACATGAAATGTTTAGTTTACAAGAGAGATATATCCATAAGTATAGAATTTTTGAGTATGTTCCAACTTAAAAATCACAAAATTAATAATCATACAAATAAATAATGAAAATTTATATAAAATAAAAAAATTGTGGAATATATAACACTATTTTCTTATTTTTTTTATGTCTATACTACGATTAATTTATATTTATTTTTTCTATCCTACATGAAGAAAAGAAAATTAACCAAGTAACGAAAGTAAAGTTCAGGAACAAAATAAAAAACTCACAATCTTTCATTGAGATAAAAAACTCTTTAATAGTATTTCTATTACTAAATCTTTATCTTTAATAACATCATTTTATAGAATATTAGTTTAGATGAACTATTAATGAGTTAGAAAATAAGTTCAACCCATGATACAATGCAGATGCCCAAAATATTCTGAAATAATGATTGTAACAATACTCTAAATAGTTGTAGGTATATAATAAAAGGAATTAATTAAAAAAGTATAAAAATAAAAAATAAATCTCCATACACTTTTTTTAGCCTCATTTTGTTTATATATTTAACTCTTGAAAAGATATATCTCAAAAAAGTTCAATATTATGGAAAAAGTCTTTGTCTATAATTGAATAAATTATTAGTGATGTCGCTATTAGAAATTATAACCTACGAACCTAAAAGAAAAATAAAAACTATTTTGAATCGGAGTAAACTATATTTTATACTATTAAAGATGAATAAAGAGTTTAGAGTATCAATTAAGTATTTAAGTGAATGTTATCATAACTTTAAGAGAAAATATAACAATATATTCTCTATATGTATATATATTTTACGTAATATGTTAGCAAAAAATTAATTGTGGTTCAAAATATATATAAAATATCACTTAAAACAATAACGTGTAATTTTAGTTATATTTAGAACTACAATTTCATTAGCATTTCGCGTACTATAGAATAAGATAAAGGATTATTTTATGTAACATTCGTTGTATTTTATAGCAAGATAAAAGAACAACTTATTATTTCAATTTTTTATAATGATTTAATATACTATTTAATACCTATTTATAATACGGAGAATATAGTAGTTAATCTGTTTAGTTATCCTATACATAAGACATAATGTTTGTTTGATTTATATATTCTTTACATTTAATTAGATTCATTTTCTTTTTTATTTTTTGAAATTTTTATTAATCATTTTTTGTAATTATTATCTATATATCATTCGATTGTATTTTATAGCAAGATAAAAGAACAACTTATTATTTCAATTTTTTATAATGATTTAATATACTATTTAATACCTATTTATAATACGGAGAATATAGTAGTTAATCTGTTTAGTTATCCTATACATAAGACATAATGTTTGTTTGATTTATATATTCTTTACATTTAATTAGATTCATTTTCTTTTTTATTTTTTGAAATTTTTATTAATCATTTTTTGTAATTATTATCTATATATCATTCGATTGCCTATTAATATTTTCATTACTAATAGAATTTTAAAATACTTCATTTATATAAGAGGCGGATGTTTGATATTTGATATTGATATTATATTTTCTTGTAATGACAAAGAATATGCACATATATTTAAAAAGTTCAATATTATGAAAAATATCTTACTTTTTAATTGTTTAATTAATTGGTGGTGACGTTATATGAAAATTTTAATCTAGGTACCCAGAAGAGAAATATTATAAAAAAAAAATGCAATTATCATACGTTGTTCTCATAAAAGATAAAATTTATTCAATTTTTGAGAAAAAATGAAATTTATATATAATTTTGTAACAAATAACAAACAATATTGAAAGAAAGAAAAAAAAAAAAGATAGGTGAAAATAATTACAATGAAAAAGAGCAAAGATATTAAAAATGTATTTAAAATATATAAACTCAACAGTTAAAATTTTCATACTTGGTTTTATTCATTACTCATTTATTTTTTAGAAAATAAAAATTTTCAATAAATTAGAAGTGTTACACGTTCGAAGTACATGTTTTTTTCTAGTATATATATATCACAATCTTGGATCATATCAAAATCATATGTTTTTGGCCTTCTATATATTTGGGTTTTACATGTTTTCTATTTTAAAGGTATTGGGTACTCTTTTACATTAGCCCAACGGCCCCAACCTCCAAAATCTTTGTCAAAAGTCCAAACTCTAAAGTAACTTTTACATGTTTTTTAAAGTCCCTCGGACTCTCAAATCTCAAATTTTCAATCAATTAGTGAAGTAGTTGGAAAGCTAGACTCTCCCTCTTTTAGTGTCTCCTCTTTTAGTGTCTTCTACATGTATATTTTTCTGCTTAGGTAGGAAATCAGTGAGAAGTGGCCAATGCTTTTTTTCTCCTCAGCTAAAATTTGAAGACTTTGTATATTGCAGCTCATGTTAGTTTGTGATATTTGTGTATTGGAACTTGTTATAAGTTAGTTGTGCTAATTGATGAAAGAGTTGTAAAGTTGAGCTTAACTTGTCTCTGATTGCTTTATTAGTTGTTTTGGTTTGGTTGATAAAGCTACATTTCCTTAGTTGTTATTGATGAATACTTAGCAATGAACCTGAATCAAGTTTTAGAGAAAAAATTAACTTCATTACTTGTCTAGTCTTTCTTTTCCATATCACAAAGTAAGTCAAAAATTTATAACTTTATGCTTATTTCACATGTATTTAGTTCTAAATCATGTTTTTGTGATTCATTGACTTAAAAATTATTTATTTATTTATTTTGGACGCATTTTAGTAGAATTTTTTGATCATACGATTCGTTTTTACTATTCAATCTTGATAATCACAAAACGATCCTATTTAGAATTCTAATTATGAAAACAATGATACGTATTCTAAAAAAATATCTCAAATAATAGTTTGTACAAATATAACTACTAGCGTCATCACCGAGAGGCCAAATTATGAATGAGAAGCACTACTCCAAATGGAAATTTGAAACATCATTGCCCATCGACAAAGGAATCATGCATGTGAGAGTTGTTTGACTGCTCGCTAGGCGTTGAAAGCTCAAAACTGCCCCAAGATAGGTAACTTTACCTATCTGCTGGCATTGCCTGTGAAACTCACCCAAAAAGAAATACTAGTATTAAAATGGAAAATGATTTATAAAGTCATAAATTGAGAGTTATTTATCAAAATTATTTTATAAAACAAAATCATAGTGATTGATCAACCTTTTAAATCTAATAATATATTAATAAATTTATCATTTTATCACTTTGTATAAATGCACTGATAATAAAATATACTCTATTTGGCAAGTAAGTTGATATTTCCACTGTACTCTATAATTTCATTAAGTAAAGGATAAAGTTATGTATGATAGCAGTGTAGGACCCTTCTTGAGTAACATACCATACCAATAAATAAATATGTGTGTGAGTGATTTGTAATGTTCAGCTGATATATGAAATGATGAAATGCCAATTAAACTAAAAGGTGGAGTTGAATACATGTGGGATGCAATCCATTTTACAGTTGATTACTCTCTTAATATGGTGTACTTAAGTACCTATCATACAAGAGATAAACACCTTAATTTAGTCTATAACTTGATGAAACTTGTCTATGGATTGTATAGAAGGAAGGAAAAGCAAGGATGATGATGGGAAACAGTTGTCCGCATGTCCAAAAGGTTGACTTATTGATTCTGTCAGCCACTACATTGATTTTTGGATTCTTTGGACTATACTTGGACCACTATCTTGACAATGACTAAAGCAAACAAAGCTCTCCTTAATCCTTATCTCTCTTACTCATGGAGAGCACAAATGCACAACATAAGATGATTAGCTTGGTGACTGCATTTTATGAGGCTTAATGTTTTTTTTTTTTTTTTTAAGAATAAAATTTAGAATAAGGTAGGTTGTACTTTTTTTTTTCAAAGTTAGTGAGGCTCACTGGTATATTTTCTCAGTTTACAATGTTGGTTATAGATCATTCATCAATAAAAATAAAGAACAATAAAAATAAAAATATAAAAGTTTTAAATGATTTGATTGTTAGGTTTATCTTTTGATGCAATCTTATCAAGTACCTTCTTTCGGAGAAAATTCTTTTATATGCCATAATGTCCTTGGTGTACAAAGAAATATATCACTTCAGTGTGATGTGATTTAATATTTTAATATTAAATAATATATATTTTTTAAATAAAAAATTCATAAGATAAATTTAATTTATAATATTATTATATAAATCTGATTTATCTAAAAATTTATGAATCCTTTTTGTTCAATGCAGTATACTGTATATATTTGTACAAGTATCTGCTCTCCTCATCTCCAACTCCCAAAACACCTACAGTCAAATACACATTCACACATACATTCTCAAACACAAACTCTCTTTCATAGACACAAAATTGTACTAGCTAGCAAGTAAAGCCAGAAGAACACATGAAACAGAAATTTCCTTCTTTTATCCTTCTCTTCCTAATAGTTTTCCTTCTATCTTTCTCACAGATAACTGCAAGTATTTTATCAATGAAACAAGGTAAATTTTGTCACATTTAAAATGGCATATATACTATATTCCTCTTCCTAAGACCTTCCTCCAAGGTCGCTTTTTATCCTTTTTGCAGGAGAAGGGGAGATGAAAAATCTTGATGAAAATTCTCTTCTGAACATGGAAACCACAGATTCTCTTGATGTAAACTTCTCAAGTTACACTTATTTGCCTTGTGTTTTTATTCTAACTGATATATATATTTTTTCTTTTTTTGATACTTCTCAGAAGTTGATGGGGCTGGAAGAATGTGAAAATGGAGACCAAGAATGCTTTAACAGAAGGGTTCTTGCAGAAACTCACTTGGACTACATCTATACTCAGCATCATAAGGAGCCTTAAGAAGCTGTAGTACTCATCATGCTCCCACAATTCTTGAAGAAAAATTGTTTGATGCAGTCCTCTTCAAGGAAGAGTGGGAGCTCT
Organism: Cinchona pubescens; assembly: GCA_025175665.1. NCBI lineage: Eukaryota > Viridiplantae > Streptophyta > Magnoliopsida > Gentianales > Rubiaceae > Cinchona > Cinchona pubescens. The sequence goes on along the minus strand of JANKKI010000026.1, from coordinate 1,610,720 downwards.
CACAGTTCTTGAAGATGGGCCAATCAGCGTTTTTTGTAATTATTTTAATGTTTTTGCAACTTTTAAGTCATCATAATACTTAGTATCAATTCTAGTATCCTACTTAATTAAGTGAAGGATTAAGAAGGGGTGGAAGGACAATGGAATATTCTTCTATATTATCTTTTACATCTGTTTTTTTTTTTTTTTCTGTAGAAATAATTGTCTTGTGTGTGTTCGAAGTAAGCAGGATGTTCTTGTGAATGTAGTAATGAAAATATTATTGCATTTTCCTACCATTCTATAAGACTAAGTTTGCAACTGCTGCTCCAGTGTCAATTCTTGAGTCAATGCCAGGTCATTAATCAAAGAACAATCTAGTAGTATATGAATCCCAGTGAGAATAACGAGTATTACGTTCTATTAAATGATTAAAAGTTAATAATTTTTTTTAGGGAAGTTGATTACAACAAAGTCAAATCACTTAAATAGTCCTTCAAATTTTTTATTAAATTCAAAATAATTTATCAACTTAAATTTTAAATGATGTAGTCCTTCAATCAAATATTTATACCCATTCACTCCATATTTAGTTGTATCATCTAAAATACAATTTTTTTTTTCTGTTGCACTGCCCACAATCTCACACCAGTGACCAATTATACCTTGGTCACTAGCCAAAAAAAATACAAAAAAAAAAAAAAATTATATTTTTTGTGATACAATCAAATAAAAACCAAATTAAATATAATTATTTAGTTCAAATACTAAATTCACTAAAATTGAGGTGAAGAATCATTTCGGTTTTAATGTAAAAGTGGAAGGAATACTTAGAGGTAAACAGTATAATACACATTTATATATGTAACTTAATACGTTACCCTTAATGGTCTAACAAATTAGCCCTTATAAAGCAATAAGCCCAAGCGCCAGATTCATCAGCTAAAGGCCCATCCCAAATGCCATCTTTCTCATGAAATGCTATATCTTTCTCATCAATATGTTGTACAACTGCTTGTATTGCATTACATCCACCATTCAATTCCCACTGCATTACTTTATAAAGGGATGAAGCCTGAGAAAGTAGCAGTAAAGCATTTGATGGAAGTGTTGTAATCCCAATCCCTCCAATTTAACTAATGCTCTTAATGCACATATAAAGAGGAAGATTAGGGATTAATCATATGATAAATATCCTTTTTAATGCACATGCAGACCTCGATCAGAGGTTGACAACTCTGACTAACAAAGAAACATGCTTAATCGAACCATATTTTGGTTTTTTCTGTTTAAAAGAAAATTGATTCATATTATAGGAAGGTAAAGATTAATTAATGCCTTCATAAAATTGGCTTCTGTCTAACACTTTGGGTTGTCAAAGTTTGGCATTGAGACTCGATGTGACTTCTCAGTGATGAGTAATTTTTTTGCAAGTAACTGCTAGAAAAGCAACAGGGATGCCGACATATATTGGGTCAGATAATAAGTAAGTGAATTAGATAATTAAAAAATTAAAATTTAATTTTTATTGTCTTCAATCCACTATTAGCTAGACGATTTAATCTATCATTCTTTTAGATATTTTTTTTCTTGCCAAAAAAATGGATAAAATACAATGGGGTTAATGGCAGTTTGTTTGGTTACCAAATAATGGTAATTATTCACTAAAAATTAACTTTGGTCAACATCAAAGGTTGTTTGGTTAAATAGTAATTATTTATCAAATAATATTACAAACTATTTATTTTTGTCTTATTATTATTTCTACTATTTATCTAATGTGACTCGTCGAGAAATTTTATGTCAATAGCAACTACTGAACTCTTTAACTAATGGGAATCTTTTCATTTGAAATAGAGATTCCATATTTCTGAAAAATAAGAGAGTAATCTTATTTTAAAAAAATGGGTCTTGCATTCTAAATGACAGATTGTTATTGATTAAAAAACAATTACTGAACATGTCTAATAGTTACTTTTGACCAAAATAAAAATTTCCATAACTCATCAATTATTCATATTGAAAAAAAAAGCAACAACTAATGTTGGGTTATACAAGTGGGAAAATACTTAGATATATCCGATTTTTGACCTCACCTGTAGATTCTGTGATCAAAATTAAATTTTAATAAATCTTTCTTATATCAGCTGATGTCATAGATTTTCAAAAATTTAATCCACAATATAGAATTTACAGTGAAACTAAAGATCGGATCTACCTAAACCTTTGCCACGTAAAGTGAAACCAATAACACAAGGCCAATGATTTATTGCCACAGCTAAAATCTTATTGCCACAGCAATTTTTCTGTGAATGACAAACTTATCCTCACAAACAATTTTTAACTTCTATAAATTTTAATGGGCCCACCATGTATCTTTATCAATTTCCTTTCTCGTTTCTCCAATAAACCAACAGACCTATCTCCTTTCATCACACAGGCAATGGGTCTGCTGGTTATGAAAATTGAAAAGGGATGTGTAAGCAATGAAGGCGGAGGTATTGGGGTTAGGGTCTGGTAATGTGTTTGGATCCGGATATGGATCTTGGTTATGGTTCAGGTAATGGCTCTAGCGGAGGAATAGAAAAAGGGTAGATGTGGTGGTGGAGTCACCGAAGGTAGAGGCAGGGACGGAAGCAACAGTATAGGATATGGACCGGTGACGGGAGATGAGAAGGTGCAAGAAACTTCTGAGGAGGGGATGGTGGTGGAAGCGGAGGAGGCCAAGTGGCGGTGGAAGTGATTCTGGACAGGAGTGTTCAAAATAATCGGCTGATTCAAAAAATTGATGGAACCGATCTATTATAAATCGGAAAAGAAAGGTATGCGAACCAAGTCAAATAATCGGCTCAAATAGTGAAGCGATCCACATACACATTGTTTCGGATACCGGTTTACTCTTTGGTGAACTGTCGGTTACTCAAACTGCTCCATAATGAAGGGCAATTGTGTAATTTCACCTAATATAGCAAAATTTTTCTATTCATATATTCATAAATTATTAATTTATTTTGTAACTATAAATTTGCTTAAAATGGTATTTGATAATTCATTTTTTTTTTTTTGATAATTTACTTAAAGGGATATTTGATAATTTATTTTGATAGTAAAATTTTTTTGTCTTCCTTTTATGTTCATATGCATGACTGAGTTTTTTTTTTTTGGTCTAAAGGGATATTTGATAATTTAAGGAAAAAAAGATAACATTTGTCTAAATTATAATTTCAGTTTAGAAAAGAAATTTTATAAAATTGGTAATTTAATTTTAGTTAGTTGTATTTACTTGTAATAAATTGCCTATAATTGAAAAAGAGATTTTATTTTATTTTATAAGTACATAAAGTTAATTTGATATGAACTTTTAATTTTTGGAATTTTTGGGGAAGGTTTTTTTTTTTTGGTCACACTAGTTCGAGTCTTTGCGGATCCCGAACCGCTTCAATGGGGTAACTGGTCATCTGGTTACCTAAAATGTATGGATCAGATACGGTTCAAAAAATTAATGAACAGGTAAGATAAATTCGGATCACTTTCACAGACTCATAGATCGGGTACCCGATCCATGAACACTCCTAATTCTGGATATGGTTCAGGAAATGGCTCTGGTTATGGATCAGGATATGGTAGGAGGAGAAAAAAATTGAATTTAATTTGTGCCAATTGGATCTCATTGGCGACTCTCTAGTTATTTTGTATAAATAATTTTGAGCCTCATTGATCGATTTATTATCTGCGTGAAAAATTGAGTCCACATAAATTTCTTACCAGTCATATACCATAATTAGCTGATGAGTGATCGTGATACACCTCTGAAAATGAGGGAGAAGAGGGTCTAAAATTAGATTGTGGGGTGGGTTGCATACATTTTAATGATCCAATTGGTACTAACTTGTTTAAGGGTAATTTTCTCATTTAATCTAAATATTGTTGTGGCAATATTATTGGCCATGACTCAAAGACGAGTAGAATGTGTCGTTATTACCGATAATTTGAAATTAGAAGTTTGGACCTTTGATCTTTTACAAAATTTCGAAGTAATCATCTGAACATATTTTCTATATTAAAATTTATCTTCCATTTTTTGGACAATTTAATATTCTATAATTCGTCACATTCATGAGCAAAACATTAAATATTATTTCAAACACCACTATTTTAGTCAAGAAATCTAAACACATACACAACATGCAAAGGAAAATTGCCGACTAAAGTTAGATTTGAAGAAATGGAAAATCATAGAAGATGATTCTTGTGGTTTTTTTAGCAATGTTGTTTAGGATATTGAGTATATTCTATTGTTATGCCCTTTTTCATTTGCTGTGTGGTCTAAAATTTTGAATCTAAATCAGATTTATAAAGGAGCTTGTGACTGGAATCAAGAACTACTTTTGCAATGCTTGCATTGAAAAAGGAATAACTTTGATTCCTATGTGGGGAAACTTTCTTTTGCCGCTGACATCTACTTTATATGGTGTGATCAAATTCAAAGAACTTTTCAACATAAACTTAAATTTTACTTCAAAGAATATTCATCAGATTGTGGAGGCTGTTAGAACTGTTATGATGAAGATGAAAAGTGTACAGAACACCAGACAAAACTTATTGCTTAGTGTAGCTTAGAACTTTGATAAAGTTATATTCACTTAGAATCGTTTTGAGTCCTCTTCTGTTGGTAGGGTATGCGTATAAGAGATTTCCTTTGTAAAGGTTTATTGCAAAATCTTCCATATTAATCAATCAAATTGAACTTAAAAGAAATAAAAATAAAATTCACGTACATTAATTTTTTTTCAATTGCATTCCATATGAGTAATTCTTTTTGGGTAGTGAAGAAACATGGTGAGTATTCAAAAAAAGTCTCATATGTAAAATGCCGAATGTTAATTCTTCCATATCTTTTAGTAGTTACATTTGTATAGCTTCTTTAGTGGTAAATATTTTGACAAGTTCTACTGTACTTGTTGAAAATATGTGCGAAGTTTGAATCTTCGTTCAATAAAACCAACTGCTGAACACGACCCACCAATATGTTGTCAGTAAGGTGTCCAATGTGTTTGGTAAGGATGGTTTGAACTGTGATTTAGTCGTTCGGTCCTCCGAACTCATTAAATCTTGGAAAGTAAAATAATTGAACCATAATATTTAATTACTATAGTTTATAATTCTTAATAGTTAAAAAAATGAAAAGCAGATAATAAGCATTCATTATTTGCAATCCAAACGAGGCAATTATTTCGAAATATTTTTTTTTGCATCCAAACAATTATCTCATTATTGCAAAAGTCAACATTATTTTCAAATTCAAGTCAAAATCCAAATAATATTTGTCAAATAATGACTCGTTATTTGCAATCCAAATGGAGCCTACAATATGCATTCTTGAACTGTCATTGATTTTATATTTTGCCTCCTAAACTATTGATTTTAATACATTACAACCTTATAATATGGCACATTGTTATCAATTTAAACCTTTCTAATTATTTTATAATGAATAGCTTTAATGCTTGTAATTTATATTCATTTACTAAAATACTTTTCTTCATGTATTGGTATTAAAGAATTTTTTGTCAAAAAAAATACTGCTATCAGAATTTACTAATTTTCAACCAACTTGAGCAATGTGCTACAAATTTATATACAATTAATAGTTTAAGATGCAAAGTACAAATTAATAATTGTTTATGGGTGTAAGTTACAATTAACCCAATACAATTTGTGCGAAGTTTGTTAATGGGGGGCTTCGATCCATTGTGATTCGGTTTCTTGGTATGGAGAGATCTCTGCCATAAAAAGGAGAGCTCCTAGCCCTTATTCTGCACTTCCCGTGAATGAAGTTCAGAATCAACAAGGGTTCGTAGAACGAAGGGAGTGTACAACTGGGGCGTAGCCCCACTTTTTTGTTCGTAACGAGGGAGAGAGAATGGAGTTCTTCACGAAAGCTGAGTTTTTCGGTTCGCTCTCCCTATGTGGTCGGCCTTCTTACCAGTCTGCTTCCTTTCTCTTGATGGAATATATCACCGAGCTCCACACTTAAACTGATTTGTTGTGATTGTGTCATTATTAATTTCTTTTTAGCACCCAACTGGTTAAAGAAAGATACCCTAATTAAGCTGGCTAGCTTCAACCTGACCAGCACTTGGCCAAACATACCCAATCGAAAATAATGCTTGACGTACTTATGACTATTCTCTCTAGAACTTCAAATTTTTAATCTCGAAATATGCAACAACTTGGTTATTGTCGTTAGATGTTATGTCTGACAGAAAGAAAAATAAATAAATATATCTCCCAGAATTTATGGTTATTCTTCGCCAAGAATACTACGTATTAGCTCTTGAAAGAAAATGTTGCAAAGAGATCAAAATGGTTTCTGAGGAAATTTCATTTTCAAGAGTAAGTAACCTACTAAATGTAGAAGCCATGCTTTGCAAACCAACATGTTTGTTGTATATTTAGGGAGCATTTATAATTGGCAAAATCCAAACCCGACATTGTCGCAATTTTCATTGCTTTTGTGGGTAATGTATTCAGTATAGAACAAGGACGGATGCAAGAGTTGGACTTTTAGAAGAGCAAGATTATATTGATATATTTTTATGAACTATTTTATAATTTTTGTAAAATATTAGGGCATAAAATATAATTTTTATATGGGTGCAATTAAAAAATTAAAAAAATCTCAAAAAATAATTTCTACTATTTTGGGGACAATACTATATAAAAATATCTTTAAAGAATATTTTTGTACCGTTTTTGAAAATTTTAGACAAAATCTAGTTTTTAAAAGAGTGTAATGCAAACTTTATAAATCTCAAGGGGGCAAAACATACTTTTTAAATTCTCGAGGGCCCCTCCGTGCCCCTACTATGTCTATTTTCTTGGTACATGATCTTTTATCTCATTTCTTATATATCAATTTATTGTCACACATTCTCTATATTTGATATTTGTATTCTGACAAAATAATATTTATAAATCAAAATACAAACATTCAAAATAGAAAATTAATATAAAAAGTGAGACAAAATATTCAACCCCACATTCTTTTTTTTTTTTTTTTTTTGGAAGGGGAGGGAGAGGGCTATTTGTGGATCCTGTCACATTGAAGGGGAATAAAGATTGCTAAACAAAAATATACCAAAAGGAATCAGGTAATTAAGAAATTGATGTCACTGTAATAAATAAATACAGAATACTTAGACTGGCAAGAGCCACAGCATCTTGACCAGTCTTTACAATTACTTGTTGCAGCAAGTCGAAAGGCTATAAGATCTTCTATCTCATTTTTTGTATTAATTTTTTATCTTAGAATTTATATATTTGATATGTGTCATTTGTTATAATAATATTTATAAGTCAGAACACACTTGTCAATCATTCAAATAATGAGACAAGAGATTGATACAGATAATATGACAAAAGATCCTCACCTATCAGTAGAATTAACTCAAACAGTAGTTAAGCCAATTGAAGCGTTCCGAATATCAGTAATTCAAAGTTCTAACCCATCATGTAGGTTCAACCAACTACTTTTGAGTGGATAGATATGTTACGGATCTGGTTGGATTACAAATATAAGCATTATTTGATAAATAATATTTGTTCGACGGAGTTTGTTCAAAAAATAATTATTCTTCAAATAATGTTTTACATTATTTATATTTTTATTTTATTCATTATTTATATTATCTATTATTTATACTATTTATTTCTTATTCATTATTTATCTCTCTCGTGAAATCCCTTCCCAAGTTTAGTAATCCTTAAAATGATAGTGTCAGAGATACCAAATTTTTTAGTCTATTGCTCAAAAAAAAAAAAAAAAAAAAATTTGTACCATTGTGTATGGTTTTTGCCTATCTCGAGTATGTTGGTTAATTTCACTAGATCCGTTACGTTTTTAGGATGCATTTATGAACATTGTGGTTAGGATTTTATGTTACTAATTCAAAATATTACAAGATTTATAAACTCTAAACAATTATGTACTTAAATCGAGTTCGAAAGTGATGCTTCAAAAGATGTAAATATTTGGGACTCCGAAAAGCGCCGTTCTGAAACAAGAATAAAAAAACTTACAATTTAAAACTCCAATTTGAAATAATGTAAAGAAAATGCGTAAAACTCGATTGAAAAATTGGAATTGTTCAAAAATGGTAAATTCAAATGGTAATTTAGAAATATTATTTCGTATTTAAATAATTATTTCATTATTTTAAAAGTCAATATTATTTTCAAAAACTGCAAAAAAGTTTGATTAAACATTATTCACTAAATAATTCTTGTTAAACTCATTGGTTCCAATCCAAACAAACTCGTTATACTTAAGGTTGGGCAAACTTATCTACAAATTCGCTAACTTTGCCTGCCTTGTCTCGCCCCCTCCGGAAAAAAAAAGAAGGAAAAGACTATTCGACCCATCTTTATTGACCTAGTCAACTAAGGATTGAATACTGGTATGGGACTTATGGTTTTAAAAATATACATTTATCTGTTCCGACCTGTATATATAGTTCCCATATAATTATTGGACTAAACAAGTTATTTATTCATTTTAAAAATCTGATTTACAATTGAATTGATTTTATCTATGTTTCTTGGAGAAATATTGTGCTAATTTTATTTCTCTTTTTTAATTTCAAGAAATGATATGATTTTTTAATTAAATTTTGTTAAATTTTTTTTTTTATAACAAGCTAATATTGATTTCTTTTTCTTTGTTCCTCTCTGTATTATATAAAATATTTGTTAGTCAACTTGATAATTCTAAAAATGAGGGTTAATTTAACTTTATAGTCCCTAATATTTAGAATTACTATCATTTTAATCCCTAAAGTTATTTATTAGGCATTAAAGTCCTTGGACTAATGATCAAATCTAATGGTGCTGGATTTTTTCCTAACATTTTTACCTGCAAACTAATGTACGGATAAATTTTTTCACGACATTCAAAGTATCTTATTTTCTTTCCATACATAAAACTTGATGAATTTAGGTGAGATTTATAGAAAGATAGTTTTTTATTTAGACAAGTTATGGGGGTAATTTTGTCAAATAGAAAAATAATGCTAAGTTGAATTTAAAAAAATGACTTTAGTGCCTAAAAAAATGTTAAGAACTAAAACGATAGTGACTCTAAACTTTAAGGGATAAAGTGAGCTTATATAGTTGATTTTTTTTTTTGTGGCAAAAGATATGATAGGGTCGGGCACTTTGTCTTTGCCAGCTGGTACCCACTCTTCAAATTCTTAATAGTGTGAAGGTCATATTAGAGTCAGAAAATAACTAATTTGATAAGTGAGGATACACTTGAATCAGCCAAATCTCTTGAGAAGTTGGTACATGTCTTGTACCCACCACTAGTTATATTATCATGCACCAGTTAAGTCTGAAAAAATTAACGTGCATGCACCAGTTAGAAACAATACATGGAGTCTTATGTGAGTTAACATATGTACTAGGTCCTATGTAGGATACATATATTTTGAGGATAATTTTGAAAACTTCCCTTAAATTTATTCTAATATCACTTAACACCTCTAAACATTAAAAAATCTCACAAATCTCTCTTAACTTTTTCTTTGTTGTAACAAGTCAATCCAATTTGAAAAAAAAAAAATTAAACAATTCAATTTATGTGGAGAAGCCAAGTTAATTCCAAATTTACCCTTTTTTACCTACTAGTTACTTTAGTGCCAAAGTTTACTTAATTAAATAGCTGGAAAAAAGGAATTCTACACTAACCTAATTCATTAACAAATAGGCATTTATGAATATAGTATTAAGCTTTAATTCTACATTTTGATGTATTTATAATTATAAGATTGCTTTGCAGACTAAATTTAATTTGGGATGGTTTGAAAACAAATTTTGCATTCCAAATTAATTTTTTTTTTATAATGGATCTTTTTATATACAAATTTGGGAGGATTATATTTTCGAGCTATTGTTATTGAATTAACAAAAAGAATATATAAATTACTTTAAATTGGAGTCCAAATCTTTTTATATTATTAAGTAATTTCTTTACTAACTAATTTAATGGACTAAACTATCTTTAAATAAAGTTACAATATAGCATTTCAAACTTTACCATTTACTTTAGCCATAACAAATCAAGAATCCCAAAAAGAAAAAGAATCAAACTTGAAAGAAATAATAAATATTAATGAACAAACACATGGAACAATACATCTTCATTACACGTCTAAAGTAATAAGGGTAAATTTGTCAAAATAAAATTTTAATTATTTCTTTTTTAACTTGGGCTGACATATTACCTCAAATCAAAAGTTAGGGAAAGTTTGTGAGATTTTTGAAAATTTAAAAATTAGATATTAAGTGATATGAATATAAAATTCAGGGAAAATTTATAAAATTATCCCTATATTTTATTTTTAGATGCATACACGATTAGCATGCACATCTTAGTTCATGTAAATTTTCCCCAAATACTTAGTTTATACATTGTGTATACAGACACATTAACTCTTGATTCAGTTTATGTTATGCTCTTCTCTTTTTACCCCAAAAAAAAAAAAACACTGGTATAGTGAAGTTATGCTGGTAGTTGAACTATATATATCATAGTTCGTGATGAAGAATGAATTTGGGTACGTTATTCTGTTTAGACTACAAATGTAAGTACAGCGCTTTGCGATCCTCTCCATTACTTTTTTGTCCAATTTTCCTCGATGATTATTTATATTTAAATAACTAAAATTCTTAAAAATAATAAAATTATATCAATAATTTTGTTTTAATGAGTAGATCAACATACTTTAAAACCAAATATATTCAAAAATATTTTATTACTCAATTTGCCCGAAACATTTGGATGTTTGGTGTAAAATGGGTTAAAATCAAAACAAAAATTTAAATGTTTAACCAAACGGAAAAAAATTAATCTATTTATTTTCAAATTTTATATATAACAAAAATATACAATAAATTATATTATGAACGGTTGTGATTTTCAAAATACAATTTAAAATTACATTTTTTTTTGAAATGTATTGGAGAGAAGTTCTCTCTAATTAATGGAGAGGAGTCTAGTCCCTTAAAAAAATTAAAGATTACATCACGGTAAATCCTGCCTTATAATTTTGATATACTAGTGATAAATGTGCAGAGCAATTTTAAGAAAAGTCATTTATAGAAAATATTTGAAGTTGATATTATTTAATATCTTAACATGTTATGAATTATAAGAATAAAATAGTGAGATTAGGAAGTTATTACTTATTAGATTGATACTATTTATCAAGTGTGTTTTAGAACTAAAAAAATATTACACCAAACTTCATGCCTTATAGTATTACTATATAGTTATGCAAAGAATTTGGATTATTCTATAGCTTTTTCATCCAGTTAATTTCTATTAAAACATTTGTAATATCGAATTTACGAGTTTTCCAGATTATAGTTTACGACTGAACTTTTTTTAATACTTCAAGTTTACTTATAGCTAATTATGAGAGTTTTTCAACCATAAATCCTCAAGAGCATTTCTTCAAAGAAGAATTGGATTAAAAAAAAAAAAAAAAAACACACACACACACACACACGAGGTCTTAATGACACACAAAGGGTCCATTTCACTATCGTATTCATTACTGAAGCTTGATTTCTTTAACATAAATCAAGTGGAACGAGGAAATCTATTTACGTTACTACTATTCCATTATAGAAAATTCGTGATCACATTAATTCCTTTCCAATTAAAAGTATTAGGATAACATCTCAGAATGCCTCATCATAGTATAAGACATTAGGCTTATTAGCGTTATTATTAGTCGTGTTAAAGTTAATTTGTCATTAATTATTCTTAACTATCAACTACTCCAATTATTTATATCCTATCTTATCTAAAAAAGTCTTTTTCCTTCAACAGTTCAAAGTCCGCCAAGAAATGAAAAATCCCATTAAAAAAAGAAGGTAAGAAGAAAATATTAGTTTTTCGAAATCAACATTTTGGTCCGTATCAGTTATTTCAATTTTCAACATCTCTCACTTACTCCCTCCATTTTATTTTAATTGTCATTTTCATACATAAAAATTGAAATAGCTATTATTGCATCAGTTTTACACAACGATATTTTAAAGTGATTAAATTACACTTCTACATTAATACTTCTTCTGTTTTATTTTAATTGTTGTTTTGGATTGGTGTATAATGATTAAGAAAACTATTAAATTGTATAGATTTATAAAAATATAGTTTAAAATGACTAAATTACACTTTTATATTAATTTTTCTAATTACATAATTCTCTCCCTATTAATATGGTGCTAAGGATAAAGTTGGAAAAAGATTATTTCATACTTTTTTGAATTCCTAAAATGACGGATAATTTGTAACAAAGTATAATAAATTGTCTAAAATGATAGATAAAATGGAATGAAGTGAATATTATTCAACTATATAAGCTTTCCCCATTAGTATAATACTAAGGATAAAGTTAGAAAAAAAATTCATTTATTATTATCTTAAACTTTTAAAACGACGGATAATTTGACATAAAATAATTTATCATATCGATACATAAAAAGAAAATGAGAACTTAGTAGTGGTAAACTTTATTTTGGTAATTGAAGTACCATTTGACATCATAATAGTTATTTAATAATCAATAAGAGACTTTTATTCAAAGAAATATGACTACTTACTTTTAGTAAAGTGGGCCATTCAATTCAAATGAATTACTCCCTTTAATTATGGAGTAATTACTAAAATGTTATTAGTTATTCAGAAAAATTCTTTATTATTAACTCTGTAATACAAAGTGAGTTTTATAAATCATTAAATAATTAAAAAATAATAAAATTTTTTTATTTTTTATTTATTTCAACTATTATCATAACTAATGAATAATAATCAAAATTTACTCAGTTGATTAGTGACCAGTGTAGACTTGTCGCTTAATAGTAATTGCTAATTTGACCCCACGCCGCACTCTCAGACTCCTCACGCTTGACTCGTGGCAAAAGAACTGCCAAGTCAGCATAGATAGAAAACGGAAAAGAACAACATAACATGGATGCAACAATAAAAGTTTTGGGTTAAATACAGACAACCCCAAGAACATTTGCCCATGTTGCAATTTAGCCCCTCATTTATTGATATGTACTTGACTCCTTTTTCATGCTTAGGAACAAAATTAACTCTCTCTCTAATAATTTCTATATTTTTTATTCTTCGTTTTACTTTAATTTCTTTTATCTCCCTCATTTTTTATTTTTCTTTTTCCTATCCTCTCTTGCCAATACTAAATAGTAGTATAACTTTTAACGATTAATTAACTACAGTACTAATATTTTATTTTAAATAAAGTTAAGTAAGCTATGTAATACTAGTAAACATATAATTTATTGTATTTATTATCTGTAGAGTTTTTAATTAATTATTGATACTCAAATTAACTAATAAACAAATTACAAAATAATTTATGTTAAATATATAATTAAAGTTACGTGTGTCTCAACCTTAGCGTGTTATATTTTGGCCGATTTAACTTACCTTTAGCCTCTATAGTAAACAATTGTAACATTTTCACACCAATTTTCATTTTGTATTGTATGTTAAGAATAATTTTTTATTTTCTTTGACTCATTACATTATTATTTTGTATATTTCTTAATTTTAGTAAAAATTAAATTATCTAGACACATTATAACACTAGAGCTTGTAATCAAAATTTTAACAGTAGTTATTTGTTTAGTAGAAACAAGAGAGAATGAAAAAGAAAAAAAGAAGAAGAGTGAACTATGGGCGAAAGGTGAAAAAAACTAAAACAAAATAATTAAATTAACTTAGGCAATTTTGTTCCAATAAGAAGTTAAATGCTTATTAATAAGTTAATGATGATAAACTACACATAAGGTTAAAGTTGAAGGATCCAAGGGGTTTTCTACATTTGACCATAAAATTTTCAACAACACTAATAATTAATGAAAATCTAATTCTCAAAAAAAAAAGAATAAATAATATTGGATAGAGGGACTAGTTTGCTATTCTCAATTCCTATGTCCCATAAAACAAAATAAACAACCAGACAATCCTATATTAGAATTTTGCTAAGAAATAAAATACAACAATAAAAATAAAAGAATTGTTGGTGACTACACAGTACTACTCAGCACCAACAGAACTGTCGCAGTCGGGAAAAATCGGAAACCTCAAATTCCAATCTCCCTAACAAATTCTTCATCGCCTTCTTTTTCTTCTTCTTAATTTCTCCGAAATTAAATGTTTCTGAAATGATGGCTTCTTCTTCTTCTTCTAGTTCTCCGCCGCATTTTGGTTTCGACTTAAATCTCCCCCCTCCGCCGGAAACCGATGAAACTCATCATCATCAACATCAAGATATTCAGAATCCGCCGGCGGCGGTGAATTTTGGAAGAAGGAGTAGTTCGAGAAAATGATGGTATCGAGATAATAGAAGTGCTGGAAAGTGATGATGAGACCCATGATCAAGATTTTGAGAATTCAGAGGCGATTGATGCCGGAGATGGAATGATGGTTCAAGAAAATGGCAGAATAGCCAATGATCAAGATTCTCCGTCTCCGGCTGCGGTTGGTGCCGGAGGCAGAATAATTCAAGAAAAAGACAGAACTGAAAGAGTTGATCCGGCGGTCTCATCGGAAGAAGATGAAAAAGAGAAGAGGAAGAGAAGATTTGCAGCACTTCTTGATGTGGCCAGAATTCTTACCGCCGACGGCCGTCTGAAGGATAATCCGATGGACCCCAGTGTGTTGATGAATTATGGAGGGTTTAGGCTACAAGATAATGCAAGTTCATCCGAAGAAGAATCAGATCTTATAGGAGGAGATGTGTAGGAGGAGGAAGAGACTCCAGAGCAAGTGCAAACAACGCCGCATCCGCCGCCTCCGGCTGTGCAACCGGTTCGGAGGGGAGAAGGAAAAGCGAGAGGATTCAGGTGCTGCCGAACAAATATCGGGACTCGGTTGTCGAACCAATAACAAATCTCTCGTCGCGTCACAACCGAACATCATCGTTATCAAGAAGACATGTCCCTACTAAGTCTAAACGACGTCGGATCAGGTGATCCATTTCACTTTTAGGATAATAAAATAATACACTAACATACTAGTATCAAAATTATGGGACCAAAATGAAAAATACAACAATTTGGTTAGTTTATCTCACATTAGTTTAAGGTTTTTGGTACATTTTCAAAATTTGGTGATGTTTGTAAATATTTTTATAGAAATAATAGCATTAGACCCTTAACATGAATTTTGCTTTATATGAAAATTGTGATGGTTTTGTTCTTTTCATATTCTTCTTTTCTTGGTTTCCTTTTTCTTTTTATGGTAGAATATATTATATCTGCGGGTCATTCTGTGTGGCTTGTATCTTATTTACCTTAATTAAAATTGTGTGTGATCGATAGTCAAAAGATCATTTAGATTGGATAGAAGAGATTTTCTTAGTTGCTTTTCGCCAAGGGGAATATATTCGTTTCTACAAATATGCGAGTTTTATGCATGATTACTTCTCTGTTTTTAGAATATTTTTGTGTCGACTTTTTTGTATGTTTTGAACAAAAATAATGCCAAGGAAAAACGATTTTACTCGTAGGTTTTGTTCGGTTGATAACGACAATTGTACTTGAATTGTCATGAGTCGGCTAAGGCTGTAAATTTGGTGGAATTTAGCCAAATGATTATTTGGTTTGGTGATGACTAAACTTTAAAAAGACTTTCAAGATAATTAAAAAATAAAAAAAATTCTTCAATCGAATCATTTCGTTGTACAATATTATATGTTGTGTTGTATGAGTTCTGAAACTTGTGTTGTATAAGTTTTGAACCGCAATATAATAGTTACTTATAGAAACATAGATTTTTTTTAAAATATAATTATGGTGTGATCCTTAGTAGAATGCACCATTAGATTGATATGTGTACATTTTTTTTTTCTCCCTCTAATGCCCTATCAATTCCCAATGTCTTGGCTTTGTTGATTATATGCCAACTTATTTGGAATTGCGGTTTTAGAGATGTTGAGATTAAACGAGGGAGACTACAACTTTGTTTGCATGGGGGTGGGGCAATCCGAATAGTTTTCAAATCGTATATATTTATAAGTTACCGTTATTACTGTTAAGTGTAATGATTGGAAGAATATTCAGCGTTATCTTGTCCACGATGAAATGCGCATGCAAATGCTTAGTTCAACAGCCCCTAGTTCGACTATTAGGACTATCCAACCTTAACATTGTAGAAGTTAGGGTAGTTGTTTAAAAGTTTCCAACGCTTGACCTAGAAAGTCTTTTTTTCTTTTTATTTATTCTTGTATAAATCGGCATGATAACGCCTAGGTTAAGTGTAGGAGATTATTAAACATTATTTATCTTAGAAGCTCTTTTGGTTCTTGAACTTTTAGGATGAAGTAATAATTAGATAGATCAAACATTTAAGAATTGTACTTTGCTCCTGAGCTCAATTCTGTGTATTACTTCTTTTTCATTGAAAAAATAAAAAACGTTTTTCGATTCACATTGAAGCAAAAATGAATCACCATTCATAATTTTTTTTTTTTTTCAATTTTGCCTGTAAATATACGGTAGGTTGCCTCAATCTTTGGATTAAGAGACTTGGTTTCTTGTTTAGTCAGCTATTTTACTAGATAGTATGTGAACTGGAAATGATTCCTTAATTTTAAAGACTTGATTTCTGTGTATCTTCTTTTTTCTAGAAGCAACTTGCAGTTTGCAGTTCATATTTCCCATATACATAGGCTTCCTGCCTATTTTACTACATCAAATGTCTATTTTACTCTAATGTTCAATCAACTAATGCAGCTAGATTTGGTAGGCAATTAACTGATTTTATTGAGTGGGAGGAAACCTTCCCCTGTGGCTCATTGAGCAGTTAGTTGATCATGTATTACATGTACATTTACTAGAGACTCAATAAAATTTTGTTGACCTTTCGGGAAAAAAAAATTGTGGGGGGGCTGATACATTGAACTGCGCTCGAACGTAGTAAAAATAATTAGAGTCATTCATTTGACTGATCTTTGCCTCGTTGACTTCCTATTCTTGATGTCTAAAGAAGCAATGGTGAGTTTTGTGACTAAATGATGCATTGATAATTCATTTTTGAAACTAAAAAGGTTAGGGTTAACGCAAGCAGGGTGCATCTTGATTGAAGCAAATTTCTTAGTAGTATTTTGTTTCGTATTGTTGTTTTATGTGTCCCGTCATTTACTTCATTTTGCCCTAGAATTTACGTTGTTGCATGCGCATAAAATGTTTACGTGAAAACGAAAATCGAGAAAAATGGAAAACTAAAAAGAAAATCCTCCCCCAGCACCCCTAATCTCCATTTAGAGTTATTGAATAAAAAAAAAAAAAAAAAGAGAAAGAAAAAGCATATGTGTGAGTGTGTCTATATGTGTATGTGTGTGTCAAATGAAATGAAATTGTAAAAAATGATTTTCAATACATATAGATATACGTGAAGGAAAGACTGGAAACTTATAAACAAACTAAATAAATAAGTCTTATGCTTAATTAACAATTTTAAAGTGTTTAGTGATATCACTTAATTATCTCTCTTTGTCTGCTTATAGGTAGTGGAATGGTATAGTCGGATTTACATTATAATAATACTCAAATCAAATGCGTAGTATATTATGTTTGAACTAAATAGGGTTTAACTCAATAAACTTTTAATGACTGATGTGTGAATACATTATTGGCATTAAATTTGTTTTGGTTTTTTCCATGTAATACGCTGCAGCATATCACAAAGCATACCTGTTTCATACAAATCTCTAATAATTTGTATAATTACCTTAATTGAAATTTTGAATGATACTTGTGCCTAGTATTTTTTTTTTTTTTTGGGTATATATCTATATCGTATATAAACTTCAATATTTATTGAATTTGTGACTTAACCTTATCACTCATTCAGCTGTATAGACACATTTACTAATTAAGTTGCAGTTAGTCAACAACTTATGCCGCTGATATACTACAGATTTTGACCGATTAGTAGTGGTGGACTCCTCCAAAATAATTACTGTCCTGATTTTACGTCAGATAATTTTGGTAGTAAATTTTTAGGGTTTTAACTTTTGTAAAATAGTTTAATGTTTGTCAAGATTATCTAAACTAAACTTGTATTCAGATATCAATGGTGCCACGTATTATTAATTTAAGGACTATTTTTTTTTTTTGTATTCTTCAATTTATACATAATTTTCACTTTATGCCCTAAATTTTAGTTTTGGATATTCTGTATCCTTAACTTTCAAATTTGTCATAATTTAGTCCTTTTTTAATGAATTTTTGTTTTTGTACTAAAAAATATTGTTATACATCCTACTGAATTTATTGTATATACGAAAAAATTTCGTTCATTTTTTAGACAGAGTTTAAAAAGGTTAAAGTTGGATGAATTTGAAAGTTCAGGATACAAAGTGTCCATCTCAAACTAAAGTTTAAAGCAGTATTACTTAATACGCTTCTTCCACCTCTGATTTTCGTAATGGTACGCATGTACCAGAATACAATACATTCGCGTACCAATACAGTCATAATAGCGTTCCGAAATTCTATTCCTGAAAAATAGAATAACATATTTAAAATTTTAATACATCTAAAAATTCTAGCACAACTAAAATAATAATACAATGCAAATTCTTGTACAATTAAGTAATAACTTATTTGTATACATGATATGTACTAAAAAAATTTCTTAAGATAGCTACACTGCAACCGTATCACGAATCAAAAAGTTCGTACTGATTAAATCTACCCCTCATGTATTATAAATTATAAAATATCGTACTCCATTTTTATTAATACATCTAAAAATTCTAGCACAACTAAAATTATAATATAATGCAAATTCTTGTACAATTAAGTAATAACTTATTTATATACATGATATGTACTAAAAAAATTTCTTAAGATAGCTACACTGCAAACGTATCACGAATGAAGTTATCAAAAAGTTTGTACTGATTAAATCTACCCCTCACGTATTATGAATTATAAAATGATCGTACTCTATTTTTGTACTTGTACCCCATATCACTACGAATCGCGTATTGTATAATATTGATTTAGAGTACAAAGTGAAAATCAAATATAAATTAAAGAGTACAAAATAAAATAAATCCTTAATTTAACCTGAATTTAATCTTTTAAATAGTCTTTATTTTATGAAAGAAAAATATAAGATTATAATTTTTGCAGGGCAATTATAAATGGGTTGCCCTCGTTCCGATTGTCGGGTTGGAGTGGGTGGCCATCAAAACAAAGCCGTCAAACTAGATTTACTTTAACTGTTTTTAAAAAGTATATATTATGGGACATGCATCTGGCATTGCACTTGTACGGGAGTTTTCGGTTTCGCCTTTAGTTGTAGGCTGCTTATTCGTCATATTTGGACATCGTTTGATCATTATTATTGTTGTTACTTAATATAGATAAATATTTAGATAAATTTGATTTGATTTCACTTATAAATTTTGTAATATAGATTGAACTTTAAAGAATTTTGTAATTCTAACTACAGAATCTACAGATAGATCAAAAATCGAATCTATTTAAATATTTTCCCTTAATATAACCCAAGAGTATTTTGGTATAATTTTATTTTTAAAAAGTAAATTGTATAAAATCCCAACAACAACTACTTCCATCCATTTACTTTCTTCCCATGACAAGTAACTGTGACATGATGTTTTGTTTTAATTATTTGTACTAATTTTTTTTATCATATATATTATGTATGTCTATTACGTATATTGTGGCATAGTAATATTTATAATACTAAAGATCTTTTGTTCAATACTCTATTTCACTCTCTGTCATACTATTAAA
Organism: Cinchona pubescens; assembly: GCA_025175665.1. Taxonomy (NCBI): domain Eukaryota; kingdom Viridiplantae; phylum Streptophyta; class Magnoliopsida; order Gentianales; family Rubiaceae; genus Cinchona; species Cinchona pubescens. The sequence goes on along the minus strand of JANKKI010000026.1, from coordinate 1,590,869 downwards.
TGAATTGTCAAAATTTCTTCAACAAAATTACTCCACAGAATCTTGATAATTCATTTAATAGTGTGACAGAAAGTAAAATACGATATAAAACAGAAGATCCTATTATAAATAAACTATTTATAAGTAGTTGCTAGAGCACATGTCGCAAACATCCAATATGTTACCATTTTCAATTTTATCAGTTATCATTTATCTTTCTATAGTTATGTTCGTTATACTTTGTATCTATCTTGTAGACGATTAAAATTGTACAATATAATCATGATATGATATTATAAATAAAGATGACAAGCAACCTTTTTGGGTGTGTGAGCATATTATTCTTCATGGTATCAGAGCATTAGAGTTTCCTGGGTTCCTCTAAAAAAAATCTTTTTTTTCGTACTTCCATCATCATAAGTTCTGTCTCTACTCCTAGTTAGACCTCTCAACAGCCTAAATTATCTACTCCTTCTCATGTTTCACAGATCTCCAACGTCAAAAATTTTATCCCTCTTGAATTAACCTTCACAAATTTTCTTACTTGGAAGCGTCTTTTGGCTACATTTCTTAAAAGTCAAAAGATGTTTGCCATTATTGATGGATCTCTTCCTTGCCCAGAACTATCAAATGAATCATATGATCTTTGGATTCAATAAGAGGCTTTATATAGGATGATACCACTGTTCAGTTGGATCAATGCTACACTTTCCCTTAATGTTCTAGAAATACTTCTTAATCATGGATGTGAAACTACTTCTCATGCATGGAATACTTTAGAATGTCTCTTCCTTGACCATGCTGCATCAACTATGATGCACTTAAAGCATAAATTTCAGAATGTCAACAAAGGTGATTTGACGATAGAGGAATATCTCCAGCAACTACACTCCTTAGCTTGCTCTCTCATAGTTATTGGAAAGTCAATATCAGATGATGATTTAGTAGTCCAAAACCCTTCAAGGATTCCTTCAGTTATGCTCATTTCGTGACTGTCATAAATGCTACTCACCCTTATTCCATTTTTTCTTTTCTTCATCCTCTTCTTTTTAGTGAAGAACATCGCATTAAAAAAACTAATACTACTAGTGATGTTGTCTTCTCTTCTGCTTTTTTTTATTCACTCAAAAATTTCACTCCTAAACCAAACACTTCCAAGTCATGGATCACAAGGATTTTTCAATCGTGGGAGAGGGAGTGAACGTGGACGTGGTGATGATAGACGAGGCCATGGAAATTCATTTGGACATCCTAACAATAATTAATTTGTTCAGAATGGTATTGGAAAGCCTCCTGTGCAAAATATACAAAATACTTCATTTGAGCCTTGCCAAATCTATGGATACATGAATCATACGGCCTTGCAGTGTGGAAACAGATTTAATCATGCTTATACTGCCCCAAATCTGCATCATTCCCTTGCTACAACTCATCTTGATCCTGCTTCATCCACCACTTGGATTCCACATACTGGTGCTTCCGCTTATCTGACTGGTAGTTCTCATTTATTAAATTCTTTAGTTCTCTATACTGGTTCAACTCAAGTCATGGTGGGATATGGAATACTTCTTTCGATCACTCATATTGACCCATCCTCAATGTTTTCATCTTTTATATCTCTTAATCTTAAGAATATCTTACTAGTTCATTCATTTAAAAATAACTTACTTTCAGTTCAACGTTAATGTTTGTGCTGATAATAATATTTTTTTTTAATTCACTTTTCATGGATTTTCTGTGAAGCATTTGAGGACAAAGCAGACTTTCCTTCAGTGCAGTAATACTAGAGCACTCTATGCCATATCAATTCCATGGGCTATCTTTTTCTCCTCTTCCACAAGTGCTTCTTCAAGTTTAAATTCCTCTACACTGTGGCATCAACGTTTAGGATCCTAGTACATTTATGTTAAATTTTCTGCCTATGAATAAATTTATTCAGTGTAATAAGCAATTTGATTGTTCTTCATGTAATAATTATCATTTGGACAAACAAATTAAATTACCGTTTGATAATTCTCAAATGTTTGGCAATATTCTACTCTTTTTATTTCTGATTTAAAATATTATATTATTTTTATTTATGTATGTACACGATTCACTCCGTCGTCTACACTCCAATTTGTGCTTGTGTTCCACAACCTAAAATGAGGGAGGGTGTTAACCATTATCAATTTTATCAGTTATGATTTATCTTTGTATAGTTATGTTTGTTATACTTTGTATCTATCTTATAGATGATTTTAATTGTACATTGTAATCATGATATTATATTATAAATAAATATGACAATTAACCCTTTTAGGTGTGTGAGTATATTATTCTTCACAAAAATATAATACAAAAAGTTGACACAAGTAGTGAGATAGAAAATCCGTGGCACGAATAACCACTCATTATCATATCAAAAATAGCTTTGATAAAATTTATGCTTAATAGTATTACATACATTTTAATTGTACCTTTAGTCCTAGTTAAGTATAACAATTTAAAACCTATACAGAAATTTGCCAAAATTTTTAAGCAAAACAATTATATTATATCTCAAACGTAATTAAGATTAAAAGAAAATGTTAAAATTCTAGGATTAAACGGTAATGCTATACCTTTTTATTGCATCATAAAACCCATAGCTACAATAATTAATAATAAGTTCAAGGAAAAACAGATCAATTTGATCTTTTATCTTTAGGGTATTTAATGTCTGACCAATTTGATTCCGTATCTATAAAAAAAAATCAATTTGGTTTCTTATCTTTAAAAAAATTAATTAATTTAAGAATTGTGACTAAAATTGTAGACAAACTAACATAATTGTTGACAACTCATCTATTGTGGATTAATGGCCACCTAATTATCATGTGACTTGATCCGTTAACTTGTCTATAATTTTCATCATGAGCCTTAGATTGGTTAATTTTTTTTAAAAAAATAAGGGACCAAATTAATATGCTATAATAAATAAGAGATCAAATTAATCGATACTCCAAAGATGAATAATTAAATTGTTCTTTTTTCCATAAGGTCCATCTATTCTGTCAAAGATATTGAATTATTAAATTATGGTATATAAATATTTAATTGATTAAATTATGTTATGTACATATTTGATTGATGTAATTTCCCTAATTGTTTCCCTAAATTAGGTAATTATTTTATTAGTCTAATTGTGTTGATTAACAGGATTTACCATGTATAGATGATTTAGAATATTCTCTTATAAATCTATATACAAGCTCCCTATGTACCAATTGTATTGAAACTTGATTTATACATATTGTAATATACTCTCTTGTTTCTAATATGGTATCGGAGCTTTCGCCTGTAAATATATTTAAGTTTCCTCTTGTAAATATAATTAGCTCCGATTCTTGGGTTTCAACCTTTGGGTTTTCCTAGTTTCAACCTTCGAATTTTCTGGTTTTCAATCTTCAGTTCTCTTGATTTCAACCTTCATGTCTCCTGATTTCAATTTTTGGATTTTTCTTAATTTTCAACTTTTGAGTTTTCTCACTTTTGGACCTTCGAATTCTCTCAGTTTTCAACATTTGGATTCTCTCGATTTTGAATTTTCGGATTCTCTTGGTTTTCAACCTTTAGGTTTTCTTGGTTTTAGTTTTTGGGTTTTCAATCGGTTTTGGTTTCGTTTCGATTTTGGTTTTTGGTTCTTTTGCCTATTCGGTTTCGATTTTCTATTCTCACGTTTTATTTCAAACTCAATGAAGGTAACTATATTGAGTTTGAGGAGATGTTACAGATATGGAATTATTAAGTTATGATATGTAAATATTTGATTGATTAAATTATAGTATGTAAATATTTAATTGATATAATTTCCCTAATTATTTTTCTAGATTAGGTAATTACTTTATTAATCTAATTGTTTGATTAATAAGATTTATCATCTAAAATATTCTCTTATAAACCTATCTAAAGGTTCTCTGTGTACCAATTGTAGTTTAAAATATGTTCAATGCATGAAGCACATATTTATTACATCAAAACTAAGATCATCCATTGTGAATGTGATACATCCGTATTATTGCAACAATTTATTTGATCGGTGCTGGTGGTAAACGAAAGTTGACTAGCAACCTCATATATATTTATATTAGTCAACTTTCGCACTTCACATCCTTTTTAAAATCAAGTCAATTTGGGCGGAGCATTTACAAAACACGAAATATTGAAAATAAGTTCCGAAAATTAGTTGGGAAATACTCTAAACAATTTTCTTAAAGTAGAGAAAGGCCCATAATAATATTTAGTGAGTTACTGAGCTCCTCTATTTCCTGATCCTAAACTCGTTTTGTGCCTCGCTTGAACATTTTCAGTAATATACTAATATCTAAAGCAAACAGTAATGAGTGCTAAACTGCAAGTACAAGAAGTTAAATCACATTATGAACTCTTAAGATGGTACGCCTTTAAAATTCTTAATCCAATTTTTTTTTTTTAAACAGTTAATTATTGTTTAAAACTCATATAAGGATTATAAAATAAGAAATTCCTACCATCTGTCTAATCCCGTCGAAAGAACTATTTCATTGTAATTTAAAAACTTATAAAAAAACTATACAATTTTTTAAGAATAATAATAATCGTCACAAAAAATTAATATAAAAGCATTTCTGAGGGTGATCAACACAAATTCATGGGATTTGAAATCATTGGTTCTTTACTTAGTTTGCCAAACAACATATGTTTTTAATGCTTAATATATTATTGTATTATATTTTTATGATATTATATTATATTTAAACCAACAGTGGCCTATAGCTGCAGGTGGAGAAACTTGCATGGCTAATCAAAGCCAAAAGTACATTTATTTTTAGTTTTTTTGTTGTTCTCAGTTTTGACGTCGAAAGCATAAAATGACAAGGTTTGGTGCCAATCCACCGATTGCTCATCTTTCGTGTTGAGGGCTCGCATATTATCCAATTACGCTTGCCCATGTATCGTATGACCAGGCAAATGGAAGCTACATCAGTTCAAATCATCATTCAGCCATAAATATTAGTGATAATAAAATCATAGAAAGGATGAAATAGAAAAAGGCCAAGTAGAATAAAGGATTAATTTCATTTTATACCTCTTGATTTATACTCAATTCTCACTTTACAATCTCAATTTTAATTTTTGACATTTTGTTTCCCAAACTCTCAAATAAACACCATTTTAGTCTATTTTTTAACACCTTCTAAAAAACTAACGAAGTTTTTTCGTATATACAATAAATTTAACGAGGTTTTTTATGTACAATAATATTGTCATAATATTTTGAGTACAAAAATAAAGAATTCTATTAAGTTTGGTGACATGGTTAAAAATAATAGCTGAAGTGAGACGAATTTGAAAGTTAAGGTGTGAAGTGTTCAAAATTAAAATTAAAAGTATATAATGAGAATTAAATACAAATTAAAAGTGCAAATAGAATCAATCCTAAAATAAATATGACATAAATCCAGGGTTTAAGTTTTTAAAACAAACAAGCTACTAGTACGAAATTACACTTCGCTTAATTGAGAGGAGAGAAGGGGGAGGGGAGCGTTGAAAATCACACCAACAGATTCAACACAGTATATCGTAAATTGAGCAAGTAAAATGCACACAGGACTAGGCTCTAGAGTTAAAAATTATTTCACAAGTAATTATAAAGGGAATATAAGTGACAGTGAAGTGCAATTTAGTGATAAGAGTTTTAATATTTTCTCTTACGAACTATTAATTAAGAGTTTAAGTCATTAACGGTTAAAGAATAAGAGGTAATTTTTTTAAAGATGTGAGTTTTTTTATTTAAAAAAATAAAGCAGTAGGAGTAAATATTGCGCAAGTTATACAAATCTGGATAATTTCTCAATTTTTGCACTTCTCACACTTGGTCTTAACATATGAAAATTTTTATATGAATCGAATTTATGACACTCATATCTTTAATTTGATCTATATAATTTTTTTTTGAAAAATACATGAACGAGTATTACACTGGATTTTGTCTATATTAATATATTCAAAGAAAACAAATGCACTGGTTAAGTAGTAGCAATAAACAAGAAGAAAGTCGTGCAAAGTGTAATTTTACAAATCAGTTATAAAATGAGAAAATTTCTACGATCCCTTAAGGAATTTATATTGTTGCGATTTATATGCTCGTAAAATTTAATTATCTTATTGTACTTTAAATGGTTGTACAATTTAATATAATTATATTTTAAAAATTTATATTGTATAATCTTTTAAATACCACATAATGGTTTCTTAACGAAAGTTGTAAAACTTTCCAATAAAATTATAATTGTAAACAATAAAGTGAATCTTATTGAAATTTACAAAATGTGTATTCTCAATCCTATTGAAATTTACAAAATGTGTATTGAGAAGGAGAAGTCTAGCTGGTCTCACAAATGTTGGGGATGCTATGCCAAATTTTAGAATATTATGCAACAGATTAGAATTATAAAATTAACTTTTAGGCCCTTAGCATTACTAAAAAGTCTTCTAAAACATTTCTCATCTCTTCTCTCTTAATTTCCATTCATATTAATTTCTTTCTCTTGCCCTTGTTTTTTTTCCCTTTCATACTAAAAATCTTTTTCTTCTTAATTAACTGAAAACTCTATGGCTCCATCATCTCAATCACCTCCGTGTACGTACAAGTCTCGTTGTAGAAAAAGTTCCAAAGCTCAACTCTCTCTCCAAAAGATTCTTCACATAATTCTCACCGTCCCTGTCCCTAAACAACCCTCATCATCAAACGGGGAGGAGGAGTGATAGAGGAGGACCCACCACCAATATCTCCGCCGGGCACCGCCTCCGCCGATAAAGGGCTGGCCTCAAATGTCGAAGTCGTCAATAATAAGGACGAGATTAATTATAATAAAGGCGTATTAGAAGAAGAAGATTGTATGGGTTTGCTTGCTGATGCTGCTAAATTGATCTTGGGGGAAATTAAGGAAGATGAGAAACAGAGGTTTGATGATTTTAATGATGATTTAAGTGGAAAGCAACGGGTTAAAATGAATAAACGGAGGAACAAACGTTGGCCGGAGCCGGAGGTGCGAACGAAACGGGGGAGGACACGAGTTTTGCCGTGCAAGTATCGAGACTCCGTTCTTGAACCGTTGACACGTGTTTAAGAAACCGGTCAACTATAATTTCCAACAAAAGGAGGCTGCTTAGGTGAAAAATACTAGTAACAGTAGTGTATGTATGTGTATATATACGGTATTTCTACCGTCTTAATACCTTAATTTTGAAGATTTATATTGTACTATTAAATAAAGTTTTTAAAGATGTCAGTATGGTTTCCATGACTGTAATGTATACTAATTCATTTTCAATTTTTTCTTAACCTTTAGAATTTCATAAGGTAAAACCTCGAGTAAGAAAAGAGCTTACAAGAATAATTTTGGTGTTGTATTAGACTATAATTAATTTTTATCTACAACAGTTATTAGTAATATATTTTGAATAATAAAATCTGGTTATAGAACATGTTTAAGACATCATTTTAATTATTTAGAGAGGATAAATAAAAATAACAATTCTTTCTGCTGGTGACGGCCTGACTTCTGATGTAGTATTGCCCGATAGAAAAACAGAATAAGTCAAGAGAAATCTGTATTGGAGGAGAAAGTCGAATCCAGAAGAATACATCCCCAGAATTACACTTGCACGTTTGAACTTTGAAAGAATTAATTAAAAATGAAATGGCAAAAAAGTAGTTACCTCTCAAGAATATTCGTGACTGGAAAATTTTTATATGATGTACTCTTTGATTTCACGTAAGATTATAATACTTCACATCACCTTTGAACTCTTTGTGAAATAATGTTGTTAAAACGTTCATGACAAGGTTTATATAAAAAAATTTCTATCTTGCGAGATATGATAAATGAAGTAAAATTTATTTTGATCATTAATCAATTACAAGATATCGTAATAGTTATTTAAGAATCTATAGAAATTTAACATAATCCCTTATTTTTAATAAAGTGGATCACCCATATCTACTAGCTAAGAAGACTTTGACCAAGAAAATTGGCTGAAAAAGTCATAATCGTGTCCATCCTCTAATTTGTTTCTTGTTATATATATATAAACATGTATAAGGGCAACGAAGTAGTATAAATTTTTTTGAAATTTTATGATCCCATAATATCATATTATTGTACTATAAAATTTATATTATATAAATATTTAAAATATAATGATATAGTATTTTAATAGAATAAAAAAAAAATCTAAATTGTGTAAAAGAATTTTGCACACGTATACTATCAGACAATATTGTGCAAGCACATAGCCATAATCATTCATCAATTGACCTAATCAACAATTATACTCGCATCCAAAATACAGGAAAATGGATCTTTACCCGTCTGATTTATTCGTGTTGGTACCTCAACTTGAATGGGTTTATGATTTAACTGACCTCTACCGTTACATTTATTATCGTTACTATGATGTTGAAGACGACCAAGCCTAGCATTCGGGTCGGGTCGGGTCGGGCCGGGCCGGGTCGGTCAGTACCCTGTTCCCCTTTATCTATATATATATATATATATATATATATATTTATTTCTGTCTTTTATACACATTTTTCTTAAGAGAACCATTGATACAACAAGGCCAAGTAGCCAAAACTGTGTGAACCAAGTAGAAGACGATGGAGAGATGCAATAATGTTGTTAACTTTAGAAAGCGAATGCAAATTTGAAGCCAAAGAAAAAAAAAAAAGATCATTTATCTAGAATTAGTCTCATCTAGCCAAACAAATTTCGAAATAATACCGTATAAATCTGCTCTAAAACTTCTTGCTAGCCTAATTCATCATTGATATTGCCAACACGGATGTGATAATAAGGCTCAATACGAACACGATTGACACGTCTAATTATTCTATGATTAGCAGAATATAACATAAATATGACACGTTTTTTGGCGAGATTGAGAGCAACCATGTTAACTTCATAATTTAACCATTGTGAATTGAAGAATTAGCACTGTAAAAGGCTCTAATGGTTCAAGAAAATGGACAAAAATGTTAGATTCATATTCTGTAGTATGGTAAACTATGTCAATACCTAATTGAATAAATTTCAACAGAAACATCTTCACACTATTGCTAGTTTCAATTGTTACCTTTCCATTGTAAATACATCTCAAGGGTAACGACTGAATGGTGTAATCCAATCTTTGAACCTTTTTCTCCTTTCTTACTCATCAAGTCCCCGTTCACTACTAGGAGGGTGGAGTCTTTTTTGAAGAATACTCGGTGCCCTTGTCTTTCTGTCTGAAACCTCTCACACATACAAAACCTGGAGCCAAAAGAACATTAAAATGTAAAATATGTACCATTAAGCACAAAGTGATAGTATAATACTAATTGATAAGAGGATGATAGATCCAACTTTAATTCTGAGTTCTGTTACACCTTGTACGTAGTTTCAGGAAATCGTAGTCATATGACTACGATGCAATCATACTTGCTTTCCTGTCCATTTCAAATCCAAAAATGAACTCTTGGCCTTCTAAGATTCTTATAGAACAATTGTTTTTTCCAAGTGTAAGTTGCTAAGGAAACTGATGAGTTACAACTTCCTCCGAATGCTTAAGCCATGAGGTATAGTTATTAGTTTATGGCTTTGTGCACTTACACAGTTAAACATGCTCCCTAACATGAGGTGTTTGCCAGATTTTTCTCAATAGGGCCTGTGCATGCATAAATAAAGATGGCAGTATAAATGGAACCAAGATTTTTTTTTTGCCTACTTTAAAACCCTGTTTAATTGGAAAAATCATATAACTGCAGTAATACTTCAACATAAAACAGAATGCACGTTCAAAACAAGTTACTGAAGTTAGTTTCATTGCTTCATACTCTATGAACTGAAATCGTCAGATTTAAATGGTTCACCACTCTGCTAATTCATATAGTTCGAATTTACCAAGTTTACTTTTTTGCTAAGTCGTAACAGTTGAGTAAAAAGTTATATCATACCTCTCCAAAAGCAATATTGAGTCGTTGGGAGTTCCAAGCCTGGATAAAATAATGACAAATCCTAAAGTTAGTATGATTGATATATATGGTGCAAGTATGTTTTAAATTTAACAATCTACCAAGTCACCTCTAAATATGGAGGTCGCGGACGCTCCACAATACATAGCTCGTCGTGGTAGATTCCACAACCACTTCCTTGGAACACTAATTGGGCATTTACTGGATTCATCATCAGCAAACACCTGCATAAGTTCCCATACATTATATCCAAATATAGTTACTGAATTTGAGTTGTAAGATAATGTTTGGGAATAAAAGTACAAGCTAGGGAAGAAACAATCTATTGGCTGAATTTTACCTCGTTAACCTGAAAATAAGTTCCATTCAGTGGAAAGCTTCCTCTATTTGCTGTTCGGCACGGTATCTGGTAAACATTCATTTTTTTCAATACTTGCTACCTAAATAATTACCAAATAAACAAACAGAAAATGTACTGTGGTGACTTTTTTCCATACCAGAATTGTTCCACTAACTGTCTGATCATTATGTTCCTCAAGAGCATCATCTGAGAAGTAATGTGTGATGGTACAGAGAAAATTTTAAAATTAGCAAACAATCTAGTAAAGTTTCAGAAGTATGAAAATAGAAGTTAAATGGCAATTGTAAATCCACCTTTAGATTTGACACTCTCCTTTGACATTACAAAGTAGAGTGCATTTATTAACTCAACATCTTAAAGTAAATCTATGGAATTGCAACTTTTGCCATTATGCTTCCAGTGTTTAGTTTTGTTACCTGACAACCATATTGTCAAAAAGGTAAGGACATGGGTCGTCGGGTTCCCGCTTCTCAAACTGTACTCAGAAAAATAGCAGAATAATGATAAGTAAAACATTTACAACAACCCCCATCCTCCTAGAACACAACTATAACTATACAAATACATAAATAAATGCTTATTATTTAGCCAATATCCTGATGAAACTAACCTCGGCCAAAAGAGGATGCGAATCAGGAAGCTCGTAGCTACATTGGAAAAAAAAAAAAGAAGAAGATAACTTATTTCATTGCTAACTTAAATACGAAATATATGCAGCCACTAATATATTCTCATCCAAGCATGCTTTACAAACACAAAAGCTGAAATTTTCTTTATCCTTAGTAGTCTAGGTAGCAAGCATAATCATTAAGCTCAAAGACTATACAAAATTTATTCATGAGTAGATTCAAGAACAAATGATTAGGCGAATTAGAGCCCGTACATGGAAGGGTTTAAAAATTATCACATGCTTGATGCTTGTATTAAAAATGACCATGTACAAGAAAAATTATTGTAATTCTGGGCTGGGTGTTGGTTTCCAGGGTGACCTAACTTATTTGTTGATAAAAGATCGCTAAATGCTACCAATTTTTCTCTTTTTTTTTTTTTTTCCTTTCAGATCAACAAGCTATATTCATCATGTCTACCCTTATTTTAGATTAAAATGTTAATTATGGCAAAAAGTTACTCATTTCATTACATGTTCAAGTATATATATTGCCTTGGTCATAAGAAAATTGAAATGGTACTTACACGTGATGTACTGTCCTTAACCGGCTCACGGTCCTCAACTTAGGTGCAGGAATTGAAGCAGCTTTAGGAGTCAGAAGAACCAATGCTTTTGACATGTCACCCTCCGGCAAAAGATTTGTATCTTGAATGAAATTCATCAAATTTTCCCTAAATTCATCAGTATTAAGCCTAATTGCAGGTATTTCACCATCAGAATCATAATATAAGTCTTCAATGTCCCTTTCTCGTGTTTCCGTACATTGTGGATCTCGCTCTGGAGATGCTGGAATTTCAATGATAGGGTCACAACTTCCATAAAATGATTCTGAGTGGCTATCCTCAAGAAGGGGCACTGTCGACTGTATGGCATGCCTGCTAACATCATCATCGACCATATTTGGAGCATTTGTTCTCACTAAATTTTTCTCCTGTGGTCCTGGAAGGCGGAGCTTAGCTCTGTAGCAATCATGATATATCAAAACTCTCATCCATGAGCATCATTGATTTCTCAATAATGGTAGTTTTCAGTTATTGGCAAATCCTATCCACATGCTTCATGACATTATTTTTGTGCACAAGCTACCAGCTAAAAGTTTAACAATCTCACAATACAGGTAAAACATTTTGGCATCTTGTACATCATCTGGATATTTTCTCTTGGGGTTTTCCTACTTATTGAGACTGACCATTTAATTAATTCCAAGTAAAAGATAAACATTGGATATAGGTCTACAACTATTTTATTCTAATTGTTGAACTACTAAATGCAAAATCTAAAGGAGTTTTCTAGGAGAAAAGTTCCTATACTATTTTTTCAATTGATTGCAACAGGTCATAATTGTATTGTAAAGTATTGAAGAGTTAGTATGATCCAAACCTTGCAAATGCACTGGCAAAATGTCTACACTCTGCTTTCAAAGGGCATGCATTACAATTTGGTAGCTTCTTGGTACAGAAAACCTAAAAAATTTTAAATGTTATTATTGACTATCAGACAAAAAAAAAAAAAAAAACTTGAAAGTCTTGTAAAGCTTTATTGGCCAACATTGCCTTACCTTTCCAAATGTAATCATTTGATAATGTAACTCATACCTGTGTTAGTAAAAACTAAAGTCAAAATGTAAATGACATCAAATAATATTAATATATCATGGAAGAATTTAAAATGGAGAATCATTAAGCAAAATTTTCTACTTACAGTTTACGTTGAGGAAGCTTGCATAAGCGTGGCCACAAATACTTTTGGATGGCATCTACAAGCGGATAACTGAGAAGAAACAAATATTAAGATAATCATGGGATACATAAATTAGCATTGACAATAATGTTATGCTTACTTGTTTAAAAGATCAATTTCAACACCCTCCGGTAACGGTTGCAATGGAACCCATCCCAGGCGCACTGCTATTCGACCAACATTTGTGTCGACCTTTAGCAACAAAAACATCATAGTTGCTAAAACATCATAAGGAGATTAAAACCAAACTTAATTTAACATAATAATTAACTGGTAACTTTAGAAATCTCACTGGGAAGGCATGATGATGAAGAGTCAAAAGTCGAATGCATTCTACACTCTTCAACCCAATTCCATCTATGCTCAACAAGTATTCCCTGTAATTAGAAGAACAATCAGCTTTTTTTTTTTTTTTTTTTTTAACATAGTATTTGAATTATTTGTGTAATTTACTTTGCTTTATCTGGTGGAACATCCCGCAGCCATTCAAGGTCAATGCTTCCATGATCTTTAACAATCCGAACAAGGAAATTCTACAAAATTTAGCTACCTACAACCACAGTTATGGCCCTTTAGCAAGAGCCAAAAAAAAAGTTTTTGTGGAAGGAGAAAGAAATTAAACTTCAATTGATAAAATGAAACAGATCACCTTGATTCTTCGACCAATAATATTGTGCATCCCTCGTTGTGATATGACTCCAGAAATCTCTTCAACGGTTGCACATCTAACTTTCTCCCAATCAACCGAATCCATGGTCCCACCAAGATTACTTCTACCTTTAGAATAAGTTTTTCTCAATTCATCCCAATCGATTGGGTTTTCTTTCATTTCCTTCTTTCTTCTCTTTTTGATTGACTCATTATCATTCTTCTTGGTTTTCTTTCCTTTTCTACCACCTTGCATCATGTTGTTGGAGCTAACATTATCTTCTGTGATGACCTTTTCCTTCAAGCTACAAACATCGCACACTTGGCAACTGCTTAATGAGGCAGAACAATCGCAAGTAATCCCTTCCAGACCTCGTGTTACAGCCTTATTTTCACCTGCAAAAGCATTTATTCAAATCTATGATTTCCATTCATATGCTTGATTCTCTTATTATATTTTTATATAATCCACAAAATCATCTACTGAACCAAGTTACAATCAGATAAAGGAAACCAAAATTACAACTAAGTAAATTGAAAAATGCACGTGCACATTCATGTCAAGTGGTTAACGACAACTATTTCTACCTGTTTGACTAGAAGAAATGGCCTTGGTAGAATCTGTTTGACAACTTGAAAATTCTTGAACTTCAGAGGTATTTAGTCTTCCATCTCCCACTGAACAAAATGCTAGATCCTCTGTTATAGAGACTAGGTTTCCTTTTCCTTTTCCTAACAATTCTTGGTTGTTGTGCTGCTTAGTTTGGGAAGGATATGGCTGCTTACTATCTACATCATTTATTAGCCCTTCAACTTCAATGTTGCTTCCAATTGATTCTTGGCTAAGTGGGGTAGCTCTATCCTCATCATGAAGATCATTAGACTTAGAGGTGAGAGGGAATCGTGAAGCACAGTGACATAAAAGCCGAACTGAAAATTTTGAAAGTTACATTGTTAGTACTGATGTAAGAAAGACAACAAATTATGACTCTGGAAAGCAAATAAAAGTTTGCACATACCTCGAAAGATGGTCGGATACATTTTGAGTCAAGAAAACTCCAACAACGGAATCAACGACCGACCCTTTCCAACGAGAAAAACATCGATTCCCTGAAAAGTTCATCCGCATAAAGTACATAATAAATACTACGAGCTTGGTTTTTGACTTATTGTTATTCTATTTGTAGATGACCACTTTATACAGAATAAAAGAAGTAGAAAATTCTTAGTATTAATACATCACAGGGAGAATAAGTTATTTTACTACTTGGACTAGTTTAATTCACCATAATATTTAATATGAACATTTAGTATTTCGTAAATACAACCTAGTAGTAGGAACTGATTTGGCAACAGTTAGTAAAACCTTTACATGTCATCAAACCAATTCCTATTTCACAACACTAGAAAGTTAACCTTAAATGCAAATCAAAAGTGATCCTAGAAGACATTCAATTGGCATAAAGAATGGAGCTTAGAGAAAATACTGTTTGTGGTAAGTGATACAGATTCACGAATATTAAAATTAGTTAAGTTCAAAATTACCATTTATAACTTTTTTTTTAATAATTTGATGGAGATAATTTGTTCATAAAAAGAGTCAACTTCCTCGAATGTCAAGTGTTAGTCAGTGGTAGTTATCCTTTTAATGTAAAAGAAGTGCTCTTAGAATACTGGAAAACTGATAGCCATGCAAAAAATAATTTGAAGACATCCACAATGGATTATTCCAATTAGCAGAACTGAAATTGAAATTTCTGAATTTTTAGAATTATTAAAAAAATCAAGTTTCTTCCATATTTTGAACCTCAAATGGTTTCTTAACCACAAAACACACTTTATAGAGCATTCTCCTCAGGTAACTGAGGGAAGATATTTATACTTCTAGAAATACATTATATGGATTACCAAACTGATAGCCGACATGCAAATGTAAAGGTTCTCGCTAAAATTAAGTAGGATGCATCTCCCATTAAAAAAAAAAAATTCCGACAAGGTAAGCGCCAGTAAGATCATTTACATGAAATAGGGTACTACATTTAACTGACAAGACCCGTCCTTTCTACTCTTTCCCATTAAATACAAAAATTAGTTTAATTTGAACTAAAAGATTTCAATAACTATTTAAAACTATTAAATAAAAATGAGCATCAAATGAGTTATGATGACAACATTAAAGATGTAAAGGCAATCAAGTACAACTGTACCTTGGATAAGATGCATGCGAGCAATGAATGAGTCGACCCGGTTATGAAACATATCTCTCTGTTCTTCCCACCACTTTTCGTTTTCATCATTATTTTGTGTCGTTTCTTCACTGCCATCAATCCCCATAAGCATGTTCCAAACACGCATGGTTTCCAGGTCAAGATCCACCTTGGGTGTTGGTTGTTTTGATTTTCTCCCCTTGTAAGGAATCAAGGAACCGTCATGCATAGTATCTTGTTCTCGCACCACAAGCTGCCCACTTTCATCCCTTATATGCATAGACTCCAACTTCTGTAGGAGATCAGCTATATCCATACATGAGCCTGCAACAAACAAATTAATGCGTAAATTATTTTGTCCATGAGAAGATATTAATAGTAACATACATTAGGTCTTCCTATTACCGATATCCTCAATATCTGAAATATCCTCAAATTGGACATTCTTTCCCTCCGAAGGCCTTTGGCGAATACAATTACCAATGTCCTCAATATCTAGAACATTTGTAATATTATTCTTTGGCTGCAAAGTCTCTTGCATTGTGACATTTTCATACCGTGGCAAAGCTAATTTCAGGTCAAGGAAGTCATCCAAATTTGTCACTGAACTCTGATTTTCTACACACAAATCATCCAAAAAACTATCTGAGGGGCAAGTTTGCGTGCCCAAAATATTTGAGCTGAAAATATCTGGGAATGCTTCAGAGAGGATACTGTTACTCAACGTGGGACTTTTAGTATTAGATGCTAAATTCTGTCGCCGTGTGTATCTCTTAGATCTTTTCCTTTTAGGCACACTAAAAAGAAATGGGAGTGGTATGCAATTAGATGTTACACCGAATCTTCCCAACTTGGAATACATAGTTGTCCTTTGCCTTTTTGTCCTCCTTTTCTTGAATGCTTTTGGAAAACTTAGGAATTGTGAGGCATTAACAGGCAAAGTTTTCCTTTGATGTTCTTCGATTATTTTCCTCATCCCTGTGGAGGAACTAAAATCTTCAGGTTGTGACGTTAAACTAAGCAATAACATGCTGAAAATAGACATTTCACCCCTCAGGCATCTACGGCGTTGATATGTATGAACAAATTTTCTGGCACTT
Source organism: Cinchona pubescens (assembly GCA_025175665.1). Classification (NCBI taxonomy): domain Eukaryota; kingdom Viridiplantae; phylum Streptophyta; class Magnoliopsida; order Gentianales; family Rubiaceae; genus Cinchona; species Cinchona pubescens. The sequence continues at coordinate 1,574,146 of JANKKI010000026.1, read as the reverse complement.
TCCATATTGAAAGTTTGGTCAACCAATGCAGCGTTATTTTCCTTCCTATATGAAGGAAGATCAGCGGCATTACCATCCCTATGCTCATCTGAACTGGCATTACCATCCCTATGCTCATATGAACTAAGATACAGCTGGGAATAGACTTGTCTACACACTTTTGGCACCTAAGACCCTCATATGCATGAATATTTTCTTTGGCACTTTCCACGTTGAAGATTTGGTCAACCAATGCAACATCCTCCTCCTTGTATGTCTTGAGATCAGCGGCATTACCACCTCTATAGTCACCTGCAATTGCATTTTCATTTCGATCAACATCCTCATCACTCATCTTCTCCACCACATCAAAATTGAGAACCCTCCTTGTTGGCGGTCTAGTTTGCCCGGTATTGCTGTTAAACATTACCTTTTCCTCTCCGCATGAAGTTGGAGTTCGGGTTGAAAGTTCTGGTGTACAAGGATTAGGAGCTGGGGAATTCGACTCCAGATTCTCTGGAGTTTCTCGAGTCTATAAGATGTTTGCGTACATTCTTCTTTTCCTTCTTTGTCTTGGGAATCTTTCTTGGCTTGCTTTCATCAAATATCCTTGGTCTATGTTTTTTCACTCTCATCCTCTGTCGAGGCTTTTTGTTAAAGTCAATATCAGTTCTCTTCCGCTTTCTACCAGGTTGCTTTTCCAAAACTGGAGCAGAATCTAACCCTCCTGTCCCATGAACATTGCCAGCCTCCTCCTCTGCATCAAAATACAAATTGAAAAATCAGATAAAAATCAAAATACAAATCCAAAAATTAGATTAAAAAAAATTTATATGACCCTGCCACAATCACCATAGACCATAGACTTGGGCAGAGTTTCAATACAATTACTATTTAGAAGTTAATTAAAATTAAAATTTTCACCCAAAAATAATACAATAATTGTTTTGGACGAGAAAAAAATACAATACCAGATTTCCACTGATTTTGGTTGGACTAAAAATAATTGCATAACATGAACATTTTATATGTTGGAATTTAAGTATTACAAATGCTGGGGGACAAATGTAGAAAATTGTCACTTCAAGGAAAACAGCTGTGAGTAAAGATACAATATTACAATCTAACTGTTTGTTGTGGCCTGATTATAATTGCCCATAGTATACCCAATACATAATACTCGAACATAATCCTGCCACTTTTTTTTTTTTTAAAAAAAAACATATATGATATACAATAGACGCGAATTAATTAATTATTTAGTGAATCTCGTAACTATATCATACGCTAATGACAAAAGAGGCAATCGGGATTCCTAGTTTTCTCTTAAAAAACTATTTTTTTCACCTTCTTATTTTTTTTTTTATGCTATTAAGCCACAATATAACAAATAGAAGGTAATTACCATTATCAACTCCAGCAGGTTCGTGAACTTGTATTGTCTCTCCTTGTGAATTCTCCTCCACAGATGTAATTACTCGATGATTTTGACGTTGAATTGTTGAAAAAAAGAGCTGCATGCAACCGACTTTCTCTGGTCCACTCACTGAACCACCAATTCTTGAAGAATTTTCGTCAGCAAAACCACTTTTTACCCCCACCCCACCACCAAATTTCCCATTATTACCATCAGAATAATTAGTTTTACTGCCCAATTTGACAGCATCCGCCGATAGGGTTGGAACTTTCTTCCCCTGCTTTGTGGGATATTCCATTTTTTGGTGGTGTAATCGGAGCCAACAACACCCCATCATCTTCTTCTTTCTGCGTGTTTTCTCCCATTGTAGTGTGTGTGTTTTTTTTTTCTTTTTTTAGAAAGAATTTGGAGAAAATAAAGAGAAGAAGAGGAAGTAATGGTATAAATTTGTGACCGAACTAAACACTACTGCTCTGTTTCCTTTTATCTCTCAGAAAGCTGACTCCTATTTGTAATCGACTAAAATATTGGCAAACGATATTGCCACAGCCAAAATCTTAATACCACAGCAATATTAATTTTAATGGCAAAACTACCCTTCTGGGTCAGCTTTCGACAAGGGGTACATCTGATTTACTAGTTCAAATTACCGGTGCAAAAGTGTCCGTCGTCGATGGTCGAGAGCCGTCTAATAATGTTTTATATCTCTATTATATATAAAATCTCGTCATCTTATTAATTTTTATATATATCTTTATAAAAAATTATAACGGTAATATACAAAATTATGAAAGTGTGTAAACTATTCTAATCATATACTAACTTTACAGCATTTATCTTTCACTATCTATATTTTTTCTTTAATTTTTTTTTTTTTGTACTATAACTTTTTTTTTTTAATCTTCAAAATTTATATTTTTCCTTTGAATTTTTGTCTATTTTTTTTAAAAAAAAATTATACACTCATAAATTAAGCATTTCTCATTATTGAAAATAAAAACTCACGTTTCAACTATATCATTTAGTAAAAATCATGATTTTAAAACTAAAATCACATAAAATTAGTAGAAAGGGTTTAGAACTATAAACCCAACTTGAGTTTTCAATCGCAGCAGAAACACTATCCCAAATCCACGTCTCGATCATCATACCATTCCTCATCTTTTTCTAATGCAGAATAAGAGTGTTCTGATCTCTTCAAAAAAAAAATTTTTCCTTTTTTACCTATCATAAACTCTAAGTACTCAAAATACAAAAGTATAGATAGAACCTAAAAGAAATTAAGAGGATAAGAGACGAAGTTACAAAGGGAAAAAAATTCTAAACGAAGTTAGAGATTTAGAAAAAAAAATAAAAATTTATTACTTATTTTGTACAGTAAAGTAATGTTTAAATGATTGAAAAGTAATAAAATTTTTTTATTTTTTAATCATCTAAACGACTATAATACTCATTATACATTACAGAATGAGTAATCAAAATGTACTTTTCGAACTTAGAGGGATTAAGATTCGAGGAGATTGGAGAGAGGAGAAAAAGCAAGGGAGAATGCAGGCAACCAGGAGGGTAGTTTAGACATTTAAACTGAAATTGCTGTGGCATTAAGATTTTTGCCAATATATCGTACTACTAGTACTACCTTTTTACTTCACCTCTAAACCCTATTTTTTATTTACTACGCTTTTTATCAAAAGATATTAGTAGTAATTTATAAAATTTTATAAAATAATTATATAAAAAAATAATATATTCGTGGTGGAAAAGGGAAATATACAAGGAGCTGGTGAGTCTTCCTCGGTTGGATGGAAGTGATAAGAAAAGAGTGGGTGAATTTTTAAAATAAATTTATATTAACATTTATAATTACATTAAAAATACTCATGAATTATTAAAATAATAATATATAAATATATTTTGTTTTTCAATGTCTATCTCCCGGAAGGGTAGGAAAACTTAACCTACATATTGGTAATTATTTAAAAATATGGTAAAATTCTGTATTTTTACTTGTATTATAAAACTTTTAAAGTATTTAATATTATTTTATAGAAGTATTTAAAAAATAACGAAATATTTAGATTATAAGACTATAAAATTTTTAAATATATATATTTAACATCACACTTTAATATTTATCTATCATACACACTTTAATATTTATCTAATAACTTTTTATATCTATATGCTCACAATCGACCGTTATTTAGTTATTGTGACATCAACCAAAGCCTTTACATACTTACGTAGTTAAAAATAAAAAAAAATAAAAAAAAAATCAATACGATAGAGTTATATTTAGTTCTAATGATGTTACTGTACTACCGACTAACAAACTTATTGAGATCTTTCAGATACTTTTAATATCTATCTAATAATGGACTGACTCACTTACTCATTGAAAGCTTTCAGAAACTCTTCCACATCTATCTAACAGTGAGATTCAAATAATTTGTTTGTTTTAAATTATATGACCCTTTAGTAAGTATTCCGTGATATTTTTTGTAATTTTATTGTGCCTGCGTAATATATGATTTTTTTCAACTTTATTTTTGATTTTAGATTAATAGAAAAAGACTATTTAGTTGAAGTTTTAAAGAATTTAATATAAAAAAAGATAATTCGTCACTTTGAATTATTTTTTGTAAAATTAATATAATTTAAGGTTATGTTTGCATGGAGAGGTTCTGATGGGTCATTAGTTATCCAAACAAGTTAAAAGGATTTGGCTGGAAATTTTAAAATCTATCAATAAATGTAAATGAAATTTTAATGGTTAAATGGTGAATTTTAAAATTTACTAAAAGTCAATATCATTTGGATAAATCCATTCATTTAAAATGTTTTTTACAATTCAAATTTATCCCTCCAAATATAGCCTAATAATTTTATTAATTTTTTAGTATTAACCCAAGACGACAATTAAAATTAATATCACCCAAATTCTTCCCAATTAGTTGTTATTTATTAATTAGGTATATTATTGCCCTCTTTAGGCATTTACAAGCCTTACAACTTAAGTACAAAAAATGTATCCATGGACTAATAAAATTTATCCGCGAAAGTAAAAACTAATAAACACTAATAAATGTATCCATGAAAGTACGAAAAAGTTGTAGTATTTGAATATGTGTTTTATAAAGTATATAATAGGATTGTAAATACATAAATTGTATAAAAATGTGTCTTTATATTCGTGTGTATATATTATATCTTTTGTATGATTATATATATATAAGTAAATTAGAGTATTAGTTTGTAAAATCATATTACATAAAAGAAATATTTAGTTTAAAAGAATATATAAAAGTACTAAAATATTTTAGATATTGAAAGAATTTGAGTTAATCAAACATCGAATTAAATTTCGAAATCGGTAAGTTTTAAATTCATAACTGAATTGCAATTTCATAAACGACTTTTGATTTTAAAATTTGATCATACTAATTTATTAACTAAATTTTTATTAATTAATTTTAAAATTTTAATTTAAAAATAAAATAATTGCAAATTTAATTAACGAAATTTGTACTCACGGGTAACAACCTTTAAAAATGTGACGGACTATAGTCATTTTTTATTGGTAAATATTTAGATAGATTCGGTATTTAGTCCCACTTATAAATTTTATATTGTGGATTAAATTTTAAAAAATCTATAATATTAGATAAAGTAAGTAAATTTTTTAAAATTTAATTCTAATCATAAAATTTATAAGTAGAATAAAAAATCGAATCTAACTAAATATTTTCCATTCCCATTTGAGTTCAATTTAGTTCCATACACCAAGGTGTACTTTTATGAGTCCCATTTGAGTTCAATTTAGTTCGGGGTAAACACCAAGGTGTACTTTTATGAGTACGACTGAAGTAATTCATCCAAACAGTTAGTTAGTATACTCGAGAACATAATTTAATATTATCTAATTCGATAAAATTTATATCATTACTATTATTTGTAAAAATATATGGTATATATATATTTTTTTTTAATGAGTGATAATAAATACGAAGGAACAGAAATTAAAATTTATCCGTAAATTGGATTTCCCAATAGATATATACTGCCTCCACATGATGCGCATTTTAGCGGTTAGATAATATTTGGCGATGTAGTTGGCCCACAATTATCCGTGTTTCAGCGGTTCCAGAGCAATCCGGGAGCTAGTCTTGTCTTCATCTTCAACAACATCATCATGTTGGTCCATCAAGATTTACTCACTGGTATTTTTCATTTTATTTTTTCTCTATTTATGATTAGTTTCAGAGGCTTTGTTTTTTGGATCACGATTTAAGTAATTTAAAAATGGATTTCTGATGGGTTTTCATGTTATTAATTAATCTGGGCCTGGGTTTGACTGAATCTGAAGATTTGTTGGATTATGGATGGTTGTTTTGGGTGTTAAAAATCAAGTCTTTTTTGTATGTGCATTATGAATCTGGAGTGAATTGTGTGGTGGCCTAATTGTAATTTTTAATGGCTTTGATCGATAATTTGCTTGTGGACGAATATACGATTTTGTGGTTCTATCTTTTTGGGATTTTTGTTTTTCTTGCTCTTTTGGTGTTAAAAATCAAGTGTTTTTTTAAATTAAGGGTTTAATAAGGGCAAACTACCCTACATTGGGAAATCCAGAATATACGATGCTATACTGTGAACCCTTGGCCATCACCCAGATCATCTTAAATGTATCGTTTTACCCGAACTTTTTACCGTGTATAAACTAATATATAAATCATACATAATTAAAGCATGACATTTAGGTGTGGTCTATAATTTGGTCAAACTTTTTAGGTTTACAAAGTAGTTGATCAATAATTGTTTCATGCTTGGCCATGACTAGACAGGAATGACTTGAGGCTAGAACTGGTGTTCACATGCTACAGCTTACATGTTCTTTTGACGTGCAAATGTGTTGTGAATATAATATACGTAAAGGAGAAGTTTTGGATAGTGAACTGTGATGGTTGTCTAAATATTGTTTTGAACTTTGAAGTGCTTTTACATCTATATTGAGCAGCTTAATAGGACAAGAATGTGAAACTTCTTAAATTAACTAATACTAACTCAAATATAGTAGTACACTGATGAAGTACATTAATACTAAGTATCTCTGATGGTTATTTACTGCTAGAAAAGATTGTGCCCATCTCCGAAGAGAATGGTCCTTCATCATTTTTTCCCTTTTACTTTCTTTCCCTTTGAATAAAATCTAATTTGTTTCAATGTTTTTTAATGAACTGTAGGACAGCACACAAAATATTTCATTATTATTATTATTTTTTTTTTTCTTTTGTTATTTGTATAAATTAGAACAGATTTAGAGAACCTTTAGATTAAGCTCAAGGATTTCAATTATGCATTGAAATTCATCATTTTTAAGATAGATTTGCAATCTGTTTTAAAGAGATTCCCATATTCTTGAGGGGTTTACTGAAGCATTTAGAATCCTTATTACATACTTGGTCTATATTCACCCACCGGGTAGACTTCATTATTGTTATTTGAGTGCATGAATTCTGTACCTCTGTCTACTGATCTGTTCAGAATGGGATAGACTATACTGTTATATTAGCTACAGTATCTTTGCCTCTTTTCCTTTTCTTTTTTATATGTTAGAAATGGTTAGTCTAAGCTAATGCAACCTCAAGTAAGAGCCTTGGCACAAAATGTCTACTCTAGAACACCCTATAATAGATAGGTGACACATAGTGATAAAGCCAAATAAAAAAACACTGCACTAATAACTATACTGTGTAAATTTGATAATCCAGCATAGTCAGTTTGTGAAATAAGTATTTGGTTTACCATGTAACCTTTGTGTCTAATCATCTTGAAGGAGTTTTGAACCAAGCGTGCTACAGTTTAGATTCCATCTAAAAATGCTACTTGACAAAAGATGAAGTTATTTAACATGAAATCCAATGTGCAAATTTGATATTGATTTCAGTTTGTAAGTTAGATGCTAAATCATTTCTTACTTTTGGCAAAAGATGAATTCCCCCCCTTCCCGTTCTTTTGGCTGCTTGCCGCCGGGAAGCACTGGAAAAAGAAATGCATAAAACATAAATATGAGGCTTGCTTATTTTAGAAAGCACTGGTTTCATACTGTACTCAGAAGTTATGTACACTTGACATAGTGTTAATGTGGATAAGATAATGGCATTTTGGGTCTAAAATGGTAAAGAGTAAATATTTCATTTTGAATACAAGGGTTTAAAAATACATTTTTGAGGGACCATTTTGGCAAATCTAAGTCCCATAATATAATGCGTGTGACTCGGAATGGCAAACTTTTGAAATCTCCATCCTATAATCTGGCCGAGCTATAGCTCTCTACTGTCTTCTGTCACAGACAGCAGTGGCAGTTTATTAAGGATAGAGAACCAATATGTTGGAAACCCTTTTCAGCGTACTAAAGTTGTAAAAAGTAGTCCCAGTTTTCCTCGTATGTGTCCCAAGGTAAAATGTCTCAATTTATATAAAAATATTATGGTTTGGAACTGAATTTGTACAAAGATTATGCTTGTAAACTTTTTTTTTTTTTTTTTGGGTGTTCTTTTTACTGCCATCCTTCTGCCTTGTGTGTGTGTCGTTCAAGTATTCAATCACACGTTATGCTAAATGATGAAATCTAATTTCAGCCACATGGAAAAAAAAAATTATCGGTTTTATTAATTATTTATTTATTTAAAGTATCTATCTTCTTTTGTTTTTAATAAATTTTCAAGACTCTCAGATCCTCTTCAATAAAATTTCATCGATCTTGTGAGGAATGCTAGATGGAATGACTGGTGATTGTTGGTTTTTTTATATTACTTTGGGCGGTTTCTTTAGGAAAAATACACTTTGGTTCGTCCTCAAATTCCAAGACTACCACCTTCCTGAATGATAGTAATGGAAGTAAGATTACCATATTATTTATATTAAATTTGTTCTAGGTTTAGAAAAATAGTCTGTATGTGCGAATGACACATTCTTTTGGAAGATTCATTAAGTTTTTAATCTTTGCCTTATGCAATGTTAGGTTGCACGGTTTGTTCAGGGAAAAAATGTATTGTTGATTATTGCACACCCTGATGATGAGACAATGCAAGTTTGAATTATAAAAATCTCATACTGAATTGTTTCTTATTCAAGTTTTTTTATTCGAACTTCACAGTTCGTGTGACAGATTTATGTAGCATACTCAAGATTTTCATTACTACTTTAGAGTTGATGGGCTTGGTCGAAAATGAATTATTGAATGCATGATATATATTGAAGTTTTACATGGCTACAATGCGACTATTGGCTGACTTTGTTCACAGCACGTCTGTTACATATAAAATCAGTTAATGTCATAGACTAGAAGGATTATGTAATTAATAAGAATGACAATAGAAAATTGAATCTCTGAAAATAAAAATTTGGAATTTTTTGTGATTTATTAGATAATTTCTTTTCTCTATCTGATCGATGTTGCAACACAAATTGACCTTTTCTTATAATATGAACACAGTATTTGGCATCCATGCAGGTTTTTTTCTCCAATAATCAATTACCGTAGGGCATAATGTTAGCATACTGTGTCTGTCAACCGGTAATATACTATTATAAGTTTGTGTCTTTTATATTAAGTACTCTAGCATATAAAAGTTAGCTTGATTTGTCTTCTGTGCCACGGCTTATACATAACTTACTTTCAAATTGGCTTGGCATCTGAGGTAAACAAGCCTGATTATCCAAGAGAAAGTGCAGACATGACTAGCTACAAAATATCAGGATGAGAATAAATTCCTCAATACATTTTCAAAAATCAACAAATTATTATTTGTATGTGGTTGATTTGCCTAGCTGATACTGAGAGATGAGCACGTTTCCTTTGTAGTTAATTTGAATTGTCAGTAGTCTCCAACATTTTTATTTTTGATGGTTCTTGGAAATTCAGTAATTTCAAGTCAATCTTCAGCACTTGGTTTGTTCTACATTGAAGTTCTAAATTTGTCCCTTTGTAGGTGATATTGATGGTACTGGAAACATCAGGAAAGAAGAGCTGTACCTAGCGTCTGCTTTATTTAAGGTGTTCTAATGTTGGGTTGGAAAATTTATGACTTGTAATGTTAATCCAAGTTCTTGAAAATAGATCTCTTACATCCGTGTCTGTCAGTTTTTCAGAAGCTATACTAACATGTCACATTTTACAGTATCTCCAAGTTGATATGACATATGAGTATCTGCATATACACTAGTCTGGTGTGACTGTCAAAAGGTCTTTACTTGGGATTGACATTAGTTTCACTCAATGCAGGTTGCACCCCAGTAAGTCAAGGTTGTGGATCATCCAGACTTACAGGTACCTTTCTGACTTGACTATTGTTTTCTTTGTAGCATATTATGCTGATAGTCATGTGCTAATAGAGTTTGGCTTTTGAATATAGGATGGTTTTGGCAAGGTTTAGAACTGTAATATATTTGAAATGATTATTAACAAGGAAATTTGGTCTAATGACGTTGACTTAGTAAGCTTGTATGTTTTGTAGCCAGCTTCTTAAGCTGTAGCTTGTTTACTTGGTTGTATTATCTTACAAGACTTGATCATTTCATCCTGAGCTTCCTTGATTTGAAATTCATGTTATTCTCTTTTTGATTTTTCAGATTATTACTTTTGATAATTATGGTGTTTCTGTTCATTGTAATCACCATGATGTACATCAGGGAGTGCGGTGAGTAGACCTTGACATGGTTTTCTAATCATCGCCTTTCGGAAATGATTGAACTCGTTACATATATAAACTCCTAAAATAGACAGCTATTCCTCTAGGATAGTATCTGCTTCATAATCACTTGTAATTGCTGAAGTTTGAAAGTCTTTGGCATTGATAAAAGAGTTTCAACATATCTTAACTTTGTGTTTGACAAAAATGTTATTAAGTTTATAACAGTTGTATGGTAAAAGAGAGACTTAGACAAACGTGTTCCTTGTCCTATATTTTTTAAAAGCAAGACCATCTATTTCCCATCAAAATATATATATATATTTTCCGTTCTTAGACACACAAAAGGCAGAAAACAAAAAACTAAGGTACTTCTATTTAATGAAATAAGATTTAGCAACATGGTAATAACAAGCAAATTATTTAATTTTTCTATTGGCTATACGCTATTTTCTTAGCATAATGATACTGTGCACTTTATTGTTTTGTTACCAAAGTTCATGTTTCTCAACATGACTGATATTATGAGGATGATTCCTTTGTTACAAAGTTGCACATACGAGCAATATTGTTGTATTATACCACATTCCCTCCCCAACACAAATAACTAAAAGGAAAGTGAATGCTACGAGATTTGATACTTGAATCAGATAGGTTTTTCAAAATTCTTTTGTTTGTATAGCTTGTAATTTTCTGCAGATAAAATATATATTTTTTCTCTCTACCTAAAAATTTATGAAATATTCATTAAACGTACTCTGCAGCAGAAATTCTAGTTAGTTGAATGGGAGAAAGTTGTTATCCTTTCTGCTTTTATTGTCTTAAGATATTAATGCATTTCAAATTCCATGTTCCTAGTATTTGTATAATTTGTCATTTCTATTTTTCTAGGAGATGATAACACGACATGATGATATGAAATTGATGAAGTCATTACATTTGTATGTTATGCAGAAAGTTTTTGCAAAACACTTCACAACATGTTGATGCGTGGGAAGTTGTAAATCTTAGTTTCTATTATGTTACAGTGCATTGCTGTGAATGCGAATTTCATTCCTTTCATTTGGGGATTGGTAAACTAAAGGTTTTAAACCAACTGCATGATAGTTTTCAGAGAATTTTTAAGACTCCTGCTTTGACTTAGTTGTATGAATGAACCACCCACCATATTTGGAGAATTGCAATTTAATAAAGAAAAGTACATTGATTGCAATTTCCCATTGAGTTTCTCCAAAATCAATCCATGGATAAAAAATTTAAAGTAGGGAACGGCAAATTTGAACTTTCGTGTGTAGGCGCAACCAACTCGTTGTAGAGAAACAATTAACTTTGATTTCCTCAATCAGTTATTATACCTTAGATTATAACTCCCGCTCATTTTCAGTTCTATTTTTCATTTACATTTTAGATCGATTTTTGTTTATCTTTATTAAATGGGAGGGTGTTTTGCTTTCATGTTTCATATTCTTTAGCTTCTAAAGCCTCAAATCGTTGTTTTTGTTCATTATTGCCATGTCAGTATTAACATTTTGTGCAAGTACAGTGGACCGGTTGATATCTGGTTGTCCATAATACACAAGCAAGGCAATGCCCAAATGGACGCATGCATTTTTTGCTGAAATCCTATAAAAGCTATGCAGCAATGGCTCAACATAGGAGCCAATGGATTTGGTATTCATGCCATCATTACCACAAACTTGGGTGTGGAGAGGCAAGTAACTTGTATTAGTTTTTTTCTATTCTTATCTGTTATAAATTTCCATTTGCAGGTTTCGGAAGCTTTTTGTGTCATTTTCAAGTTACACTTACGTGAACACTCTTAAGAAGATCAACAATTAGGCATACTTGTATATGAGGTTGTGGTCGACAATCCTGAAGTGCTTATAATATGCAACCTTTCTTGCATCGTAATTTCTTTTCTACTGAGAATATTCAAATCTGCTTCCAACATTTCCTTTATCAGATCATCTCTATTTTACACTTTTTAAGTGTTTTTACTTTCTGCAGAAATGAATTTTAGTTTACACTTTTTAAGTGTTTTTACTTTCTGCAGAAATGAATTTTAGTTTGATAAACAGACACGGATAAATATACCCCCTTTCATCAGCTGCCGCTAAAGGGACAGACTTCCGATGCAGTATTGGCAATAGTTGGAGTCTGAGAATTGTAGGACAGAAACATCGCGAAGGCATGCCAATCACCAGATTCCACCCTACAGATCCAAGAGTGTCCCCAACAGATGGCCTCAGCTAAAGAGATGAAGAATGGAGGGCAATGCTACAATATATTGTCATTTCACACACCAATACATATTTTGAGCATCGCATTCCCTCTTCCACTCTTGAATTTTGTTAGAAACTTGATCACTCTCTTATATTTCTACAAACTGGATTAATTTTGTAGTGCCCGCAGCCAATTGTACAAGTAGAGGCAGTCATCTATGGTGCATTTCTTTTTTCACTCGAGTTACAAGTTGTGGGGCATCTCACCTTAGTTTTAAGGCAAATAAAATTATGATATGTTATGTAGAGACTTGCTTTTTGCAACTTAAAACTAGGTGAAGGCTGTTGGATAGCTCTGCATTTCTCACTATGTAGATGACTTGCTGCATTTCCATTTTTTAATTTCTTTAATACTTGCATTTTAACTAGTTGAGATGCCTCTTTCTGAGCTAAATGCATTTTGGCCTATTTGGAATATAATGGGAAGAGCCTCCTTTAGGAAAATTGCAGAGAAGTACCTATTTCCCTGTAGTGGTGCGTTGTCTTTTGGCAGTTTGTTGGTGTAAAGTCTTCTGCTTAATAAGTTTGATGGACTTTTCACCTTAGATTTTGAAGACTAAATAATAAGAGATAATTTTTAAACTTAATAGACATTTTGCTAAAGAAATTATTGAAGAGTTGAAAAACTTTCCAAAAAGTTAATATGGTGGCTTGATGTCTTTGGTCGGAGCCAAAGAAGAAAAAAAAAATCAGCAATAATTAGTACCACTTTTGTATAAAGGGCAGACAAGAAAGAGGATCAAATTATGAAAAATTTTATAGTCTCGCTATGATACTATATCATACCAAACAAATAGTAACTTAAAAGAGACATGAGAATTATCAAGAATCCTATACAAGATTCTTGGATGCTAAGGAGATAAAACAGGTGGAAAATTCCAGATTGCGGTCGAATTCTAGACCCAGAATATGAAACTTTTGCAGCTGAAATTCCAAAATTTGTCGAGTTCCAGCATCCAGTTGGCGAGTTTAATATACCTAGAGAAATTATCCATGAATTTGTATTAGTCTTATAACCTCAAATTTTAGGAGTTTTTCCTGTTCATTAGGTACACCAAGATGTGATAATCCAGTATAACATCGAAATTAATATGTTGAAAATCCGACTGTACATTCAAGCTAATGTTGCCTGTATTATTAAATGTTTCTCTCCCTTTTTAATTTTTTTTTTATTTTAAAAAAAATTTACAGTTAAACTCCAACTACCACCTTAGTGACTCAAATTCTGAGAAATGTAGTCTTACCACTTAACTACACTTTGTTGTCAAATATTTCTCATCTTAATGTGTATAAAATAATTATTTATAAGTAAATATTTCATACATCGTCGGTGTATAAAAATTTTTATATTATCAAATTTAGATCCATGCCATATATGGAAATTTTTTTTTTTGAAATTTAAACAATACACATATGGCATGTATTTAAAGCAGATGATGTAAAAAAATTTTATACACCGACGATGCAATAAAAGACTTTCTCATTATTTATATTCTTTCAACATGCATAATTTTTTTATACCTGGTTACGATATAATCAGTCTATGAAATTTTCATGAATATACCTTGACAAATGTTATTATTATAATAATAATTGTTAATGTCACAATAAAACAGTAATGAAGTAACTAAAATATCCTTCTCATTGGGAAGGGAAGCTATAGATCAAAGATAATTTGGTCATTTCATTTCTTTTTGTCTATCGTGACATTAACTATTGTTGTTGTGACAATAACATTTGCCAATACTTTAATATGATAAGCAAGACATCACATGTATTTAGCCACTACCTAATCAAATGTAACGATTCACCGTCGTGTATGAAGTGTAATATTTTTACCCTTTTAGTTTTAGCCCTATTCTCCATCATCCATGCAAGATTACTTGGTAAATGATATATATATATATATTTTTTTTCAAACGGCAAAAGATTTGGTAAGTGATATCCCATTAAGCCTTTACCCGTTAAAGACAGGCACGAAATTTGACTGGTAATTCACTGAAAATTTTTTGTTGTTCAATTGACGTGTATGATCGTTGTTTGGCATGGACACATACCATCAATGAAATGATGGCAAAGTGTATTAATATTCTATATATGTACTACCATTGAAGCAACTTGGTTAGTATGTTCATGTTATCTGGGACCATGCATCCCACAATTCAATGCATCCAAACCAAATAAAACAAGGTTGATTATAGAAGAACATAAGATGATAGGAATGTGGATTGGGACTCGAACACACTTTGCCTATTGCATGTTTCTTGTTTTTTCTTTCTTTTTTCTTTTTTTCAATCTTGGCTTTCTTCACTATAACCAAAATAATAATAATAAATAAATAAATAATACCTAACTAACTTCACAACAATAGTTTAGGATGACTGGTTGCTATAATGCTGGTTATTGTTGCCTGACTATCAATATCAATATCAATGCAAATGGTCAAGGGAAGAACGGGAAGGCACCACTACACTATTAAGTTCGGATACTTTTGAAACTAGCCTATAAATTTCTTTGAAGATTTTTGTTTTGGGCAAAAAAAAATTACTAAACTAATTTTATTGTCCATGACCATCCAATTATTGTTGGATTAAATTGCCCACTAATTTATTTTCTTGATTTACTTATGAACACTCAACTATTCTTTATTTTAAATTATTCATTACACTTTTAAAAAAAAGTATACTACATTAAGATATTTAAATATAATGATGTGTGCGTGATGGCAGTTAATATACTATTTTAGGAGTTCAGTGAGTAATTTTGAAACTAAAAATAGTTGGTTGATTATACTAGACCATGATAATATTTAGTGAACATGTGCAATTTGAAATAAAAAATAATATAAAGTGGTCATAAATAGACTATAATTAAGGTACAACTTTATTTTTCTTTTAAAATTTGGAGTGACAAATCCTTTCAGTCTTTCTGTATAAAAGAATGGGTAAATTACACTTTACCTGTTTTAACTTTAGCATCACTAACAGACTTTAATCTTTAATGTTATCTTTTGAACACTAAAGTTCCTAGACTAACGATCAACTCTAATGCCGTCTAAATTTTTTGCTAAATAGTCAATTATACCCTTTGGTGAATTATACTTTACCCTATTAAACTTTAATCTCACTAATACTTTAGTCCATAATGTTATGTTTTGAACAATTAACCCCTTCTGTTATGTCAACTCAGCATTTTGTCCTTTTTTAATTGTCCATCCCTTCTAATAACTACTACTACAACATTAAAAGTAATGCATTTTGTTTTTTCTTTTTTTTTTTTAAAAAATATTTTATTTTGATTGGTCTAAATAATTTTAAAATAAAAATTAATTTAAAATTTCTAAACTTATGAGTTTATCGTTCTATTTAGTCAAATATCAAGTTAAAAAGGTCATTCTAATAAAGAAACATGATATTGTTATCATTGATCGTCTGTTTTAAAAATATGTTCTAAAAAAAATTATGTTGGTAAGAT
This sequence comes from Cinchona pubescens, assembly GCA_025175665.1. Lineage (NCBI taxonomy): Eukaryota > Viridiplantae > Streptophyta > Magnoliopsida > Gentianales > Rubiaceae > Cinchona > Cinchona pubescens. The sequence goes on along the minus strand of JANKKI010000026.1, from coordinate 1,558,301 downwards.
TTTGTATCCTCTTTAATTTTTTAAAATATCTCGGCCAAAAAATCATAAAAAAATTGAATTATACCTTTAATCATCTATTGATATCACTTTCTACATGAATTAAGTCTAATTCTTATTAAAATTTGATTCATTAGACAAAAATAAACAAAAAAATAAAGATTAGAATAGACTAGGGGTAAAATGGTCAAAAAATTTAGTTGGCATAACGGAATGACTAAAGTGCTCAAAAACTAACGTCAGGAACTAAAATATTAATAACGCTAAAGTTTAAGGGGATAAAGTGTAATTAACCATAACAGAATAGCCAATTAGGTTGCTTATGCTAACAATCAAGCTACAATAAAAAGTAAATAACTTGATTCTCAACTTCGGAAGTTTTAAGAACTGACCATGTCCAAAATGTTGGTAAAATTTTGCATCAATTAAAAGAACTTTTCCACTCTACACTAATTTATGTTAGGTTTATCTCAAAATATTGAACACAGGTACTCTCATTGGCTCATATTTGATCTATGGGCCATGAAGAATTGAAGTCCTCTGTTCTGAATGCTGAGGCATTAAACAACGTTGCATGCTGCTGAAAAAATCAGATTTAGATAGCAAGTTGGAAACACCAACTTGATCCATAGGACAATAATTTAGTTTCCATAGTTTTAGAGGGTCCCTTTGGAATTTCATATCGTTATCCCACTAGCTACCTCGGGACAGGTTGAGGAATCTCTTTCGGATGACTCAATAACTCGTGTTGCCACCAATGATTCTCAAATTCAAGGCTTAGTGAGATATTGTTCTTTGCACTAACTAAATGTTAGGCTTGCAAGACTTTTTAGAAAATTTTGTTAATTTGAACCATTTTAGTGTTTAAAAAAAAAAATTAAGAAGATGGTAGGTTATTTTTAAGTCACAAGCATAATTTGTGTCTTAGAGTGATACTTACAAATCGTGTCAATCCTTATTAGGTCATTCGGATTACTCGATAAGGACTAATTAGTTAACGGGTCGTTTGAATTACTCCATAAGATAATGAGTTATTAGATTAAAAATCCGTAAATTGACACGACACAATTTATTTAATTTCCAATCATTAACGGATAACAATCCAATTAAAATTGCTTCGTATTTAAACAGGTTAATTTTATATCGTATCTAAAATTACCACCCTTAATATGTCGTCAATAGTGTTAGAACCAACATCAGTTATCCACATGTTTTGTCACTTTGACACAACTGTGTTTTTGACCGATATCACGCACCTAATTAACCAGTAATTTTGGATCAACGTTGGTCCTAAGCAAGATCATTATTTACCATATTTTGGAAATAGCATTCTGCTGCGCACAAAAGTGCAACTGACATTCAAAACTTAACATTCAGCTCCACCTACCAATTGGACTAAAATGACATGAAACAAGTTAGTAAAACAAAAGAAAAGAACATTATGAAGTAAAAATTAATTAACGTGTAAAATGCCACAACTTTACCGAGTATATTACTACTACTATTTGTTACGGGTATCCATTAATTTTGTTTGGAAATGTACAGGGTTGGTTTAAAGTTCATGTAGTCTTTCCTGCAGGATGAAAAAAACACTAAAATCATTTTTTTTATTTTTTTTTTTTGATAATTAGGTATTCAAACTCGAGACTTTCAGACATGTGAAATTAAGGAAAAATCAATTTTAATACATGATTCGGGTTACTAAAGAATAATGTGATTAATACTCTTAACTAGAAATTTATGAGAAAGAAACCTAAGACCTAATATGTTGTATTATCTCTCCTAACGATTGAATTTTTCAAGTATCATATCATCACATTCATATCGGACATTGATCATCTAGACTGTCGAGTTCAAATTGAACTCAAAGTTGAATCATTAAACAAACAACATGCAACTGGGAAATTAAATTTTAGATGGAAACGTATAATTTCATTCTTAACAAGCTCGAAACAATTAATGACCGTGCCCCACATCAAATGTATGAAAAGTATTGTACTATTAATAAATAAAATTTACATCAACTACTAATTTGATTTAAGTATATTTAACCCATTATATAATTTTGTATCAAAAATTACTATGTGGTGTTATTGATATGCTATAAAAGAAGTACAAGACACCTCCTACAGAAAGAAATTGGAATAACGAAAAATCTTGAGAAGAAACTAGTGTAATGAAAAAGATACAAATTAGTGTTTCAAATCACACATAATTATTTACTACAAACTATACAACACATATATAGGGACTCAACGACTTTGAATCCTCTATAATATTTTTTCGTGCTATATTATATAATAGAGTGACATGTATATATATGCACACTAAATGAGCGAAAAGAATAACTCCATTAATAATATAAAATATAATATAATATAAAAAAGTATAACAAAAGATGACGTAAAACATAATTAAGTGTGAGGCTTTTATCCGTCCGACAACCATCATTTTCCAAAGTTAATTATATGAAAGGGTCCTTGGGCTCCATGTCTTCCACTTGCTCCGTCGACGACAAAAGAAAGAAATTCTCTGTTTGAGAACGATGTATTAGTGAAATGTTGCTTGCTATTTTGTTGGCTTGGTTTTCGCTGCAAAGCTCATTTTCCTTTCCAATTAAAATATAATACAAAAGGTATTTTACTCATTTAACTAAATTTTTTTGATATTTTAAAATTTTTTAAAAGATGTATAAGAGTCAGCATTGGGGACAAATGTAATTTCTATAGTTTAGGAGGACAAATGTAATTATCCATATAGTTTAGGGGGGCAAAGTATTATTAACCCAAATAAATTTACACGCTACCTAAAAAAATGAATTTATATGCAATTAACATGGTCTGATTAGTTTGTCCCAATTTTTTAATGAATAAAATATAGAACTAGTATGGACAATTTTTACAATTGAAAAGAAAAAAAAAGTAATATTACTCAATTTTGATGCAATATATATTTAAAAAATGAATTTAAAATGAAATTATATGTTCACCTTGTTTACTAAACATATAAAGTATTTGAAATTTTTATATTTTCAAGTGACACTTATTTTTAATTTTAAATTTTGTCTATATCATTTTCAGTTATCTGATTTAAAGAATTTAAATTTTAGGGATCAATATGAAGTTAGATTTTTCAATTGACAAATTTTAAGGGTGTAATTATAGGTTAAAATTAAAAATTTTAAAACTTTCCTTAACTATTCTATAGTTTTTCCGAGATTGAGGAGGTATTATGTGGCTCCGCCCATGAATGGAAAACCATATCATCTATTGATTTTTTTTATTTAAAAAAAAAAAAAAAAACGAATTCCTTCTCGATTAATTCAGATCATAATTATAGTGAAACTAATAGTCAAAAGTTGTTTTTCTTAAAGGAATAGTTGGTAAAATAAAATGGTTTCTTTTAGCCTTGTATACATGGAAATTCATTACATATAAATGTGAGATCTTTTTTTTTTTTTTTAAGGGTATGTGAGATCTAAATTTAATTAAATAGAAACAAGGGGTACAATTAAAAACCTTTAATATAGCACGTTAAATCCCCAAAAAGTTTACTTGTCATCTTACAATTCTCTGCTTAGGCATGTAATTGACACTTAATTAGAACACCAAATTTGTCAGGGAAATTTATCATCCTAGTAATCATACACGTTTAATGATTCCTTAACAACTTCAAATCAGCTGCTAATCACACTCTTAGGATAACTTGTTCTACTAAATTACGCAAAGAAGAAATTATAGTCATGTCTACATACGAATTAGTTGTATCCAACATTTGATACTAGCCACCTGTCCCAACTGCAATTAGAAATTATGAAATGAAGATGAAAATTCAAGGAATTCGAGTCGGCGGGATTTTCTTTATTTCTTAAGGACAGGTTTGTAGCACGCCAAACCGGTAGTTTTCCTCCACAATTCTTTTGCATTCCAAACACGGACCTACTTTAATTTGTTCAAAACATTTTTACCAGTTTTGGGAAAGTGATAGGATTAATTGGAACTCACTATATCAATTATCATGTCAATTAACATGAAAATTTGGATATTAAACTTTTATTTATTTATTTTTCAATTTATGATCAACTTGGAGAAAAACTAATCTACAAAATGGGACTATTTTTATTTTGCACCCCTTAACTTATATCTGATTTTTAGTTTGCACCCCAAACTTTAGTTTTGGACACTTTGCACTATGAACTCTCAAATTCGTCTCACTTCAATGCTTTTTTTAACATCATCTAAAAAATTATTGAAATATTTTCGTATGTATGATAAATTCAGTAGGATGTATAATAATATTTTTACATGCAAAAACAAAGATTCTATTAATTTTTTGGACGATGTAAAAAAGGGGCTACAATAGGATAAATTTGAGAGTTGGGAGTACAAAGTATTCAAAATTGAAATTCGAGATACAAAATGAGAATTTAGTATAAGTTGAGGATGCAAAATTGAATTAATCCAAATACCAAATGTATGGTATGATGTACAGTATGAACATTGACATTCTATCTTCGGTTTTATACAATCAAATTATATTTTGGTCGGATTAAACTTTAGAAAAATTTTACAATGATATGATATTTGTATGATACAAATATTCTCTCAATTCGACTATAAAATCTCGTAGACTTGAATATAGGTTCTAGTATAATTATAACCAAAGGTATATTTCATGTAGTCGTTGAGTGAGCCTTGAGTACTATGTTTGCAACTCGTTTTCTAGTACCTCCACAGTTCCTACTACTATATAGAAAATGTAATGCAAACAAAACCTAGCCTTTGTGTAAAAGATACACTATATGTTACAGTCTTCTATTATTGTAAAACGTACAGATTTCAATCAGCTCGGGAGAAGTTTCTTTAAAGAAAAAACTGGTTTCACATTTTTTTTCATTGGCTACATATTTTATTATTTATAACATTTTTCATTCTTTTGCTCGAAATTTGGCATGTGATCCTCCTTAGTTCGTGTAATTTTTCCAACATTTTTCAGAATAAACTTGCTCAATAATTGAGTTTCAATGTGTTAAATGAAGTGGACAAGCACCCGTAATTGACGGAAAATTTTTATATGAATTCGATTCACGATAGGTGGAATGAATCGCAATTTCTTGGTCTATATTCATCTACGTCACTTTAACTCATTAAAAATAAATTTTTTCAGAGTGATGTGAATGAATATAGATTAATGGATTCATCTCACCTACTGTGAATTGGATCCATGCAAAAATTTTCTCGTAACTGACAATTATCAACCACAAAATCAGTGAACACTCGGACTATGAGCAAAAATGCATTTTCTCCTCCTATTATCCTTTTTGGCAAGGGTTAAATGAAGGGGTAAATTATAAGTAATTCCTTGTGATTTGCCTAATATTCATGTTATCTTATTATGATTTGTAAATTTATAATTCGTTTCTTTGTGGTTTTGGTTAAAATGAAACTGTTTAATTTTTCATTAAATGACTATTAGGCGGCTAAAAATATTTTATTTTAATAGTTATTTTAGTCATTTAAAACCTTTAATCGTGATTAGTTATGTATTTTAATATAAAATATGACCCTATTTTTCAAACAAACATGGTTTCTATGTTCTAGATAAGTACTAGGCTGTGATAGGTGTATTTTTGAATTTTTACACAAATTCGTTCGACTTTTAACTTTTTATCCATTTTATTTATAAAAAAATAAAATCAAACCATAAGAAGGTGAATTATAGTTTTGCAAACTATAAGATGATAATCTTAATATTAGCCAAATTATAAGGAGGTTCCTTATGATTTACCTAAGTGATCAAAAATCATTGAAAACAACAAATTAAAAAAAAAATTGGAATGCACTTTTGAAAATGTTGTAGAAGAATATTATATTAACACTATGTTAAGAAGTATGTATGTAATACAAAAAGGGATAAAGAAAGTATTAAAAGAATCTTTTGAAAAAAAAAAAACCAAATAAAAACCAAAAAGAAAAAAAAAAAAAAAACAAAACAAAACAAAACTGACCAACCAAACAAACTATCATCTCGAGGCCAAGCACAGCCAAGTATGCATACAGGCAGGCTGCAATCTATCAAGGGCGGTAATTGTTAGAGTTAAATATTTGAATAGACATGATTTTTTCTCTGTTGTTTATAAAATCTACGATGCGCATTAAATTATATAAAATAAATTATAATTTTATTAAATTAAATTCCAACTGCTAGATTGTTAGCTCTACATATAAGACTCGAAATCAGGTGTATATGAGGACGAAGAATTTTGTCTATGATCCTCTATTTACCCTTCTGAATAAGTGATATTTTATTATTTATTTAAATTAAAAGTTAGACTTTATCCACATTACTATTTTAATATTTTTAATACTCAAAATTACATTTTTTCAATTGTTATGTTATTTATATAACAAATTTAAGTTTAAGTATAAGGAAAAAATAGTTAAAAACAATGTAATGAAATTATAATATTATGTTATTCTAATTAAATGACCTACTAAAATTCTTGTTATAAAAGTTATTTATTGTAAAAAATCAATTATGTATATTTTTTAATTAAATAGGATGAATCTTAATAAAATAATTTGATTAATTTTCTTAAATAACAATAATTTTTAAATATAATTAATTATAAAAATCTAGAATTACTTAATTTTTACATAAAAATTTATAAAACTGATTATTTGGTATATATCATATTTTTAATTATGTATTTAAATAATATGTGACTCATTCAAAAAATTAAATAAAAAAATCTCCATTTCCCTAAACGAAGATGATCCAAATCCCTATCTGAGTATTTTTCGTTGTTATACTTAGACACACAAAAACGGACAAAAAAGTGCAGCTTCTTGGAAAGTTCATAATGATTAAACCATTTGTTAAGGGGAAATTGATTTAGGATTTAAATTATATTCACGTGCACTCTCTATTTCTGTCTTCTTATTCAATTCTCAATAATGGCCCCAACCAATAAAATATTTCCTACACAACATTTTTTCTTAGTAGAAATTATCTATGATTAATAATTTTATTAAATAACTCTTCTTTTTTCTCTTTGTGTTTGTTTATATCTAATCATTACAAATTATAATTTATTAAATTATTCTATAGTTAATCTTTAATTTTCAGTCTGATTCTTTCAGTTGAAGATACTTGTGAGAGTTAGGATAGGACACAAAAGATCTTCCTTTGTATTCAGCTAAAGAGGCCATATAAGTTACCGTCAAAGGAAGCTTCTTCACAAAATCCCAGATGACTTTAGTCATTACCCACCTAACCCCAGCAAACCCACCCCCCAACCCACCAGGATGGCTTTATCTTTTACGTGCATAATTGTCACAGATAACGTGAGAAATTAGTGATGTTGACATCTTTCTAACATTATGCATAATAAAATTTCTAATTGAATTTGGGGTGGAAATTTTATCCTTTGTATGAAATTTCTTAAATTTGAAAGGGAGAATTTACACACACACACAAAAAACAGAGAAGAGTTTATTTTTTAATTGCTGAAATAAAATCCACAATTGGGATGATCACGTATGTAATCACTCTCCTGTTTTGTAGGGAAAATCGCCAAAATAGTCCCTCAACTTTTGCACTTTAACTAGAATAGTCCTTCAACTTTCTTTTTAGCCAGAATAGTCCTTCAACTAGTCATCCATAGTACTTTTATTTTTAGCCAAAAAAGTCCTTTTATGGTGTAGTCACCATAAAATTTTTTTTTTTAAATAAATTTCAGATAAAGGACTATTTTGGCTAAAAAATAAAAGTTGGAGGACCATTCTGGCTACAAAAAAAGTTGAGGGGCTATTTTGGCTAAAAAATAAAAGTTAGAGGACCATTTTGGCTACAAAAAAAGTTGAGGGACTATTTCAGCGATTTTCCCTGTTTTGTATTTATCCTGATTATAATTATTGGAGTGTAAAAGGATATAAACAAGTTGAACGCTATAATATTTAATTTTGTTTGATTATTTTAAAGAACTTGAAGGATTCAACTTTGACTTATTTAGCTTTTAACTTAATCGACTTTTTATCGATTCAAGCTCTAATCGTATCAGAGTATGTAAACTTTTTACATGTAAATTTAATATTTTAAATTTGTCAAGTTAAGTTCAATCTAAGGTCAAAAGATTGAAACGTTAAATTTTTTTTTCAAAATTAGTTTGATTATTTAACAAATCAATATTAAACAGAACTTTACAAATTTAAATTCGATTTTAGTATTAAGTAGTTTGTTTTAACTTAGAGCCCTGTATAATTATACATTTTACACGGTATATTTAATTGTACATGCACTTAACTCAAAATCATTGACTTGTCATATGGATCGATTCATGAACTGAATGGATATATTTATGATGACGAGAGAATTTTGACGAGATAATTTTTATTTTAATGAATGAATATCTAAAATTTAAGAGATAGAATTAACTTAAAATTTAAAAATGAAAAATAATAAACCTTTAAAAAGTCTGTAATTTGTTGTAAAATTACGCTTTGTTATCTTCTTATTTTCCATTTATGGTTACGAGCTATTACATTGTCTGAGATCTAACATGTTTGTATCTTAAACTGACCAGATGTATAGAAATCGTCATAGAAAGAGCATAAGTTATCAAGATGTGGATGGTAAATGACATGATACCCTTTATTTTTATCGGAAAAAAACATCAAAAAAAGCAAGGAAAATTTTGGTCGTCTTGGCATTTGTTTCACCAGCTTAAACTACAGATATAGATGGTGATGATTTTCAATATATGGAGGCATTTACTTTTTTGGGCATAAAATGCATTAGAAAGATCCCCCCCCAAAAAAAAAAAGAAAGAAAAGATTTTATATTATCTTGTCGTTTAAGTAATCATCTAATTTAAAAAAACATGTAAACCATTTAACCTTACATTTAATATTACGTCCTCCTTCTGTTCTATTTTATGTGTTGATTTAGACAAATTATTTTATTCTAAATTATCTATCATTTTAAGAATTTAAAAAAATATTAAATGATATTTTTTTAACTTTACCTTTTGTGCCATATATATTAATGCAATGAAGGATTATGTAGTTGAGAATTTAATATAAAAGAATAATTTAGTCATTTTTAATTATTTTTTATAAAATTGATGACATTTAATAAATTTTTTTTTTTTGAATTCTTGTACACCAACTCAAAAGTACAATTAAAATCCTGAAAAAGAGGTAGTAATAAGGATGCAAAACCACTGATTTGTCATTAAATCTGAAAAAGAGATAACGAAATTCGATCAAAAATATTAAATCAATGAGTCATAATTCAATATGATCTTACCACGTAAAATAATTTTAATAATTGACTATAAATTTAGGATTTTATAAATAATTTTCCTTTCATTGATTTTGACCTATTATAATGCAAAGTCGAGAATACTTATGGCTTTTGAGTACAATGAACATCCATGCTTGCATCACCACTTCAATGATTTGTTTGGAAAATAGTTTAGAGCCAATAGATTATGTCATTTCGAACCATATCACCAAATCGTGTATTCTTGGAAAATATCTGCTTTTACTATTTATCTTGCCATTAATACTATTTTTAAAGTTTGTTATTTCACGTCTCCTGCCAATTTTTCTCTGAACTACAAAGGAAAGTAGGCCGATTAAATTGACAAGAAAGCAGGCTCGGACAAGGATCCTCACTGATTAGTTTCTTTATTTATTTATTATCTATGTCTCAATAATTAAAGTTTTAAAAAAATAATTTAAACATATTATTAATTTTATCTTATCGAGTAATTTATCATATCTAAAAATTAATTAATTTAGTAAAAATTTCACTGTTAAATAATATATGCGTCATATTTAGACGGTATAAAATTATCAAATTTTGATAAAATATAAAATAGTTTAATCAAATAGTAAAATATCATTTTTTTTGTGTATAATTTATATGTAACATGATTAAAATTATGACTTCTTTAAAAATATTTTTTATGAATAAATGAAAAGGATCCTTATCCTAGAGACTCCACTCTGTTCATGGATTTTGTATTGTGGACTTCGTAGTACAAATCTTCACCAATAAATCCATTCCATTCCCAAATAATTTGTACTAAAATCAAAACTACAGAAAGGCATAGTAAATAAACATCTTAATATAGGCTAAAAAGCATATATAATCACAAAAGTGTAAAATTTAGGAAAAAATTAAATAAATAAAATATCAGTCAATGAAAACGCGTGGTACTATATAGAAATTTCTTGTCATCTCTTCCTAGATTAATATCACTAGTACAGAAGACATACTTATCCGAACACCACAGTAACCATCACTTTCTTGATTATAGTCGCCACTAAAACATGATCATATAACGTTTGTCTCGTCACTAATACTAAGATGTACGCTCTCATCTTAACAAGCAACATTTTACAATGGGATTTGCTTCTTTTTTTTTACCTCCTTTATGAAATCAATAGATGATTGAGAAGGAGTCGCTTTTCTAGTTTCTTTGGAGATGGTTTGGGATTTAGAAATTGAGTTCTACTACTTCCGCCCTAATTTTTTTTTTTTATGGCAATTTGACCATTTTAATCAAATACAGTAATTTTGTAATTAATAATTTATATTACTTTATTTGATTTTTAATGAAATTTATATCAAATACTAACCCATAAAATTTTAAAAAGTTAAAAAAATTTATATAAAATTGAGCAATAAAAATTTCGAATATGTTGACTATAAAAGTTATACCGTAACAATTTCAATAGGATAGATATAGTACGTATGACCTTCAAGTGATTCGACCCTACTGGATCACCCTTAAATTAAAATTTTACATCTTTCTTTTGTATGTGGAAGGAGAAGAAGAAAGATGATCCGTTTGGCTTGTAAATTTTTTTCATTATTATTTAAATATGTTTTTCAAACATCTTTTATTCTATACATTATGTCTTAAAAAGTTATTATAATAATTATTTTAAAAAAAATATTTTAAATAATATGTTAAATAATTAAACCTATAAACGAGTCAGATTTTGAGTATGAATTACCAATAGATAACCTTATAAATTGGCAACTGATAAACAATCTTGTAAATTATCAATCGGTATGTGTTCATATGTGTGTTCAATCATGTAAATTTTTCTACTACATGCTTTCTTTTGGCTGTATACGAACCACTAAAATGGAAGCCCATCATCTCTGTCACAATAGTTCTGCTAATATATGAAGAATTATTGTACGTACTCGAGCAACAATACAGAATCGTGGCGGCCAAGATTGATAACTATATTATTTAATTATTTAGGAAATATTTGGTTTATATTTCGAAATCAAAATCAAAATTATAAATTTTATTATCTATAATGAGTTTGTACTATTTTCCTTATATTTGTTTGGTTTGAAATTGGAATAAATTTTATTATATTAATGAACTAATGAATTTATACTTAAGTCACATATGGAGAATGAAAGATAACATTTTTTAATATAATTCTTAATCAAATATTATTTATGAATATCATTATCTTTGATCTTATTCCTTCCCTTCATATTCATAAATCAAACACTCTCTTAGTTGATGTTAAAGACAATATTGCATACAAAGTTAAACGAATTACCCTAACTAATGAGTATATTTAGCAATTAAATTGGACAACTTGATTTTTTAAAAAAATAAAAACAAAAAATGGACAACTTGACTACAACTTCCTTCTTTTATTTTGTTAGGTTTTTTTTTTTTTTTTGTTTGGTCCCTTGTGATTATAGATGCTTTTATTTATTCATATTAGTAAGAGCAAATTGACAGAATAGTCATCATACTTTAAGTTGTATGAGTTTAAATCATTAAAATTATTTTATTGTCGATTTAGTCACTTCACTCATGAAAATATCTTGTTTCAGTTATTCTTTCAATTTTCTCCATTACAGCCATCGTTTAGTCAAAGAGATGACCTTTTATATGGGTAAAATTATCCAAATATTAAAAATTCACAAAAATAAATTGTTGAAATCAATTTGAAAATTTTTAAAAGTAAGTCTTTTAGCCTCATCCGATTTGATATGTTATGTTATGGTGACGGAGGTGGAGCTTCAAAGGGGTAGTCGTGGTGGCGAAGGTGGAATTTGGAGTATATGGGTCTACTGGAAAATTTCAAGAAAAAAAACGGAAGAATAGAAAGATTAAAGTAAGAAGTTGGGAAGGATTCTGCTTTGTTTTGGTTCAATTTTATCTTATTGATTGATCCACATGAAAAGTATGTGACATGCGTTCACAGAATAGTTAATTGAATAATTTGACGAAATTAAAAAAAAAAAATGATATTTTTACAAATTCAAAAACTTTTTTTTTTTTTTGTCACAAAATTAATTTAATAATGAAAATCTATATATAGATATATATATATATATATTAAAAGTATAATCACTTTTTGATAAATGATTTAAGAGTCAGAACTTAGTTAAGTGTAGACGTCAGAAGGAGATATTTTGACATGACTTTTAGATGTCAAGTCTCTCAACAGTCAAGCTCTTATTACTAAACTTTTGACAAAGCTACTTTTTAGTAGTTTACTGTTTTACAGCCAAAATCTTCTTGATGACAAAATTCGAGTCGGCATTATATCAAGTTTAACGTTTTATCGATCCCAGTATTAGCTACGTCTGGATAGTTTTTTTTTTTTTTGATACAATTTATTTAAATAATATATTTAAAGAATAATAAATGTTTAAACGAAATATAACTCTACCATTTGCTTGAGTGACTATGTATAATTGGATTCCATGTGTATAAAAATAAAATTAGGGCTCTTGAGATGAATGTATATGTTATCAAGAACTATACTGCCTGTATATATAAAGTTTTACACTGTTTGAAAAATCATAATATCAAGAACAAGATTTAGAATTATATACTAGTATTCCAAAACACAATTTATAAATTCGTGCAGGATATTCTCTTTTCGGGTTATATTTAAACATAGGGAAGTACTAAGCTTTGGCTATTCCTACTTATTAATTTCTACTTACGTACACACAAGAAAAAATAAAGAAAAAACATCTAGCCTATCATATCATAATATATCATACATTTGTACTATTATATATAAATATATGTCACTTAATTATTTTTTAATTTTAAATTTTATTTTAATACATGTAATATATATTTATACTTGATAATATACAATTTTTTTTACCTGAAAGATAAATTCATCATTCTCTTAATGCGTTATTGCCGTTAGCTTAGTATGGAGGTGCATTGATTTTTAAAAGTAATAATAATATATTCATTGATCCCTCTCGTATTTTCTTTGATTTCTAAGTTGGATTTTAGTCTCAAATTCTCCTCAACCATACATGAAAGTTTAATGCAAATAGTGACGCAAGTGTGTGCCACCACTGACCAAAACCGAAAATTCGTCTCTCATACTTTAATGATGAATCGTAATCTTTGACTGGTCCATTTCAATACTCGCAAATGGACCACTAATAGCTTGATACACGTGAGCTCTTCAGATTCCATCACCTGATTTTTCCTCCAATTTGCAATCCAAAATAATTATTAAAATAATTAAAAAATAAAAAATTTATTATCTTTTTATTATTCAATAATATGTAATACTCACTCCGTATTACAAAATGAGTAATAAAAAAAAATTCACCTTTAACGACCTTGTGAGGATAAATTCTAAATAGACTAAGGTGCACGCACATTGTGGTCATAAATTAACCACATAATCTAGGTAAGAGATTGATTTTAATCATTTTAAAAATAAATGAGTTATGTGAATAAATAAGAATTCAAAAATACATGATAGGGTCATAAATTTTGATTATACAAGAATTTACTTTTACGAGACTTTTTGATTGAGATGTTCGAACAAGTTTTGTATATAATTTACACAATTGACACTTTTTCTTATAATTTGTTATCGTTTTTGGTTTTAAAAAAAAAATCTTTTCCTTTTAATAAAAAATTTAGGAAGATGGAAATTTTATCTCATTCTAAAGTGAAGGAAGGGCAGGCCATCGACTCATTTGGAGGCTTAGATTAATTTTTACAGATAGCCTGTTAAATATCACTGAGATATTATAGCTGGAATTTCTCTTGGGCAAGGTCTTAGATCATGACCGTCAATAAAAGTTGGTTATGAAAAGGATTTTGAAAATAATTTTTATTTTTATTTTCTAAAAAATATGTTTTCATTTTCTTCAACAAAATTTCTAATTAAATTATTTGTCTATGTAAAAAAAAATTACTTATAACTTTCTTTAATAAACCATTGAGAACAAACCTTATACCTTTGCCAGTGACATTTGTTCAAGATGATAATTAACCTAATTTGAATCACAAAAATCTAATATAGTAATGATACCAAATATATTACAACAATTATCCGCATCCATGTGGTAATGCAGACGAGATGTCACAAGGGCAATTTGGTTTTTTTACCTAAAATCATATAGACTTTATATGCTACATTTTTATTTTCTTTTTCCATTTACATCTGTTATAAAATTGTAGTTGGCAAATTCGCTTATCTTTACAATAACTTAATTTGTTGAGCTACATTTTCTCAATAATAATATCCCATTTGGATTTACTAGGGGAAATTATTCCACCATTAACATTAAAGTTGTTCGCCGTCATTAAATGTCCTATTTGAATAAATAAAAATAAAAAAATGCTTAGAATCATAGTTCTACCAAAATTCCAATGGTCGATATAATACAATATCGAATAAATTATATCACTTGATGTAAGTAAAATTATATAACAGATTGAGTTTGGATCAATAAATTTGAAAAAAGATTTTACTTGTTGGAGAGATTTATAAAATTAAAATCAATAAATTTCAAATTTATTCAAATTAAAACTTACTTATTTGAAACCTTCATTTCACACATTTGATTTAGTTAACCTTAAAAAAAAATAAAAAAAATCATTAGTTTTATTTTTAAAAATTACTTCAATAAATCGATGAATTTTAAATCATTCGTGAAACCTTTCGTCAAATCCTTCAATCTAAATACAACTTAAGACTTAATCATGACCAAAAGATATATGGATGAGGTGCAAGTACTCTATCCAAGTATTTTTCTATTATTTGCATCTTGTTGAAATTGATACTGTTTGACTTTTTTATCAATACATTAAGTTTTTATAACTTAATTTTATATAAATTTAAAATAACTTTTATAAATCTTTTTAACTTTTTATTTTTTTGATATAAATTTTATTTTATTAAAATTGAATAAATTTATATAAATTATTAATTATAAAATTCATTCTATTTGATTAAAAAAAAAATTGTAATGGGAGGATTCAATATTGTTTGAACTTCTAGTTTGAAGTGGTCAAATTGCAGCTGGTGCGGTGGTACCTGGTGATGGTGGTGTACGCGTTTCACTCAGTGGATGTGAGATCTTCTGCTAGCCGCCGAAGCCAAGGACATTTTACACCCCAACAACAGTCACACGTAGTATCCTAACAGACCACTGCGGCCTATACACGTTGTCACATAGACATAGCCCTCACCAGTCAACACTGTGACTCCTTGAAAAAGCAAATAAAGGAATATTCATTTACTCTACAAACTGTGTAACCTTCTGAGTGGAAATTTTTATTTTTGTACGACCAAGTATTAGATATGTGATTCCTCAGTTAATTAAAATATATCATTCAAAATGTAAGATTTTTTTATTTTTTATTGAATATAATCACTCTTTTATTTTAAAAAAATATGAGTCATTCACTCCAATTAAAAATTTTCTATTAATTAAAAAGTAACTAATCAGACCGAATATATTTAATAATTATTCTTAACCGATATAAAATTTATCCGTTCTTAGTCTCGTAAGGGTTGCTCTTGGTTGGTGTGGATTAACAAAGTTATTTTATGCTTCTCGTTGAATATAGTTGTTGCTTATATTTTCATAAAATTTTAAGTAATTATAATTTTTTATAAAATTTTCATAAATTTTTTTATTAAATTGAATTATCTTGATATTATTAAATGATAAATATTTATAATTGGAAAGTTTTAATTAAGGAAGTAAGCAGAGAAAATATATAAAAAAAAAGAAGAGATGATAATAAATTGATTATTAGGGCTCATTGATTATTGAATTTTTGAAAGAATAAGTTTGAAATTTTAGCAAAGTAAATTATACATTTTAGGTAACGCAATATTTTTATCGAAACGTTTTAAAATGAGAAGTGTAATAATATAAATGGAACATAAGGAATATTAAATTGTATTAATTTTACAAAAAAATTATTTAAAATTACTAAATTACCCTATCTCCGCTATATTAATATCTCAATTACATACTCCCCACCATTAATATGGCACTAGTTAGAAAAATATTAAGTAATACCTCCTTGATTAATTAAAACGGCAAATAATTTGATATAATATATATATTTTTTTAAAACTATAGTTATTTTGAAATGAAGGAAGTTAGATTAAAGTTTACACTAAAGTTGCATAAAAAGATCATTTCCTATTTTTCTGAATGATTACACTCTATTTTTGTTTATATAAAAATTACAAAAAGAATGAAATGCCGATCCCAAAAAGTAGAGCGTCAATCACGTATCCACCCTTGTTAGTGCATTGTTGATATTCTAAATGTAAAAGTCACAAGCGTTTTTTTTTTTTTGGGTAATAAAACAAGTTAATGAACTACCACTTATTATATAATCTCACGTTTTATTTTAATTGTTGTTTTGTGTTAGTGCATATGGATTAAAAAATTTATTAAATTACATTAATTTTACAAAAAAATAGTTTCAAAGGATTGAATTACATCCTTTATATTAATATCTCTTAACTATATAATTCTCCTATTAATATAGTATTAAGGGTAAAAATTTTAAAAAAAATTATTTAATATTTTATTAATTTTTTTAAAACAATAGATAATTTGACACATGAAAAGTGATTAAAAGTTTTAGATAAAGTGAAACGGGGGAGTACGATTCATGCATATTTGAGAAACTTCTGTGCTTGGAGATATCTCCAACAAAAATTATTTTCACCCTTTTGTTTTTGGGAAAAGCATTTATTTTGACCCTTAATTCATGATCCTTAAGGAAAGATGTTTTTCTTTAATCACAAACTAAGGGTGTGTTCGTTTGGATTGAAAATATTTTCAGAAAAATATTTTTCAGAAAATTTTTTTGTGACAAACACTGGAAAATATTTTTCGATGTAAAATATTTTCCAATTTTCCTTCCTCTAGCTGAAAATAACTTACAAAATTTTTGAGTGTAAGTTATTTTTCGGATAATTCAAAAGTGACATTAAACCTCAAATACTTACTTTTAGAATTTCGTTTGCTAAACTTATTTTCGTTTTTAATTCTTTTTCATTCGTTATTCTCTCAATTATGGGTCCACACTAATATAACTATCATTATGCATATTTTACTACTATATTGTACTATCATTTAATTTTGAACAAAATCAATTTTTTATTAATCACAATTACTTGTAAGGTATTTATTACCATTGTTATAAGTTTTTATAACTTGTATCCATAAAATTAAAGATAAAACCATTAAAAATTTTTATTTCAAAATATTTTCATTTTATCAACCGAACACCGGAAAATTGTATAGAAAATGGATTTTTTCATGTAAAATATTTTCCTCATTTTCGGTCCAAACGAACACATCCTAAATGACAAATCAGGTTAATTTAGGGTTATGTGAAGTAAGCAAAAGCGTATTTATTTTGGTCAAATCGGATGAAATGGATTGATCGGTGTTTAGTTTGTGAGATGCTGTAAGGACATTTATTCCAACATTTTGCTTGTGTATGTATCTGACCTTTAGGTTCATCTCGTGGAGTGCTTTATGATGATTTTGTATTTAAAAAAAAAAAAAAATTACTCCCAAATCATAACTTAAATTATAAAAAAAATATATTCTTATTATTTGAATTACATTTTGGTGTCGTAGTAAATGTGATTACTTTCTTATCAAGTTTTAGATGTATTCAAATTTAATGCAGCAACAAACCTTTGGAGTATTTTCATTTTTCTTGAGGGAACAAACCTGCATTATTAAATTCTAGCTTAATGTAAAGTGTTTATCAAAATTTGGTAAACCAATTTAATACTAATAGACAAGAAACTATATACAAGGTTTCAATTCTCACTGTCCTCGTTATATTTACACTTCAATCATCGAATGTAATTGAAATTGACTCGATAAGGTTTTATTTGGAGTTAACTTATTCATAATTAATTTAAATTCGAATAAAATATAGCCTTGCTTAACTTGTTTAACTATAACATTAAAACTTTAAACCTATATATAAAGAATAAACTCAAACTCATTGAGCTTTGTTTAAAAAAATCCCGCACAAGCCATAACTTAAACACATATACAATATTAATTAAATAATCAAACAGATTGAAGCGCAAGAATATTTGCTTCGTTTACACCTTTACCCCTCACCCCAACCTCATATTCTAAATGCTTGGACTAATAATTAGTGGTTACAAATTCAATATCCAGAATTTCTTATTGATCAACTCAAACTAAAAAAATACATTTAGTATTAATTCGGTGTGTTATCTTAACCTGCTAATTGAAAAATTCGTTAATCCAATTTATTTGATCCATAATTAAAAATAAGGTATTTGAACTAGTTAGTACTATAAGATTAAGTATTAAATTTGATAGTCAGATAATCGATTTAGATATTGCCGTAGCGAGTTAAAAAATTAGGATTTAACAAATACTAGACCTAACTTATTTTTAACGATTATTCAAATGACCGAGTATCTTATGTATCCAAGCAGATATTGGGTCGATTTTGTTGATCCCGTCTACTTAACCGGGTCGGACAGAATCCAGCAACACGGCACCCCCAGCAGTGCATAGTACTATCAAGTATTAACCGGTGAATTGAATTTATTTATTTATTGGCTTGGTGAATGATAAAGATTTGACTTGCTGAACCAGTCAAACCCGTAACAGGTTAACCAAAACGAGAAGAAGAAAAAAAAAAAAAAAAAAAAAAATCAAAGCAGCTTCCTCTTATTTCTGCTTATCCTCAAAAGCTTTTCCGCTTATAAATAGGCGTATGTCTGGGTTCCCATTCCCTTCATTTTTCAGCCAGTTCTCGAAAAAATTTTCATATTTGCTTCTAAGCCCCTCGCTTTCTTCCCTATTGTCATTTGCGCCCCATTCCGGTTATGATAGCTGCCGGAGTCCCGGAATCTGAGAGCACCCTCTCCTCTACCGCTCTCGGCTTCCCCCGTCTCCGTTTCTTCCGCTACCGCCGCCTCAGGTAACTCAACTCTCCGACCAGCAACCGTTATTAATTACTTGTATACATATTCGTATAAAAGAAAAAATTATAAGTATATATTTTGTATACGAATATATAGTTGAGATGCCTTCTCCGAAGATTCATCATCGGAAAGGATCTGTCGGTGGGGAGAAGAATAGGAAGGAAAGGTTGGTGGAGAAAGCGCAGTCGTTTCACGCCGGGAGTTGTGGTACTTCTTCAGCCGGAAAAGCTGGAGAGATGTTGGTCCTGGCGAGGCCGAGAACCGTGCCGGACTTGCACTCCGGCAAGAAAGTTATCGAGAGAAGTTTGTCAAATGAGGAAGTCCGGCCGCTGCCGCCGAAGCTCACGAAGCTTCTCCTCAACGTGACGATTCAGAGGAGTCTGGGTGCCGTTCAGGTGATTATGTCGCCGGAATCAACAGTGGAGGATCTCATCGCGGCGGCTCTCCGGCAGTATGTTAAGGAAGGCCGACGTGCGATTCTGTCATCCAATGAACCGTCTGGATTTGGTCTTCATTACTCTCAGTTTAGTTTAGAAAGTAAGTGAAAAAATCTTCTCAACCGTTTAGACTTTCTAATCAGTTAATCTCAGCCGTTCATAATTTTATCTTCTGCTGAAATTGGACACGTGTCAGGTTTCAATTGGGTTGGTGAACTGATATTTTAAGAGACAGGCAGTTTTTGTTAGGTTTGAATAGGGAAGAGAAGCTGAAGTCGTTGGGATCAAGGAACTTCTTTCTGTGCCCCAAAGAAATTGATGCTGCTGCTACGACGTCGTCTTCGAGCTGTTCAAAGCAAGCTGAAAAGGCTACTGCTAAGCTTGGGTTGCCTTGGCTTAAATTTATGGGATTTATGCTGTGAAAAATGAAAGTACGAGTCCTAAGAGAGTATCACAATTCACAGCTCTTTTTTTTTATTATTTATTTATAATTTAGTATATTAGAAATCTATATAGCTTTGAATTGTTGTTGGTCCAATTTGGGATTGTTAAAAAAAAAAATGTAGACCTAAAATTGGTGTGTAAATTTGTAGTAGTTATTGAATTTGGGAGACGGGCATTCTTGTAATAGATGAAGCCCCTCACCTTTTAGCATAATTTTCCAGCTTAATGAATTGTACAACAAGATTTGTATGCCGATGTATCTATTTCTTATGAATTTTACATTTCATTTGTTTTCATGGTAGTAGTATTTTACAGAAAATCTATACAGACAACACGATTCACATGAGAATTCCGCGTCTAAACTCGGATGCTTAAGGTGTAAGGCAGGTTTTGACTTCTGATCTATCTGACTGCTGAAATTAACCACGATGGGAGTATGCAAATCTTTTCTGCAAAATATATATGTTAAACACCTTAAAAAAGAAAAAAATAAGGTTAATGAGATATTGGCCCGAGTGATTGCCTGAGACTGAGAATAGTATTAGGAAGAAAATGGAGTTGCTTATATAATTTTTTTTTAAATCTTTTCAACACATTTCGTATAAATTTGGTTTACACCTTCGATTTGTTTCATAGGGTAATATAAATGTTCTAGTAAACACATTAAAAGGGTTATATGATGTACACATATAGGTCATATTTATCCGGTGTAGAAGTAGGCCAACATTTCTATTTTCAAATAGGAGGTTTCCAAGTTTATGACCAAGTATTCTTAGGTTCGCCTGCTATAGCTGTTTGAAACCCACAAATCATTCTGACTGGGAATCAGAATTTCTTCATACGATATGTCAATAAAATTCAAATTGGAGAAGAATACAGTCTTTGAGTTCCTTTTATTGGAACTATGTTTCTATTTTTATTTTTTTTTAATTAATTGATCAGGACTCTTTTATCTTGAAAAATCATACAACTACCTCATGGAGAGTTAGCTATGCCTACGAATGATATAAATACTACTGGTGCTTTGGCTTTACTCAGGTCAGTGGCATATTTCTATGCATGTCTTGCCAAAAGGAGATTGAGTTATTTTGAGAAATATATCCAACTAACTCCAATCCTTTTACCCATTAAAACTCACTAAATTGTGTCAAATCATGAATGAATATTAGTAACCCTATACACTATTTTATATGAGATTTACGGGGAGTACTGTTTTCCTTAAATTCAAACCACCAAAAAGAAGAACGATGGTCGATTATTACCTTTCCGAAAAGACTGAGAAACATAATGATTGACTCCAAGATTGATGAAATTAGAGGAATCGACATGGGTAATAAGACTAGTACTGCTTCAGCAATCGATGGTTTCTTGATTTTAAGCAAACTATTTATCTGTTGGTTTATGTATATCAATTTCTGATTTTTTTTAATTTTTTTTTTAGATTTCTTTATATTAGTTCCTAATTATATCTCCATGTGAAGTTGCTGAAGATGCCCAATTATGTACATAAATTTCGATAGTATGAAAAAGATGTGGACAACTGGACATGTTCCCTGAATCTTCTTTTCCGTCCTTTTATTTTGAAAAGAATTTTTTTTGTCAATGAGAAGATGGTTCACGGAACTTGTGTGAGAGACAGCTCATTAAGATGAGGGGAAATAGATATGATTTACGTTATTAATCGTCATTTGGTATAAATTAAATGTTACTTGAGATAAGAAATTTATGACAACAGTTGATGTAAATAAAATTTTATAAGATTTAATTTTGACCGTAAAATTTACAGGTAAGACTTAAAATCGAATATATGATAATATTTTCCTTAAGATGAGTATATGTGGATAGAGTATTTGACAAAATGTCAGAAATAAAGTTTATGTGAATATTAATTTATTTAATTAAAAATTTTAATAGTGAACAGGTTAAAAAAAAAAATTTAAAATTTTGCTTTAATAGTGAGCAGAGTATAATTGGTTACCAACATTCTTTTATTATGTAATGCAATTCATTGAGCCATGGGTGTAAATTAAGTTCACCTATAGCGTAAAAAATATTTACTCAAATTTTTTTATTAAATCTCCCTCTAATAATCATATATAAAACCACGAACCTTGGTTAATACCAGAATAAAGGACTTCTACCTCGGCTCCCAAATAAAATAAAAGACCTTTCTTGTTTACCTTTTCTATTAATTAGTGGGGAAAGCACACACACTGTGTGTAACGATTTATTTATAAAAAAAAAGTAAAAAAATAAGGAAATTATATGAGATAGTAACGAGTGGTGGTGCAAAATGATATTTTTAATATTAAGAAAGAATAAAATGAGAAAACAAAAAAAGTAACATATACCAAAATATAAATACCAAATACATGGTCCAAGTGACATAGCACTTCAAAGCCCTTCTACTCAAAAAAGGATAAAAAGTAACATAGAAGCCCAATGAGCTGCAGCCCAGCAACCTATTACTTCATTGCATTTATTGTCCCACAACACCAGACCCAATTCAAGAAGAAATGAAAAAAGTTTATGCTAAGTCACACATCTGGAAATAAAAATTAAAGTCACTTTTAACTAGAAGGAAATGTTCACGAGGAATAGAAGTGTTTAAAAGTTGAGTCAAAACAAGTTGAAAAAATGGAACACATCAAATAAACACCCCTTGAGAACACTTCATTCTTATGCTGCACCAAGATAATAAAAAATTTTATATCGGTAAAGAGAAACTATTATTCTTTAACCAATAAGAGTTTTGCATTTAAAATAGAGGGTTCATATTTTTTAAAAAGAAAAGGATCATCTTATTCAAAAAATAGATCATGCATTTTAAATAACAAGCTCTTATTAATTAAGATGTAATTATTCGACATATCTAATAATTACTCCAAATCAAAATAAAAATTTCCTTAAGATAACCCACATTTGGCTGCTAATTTGATGGACTGCAGTTACAAAAACAACAGAACAATTAGTCAATTAGTATTCGACTGTTACTCTTGTGCTTCAACGTTCAAGTCTTTGTTTTTTTTTTTAAATAATAAAAATACTTTAATGGGCCGAGTTCGTGTGACAATATCGTATTGTTGTTGATTTGGACCGTTAACTAAAATTGTGTAGATTCTTATGATCTCATTTATACTTTAACTGGACGTTAACTAAGATTGTCTAGATTCTTATGATCTCGTGTAGTCTGTTGTATTTACATTCTAACTAGACACGCTTCTTTTATTATAACTAGCAAGAAAATCACTTTTTATGGGTATGCAATTTTTTACAAAAAATTACACAAAATTAAAAAAAAAAAAAGTAGTGAAATTTTTTTTAAAAATTATTCAGAAAGACTAGAAGAGGTACAGATAGTTGGTAATGGAAAGTGAGAAAGAAATTATGAGTAAATTATATTTTGATGACAAGGTATTTGGCAAATCCAAAAATGTCGGATACCAAATTCTGCCCCTCCCCTTTATATATATATTGTAGATATTATATAAGAAAACATATACTTTTTGTTTTTTCCAAAAAAAACAGAAAAAAGAAAAATATACATTATTTTTAATTTTTGAAAAAACCCCTCTTGAACTAGTAGGGTTGATTGTTGGGCCGTAGTTGCTGTTTGGGGCATAGTAGTAGTATCTGTATTCCTATAAAACCCTCCTTAAACCCTGTTCTTACATTGCCGCCTCTCAGACCAAAGAGAATCAATAGTTCATCTTCATTCTTCAAACTCCAACTATCTCTCCATCAATTCTGCCATCAGAAAAATGGAGTTCTGGGGTAAGCTTAATTCTCTATAATATTCGAGTATTTCTCAGTTCTTTTATGCAATAAATTCCGATTGTTCTTAGACCCTTTGTTATTTATTTGCTTATAAACTTTGCTCCAGGTTTTGTAGTCAGCAATTCTTCTATTTTTTTGCTATTTACCGTTCTTGGTTGTGGAGATTTTTGTGTTGTTATTGAATAGTAGTATATAGAAGTTTCGTTCACTTTTTTTTTTTTTTTTTTTTGACTTGGGTGAAGAAAACAATAATAATCGCTCAATTTAGTGTTTTTAATCTTTGGGGAAGAAAACAAGAAAAAAAAAAATCACTCAATTTAGTGCTTTTTTTCTTGGAGGAATTTAGATGCCGCCTAACGAGCTAGGTTCTTTTTAATGGTATATTTAACCGAATAATCAGCTTTTAGACCCTTTTACGGAGCAAATGTTGTGTTTCCCTCTTAAATTTATGTTTCCTGAGTTGTTTGATCAAGTAGTTATCTCAATTAAGAAAGTATAAGGTTATAGTAAGAACTAGCTAGTGTTATACATGATTCTCATCATTTTAACTTGTAATTCAAAGATTTTCGTTATGTTTTGCTGTAAAAATCCCTTCTTTACAATTAATATCTGACTTTATTTCCAGGTGTTGAAGTCAAGCCCGGAATACCACTAAAGGTCAAACCTGAAGTTTACAGGCTTATTCATGTCTCCCAGGTCGTAGTTGGTTTAATTGGCTCTTTCTCTGGAGTAGAAGTTTTTAATGAACTGGAGAATATAGTTAGATAGTTTTACTGAAAGTTACATATTTTTAATGGAAAAATTGTGGCTTGAACTTTTGCAGGCAGCTTTGGGAGAGGTAAAGGATGGAAAAGGGCCAAAGTACGTTCCGATTCATTTGAAAATTGGTGACCAGAAGTATGTCATTGGGACTCTTTCTGCAGAGGAAAGACCACAATTGATGTTTGACTTAGTTTTTGAGAGAGAGTTTGAGCTTTCACATGACTGGAAAGAAGTTTAATTTTGGGAGCGTCTACTTTGCCGGATATGTTGGTGATGATGACATAGCATATCCTTTACATTTGTTTACTAACACATCCTACTTTGTCCTTACAATGTGCTAATGTATTCAAAGCAATTATTTCATAAAAATTTTCAGGTTGAGTTTTAACAGGATTATTGCATGCTTTCTTTCTAGTTTAATTTATGATTTCCTTGACAATATCGTTTCTGTCTTCACTGAAATTGAAAGCGATAGTGGTGAGTTTTGCTGATTTTATCGAATAAATTGGTTATTGATGTCATTTATTTTTTATGACGTTTCTAATACTACTTTCACATCTCCAAAGATGATGAAGATGAGGAAAATCAAGTTGATGCCCTTCAAAATGGTAGTCTGTTCGTCTCTGCTTCTGGTCTAGTTAGCACTTAGCAGTTGATAACATTTTATTCTATTTGTCTTGCCATACAAATTAACTCGATATCGAACTTTTCAGGTAAACCCGAGCCTAAGGTTGATGGCTTGAAATCTTTCTACAAATAAGGCTCTTCCTGCTAAGCCCAAGCCCTCAGAAAAGTCAATATTGAAGCATGTGGAGCTACAGAAAGATGAGTCAGAATCAGATGAAGATGATGATGACAGTGATGATAGTGAAGATGATGATCAAGGGGAAGACAGTAGTAAGCTGAAAGATGATTCAAGTGATGGCTTAGCAGATTCGGTATGACCTTTTGTCCTGAAAATCACAGTTGCTCTCTTAATTTTTACTCTCTTAATTTTCTAGATTTTCGTTATTATAGTGACCTGAATAAGTTGATAGCTTAGAAGTCGTTTGCCATGTGATAGGATTTTTATACTATGGTGCACATCTGTAAGGATGGAAAAAACAAAGAGGAAAAGAGAATCAGAATATATCTTCTTTTAGTTCGAGTTCCATGGTTAGATTGTAATGTACTCACTCACTATGTGGATCTGTAAGATTCTTGACATGTCTCTTTCTTCATGGCAGTAATGTTTGAAAAATTGAGTCCTGCCTGTGGGCTTTTTGTATTTTCTCTGCATTGGAGCTAAATAGCAGATGTTTTCATAGTCATCAATAAATTGTTAACTCTTTGAAGTGAGTTCTTGTGGCTTAGACAGCATCCGAGTCAATTCCTATTTACCTTCATGTTACTCTTTTTTCCCTTGCTTGATTGAAAAAATAAATAAAAATTGTCAATATATCGTCCCTTTTAGGAATTGCTTCATTAACTTCTTTTTCCTGTTTGCCTGGTTGCCTTTTTTTTTTTTTTTTTTGTTATTTCATTCATTTGCTCGTCGGTTTACTTTTCAGGACTCAGAAGACAGTGAAGATGAGAATCAGGATTTGGTATCTCAAAAGGTACCCAATACCTGAACTATACTAGAATTATTACAATACTAATAAACGTCTGACTTCAAGTAATTATCTGACCTTTTGAAGACCAAGTCTGGGAAGAAAAGACCATCTGAAACTGCTACAGATACACTTGTTCCAGCTGCAAAGAAAACAAAAATCAGCTGCACCCCAAAAGTCTGGTAAGTTTGTTTTTAATATCTCGTAAGTCTGTCTAGGTCTTGAACTTAATTCATTGGAGATGGGAGGCATTTATGGTAAAAACTAAAAGAGATCGAATTACTGAAGAAAGTGCCTTAGTCCAAAATTTCTATTCATTTCACTGTCAAATTACTTACTAACTTCTCTCTCTGTCCAGAAGTAGGTGTATGACTTCCTTACAAAATTAATCAAACTGATTGTTTTAAGTGATGATTATTTGATGTCAAACCTAGCCTTAATTGTCAGGCTAGCGCCTTAGGCCGAGCGCTGACCACGTGAAATAAGTGGCAGCGTGGTATTCCACAGAGAGGGGTTCATTGATGTGGCACACTTCTGTGTGATGGGCGCATATTAATGGTTTCTTTGGGGACTCCATGGCCATTTTGCAGCTTATTATGCAGCCAAAGCCATGGGATTGCCCTACATCTTTAACTATTTCTTGATTCAGCAATTCTAGATTTAATTTGTGATGTTAGTTTTCATGTAGAAGTGAGAAAGACTGTTGCTTTGAGGTTCTTGTGGGTTTAGGCAGGCCACAAATCTTCATTGTATATTTTCACTTCAAAATTTGCTTTTAAACAAATATGAGTAGCTGTTATTCCAAGACAAAGCCACATTGTAGCAATGAAAGATGAACATTCCGTGCTTCTTCACAACTGTTTTTCTGCAAATTCCTAGTATAATGGTATACCATTTCTGCTATCCATGCAGGTGGGAAAAGCCCGGCTATCAATGGAAAGTCAAAGGAGCAAAACCCCAAACCTGGCGGCCAAGTCTCTTGCAAATCTTGTAACAAGTTTGCTCCCATGCCAAGCCCTTTTCTCTGTCACCCATCTCTGTACCTACTGGATTGACATTTATTCTCTTGTTTTTCAGGACATTCAATTCTGAGAATGCTCTACAGTCTCATGCCAAGGCTAAGCACGGTGGTAGCTAGATGTCACTAGATCTTGATAATCCCGAGTCTTTGGTACACACTTTGAGGATGCTTTTGCGGATTTATTAATTTCGTTAGTGTTGTTCCAAAATTTTGCATAGGGATATAGAAAAAGAGCTAGCGTAGTTGAAATACTTTTTATTGGTCTACTGTAGAATTTGCAATTGCTCGGTGCTTGAAAGCTGCTTTTATTCATCTTGAGGAATTTATGCTCCAACTAGAGTTTATCAAATATACGAATGATTTTGTAATTGTTACAATTTCGGTAACACAATGCATTTGGAAGTTTGAAACTAATGGTCACATATTGAACATAGAGTACTACCATCCGATGGAAAACAATAATTTTTTTCCTTGTCTGAAATCATCTCGTCCTGATCAGTGGAATTAGTTTCCTATGCTATAGTATTTCATAATTTTTTTTTTTTTAAAAAAAAACCCACCTCTCGTCTCTCATCTTTAGTGACTCAAACTTGTGAACAAACTATTGGGTTTTAGGATTTTCTTTATTTATTAATCTAAATTAATTCCATCAAACTATTATTCAGGGTAAAACTTATGGTATACCCAAATTATATTTTAGACATTGATAATGTAGATACAGATGGTTCGACAATTAAATAGGGTACAGTTCAAAACATAGACCTGTGCAAGTGTGAGAGTTTGTAGCTTCATCTCATATTTCTTAGAATTGAGTTTTCGGTTGATTGTTACGATTTTTGTCTTTTGCAGAGAATCAAAATCAATTAATTTTTTTTTTCTTACAAAAAAAGGAAAAGCAAATTTTATATGCTTCTGCATTACGCTGCACCATATGCTAGACTATGGTACTCTAGGACCAAACTTAGATCAACCCCAGAAAATGCTAGTTAATGTAACAAATTGATTTTTCTCTTTTATTTGTTTTGGTTCAATGCCCCAGTCGAAGTTCATTGAATTATCTTGAGCAGCAGTTAGAGTACCAAAATGGGAACAGAAAATTTAGTAATTAAACACTCGTATGTTTGAAACCAAAACTAGCCAAAGAGAAACTCCAATAGAATGTGAATGTCCGATATCATTACAAAAAAGCCTGAAAAAAACTGAAACTTCGTGGAATTTGTTCGGTGTTCAAGGATATCTAGAGAGTCCAAATAACAAAGCTAAAACTGCCACCATTCAAACCTACATAACAACATGAAAAAGTTTAATACAACAGATTTTGCACATGACATTTCAGCTCAGGAACCAAAGGAACTCTAGCATCCATTAGTCTTCTGTGCCATTGAAATCCTGCACATCCCTGTCAGTTCAAACCTGTTGGACCAAATTCCCTGACTTGGCAAAACCTGTACACATTCCATGGTAAGCCATAGTTAAAATATGTTCTTGGTCCTTTTAAGCAGGGAAACCTGGACCTGCAAAACTCATAAAAATGTAAGATGATACTTTTCGAAGTACAAGTCAAAGAAAAGAAATATAGGTTCAAGCTCACTAGCCTGGTTTTGTTGCGGGTGACAGAATTCCTGACAGTACATACAATTCATAAACATGCACAGCAAATCATTTAAAAAAAGAAAAATGCACAGCCACAGATGCCATTCATTACTTGTTTCCCTAATCAGAGGATTTGGTATGGTTTCCTAATGTGTAAAGGAGAAAAAAATCTGCACAAGATCCGTATAAAGGAGCTAAATGAAGGTATAAAGCTAGAAGAAATCAGGACATCATCAACAACTCTGATAATCTGTTCATGAGCCATACTGTTCCAAATTTTTATAAAAGACACTGAAAAATTTATGAAGGAAACACGGTGAAGACAAGCAGAGACAAGTAGTGGCTACTGAAGATCTGAAGTCTATTTGATCAAATAAATCAAAACAATTGCTTCTTCAAAAGCCTTGAAAAGCAATCTTGCTTGAAAAAATTGCACAACAGTAAAATTTACACTCAAAATCTGAGGGCCTTGGATGAAACCCCTATCCTGGAATAATAATTCTCTTAGCAGAGGGAAAAAAGAAAAAGAAATCAACTAACTTATCAGTTGCTTTCACAAGTTTGTAAAAACCGAAATAAAAGAGTTAACTGTCAACAGATCAACATGGATTGGTTGCAAAACTTGACTGCCTATATTCAAACTAAGGTCATGCAATGAATTCAAGCACAGATATTCAATGATAGAAATCAGGAAGCGAAAAAAAGGGGTGGACATTTTATTTCACAAGCCATATCACAGAACTGTAAACCTGCACACCACCTGCACAGTGGAAAATGCGCAGTAAGCTACGTTTAGACGACAGGTGGCTCTTCCATAAAAACGAAATTAAACTTAAATCCAAGAGAAATGCAAAGTATATGAGAAAAGAAGACGAACCACAGTCAATTCAATATCCATATCCACCCTGCTCTGGTGGCTCCTGACCGTAATACTGATCTCCGTTTTGTATATATCCATCGTCCTCCCTTTCTTTTTTCCTGTTTCTGCTATCAGCATTAACTTTATTAACTATTTCTGATTCTTCCCTTTCTCTGTTCCACTGTTCAATTCTAGCACGTCTTTCTTCACTGCCATCCCTACTAACTGGACTTCTATCCCTCCTGCCACCTGGACTCCTGCTCCTACTTCTTCCCCTCTTATGGTCAGGACTGGTGCTCCTGTGCCTCTTGCTTCGACTCTCATGGTGGTAATCCCTGTCATCATGCCTTCTACTATGACGATGAGAGTGCTCTTCATGGCTGCGATGCCTATAGGGGCTTCTGCTTCGGCTACGCCTACCGCGATACCTCCCAAATAATTGGCGTCTCAACTCCCTGAGTTCACTCAAAAAAATGGAAGAGTTAACAAAACATATTCATTTCCAAATGAACATTTTAATCTAGACTTATTTTTTTTTTGTTCAAGAATAAAAAGAGTAATACCTGCTAATCCTTTTGAGATGCATAAAATTACAGTAACCACCACGGTTGCATGTATTCTCTTCATACTGCCTACAGGTTGCTTCACGAAAATCAGTCACAGGTGAAAAATCAACAATGATGGGCCGTCCTGCAAAGGTATCATAGTCAAGAATTAGACTCTGAAGAATATATTATATACGCCCAAAATGGATGTGTTGGAACTTATTTCATTGTAGACAAGAAATGACAACAACACCACAAAAAAAAATTCTTTTACCGCACTACACAAGGAGGAAAGAAAAAGCAAGAAGACATTACCAGCATAAAACCTCCCAGTGAGGTTTTTCAGTGCATTTGATGCGTGCTCTTCCTCTCTAAACTGGACGTACACATTTCCAACCTACCAAAAGACCATAATAGATTTGGCCTGTCAGTTTGCAACTCAACTAAGAGAGAGGAATCTGAATTAGTGACAGAAACTTACCATGTGGTCAGCCAGATTGTCACAAATATTCAAGCTCTCAATCTCACCATACTTGTTTAGCTCCTCGAAAAGATCTTCATAGAAGTCCTACAAATTCAACAGAAATGTCATTCATACTCAATAAAACTAAGCAAAGGGGAAAAGGTCAATGGCAATTACCCAACAAGATTAGACTAATGACAGTACCCAAATCAAGGGAAGCAAAACAATCTCCTTAGGCACAAATATCAAAATTACTACACTAAATCCCATCTTACATGGTTCGGAATACAAATTATCTAATGGCATCATATGTTAAAGAAATAAAAAAGGCGATTAGGTTCAGCAACATTCAAATGCACACCTTGGAAACAAGGACAAAATTGTAATCACTACATGCATGTTTCAAATTCACAGTACCCATAACTGATAGAAGATTAGATACAAAAACATGAAGAAAAGGTAGGAATCTCATCACATCACTAACTGATAGAAGTATAGATCATCTACAAACTTACAAGTTAAAATATACTAACATGTACACCTTCTAGACATAACAACCTACAAAAAGAAAACCAAAAAAAAAAAAGGGGAAAAGATAAGAAAAAGACACACCACACGGTCCACAAACAGCCCAAAGATGTGCATACAATTTGGATTACTAACTTTAAGATTTAAATGAACAGTATCATAATTACTGAACGTCTCATAGTCTTGTTTTCCATGGCAAATGGAGAAATTGGTGCTTACATATCCCTTTATTTACTTTAAACAGTACTTTAAATAAAACACAAAATTTGAATCTGCCGTAACCTAGGATGCATCACTACACACTTACACCTTGTATTTAATTTCATACCCAAGTTCTCAGGAAAATAACACATCACTGATTAATGTTGTTTTCATCAAACAATCCAATAAAACAATTATAGGGACAAGGAAAAATCCAGTCACAATTTTAGCCGAATTGCCATAAAACAGATAAAGTCTAGCTGAACCCGATATCATTTTTCCCACCTATAAATTAAAAAAAAAACAGCTGTTTAATTATAAAAAAAAAATAGCAATTGATGTATTATATAAATCAATAATAGCTGAAATCGATAACAAAAAATCCATTGCTCAATCTATATATTTAAAAGAAAAAAAAAGTAAGGCATTCAATAAAATTCTAAAAAAAATCAAATTAAAATATGAAAAAACCTCGAAATGCTCTTGCATTTTGTGAGGGTCGATGGGCTGGCCGTTGGCGTTCGACGCCGGGAGTAATCATATCAGGGCGTTGATACATGTTAGAGAGAAGCAGAGTGGGACTGATGCTAGGTTTTGTGTGAAGACGAGAGCAGCGGTCGCCGTGACGGCAAGCTCCGATCTTGAAATAAAAAGGACAGTTCACCCTGTCTTTCTCCGTTCCGAAAATCGACGCCAAGTGTTCCGCCATCTTCCTCCACCTCCTCCTCCGGCGGCCGCAATTAATTAATTTTTATTGTTTAATTTTGCTAAAAAAAAAAAGAAGAAAAATCGAGCAATTCTTCTGGATTTTGAGTTTGTTTAGGGTTTGGCTTTTTTATTTTTTATTTTTCTTTCGTATCCGTTTATATAAGAGGAGGAAGTTTCTATCCTTCTGGATAGTTCGACCGAGCGTAACGACGTCGTACAGTACATTCTTTTTGTTTTATATTTTAGACTTGGGAAATTAAAGCGTGTTAGGTGGTTTGCCCGAGAGGTTAAGGGGGAAGACTTAAGATCTTCTGCACATAACCTACATGTGCGCGTGGGTTCGAACCCCACAGCCACCAATTAATTCTTTTTAGTATTTATTTTTCCACCTCTTTATTTATTTTTTATTTTTTCAACACCTCTCTCCCGTACTCTCTCTAGTGACTCGAACTAACGATTAATAGGTAATATTTTTTTTTACTCTTTATTTATTTTTTATTTTTTCAACACCTCTCTTCCTTATCCCGTGTAATAGCTTGAACCCATGACTAATATACGTAGTATTTTTTTTCTACCTCTTTATTTATTTTTTATTTTTTTCAACACCTCTCTCTTACCCCTTGTAGTGATTTGAACCTACGACCAATACATTATAAAAGAAGCTATTTACCATCTAAATTATACTTTGTTGTTACAATTTTCAACAAGACGAAAAATATAAAAACACACCTCAGATAATTAGATATCGTTTGATTGCAAAAATTTGATAAATTACTTAGTTAAGGTGAGGTTTTAACTTAAATTGAGTTTACTGGTAAATGTTCTCTAGTTTATTAAAATGGTTTGAGTAGAGGATCTTTTAGGTGCATGTGATACTGATAATGTAGAAACTTTAAAAATAGATGTCAATTATAATTGTTTTAAATTCTAGAATTACATCATTTACAAATGGATATGACTTATAAGTCTGCATTTTATCACTTTTTGGTTCAATCAGGACTCCGCGAAAATCTCCAAGTCTAGTAATTTTGTTTGACATTCTTTCATTAAAGGGTATATAATATTCTTCCAAGATGAAAAAGTTATCAAATTGAGTAAAATATATGAATAAGAATTTGAAGGGGAATAATACGGTACATTAGTGAATTAAAAGAGTATCGTATTTTACTATATATAAAGGGAAAGATCGAATTAGTATGGTGATCTCTCCTTTTAATCTCTAATTAGTTTTTACGAAGAAAAAATTTAAAATTTAAAAAAAAAAAATATACTCAATTCTTTACTTATTTACTAAAAATTGTCTCTTATATTTATTTTAAAATTATCTTTCTAATTTAATATTACAGGAAATTTGTTTAAATGATACACACAAAATACACATGTGTAAATGATTCGTCGGACCAAATTTAAACTTTATAGAGTTTCGAATTTCATTTTAAAAAACAAAATGTTAAGAGAGTTCAAAATTCTTATTGGTACCATGGCATGTTAGTGGGGTGAATAAAGTCATCAGGCCCAAAGAAGCTACCACGAAAAAGCCTGTAAGATGAACTGGATCTGAAACAAAAGAAGCCCAGTGTAAACAAAATCCAATATTCTTCGATGCTCAATGTTGAAGCAAAAAGCTTTAGGGGTCAGAGAAGCGTATGCTTTCGGGCCTTGGGGATCACTATAAAATCAGAGTGAATTTCCAGATTCGTCCCGTCTAGTCCAGATTTCGGACCCTGAATGTCAATTGTGTGTGTGTGTGTTTTTTTTTTTTCCCCTTTTTGGGTAAGAGAATGTGAATAAGGAAAATTCTGAAATATAATTGATCCGTGATATTATTATATTTATCACATAACGTTATGTGTCACTCGTCTACACAAAAATATTCTTATCAATAAATATTTTACGAAATAACTAGTATTATCGTCTGATTCTTCTTAAAGAAGGGTACAACGGTTAATTTAATAGGTGTATAATCTTGTGAACATTTAATAGGTAATAAAGCTCATTTGTGTCTATTGGTTTGGGAAAGGCTCCTCCTATGAGACAAATTCTTGTCCATTGCTTTCCTCCTAAAAATTTTTGGAAGCTCAACTCAGATGAAACCTCCAAAGGTAATCCAAGGCCTATTGGATCCGGAGGAGTAATTAAGGATCATATGGAAAGTCGGTGCTCAGAGTATAAAAGAAAATTGGTAACTGCTTCTAACATCCTGATTGAATTGTGGGGCTTAAGACATGGTCTTCTCATTGCATCATAAACGAACTATAACTATTTGGAGATTGAACTAAGGGCTAAAAATTTTTTGGTGCCAAACACCGGAAAATTTTTTTCACCGAAAAATATTTTCCAATTTTCTTTCCTCTAGTTATTTGAAAATAACTTACGAAATTTTTGAGTGTAAGTTATTTTCCGGATAATTCAAGAGTGACATTAAACTTCAAATACTTACTTTTAAAATTTCGTTTGCTAAACTTATTTTCGTTTTTAATTCTTTTTCATTCGTTTTTCTCTCAATTATGAGTCTCACACTAATATAACTATTATTATGCATATTTTACTATTATATTGTACTATCATTTAATTTTAATAAAAAATTAATTTTTTATTAATTACAATTACTTATAAGGTATTTATTACCATTGTTATAAATTTTTTTAACTTGTATTAATTTTTTATTAATTACAATTTCTTATAAGGTATTTATTACCATTGTTATAAATTTTTTTAACTTGTATTTATAAAATTAAAGATAAAACCGTTAAATTTTTTTATTTCAAAATATTTTCATTTTATCAACCGAACACCAAAAAATTGTATGAAAAATAGACTTTTTCATGTAAAATATTTTTCAAGGAAGAAAATATTTTCAATTCAAACGAATACACACCCTAAATGTTAACTATAACTATTGGGCAATAATTATCATAAAAGTAGTCATGAGATTGTATTGTCGTGCACTCGATGGGGATATCCATTGAAGATTCTGCGAATAAATTTTGCAAGTGCAGGCACTACATGACAACCGGCAGCCCCTCAAAGAAATGCAAACTCTGCCAGGTGTTCTAGATTTTTAATCCACTCCTACATAGGACCATATAAGGCATCTAACTGTACGGAAAATATTTAAGTAAACTTATTTTTTATTCTACTTATAAATTCTGTAATAAAATTAAATGTTATAAAATTTATGACATAAATTGATATAAATAATATTTTATAATATTTAATTTTGACTGTAAAATTTATAAATAGAATCAAAAATCGAGTTTATGATAATATTTTCCCTAACGATAGTATGATAAAGAGCTAAGCATCCCAAGTAACCTCCGACAATTTGATCGAATGCTAGAGCTTTGTATTACCCGTATTTAACGCGAGATTTTATCAACATCTGGTCGGGCGTAATTAATGAGTAATGCTTAATAGTTGCTCATAAATAAATAAGAGTCTATTTCTTTGGAGTGACTGATCTACTTTTATGAAAAGATTAGAAAAAAAAGTACATATTTTACACGTGTAACACTCTTAATTAAATTATTAAAAATTTTAATTTCTTTTCGCCTCTAAACTCATACATGTTATTCCACAAAATAATAAGCATTAAAGATAAGAATTTAGTAATTGAATATATATATATATATATATATATATATATATATATATATAAAGTATAGATATATCTAGTATTAAAGACACATTTTTAAAATTCTGAGTTTTATATTAGGGGAAAAAAAAACCATTTTGATATCTTATGTTAGGAATATGCCTCAATAATAGAAATTAATTAAACAAATTTCATGAGTTTAAGATATTTAAACTCTAAATATTTGTATTTAAAAATTACATGATATTCATAATTAGAGTATGGGTGGCGTTATTGCTCGAGCAAATTTCTTAGTTTTGGATAAAAAACATACCCCAATAGTAAAAAGTTTTCAATTAAATTATCACAATCTACTATTTTTCTCTACTATCGCCCACTAGTTACTATTGTTCCACTCTCATCTACCCACCACTCCTAGCAATCTCAATTTCTACAACTGCGTAGGCTCACTTTCCTTCATTTTTCCTATATTCCTCTTTGATTTCGTCCTTTTTTTTTTTTTTTCATTTTGCCCCATGAAAACATAATAGTATTTGAGATTGTAGGGGAATCGAAGTTATTGTCAACGAAAGACAAATGTGGATGAGATTGAATGAACGAAATAGTGAGAAATACTTGGATCAGCAACTAAATTAACTTATCGACTAAGCGAATGATATTTGTGAAAGTTATCGTCATCATCGTGGTGGACATCCAGAGCTAAATTATTCCTTTTCCTTCAAATTAGCGATTGAATTCTAATACGTGAGTAAGGGAAATGGATGAATATTTGTTATGTTGCTAATTGTTTCCAATTACCAAAAAAAACCCTTCCTTCAATTAGTTGTTTTACTTAACTATACATGTTGAATGGTCTTTTGGCAATCAATAAAAAATAAATTAATGGAAAAAGTAGAGGAGGAGGAGTCCACCCTCCACTCCACTATCAATAAGAAAGATACTATATAAAAAGATATATGAGTAAAGCTTTTGTATAATTCTCATATTACAACTATTATATATGTGTGTGTGTGCGTAAGATAGATAGTTATGAAAAACTGTTTTTGTTAGTGAATAAACAAAAAAAAGAAACAATTTGAATATATAACAGTTATAAAATAATATTTTTATTTTTTTTTTTGCACACTAATAAATGATTTTTATGTTCTTGACAATTTCTACTTTCCATTATGTATTTATACCAAATTTTCTTTATAACTTAAGGAATAAATAATTTAAATAGACATAATAATTATGAATACTACTTTGCTCAAATATAAATCATTTTATACAAATAAAAATTTATACCATCTTATTAAATGATTCTGCATTTATGCCAAAATTTCATATAAATCTACAGAATTTTATTACAATAGTTTTAAATACACATATATAATAAATATATAGTTGTATTATAAAAAGTAGATAGTTTAATTATATTAAATAGGGAGTATTTTAGATAAGTAAATTATACTGCATTAAGGACATGTTAGGCATGAAACTATTTAATTAAGAATATATTACTCATGACAAATAGTAAAAGAAAATTAGTAGATTATCTCGTGTAGAATTGTATGACAAAAAATTAGTGTATATTTTTAAAAATAGATTATTTAAAATAGATTATGAGTAATTTGATTATGTTTTCCTATTGGGAATTAGATTTCATTAAAGGCGCATATTTTAGACATCACAAAAAAGGGAGAGAAATAAAAAGAAAAAAGCACTACGAAGTATCAATTAAACATCAATTTATAGATGTAGTATTTTAAAATTCTTTTAATAGGGAAAAAATTATAGGAAATCAAATGATGTATGGCTAATAACTATATAAAGTGATTATTAAAATTTCAAAAAACAATAAGAAAAAATGAATGGAATTAAAATATAAAGAACAAATACATTAAACAAAAATTATGTCTTATATCCATAAAAATCAAAAAAAATTAAACTAATATATTCTCCATATTATGGATAGGAATCTAACAACATATTAAGATAATTATCGAAAGATGAAAGATTAGAAATTATTCTTTTATCTGATTTTGAAATGTACAGAATCAGATAAAGACATATAAAATAACATATAATTTTTATCTGATTTTAAAATGCACGCAACTATCATGCAAAACATGTAGTTTTATAAAGACATATAAAATAACATATAATTTTTATATAATTTCTATCGGAATTAATTTTAACATATTGTGTAAAATATGTATGTATGTAGAGAATATATTATTTTTTTATTCAGTTATCAGGAATACATTGGTATTTTTTAAACTTATAATAACATTCACTTTAATACTCCATTGACATTCTGAACTCTTTTTCTATTTTGTAAGGACGTTTTAAACTATTTTATTTGTTTTAAATGGCTGTGGTTAGCTCCAAAATTACATTTTAATATAATATTTTACTATGAAATTAGAATTTTTATTTATTATATACATAAAAAAATGTAAAGCTAATAAATATGTATGAATTTTATATTTTTATTTTCAGCTTAATTTTTGTAATCAATTCCTTGAATTGGTTACTTAAATATTTAATATACATCTGTGTTGTTTTATTAAATAGTGTAACAATTGCATTGTAATTTCTTAGGTTGACTTATAAACTCAATTTGTATTTGTAATTATTTAGAGTATTTAATAGTATGATGTTATTTGCATAAATTATATTATTTATTTACATTACTTGCCTATTTATTTGTTCTACAATATTGTGAGCATGCATCATACCATGAGTTGATCTTTTTTTTCATATTTAATCGTATAATTTTTTATTATGAATAAAAAAGAAACAATATGAAGATATAAAAATGTTATAAATAATATGTTTTTTATTAGACTTTGCTAAAGTATAAATGATTTTTTTACTCTTAAACTTTTCTATCTTTTTACTATGTATTTATGCCAAAATTTTGCAAAAACTCAAGGAAGAAATATAATAGTTATAAATACTACTTTATTTTATTTTTGCTCAAATATGATTTCTTTTTACAAATAAAAATTTCTACCATCTTATCATGCATTTATTCCAAACATTTACATAAATCTAAATAGGTGGTAAGGTTCTTAGAAATAAGTAACTAAATAGAAAAAAAATTCATTAAGGACTTATATGCGTGAAATTATTTAATTAAGGGAATATTATGTATGACAAAAAATAGGTGATAGTATTATTAGAAATAGGTAATTAAATAGATGAGGAGTAATTTTATTTTAGTTTCCTATCACAATTTATATTTCATTAACGGCGGATATTTTAAGTATCACAAAAAAAGGAGAAACAAAAATAAGTTATGTTTTCCTATCATGATTGAGAATTATATTTCATAAAAGGTGGGTATTTTGGCCATTACGAAAAAAAGGAAGAAACAAAAATTCGGTGGAACAACTCACATATATATAATAGCATAAATAGATATAAATTAGAGGATCGTTATTAAAAAAAAAAAAATACTCTACTTTAAATAGAACGCTCTTATTGTTTCATTATAGGTAGTAGTTACTATGACGAATGTAAAAATTTCCGAAAATTTAACAGCATCACTAATTTGATTTGGTTGTGATATTTGAGTATCTTGGAGGAAATAATACACATTAATAGTACTCCTTTCCTTCTACTTATTTTCTACAGTTTATTTTATTTTTTATCAAACAGATGTACTATTTTGTAACTAAGAATTCATATAAATTTCTTTGATTTTTAATGAAATTCTTTCAACAAAATTATAATTTACATCAAATATTATCATATTGAAAATTAAATTTTTAAAAAAATGTTAAATAAATTTTTACGAAGTTTGAATTTTGAAAACTTGACATATTAATCAAAAATCAATTAGTGACAAAATAAGTATCAGAATCGAGATAGTACTACATAGGTGGTGGAATTGAGATTATTTTTCTAAGGTTCAATAAATAGCAGAATATACTTTTAGTTATGATGCCGTATATTACAACGAAGAACGATCCCAGAGTGCTGAGAAAATGGGGTCTAAACTCTAACGACTCCAAATTATCTTTCCAAGAGTTGTAGGATGTGGGGAGTAATGGCGTCAGTTTGCCAACTTACAAGAGATGGACAAGACTGGTCTCCACTGCCAAATTAATACACAAAACAATGACAGCAAAATGAGACGACTCCTCAACAAACAAACCAAATTACAAGGTTTATGTTTATGGAGTTTTTTCTTCTCCTATTCATAGGAGTATATCTGTAATTAATAGTTATTTTTATATATATATATTTTAAAGTTTTGATATTAAAAAAATAAAATATTGGACAGCATTGGATATTCGGTCAATTAACTGGTTTTAACTAGATATCAGATCGACCCTATACATATAGACTAGATATCGAATTACTTTTTTCGACCCAATTCAAGTAATGACTATAAGGGTCAAATATGCGGTCCATAAACACTCCAAACTCGGACTATCTATTATTTCCTAACTCTTACTAACTTAAATTTCATAATATTTTCTGGTGTAGTTTCTACTATCCCGTCTTCTCTTACGGGCACTCTATGGGCTGATAGTAGAAGATCAGGAATGAGATAAAAATTGATAGAAACAGATTTGATGTCTCAATTTCAGTATCTAAATGTGAATCATTAATAGACACATGGCAGCTGAAGTTGCATGTATTTGCATTATTTGTTGGCCTTTATTGAGTCGGTGACAGTGATTGTTGAAAGAGAAATAAATCACTCAAGAGAGTTGTGTTTAGGGGCATGAATTAATTATTTGAAAATTCTGTGGGGAAATGTGGTTGCATCTTGATTAAACGTTTATATTACTGAAATTGATTGTGATATATATATATATATATATATATGCATGCTTGCTTACTAAGTTTTGTAATAAGTTTATAACACTAACATAGTGATGATTATGGCCCTTTCATCGTTTATTGCTTGGAAGTGGAAATTTTGCTTTTAACAATTACACTTGCATGAAAAGGAAATCACATCGTGCATAATTTTATATACCAATCTTTTGCTTAATTGGAGAAGGACAAATATATATTATATATAATTTACTGGATTTTTAGTTTATTAAATCAGAAACCTTTGGTTTTAAAGGTAAATCATCTGATGTCACAATAAAAATCAAAAAAAAAATAAAATAAAATGGGACAAGGCTTGGACTGTGACAATGAAAATTTTTTGAAGGCTCCTTTCTCCAACCAAAATTGAAAATTTAATACATTTTTGCCATGCCCCTCAGATTATTTTCCTTGCAAGCTGAAAATTTGAAAAAAAAAAAAACTGAATTGAGTTGGCAAGATTAAACACAAATGTCACACAATTACAATCACTAAATAAATATAATAACCTATGTGTGCTCTACCCCTGTGAGGTGTTTGCAGCTTTATATCAACTCTTTTTGAACTATAGAATTGATCATAGTAACATTTCCATCGACCAATGGTATCTTCGATCCTAACAATGCGGTCGGGCATTTTTTTCTTTGGAAATGAAGGTTTAATTTTGTTTGACTTAAAGTTCTTCATTTCTATATCTTGTGTCTTATCTGAATTTGTAGTAAATGCAATCAAATCTTGACTAAACAAGGCTTCTCTATACACATTTTTTTTGCTGATATATGCCTGTATCTCAAGATGCGGTTGCTAAGAACTTGGGACAATAGTACCAACGTAGCCAAATCCTGCAATTGTGAAGGATATGACTTGGAGGAACAGGTATATGAAATAGTTGTTCTTCCCATAAAGAAAATCATAGCATCCACAGAAGAAAAGAAACGCTGCGAATCCCAACTCCAGTAGATGAATTCTGGAAAGATCAATCCAATCAATGTAAGTTAGAATCCATCACTCTAGAGGCAGACATAACAGTTAGAATTTCAGAGTAAGACAAATTATTATATTTAGAATACTAATTTATCATGACTTTTTAGTAAAAATTTTAGGGGCGAAATATAATTTTTACAAGTATATAATTAAAATTTTAAAGGGATAAAACTATCCACATTTCCAGCCGAATATTTAGGATACTAATTAATTTATATTTTTTTTAGTAAAAAATTTAGGGAGCGAAATATAATTTTTACAAATAAATAATTAAAAATTTAATTTTTTAAGGGGATAAAATGTCATTTGTAAATTCTTGGTGTCGGTTGGGGGGCTTTAGGTCCCTATTGCATCGCTCCATAATGTTAGTTTAACATCTTTTTCTTGGAAGCCGGCAAATATTGCTGCATTCCAAAACAAATGAAGTAACAATAAGGAATTTTCACCTGTAACCAATCTTGAATCCAATTTTCTTTGGTTTTCCTTTGACATTGGATTTATTCTTGAGAGCATCTCCAAGTTTTTCTGTGACAACCCATTCATTAGCTCTCTTTGCTTCTAACAAGCCTATGAAGGTCGACCTTAGTTCTGTGAAGAGACATTACATTCTCGAAGAGAATCCAGTAAAATAAGAGATGGATTGACCTGCATATTTATGTACTGAACACTGAGAAATCCAGCAGTCTGATACTATAATTTTCACTAAGCACACCACTTGAATAAATATTGTACCAATTCAAAGCCACAGTTAAAATAAAACGGACAGAGTAGTAATATACCTTGGGGTACCAACAGAATTCAATGTGGTGATGATGCAAGGAATGTAAATGGCTCCCCACTTTGGAACATCAACTTCAGGTACCAAAATGGTCAGTGGAAGTACAACACAGTAAAAGAAAAAGGTGATCATGTGAGCAATGACCTTCCGGACAAAGAAAAAGCTGTAGATCACATAAACCTTCTTCCACACTGCAATTTTCTGCAATTCATTAAATAATGTTACTTGAGAATCAATTGATCTAGCTGATTCTTGATAAAGTGGGATACAAAAAAAACCACAATTTCAGAACATTAATTTACCTTTTATTTCTAACAATTTCCATCACCATTTTCCTGAATAAATTGGCAGGGCCACAAGACCAACGATGCTGCTGGAAACGGAAGGCTTTGAATGTACTTGGAAGTTCACTTTTGACCTGTTTTTAAGTGAAACAAAATCATAGCACTAAATCAACATAGACACATTAAGACTAGGACGAAAAGTCAACAAGAATATTCGTTAATTCAATTCGTTAAAAATTCGTTTCGATTTTGATTCTTTATGAATCAAGATCAAGTTTAAATAATTT
The DNA here is from genome assembly GCA_025175665.1 of Cinchona pubescens. Lineage (NCBI taxonomy): Eukaryota > Viridiplantae > Streptophyta > Magnoliopsida > Gentianales > Rubiaceae > Cinchona > Cinchona pubescens. The sequence goes on along the minus strand of JANKKI010000026.1, from coordinate 1,515,336 downwards.
TTTTTGTTTGATTCGAATTCTAAATTTATATATAAAAAATTTAAATTATTCAAATCTGATTCGAGTTCACTTTGAAAAAATTATTTAAATTCAATTTAAAAGATAAACTAAATAAATTTGAACAAATTTGAACATCGAAAATTTCAAAAAATACATCGAAACATGTCAAAAACATACCTGCAGGTCCCCAAGGTAAACAAATTTCCAGCCTTTAAGACCAGCTCGGACAGCAAGGTCCACGACTATCCTCCACTGTTGTCCTGTCTTTCCATCCGCCAGCCTCATTGATTGCAGCTATCCTCCATATGCCACCGGTACCTGAGATTTCACTCTTTTGTTGGTTATAGTTGTTTTATTTCATTAACAGATAAATAGTTCAATCAATTCAATTAAAAATTTCGATTCCTACGATTCAAATGCAAGTAAGTAAATTACTAGTATGCAATTCATACTTCTAGTACATTTAAGTATAATTGCAGCTATAAACTTGTATTACATCTCAAGTAATTTGGAAACTATTATTTTCAAAATAAATTCTTTTGTGGATTGTGGTGTACTGAAAATTTGGACCGAACAATGTAACCTACTTGAGGCGTATTAAATGTGCACTAATATTATGAGACCGTGAGTATGTAGGTGCCTCTTTCCAATCAAGGTTTTAATTTTGGGCTTTATATCTCACAACCTCGAAAGGCAAAATTTCAACATTTGCTTATGTGATTTACTGGATATTCTTCGCACAAGCGTATACCATTAAATCAGTTACTTTCGATATTAATGTGATAAACATCATTTTGTTGGTGTCAACTGTCAACTGTCAAGTATCATTTTTCCATTTTAAAAAAAAAAAAAAATTTGGAGAGAGAGCTGCAATTATCTAATATAAAATCTCTTGACCAATGTTTTTAAATCCGAACCGGACGAATCAGTCTGACCAGTTAAACTAGAAACCGGACATAGTGCTAGTTTGATTATTTATTAGAGTCGGAATAAACTAAAAAACCAATAAAATTCGGTAAAATCCGTAGAATCGAATAAAACCATTTGAACAGATAACCTTTGATTTTCTATCTTATGCAAAATATATGTTTGAAAACCCAACCCACTACACTTACAACCCTAATTTATTTGCCCACCACCCTCAGTCTACATTCAATACTCAATCCTCATTTACTCTCGATCCTCAATGCTCAATCTTCATTTAATCACTCGATCCTCAATCTTCATTCAACCTCCAAAATCACTCAAATCTGAAGAATCACTTAATCCTCGTAATCATTCAATCTTCAGTTAATCCCCTAATCACATCAATCGAATGGAGAACTTATCAGGATTGGTAATGAAATGTGTAATTGTATTCTTGGGCTAATTATTTGTTTGTGGATCTAAATTTTTTTCATTTTTTTAATCTTATAACATTAATGTATTTGGTTCTAATAAGTAGATTTAGATATCTAATGGTGGTTTAATGTAATTAAATGTTGTTGGTATTGAGTGTTGGATGGAGAAAGATATTAGGAGTTGTTTCCTGGTCCTGCAGCTGTTGGTCTGGTGAAGGTAGCGAAGATGGATGTATTTTATATAATTTGCATTGTTAGTATTTTTAATAAAATTTGAATAAAAAAAATCGGCTAACCGATAAAATCGAAACCGGTTTGCTCTTGACAGGAAAATTCTTAAATAGATTCGATTTACGGTAAGTGAGATGCACCCCTAGTCTATATTCATCCACATCACCTTGAAGAATTTTATTTTTAATGAGTGATAGAATGATTTGGATGAATATGGACCAAATAGTCCATCTCATTTATCGTGGATCGAATCCATATAAAAATTTTGCTGATCTAAGTAGGGAAGCTATATAACCAAACTGTTTATAGGTTTTATAGGTACCATGCTATACAAAAAAATACCATTTCTCTTTTGTCAATATATTTGCAATTACCAAGTAACAGGCAGCAGAACAAGGCACTATTTTGGCAAATGTGCCCCGTGTCATGATTTGGCGTGATCAACAAAATAATAATGCAACCCTAATTATGGTGAATAATGCATGTGCAAATCAGCTTGATTCTAGCAAATTAAAGTTGCTCAATTAATTAAATAATAAATTGACAGGATAGAACATTGAAGAACTCATTAGTCAACAATAGTCTACATCACTTACCATTGAAGCCAAAGAATGCATGAGTAGATGATCCCACTTCTTGCTCAACTGTAAAATGGTAATCCAATGACATCTCTTGCATCCTTGTTAGCAAGCACTCCAGCATCAGCATTAACTGCATATTCATGACATAATCAATAATTTAATAGGCTTATTCTTCGAACTTAAAATTATGGTTACGATAACCTAAGTTTAATATGCTTTGACAAATATGCTACATTGATTCATAAGTTAGTATAACTTATGAAAATTCTAAAATACAAGAATCACGAAACATTACTTTATTATGCAAGTATTCATAGAATTTTTTCTTAATCATATTGTAAAATTTATAACTTATCATACACTACGATATAGTTAGCTATTCCGTAATTTCATGGTCACAAGCTTGAATTTGAGATTTTTTTATGTAATTCAAATACCAAAATTTATTGTAGTTACCAAAAAATTCACATAGGATAAGAAAAATGTGGAAACAAATGTAGAAGAGACATTGATCATAGCGTAATGGTTGTATATGGGACAAGGAGGTCCAGGTCCTGTCCCATCTCCCAATTATGAGCTACAAAAAGAACCGTTATTTTTCTGACATCACGTGACCAAAACACGGAACAGGAAATTTTTAGATGAATTAGTTTTACAGTAGGTTGTATAGATTTTTTTGTCTAAATTTATCCATATTATCTATGAAGATGATTATTTTAATAGCGTAGAATAATGTGAATATATTTAGATCAAAAAATCTATATCACCCACCATGAATCGATCCATCTACTAATGTCTCCCAAAACAACTACCATTGAGAAAGGTTCACCCTAGTATGAGTAGCCTCGTGAACCAAAATGAATTGGGTCCTTCATCTATCATACTAAATTAGTTTGATTATTTATTTTTAAAAAAATTAACTAATTTAAAATTTGCGATAAAAATTTTAGACAAATTAATAAAGTAAACTATATAATAATTATGTGGTCGTTAATTTTTAATAAATATGTTGTTAATAACTCTATTAATTTGTGTATAATTTCCGTTACAATTCTTAAATTAATTAATTTTTTAAGAATGGGATACTAGATTAGTCTTTATGATAAATAAATAACCAAATTAGTAGATATAATTTTAAAAACAAGATACCAAATTGATCTTTTCTTCCTTTTTTGCTCTATCCATATAAAAGTCCAAGTGTCGGTGCACACAGTTCAACTCCAAATCTTAAATCTACAACTCTAACTGTGGGTTACTGTGCAGAGAATAACAGAACGTGGAGGCAATCAAATGACAGATTGGCCTTCCAACCAATTTCTTTTTTTTTTTTTCCAGAATTCCAACCAATTTCTCGTATTTGTATTTTTTGCTAAATTATATGCTTGAAGCTGTTTTGTCGTAAACACGAAATGACAGATCTACCCTGGAAATTTAGCACTTTCATGTGTATAAGTCCGGGGAAGAACTGTTACTTTCAGCCAGAAAGTCAGGACAATTACGTCAATTAAAACAATTAATGACGCCAATGGCAGCTATACTAAATTTTCTAAAAGGAAACATATGCTGACAAATCTCATTGTGCTTACTAAGATTACCAACGTTGGATGAGGCGATTAAGACAACATTCATTTGTTTGGTAATCTCAATACACAATTATATATTTTCGCTAATCAAGAAAGTGTTGCTAGTGTTTCTTTTGTTATTTTTTTTAAAGTCTTAAATAGTCAAACGTATCTAAAGAGCCAAAAATTAAAGATTCTTGCTAATCACGCAAATATTACTTTTTTTTCCTCTCTAATTGAGCCTAATGTATCTTTGTCGCTACAATTCGCTTTGCTTCATTTTTTTAGTAGATTTTTGGCATGATATAGACCTATTATATGTAGGTGATCCCATAGTTGAAGTCTTGTATTTTTGTTTTTTCATATAATGTACAAATTTGTGATGAAAATTATTCTAAGATTTAATGCATAATTTGATCAATGAGTGTATACTATAATTGCATGAATTAGGAATATAATTTTGAAAAATTATATAATTCCACATTAATATGTTTTGAACGCTTTTGTAGTGTAATTTTATTCGATTTGAAAGTTTATACAAGACTAATTTTAAAATATATAATATGACTTTAAAACGGTATTAGATATAATTATTCGTATTATTTTATGGATTTGTGATGGTGAAACAAGTAGGAGATGTCCGTGGATTAATTATATTAACCGGGTATATTATCAGTAAAAAGCTCTTTTTCTTACTAAAATTAGTTGTTGAAATTACAAAAATAAATTTTAAAAAAAAAGAGAGAGAGAGAGAAGAGTAGAGTTAGTAGACAATAGTGGATTTAGTGTGGTGGAGTGGGGTTACGTTGATCTGGATTTGTTGAGTCTAACTAACCCCGTGATGTACGGTCGCATTTTCACAATCGGATGGCCTTTAGGTGGTCCCACCACAAGACTAATTGAATTCCCATGGACCCGCGTCACACCATGCGGACACACAACAAATCTAATCAACAAACAATAGAAATAAAATTTCTGATCCAGGTCCGCAGACCATGCATCCACGTAGTAGAAGACTAAATCATGAGAAAAAGCTATGGTTGTTAATAGTATCAAGAATAGTGGACCAAAACCACCGACACTCTTGCAAATTTTATAGTATTATTATCATGATTAAGGTCATTAATTTGGCCAATATGTTTAATTAACAACTAGCAAATCAAGCCTAATTAAGAAGTCTCTCTATTTCAATAAATATGTCACTCTCCTAAATTCGGTCTAACCTAGTAACATTGGGAGCTTTATATTTTACACAATTTTGTGAATTTTAAAATTGTATGTTTGAAGTTCTTAATTTATAAAAAATCATTCACCAAACTGATAAATGTGACATATTTATTGAGGCCCGGAGTAGTATAGAAGTCTTTAAGACTTAGGGTCAATTTTTATCTACTCTCTCCCTAAATTTTTTAATGGAATTATTGGGGGTAAAATATTTTACTCATTTTTCGACAGACAAAAGTTTAATTTGACTCATACTAATGTGCCAAAAAAAAAAGAGCTTACCAAACCTCCAACGAGCTTGGACAAGGGCAATATCAGAATTGTGCATTAGAAAAGGGATGGCTCGCCGAAGAAAATCCGGTTCTGGCCGGAAGTATCAGCATCGAAAATGGCTACATATTCACAATCTTTGACATAATCATGTTTTAAGCCTTCTTTAAGAGCTCCGGCCTTGTATCCTCCCCTGGTTTCTCTAATTTGGTACCTGCAATTGATGCCTTTGCTAGCCCATCTTTGGCATTCTTTTTCAACCATATCCTACAGCATTAATGACGGGCATTTATGACAAATTATGGAAATTATAGCATATATTTCAATAATTATAGAGGAGAATTTTAAAGTCGAACCATTATGATGTACGTTGAGCGTTTGTACAATACAAATTTCAAAAGCGTCTAATATAAATTATCTATAATACAATTGAGTGATTCCTTATGAGAGTATATAATTTTTATATAATAGAATAGACCTTTTAATAGAAATTCAAGAAATATATGAATTGTAGACTTCAGGAAGAAATATTAAGTTGGTTTTGGAATGAATAAGTATAGAAATTTGTGGTATATGATGCAATAATTCTATTTAACAGAATAGACTTCACCATAACCGGAAATTCAAGAAAGACATGGATTTTAAAGAAAGATATACGTTGGTTTTGGAATGTAGCTATTATAACATAAAGACAAAAATTTACCTCCCCTTAATTGGTGAGATTGTGAAAATTAAGAAAAATGTTAAAAAGGCAGTGTTCTTGGAATTTATGGGAGAATGTGTATTATGGGATTCTCGTAATATTAGCCACTATAACAGAAACAAGGCCTGGATCTAAGGAATATTGTATTAATTTAATGCCAAAACCATCATATATATAAATATATATATATATATATATATATATTGCCTAAGAAAGTTTAATTTTAGTAGCAGGTACTACACTGAAATTTCAGAAAACAGACCAATTCATAAGGAACTTAAACTGGACAAGTTACTTTCTAGGGGGGAAATAAAACTTGATTAAACTCATTGGGGGAAAAAATTAACAAGAAATTGCTGCAATTTGAAATTAAATTAATTGACAACATTTTCAGTTTCTAAGCAATTTCTTGAGAATTCTTTGGATGTCATGGTAGATTGAACAATTTTAACTACCTTAACGACAGGGTCAGTAGAATCATCAAGAACTTGAATCACAAAACGATCGGACGGCCAAGAAAGATTACATGCAGCTCCAATGGAGATCTTGTAGACCTGTCACAAATTAAAAAAAAAAAAAAATCATAAACCACAATAATGTTCTTTTTTTTTTTTTTTTTTTTTTATAATTGACTATCTCAAATACCCAAAAAAGAGCAAAATCATCAGAAATGCACTAAAAACTATTTTTTATAAAAATAAATGTAGTACTACAAACCTCTTTTTCATTGAACATGGGGATTTGAACAAGAACCATAGGAAAAGCTGCATTTCCAATCTCCAAATCATCCCTCATTGACTCCCATTTGTATCTCTTTTCAGGTTTCTTCCAGAAAAGCTTCACAAGAATGATAACAATTCCCATGTAAAGCCTCTCAAAGAAAAGCATTAGAGACATAGCCAAACAAATATACACAGCAACCTTGAGGTCTCAACAATGGCACGATTAATGGCGTTCTAATCAATTCCCAGATCAACCCAATTTGCCCTGCGATATCCGCCGTCGTCCCCCTAATGTTAAAGTTCTCAGGAATCAAATTTGCTGCAGAAATCTCCGGCATTTTAGCAGAAAAAAACAGAGGAAAAACAGGGGAGCTGAAACAGGGGAACCCTTATGTAACTTGATGGATAGATCTGTTTCCCCTTTTATATACACACTGATGAATTATGAGCAATGTAGTAAAACATTTAAGGATAAGCTTATGTATATTTATGTATAGATCTCTGCTCTTTTCCTGGTCTTTTTTTCTTGTTCTTTTTTTTTTTGTTTTTGTTTTTTGGGGTGTTTTTGGAGTTCTTTTTGTGTAGTTTGAGCCAACAAATACTGCTGTTTCTTTCTATTATCTCAAAATAGAAGAGGGAAATTGCAGTACTGTGGCATTTCTGCAGAGAAAAAGAGGGGACTTGGAAGTGAGAGAGATAGACTAGTATCTTGAAAAGGGATTGTGGAGAGTGGAGCAAGTAATATAGAAAGAGGAGGGAGTTTTATAGTAGTCAGTTTTGGTTTAACTGTAATTTAATTGGAGGATATTTTAGTATATTTTTCACTCAAGTATTTAATTATTTAAAAAGAAGGACTTAAATGTACCGACTACTAGTACAAGTCTTTTTATTTAAAACTTGAAAATTATATTTTGGTCCTTCTTCGGCCCGGCCAATTTGGTCCGGTGACCGACAAATAATGATAAATGCCATGTTACAAAGTTTAGTTGTTCCAAATTGTCATGTGGCAGCTACAATTGGAGATTCTTTTTATTTTTATCTTATGTAAATAAGCTTATTTATGTTTTCAGAAAAATGTTTCATTTATTCTATTATAGATCAAATTGTCATGACACACACTCTGTTTGAACAATTATTATTTAAAATATTATTTAGAATAATTATTGAAATATATGTAGGTAAGATAATAATTAAAAACACGTGCCATGAAATAATTATAAAATATTCAAATAAATAATAATGAATATTTTTCATACTAGCGTCTGTGCATAATGCTTTGATAATATCTCAATATGGTAAGTTTGGAGACTGACGTTTGAAGCTTTGAAAATTAAAATGACAAAAGTATGGTAAGATTTTGTGAAAGAAACAATCGAATTGATTGGAAATAACTGTTTGCACTAAATATGGGAATTGATTAAATTATTTCCTAATTTGCATATTTATTGACTTCTTGTTATAGTCCTAAATTGATTAGACCTCATATCTTCATGATCCCTTTATATGTGAGGCTCTAACAACAAAGCTATATTAATGTTATCCATTAGAAGAATTATATAATTTCGTTGAGAAATCATTCTGTTATATTTTAAAAATTTGTATAATGTAATATTATATATTTTAAAAATTTGTAATGTATAAATTCTAAAATTTAATGTGATAATTTTCAACATGAATATAGAATTTTTTTTATATATTTTAATTATATTAGAGAATACCACATACAATTGAAAAAGGGCAGATATTCTTTTACCTAAAAGTTTACGTACAGCTAAAGAAAAGTCCCACATGGTCAAGATTCATGTGAGGCTCAGCACTAGAGAAATCTAATTAAGGAAAAACTAATTTTAATGCCTTAAACACGAGCAACAAAATATGAATCTCAAATTTCTAGCATGGTTACCTTACACATAATCAGACATATATAGCGACAAATATGAGTGGGCCTAAGGGTTTTGATTATTTAATTGACTAAAGAGGAATCCTATTTTTTTTTCTATTGGGGAATCCATAGCAAGAGTTTTGGGGTGGGAAATTTGCATTTGAGATTTATTGGTCCTTGACTTGTGAATTATGGGGAAAATACTTTTTGTAACAGTAATTGCACTTGGACTTGCACCTCAATATTTATTACAGTTACAAAGATTTTCCTGCTTATTTCCGAAACTAATGTAATGTCTACCTCACACATTAATATTTTCCAAAAAAAAAAATAATTAATTTCCAAAACTATCCTTAGTGAGTACACTAATAGTAATTGACAAATAAAAAAAAATGGAGGAGAAAATAGAAAAAATAAAAACATCTTAAAAATGTGTAAATCTTTCATGCACCGGTGTATAAAAATTTTTACACCATCGAATCTAAATACATACCACATATGCATTATTTAAATTTGAAAAGTTATTTTTACATATCTGACGTGCATCTAAAAGCGATAATATAACATAATAACCAAGGGTTCACCAATTGAAAAAGCTCAGTGATGATACAATTATATATGCCACAGTGACAATATTGATACATCATGGATTAGCCTGTCTGCAGCATTTATATACAATATGTTTTTTTTTTTTTTAAAAAAATTCAAAAATAATAAAAAAATAAAATGTTAGGAATACTTTAAAAAGTTTGGTCAATTTTTTTGTCTGATAAGGCCATATTTTAAGCATGGAGCTTTGTGTAGGCTCATGCAGCGTAGTAAATGGCAACACATCCGCAATCACGAGGAGGAAAAACTGCAAAACACATCAGGATAAAAAGAGAAAAAAGAAAAATAGAACTGCTTTAATTGCTTTATGAACCAAGTGCTGCAAACTGGAAGTCAGTTAATTAGTATAAAGCTAATTCTTAATAGTCATATGGACAGTTTTTTGTAAGTAATCATTTTATCATGTTAATTTCTCAAACAATGTCTTGTACATGCTAGCCCTTAATCTTAATTGGTTTAGGGTTAACCAACGTTGAAAGGCAGGAGTCAGAAACACTGGGATTTGTCAGAAAGTCTAGGGCTTTTAACCGAATAATCATTTATAAAATCACAATTCACGTAACAAAATCTTATTAATCACATCTCATTGATTTTAGATATTTGATATTAAATTTTGTTTACTTCTTTTAAAAATTTAGTGACACGTGAATAGTTTTGTTAGATGTTTTGAATTTATAACTGTTTTTAACCTTTGTTTATGGCTAATTTGTCTGAAAGTGGTTTTACTACGGGATCATTTGTCACTACTGGCCAATACTGACTTGTCCTAACTTTTAAGCATGATAATAAGAATGATTCCTTGGAGCTGTTTTGGAGTTCAATCTACTCCCACTGGAATACTAATCAACTTAAGGAGTATAATCAATCTTCAAAATTTAGGTACACAAGAAAAGACGACAAAAGCAAATACTTGAAAGTTTAAAAGAAGTCAACTTATGCGATCTTTCGTCCTCCTTTGTTTTTTTTTTTTTCCATTGGGTTGATATGAACAACAAATCTATGACTTATAGATTTCGGGTTTAAATCATTATCGGAATATCAAATGTGTGAAAATTTATTATTGATCCTTTTTTAAAAAAAAAAAAAAAAGAAGAAGAAAATATCAATTGAAAATAACATTTTATTCAACAAATCTCTATCATTCCCCATGTTTATTCTTAATTTAAAATTTTTATATTAAGTCAAGTCAACAATAGTAATATAATTGGACTAGTAAGAGAAGGTGGATTTCATTATCTCACCTTTTCTTTTCTTTTTTTAAATTTCATCATCTCGATGCGTATAATGACTTGAACTCATAATTAAAACATTAAGCGTCTTATTACTTGAATTACATTTTATTATCCAAATAAACATCACACTTTAGTTCAATATAGATTTAAATTTATTAGACCAGATATTTGGTAGAATTTTGAAAAAGAGTTGAAATCCTATGTCTTTTTGTTGTTTTCACTAAGTTTTATTTCCAACACAAAACTTCCTAGTCAGAAAGTAGACAATACGCATAAAGAATCCGCACAACAATGCGAGATTTGCTGCCTCGCGTTTACCGTTTCTTCTGTTGGAGTCATTTTCCGTCCAAAGGAGACAAAAGTTCAAGAATAAGGATTTTTCGGAATTGCTGCCTTAATTACTGGTGTAATTTGTGGAGAATTATGACCTTTATTAATGTATGCCTCATGAGAGATAATGTTTCTGAATTAAGAAACTTCAATGCTCCAAGAGGATAAGAAGAACAATTTCAATGAAAATTTGTTAGCTGAACTCAATTTCTCAACAAAAAATTCATCTGTGAAACAGTAAACATCTAATCGTCTACGTCAAACATGTAACATCAAGTAATATTAATATACCTGACCCGATATTAATACTTTCTTCATTTTATTTTAATTATTTTTGGGTGAGTGTACAAAAATTAATAAAATTATTAAATTGTATTAAGTTTACATAAAGATAATTTAAAATGACTAAATTACCCTTCTACAGTAATATTTCTTAATTACATAATCATTTCCTCATTAATATGGCATCAAGAATAAATTTAGAAAAAATCATTTATTATTTCCTCAAATTTCTTGAGCGATACATAATTTGACACAAAAATAAATTATTTAAAATAACCGATAAAATGAAACATGGTGTAATATTTATTGGTGATGTCTTGGACATCTAATCCATTCTCATTCAATGAAAAGGTAAGTACCAACGAAAAATTTTTAGATGGACTCGATCTATGATACTATGTCATGGATCTCTTGGTTCTCAATCAAGCACATCACTCAGTAACGGGTGATGTGGCTGATTCAGAATCAAGAATCCATACACTATTATATAGATTCGATCCACCTAAGAATCTCCCAGTAACAACCACTAACTAGATTAGATTGTTCCAATTATTTGTACTCAAGTACCCATGATGTAATGAACCAATGTGATTTTTGTTGAAATTATTGGTGAAAACTACGGTGACATCGCGGGTTCCAGATTTCCATTAAACCAGGTGGTTTGTTTGGCAGCAAACTGAAATGGGAAGCGAAAATATATTTTAAATTTTTAATGTTTTTCTGTTTGCAATGGCAAGATAGAATAAGGACTTGAAATAGAATTTGAATTCGTAATTAAGAAAATAGTGTGTTTATATAAAGTGATACAATTATAATATTATCATTAAATTTGCTAAAAAAAAATCAAATTCAATCAAATATCTAAAAGTAAAAATTGAAAATTGAATATTATTTTATTAAATGATACTAAATTTATTACTTTATAAATCATTTTTCTTAAGAAAAATAGAAATCTTAGCATCCACAGATGATTGGTTTCGTTTTTTTGTTTTTTTAATTTATTGCATTTCTCGTTGACGCCGGCGTAGCTTGAGTATCGCAAAACCCAAGGATGATTGGTTTCATCATCCGTTCATTATTCAGTTTTACAAATGATCACTGGATTTTTCCAGGAAAAAACAGAATATTTAGTTTCACAAAACTATGACATTCTTAAAGAAAATAATTAGATATATTTAATTTTTATTCTATAAGATAAATTTTGTAGTTTAAATCAAATCTTATAAAATAAATAACATCAGCATGTGTAAATAAAATCAATAAAATTTAAAGCCCAACTATTTTCCCATGAGCTCAGTGGCGAAGATAGGGTGGCTGCCCCTAACTAAAATTACAAAAATATACAAAAATTTTAAAAAAAATTAAATTTTGTCTCTACTAATTTGAATAAATTACAACATGCAATGTTATTTTTTGGTCATTGAAATTTAAGTATTACCTCGTAACTACCAACATGCAATTAATTTTTAATGTTTATTTTAGTTTTGAAATTTGCAATTAAATATAACTATCAATAACACCAAATATAAGTGTAAACGAATTACGACTTAAGAGTTATTTTTATCTTTCTTTTACCCATTTACTATTATTCTGTACTTTCCCATCTTTGATTTTATCTTTTATTCTAATACACAAGACTCAAGTAATTTAATTTTTATTTCTTTATAAGTTATGAATGAAAAAAATAAAATGAGCACTCATTTTGTTGTTTTAGTTTGTATAATTTTCAATTAATAAAATGATATTGCCAAACTATTTTTTATTTTTATTTTGTTTTAATTAATTTGCGCGTGTTAAGAGAATATATTCTTAATTGAAATATAACATGTGAATTATAGTCTGTATTTTGACTAGTTCATTGAAATTTCAATTCAACATATTTATTTTAAGTTTATTTCGGTATTTTTTCATTCATAAATTTCTAATTTGTTTAGCTACTTGTTATAAAAATTTTGAAGAAGTTACAGTTATTTGTTTTGAAAAGACATGTCCGGCAATGGATTATAATTGAAAATTATAAATAAATAGTCATTTAGTGCCTAAGATGTAAAAAATTAAAATAATTAGAGTAAGTAAATCGACAAAAATTATAGCAAAGAAAGACATGACTCAAATAATGAGTTTTATGGTACAATTTTGTAAACTTTATTATCTATTAATATGTATATACTACTATTTTAGAAATATAAATGTAAAATTTTTACGCTACTTCAGATAAAATTAATATCCAAATTATATGACATTTGCCCCCACTTAAAAATATTTTTGGCTACGCCCTCATGAGCTAATGCCAATGCCACAATAGCATTTCACCAAATTAGTGCTACTAACCTTCATTATATATACATAAAAAAAAAAAAAAAAACCTTCTATACTATACATAAAGGAGGGGATGATTTAGTGTGTGTCACTTTTTGTTATTCTATTTATACTCTTATTATACATGTAACTAACTATAACTTTCTTCCACCAATAACTTTTTTCCACCCTTCACAACTTATAATATTTTTTAATTTTTTTGTATAATTTTAATCTACTAATATTTCTAGTACCTTTAAAAAAAATCGTGTAAATATTTTTCTAATTGCAAATCTATATGTGTGCCTTTCCCTACTACTATTAATAACTAGGGCTCTACGCACATTCTACGTGTGTGTGTGCATTCGTTAAAAAAAAAAAAGTCAAAAGAAAATAAAAACTACAGATATAATTTAGGTAATAAGTAATTATTTGCAAAGAGATGGAAAAGATAATGATAGAAGGGTAGTTATTTGGATATGGACTCTTGGAGTGAGAAACAAAAGTTTTTTGTGGTATGAGAGTGTAGCAAGGAGTAGGGATGAAAGTGCGTAAAAGTGGGAGAGAATTAAAGAGACATGTGAGTAGTTTTAAAGTAATAATTACACCAAAAAAGAAAAAATACACTAAAAATACTCTAGCATTATTAAAGTAGTAATAATATATCTATATAGCCAATTGACAAAATAATAAATTCATTGATATGTTATTAGATTCACCAAACAAAAAGTAAAATTCAACCAAATATTTAAAATGAGAATATTAGTGATTTAATATGATTTTGTTATATATATTGATTTTGACTAATAATCATAAATTTGTAGTTTTATAAATTATTTATTTAAAATAAAAAAATTCATTGCACAACATGTTTGCTTTTACGATACCTTTATGGTGCAGTTATGTACTTATGTTTCAAGGTCTACCCAAAGGTTAAAACCTAAATGGATAAATGCAGTCAATTTCTTTTACCATTTTTGGTAAATCAACTTAGACAAAGATACTTGTTTTACTCGACATTTCGAGGCTTCAGAAATGATGAGGCTACCCACTAAATTGAGTGGGCTAAGAAGCTATCTACTCCTAGGTGATTTAAAAAGGGTTAATAACACTTTGTCCCATGAATTAGTGAATAATTATACTTTACATCCCTAAATTACAGAAATATACACTTTACCCCATTGATACTATTCATTTATCACCAATATTAAATTATTAAAACAATCTAGTTAAATACACTTGGTATTATATTTGGATCTTTTATGTATTTAAATTTTGAGAATAATGTGATAGTTATTTAAAAATAAATAAAAATAAATTATATAATATTTTAATATGTTAATTATATTTACTTCCCTTGTGGTTTATCCAAATAATGAAATCAACCCTATAGTTTAGACAAATTACAATCACTTCCCTTAAATGGCCAAACGCTTAATAAAAAAACCCCTGCCATTTGAAGGGCTAATGATGATATCAGCAAAAAAATTTGCTTTCGTGTCCCAAAATATCCTTGAGAAAGTGAACTAAAACTACATAGTTTTAGGAGCAATAAAACTGCCGGTGACCAATGGCAAGCGGAGCCGCTACCAGCGCCACCACCAACAAAATTTTTCAGCATCGTGTTGTGATGAAAATTGTATCCATACTTGATTTTTTGGGAAGATTACAAATCCATTACTTTAGTACAATTAACTTTGTCCAACCTAATTAGAAGAATCTTTTCCTAAAAACTTGATTCTCCCCCTTCTAAAAATCTAGTTACTATCAAGAATTGCATCTGGTATCCAAACATTTGAATTCGACAACAAATTCATTTTCCCAAATTAATTATCATTTGTGGTGGGGGGAGACGAGGGACTTGAAGAATAATCATTCCCATAATAATATTACTCATCACGGAAATCCCTTTTTTTTTTTTTTTTTTGGATCTAAATTCATTTTTGGACTTTCTAGTCTTTGTACCATTAGATCAAATAACAGTAGTAGCTAATTTATATTACGTAGGATATGGTGGGTGGCGGAGGAAATAAGAAGAGATGGCGGAGGCTAGGAGGAAAGGCAGGAGAAATTGAGAGAAGAGATAGCACTCACTTAGGGGGAAGGGGGAAAAGAAAGAGAAGTGGCAACGCTGGTGGTGGCTATTCGGAGGAGTGGAGATAGCAGTGGCTGGGAAAGAAAGGAAAGGGGTAAGGCGAGGCAAGAAAGAAGCAGTAGTAGTTGGCTGGGAAGGAGAGGTTCAAACCCATATGTAATATGTAATATGCAACCAGGGTATTTTAGTCTTAATACTTCATCTGTTAACGAAACTTACATGCCAAAGGGGTGAATAATAATTTATGTGTATCACAGAGACTATTTGTTATTTGAACAAACCACGGCGGAGATAAATGTAATTAACTCTATTTTAATATAATCTATATCAATATATTTCTTAGTCAAATTTTTTTAAATTTTTGGATTTCATTTTATATTATTTTGAATTTGAATGTTTAGTTATAGTGGCAAAATAATTCCCAAATTGACTTATTTTTTATTGATAAATTTTCTTTAAAATATTGTATGAAAATATATTTTCTATAAAATTTTATGATTTTTTGATGTCTTTTAATATTTTATACTTTTAATATTTAGTTTAACCTGTGTAAATTGTGATGTCGGATATATTTTATGATTTTTTGATGTCTTTTAATATTTTATCTACTTTTAATATTTAGTTTAACTTGTGTAAATTATACACGGATATATTATATTTCAAAAGTTTAT
The DNA here is from genome assembly GCA_025175665.1 of Cinchona pubescens. Classification (NCBI taxonomy): domain Eukaryota; kingdom Viridiplantae; phylum Streptophyta; class Magnoliopsida; order Gentianales; family Rubiaceae; genus Cinchona; species Cinchona pubescens. Next base: position 1,499,304 of record JANKKI010000026.1, on the reverse strand, counting down.
CACATTTTTATTCCCTAAAGTCAAATATGTCAATGTGTTATTATATTTTATTTTTTTCTAATTTTGTTATAATTATCAAAAATCAATTAAATACATAAAAAAACAAAATATAATACTAAGAGTATTTCAATCTTTTAACTAGATTTTATTGATATTCTAAAATTTTTAAAGAATGAATAATGTGAATAGGGGGTAAAGTGTATATTTTTATAGTTTAGAGGAGTAAATTATAATTACCTACCTAATTAGGAAGGCAAAGTGTTATTAACCCAAAAAACTTTAAAAAAATTACCTTCGTGAGATTGCTGCACTCCCTTAATCTCTCTAGGCAATACTACGACTTAAAGTCATAGACTTCTTTTAATTTTTTTCCCCCTTTTTGGTTTATGGCTTCATTTACTTTTTCTTTGTCTGCATTAAAGTTGAGGCGAAGATTAAATAGTAGATCTTATAACAAAAGGAAGTCTATCTAATCTTTCTCGTTCCGCGACATTAATGTAAAACAAATGAACATTAATATCCACGTACACTGTACTCCTTTTCTCTTTTTTTTTTGGGTCACATTTCGATAATCTAACTTCTTTTTTTTTTGGGTCACATTTCGATAATCTAACTTCTTAATAATAATGACCTGATTGTAATATTAGTATTTTTATTTTCAATTGTGTCCCAAATTTCGAATTTGAATATAATATTTTCAAAAAGTTAAATGAGGACAATATTAAGAAAAAAGATAAAAGGTTGCATTGATTTTGATAACATAACAAATATTTTGGAATATCTCAAAATAGAAAGTGTAATACTTTTAATGATACAGAGAGAGTATATACTAGGAGTGGCCATGGTTTCGGTTCCGGAACTAGATCACCAAAAACCGGTGGTTCCGAAACCAAAACCGTCACCGTCGTTGACGGTTCCTGAAACCGTGGACAAGATTCCAATTCCAGGTAAAAAAATAATATATCTATATATATATAGACCAATATAATTGATATATTTATTTATTTTTATTATCTTATAGTATAGATTATTCAAAATATTTTTTTATTTTCAAAAAAAATCGAAATCGAAACCATAATCGGAACTAGATAGAACCGGAGAACTAAGAATTTCGGAACCGCGGTCATGACTAGTATGTACTATATATGTGTCTAATGTCTCTTTTTTTTTCTTTTTTAAATTTAGGAGAGAGGTGGGTTATATCTCTTATTATTATTATTTTTTAAAGATTAATATTGTCACGTATTCAAGTGGTTTAATATTTTAATGATTTGATCGCTCTACTTACTATTTAAATCAGAGGACTATAGAAAAAAAATTATTACTCTGTAAATATAATATTCACTCCATATTATACAGTAAATAGCACAAACTTGCTCCTTGAATATAATTTCTATGTGTTTTGAAAAGGATGTAGTAAAGAATTGCCCATGCGAGATATCATGAGGTCATAACGAAAGCAAGAGATCGAGAATTTTAGATTTTATTTCTTTTTAAGGCAACGTAAGAGGGGATGTTGTGAAAGGCCGGAGCATGAGAATTATTGAGCTTTTAATTCTTAAAAGTTAAAACTAGTTTATTCTATGCAGCTCAATAACTTTTCCCTAATATTTTTTGAACATCCAATAGTATGTTGACAAGCGAACGAGAATAATATTTAACGTTGTACAACTGCTACAACAAAAATGTATGGTTTCCAGTAAAAAAGAAATAACACAAGTTGTCTTCTTTGAAAAGAATAGTGCAACTGCTGATTTTCTCAATTCATCCACACACGTTTTATATATCCTCTGAATAAAACCATGTAAAATAAGAAATAAGCAACTCATATGCAAGACGATTTCGTTTTCCAATCTGGGTAGCGTCATAGTTCACGCTATCCGGTTTTATTAGTTTAAACATTTGCACAAGCGTCGATATAATTAGGGGTATAAACGAATTTAAACATATTGAACACTTCAATATTTAAACGTGTCAAAGTTGATTATTTAACGAACTTATAAATGTGTTCAAACTTGTTTTGTTTATCTTTCGAATTGAACACAAACGAATTTTTATCGAGTTGAGTTTGAATCAAGTTTGGATAGTTTGAAATTTTCACGTATAGAATTAAAATTTTAACCTTATCGAGCTGAATTAAAAATTATAACTAATGCTAAATATTGTTTAAATTTAGTTTGATTATAGATGAACCAAGCTCGAACTTACCAAGGTGAGTTCAACTTAAGTACCGAATAGTTTGATTTCATTTACAACTCTAAATATAGTCTCGTACATTTTTACCAATAATAAAAAAGTAAAATTAAATATTCTAGATTTTCCATTTCTTAAAATAAATGATGAATTAGTGATTACAGAACTCATTATTTAACCATGAATAAATCTTGTAGAATTTCAAAATAAAAATATGCCATTAATATGTATAGGTATCTTAGACTATGTGGATTTAATAATACCTCCAAGTGGCGAATTAAAACAAGAACAAAAGAATGGTAATTTTGTGGAAGTTTAGTATGGCTTATTGATGAAACAACATTACAGAAAGTGATCTAGATTTGTCCTACTTAAATAGTAGTAGTACAATGATGATACTGCCCCAAGTCAAAGACACTGCACTGCAAAACTCTAATCTTCAAAGAAACAGAACTAGAAGTTTTGGTCAACGAGAATGCCATAATAAAAATTATTCGGCCTGCCGACAGGTTAATACTTTAGCATGGAAAATTTTAAATTTGATTTTTATCCCACTACCCCTGTAATATAAATTAAATATTATAAAATATAAAATATTATGTGATATAAATTAAATTTTCCACTACTCCTGTAATATAAATTAAATATTATAAAATATAAAATATTATGTGATATAAATTAAATTTTATAAAATTTAATTTTAACTAAAACGTCTATAAATAGAGTTCAAAATTAGATTTATGTTAATATTTCTTCTCTCGCATTTGCTTCTAAGTACTTAAGAAAAATTCTTCGTCTAGAGACTCTGTAATAGGGAAATTTTTATTACAATTATTAATTTATAAAAACAGAAGCTGATTCTTTAAATCGGAATAATAGGCAAAGAATGACTTTACCACATAACTCATGATCCAGTGCCTCCTTTATCTAATGCGAATCAGACGGAATATAATTTCTTCCCAAATTATCACATTTAAGAAAGTAGAACCTTTGAAGTTTGAAGTTCGAATATGAGGTCAATAATCAAGAATATTTCGGGTTCATATTACCAGTAAATGGTAATGGTACTTGTACTACACAGTACTAATTAATAGATTGTATTTTTTTTTATACATATATATAAAATTAAATATACTCACAGTAACATTAAATACGAGTAAAATATCAAAACTCGTATATAATGAGTTAAATACTAACATAATAAAACTATACTATACTCCTAATCTACTAAATAATACTGTATTCGATTCCCCGACTGTTTGGTATAGGAGAACTTAAATCGTTTCTTGTGGCCAACTCAATGCGTTGGACAGTTGGTTAATTATTAATGGATTTTATTCTTGGTTCTTGAGTGATGAGCTGTTGGTTCTCTTAAAACATTTCAAGATCACCAGAATATATACTGAATATTCTTTAGACTTTTACTTCCTTTACGCCATGGTAAAACTATAACTGTTTGGAAATTTGCGGACTGAAGGATTACTAATAATAAATTATATGAATCATGGTTAGTAATCAGACAATAGAAATTAACCAAATAAGGAGTTGTATGATCCGTTAAGATATTATATTATTATTTTCGTTCATTTTTAAGTGTCATTTTAGTAAATAAAAAATATTTTATTTTAAGTGTCACTTTAGAAATTCAATGAAGTATTAATTATGTTTTACTAATTTTGTCTCTGTCTCTTTTCAACTCCATTAATTACTCGACTTATAATTAATGTTGAAACTCTTTTAATTTATTACTAATCAAAAAGATAATTGAATTATATATGATGAATTTTACCTAAAATTTACGACTATTTAATGACAATTTTAATCTTTGTGTTAAAGGTTAACGTAACAATTAAAAGGAAACGAAAGTAATATTTATTATATACAAGTATTCAAATTACAACTATATAGTACCTAGATAATAGAATTTTCCAATCAAACTGAGAGAAACGTGTCATCCACAGTAATATTGTCTTCATTTTGGTGGGAGTATTCATTCAAAATTGTCGGTTGTCTTTTAGAAAGAAAGACTTTTGATAAGCGCAAAATGCGGAGAAGTAATACACCTAACTAAGAAAATCTTAATCTAATTACTTACAATAAGACACCCAGAAAAAGTTCCTCAATATTCATATTTTAATTGATTAGGTCAAATTAATTAATGACACCAATATAACTTAGATTAGTGAGACAACCAGGCATAACTTGATGGATTTTGTTTTCTGTAATTATTTTAATGGAAAAAGCTGAGTAAATTTAGTTTGATGAATTAAAATATGTACTTTGATTGGGGCAAAATGTTTCGGGTTTAGAGGTTAAATTGAAGATCTATGATCCAATAGGGCTCTATTTACGAGAAGACACCTCAAAGTGCAATTTGGAATATTATGAACAGTATAGACAGATGAAATTGAAAAGCATGTGTTGCCACGGTATGACTAATTAAGGAAAATTTTTTTATATGAATTTAATTTATAATATAATGTCATGAATTTTTTTATTCATATTTAGTTATATTATTCATATAGCATTATGTTGTAAATTAAATTTATGTAAAAAAATTTCACACCCATGAATACTCCACTTCAACTCTAAAACCGGATAAAATTAGTTTCTTTTAAAAATTAAAAAAAAAAAAATCTTTTCAAATCACCAATTTTTTTGGTTTGATTCACCAACCCTAAAAAAAAAAAAATAGCTTCTCATTTCCAACAAACAAAAGGTCCATTTAAAAATAAGTTAAAAAGTAATTTGAGTTTACAAAAAACCAGAATATCTATTCTAAGTTCAATGAATTTCTCCTTTTTCATTTTAGGCTATGTAGGTAGTTGATTAACAATTAAAATTCTAGACAAAAGGCAAACAAACCATTACTAACACTGTTAGCATATCGAACTTAAGTAATTTTTTGGTGCTTTTATCACAAAAGGTCAAAATAATGGTGCTACAAATTTTCATATAATCCCCTACTCCTAGTGCTCCTCTTTAACTTTTTAAGACAAAGTTCAATTACATTGAAACAAATAATGGACCTAAAGTGAAAAGATCTTTCTACTCCCTCTACTCCACTTTGATACTTTTTGCTCCTTTCGAATATTATTTGGTTCTTTTTCGTAATTTTTTATCCCTCCACGATCTTCTTGCTAGTAGTATTTAACACCCTCCAACTTCTAAGCATGCATGCTTGTTTTCACCTTTAATTCTTGGACACCGACACTAACTTGTCTTATTTTAGGCGGCAAGAACTTATTTGTGGAATTACTACTTTATACTATGACTCTTCATCCTTTTGGAGTAATTTTGGAATATTCATAATTAAATAAAATTTTATTCTCAAATAACTTCCCTTAAAAAACTACTAATAACTTTCTCATAACCTAATTCCAAATAATCTTCCCAAACTCCTTTTAAGTGCCCATAATCTTTTCAATTTGTTTTAATTTATTAACTTTTTTAAAAAAATAATAATAATAATTACGCACATATAGAATGTGCTTTCAGAACTATGTGTTACTCTTTTTGCAACAGACATCACATGCTTCATTTTTTTATGACAGAGTAATAGGAAAACTCCTCATATATGTTTCACAAAAATATACATTTTTCGAACTATAAGTAACCATTGTCCATCCACTGTCTTAATGGAAGTGTAAAGTGCATCATCACTCAGAATTCAGATCTTTTTTCACCAAAGACAAAGGCACAACAAGCTTAGATTTGGGCTATAATAAAACTAAACTTTTTAGTATTACACTTTTAGAATTGATTGTTCTAACTTCATCTTTTGTCGATTCCTTTCGTTATGCTAATGACTAACAGCGTCCAAAATATAGAACCTAATTCCCTCGACAAGAGCAAATGCTGCCATATTAACCTACTCTACTTTTTCCTTCATTTATTTTGCATATGTGCATCTGGAATTGGAAAGAACAGCAGAATTCCTTACAGTTCTTTAGAACATAACGGTCCAATTACATAAACAAGAATGTTGAACACCAAGTCAGAAAGAGAGAGTATGTAGACTGAAGAGAGAGAAAGTGTCTTTGTGATTGAACTGACAAGTGTAAGGGATGCAAATGGGTAGTGGTCCACCCCCTATTTACCGGTTTTGAACAGTGGTCACGGGTCAGACTCACCCATTACATTTGTCCCTAATGAGATTGACACATGTTTTTAGTCTATTACCTAACCAATCTATGTATCATCAAAGAACACGAAGTAAAGGTTAGAGCAGACAAAAATGTTGCATTTGCCACTGTTGAGAACATTGTTGAACACACTTTTTAACCTAGAACTTTTTCTAACAGGAATGCAGATTTTTCCATTCAATGAACTGTCAATTCACATCAGTTTCTTACCTTGACAACTGACATTGATCCCCACCAACCTTTGAGAAAAAATTTACATACGTATTATGCAAACGGAAAGCTTTAAAACGTGCTCAGAAATAATTAATGATTTGGAGGATAGCACAGTGTAGTAAGTAGAAACAAAGGCATGCAACTCAATGCTGGCTCTTTTATAAAGATCCAACCCCAAGTAGGCCCTAGCTTAATAAGGACTTCTACCAAAACCATTCTGTTGCACATGCCAATGAGTGATCAAGCCTCTAAGCTACCACAAGTGAGATAACAAAGTTCATAATGTGACTGAATTATATTGCCAATGAACCATGCATATCTAAAAGGTAAGTTTTTGATCTAGACTGTCCTCATTGAACCAATTATGAGTTCCCTGGAAAATGTGAGAGGATGAGAAGGTGTAATGCCCCGAGGGGAAATGACATTGAATATAATACTTTAGATCATGGGCCACTAATAACTTGACTTAAACATTTTAAACTCAACGGTTTATTGCCAAAGTTACTGGATCACCAGAGCCGGGTATTAGCAAAGGAAACTTGTGGATGAATGCCAGGGATTCTCCTGGAATATAATGTGAAGTCATGTCATAGTAAACATTTCTGTTGCTTGGGTGCAAGGAAGATTGCCTAACATAAAACTACTCCCATTAGATTTCACTATAGCACTAGGATAACTACTCAGAAGCAGATGCAAAGATAGAAAAGTAACGGTTCTTATTTTTACGTACTTTGCCTTGCTTCCAAATTGACTTGTGCCTAAACACAGACAAAATTGCATGGCTGTATTATATGTACTCTGTCTAGCAGGAAATTGACTGCTCTGTCTCAGAAAGTACACCAGTCCATAGCTGGCCTAGTCATTTTGTGCAAATTATATAAAGTAATTCAGGTCAATAGGGCAAAATTGTTCATAGAAGCTACATATTCAATCATTCACAAAAGCAACAGAAAGAACATGCTGGGCAAAGCAGAAATATCTATGCTTCATCTAAGGAAACCCCCTCAAGATTCATTTTTTCTACTTGGTTTCAGTATGTTATAAGAATGGACTGAAAAGTATCATATCAAAAAAATTGCTCCATCTTTTCGTGTGATCATTTTGGTGAAATACTAGATATTACGATTTTCTATTAGCAGTGAATGAAATGTTGGACTGTTCTAAGCTTAAAGATTGATCAAGGACAGAAAAATCTAATGAACTAAATTCGACCAACAATGTCAGTGGACCAGACTAGATAGTAATTTTCTTACCACGAAACCCAAGAGTGGGCCTGGCCCATCAAGCTAAGAGTTGTATGTACTTGACAAGACCCACCGACAACAAGATGTCGAAGGTAAGAGTAGCTAAGTGAATCTTCTAAGCAGGGTAAGTCAATGAAATGACAGAAAAGTAAAGAATTTCGTTAGTTTTTAGTTACTCAACCGTTTAAGAATACTAAGTAACAAAATTTTTTTTATTATGTAGAACTCTACGTACCCCTCTTACAAGCAGCTATCAGATATGTAAGACTCAATTCATACGGTTAAAGCACCATGTTTGGCTTGCCTACCAACCAAGTCTCTACAGATGCTAGATTCCATCTTAGGTTTGAGTTTCAAAGTTCTCTTAAGACCTTCAGACAAAGCCTTAGCCTGTAGTACTTGACCTGCATATTTCATTCATCATGCAAATAAGGAAAATTCTTATATAGATCCGGCTCACGGTAGGTGGGATGAATTCCTTGGTCCATATTCATCCACATTACCCTGAAGAAGTTAATTTTTAATGAGTTAGAGTGATGTGTATGAATGTGGATTAAGTGATCCATCTCACCAACTGTGGATCGGATCCATGTAAGAATTTTTCTGCAAATAAAATGATTCCATAAAGGTAAGCAGTTCATGATGCACAAAAACTCCACTCCATTTTCAGCCATACAACACCAAAAGAATAAAGAAGCATGATTCAGTAGAAACAAAGAATTAGCATGTTTGAAGTAAATGGGTCTTAAAAGAAACTTCAGTGTCACACTGAAGCAAATTATGCAAAATATGTAGCATAGCAACATTTTACATCAACAATTTCATAGATGGATGTAAGCACGAGGAAGAATTATCACAACAAGCTATCACAACATTGATAGTATATTCTAGTTAACTGCAAAACTAGAATTGCTACCTTCTTTAGTTATCCTAAATCAGATGTCCCAAATAAAACTATCCGTCTTTCCATTTCCAGTCTCCTAAGCAATATTTAATAAGATTCAGTATATATCAAGATTCATACACTCAATTACTTTCTGACAGAGGAAAATGCTGCTATTCCATAAAAAAGAATTGCAAATTGAATGGGAAATACAAGAGATAAACTCCATCGATGCTAACTGTCTCAGATGTGCACTCTCTAGCAATAAAATGTTAAAATTGTTCCAACAACAACAATAATAAAACCAAGGACATAAAGAAGAAATTGCCAAACACGATTAGATGCTAAGAGAAAGTGATATGTTGAATAATTTCATTTGATTAATTTCATAGTAGAAATATCTATGATCGCATATGTGATAGATAAATAAAATTTCAGAAGTAGAAAGTTGAGTGATATTGACTTGCTTACTTGCTCCAGCTGAATTCAGAGAAAGAGCACCATGTAGATCCCGATTTTTTAAAATGAACAATGTTGCTCTTGATAGCATCCGTCATTCAAGATAGAGAAAGAAAAGAGCAAACAGAAACAGGGTCTCTTGAAGATCCAAGAAACTGGAAGACAATCCAAAAGTATTAGAGCTAGTATGGTAATTCAATGATAAAGAGTACATGCCTTTTGCAACCCCATCCAACACTTGAAGAAGCATGTGGTCAAATCACATATGTTGTCAAAGTTTGTCTAATTTGGATAGGGATTTGCCTGTTATAGGGTCTATAGAGTGCAGTAACATCACTTTTCCATTCTACGCGACATAAGATATCAGATCATCATAGCCTCTATTATCATGATATAACTAGTCAATTGAGCATGTACTGACTTAAAAATCAGGCCAGAATGTCTTCGCTACTTGGTCAGTGTGGCAACTAACAAAGAAAAGCTCACCATACACCAAAACTAACATTTCGAAACCCGGTTCAAAATAAAAGACAATATGCAACTGAAGAGTTCAGTGGAAAATCTTCATGAGTTGGTGTATCATGGGTGGGTTTCTATCACTAATTACTGATATATTATACTTGGCTGTTTCTGTATTTCCTTCTCTTGTGACTCCGTCAAACTCCAAGGATGAATACCACGGCATGCAAGACTACAGTCAGAGGATATTTACATGTAGAAGGGATAATACTGTATGCATCTTGCCTTAGAAAAAGTTAAATAACCTTGTTTATAAGACAACACCAAATGCTTCTGTAGAAGAATGTGATACGACATAGATATTACCAAGAAATAGCAGTAACAATCACAACAAATATGTTAATGAAAAGCTTGCAATTTCTGACAAATACTGAACCACCGTCGCTACTTTTTTTTTTTTTTCATTGAGTATGTTGCCATAAGAGGAGGCTTTGTAAATAACGAGGCTTCACAAGGTATATGGGCATGCAGACAAATCCATATTCAACAAGTCCCTAGACCAGAGTCAAGCATGTTTCTCAGATACTGACTTCGCCAATGGAGAAATACACTACAAGCACACATATGATCACCAATATATCATCACAGAGGATGTCAGCAGCAGTTCTTACAACCAACATAAGTAGTGTATGTGTAACATCCAATATCAAGTTTGGTGAACATAATTTGGATTAAAAGAAAAAGAAAAGAAAAAAAGAAGGATAATCTAGGTTCCTACTAAGTTCCAGTAAACAAATATATACACTATCTATGGTCCATTGCAAGATTTAGAGATCTTATATTTCAATAGGAAAACATGACAAATGCTGATCATAAATGTATTTTGATAAGATGCCTACTATTGCATGTTTGTATTAACATCCCAAATGTTCAAGTTACACCTACTGAATCCACAAAAAAAATAACTTTACCAAAAGAGATGGACCTATGAACCATGTCAGCTCAATATTTCAGGCAATAGCAAACAAAAACAAAAGAAAATTTCAATAAGAGTAAACTCAATAACACTCTCTTTTCTATTTGAGTTACTACCCGCATGAATAATTATTCACTGTCCCCAGGAAGTTGTTATTAATACAAACTCATTTATGTTTGACTACCCTTTTCTTTTTTATTTCAATCATAAAACATGGTCACTCCCAATCAATGACAATAACAATAACAATGCATACCAACCATTCGACAAAATGCCCCTGTAAGGAAATAGTAGCATGTAATTTACAGGTATAAAGAGAAACCTGCACTCTCCAATATAAGGTAATATTTACCGTTTCTCATTACTTTTTAATTATCTAACAATTTAAAATACTCACTCATCAATATTGTAAAGTCAATAACAAACAATTTTTTTATAACTAGTAATTATGCACACTCTAATGTGCTTTATTAAAAATTAATATATATTTTTATGTTGTTGTAGTTATACTTCTATGAATTATTTAAAAATTATAATGTCGCGGGATCAGTAAGCTACTGAGTTGGTTGCTTTTATTGAGGTATTTTCGAAATTAAAATAATTTTTTACTAAAATTTTGCTCATGCTTTATATAGAAGATTACTTTTATTAGGGTATTTTTATTTGATGGGGATTTATATAGTTTGTTTGTGTGTGTGTTTTTATAAATATATATACCAAAATAACTCCAAATGGCTCTTCAGCTATATAAATTAGTTCTATTGGTATGCTTAATGTGTGTGCAGAATTGTACTAAATTTTTTTAAAAATATACAAAACTTTGTGCGTGTAATTTGTGGTGGGTTGGGAAATTATTTGATAGTGGAAGTGAGAAGTGAGAACTAAAAAGTTACAAATCTAAAGATAGAAGAAAAAAATGATAAATTACACCAAAAATCAAGAATTATACCAAAAAACCTGTTGCATTATATAAAGTAGCAAAATTACTGATGTGATAGTTTTTCATTGATAACTAACTCTAAATTGGCACACCTTACATGTGTGTAATATTGTATCCAAAATTGATTGGAAAACAAATTAAAATACAAATTAAAATTAAAATAAGGGTTATGAGGAGTTATGGGAAGTTAAAGGTTAGTTAAACTATTTTGTAAAAATTACACCAAAATTGCTCTTCCATTATATAAAATAGTAATAAATATTTCTTGGTGATTTTGAAATGTTAGTGTTGATTGTAGAAGTTACTAGTTTTGTCGCCAAATCATTTGAAAAATGTGTGTTTCATAATCTTAATTTGAAGGATCAAACCTCAAAAGTATTAATGTTATACTAAAATGAGCGATTTTGGACAATCAAGTAAATAAATAAATAAATAAATAAATAAAGCAATCTATTAACCTAGCAATTTGGTAGGCACTTGATGAAAGATTGAACTACGTGAAAAATTCTTACATGAATCAGATCTATGACAGTATCATAGATTTCTTGATCAATAAATATTTACATCATGTTACATCATTCTGGATGGGTGGGTGGAGCTTTATGGCCAAGAGATCCATCATAATATGTATGAACTCAGTTCATTGACGAATTTCTCCCACTAAATTAACTCAACATCCTTGCCACTTGTTACTTTAGTAGTATGGTAGTAGTGAAAATTTATAGTATCACACTGAAAAATTCTTACGTAGACTGATCATAAATCTCTGTCTAAATACATTCATATTACCCCAAACTAAAAATATAAACTTTTTGATAATAATGTAGAAAAATTTGAACCAATTAAATTACAATATTTAATATAGACTTGATTCATATAAAAATTTATTCTACTATAATATATCCTTTACACGTTATCACTTATCAGGCTCTTTACCAGGGGAGAAGATCTAGATTTACTTGTCAAGTGTGTCAACCAAAATTGTGGTGTGTTTATAAGACCTCAGGTGTTTACTTTTTAGTTTTGCACTTTGTAATTAATACGGTTGAAGTGGAACACATGCTCAAATCTCAATATGGAAGTGCCGTGTCAACTGTCATGTAATTGTCTCCATTATTGTGATTTGTTTTATTTATAGGAGTTTCGGCATATAATTATTAAGTTTACGGCATAGACTGGTCTAACAAATTTTTAAACGTAAATTACGAGTTCAAAATGTTTAAATTAAATTGTTAGTAGTCCATGACCTAATATGTTATGTACCAATCACTTCCCTTTTAATATTTTCATGTAGAACATGTCTTCGCATTCACTTCTTCTTAAGACCTTGCAACTCGACTTGCTTATGTAGAACTTTAAATGTGGCTCGTATAAGTTCTAAAGATAATTCTTGCCCTTAGGTTGACATAACACTTACACCTACACAGCACTTGTCTCTTGTACTCTCTTACTAGTCGTGACCCAATACCACTGGTCTAAGTCTACCTAGAACAGACATCACTTGAGCTTTCTTCTGATATCAACTATAACACCTCAAATCTGGGTTAACCAATAACTTTTAAACATAAATTACGAGTTCAAAATAGAGCTTAATCTCAAGTTGTTAGTAACTCATGATTTAAGATATTACTGTATGCTAATCTCTTTCCTTTCAATATTTTCGTATGGGATTTTAGGGTTTAGGTTTTTCACCCCTCCTTAAGGTGCAGAATATAAAACTCTATAAGTGACTTGTAAGGATTCTAGGCGTGGCTCTTGTCTTTCAATCTTTTTACATGGGATTTTAGGGTTTAGGGTTTTCACCCCTTATCAAGGCCTTGCATCCCTATGCTTGGTTGTATAGAACTCTTGAAGTGACTCATATGAGTTTTAGAGGTGACTCCCATCATACGGGATTTTAAAATTTAGGGTTTCCATCCCTCGTTAAGGACTTGCATTCTTATATTCGATTGTACAAAACTCTATAAGTGACTCATACGGGTTTTAAAGGTAACTCTTGCCCTCAAGTCGGTGTAGCACTTAGTTCTTGAACTGTAGTCGATGCCCAAAGCTACCCAACCCATCGTGCAGACATCACACAAGCCAGTAACTTGAATTTTTAAATGTAAGTCACAAACTCAAAATATTAAAACTAATTTGTCAGTAATTCATGACCAAAAATGTTACTATTTATAACTTTCTTTTCAATCTTTCTGTATGGGACGATATCAGGTTTGCTTCTGTGGGTGAAGGGAAACACATTCATAATCAAGAACAACATTGGGATATAAGTATAGCAATTCCTAATGTTTCTTTCTCATAATTCATAAAAAAAGAAAAGAAAAAAACATCATACCTATTTGAGTCTCAACAACTTATTACAAAATTTAGACATAGACTCAAATGGTTAAAGCTGCGGTTGGGACAAATCTCATTATTTATTATTTTTTAAATAATTTTTTGTAATAATTTTTTAACATACATTACATCACATCAAAAAAATTGTTATAATAATTATTTCAAATATTCTATAAACTATCTAAAATAATAGATGTTCATACGGAGCAATTATTCTGTAAGTATATACTAGTGTTCAACTATGATGTGTTACGAAAAATATTAAGGTTTTCTCAAAATGATAAACCAAATTTAATACCTTCATACTAATAAAATTTAAAGACAATGAGATTTTTGAAATTGAATATAGACTATTAGCCATAAGTTTGTGATTAGATATTTGAAGATCTTTAAAAGATAAAAGCAAAATAAAAAAAAATAAAAAAAAATAAAGAAATCCTTTATAACAAAAGAAAATGACAAATCAATTTGTTTAGGCAGGTATTATTTGGAGTATTAATTAAAATAAGTACCATAAGAACTTTTTGAGAAAAATATATATACGAGGTAGAACACAATTAGCAATCTTGGTAAATAATAATTACAAAATATTATTTTAAAATTAACGTGTGCTAATGTTTCTATTCATTTAGAAAAGTATTATTTAGAGTATTAATTATAATAAGTATCATAACAATTTTTTGAGAAAAGATATATATGAGGTAGAACGTAATTAGCAATGTTGTTAAATAATAATTGTAAAATATTATTTCGAAATTAACGAATAATAATGTTCTTCTAGCCCAAACGGAACCGAAGTTATATGATTTTAACATTTACAATTACCATGTGATTTTAAAATACAGCTACAAAATTACTAAGAAGTGACCGTTATTTAAAAAAAAAAAAAAAAACACATTTGTTTGATATGATTCAAAACAGGAAATTGTTGGCGGGTAACAACCAAATAATCTGGGTCGCTCTTCCCGCCAATTTGTTCATATTATTAAGATTGGTGTCTTCTTCTATTGTGTGTTCCGTTAATCGATTTTTTTTAAGTCACAAAAATTTTTACTTCATTTTGAACGAGTTGACTCACCTTGCCGGGTCAACACATATGCTTTCTTGACATTATTTATTAGCCGTTGTGCAATTTTTATTAAAAATTTCTTTAAATTTTGATGTTTTCGTTTTAATTTCTTTTAATATTTTATTTTTAAAAAAAACCCCAAATCAGGTTTTAACTCAATTATAATGAAAAAGCAAAAAATTTGATTTCACAAGGAATTTTTTGTCTTCAGGGACAAATGTGTTTATCGTTTTCATAATTACTTTAAAAATTGTTAATTATACTAAACTATATTATTGTTTTACTTATTTTAGGATTTATACGCGACATATTATAATAAATGTAAAAATAAAATTTTTAAAATTGAAAAAAGTAGTTTCGAAAAGGCTTAATTACTTCTAAAAACAACTTTTATCTTTATTAATTATAAAAAAAATTAATATATTTTCATTTTCCCCAAATTTTATATAATTATTTTATAATTTGAAAAGTTGCATATAGTTTTCCATAAGTTGCTTTTATTATGAATCATGACATTCCAATAAATGAAAAAGGAAATTGATGTTGGAAAACAATAGTTATAAAGCTAATAAATAATCTTTAAAAATCATCAAAGACAATATTAGGTTTCATAATAATTGTTTATATTCATGCAAGCATGATAAGGATTTTTTTAATAATTGAAATTACTCTAATAATTTTTTACAACAATTAAAGAATAAAATAAAATTCATTGTGTATAAGAAATTTTCTTGCCATTTCTTTCAATACCACGAGAGTAATTTCTCATTTCTTCCTACAAAAAAAAAAAAAAAAAGAATTTACATTGACTAAATATGTAACCCCATATTCTTGTTAAATGTTACAATAAAAATTCAAAAAATTTCTCCAACATATTGGCTCCTTCTAAATAACTATTATTTAAAATAAATATTATATCAAACTTTTTTTCGTGATACGAGATAAAAAAGTAATTAAATATTTTATTTAAAAACTTAAAAACTATTATATCCAAAAGGAGCCATTTTATTTTAAATTCGTTATTTGAAAGTCCATAAATTATAAAATCGACAACCAACTCAAGCATTCGAGTCACGAGTTAACTCTGCCTGGTCTCTATCAGTCCAGTGTTTTAAAAAAAAAAATACAAAAAATACAAAAAAAAAATCATCAATAGATTCAGTAGAGTATTAGTACTACAACTTACCAAAAAATACCATTTTCAGTTAAAAAGCTTTTTTTTCCATTTCATCTTTTTTAAGATGGGCTTTATTTCTCATCATCTCCAAATCTCTCTATCTCCTCTTCGATGGCGGCGAATAATCTCCGATAAAAAAGGTACGATTTCGTTTCCCTACACAAAATTCATCTCGAATCGTCGATAGAAGCATCCACAATTGCTGAAGATTTATCTGAACTTTCTGATTGATTTCGTTGTTGTGGTTTAATTTGATTTATTATTTGGTATTATGGAAAAAAAAGCCCTACAATTTATGAATTTGGTTGTATAGGTTTTGATTTGAAGGTTTATGGTTACAGGAGAAAAGGAAGGGAATTTTTGAAAATTGAAACCCTAGATAGGTTTCCGTGGGATTTGTGGTGGAATTGATTGGGGAATAAGATGGAGAATGGGGGAGTTAGATTGGAGAGGAAAAGGGGAATGAAGAGGAAGAGAATTGATGTTCAGAATGTGGAAGTGGATGTAGATGGGAAGAAGCGGGTGGTGGGGGTGCGGTCGAGGAAGATGGTTGGGTGTTATGTGAGGAAATGTAGGGAGTTTGAGGGGATTGGGGTTTTTTTGGGGAAGATTGTTTCGTATGATACGGGGTTGTATAGGGTTGATTACGAGGATGGGGATTGTGAGGATTTGGATAGTGGTGAAGTGAGGATGCTTTTGATTGATGAGAGTGAATTTGATGGGGAGTGGTTGGAGCGGAAAAGTAAGTTGGATGATTTGTTATTGTATAAATATAAGGCTGTGGAAGCGAAGGATGAATCGAAAATCGAGAATGTGGTCCCATTTGAGTCGGCAAATGTCGTTGTTGATGCTAAGGTTGAGGAAATGCCTGCAGTTAGTAAGTTGGTTAATGCTTGTCTTGACGTTGAAGTTGAGGGGATTCAGGCTAAGGTTGAGGAAACGCCTGCAGTTAGTGAGTTGGTTAATGCTTGTCGTGACGTTGAAGTTGAGGGGGTTCAAATTGATGATGATAGTAATTTTGACTCAGCCAGTGATTCTTCTGAGGATGAGGAAATGAGTTCAGAGGTAGAAGTGCCATTAAATGTTGTTCCACCACCAGAGTTACCTCCTTCATCAGGGAATGTTGGGGTTCCATCAGAGAATGTGTCGCACCTTTTTTCTGTATATAGTTTTTTGCGCTCGTTTAGTATTCAGCTGTTTTTGAGTCCCTTTGGATTGGATGATTTTGTGGGGTCACTTAACTGTACTGTACCGAATACATTGTTGGACTCTGTCCACGTTGCTCTCATGCGTGCTTTGAGGCGTTATTTTGAAAAGCTCTCATCGGATGGGTCGGAGCTCGCATCAAAGTGCCTGAGGTAATTGAATTTCGTTTTTCTGAAAGATGAATGGGTTTATGACTCAATTTATTGCTATATTATGTACTGGCGGTGCAACCACTGTTGCTTTTGGTCATCAATACTGATTCCAATTATTGGTTCCAGCACACAGATACACTGGTGCTCATGTAAAAATCTGCTTTTGCATATAGTAGATCTCCTTATGCTTAATATCATTAGCATTCAGTATCATCTGCCACTGTATTAAACCATTAGTTTCTTCAGTTAATTAAGTATTACCTAATTTAGAGTTGTTAAAAGATGTGAATTAATTACTAAAATCTTCTTGTATTTTTCAACCTAATCGGTTGTGTTGTAGCTTTTATCATTTCTTGGTGCATTGAATATAGTAATGGTAAGTTTGAGTTGTGGTACATGTCTAAAATGAAAGAAGTGATCACCTTTTTTTTGCTTTCTTAATTTTCTTATGATGTATCATAGAGATGCATTTCATTGATCAAATGTCTAAGATAGGTTACTTATCCTGCTTGCAGAAGCATGGATTGGAGCTTGCTAGATACATTGACATGGCCTATTTATTTGGTTCACTATTTAATAGTGATGGGATACACAGATGTTCCTGAATGGAAAGGATTTTATATCCATGCTTTGGAGAGGGAATATTACACTTTATCTGCTGCCAAGAAGCTGATGATTTTGCAAATATTGTGTGATGATGTATTAGATTCTGAAGAATTTAGAGCTGAGATTGAGCAGTCGTGTGGAGTCAGAAGTGGGAATAGATCCTGATAATGGAATTCTTGTTGCCTCTGCAGCTGGACCAAGAAGAGTTCATCATAGAAACCCAAAAACTTCTGCTTGCAAGGGTCAAGAAGCAATGGAGATTATTGCTCAAAGTCATGAAATGAAGTTTTCTTCTAACTCTGGCCATTTTGGGTTGAGTGTTCAGGGACGAGATGGCATTTCTGATATGGATCAAGATGGTAATGGTGATGAATGTCTTCTTTGTGGCATGGATGGAACCTTGCTTTGTTGTGATGGGTGCCCAGCATCTTATCATTCCAGATGCATAGGAGTAAGCAAAATGTTTATACCAGAAGGGACATGGTATTGTCCAGAGTGTTCAATAAACGATGTAGGTCCAAGGATCACAAAGGGAAGCACTTTAAGAGGAGCCGAAATATTTGGTGTTGATGTCTATGCACAAGCCTTTCTCGGTGCTTGTGATCATTTACTTGTGTATGTTCTCGCTCCGACAATTATCTCCACTGCTTTTTTTTTTTTTTTTTTAATAAATAAATCCTAATGCACCCAGCACCTCATTTTTCTTTAAAGCTTAGGCTGAGGATTCACCTTGATGCTACCTTTATGGGATGCCTGATTGTACATAATATTGAGTGTATTTATGCTTTTTGGTTACACATCTATTTTCAGGGTAAATCCTTCAACAAATTCACGTTCATGTGTAAGATATTACAGTAAGAACGATATTCCATGTGTCCTCCAAGCCCTTCTTTCAAGTGTAGAGCATATTTTTATGTACAAGGAAATATGCAAGGCAATTATCCAGTACTGGGAAATTCCAGAAGACATTATTTCGGTCATTGAAACATCTGAAATTGCTGAGCAGTTAGCAAAAGAGGATGTCAAGTACATGCCGTCATCCCTTATGCCATCTGTGACAACGGGTCATTTTGTTCCAGAAACACTCAAGAGTGAGGATTCTGCAAAATGTGTTACTGGTATTAACTCAGGAAACAAGAATCTAGGGCATAAGGCCTTGTTCAATGCAGCAGTTCTTCCTGACCATGCTGTTCAACAGGGTTATTTGAAACCTTATATAGAAAATACTGAAGAAAAGGCTGGTTTTCAAATGAACATTTTTATCCCTGGGAAAGTTCAAGAGAAACACACTGTGTTTTCGGGCAATGACACCAAGATCAATGTCAGTAAAATTATCCACAACCTACCAAATGCTATCTTATACATGGGATCTTCCTTTAAAATCCAGGGATATATCAATAACTATCTACATGGAGACTTTGCTGCATCCGCTGCTGCTAACCTGGCAGTTCTTTCATCTGAAGAAAACCAGGTTTCCGCATCTCATGCATCAGATCGTCGGAAACTTATGTCTGCCAATGTTTCACTTCAAGTGAAAGCCTTTTCATCTGCAGCTATGCGGTTTTTCTGGCCCCATACTGAGAAGAAGCTCATTGAAGTCCCAAGGGAACTGGTGTAGTTGGTGTTTTTATTGTAAAGCTTCTGTGGTAAGCAAAAGAGGGTGCCTGTTGAATGCTGCTGTCTCAAATGCCATAAAGGGTTCTATGAAGATTCTTGCTGGTCTACGTCCTGCGAAGAGTGGAGAGGGAATTCTCTTTGGAATTGCTACTTATGTAATGTTCATGGAGGAGAGTCTAAGTGGTCTAACCATTGGTCCCTTCCTAAGTTCAGCATTAAGAAGACAATGGCGCACACAAGTGGAACATGCTAATAATTTTGGGACAATAAAGTTACTTTTACTCGAGGTCTCTGTCTGTCTCTATATATGTGTGTGTGTGTCTTTCTGGCCATCTGTTTGTTTTCCCCTTAACTAGTTACTACTTAATTTCACAACTTAGAAATTTATTTACTTGTGGTGTTGATTGATCATATTTGTCTACTGATTTTGCTAAATGGAGACTTTGGCATCTTTCTCGTTCTCTCCAAACCCTTATCCACAGTTTAAATTAAATTGCTATAACAATCTAAATTCTGTGAAGTCGTTTTCTAGAGGCTATAATGATATGGAGTAATCATTTGCTTGGTGTACTGAAATCTTTTCTTTTTTTGGTCGAGGGTTTGAATGAATAAATATGGCAAGTTATTTAGTAAATTAAAAGAAAGGGTAAAAGTAATACAGGTTTACCCCAAAAGAAGTTTGTAAACTTAATTAACCGTTAATACTAGGAAAGTATTTTGGAAAACATGAAAGTTACATTTTATTCATAAGCTGTTTAGTAGTAAATGTTGGTCTGGATTTAGATGGACCTGATTGTCATATGACATTCTAACTGCTCCTGTATGAGATATTTGCAATCTTGTTTTTTAATATTTCCTTTATGTATTTAGCTGATTTAACTGGTTTATCATGTAGCACAAAAGGTTGACATATTTATTTTTGTATTGGTTAAAAAAAGTTTCAGAGTAAGAATCAGTTATTGTCTGGTCATTAAGGGTTTTGTTCTTTGTCTTTGAATGGAGATTGATTCTCACCATCTCTGTTCCTCTTCCCCTCCCACTTCTTCCACTTCCCACCCATTCCGTGCTAAAATTTCAAGAAAAAGCAAGGTTGCCAAGTGGACAAGCCTTTTCCTCTTGCAGTTTGTCTTAGGAAGCCTAATCTTGTTATATCTGATGGTAGTCTTCAACGAGATACCTTTGTCTCAACAACTAATGCATTCTAGCTAACATTATTCTTACTGTGCTGTTTTCTCACGTCTAGACTTACTGTCCAATTACATTAAGACCATGTTTTTATTTGCAGCTTGAGGAAAATATTCGACCAATTGCTCTTTCAGGGGACTGGGTTAAGCTGGTTGATGGTTGGTCAGCCGATTCTTCTGTGACTCTGACTGCTACTAGTGCTTCTGGATCTACTCAAAAACGTAGACCAGGGAGACGTGGAAGGAAATCGTCCATTGTGACAGAAATTACTGCTGATGATGGCCAGGACATGTTGGCTGACTTCACTTGGTGGCGAGGAGGTAAGCTGACAAAGCTTTTATTCCAAAAAAGAATTCTGCCGCGCATAGACAAGGATCTCTGGTGAAGAAATCTGCACGTCAAGGTATGGAAGTTTTCCTACTCTTTTTCCGTAGAATTTGTATTGCTATTTTCATGCTCAGTCAGTTTTACTCTTCTGTACACCGTAACATTGTTGTTATGAGAAGGATTCACTGAATTTTTTGGAGTAGCAGGTGGTTCAAGAAAAATACCTGGCATTTATTATGTTGAAGCATCTGATACTCCGAAGAGAAGCAGACGTCTAGTTTGGCGAGCTGCTGTTGAGATGAGCAAGAATATATCCCAGCTTGCACTCCAGGTTCGTTCTTTTCAATTCTGCTCTTGGGTGCAGTGCATATGTTTGTGCCCTTCATTAGTTTACTCTTCTTTGGCAATTTTTTCATCATCTGAGTATTGTGATGTGACCTATTATTTTTTTGGATGAGATTCATTTTTATGACAGCATTTTTAATACATCAATTGGCTCTTGTAACAGGTTAGATGCCTGGATTTTCATGTGAGATGGAATGATCTTGTCCGTATCCAGAACAGAGTATTCAGGATGTGAAAGGCCCAGAAGCAGAGGGCTCTGCTTTCAGAAATGCTTACATAAGTGATAAAAAAGTCCTTGATAATGATACTATATATTGTGTTGCCTTTGGGAATCAGAAGCATCTTCCTTCTCGTGTAATGAAGAATATAGTTGAAGTGGAGAAAAGTCAAGATGGAAAGGAGAACTATTGGTTTTCAGAGACACGCATTCCATTGTATTTGATCAAGGAGTTTGAAGAAAATGCAGCAAAAGTTCAGATACAATTGGCTGACGAGATTCCGAATACATATGTAAATTTGCATAAAAGGAGGTTGAAGGCTTTCCATAAAGATATGTTTTCATATCTCGCAAGAAAGAGGGATATTTTGGAGAAGTGCTGCTGTGCTTTGTGTGGAAAGGATGTTTTACTAGGGTACTCCTTTTACGTACTTCTTTCTTTTTTCTTCTCGGTTGTTTTCCTGGCTGTCTATTTATTGATGTTTTCTTTATCATTGATGTACAGGGATCTGGCCAAGTGTAGTGTTTGCCAAGGTATTTCAAAAGATATTTTTCTGTACTTTATCTTTATTAGCAAGTTTGGAAATTATTACCATTTTACTTGCTTGTTGTCCTGCCAGTTGTTCAAGTTGATAATGAATCAGAATATAGTCCAATTTCTTGCTGCCCTCACCCCTCCTCTCCCCCACCCTCTCTCTCTATCATACACACACACACACTCACTGAGAGGTATTTACATCCTTAAATATGGGGGAAAAATTGCTCATATCCCTTGCGTTCCACGTTCCAGGAACGGTGTTCCCAAACGTGGGTGGTTTGCAATCCAAAATGCTCAAAGTAGTATTCCTACTTATTTAATAAGAGGCATGATAAGGTGAGAGTCGTGAGAGAGAGGGAAGAGTAAGGAAGAAGAAAAGGCACGTTCCAACCTGATAAATCTAGGAAGCTGTATTTAAGTGGACTATTTAGCAGTTTCTTTTTTTTTTTAAATATCCTAATTAATTAGTTTTGATTTATATGATTTACTAATTATTTATTTTTTAAAAATTTATGCATAGAGATCCTGTATACCTAATTGCCAATTTCAATCCTAAATACTGAACTGACTAAGCCTATCTCTCCGTACCATGTATTGGGAGCAGTCCCGTACCGTGTACCAATAGCCGCCACGTACCAACGCATACCACAATCCGTGTAACACTCGTATGAATAAATAGTATTTGCTTTGACAGAAATGCCCTTTTATAAATGCCTAAAACCAAAAAATGTTACTATTATCAGCTTTATTCGTGAGAATCTTGAAACGCTAGTATCATACTTGTTTTACATTATTAAATATTATGGAAAGTGGCCTAATATTTACATTTTCAGTATATTTGATTAATATAATTGCCATTTTTACGGACTGCAAATGTGCTGTGCAATCTTACTTTTATCAGTTTCATTAATCATTGGAACTTTCTTTTTTAAGATGCAAATGCTATCTTTCTAACTTCACTCAGTATACGACAAATATGCCAATTTTGTGATTTCTGTAGCCAATTTACATCTGAAGCATATCTTTTACGTGATTTGCTCTCGTGAATTTTCAGTTGGTTCAAAATAGAGTGTTCTGTTCTTTCCATGTGCAAAATAGCAATCATATTGAATGCCTCTCTCACAGACACATCAAGACAATGCATTTACAGAATAGGAGAAAGTTTATTATGGGAAGGTCCTACAAGTGGCATATGCTATTGGTATCCCCAAAACCAATTAGCTTCCGTCATGTAAAATAGTGGGCCCAAAGACCAAACCAATTGGCGGAAGCTAATTGGTCTGCAATATGTATGGTTGAGTTTCCTCTATGTTGTTTGCAATATGTACTCTTGTGAAGTTTTATTTTTTTTACCTTTTTAGATATCTATCTATACTATATATAAAGAAAGAGGCCCATTTTGGTTTGATGTCATTATTTGAACTGCCAAATTTACCCTCATTTGACAAAATAACTACCACATTAACCTACTTAATAATTTTCATTATTAATTTTTTTTAAATCACACGCAAAGGGTGTGTGCCTTTCCCTCTAGTAGAAATGATTGCTAAGCAACGAGTCATACATGGATCCTTAGCTGTTATCATGTGCTTCCAATGTGTCTCTTTCACATTTCCTTAAGTGTGGCTGAATTTATGATAAATTAACTAGTTTTTATGTCGAAGCAATGTCAAACAGTTGGCCCAGCATGCGTTGTGAAATATTGTGGTTATAACTGTTTCAGACGCTGATACATGTCTTTTAATTTGCATGTTCCATTGACCTCAGATTAACCTTTGCTTATTTTCAATTTACGGCAACTCTGAACCAAAATAGAACAACCGGCTCTTAATATGAGCGCCTCTAAGAATATCTTTGGTTTGTGTAGATATGTATGCAGGTAGAATTTATGGCTAGTAATGAAGCATTCCACAGTTACAAATATGGCTATGTTGTTCAATAGTGATGGTTAAAAGTTCATCAGTGATGTGGGGCATGCCTGGTCTAGTCATAATCTTTGAATCTTTAAAAAGAAGCTTCTAATTGATTCTTCTTCTTCCTTTTCTTCTTTTGGCTTTTGGCTTTTGGCACATTTTTTGTATTATTGCTCATAGACTTCATGACTAATGCTTGTTTTGTGATTACTTACTCCTGCGACAGAACATGAGCATTCCTCTATACTTGCCCGTTGGTGATAGCACTCAACCCATGCAGTTACTGAAGATATGGCCTTTGTATTGCTTATGTTTGTATGGATGAGATTAGATTTGAGTTATTGAAGATGTTCTCAACCAGTGTTTGATTGCATAATATGTTTTATAGGCAAGTTTGGCCCCTCTCATCCTACCTATCATGGAGTTTAGTAATTAAAACCTAAATAATTCATGCAGGTCTCTGTCATGAGCAGTGTACTATAAGTTCAACCGTGAAGATCAATGCGGAAGTTGTATTCTTGATCACTTGCAAGCAGTGTTACCATATTAAAGCTCTGATTCAAGCTGAAACTCCGTAGTCATGAATCTCCCACAAGTCCTTTACTCCTACAGCAACAAGAAAATGCTAGCGGAATGGTGAGCAAACCTGAAAAACAAACTGCTCATGACAATTCATCAACGGCTGGCAAATCGTTGCGACCCTCTTCGGATTCGAAATCAATTAATGCCTCTAAATTGGGATCCAAAAGCAAACCAAAATTATTGTCTTGGGGTCTGATTTGGAAGAAGAAGAATTGTGATGACATTGGGAGTGATTTTATATTAAAGCATATTCTTCTAAAGGGCGATGGGGACATGGATTCGTCCGGTCCTCTCTGCCACCTTTGTCATCAGCCATATAATTCTGACCTAATGTACATCCGCTGTGAAACATGCTTAAGTAAGCTCAATATAAATACTTTATTCGACTCGTCCTGTTGTTAATCTTGATTTTGTGGAAATGACATTCCCTTGGTTTTCTGGCCATTCACAGATTGGTATCATGGAGAAGCTGTTGAACTCCAGGAGTCAAAGATAATGTTTTCGATCTAGTGGGTTTCAAATGTTGCAGGTGCCGAAGGATTAGATCACCAAATTGCCCTTATGAGACTCCAAACAGCAAAAAGCAATTTGAGGGAAAGAAGATCCGCACTAGGGCTACAAAGCAACAGAGAAACGATCCAAATATGGATGTTGTTCCTCAACAAATTAAGGTGGAGCCTGCTACGCCTGTTTTGCCTGCCATGGAACAAGTGTTGCATGTAGCAGAAGATAATCCTCTTCTTTTTAATCATACAATAGTGGAGCAATTTGCTGGGCAGAACTTGAATGTCGATTATGAGTGGAATGCTACGGGTGCATCTGGGTTGGGGCCACAGAAACTGCCTGTTAGACGGCATAATAAACATGAAAAGGATTTAGATTGCTCTTTAGCTGGCAATTCTGCCCATGATGACTTGTCAGCTTTTGGAGGAAACATCTTAAACTCGGCAGATGAGTCATTATCTCACGTTGAATGGGATCTTAGTGCAGGTGGCTTTGACGCGATGGTATGGCGTTTAACTATGAAGACCTCAGCTTTGAGGATTTGGAGTTTGAGCCTCAGACTTATTTTTCATTCAATGAGTTGCTTGCATCTGATGATGGTGCCCTTCCGAATGTAGTTGGTTCATCTGGAAATGTAGCAGAGAACTGGGAGAATGCTTCCCTTCTCCCAAGCACTGATATTTTTGATACATCTTTCAATCAGCAAGAACCTATGAGTTCGGTTCAAAATGCAGTTGATATAGTGCCTTGCAGAATGTGCTCGTGTTCTGAACCGTGCCCTGATCTTTTTTGTCAGGTATGTGGTCTTTGTATCCACAGTCATTGTTCTCCTTGGATTGAGCAGTCACTTAGGGATGATGGCTGGAGATGTGGCAACTGCCAGTGGCTCTAGTTGATGCCAAATCCATGTTTTGATGACTCTTCGGGAAAAAAGCTCTTCTTTGCATGAGATGCTAAAGTGCACTGCGTTTAGTGTTTTTGAAAGAAAGGCTTGTATGATGAGGCACTATTAAGAGAAGATATCAGAATGGACACAACACAAACTCCGTAATTGGGGTGGGAGAAGGGAACTGCCCATTGTGGCTGAGCCTTTGAAGCAGTTGTTTGAGAATGATACAATGTGATTTGGATATAGTTTATCTTCTTCACCTTTGGAGTGAGTGACGTTTCCAGGCATGTAGTGGTTCCCCAGTGGCCAGTGCCATGTAGGTTTTCTAGTGGGAAATTGGTCTGTCCATCTAACTGTATATTTGGCTAAATAGGGGTTAGCATAAAATTTAAAAATTTGCCCCGTGAAATTGAACTTTGGGGGTGATAGATGTCATTTTACCATGGTCTTATGGATAAGCAAATTTTTTTTATGCTTATCTGAGTCTTTGGCTATATAATATAAAGTAGTTGATTAGGACCTATGTTTGCACCATGTTGAGTGATGCAGATGCAAGTTCATTGTTGCACTATGCTGGAGGTTAAATCTCCCTCAGTACAAAGGATAAATGCAACTCTGAAAAGAGTTGGATTTCCTTATACTAAATTATGTGTTTCAACACAGGCAGAAAGTGATTAACCCTTACGGCAACGAAGCGTGGTTTAGGTATGAGGATGCTTTTCTTATGATTTATTAGTTTTGAACTCGAGTCACTGGAGGATAAGGGAACGGCGATTTATAAATTTTTTTTTTTTAAAAAAGACGCCTTACGCAACCTTCTTGGCAAAAGGGAAAAACAAATGAAAAATTATACAACCGTTAGTTGAGAGAGATTAGTTATATCTATGGTCTTTATGTGAAAAGCACCAATTATCTTAGTGTGTCTTAGTGTTTATATATATATAATATTTATCATAAACTACCCTTCTCTTTATACTTTATAAGCACACAACAAGAAATACCAATTGTCTTGGGATGTGTTTGGATGGGTGGATTTAAAATTTGAGTGAATTTGAAATTTACTTATTTAATATTAAAATCACACTCTTATTAGCTGATGAATTTTAAATTTTCAATTAAATCAAGAATTAAATTATTTAGATAACTTATTATGATTTTGGATTTTAAACCTAAATTCACTCAAATCACTCCATCCAAACATAACAATAGTGTTTTTATTTTTTATTTTTTGATTTTGTGCATAAATTGCCTTGTCTTTATACTTTATAAGCACACAACAAGAAAGGTAATTTGGAAATTTAAAGAATAAAAGTAATTAATTGAAATAAATACTTAGGAATGCTAAACCGCATTTTTCAATGCTACAAGGAATATTATCTATTGAACATTTAACAATTTTCAATACTAATAAAACTCTTGTGTATATGCATATTAACTAAATTAACAATAGAAATAATATTAATTTCACACAACATTGAAAAAAAAATGGAAGTAATGACTAAATATTGATAATATGATATATGTAAATTTCATACAACATTAAAAACACCCTTTTAAACGGTAAAAGTTACACCTTTTGTTATTATGAATTCTATTTAAATTACAGTATTAACTTGTCCAATTTGTCTGCAGATTATTATTCACTTAAATTAGAGAAAAAGCGTTGCAAAATTTGAGAAAAGTTAGATATATAACTTGCTCTAAACAACTTTTTCTTGTAAAAATCAAACTAAACAAGAAATCACTTTTTATATATTAACTAAACCTTTACTCTTTAACTAGCAGTAATTTCTCATTCTATTTTTGAGTGAAATTATTTTTTTCTTAAACAAATATGTTGCTAGAAAATGTGTGATTTTTAATGATGTCTTACATGCAAACTTTTTTGTTTTCAAAACATTTCGAAGTTTTTTTTTTAATCGTCAAAGGAAACAATATGATGACTCTAATATAGTAATTGTATTTATTCTTGGTAACATAATTTTTTATTTTATTCTTAATCTTGGGTGGACAAATGGTTGAATAAGAAACAAAAAGTCTTAAATTATAACCGCAAAGTTATTAAACTTATTCTTGTATACTCTAATATGATCAATATTAAAATATGAAAATTTTAGTGAAGCAAGTATTACAAGTCAAGACAGTTTTGACTTTAATTTTGTTTAAACATTTTCTTTTCATAAGGGGTTTTTTTTTTTTTTTCTAAGCAATCACACAAACTTTATATGTCAACTCTCAATAACACTTATACAATTATATATTATTAGATAATTAGTCTGTTTATAGACAATCATTTTTAAATCTATATTTTAATAAGATATACATATTTTAATTTGCAAACTAAAGGATTTTTTTATTACGTATCTAATGTTTGAACACATTTAAGATAGAAATCAATACTTGATTTTTCATTTATTTTTTAGATTGAATGAATAATAACGAATAAGTATACCAGGTAACTAATATTAAATACCATATATTTTTATGCAATTATTAATATTGAAATTTTCTTAGGTAATTGAATTATCACTGGATGACGAATAATGGAAACAAATATTCGTTCATAGTCAATAATTCCTACTAAAAAATGTAACCTTGTTAGGATAATTCATCGAGATGGAAAAAACTAAAAGTAGTTTTGTAACTCATAGAATAGAGGAAGTAGGGATTGTTAGCTAATTTCCGAATTTGACTATTATCATTAGCACACAAAGATGCCATTTTTATTTTTCATCTTTTCATGAAGACGGAACCTTTCAATTATTATGTTTGAATTGCACGCCAACCAAATAATCATATATTATACTTCAAATAATAAACTCAAATAATATACGTGTATTGAATATCTTACAAACTACACAATTTAATAAATATACAAAATATCTACACTTGAACAAAATAATTCAAATCAATTAGTGATATTTACGTGGAGTGATCTATATATATGCAATACACAGGAAAATTTGTTGTTTGACAAACATAAATTTTCATGATGTAAAAAGAATAAAATTTTCTTTTGTATTATAATGTCCAAACCATTTTTTAAAGAAATTAACTTTTACATATTTATAATTCTTGCTTGTTCGATGTCTTATGTGACTTCAAACCAATTCAAAATATTAGTCAAGTGCAATGCAACCACGAAAAAATACATTAAAGTTAATTTATGTATAAATCTCTTCAATAAAATAAGTACAGTTTATTATAGACAAAGAGAAAAATAAATAAAGACGTATAATTGAAATATAAAATGCAACAAAAAAAGAAATATGCAAGTCGAATCCTAAAACTTAAATCTTACTCCCCACATATTTGAAAAATGATAGAATTTTATGAGTTTCTTTTTTTGAGTTTCGTTTTTTCTTATTTCACTTATTGCATGCAACTATGTTTTATTTTAGAAAGCAAAAGTTACATAATAATATATATAAAAACAATAATAAAATATTTAAAGAAAAAAAGGTTAATCCTTAATTATAATGTAGAACTATCTATACATGTACCTATATTTTATTTTCACATCTTGCCTCCATGGGAGTTCGGTTAATTTCTGAGATCAGGTATTAGGGAGTATTTTGTGTTCTTTTATGGAATTCCCCTCAAACACGAAGTACACCCTCCTTACATCTGATATGCAAGCCAAACTAGTGAGGCCTAAATTTACTAGTAATGCTTTCATTTTGGAAACCAGAAATATTTTGTGTCGCTTCATTTCATTCAAAATTTATTTTACGTTTGTTACTCACAATTAAAAAACCGTCGCGGTAAAATTTGTTTATTAATAAATTGGATTACAAAGTATGACAAACTAATGCAACAAGCCAGTAGAGTTAATAATACTCGTCACAAAATCACGGCGAATGTCTACTCAAAGAACACTGAAGAGTTTTATGTTCATACCTTTTTAGCACAAATTCTAGTTGTAATTTTCTTTGGCTCTAGGAAATTTACCATGGGAGATCCTGAAACACCACAATAGCGGATCCAGAGAAGGAAAGAAAAAACTTGTTAAACTTCTGTATGGTGGTTGAATTCAATATCTAAAAAGAGAATTTGCAAGGTTTATGGAGTAGAGTGCCCTCACAACTATGTTCTACGGAAGCTATCAGAATTGGACAACAATAGACGAAGGCAAGATAAGGCCCTAAATTAAAACAAATAAAATGTGAAGCTGAGACAATGTATTTGTTTATACGAGACTATCTCAAGTATACACATCTCGTCTAGTTTTAAAAGCAACAATCACAAGCCTAAGAAAATCATTAAAAATCTACATCATCACCTTTCCTCTTCATTTAAAAATTGATGTTTGTTTTTAAAATTACATCACGAACAAATGCAATAGTTACAACGGGTCTGAACCTCCCGAGCAAATCTCATACGCTATTTCATATAACAGACACCAATGGATAAAACCTGGCTAGTTTAATAGGAGAAAAAATGACTTCCAGGTAAGCTGGATAATATTGCTCCAAGTTATAGATGAGAAAAGATCACTCAAGGAACTATTCAATGGTTGAAAAAGAATCTCAAAAAATTCAAACTCCAAGAATGCTAAGCCGATCAGATACAACGGTCCAGCCATGTGTCCCGCCAGCCCTCGCATCGTATTGTTCAACACCCACATCCCCCCCCCCCCCTTTCAAACTTTCTGGGATTTATGGTGGGCTCTCTGTATAATGTGTAATTTTACAATTATTGTCGTCAACAAATCCATCAAAGCAAGCCAGCAAGCAAAGCCCCGGGGTCAGTTGTTGCAGAAGGTAAATTTGTAGGTTGAGGTTGTGGAGGCAATGGTGCAGAAGCTCGGGCAACTATTGGAATGCTGACTAATTGTTCTTTAATAAATTCTTTCAACCTACAAATCGTTCAAAAGAAACATGTTTTGAGTTCAAATTCAAGTATACACTGTAGAATTGAAAGGTAAAGACTTCTCACAGGAAATAACCAAAAACATACTCAAAAGTTAGTGTTGGATCTCCTGAGGCAACCGTCATACGTAGTTGAGTTCTATCAGATGGATCTGTTTCGATTCTTATCTGCATGACCAAAAGACCATCACATTGCAATCATACACGTGTTTTGTAGTAGCAAAGAGAATGCGAGTACATAAATGAATAAAAGGAAAAGCCATCTAGTATTTCTACCCCCATCCCTATCCCCATGCCCTCCCCCTTGTACGCAAGATAGAGAAGAACAAACATGAAATGAAGTGCAAAACTCGAAGCTTAATCACATATATTAGCATTTTGGGGAGCAAACTAAGAACTAAAACCACCCAAAGATCTAGGATGACAGTGGAATAAACACACTATCTGATCATCCAGAAAATGCCAGTCCTTCATACAAATAAAGGCACAACTGGCTTACCAAACACAACATAGCTCGTGTACTCTCGGAATAGAAAGTTGTGCTGGCAACCAAATTATTTGAATTTGGATCCTGCAAAGAAAACAAGAGGTTAAGGCCAAATTCATCTGCATTTATAAACAGCTAGGAATAACTCTCTATATGAACAATAAGTTGTGAAAGTGAGAACTTACAAGTCCTGGACAAACCATCAACCGGTAACTGTTAAATAAATTGGCCACGTCTCCAAGTGACATTGGTCGTACTCCTCTAACCTGGTCAATTGCATAGGATAGTCAAGTTACACATGTAATTCACTACTGCACACAACTATAGTCAAGTCTCACTAAACAATCTAATGGAAAAATACCACTTCTTGAAGCTTTAATGGAGGTCCAGAAAGAGATCTCCATTGGGGGAAAAACTCTTCAGCAGACACTTGTATTGGTTGAAGAAACTTGTTCAAGACAGCAGGAAGGCGAAGTTTTACATTAACCTGTGAAGTGATTAGGAAAAGATGATTTAGAGTTATACCACAAGTAGATGAACAAAATAAAAAGCATTTTAGAATTCCGCTCCCCTTTTTGTGAAATGTCCTTATTTTAGATGCCAAAATCGTTATTTTGGGGTTACTATACCACATGACTTGCAAAATTGTAGGAAAAGTCCAGAACAGCTACATCCCTGCTTGGCCGGAGATTAACCACTTCAAGCGATGTGCACCTAAACAACCAAACAAGATGCTTCAAATAGATGAACAGTTTCAAGAGAAAAGTGCTGAGAATAAAACAGAAAATATTGTTTTGTTCATGCAAACTGACCTGTGCCCTTGGAGGTATGGTCTCTGGTATATCAACAAGTGAAAGTTCCAACTTTAAGTGAGCCGGAGGCAATATTACAGCTTGAACCGAAACAAGTGGTGAAGTATTCTTATTTCCAAGGAAAAGCACTAGTCGCCAATGAGGGGTTCTCCATTCTGCTTTGATACCAATCTGAGATTATTCAATACCAGGCATGTCACGTGCATTGACAGCATAAAGGAAGCCTAATCTCCCAAATTGAAAACTGCAAACTATCAGCATACCTGAATATAAGGATCCTCGTACAGTACGCCACTGTCCTTTAGGCACAAAGCATGAAACCTTTCAGCAATATTTCCAATTGGCTGCAAGTGGGGTTCAGAGAGAAGACATTCGTCAGCATAAACACCACAAGCAATGACATAAACATCTTAAGACATGGAAACAAATCATATGTCATCTGCTAAAATTAAATGCAGAACAACCCATAAAAAGTAAATCATTTTCCTTATGGTGGAATCTGCATGGAGAAAAAGGCTTCTATATGCTGTAGAAGTTCAAAATGGTGGAAAAGTTAATATGATCAAATTGATTCACATAAATACTACCCTGGGGATATCCAGCTATAACTTATTAATGTACTAACTGCATGTAATTCTTGGATATCCAAACCGCATAAAATAAGATGTTGCCTCTACCATTGGACATTGTAAATTACATTAGTTTAACAACTTGTGGAAGAAAGCAGTACCTGGACAGTGTTCATCTGGTCTTCAACAGGAGCAATGGCCAACGCCTCCGCTGTATTTGGAGGACCAGCCAAACCAGAGGCCATATTATGCTCAGGTTCAGCAGCAGCACCTGGGGGGCCTTCAATGGCCAGTGGACCCAGGAGATCTCCAAGGAGATCAGCTGCTGGAGTAGCAGGAGGCTGAGGATCCACTACTGTGAGAGCACCATTTGCTTCGGTCACCGCTGGATCTGGAGAATCACCATCCTGAAAATTTACAAAAATTCATATAAAAATGCAATTTGACAGTTAACAAATAAATCCAAAAAATAGAACTCAGTGCCTAACGAAAATCCAAAGCTGAGTCATCTCACCTCATTACTCATGGTGGGTACCTTTACAAGACTGAGCTGGCTAACAGGTGGAGTTCCATTAGCAGGGTGATCGGTCACAACCAAAGCATTAGAACTCTGCTGCTGAGCACGCAACTTTATTGCACTTTGCTCAGCAGTATCAGCTTCAGTACTTTCGGCTTTTTTAATCAACGAAGACTGCATAAAGAATATAATCACAATTTGCATTAGTCGTAGCTCAGAATAATATAATAAATGACTTTTTACAGTGAAAATCTTGCAACCAATGCCCGGTTGCTGAAATAGATGAAACAAAAAAAGATTGGAGACTGAAAGAGAATCTCGTATGCAAACCTGTCTCTCAGGGAACTTTGGCATTTCAGCTAATATATCCATTAAAGCTGCACCTTTCCTACTTAGTGCAATGTACTCAACAGCTCGTTGTTGAATCTCAATATCAATGCAACTTCCGTATCTGATAGTAACATAAAATTTGACTGTGATTGTGAAGGCATAGATCATAATAAGATGAATTTCAATTTAGACGCGAAATAAAGTATATCTCACTTGTTGAATATTGCCCAAATTTGAGACTGTAGCTCTGGGTCAGGTGGTTGGGTGTGCATCAAAATCTTCGCATAGGTTGATAGAAGAATAGAAATTGTTGAAGTCCTGATCAATTTTATCAGCATTAGGAGGAGGGACTGCAACAAAGGAATACTGAGAAAGAAAGAAAATGACAAAGACCTAAATGCCCTTACGAAACAGTAGGAAGCTTCTCATGTATGATGCCAAAAATTTCCTTTGAACTACATCCTGGCCGTCTAGCCAGAAGATGGCTGTACTCTCCAAGGATATATGCACTTACCTGTTCCAAAGAAACTCGGAATTACAGGAAGCTCAGTATTAAAAAAAGACCAAGTAGAATGCTAGTTTTATTAATTGACCTTATTCCAATAAAATTAGAACACCAAAGAATCAAGATCCACTTTGCTAAAAATTGTCATCAGCCTTGAAGATCAACCAACTAATATACAGACTGCTTAGCAAGTCATGAATAGCTCAAGAGCTCAATAAGTTAAAATTGAACAATCATTATGCACTATCTTATAGTAATTTTCTGCAGGCATAATTTAACATAGTAGGTGGAGCTGATTATTTATCTAGGTATAAAACTTACAAACAACAAATTATACCTATGTACATATGTATGCACGTGAGTGTCTATAATAGATATAGGTGGACATACATTCTACAAATCTAAGCTTATTCTCCCAAAAGACTATCCATTGGTGATAAACGTGATTCTTTTGCCATTTGAAACCCACACAAGATTGAAGGCATTATAAACACCATGATATCCATGTTTATTAAATTAAAAAGCAATAGAAACATACCTTCACCATTGTTTCATGAACAGCAGGCTTATCAAGATACTCTCTCGCTTTAAGTGCTGCATAAGGCTGATAAAGGATATGAAAATAAGGCAGATCTGGTTAACTGTATGAAGATGTAAAATATAGAAATCCAAAAGCGTGTAATTCTAGTTACCTGTAGATCCTCATTATTTGTAACAAACTGCACGACACGAAACCAAATGTCATCACTGACAAAATCCCCTGCCTTGTCAATCAACTGAAGGATAACATCTACATATAAGAGATGTTATGACAAGTGCAAACTGTGATATATGGACTGTGATACATAGTCACCAGTATTTAGTTATGTCTGTCACCAATTTTTACAATAAATCAGCTGATTAAATACCACAGCAACTTCTTATACTCAAAGAATTGGAAAATTATAGTACTTGAAGCACCTGAACTTCTAATTGTGCACAATATTTTGCAATTCAAGCACAAAGTACATCCACCAAGTAGATTGACCAAGTTCGATAATAAGTATTTTTCTATCTCTACGAGATATCTCCATACCATGACAAATCAGGGGCAAATTTCTCAGATAGAATTGCAATTTTCAGCGACAATTCTTCACGCCAGGGATTGCAAAGTCTGAAGAGCTGAGATACTGAAAATAAATAAAAAGATAAAAAGTAAGTTCTGACCTTGGTTGGCAAGAAACTCCAATTGTATTAGTACAAAGGGAATTAAAAACAAATATGACTGTTTCAGATGTAAAGGCAATGCTTGGTCCAGTAACTATATACCTGTAATAATTCTTCAACTATGTCCTTTGCATTGGAAACATCACACATGCCATAGAGCAAATCAAGGGCACGTCTTCGGATACTGTTGAGATGATTCAGGTGAGAGGAGTAAAGAATGACTTAATAGTCCTTCAATCACGTGGCAAAAAACACAAAAAATTCTCACATGAAGGGAAAAAAATGTAACCTACCGATGCATTAGCAAAAATGAGTACCTTTCCTGTCCAGGGATATTTTCTTACTACTCATAAATTCGCAATCTTAAGTTCCAAATAACCAACTTGTTTGTCTTACACATATCAGAATATCCATTAAAATGTAGGACATTCCATCCAATTCTATGTGCTTTTTAGCTAAATATTGCGCTGAATCATAGAGGAGAATTCCATAAAAGAACACAAAATACCCCTTATACCTGATATCAGGATCCTTCAATGATGTAATGATCTGGGCTTGATGTCTTTTTATAATTTCCTGTACATCTGTTACCATTAACATCCGCGTCATATTCTCCTGTGTTATAGAACAAAGAAAACAAGCAATCAGAGGTGCAACCATCTCAAACCTTGATATCAGAGTGGATGGGTTATATCCGGAGGCTCTAAATATCACACATAAGGAGAATGAGTACTACAAGAATCTATTTTAAGGAGCAGATGGACATAGAACACAATAAAGTGGAAGGGTAGGACATCAGAAACATTAGTACATAAAAAGGAAGAAAGAAACAACTTACCAAGCCAAGATATCGAATATTTGGCTCACGCACAGCAATAAATTTCCCAAGGAGTGCAACACATTGAGACATCATTTCTTTTTCAGCATCAAGATGCATGACCTACTCTGAATAAAAACAGCATCGAAAGCAGGAACATTACCTTTAAGTATATCTTGTCACAAATACTTTGAAAACATAACAAGTTTTAAGAAACAAGTTGCAGCATGTTATTTCTAGACAGCAACTGCAACAGGTTAAAAAGTTAAAGACTAAAATTGAGACACAGTTAGGAAGGATAAAAACAAGGGAATACAAAGTAAAGAATCCTGCCGAAGAGTCTTTTGAAAAATCATGATCCCCACTACCAGTTCTATAGATTTTAGCCCAGCAAAACAGGCTGATCAGAATAAGATGCATAGTTTCATATTAGATATCAAGAAGATAAAGTTCCACAATAAGATAGTTAAGTAGTAAAAGTCTATACTTTGCTTACTCGTTTGATACGCAATCCAAAATTCCACTTCACATTTACTTCAAATTTTGTACTTGCAGTGAGGAAAGGAAAGCTTACTGACCCTATTACCGTTTATATGAGTCGCTCAATCTCAATCATTTAGTGAACAGTAATTTGTGACATCCTAATATATGTTTCCCATTTTAGTATCCAATAAAAAATGTTTATTCTATTTTGTTTCCTAACAAGACAATACCCCAAATACATATTATGTGCATAACACATTGAGACTTCCAACTTAACGCCTGTTACTTCCTTATTGGTTGTAATATTTCTCGCTACAATTGCGACACATCAGAAATTGATTGAACAAACAAAGATTTTTTCAAGATTAGAATTCCTTGCTGCAAATAGTGAAACAGCAGATTTATGGAAATAATGTAAACGAATGGGTCAAAACTTCCGTTGACTTGTATTCACCCTCTACAAACCTACCAATCAAATAATGTTCACAAACTATCTAACTACAAAATGACTCGGTCCATGCTCACTTACAAGAGCAAGGGCTTCAAAAAGCACAGCATGGGATGCATTATTCTTGTTCACATTTTTCACCACATCAGTTGCCATCAGAATCCGCTGTAAAACCTAATTAAGCATGATAACATCCAATATCAGATCCAGTAACAATTAGCAATGTGATAATCATTGGTATGTAAAATTTAATGAAGAAAAACAACAGAACTTTATTAGAAAGGAAGACCACCTCAAACAATGATCTTCTCGCGTTCGGATCTTCAACAGTAGGAAAATACTGAAGAGCCCTCATTGTCTTAACCTGTAGCATGTAGTAAAGATTATCAAACATGGTTAGATAAATCAAAAGATTATTTAAACAAAGACATTGTATGACAATAATTGATGTGGATGTACATTAAGCACCAATTTTCACTTACATCCTTTTTACAAATTCATCCTCGCTACAAAACTGTACATCAAAGAACCATTACCAGTTCTATATCGGTTTCCTTCTAAATATGTACCCTTTTATCCTATAAATTAACCCGCTTCAAGCTAAGAAGCTTCTCATAATTTCAGCTTTGAAATAACCTCTGTAAAACTCCTAGATCAATGATGTTTGCTGTAAATTGTAGGAGCATTTCCTATAAACTCGTCCAGCATTATCAAGGTTCACTTAAAGAAACCTCCAGCTAAAAATGGTTCCTCTTGATGCATACACATGCACAGACATGTAAAAGCTTGATAGTGTTTTTTTTTTTTTTTTTTCAACTAGACTATTTATTTCGATGAAGAAAGCACACTGAAGGATATTTTCTACAAGTCTCCTATCCCCGGAATATCTCTCCTCCTTTCCAGTCAGTTTGATTTGATGCTTACATCTTTCATCTTGAATTTCTTTGTATACTCAATGAAACTCCAATAATCTAATTTTTAGTCAATGCATGGAGATTAACCCTACAAATCAATTGGTTCCACCTTTGAGATAAAAATCCATGTAATTTGAAGCTCAATTAATAAATGGTGCTCTATATTGAGTTTAATGCTCTACCTGAGAGTGTCCAACTCAAGGAAGAATCTAATACAAGTGAATCAAAATCCATATAATTTAAGATGCACATTCATAAGTGGTGCTCTATATCTACCTGAAATTATCCAACTCAAGAAAAGACCAGCACAAGTTAACCATTTGTTCATTAGTTATTTAAGATATTAGCCCTCATCACTAAGGGCAGAGTTTTATGGAAAGGGCATACAGACCTGAAGCCAGGGAGATGGGATACCGTAATAAGTGTATTCTTGTGGAACATCTTGGCTCCTAGCCAGCCTTTCCAAAATTTTAACACACTTTGGCAGACAACTCCAGTATGTTTCATGGTTATTTGACACTAAAGCGACTAAAAGGCTCACAGAAGATG
Organism: Cinchona pubescens; assembly: GCA_025175665.1. Taxonomy (NCBI): domain Eukaryota; kingdom Viridiplantae; phylum Streptophyta; class Magnoliopsida; order Gentianales; family Rubiaceae; genus Cinchona; species Cinchona pubescens. The sequence goes on along the minus strand of JANKKI010000026.1, from coordinate 1,460,620 downwards.
TCAAGACACCCAAATCACGTTCATCCAACAACTGTGCCATTTGATCTGACCTGAAAATCAGGAAAATTGCTTAACAAAGGAGACAAACATCTGTAAAAGTTGTCTAAGATTTAACAGCAATTACCAGCCATCAACATTTACAACATCAGGATTCTTCCTAAACAGGCGCAGGAGACATAATGCAGCCTTCTTCCTCACAAGGGGCCTACAACTACTGGATAGCTGAAGGGAAACAAATGATCAACAACATCTTCAAGTTAATAGTACCCGACCAAAAGATCTAGAAACTGTCTGCTTACAAGTAATTTTTGAACATCAGGTGCTAGTGATTCAGCAAACTCTCTTCCACCTATATTTCCCACCTGTATAGAAGGCAACAGAATAAGCAACATACCATTTCACTAAAAACAACCCAAAGAAAAAAGAAAAGTCCACACTTGTGATTTAGGAAGGTTTATAAACATACCAGAGTAAGTGCCAGGCACTGGAAAGTCTCATTTCTACCAATGATGTCATTCCGTACGGTATTAATTGCTAACCTTAAAAAGTCATGATTCTCATTGAGCAAACACGATGTCACTATGTATCCAACCTGCAGAAAGATAAATCCAGTTGAGTATTCCCAAAATGATATCTTTGTCTCGGAGTAGAACACAATTAAGGAAAAGTTTATAGATACAAGCACTAACCATGTCCTATGAGAAATACCCTAAAACATTACTGTAACCAACTGCTGAGAATTCTTTCAACACTAATTGCTTGGTGAGAGCTAAATGTGGAAAAACATTAACACAAACTTCTACACAAACATAATTAGAATTAAAATCTCCCACCAAACTTCCTTAATGGGAACATCAAACCCATAAACAAACTAAATCTTCACATGTTTTGCGCTCATATTTTGCAGAATCAATTTTGGAAGTTTGAACAGAACTCACTATCAATTTTGCCGTGCTGCTGCATTGATTTAGCAATATGCCTCACAGCTCATTAAGCAAAGTTACAACCAACATCTGCTCAGTATTTAACAGACATTACAGCTCAATGGATATGCCAAACGACTCCCCCACAACATTGGCACATGGTATCCAATTAGTCCTCACAATTGATTGTTGGATTCATTTGCCAATAAGTCTAAACCACTTCAAAACAAATTTTAATAGTTTGGTTCCATAATCCCTTAGATATTAAAAACAAAGAAAAAGAGAAAAAGGAATGCAAATGGCACTGTCGTCTATACCACAAATGAAAAAAGTAAAGAGCGACTGCAAATGCAGAACTACCTATTTAGGTGCCTTCTTAGCATAAGAAGCATTTCATTGTTATGAGTTCACATTTTCCAGTTCCTAATATATGTATTCTGTCTCAGATAGAGCCTTTCTTAGAGCCCAAGAGCAACTAGGAATAAAACATAACAAACTAATACATAAACATGCAAGAACAATTCAGCAATTTTTTGCAGTGAATGACTAACTTATTTTGAGTTGATTGCAATCAAAAGAAGATGAATTTCAGACAACAGTTCAGCTATCCAAGAATTACCACGTTGGAAAAAGAGAGTGATTATAAGCATAGAAAATAGAGGTTATAAGGTACCTGCTTTTCAGGATACTTAGGAGCAGATATTAAAGAAACGGCTTCCATGTGACCAAAGTCCACATCATACCCAAGCATATATATGTAAAGCATTTTCCAGACATATTTCTTCTTCTCGTAAGGAGACAAAGCCTGTAAATGAACAACAAATGAGTAAAATATTTAGAACACCACCACCAAAACCAATATATCTCTCAAAAGTGCAGAGAAAATTCGTAATCTGTAAGGAGTAACAAAATTCCAAGTAGCATAAATCTTAACATGATTAGCGAAAGTAATATGGTGAATTTGTTATACTACTCAAAAATAATATCTGAAAAAGATGTTAAAATTTGGACGACCAACAGGGAACCCACAAACTCATAGTCTAGAAAATAAAAACCGACTATAAGAGAAAGAGCCAACCCAAACCACCCCCCCCCCCCCCCAAAAAAAAAAAAAAGAGAAAGAAATACGCTAGACATTTTGATTCTGAAATAAACGTGGTGAGCCTTGGACAGTATTAATACTGTGACCTCAATGCATCTTCAGACCCCAGACAGGGAGTGATGTAAGATGCGAAAGTTTGACAACATAAATATGTAAGGATCACTACTAACAACTCCATTTAAGAATTTTGGCCGGTGACTGCATTGGGCTCCAAAAGTTCGTTAAGTAGTTAACTCCAAAGTAGTTCCAACTGCACTCTTGAAAATCTACATGTTGAAGATTCATTGTTCAAGGACTATCACCTCTTGGAGAGAAGGGAAAACAACTTTAATCTTCATTCAACACCCACTGATTGTACTCATTAATGACTATTTCCCTTAGAATCATGGGCAGAATACGGTACAACCAAAGAGGGTCAATATGCCTTCTAGTTCAAGTATAAACATAAGACAGAAGGGAAACCTTTGCTCAAACAGTATTCCATAATTGGAGATTAAAATTATACTCTTGCATTTTCTTAAAGCAATGATGAGCCAAACGATGAAACTTTGGGAGAGGGTGATAGAAAGAAGGTTAAGAAACGAGACTAAGATGTCAGATAATAAGTTTGGTTTCATGCCAAGGAGATCGACTACTGAAGCCATACATCTCTTAAGGAGACTTACCGAGAGCTATCGTGATAAGGAAAAGGATTTGCACATAATTTTTATTGATCTTGAAAAGGCATACGATAGAATCCCTTGAGAAGTTATGTGGAGAGTTTTAGAAAAAAGAGGAGTCAAAATAAAATTGATATATAGAATCAATAACGGAGATGTATAGGGATGTGGTTACAAGTGTGAAAATACCAGGAGGGTTGACAAAAAGGTTTCCTATAAACATAGGTTTACACCAAGGTTCAGCTTCAAGTTCTTATCTATTTGCATTGGTCATAGATGAACTTACATGGCACACACAAGAGGAAATACCATGGTGTATGTTGTTTGCAGACGACATTGTTTTAGTAGATGAAACAAAAGATGGGGTTAACACTAAACTCGAGGTCTAGAGGGAGGCACTTAGAGGCAAAAGAGTTTAGACTTGGTAGATGTGTAAACAGAATATATGAAATTTAAGTTAAGCAAGAATGCAACCATTAGAACAAGGGTTAGCATTGGAGATCAAGAGATATCCATAAGCAAAAATTTTAAGTATTTAGGTTTAGTTCTTCAGAGTGATGGTGGTATAGATCGAGATGTTACACATCGGATACAAGCGGGTTGGACTAAATGCAGGATGGCATCGGAAATATTATGTGCCGCGACCGCAAAATTCCTTTACGACCTGAGGGTAAATTTTATAGAACGGCAATTAGATAAAAGTAGCAGAAATGCGAATGTTAAGATGGATGTGTGGGTACACTAAGATGGACAAGATACGCAATGAGCATAACCATGATAAGATTGGAGTAGCACCTATAGATGAAAAGATGAAAGAAACACGCTTAAGGTGGTTAGGTCATGTCTTAAGACGGTCAGTAGAAACGCCTATCAGGTGAGTAGAATTTAGAGAATATAGTCAACATAAAAGGGGTAGGGGAAGACCAAAAAAGACTTGGTGGCTAACTTGTAAGAAAGATATAGCCCATTTAGGAATTAAGGAGGATATGGTCCATGACAGAACGCAATGGCATAGCAGGATTCATGCAGTCGACCACTCTTAGTGGGAATAAGGCTTGGTTAGCTTGTTTGTTTGTTTATTTTCTTAAAGCAATATCAGATGGAAATGTGACATAGGCACATAAGTACATAACAGATTTCACAAGCATGAAAGAAAAAGCTCCTTCCCACCTTAAAGGGATTCTGTGTATTCCAACACCTAAATCGTTTTTGAAGCCCTACAAGCGTAGACTCCTGAAGTTGTTTTCTTACTGAAATCAAATCTATCAAGGTTGAGACATGGAAGATGCTTCAGCAGGTACAAAATATTAAAAAATCAACGAACATTCTTTGAAAGGATCACGAAGTTTACATTATGCTCCCAATCAAGTTTTTATTCTTTCTCTACCTTCCTATGTAGTAGAAGGGACGAGCGGACTAGTCTAAGTAGAGCGAAGGCTACAATTGTCCAGATCAGAAAAAGCTAGGAAATCATTGGCGTGTGATTAGATATGACAGAAAGATTTGAGTAGGAAAACAGTTCTGAGCAGTGTTTTAAAACTCAGACCGGACCGGCCGGTTCAACCAGGAACTGGAGACATTGCCGGTCCTGAGTGAAAGTAAAAGCCAGAAAATACAAAAAAACCAGTTAAAACCGGGAAATCCAAAGAACAAGTGAAAACACTCGGTAACATCCCGTTTTCAATTTCTTTCACGGATCTGAAGCTGGTATTATCAATTTATGGATGCTGGTACTATCTACTTATGGATGCTTCTATCTTCTCAATGACTCCACAATTTAGTGAAACAATCATGGAGGACAGGGGTTAATCATAATTTTAGACTGAGCAAACTTGTGCATTATCCTAAACCAAGATCTAGAAAAAAGTTGTCAGACCCCATGTCACCCCAGTCCAAAAAAGAACTCTGTCCATCAATTCCTGATCATCATACTTCATTCCTGCCAAAAACTGAACCTACTACAAGTTTTTCAAGTTCTTCATTGCCTTCCCAATTCATAACTGCACTGGAAAAATAAACGTGCATGGATTCACAACGACATAGAAGAATTAATATTTTCAACCAAGTAATGGGCAGTGTTTGAACTACACAAAGCGAAACGAATACCTATGAGAATATGCAGCCACATGTGGCTATAAATCAACAAGTCATCAGCATTCACTACCATATAGAATGCTAGCTCAAAATCCATTTCTAAAATACAGTAGTGTATATATATATATATATATATATATATATATATATATTCTTTCTTCCTTTACCTAACTGTTTTGAAAAATAATTCCAGCTAACACTCTCAACTCCATATTCTCAAAAATCCCCCAATAATCCAATTCCCACCGTCAGAATCTCCACTAAAAATATATTAGCTATCCAAGACCACTCCAAAATTTCAAAACCAGATAACACTATATATATATATATATATATATATTCTTTCTTCCTTTACCTAACTGTTTTGAAAAATAATTCCAGCTAACACTCTCAACTCCATATTCTCAAAAATCCCCCAATAATCCAATTCCCACCGTCAGAATCTCCACTAAAAATATATTAGCTATCCAAGACCACTCCAAAATTACAAAACCAGATAACACTCCAAATTACACACATTTCTATCATAAAGCCTTAAAAAAAATCAATTCAGACTTCAAATTTTATAAAAACTAATTTCCACTAACCTATATCATACAAAGCAAATTTTTTATTCAGTCCAAACCTAATTTCCACAAAAACCTAAACAAAATCTCCACAAAATTACACTCTCCTCAGCCAAAAAAATAACTTTTATCGAAAATAAAAACGGAAAAATCATAAAAAGAGGAGGAGAGAAGAAATGAAATGCCTTTTCATTTTTGAAGCGAGTACGGACGTTTCCGAGCTCTTTATCGACGCGGAGGCGTTCTTGTTCTTTGTTCTGGCAATTGCGGATGTCGCTGATGAACACCGACAGCCCTCTCATGCCAGATAACGCCATCAATCACAACTCCGGTCCAGATCCAACGGCTCAAAACACTTGTTCTGATTACAGTTCCAAGATCTCTCAATACTCTGCTTTGTTTTCTGAAAATTATTGCGTCTAATTGCAATTCAAGCAACAATCAAAATGCTGTAAATTGGAATTGTCTGTTAGGGTTTGAATTTGGGGCTAGAGAGAGGACAGAGAGTGTGTGTGTGTATTGATTTTGAAGGCGTGGTGGTGTGTGATCTAGAGAGAGAAAGTGTGAACCGAGGTGGAATTTTGGAAAAGCCGTCGGGGCCCGATTAGGGAGGTGTTGAGGGAAGGAGGACTACTTTTTTTTTTTTTTTTTTTTTTTTTAAAGCTAAAAATTGACGATGCCATCATTTCATTTTCATTTGCTTTTCTTTTTTATTTAGGTATTTATATTAATATAAATTAATATATATACACTTTAAATTTTGCTTTTAGTATGAAATGTTTTGCATATTTTATTTAAAAATTTTAATTTGTATTAATTAAATTAGATTAAATTCGAATTAGACAGTAAACTTAATATTAAGTTAATTAATTTTAAAGGACAGTAAAATTATTCAAACTCTTCGATCAACTTCATTTAACTCCACCCAACTTGATTAAACCGTATTACTAATACTAAATATTACCTAATAGAATTAAAATTTCAAATGCGAAATTTCTTTTTTTTATTTTTCTTTTTTTACCTGAAACTCAAAGATTTTATGCCCCAATTTAAAGCTTGTAGCGTGGAAAGGCAAATACTTAAGTAAACTAAATTTTTGATCCTACTTGTAAATTTTTTATTGTGAATTAAATTTTAGAAAATTTAAACATCAGTTGATATAAGTGAGATTTTTTTAAGGATTAATTCTGACTATAAGATGTACAAGTAGAGTTAAAAATCAGGTTTACCTAAATATTTTTCGTCTGGAAAGATGGAAATCTAGAAGGACTAAGGTCCATTTTGATGGCAGATCCGGGTTTTTTGAAACAAGGGGGTGTTCGGGTTATTGACCGACCCGGACAGGAAAAAAAAAATTGGAGTTTGACTTTGAAGAATTTTCCCAGAGATCTGTTGAAAATGTCAGAAATTTTATTAGCTGTTTCTTTTGAGTTTCGTACTTTCACTATTTATTTATTTTTTTCTATTTTGGAAATATAAATGTTGCCTTTGAAATTCAACTCATACGTACCAATTTCTCCATACGTTTCTGTTTTGATTTGATAAATTGTGTTTAGAATTTTGGACTTCCACACTCTTTTTTCAGTTTTAGGCTGCTGGAAATTAAGGCAGGAGGTTATGAATAAATCTAAAGCAACTAACCCAAAAAGAGATCCCTTGAAATAATAGCAAAAAAAAGTCAGAGCAGATACCACACAATATAATGCTTTCTAATTTATAATGGCAAGATGGATTTTCATATGTTTTCTTTAAAAAAAATAATGAATAATTTATTGTCTTTGACATATAAAACACCTATTAGTCTATTATTGCCATAAAATACAAATTCTTCTTCACCAAAAACTCTCGCAAAATTCACACCACATTTGCCATGGAAAGAAAATGTGCTACAAGAGGAGATAAAAAGGGATCGAGAAAGGAGATGAGGTTCGCGGATGGAGTCTCCAGATCTAGTACATCAATTCATCGACGACACGACAACGGAAAAGCATAATAGATGGTTGCGAGTAGGGGTGTAAACGAACCGAGTTGCTCACGAGAAGCTCGGTCAAAAACTCGCGACTCGAGCTCGAGTTGACCGAGCTCGAGTCGAGCCTGCTCGAGTTCGAAACTCTTGACGAGCCGATCTCGAGCATATGTATAATATGCTCGAGTGCTCGTCGAGCTTTTCGAGCATTATATAATTTTTTTTAAATTTTTTTATTATAAGTAAAATTACTAAAATATCCATACTTTTTAAAAAAATTACATATTTTACCTACAAAAAGTCGAACTACTCAAGTTCGAGCTCGAATTCGAGCTCGAACTATGTCAAAATTTTCGAACTCTAGCTCGAGCTCAAATTTTGAAACTCGTTCGAGCTCGAGCTCGAGTTCGAGTATCAAAAAAAATTTCGAGTTCGAGTTCGAGTAGGGCACTATTCGTGCTCGATTCGGCTCGTTTACACCCCTAGTTGCGAGTCGGTAAGCCCTTCAATGTTCAATGAATTATAATCCTTTTTTGGTATGAAGAAATAAAATGACTCTTCAAAAATTTCTTATAAATAAAATGTCCAAAGTGAATTTTTCCATATGAACTTACATTTGTACAGCTAATTTGGGTGGTACACAATTTGACAAGAGGGAATTAATTTTGTTGTAGATTTTAACAATGTGTGTATAGTTTGGACCTCCCTTTCTCTAAACTTAACTGTCGAACGCGAGCCACCGAACTCTTGTTAGAAAAAATTTTCATGAGTTCGGAAAGTATTGTTCTGATTATAAATAGGTCGTTTGACTCTCTAAATTCCTCAAATCTAACATAAAAATGCAAAATTGTTATGTGTACCCTAAGTTAAAATAATAGGCCCACAATACCCAATTATTATAGTTTAAAATTCTTTATAATTAAAAAAAAAACAAATAATAGGTATTCATTATTTGCAATTCAAATGTCTATTTTGAAATATTATTTCCTATTCAAATAATTATTTTATTACTTCAAAAAGTCAAAAAACCATTAAAGTTAAAATTCAAATATTATTTGTCAAATAATAGTCCATTATTTCCAATCCAAACGGAACCAATTATGAACATAGTAATTACACCAACTCAATCCGACGTGACTAATTTGTACATTGTGAGTAGGCCTGTCAATGGGTCGGGTCTAGACCCGGACCCGACCCGTTTATCCGGGTCTGGATCTATGACAAATTCCGATTACCCGGATCCAATCCGAACCCGTTTAGCTATTATAATAAACAGGTCGGATCTGGATCTTGGTGTTCCGATCCGGCGATTAAAATATTTAATATATAATAAAATTATTGTATATTAGTGTTATTTTATATGTATATATACATATATGTTGTGTAAATTGCCCATGTAATTTATATTTAATATAAAATACATGCATAAATATTAATTGTGAACTCAATACTTTTGTATAATTAAAAAAAAAAAAAATTGATAAATTGTAATAGTTTTACATATAATTTTTAAAAAAATTATTAAGATTCGGACCCGGATCCGGATCCGACAAAACCCGACGGATCCGGATCCGGAATACTTTTATGCCACCCATCCGGATCCGGATCCGGAACTAGTAATATTAAACGGATCCGGGTCACTAGTATGGATATGCCAGATCCGACCCGGATTCGACCCGTTTACAGCCTTAATTGTGAGTGAACAAGAATACTATGAATTTATAAGAATTTTAGAATTTAACTAATTTTAAAAAAAACGTATTTAAAAGATCATTATAAAATATTATTTTAAAAAAAAAAAACTTTAACCTAGTGGGTAGGGTGTTCATGGGTTGGGTTGGCGGATTAGTGGGATTTCGGATTTGGGTTTTTGGATCCAAAAAATAAAACCCAACCCAACTCAACTAACATAGCAACCCAATTAAACCTAACACAAGTATTAATCGGGTGAGTTTTCGAGTTATTTGGGTCAAAAATTCATATTAATAAAAAAAAAATTAAAAATCTAAAATTACGAGATTATCCATAAAAAATATTTGTTTATGTAAAATTAAAATGATTAGGTCATGAATTAAAAGGAAAAATATACAATATCATAAATTAGATGTCATTTCAAGAATGAAAAGGAAAAAAATATAAATTAAATGAGCTAATTAGGATCTGAACAAAAATAAAAATTTTAAAAACATATAATTAATTTTTTTTGGATATTCTGGTTATCGGGTTGGGTTGGGTTTTAAAAAATAAAACGCAATCCAACCCAACCAAATTCGAGGAACCCAATCTAAATAACCCAAAACCCGATAACACAACCCATTTAACTCAAAATTCATTTGAATTGGATTGAATTTTTGGGTTGGATTGGGTTTAGGTTTGAACACCCCTACTAGTGGGGCGAATATTCAATACGATTCTATAAGCCTTTTATGATGTCAGTATCATTTTGAACTTTTGAACAAAGGCGGTGCTCTTCGCTTGGGAGAATTTGAAAAGTAGTCCATTTTATTGACTCTGGATCGTTGATAGCACTCAAAGCTGACTTGTTCAAAAAACTTGCGTATTAGGGACGTATACAAATGTATATTGACTACGTATTCACATCTCAAGTGTAAATGAAAGTAAATAGATCAAATATTTTAATGTTTAAATTTATTTAATTATTTTTACAAGGTTTAAAATTTTATTCCACATTAGTTTGCTTACTAGACACGAATCGAATTTGAATAGTTTAGAATTTTTTAAATGTAAATTTAAAAATTTTAACTAATTAATCTCATTTTAAGTCGAATATAAAAAATTAACGAACGGTAAATTTTATTTAAATTTGACTTGATTAGTGATGAATCAAGCTAAAACAAGTGCTTATTGAACTAAATTCTAAATTTGACTTGATTAATGATGAACCAAGCCAAAACAAGTTATTATTGAACTAAATTCGATTCAAATAACAAGTAACTTGAATTTATTTACAACTATATTTCACACATTTTGGATTCTACAAATTTTTCTAGACCATGTTGTCAATGTTTGGATTTTCGAGAGTAGTAAGTCCGTAACTTGTATGGAAGTCTATACCGTTCTACAAAATATACACACATTTAATGCATAATTTATATTCCTTTCGTTCTCTTTTTAACAAAAGAAAAAAAAACTATTCAATTTTAAGTGTCATTTGTTGTTAGAAGTTCAATAAAGTATTAATTATTTTTTTAATCAATTTTGCCCTTATCATTTTCTTACTCCATTAATTACTCAATTTGTAATTAATGTTGGAATTTTTTAAATTTATTACTAGTCAAAAGAGCAATTTAATCATATAAAATCAACTTTATCTAAAATTTAATCTATTTAATAGCGATCTTAATTTTTATATTAAAAAATTAAAGTGATAGTTAAAAAAAAGTGAAGGGAATACAGGATCAATTGTACATCAAAACGTCATGTAAATTAAATATCTACATTTAGGGTGTGTTCGTTTGGATTGAAAATATTTTTCAGAAATTTTTTTGGTGCCAAACACCGAAAAATATTTTCTAATTTTCCTTCCTCTAGCTGAAAATAACTTATAGAATTTTTGAGTGTAAATTATTTTTCGGATAATTTAAGAGTGACATTAAATCTCAAATACTTACTTTTATAATTTCATTTGCCAAACTTATTTTCGTTTTCAATTATTTTCCATTCATTTAGGGTACACTTTTTCTTAATCATGGGTTCCACACTAATATAACTATCATTATGCATATTTTACTACTACATTGTACTATCATTTAATTTTAAATAAAATCAATCTTTTATTAACCAAAATTACTTGTAAGGTATTTATTACCATTGTTATAATTTTTTTTAACTTGTATTCATAAAATTACAGATGAAACTGTTAAAAAAATTTATTTCAAAATATTTTCATTTTGTCAACCGAACACCATTTTTCATACTCAAAAAAAATATTTTCAATCCAAACGAACACACCGTTACTCTGCAACATATTTTATTTCCAAGTGTTCAACAAGTGCAAGCACAGTCTATAACAAAAGTGCAACCTTATTCAGCAAGTGCTTGGTCGTCATGGCCCCCTCCTGTTTTGGTACGTACCTTGAAAATCCATCTATGGCTGTTAATTAACGTGATCATAATGGGAATTGGGAACCGATGGTGGTGTCCAGATAGCTGTGTACACGTAGTGGATACTTGGAGTCGTACAACATACATGTCCCTCCTCAACAGAACAGGCAGTGGAATGTTCGACTTAGTCATGCGTATAGAAAAATCAACCAACCAAGCAGCCTACAGTCTTGCAGCAGCAGCAGCTAGATATTTTTGTTGTACATATTGTTGTATCTTCGCTCCTTTGAGCATTACTGGATTTCGATGTAAACGGCCCAACAATGTACGGGATCAGTAGGTTCTTTTTGTATTTCTAAGCCTATTTTGCCTGTACCAACTCCTATATGTCAATGAAATCCGTGTGTGTTTTTTGGCACCAAAAGAAGAAAAAGAAAACATTCCTTTCTATGCAAAAAACAAATAATGCCACATTGACCGGTAATCGATGTAATCCTCCAATGCAAACAACTTACCAACTCGGGAACCCCTCTATTCCACTCCATTTTCCACCTCAAACAGGTTAATTAATCACACAAATCAACAAGTAGCCTTCTGCTCCTTCTCAGTTCCCAAAGCAACTAGTGAAGGGATTGTGAAAATTTTGGTTTCGGAATGACTAAAATAATTGCACACCTCTAACCATATGATTCCTGCTCAAACATTCCATGCTGCTGTACCTTATATTTCTAAAAATTAAAGAGGAAAAGGCAAATACAGCTAAATCAAATATCTGCTAAACATACAAGTTCGATGTTAATAAACTAGAATGTAATGGGCTTGAGCAGGTTGACTATTTACTTTTTGGAACCTGAAAGTTTCAAAAGTTATGAACATGTCTGTCAGACATAAGATCAATTCATTTGGATAGAGTTTCTGCTCAAATCAACCAAAAAGAATTTCAATTTTCAACTGCTTTACAAAATCACATCTCATCTGATGGAGCTGTACATGTATGAACCTAAAAAAATCTGAGAACTATAATGGTGTACCTCTTTTTGTCCTCTCTAGATTGGAGGGAATGTATTTACTTTCCTATGCTATGTGTTGAGTGCGAATTTTTAGCCAAACGTACAGAGAAAAAAAATACAATTTGTGTTTGTATTTTCCTTCTTATTCTAAGAAAAAATGCATTATCTTAACCAAGTGGAGACCTCCTTTGATCCTCCAGAAGTTAAACAACTTGTTGACAGTGAATGACTAAGCACCTCAATTTACAAAGACGGCGGCCCCTTTTTAAAGAAATTCACGAGGTTTCAGGGTTACGGAAGACTTCTTACTGTCACCATACTCAAAACAAAGAGAAACTTTTGCGGTGTCTTGGCTGAAGGGAAAGTTGTGCATGCTCACCTGATACTCTTGGAGTAGGTGCTGTACTTTCAACAACATCTGTTTGAGCTTCTGAAGACTGGGGAAGCAGCTTGCATCCAATCCTCCTTGCAATGAAACGAGGAGAACTGATATAGCTATGTGACTTCGCCACCCTTTTCATCTCTTGCTTTATTTTAGTGAACTCTTCTTCAAGCTCTCCAACTCTAGATCTCATCCTTTCCATGTCCACTTTTAATACCTGGTTCTCACGAACAACTGTCATCCACCCATCTCTCTGGAGAATCTGATATCCCGCCATGTCACCAGGGGGAATCGTTGAAACAGCAGGAGCAGTTTCAGCATCCAAGACATGGAGGCAGCTGGCAAGAGCAGTTCTCAGCTGCAACTGTTCGAAGAACAGCACTTGGAGAACAATTCTGAGTGGCAACCTTTCATTTTGAGATGCATGAGCACAAGCATCAACGGACAACTTCTGAAAGTCAATAATGTTGCATAGCTGTCCCTTATCTTTCTCAGGAAGCCAAGGGTGTTCCTGTGCAAGTTCATGGGAATGTATTATATTATGATACCAACAAGCTTTACATTAGTCACAGTTGTACTAGAATAGTATGACTATAGCATCAATATCCATAACATACATGTAGGTGTGTGTGTTGAAAGTTGAAACATGTTATATGCATATTTTAGCTAAGTATCAGTGTGTTTAGAAGCACTGCATATATCAGTAGGAGGCTGAAACATAGCACTAAATCACTGGGTAACAGTTAATAAGTAAAGTGTATTGATAAATGCTCATAAAATTGGAAAACAAGAGTTACTTGAATATATACTCTCTATGCAAAGCGAATAAAACAAACAATTGGTAAAATAACATTTCCCTGTGCTTTGAAGAAAATCACAACCGATTAGCAAATAAAGAACTAGGATATCAAGGAAACTTAAGGCTTGCTGGAACCAGAAAGCCGAATAGGGAATGAAGGTACATTATAAGAAAATCATTTTCTTGAGCCCAATTCTCAAGTACAAGAAGCAGATGATTCAAGTCCACAGTTATGGGAAGCTTCTTTGACTATTGAAAACATTTTAATTCAGTTGATTCAAAACAGTTTAATTATCGTCAATCACACTTCACTTTTCCTTTTCTTTTCCCAGCAAAATTCAGCCACCAACTGGAGCCTAAAGATCCTAAATGACTGAAAAAATAGTTGATTGCTTTAGTATCCAATGTGAACGGATATTTGCAAGTGATTTGTAACACATCATGCTGTACCACGGAAAGTCAGAAACACATCATGGGATTTTATATAACCGTTAATACGGATGAGGGGAAAATAAGGAACTATTTTAGAAGTACACAACATTCTATGGATAAAACTTAGCAACAGATATTTGTTTCATGGAATTTTATGTGACACGCAAGTGAAGAGAGACAGTGAACTTATTGTTACCTTAAAGTAAATATCCAGTGCTCGGTACAACCCATCATGCAAAGATCTCGAAGATTGTGGCAAGGCTTCTGCAAGAAAACGTATTTTGTCGGGTTTCAAGTTCACATCAGAAGCAACCTCAGCAATGTATTCATCTACCAACTTTGCAACTCTCTTCAATGGTCCAGATGATGGGGATGTTTCTAGATCAAAGGATGACAGAGATAGTGAAGTTAGCCTTGATTCAGAAGACATAAAATGACGAATCATCCGTTCGACACAGTCAATATTGTATAATGTGTCAGAGTCTGAGTAACTTGGTATCAGAAGACCATCTAATGTTGCTTGATCCAGTTGCATCCCTATTCTTCTCATCTCCAAAGAATCCTCACATGTATGATTGATTCCCAATATCAATGCTACTCGTAGAAGGCCTAACAGAAAACGGCAAAAAGATTTTCCCTTTTTTTCAGGGAGCAGCTTTATAATGCTCTCCAAAAGAGCCTTTTGATCAACTGCAGCCGGAGTCATGCTGAAACTTGCAACTGTTCTGGGTTTACCACTTTGTCCACCCTGCCATCTGCCCAAACCAGGAAGGTACTTTCTGCAGTAGTACATTATAGCACCGGCTAAATTTTCAGATTTTATACCTCTTCCTTCCATAGTATGAATTAACCTCTCAAACAATTGCACACTGAGGTATGAGACGTCTTCAAACCACCAGTCTGATTCCATGGTGCTTTGGATCCTTGCACCTGTATTGATTCCATTCCACAAAATGCTACCCCCAGGGCTCTGCAAACTACCATACATCAACATGGGCCATCCAAATAAACTAGGATCTGTACAAACCATCACAGAGACAGAATTTAAACAATCTACTGACAATTTGCAGCTTGTCTGCTCTTGGAACAACTGATTCACAACTTTGGAGAGCCAAAAGGCAATCCTTCCAGTTCTTTAGAACATTATTGTGGAAGAAACCTTCTGACTTGGAAAATAAGTTATCTTCTCCATACTCATCTGTCATTTCAAGGTAGTCTGCTGCACAATATAACATTACTATGTTTCTTGCAGTAAATTCCACCCGACCACCGTAACAGAATTTAATTACGACCAAAAATGTGTCAGTTCCACCTGGGAAGTTTTCAATAGTTGAAACAAAATTCCCATCATTGGATTCTTGGGATTCTTCAATTATTTTGGCAATTCTCCCACATCTTGATATAAGTGGGAACTGGAGAGCAAGAAATATTAACATTTTCCTCAAGATTAAGAAAAATTATAGAAATAAGCACATAAAAAAGGAATGAAGAGAGAAAAAGCGATACAAAGGGAAAAATTATGAAAACCACACTAATCAAATAGCAATGCCAATTTTTCTGGAAAAAAATCATGAAAACCCCACACTACTCAAATGAGAGCTGACTCCTCCCCCCCAGACACAGAAGAGGGAAACTGTTATATTTAATACCAAGAACAAGAAGCATAATGTAAAAAGAAACCAAAAAGTTACTAAAAATGCTAAAACCACTTAAGACACCTAAGGAACACAGAGCTGCCCAAAAAAAAAAAAGCTATATAAATATCACATGTACTGGTTTATACAAAGACAATGCAGACCATTTGAAAAGACAGCATCTTTGGCAAGGTTGACTAATAGTTTTACAGAAGGAATTCTTTTTGTGTGAAATGGGTTGCAGATTGAAACTTCAAATATGTATCACTAAAATTATGCAGACAGATGCATGGTAGTTGCAAAATTGCAAAATAATCAACCAATACTGAAATTCTGAAAGCAACTGACATGAAAAACCACAAATTCATCGATAAGATTTAACACCTAATGTATTGGAAAAGTCAATATGTTATGACCCGAGAAGTATAGATGATTATACTCAGTATGACATAATTGCTATCAACCAGCTCATATATACGAATGAAGTAAAACAGCAAGATGAACAGTAGAAAGAGTATAACCAAAAGAACAAACAAAAAACAAAAATTGACAGGATCGTACTCTGATATGTTTTCAGATACATAAAGAATAAGAATTACCTTATGAAGATGGAAGTTAACACCATCTACAACCAGAGTTATATCACTGGGTAGACTTGCATTGTAAAACCTGTCAAGTTCATTATACCTCCAAATCATTCAAAGCTCATGTAATAGGTAAGCATATCTAACCTATACTAAATCAAAACATTAAATCCTGCAAACACCCAGAAGGCCCAGGACAGGCCTCAGTTGCAGTTGACATCCCTCACAGTCATCTCTCCTTTCGGTTCCACCCCATTTCAACACCAAATCATGTACCAGCAATCAAATAAATTTGCACATTCTGAACCAGACACCATATTTCTAGATAGGTACTGGCAATGGACAATTAGGTAGTAACGAGCCACAACGATAATCCAACCAATTGATACTAATGGTGCTTTACAATGGATGCATGGCATACATAATTAGTTCTAATTTTTATCCCCTATACTCAGATGTCAAAGACATATCTTTAATAGAATCAAAGCCATAAAAAATTCTCCCAAATACTGATTTTTGGACATGTGATCAGTGATCAAGAATTAAAAACCAAATAAGCAAATAGACAAAGCGGAATGGCCAGAAAAGTACCAGTCATTTCCTTCACGGTGGAAACCTGCAACCTTCACTGCAGGAGCCATATCACTGACCCCCTAAAGACTCAATAGACCTTCTTCACAATAACAACAACTACTCACTCAATCCAGTCAAATTAAACTCTTTCTCTTTTCTTGAATTGAATACTAACTGTCAGAGAGGACCAGATAAGTCTTATCAGTTGATTAAATTAAGTAAATCTAATCCTAAAAATAAAGACAGGGGGAGGCCACCAACTACAGCAACCACAAAAAAAAATAATAGAGATAATAATAAAAGAGTCCAAATGAGTCAAATACAAATCAACCCCCCAAAATTACGTAAAATCCAAACACAAATCAATCAAAGTAATCATTTTTACGCTCAGAGTTCTCTCTCTTTCCTTCTCTCACTACTTTACAGCTAAGCCACTGAGTCCCCTCGTAAGTTTTGCTCACAAAAAGCCCAACTCACTGCTCTTCATATCCCCTACAAGGCATAAGACTGCAACAGCATGGTCCATACATTACTTTAATACACTCAAAAGAAAACATATATGTAGAGAACCAACAAGCCAAGACACGCAACCGGCGTAGAAAAACATATTTTTCACAAAATTTCGAGCTTTTCTCCATGACCCATTACAATAACTTCCGGGTTTTGACCCCTTCATAAAATGTAGTATTGCTAATTTGAGAGAATTTAGGCCGGCCGAGGAGTAAAGAGGGACAAGGGGACACGGGAAATGATGAGAGAGAGGAGGCGGAGAGGTGAGGGAATAGTAAAATATGTCCCATGTTTTGCTCCTGGTAGTCATGATGATAAGCGTGGAGGAGTTGGGTCACGCTTTTTGTCGAACAGATGGTGGGTGGGAAGATTAATTAGTGTTGGAGGGAATATGGGAATTGGGGGTGGATCCAATGAGCGGTGTGACCTTGGGTTTTGTGAGTGGTGGAATTGCAAATAAACAAAATTATTTATACGTATTCTGTTTGGTAGGGGTGTCTATGGATCGCAAATCGAATTCATGAGTTTGTAGAGTGATCTGAATGGATCGGTTTGCCAAAAATCTAAATCATATCCAATCCACGAAATTTGGATATTCGCTCATTCGGTTACTTGATTGAAACGATTTGCGACCCGCAAGTACCTAATCCTATGTGACAGAGAGGAAAAAAAAAATCAAAATAAAGATTTATAAACAAAATTTTTAATTTGACCTTATTTTCCTTTACAATAATGACTGCAGATACATACCTTATAGTCATTTAACATGAATCAATTGATCAAGAATCGATCTAATAACATCATGATCAAGCAATTTCAAACAAGAGATTATTATTAAAATTTTCTTTTTTTTTCAATCTTAGTAGCTAAATTATTATATAGATTCATAATCCCACCTACTAACTCAATAAATATCAAAAAAAAAAAAAAAATTAACCCACAAAATCCAAAAGCAAATAAAACATCACGTAAGGTAATACATAAAAGGGAGTGAAGAAGATTAATCAAATGAACATAAAAAATAATAATAATAATAATATTATTAATTAATTAATTTAAGCAAATTTACAATTACAAAATAAAACAATAATCAATGAATAGAAAATTTTAACCACAAATAGATACGTACCAAATTTACAGTTAATCAAGAATTTATTAAAAAAATAAAAATAGAAAAATAGAAGAAAAAAATTTACTCTAGGTTATTATCGGCGGTGCCACAATGTGAGAGATTTGAAGCGAGAGTGACTGGGTAAGAGTCAGAGTGACGCAAGAGACCAAAAGTATAGTATAGATTTTTGAAAATTAAAAAGAGAAGAAAGATGAGTGTGAACTGAAAGAATGAAAATGAGGTTCTGCTGACTATAGCATTAGTACCAAATATCCCTGGTAAGTGAAATTAAGCAAATAACCCTAATTATGGAGCGGTTTGAATAACCGGCGGTTCATCAAAGTGTGAACCGTTACTTGAACTTGTATGTTTATAGACCAGTTTATTATCCGAATCGGTCACTTGATCCAATTCGAATATCCTTCTTTTTCTTTCGAAATGGACCGGTTCCATCAATTTTTTGGATCAGCGAATTATTTTGAATGCTCCTACAATTTAGGCAAATACTTAGTACACTCTATCTTTAATTTTACTTATAAATTATGTGATATTATTAAATATATATGACTCTCAACTGATATAAATAAAATTGATCAAAAGTTTTACAAACCAACTGAAGATTGAATCTACTGTCCAAGTATTTTCCCTGTATCCACGACCCACTTAATATCTCGTACAGTAAATTCAACGATTATAGATCGAGTAGGTTTAAGTTTTGCTCCTTACTAATTACTACTAATGAGAGGGCTTGATGGTTGTGTGGTGTGGTTATGATGAGCTTTTTTTTCCTTTTGGAGATGTGATTGGTCAAGTGTGGTCCATTTATAGTTATTATTATTATTATTATTTTCTTTGGGCTTTGACAGCGGCCATCCCCACGTGAATTGATGCTAAATTAGTGAAATGTGTTGGTAATTTGGCATGGGAAATCCTCTGGGGCTACCTTTGCATTTCTTTAAAGGCAGTGTATGTTAAGTTTGTGATTAGCTGATGCTTAAATGCTTCAGTTTGATGCTAGTCATGGAATGGTAATTATTGAAGAGTCGTATTACGAAATGTTCGTTTCAGATTTTATTTCTAAGTAGCTTCACAAGCCGAAAAAGTAAATTATTTTGGTTTGTCAGTTAAATGTAAACAAGAGAATTACAAAAATTAAGTGCTTAAGCGGTGCGGCCAGCCATTTAGTCCGAATCTCAACCTGAAAAAGCTATCTTGATATGTCTATCTATCCTTAGAGGGTGCGTCTGTGGCCTAATGGATTAGGCGTCTGACTTCTAATCAGACGATTGTGGGTTCGAGTTCCACCAGGCGTGCAAGAATTTCCCAGAATTGGACAAAAGAGTATGGGGATTTTGTGATTCTTCCCAACAAATCCTAGTGTAGATATACGCTCATTCTTTCGTAGCCCAAGGTCTAATTCTACAGAGCCTATATTTTATGTGTCTAGATACATATAAATCTTAGCTCATACAAAAAAAAAAAGGCAAGTTCAAAAGTAATTGCACCATACTATATAGAAACAATGTGGATAAGGAAGGCATGTTTAAAAGTAATTGCCATAATTTAGTATTTTTAAATTTTGATCGGAATCTGACAATTCAACCAGATAAATTGAGAACTGGACATGCTCTAGTTTGAACAAGTATAACAATTGGAAAAAAAAATCTGCAAGAATCGAAAAAATAGTGAACCGGCATAACCTGATGAGAACCGGTTAGTTCCAATTTTTGACTTTGCTCTAATTAGTGAACTCAGATCACAGCTAATTGACCATGTTTTCTTCAAAATCATAAATCAACCAAATTCGTAAAAAATCAAGTCAAATTTTCTCCAAAAATCAATCAGGAACCAATAGTATTTAATCAAATCCATAACCCTCCTTTTTTTTGGCCTTTGTTCTTCTCAAAATCACCCAATCCCAAATCAATCAACGAGATTGTTTGGCCATTTTCCAATCGAAGGGGGAATTCAGAGGATGAGACGGGTGAAAGGATGCGTGGAAGAGGGAAAGAGATGGAGAGAAGAGGAAAAATGAACAGACATGGAAAGATGGAGGAGAGGTGGAGCAAAAGGGGAAGCGAGAGAGAGTGGAGGCGGATAAACAATGAGAGGGGGGGGGGAAGAGGACAGAAAGAAAGGTAAAAGTGGAAGAGAGGAAGAGAAGGGAAGGGCGCGGCTGTCTTAGAATCGATAAAGAGAGAGAGAAAATTTAGGGTTTCATTGAGAATTTGAAGTTTTTTAAAAAGAATTGGTCTATGTTTGAATGAAAAAATCATCATTGGGAGGAGTTGAACCAGGGATATGCTTGTTAGGATAAATATCAAAACCAACTCACCTAAGCCAATATAGTGGTGATCATGGTTCTAGAATTATCGATTCTAATTCCTTCCCAGGATGGAACCGAAACCGAAATTGGGGAGAGCCGATTGCGATTCTGATTCCATTTCTAGAACCGGCTGGAATGTCCATTTCAGTAATTGCGTCCAGATTCCAGTGGTGGTCATACCCTTTTTTATTTATTCAAAAATAAAAGCACATGAGAAGAACATGGCACCTTACCTCAAATAGTACAAAAATTCCTCTCTATTTTGTTAATTAACCACTGATATCTTGGTAGAGGACGGTACTCCCAAAATTTTATTAATTTAAAAAATGAATATACATGGAAGGGGAATAGACAATACCTTCTTTTGAAATAACAAATGATTAAAAAAAATAATACAATAAACCTATAAGATGTTAAGGTTATTAAGAATTTCTTAGCAATATTCGAGTTGGCACCACTTGAAGAATAGCAATGGTGCTCTTCGAACGATCATATTATTTTTTTTGCCAATTCTAAAAAATGAAGAACCATAACCGAAACCCTATCCACGGTTTCGGTTCTAAGAACCGTCAATGATGGCAATTCTAGTTCCAGAATCGGAACCGTGACCATTACTAAGCCAATAGTTGAAGTAGTAAACTTTTATTTTTATTAAATAGAAACTGTTGATCCGAACAATTGAAATGGTTCACGTTTCGTTCCAAATTTAAAAATATTGTTATAATTGAGACAGATATACATAGCAGTGTACAAGTATATAGCAATAATTTCCTGGATAAAGCATGATTTGACTTTTGACAAAGAAACTTTGGGTCTGTTTGGATAGGAAATAACCGGTATTATCCGCCAAATAATATTTAGTTAATAATTGTTGATGTTTGGGCAACAAAGTATTTTTTTTTCGAATAATATTTCACACAATTCATATTTTGTCTTATTTATTAAGACCTTCAAACAATCCATTATTTGCACTATTAATATCATATTCGTTAATTATATTTTAATAAATGTTTAGTTAATAATTACGTAAATGATTTTAAATAACGTGTTTTCATCAAATGCAGTATGGTGAAGTTAAATGAAGAATATTCACAATTGCCACTTTTCTATGTGCATTGTTATTTTGTAAATTTTTTTGGTAATAACTGAAATGGAACCTTTAATTAGGCATGTAAACAAGTCAGATTTGGGTTAGATCTTAAATATCCATATTGGATCCGTTTAATATTAAAGGATTTGGATTCGAATCCGGAATTTTCTTGAGTATATAAAAGGAGATCTATATCTCGATTCGTTAAATCTTGTTGGATTTGAATCTTGATATTATTTTATAAATTTGAAAATTCATATATAAAAATTTCAAATTTTTACACTTTTTTCTTTTCTTTTTTTTTTGAAATTGTAAAAAAAAAAGAGAAAAGATTTAATTCACATTGATATTCATACATGTATTTTACACTTAGAGTATAATATTCATATATATATCTTAATTGGATTATTATTTTAATCTAGATCGGAATAACTATATTCCTATCTAATTCATTTATATAATAATTAACAGATTCGGATTGAATTCAAATAATCAGATTTACATATTAATTTTGACCCAAATAAATAATTCCCGAAACAGGCTGTATACGAGTCTAGGCTCGGTCTATTTATAGGCATTTCTCTAATTACTCACAAATTATAATACTATAATTTGTAGGTTTAAGTTTGATTTAGGAATATATAAAAAATGCCCTTTTTTTAAGGATATGCTTTAAAGATCAATACTCCATACTCAAGCACGATTCGATGTTAAAATACCGAAAAAATTGAAGAGGTGAGTGGTAGTGTTTGACAATCATGATTTGAAATATGTAACTTGTTCGACATGTCCAATTGTTCAAAACCTAACAAAAAATGAAAATTCAACCACCATAAATAAGAAAACTATTAAAGGAATTAAACAAAAACCTATCCATCTAGAATTATTTAATTAGTTGTGCAAGTATTTTTTTATTTCTGAATTCGTCCACCAAATAATAATTATTCATCATTTCCAATCCAAATGATTATTTCAAAATATTATTGCGTGACCAAACAATTATTCGACTTTTATAAAAGTCAGCATTATTTTTAAAAATCACTAAAATCAACGGATAAATATTATTCACCAAATAATACCTCATTATTTGCAATTCAAACGGACCCTCTGATATTTATTCAACTTTAATCATGAGATACAAGCCTTCAGCTCAAGAAAAATTAGGATTGCTTACTTGCACGATCTTTAATAACCTACAAGGTTTTGGGTCACATTAATTTTCAAACGAGAATCCATTGCATGCATTTTGCAGTTCGTGAACTAAAATCCATGGCATGCTTATAGTACACAATCAACTGGATTTAATTTTTTTTTAAGGGATTCAAGCATCCATTGCCTTGGTAAGGAAAACAGGTCAAATATCTTCAGAACAAGGAAGATGGCTGCCAATAGTCCCCAAAAGAAAATTAAATAAATTACAGAATTAAGCCTGAAAAGCCTGAATAAAATAATAGATGATCCCACATAGTTGTATTAAGGATTAAGCTGGAGAAGAGTACATAGTTGTATTAACGATTAAGCTGGAGAAGAGTGACAACAAATTACTAACAAAATGGTACAGGTTATTCAGCAATTCCTACTACAGTGCTGTCTTAACACCAATATTTGAATATTTGAGATACATGGTCCTTACAACTGCAAGCTATCGACTAGTAACACATTGAAAGTGAAAAAAATGTGGCATGTATGACAATGAACAATATAGATATACCTGAGAAATTATGTATAAAGAATTGCAATAACTTCCAACGAGCAGCACTAGAGAAACTAGAGAAAGAACCAATACCCTTTCTTAACTTGCAACTGGCTTTGAAATTGCCTTCTTGATAGCCTCAGCATATGTGTTGTGTTGATAGGTAAGGGTCGAATCAAGCAGATCCCATAGAGATTGTCTTGGGATTCCATCCTACAAATCATGTAATCATTATTCAATATCAAATTCAGTGAACTCTCAGCAACAACAAAGTTGACAGGAGCATGGGGAATTTAAGTTCATACCAAGTTGTCTGTTGATTATGGTCATATCAGGAATTCTTTTATCGCTATCATCATATCCTTCACCATAAAATTCTTTGGAGCTTACATCAATGGTAGGCACTTCTAGTGGAGGCTCTCCACTAACCTTTGAATACACCTGCCAAATGTAGGTCGAACATGTTAAGGAAATTCAAAATATATACAAATCACGCAAAGGAAAGAACAAAACATTATTGGTAAATAACTATGACAAGCAGCATTCGAACACCTGTGTCATCATCTCAGCTAGCTGCCTGACTGTGACTTCATTGTTAGGATTACCCACATTGAATATCTGACCATTAGCCCTAGTAGGATTTTCCTGAGCAGAACTAAACCACTCAGATGCAAGTTCAAATCAGCAACATGTGCATAACAAAGCAAAATAATGCGTAAGTTAACATACAATCATCAGATGAACAGCTTCAATAGCATCTTTAATGTAAATAAAGGTTCTCTGGGATTGACCACCATCAACAAGTTTCAGTGGCTCACGCCTCAAGAGGTTCTGAATAAAAAGGAAATTGAAGCATGTAGTTAAAAGAGAGGACAACCACAAAACATATTAAACAAATACCAAAATGACCAGAGAAATCAGACTCACATTACTAAAACATGCCAGAACTCTAGGAACACCCTCAGTGGGACCATCAATTCCAGGTATAAAATCCATTCTAGGACCAATCCAGTTAAAGGGCCTAACAATGGTGAACTCGAGACCATTTTCGGCACCCTCAGCTGCATTACAAGGTAAAGTCAGAAATATCCAGTGCAGTTTCTAATCTTGAAAAGCCAAATCAATTAGCAGATATCTCACCATAAATCAACCTCTCGATTAATTGCTTCGCGCATGCATAGGACCACCTTTGCTTCTCAAGAGTTGAGCCAAAAATGCAAGGGGAGGTATCTTCCTTGAGAACATAATAAGCAGGATCCTATTTCATGACAACAGAAAAGACTTAATGGATTCTCAACACAGTTTTTTTTTTTTTTTGTGGAAAAAAAGGAAGCTGAAATGTAGTTACACCAAAGGAATGAAATAGAATATCAAATACTACGTTACTAGTGCAGTCATCTTACTTGGAAAAACTGTGGACAAGAAGAAATACCTACATTACTTTCATATAACAAAGTGCATCAAAATGGAGATCATGGAAATTGTATCAGCCACTATTTTGACACGAAGCGCACTTGCCAAATTTTATCATACAGCACATTAGTGTTCTTCAATGAGTCTTAATGGAATCGATCAAAAGAAAAAAGCAGCAAACTGCTTCAAGATTCCAAATGAGGTTAAAACTCAATTTTTTTCTCCTTTCACTTTTGGCATTGTGACAAATCAGATTCAGAGTTTCAGAAAAAAATACAAGGGATCCATGAATCCTATTCAAATCCTTTGCACTCTATTTATGGATTTCCAATTTCAGGCGCCTAACAAGAAAAGTTGTCCCAATGCAACTTAAGAACTTCTATATATTAGTATAATATCAGAAGTATGAACAGAAATTGCCAAAATCTAGCTATATACAAGGGTACTCTAGATAGCATTTTTGCCATTTGTATCTGATTCATTGCCACTATTCATAAAACTCACTTTTGTTAAAGTCATTCATGCAGAAGAAAGATAGAAAGAAGAAACAAAATAAGGAAAACTATCTTCTTTGTTTCTAGTTATAGTTCGAAGACTTCTGTCTTGCCTTCTTAATTTTCCACCTACCAATATCAACAACAGTACAAATAGATATCCTTAACAAACTAAAACTAGAAAAACTCCTAAGGTAACATATACCCCTATATTACACTAGAGCATGGCTGACTCCCCCTATCCAGCCCAAAATATCAGGTTAGTTCTCAAAATTCAATGGAAGTCACACCACAAAACCTCACTAAAAACATCTTGCAGCATACTTGTGATATTTCTCACTCCAACATATTTTGGTGGGCCTGCCAAATAACATTATTTTCCCTCTTCTAGCTCCCCCCCCCCCCCCCCAAATAGAAAAAAAGGAGGTGGGGGTGGGGGGGAATTCAAACAAGGAAAAGAGAGGGAAATGTCAGTGTAGACAACCAATAACACGCATATGATTCTTCTAGAATAACAAAAGATTTTCAGAAATCAGGTGCACTTTAAAATTAAATGTACTTGAAATTAACAAAAAAGGACACCAAGAAGATATCACTATCAAGAAAATAACTGATCTAGAAGACTTTTTAAAGACAATTTAGTCAAACATTAGAAAAAGAAAATTTGAAAGCAAAGCCTCACCTGACGCAATGGGCTGTCTTTGGGCAAATAGCTACCAATTGTTTTCCCATAAACTTCACAAGTAGAGAAGTGAATGAGTCGCTTGCCATTTTCAGAACAATACTTAACCTGCCAAAAATCACAAATTCGCATTTAAAAAAAATTGAAAAAAGCCATTTATTTCTTCACAGAAACATCAAAATTCCACAATTTGTGAACCAATGCTGAATCAAACATAGCCAATTCAATCAGATTATTAAAATAACACCCCCAATATTTAGTCAGAAATAACCAATAAGATAACTTTAAAAATACTCCAAAACTTAAAAGTTCATACCACCGGGAGAGCATCAATGAAGTTGCTGTAGATTGTATCGAGCGGTCGAGTATTGTAATCAGCTGGAGTACAGATTGCAGCAAGATTTATAGTCTACATGACAAAAAAATGATAGTAATAATAATAAAATTCTGTGCAACAGTCAAAATCTCATTCCACATATAGAAGAATTTAAGTTTGAGGGACAGTGGGTCCCACGTTGACCCCTGGGTGATCTCCCAATTAAGCCGACTTTGTGTCTTGTGGCAGAATTTACCCTATTAGAAACAATCTATAAACTTTCCAGAAATAAAATAACATTTAAAAAAAAAAAAAAAGCATTAAATATAGTCAATCAACATGGAGAAACGAATCTTTTCAGCCGTCAAAATACAGATCTAAGATCTACATAATTCAGTATAACAACAACAACTAATCAAGAAAATTACTACAATTTTCCATAATTCGCAATTAAAAATAGGAAATAATAACGAAAAATCGCAAAAAAAACGAGAACTAGAAAAAATGAGAGAAAGTTGGGGAGAAATGAAAATGCCGAAGAAAATGAGAAGAAAGAAATTTACAAGATCTGCCATCTTGATGAGGCCTTCAAGGCGGGAATCGTTCTTAATATTGAGACGGTGGAATTGAATACGCCCGGCCCAGGGCAGCGACGCCGGCTCCAACAAATGCCTGATCTTATCATTATAGACATCGACGGCGAGGACTTTGTGCTCGGTTTCCGACATCAGTTTCTCGCAGAGGTGGGACCCAATGAAACCGCCGGCGCCAATCATGCAAATGGTAATCGGCTTTATCGGATTCCCATCCAGATCCAGTCTTCCTGCCATTTTCAATTCACTGTCCTAGGTATTTTTCCCAACTCCGTCGAGTGCAATGGTGTTGTGTGTGTGTTTGTGTGAAATTTGACGGTGGAGGACGGAGGAGAAAAGACGCGTATTTAAAGCAGAAAAAAAGGAGGGAGGAGGGTGCAGTGGAGATGTGTGTCGAGAGTTCTGTGGACCTACTTGCGTTCAATTTGTATATGGGAAAAGTGCTATGTTTAGCCGTCACGCGCCAGTGGAAAGAAGTCAGGTAGAACTTATCTTATCCGGAGTAAATAACAAGACAAAAAAAAAAAAAAAAACCTTATAAGTACTGTGTTTATTTGACTCGTTAATTCTGCCTATTCCGATCATTAAAAATAAAATATTCAAACATCTATTCCCATTATTAAAAATAAGATATTTAAATTAGTTAATATTATAAGACCGATAATAAAATAATTGAACGAGTTAGTGGTCGGTAATTTGTGACTCGATAGATATCTGATTCTATCTACATACAGAGTTACTTATTATGATTAAAATGTTAGTGGATATTTTCTTCTCTCATTTCTATTTACAGGAATAGTTGTGTAATTATTAGTTAGGGAAAATCGCCAAAATAGTCCCTCAATTTTTACACTTTAGCCAGAATAGTCTCTCAACTTTCTTTTTAGCCAGAATAGTCCTTCAACTTGTTTTTTAGCCAGAATAGTCCTTTAACTTTTATTTATCCCCTAACAAGACAATGAAACAAATTAACTGTGTTTAGATGTGTATAAGAGACAGGTCTAAAGTTATACAATTCTAGGATATTTTGGCTAAAAAAAAAAGTTGGAGGACCATTTTGGCTACAAAAAAAGTTGAGGGACTATTCTGGCTAAAGTGCAAAAGTTGAGGGACTATTTCAGCGATTTTCCCTTATTAGTTAATTTTGTTATTTTTTAAATTTGTTAAATTAAAAAATATAATTGATAGGTATTTAATTATTTGACCATATTCAAATAGACTGATACTCTATATATATGAATTACGCACAAAATCGATTTTGTCTTGATTCGATATAACTGATCGAGTCATATATTAATTTAATGGACTGAACAGTCAGTACATGAACACCGTTAATTATTCTTACAAGTAATTTGTTTCATTGTCTTGTAGTTTAAGTTTATGGTATTGGATTTTGGGTTGCCAAAGACCGTTCAAAAAGATAAAAACTCGAACGAGTTATAGCAAGTTGATTTCACTCACTAGAATGACATGCAATTGGAGAATCAAATTTTTGGTTAAACTCGACAAACTATACAAGTAACCACGAGTTTCATGGAATTGAATTTATTTTAATGCCGAAATATGATACATAGTTAATCTAACATTTGAATTTAATTTTTTATATTGATAATAAATAGTAATATGTAAAAGGATCATGTATATAAGATAATAAATGCAATTGGTTTGTAACTCCGACCTTTTAATTTTAAGTCGATTGATTTTTTTGAATATATTTAATTCAATAAGTTTTCGAGTCAAAATTTGACCATGTTTACACTAAATAAATCAATTTAAGTTGCGTTAATTTGATTAAAATCAACAATTCGATTAGCACACCTTATATCCAAGCAAATTTAAGAAAAAAAATAAATAAATAATAGTAAGAACTTTGAAATCTACCCGTTAATTTGATTAAAATCAACAATTATATTTGGAAGTAACGGGATAATGGGTAGAGATTAAAGATAGTGGATCGAAGTAGTTATTACTTGGAATATTGTTGGAAAAATATAAAGGTTGTATTTGAATTGATAAATTTAATAAATGATATAAAATTCATTAATATTTTAAGAGGGATTTGTAAAGTTGAAATATATGAATTTCAAATTCATCAAAATTAAAAAGTATGAAATGAAGAATTTTAAATAACTTTCTAATTTAAATGGATTTAAAATTTATCCAATTTGTCTTTATAAATCTCTTCAATAAATGAGTGAATTTTAAATCATTCCTCAAATTTATCAACTCAAACACAACAAAAAAGTATTCTACCACCTTGTCTGCCCTTCATTTAACATTAAAGACTAGTTCTATTAGCACATTCAATGCGTGTGTAAAATTGTATCAATTTTTTTTAAAAAAAATCAAAAATTAAAACACAAATTAAATTAAGAATGTGTATATAATATTGGGATGAATTGAAAGAAATTATTTAAGAACGGAAATTACACCAAAAATTCTCAGTCATTATTAAAGTAGTAATAATAGTAATAATCTAATGGGTGGTCTTGAATGTACAATTGTATAGGTGGCGTTGATTTCCTGATTTGGTATTTTGGTGTTTAATTATGGTTGAACTTTGATCGAATCACATTAAATTCTTGATTAAATAATGGACTATGTTCTAGTCTATGTGGATGAGAAAATAGATGTAAATGTTTATGGTACTAAGTATAATAGTCAAATCATTGTGTAGGTACTATTAGGCTTCGTATGCTCGAAAGATTTTTGATTGGTGGGGATATTTATTTGCTTGGGTAAGTTGGTAGTAGTTAATTCAAATTTTTTGTACACTTGGATTGTTTTCTACTCAAATTGAATAAATTGTACTACTAATTAATGATGTTAATAATTTCCCAAACTTCTAATGGTTTGAGATATATTATGTTCATTCACATTTTAGATGTTGTACAAAGTTATTCCATCAATGTACTTTTCAAGATCAGAAAAGTATATATGGAATGGTGACTATTTCAATAATTTTATACAATTTGTTTACATATATCCTTCCATTATTATATTTTAGAAGGAGCAAACAACCAAAAATCGAAAACAAAATCACAAAATTTTACATCCACAGTAATTATTTAAATTATGGACATGTCACAATTAATTGTCAACAAATAAATAAATAAATAAATATATATATATACATATCTCTTAAGAAAACAATACATATGCAGTGTAATTAATTAATATAATCAAATGGCGTGAAAAGATCAGTGCAAGAAACCATCAATTATCATCCACGTTATTCATCAAAATACATGTGTTTGATTAGTAAAATCAAAAGGCGTGAAAATATCTGTGCAAGAAACCATCAATCATTATCATCTTGATATATTCACGTGATTCATAAAAAATGATAGAGCATAGTACCTGGTTATAGTGAGAAAAAAAACGAAGATAGACTGAATTTTGGGTTTCACTTAAAGGGATAAAATCTTGTGAAATGTTGTAATATAAAATTTAATTCACAAGTGAAATTTATAGATTGAATATGTATAAATATCAACCGAGTTTGGTGAGTGAATTTTCATGGGGGAAAATTGTTGAAATAGTCCTTCAATTTTTTACTTTAGTCGAAATAATCTCTCAACTTTTTTTTTATAACCAGAATGGTCCTTCAACTTTTATTTTTTTTTAACCAAGATAGTCCTTTTATGTGAAATTTATCAACAAAAAAAAAAAGAAAAAGGTTTTTATGTGGCTCCACCATAAAAGGAATTTCTTGGCTAAAAAATAAAAGTTGAAGGACTATTCTGGCTAAAAAAAAATTGAAGGACTATTTTGGCTAAAGTAAAAAAGTTGAGGGACTATTTTGACAATTTTTCCTTTCATAATAACATTAAAATTGACTAGTAGTAGTACGCTATAATACTTACACATGGACACAATTTTATATTATATATATATTTTTTATATTTCTTAATTTATTGACACGTGTCTACACTATTTATACTATATATAAAGAGAGATGACTGAATTTGGTATCCGTCATTTTTTGTTATACCATTTATAACTTTATTATACATGTAACCAACTATAACTTTCTTCTTACACATAACTTCTTTCCAACCTCCACCACATATAATATTTTTTATTTTTTTGTATTTTATTAGTTATAGTATTTACTAACATCTTCACTTTCTTTAAAAAATTATACAAAATTTTTTAATTGTACACCTATAGAGTGTGCATTTTCTCACTGATTATATATAAAAAGCCTTGGAATCTTGCTATGGATATGTGTTATTGAATTATGGAGTGTAAAATGAGTGTAAGAGATAATTATATATGGATAATTTCAGAAACCCTCTAAAGTTTATGCTAATTTCACTTAGCACCCCTAAACTTTTGAAAATCTCACAAACCTCTCATAACTTTCTATTTCTTTAACATGTCAACCCAATTCAAAAATAAATTATTAAACAATTCATTTTAGAATAAAGAACCTAGTTGATTCCAAATTTACCCCTTTGTTGACCCATTAGTTAACTTAATGTCAAAACATAATTATTTAGAATTGTTGGAAAAAAAATAATGTATGCTCTGCTAATTTAATCTGATAAAAAATAGTAATTAATTAATTCTGTAAGAAATTATAATTCAATATTTTGTTATTTTACCATGCATGGCAAATTCAATTTTATACAATTATGTAATTAGTTTATAAACTAAGATACTGGACTAAAATCTTTTAATTAATTAAAAATACAGTGAATATGAGAGGATTTTAGTTTTATGCGCTATTGGAATTGAATTAATATATACCTTTGAATTTGCAAAATCTTGTAAATAAAGAAAAATATAGTATTAAAATTTGATACAAAATAATCAATTTTTATTTTTAATAAATTAATTAGCATAGCATTTATTTTTTTCAACCATTATAATTAGTTAAATTTTGGTACCAAATTAAATAGTGAGTCAATAAAGGGGTAAATTGAGAACAACATTAGTTTCTTTTTTCTAAAATGAATTGTTTAATAATTTATTTTTGAAATGGATTGACATGTTACAAGAAATATAAAGTTAAAGAAGGTGTGTGATATTTTTTAAAGTTCAAAAGTGTTAAATGATATTAGTATAAATTTCAATAAAAATTTCTGAAATTATCCCAATTATATAACAGAATAATATATCTCATCCCGATAGATAGATAAAAAGACAAATTACAAACATGCACGATGAATCATTTGGTACACTTTTTAGTATAGTATTAGATTTTTATTATATTATATATTAGGGTGACATTGTTTCTTGTTTAATATCTAATCCTAATAATGAGTTAAATATCTCATTGTTAGATGATATAGCACGAGATATAAAACTCAAAAAATATATGAAAAGTCTCGTAACACATACAATAGAGAAAAAAATTTAGGATATTTGGTTTCTCTTGTAAATTTTTTAGTGTGAATTTAGGATATTTGGTTTTACTTATAAATTTTTTAGTATAGATTAAAACTTATGAAATAAATGATATCAACTGATGTAAGTAAAATTTCATAAAATAAGTGAGGTTCAACATTGAATCTATCTAAATATTTTTCAAGGGCACCAACTTGAATTATCCATATTACCCCCAGTAAAGTCGGTCAAAATGGCCAAAGTCCAACTTTTGAGTGGAGTCAAGGACTGACATCGGCTCAAAAAAAAAGTTCAAAGATTATAAAGGCGTAAATTCAAGTTCAGGGACTACTTGTATTTTAGTCAAAAAAAAAAAAAATTCAAAATCATTTGGGTCGTTTTCCCCAAAGGAACATAAAAATCTACCAGAAAATACGCATGATGTAAGCACCACGCTATTCCTCAGCACGTGTTCCACACTTTGGGATCTGTTAAGTTTGTTACTGTGGTTGTCAAATGTCCTGTCAAGCCATATTCAAGTTACACACTCTCATTTTTCCTTTTTTTTTTGGGCCGCATTCTGAATTCGAGGACACTGCATATCGTAATGGGCTTTATTATTAGTCAAGTGAATTTCACAATGGGCTTCTATCTGGGATGACCGAAGCCAACTTGTGTCCCTTAGAAGTTGGGCCTCCATCGCCCCGTTGAAAAAATTTTCTTCGAGCATTCAACATGCAATGTTATTCGACCAGATTATGTGGTTGAACCGAAAGGTCTCGGGTATTTCCAGTCTGAACTACACATTTACTTAGGGTTAGCAATTTCTTACACGATATGAAATTAACAAATATGACACGACTCAAAATTTATCAGCTCCTTATTAGGTCAAGCCATTTATGACACGAAATTAAACAGGTTGGTTTGAGTCAACCCGTTAAATTACTATATAAACAAATTTTGTTAAAGTATTATCTCGATTATAATTTAATATAACATACTTTAAAATTGTAAATAATATATTTAATATAAGATTATTAAATCAAACATAATAATTATTACAATTATTATAGAAAAAAATTCAATAAATTTATTATGTGTTCTAAATTGTTATGAGAACAAGATTAATATGAATAATTGTTTAAGTTATTAAATAATTAAAATTTGAAATTTTAATTCAAATGGATTGCAAGTTATTTAATTTGTCAAACAAGCTTATATATTTCTATTATGAATAAATGGGTTAGACACAAAGATGACACGAACACAAATGAGTCAGATATGAACACGATATGATAAGAAATTGAGACGAGCACACATAACACGACACGAACACAATATGATAAGAAATAGGTCATAGTTAACATGATATGATAATGACATAACCAGATCCATTGTCACCCTTACATTTACTTTCCTATATTGCATAAAGTTCTATGACTTTGTAAAAAATGGAAAAAAAAAATGATATTACCTCTGTCCTATTTATAGGTAAAAATTTGAGCAGTAATTTATGTGCATGAGTAAAAGATGATAGTAATGAAATGCTAATGTTAAGATGAATGAGTGAGTATATTAGAATGGATAAGATATTCAATGAATATATTTGGGATAAAATTGAAGTAACATTTATCGATAAGAAGATGAGAGAAACATGTTTAAGATGATTAGATCATATGATAAGACGATCAGTACAAGTTTCTATCACGCAAGTGGACTTTAAAGAGAGTAGTCAATGTAAGAGGGGTAGGGAAAGATTGAAAAAAAATACTTAGTGGTTAACTTGTAAGAAAGATTTAGACCATTTAAGAATAAACTAATGAGAAAATGGTTCATGACTAAGATTATTAATTGTGTTTTGTGAGACAAATTTCGCAAAGACCAATATCGTTTTACAAATTTATTTGAGTTTTGAGCATTAATTAGATTGACCCAAACTCACAAATGTGCAACTCATATTTCACTCATAAAATTATTTAAGTTTCGAAATTTAATCGAGTTGATCCAATCTCACGTTATCTAATAAAATTTTTTATAGGTTATTTGTTAAAATTTTATTTTTTTCACATTGTCAACAACTATATTAACTAATATAATTGAACCACAAAATTATAACTGAAATGACTAGTGAGTTTGAGTTAGTAGTTATGAAAGTTTAGTTATATATATATAGTCTTTTTTTTTATTTTTAAAACATAAGGGAATGATTCCCTAAAAGGGACCGTAGAATTTCCCATATATATATATGTGTGTGTGTATGTATGTGTCTCTGTGTGTGTTGGGAGGAGGGCTTTAATCGTGCTTAGCCTTATAAAATTCAAATTCAACTCACAATTAAATTGAATATAATATTTAAATTCAAATTCAACTGGACTCATCTTAATGTAAGGCTCGATCCTTAATTTTTTTGGCCGGACAGGTTGATCTCGGTCTCGCCTAACCCTATTGATAGTAGTATTTATGACAGAGCATAATGACTCAGTACGAATTCATGCAACTGACCCTACTTAATAAGAATAAGGTTTATAATGTTTATTTATTACATTCTTCCAATTTATATTGTCATCATTTTGATTTTTTAAATCAACACATCAAGTTTTCAAAAGTCAAATTTGAATAGACTTTTTTTTTTTTTTTAATTTTTCCAAAAGTTTAAATTTATGCGTGTTGTCATTTAATATACATTTCACTTTTTTCTTGAAATTTAAAATATATTAAAAATCATATAAATTTATGTGAATTTTTCATTATAAAAATTAATATATTGATCAAATTATCACAAAATAAATAAGATGGAGAGAATATTCTCTTTGCCTTGACGTATGCTGCGAAGATTTTATATGATTCGATAGTTTCTCGAAATTGCCAATGAAAATATTTTCTAACTTATAGTATGATTTCAAATTCTTAGTATGATTTTGAATTCTTTCCACTAACATAAAAGAATACATTCTATTTATTGTCCAAACCAACGGCACCATCCACAAATTGCCAAAAATGCCCCTTAGCGAAAAACAAAACAGAGTCCTCCTTTTTGGTTTTTAATTATAAAGATCACCAAAAACCAAATAAGATAAACTTTAAATTTTTCTAGAAAAAGAATTATACACACTACTAAAATTCCAAGTTTCCTAAATCACGCCATAAAAAGTTATGGACCATGATTAAAACAACAAAGAGTAATTTCGTTAGGGTACTGTACTTATTATATGTTTTAAAGTTTTTATTGTATAAATATTTAAAATACATTATATTGTATTATATAAATATTTAAAAGATATTGTGTTGTACTATATAAATATTTAAAATACAACAATATGATATTCTAATGTTAAGAATCGTGGTATTTTCTTAAAAGTAATGAATAAGTAGAATAATGTTTTTTTTTTTTAGGGTAATAAGAAGTAATGTAATTATAGCGTATTTTTTTTTATTTAACATCTTGAAAGAGGTTAATTAAGAAACACATTTCCCACCGTTAAATTCCAATCCAGAAAAGCCCTTTCTTCATCATATTTCTACAGCTTCCTCACCAAAACCTTGGTTGTTTCTTAGAAAATGATCAGCTGTAGGACCTCAAACTCAAACCAAGCACAAAGAAACGGAATGCTCAAAGTACCATCTTCCCAACATTGTGCCCAAAATTCATTTCTTTCTAAAAGAAAAAAAAAAATCTTTATAATTGTTCTTCTACAGTGACATTGCCTCTATAACATTGAGTATTTTGTCTCAAACAATATTGTACAATTGTTATCAAACATACATTATATCTAAAAAAAAAAAAATATTAGAAATAATATCGATCCAAACCATAGTTATTCAACCGATGGGTCACTTAAATATATTTTTTTTATTAATATATAATATCTATAAATTATTAAATACTAGATATATAGTGAAAATATTGATAAAAATATATTTTATTAAAAAATTTTAAGTATAAATGTAACTTTTCAATATTTACATAACATTTTCACATGAAAAGGTAAAAAGAATTTAATACATAGAGTGAAATTTGGAGAGTGTATAAATAAAAAAAAAGGACATATAATAACCAAAAACTTACACGTTAGGTGGTAAGGCATTTTATTATTTTTTAAGAGGTGTTTGGTTCAAAACTTGACAATTACAATTTGGTTTTTTAACTTGACAATTACAATTTGATTTTTTTTTTCAAAGAAATAAATCCGCCGGGTTTCTCCAAACCCGGCCTGGTTCCCTGGTTTACAATTTGGTTGAACTGCCGGGTTGCACGAAACCCAACGGGTTCCTTCCTTGTCCGGTCATCAGAGGAACCCAACCAAGTCTTATGGCCGGTTCACCGGATTCATCGATTGAACCGTCGGGCCGAGCCGGGTTCAATAACTATGATCCAAACCAAGACACTATTGCCTAATTAGCCACCTTTCTAATATCCATAGTTAATAAACCCAATTCGGGAAGAAATTCGGCGAGAGAGGTGGATCAACGAATTACTAGTTCAACTGGTGGGTCATTTAAATATATTTTTTATTAATATATAATATCTGTAAAATATTAAATACAAGATATATAATGAAAATATTGAAAAAATATATTTTATTAAAAAATTTTAAGTATAAATGTAATTTTTCAATATTTACATAATATTTTCACATGAAGAGTTAAAAAGAAGTTAATGCATAGAGTGAAATTTGGAGAGTATATAAATAAAAAGAAGATATATAATAATAAAAAACTTACATGATTAGGTGGTAAAGCCTTTTATTACTATTTAACAAATTTTTAGTTCAAAATTTGACAATTATAATTTGATTTTCAATAAC
The DNA here is from genome assembly GCA_025175665.1 of Cinchona pubescens. Taxonomy (NCBI): domain Eukaryota; kingdom Viridiplantae; phylum Streptophyta; class Magnoliopsida; order Gentianales; family Rubiaceae; genus Cinchona; species Cinchona pubescens. Next base: position 1,423,464 of record JANKKI010000026.1, on the reverse strand, counting down.
TACGCTAATTACCAAAAAAAAAGTCATCAATTATTATTTTCATTTTTTGGCAACATTCTAAATTGGGGCTTCAGATTTCAGGCAACACAACCATTGACCATATGGGATTCTGTGTTTTTTCGGAGTGTGTACTATATTTTCCTATGATTGCGGGTGGACTAACAATTAAGCGATTAACAACAACTAACCTAGGGAAATTTCATGAACCAAAATTTATGCATTCATAACACGTAAAGTTTGTAAATTTTATATGATCCTATATTTTGTAGATCTTATATATATTAAGATTTATGTTTTTACAAGATAAAAAATTTATGAATCTTACATGAATTCAACAGTAAGTCCTTCAATAAATTCTAAAATTTTATATTTTGTAGATGACTTCATCCATACGAGAATTTATTCTTTTGTGCCAGGATTCTTTCGTCCCAGGATCATCTTTCGTCTAATCTTTATAGTTATTTTTCACTTTGAACATTGAACAGTGATCACAAATAGCTTTCTGTCTCTCTCTCAGCCCTCTCTAGTCTCCATGCCTCGGTACTCACTGTTTCAGACAATACTCATAAATTTTTTTACCATTATATATATATATATATCCACTCTTTCTTCAGTCCCTGATCAACTTTTTATGCCCTCAGTTGTCTGAGGGGCTAACTTAATTCACTAATTAATTGAATACATTACATATTAATTCGTGTATATTAATAATATATTAAGTGTATATTTATATATACGTCTTATATTTTTAATAACATAATGTATTAATTAAATATATAACAGATAGTACAGAGTATTCGATCAAAAAGCGTTGACAGCTTAAGAGAAGAGTGTTTTTGCATGCAAAAACTAACAAGACATGTGTCTTCTTCGAAGCTACGTAATGAAGACGAGTCCCTTGGTTCCATCAAACCACCGCAGCAAGTGAAAAAGTAGAATGTCCCAAATACCAAACCGCATTTTCATTCTATAAAATTCAAGAAGAAGTTTATAAATGAGGTTTTCTTTTCTTGTTTTTTCCCCCTCATAATATACACACACTTAGCCTGCCTGACACCTCCATTTCTTCCTTCCCACCACGTGGATATACGTACACTTAGTTTTAATAACGCTTTTCACTTGTCTTTGCCCTCAATCTTCACGTCCACTCTCAACTTTTACGTTGTGGGATGTTCTTGTTTTCTCCATTTTTCCTCTCAATTTCATACTCTCTTTAATGGGATTTTTTACTGACTCAATTTGATGTGTTCTTGAATTTTTTTCACCTCCAAAATTTGCACAATGGCCTCAATTCTTCGGTTCAGGAAGCTGTGTATTGTAGAGCCAGCGAAATGTTCTTCAATGAGCTCTGAATCTTATACTAATAAAGTTTCAGAGAGGCCAAAAGTTAAGAAAAACAAGAGGCAGCAGACTAAAGATTGGAAATGTATAGCTAATTGTTGTTGGATAATTGGATACATTTGCACTTGTTGGTGGCTTCTCTTGTTTTTGTTCAATTATTTATCAGCAAATTTGCCTGGACTTATTAGAGTGGCTGAGCCACCTGGTGCTCGGCTCAAAAGAGAAGGCTTGACAGCCTTGCACCCTGTTGTTTTGGTGCCTGGAATGGTTACAGGTGGCCTTGAGCTCTGGGAAGGCAAGCCTTGCTCTGAAGGCCTGTTCAGGAAGCGGCTATGGGGCGGTGGCTTTACTGAATTGTTCAAGAGGTTTGAGACTTTGTGTAACATTTTTGGGATTTCTTCACTTTCTATCCTCTATCCAACGCCCCCCTATTCCATCCTCTGTCATTCTTTGCTAGTTATTCTGTAATGCACGGAGTGATAACTAATAACAATGTTATTTAGATCATTCATAAAGTAAGAAGGAAAATCCAACTTTTTAGATGACATTAACTTTATGATGAGCCGTTCCAACGGCTATGTTAGTCAATCCGCAATTCGTATCGTTCTGTGTTATCTGAGTGGCTAACAAAGAATTACTTCTATCCCACCTCCCAGATATTACTAATACTAACCATATTAGAGGTTTGCCACCATTTTAATGATGGGATAGGAAATTGGCATACGGTGTAGGATAGAGTATTTCGAGGCAGATTTCTTGTTGTTTTAGTTTTAGAGGTTTTGAAGTTGCATTGAGGTTATGACATTAAATTTGAGAATTTTTTTTGTGGAATTTTAGGCCTTTGTGTTGGTTGGAGCATCTTTCTCTGGACAATGAAACAGGTCTTGATCCTCCGGGAATTCGAGTTCGTGCTATTCCAGGACTGGCTGGAGCTGACTATTTTGCTCCTGGTTATTTTGTTTGGGCTATTCTGATTGAGAATTTGGCAAAAATTGGCTATGAGGGCAAGAATATGCATATGGTTGCTTATGATTGGAGGTTATCCTTTCAGAATACAGAGGTACTCTATATCTTCCACTCTCTCATTTCAATGGTATTATGAAATGTATTTCTAGATACAAAAAAGTTATTGTTTTTTTGGTCCTCTTGCAGTCAGATACTATGTCCATTAGTTTGTTTGACATTTGTACAATACCTTATCCTCTGGAGTATTTGGTAGGAGCAATGCTGGTGGAGATGTAATGCTTATTAATGCTGCATCCAAAAGTTAATATTAGTAACACTTGGAAAGTAGATAGACAAGAAGCCTTATTTTATTATTACATGATTTCTTATTCAAAATATCCTATACCAGACACATTTAAGTCATAATAAATATGACTTTCATGCAAATTCGGTGGTCTTATATATACAGACATGCATTTCCATTGTGGTCAAAGTGATTCTCCGATAAACAAGCAAGAATGTTCATAATGCTGCTCTCAAAATATGGTTCCGAAACTCCATTGTATCTAGTTTAAGCTCTTATTGATTCATAATCAAGTGTAAGCAGCTGAATGTGACTGAGCTTTGTCCAATTAGTTTATAATTGGTTGTGAGCAGATGAGGGACCAAGCTCTTAGATTTTTCATATAGTATATTGAAGAGCAAAATTGAGCTTATGTATTTAACCAATGGCCAAAAAAAGGTGGTAGTGGTGCCTCATTCCATGGGGGTTATATATTTTCTACACTTCCTTAAATGGGTTGAAGCCCCTCCTCCTATGGGAGGGGGTGGCGGCTCAGATTGGTGCAGCAAGCATATCAAAGTTGTAATGAATATTGGTCCAGCATTTCTCGGTGTTCCCAAGGTTGTTGGCAATTTATTTTCTGCCGAGAACAAAGATGTTGCATTTCTCAGGTTGGTGTTTTGGCAATCTTCCAGTTCTAATGTTACTCCGTGCCTTTAATTTTATTAGATAATAAAACTGTATATGATCTATGTTTTTTAATACTCTTTAAAACTGTTTTAAAATCTTGAAGGAGCATTTTTGGTACCATAATTTCTGGAAACATTTGAATTGTTGAATAAAGAGAAAGCACTACACTGGAGAAGCATAGGGAAATTATTTACATTTCTATTCTACAAAGAAATGTAAAATAATTTGCACTTGCTAAGCCAAAAGAACATGAATACCTTAGTTCCAAGTGATATCTGTTACTAATACTTTACTGCAACATTAGTAATTACCACTCTTTGAGGTACAAAAACTAAAAAGAAAAGAAAAAAAATGAAATCCATGTTTTCTTTTTGTGTTTTTGTTGTTTAATGTTTTTAGCTTCTTATTTTGATTTTGCAGAGCAATGGTTCCTGGTCTTTTAGATTCCAAGACTCTAGGATTTCAGACTCTAGAACATGCTATGAAGGTGTGTCGAACATGGGATTCTGTCATTTCTTTGTTACCTAAAGGGGGTGAGACTATCTGGGGTAACCTAGATTGGTCTCCAGAAGAAGGGCATGTATGTGATTCATTGAAGAAAAGGAAACTGCAAGCTTCTTTAAGTGGCAATAAGGGAAACGACAACGATAGTAGAATGGTTTTTCAAGTAAAAGAGCAGACAAAGTATGGCAGGATGATATCTTTTGGAAAGGCCGCATCAGATTTTATAATTACCTTCTCCACAGCTCTCTACTCTTGTCTCCAAGGTAATATCCGTGGCTTTCTTTTCTTGACCACTTCAAAATTATTCCCGACTACACTGTTTAGATTTCATACAATCAGTCAGAACAAAGTTTTTATTAAAGGTGGGATATTATGTACCTATATGCATATCACTGAGATGCATGGATAACTGACTGTTGAAGCACGTCTATGCATATCTTTCTTCCTGAGTTCAAACTTCTATAAGTTCCTTTTCTTGTTTTTGTATGAGTAAAGGGAATAAGAAGTCTGCATTCTAGTTGACAAGTCTGATTCCAATGCCCAAACTTTTGTCCTTGTCCACTGATCCAAAACTTGCCATAGATTTTGCCACACATTGATTTTGCAGCTGAACTCAACAAATTAAAATTTTCTCGTTTTCAATCAGAAATGCAACAAATACTTATAATACAACTGAAATTCAATCAGGGAAGTTCCTTTGGCACTGCCAGTATATCTTGTGGAAAGATGTATGGACAGAGTATGATAAAATGAGCCAAGAGAAAATCATCAGAGTTGCTGAGAACAAAGCCTTCACAGCAAAAACTTTAATAGATCTTCTCCGTCTTGTGGCTCCGAAACTGATGCAGCGTGCTGAGGCTCAGTTTTCTCATGGAATTGCTGAGAACTTGGATGACCCCAAGTATGACCATTATAAGTACTGGTCAAATCCACTAGAAACCAAGTAAGTTTGAACATGTTCATGGAGTCTTAACTCGGCTATGGAATTAAAGTTTGTAATTGCCATAATAAGAAGTGATTAAAGCACGATCATTTCGCTTGTGGATTGTCAAAGGCTTCAATTCATCTACTTTCTTCTTAGTTAATTCATTTTCCAATGGCGTTCTTTGAAAATGTGTAAATTAGATATATGATGAAGTTCATCATTTTCAGGCTACCTAATGCTTCAGATATGGAGATATACTGTATGTATGGAGCTGGAATACCAACTGAAAGATCCTATGTTTACGAAGCTCTCGCCATCAGACAGGTGCAAGAGCATTCCTTTTCAAATTGATAGCTCAGCAGATGGAAGTAGTAGCTCTGGCTGCTTGAAGGGCGGAGTATACTTCACAGACGGTGATGAGACTGTACCGGTTTTAAGTGCGGGCTTCATGTGCGCGAAAGGTTGGAGAGGGAAAACAAGGTTCAACCCATCTGGTATTGCTACTTTCATAAGAGAGTACCAGCACAAGCCACCTACAAGTCTGCCCAGTCTACTAGAGGGCAGGGGCCTAGAAAGCGGTGCCCATGTTGATATAATGGGAAATGTGGCCTTAATTGAGGATGTATTGCGAGTCGCGGCAGGAGCCTCTGGTGCAGAGTTGGGAAGGGATAGAATTCATTCAGATATCATGAGGATGTCTGAGAGAATAGATATTAGGCTTTGACTGAAATTTGAGAAGTTTTCTTGGACAGTTGAAGTTGCGAATGGATCGGCCCTTTCAAGAGATGGAGAGGGAACTATGTCCTTGATGGAAAAAAGCCAAAGTGGCACTGAATTAACAGCTCTATATCTAGAAAACAACTAGATTTTGGTAACCACCCTGATGAAAAATGTAGTAAAGAAAAAGTGGGAGGAGCCATGTAAGTTTTAATTGAAACAAATTGCTAATTTTAAGTTTAGGCAGAAGGGCAGGTCTATAGTTTTCTCCTAATCTTTCAGTGTAGATTCCTAACTAGAAAGAATAAAATGTCCTCCCTTCTCTGTTTCTGTAATCTAATAAAATTGTTGTATGTCTTTTTGCATTTCAAGATTTGATCCTAAAAGCACAAATTTTTTTTCCCCTCCCCCCAAAAACTGGATCCAATGCGACTTTTACTTGGCTAGCGACTCTTAACTTATGTACGAGTCCTGTACAAGAGCAGCTAGCGTCTACTAACCCATCCAACGCTACCCGACTCGAATTCCTCACTTAACCCATCCAACGCTACCCGATTCGAATTCGTCACTTATTGGTCGGTCGTAAGTTAAAAATTCATTTGGACGTGCAATTTGACCACATCACCTAAAGAAGTGTATCGAACATGAAGTATTTCACATTCACTTGTAATGATGTTTAAAATTATGATTTAATGGTCTCTTATACATATGTAGTTGTTATTAAAACAGTCTCTTATACAGGAGTATATTTTAATAATTTTTACTTAACATCAAGTTATGAAAAAATTCAACTCATTCATGCTCTCATAAACTTAATAATTATTTTCATGTTTATGAACTATCTAAACCGATCAAAGAAGAGTATAAATATAAGTTGACAAGATAAACAAAGGGATTCATTATTCACTCAAGTTGTCATTTGTCATTTCAAACTTCTATTTTACTCTTAATCTTTTTTCTCGTCTAAATTTTGACTTCAATGTTAGAGTCTCCCCAGAAATATAGCTCCATCACTCTTGTTCTTGTCACACATATATTATAGGTATTCTGTAACGTTAACGTTAGGATTCAGACAATAAAGAATTCAAATTTTATTATTAAACTTTAGTGCTATAATTTTACGCATCGACAACTTAGATAAAGTTAATATAGAAAGCAATGATAATACAGACTCACTCTTTGGTCACTCTTTGGTTTCCAAATCACCATTCTCCTCAACCAATCATATCTGATTTATTAGCTTATCACATGCATAAATTTCATTATTCGGAACCAGAAAAATACCATTTCTGTTTCACTGCGGAACAACGTATTATCAAGATTAAGGTCTAACATAGTTCAAATGTTTCTCGTGGACATATTAATTGATGAAAATATATATAAACAATTGATCAGAACACTTCTGTAGTAAATTGTCATAAAATTTTATCTACATTCGTAGATTTGAATTTATGTTTTTTTAGAAAGATATTACTAATAACAATTTCCTTGAAGGGTGCATGTTTGACGGATAAAGTTGATCGACGTGATTAGGAATTGTCTCGAGATTTTCTGAAAAAGCGCAAACCAATTAATAAAATTAATAACTGTAAAGTGTTACCTTTGATTCCCCTATCATTTGGGTGTTGATCAATTTTGTCATTCAAGTGATTCCTCACATATGAGTTTAGTCCCAAATATTTTCAATTTAGACCTAGTTGGTACCTTATTTTGAAAAATGACTAATTTATCGATTATGTTTCAAATCTTAACCAATTGAGTAGAGTATTGATGAACTTTTTAACCAATTTGGTTGTATCCTCAAATTTTATTCCTTGGTTGAAATTGAAAACCCAAGGGCAAAAATGGTTTTTGTAAACTATGAGGGACCAAATTAGGTCATCTTGACATTATAAAGGACTAAAACGACAATAGACTATTTTCATATCAAATATTCTTCTTTTTTTTTCCCTTTTTTTGATTACAGTTTCCTTCCCTACTGAGGCTTTGTAATTTGGAATGTTCTTTCAATCTTATGTCATCTTAGAATTAATTTCACGTGCACCCTTAAATTTACAATAATTCTTGTTTTGTACCACAAACTTGAATTTAAGGACACTTTATACTCTATCCTCTTAAATCCCTCCCTATTTGCATCCTTACCTGTTTAACCTGATTCCAGTTTACCCCTAAACTCATTAGGCTAAACTACTTTGCGCACTTACTCTTTAACTTCATTTTGATTGTTAATGATAATAACAAAATCAATCTTTTTGCCTATCAAGTCATCACTATTATCTCCCAATTTGATTTCGTTGAACATGTAATTAGTCTAGAATAATCTGCTAGCAATAATGACAGTGAGTTGTGTAATCAATTCATTTTGTAATTAACAACCAATACAAATTTGACCAAATTTTAATTGCGCTTAAAGAATTTAAAATACAAAGTGTGCTAAATTATACTAGCCAGTTTGGAATTTTGATTGCAAAATGACGATTAATATAAAGTTCGGGGGAGCAAATTGAAAATGTAGAATTTAATTTTAATCCTTCAGCTTTGTTCTTCACCCCCACTAGGCCACTAGTCAATGTCTCAATTCTAGATTCCCATTCCATTTTCAGATCTTTCCATCCAACCCACATCTTTCCCCTCTCCTATCAAATCACCCCACCCATCTCTTCTTCTTAGAAAGGGGAAAAAAAAAAACAATCCAAGAGAAAAAAAAAGACTAAAGCGAGGTGATAAGAGATGTGTTTGGTGTTCGTTTGTGATGAAGATGAAAGGGTTTTAGGAAGGCAAGTAGCACCAGGGGCCTGCCCATATTGTGGTGGGATGGTTCAAGCCATGGATGTAGAGAAAGAGTGGAGATTGTGCTTTGTCCCACTTTTTTTCAAGGCCAAGCGCAAATATTTTTGCACCACCTGCGCCAGACGCCTCATCATCCAATAGGGATAAATAATGACATACGATTTTCTATCTCACTTTCGGTATCAATCACCTAATATTAGATGATGGCTTAATACTGTCTAGTGTATCAAATTAAAGAATTAGTATGATATTGTTTCAAATTTTGCCTTGTTTCATTTTGTTTGATAAGATGATGCTAATAATATGTATAGTTGTATATGTATGTGTAAATAATCCCTGATTATTTCGAATTTTGCCTTCTTTCTAAAGTAAAACTTATTCACAGTTTGCGCAGATATATATATTAGAAATCTGGAATTGATTATTAATTTCAGTTTTTTGCCAATTAATTTTTTTTTTCTTTTGGAATTTCTAAATCTTTTGGGGAACTATCTCAACTGTAGAGAGTGTCTAATTTTACCCTTTAATTAATTCATGTGAAAAAAAGAAAACCTCAAAGAGTTTTTTGCCAAAATAATTTTATTTACAAAAAAAATTCCTAAAGTGATTCATTTTTATATATTATTTCCATTGTAATATGTTTTTTCCTACCTTCAAATTACTACGAAGGAAGTATTAAAAGACAAGCTTAACTGTGGAGAAATTACTGTGGGAACTTTGATGCAAGACTAACCAAATTTTTATAATTTTTTTTTTTTATTTTAGAGACTACAGTATGCCACCATGACTTGGTTAATTTTGATATGTTAATGTAAAATTAATGTTTTAACAATGTTGACCATTCAATCTCAAAAGTTTTTAAAAGAGTTAAAAAAATTTTCTTACTCTATATTTTATTCAACCAAACAACTTTTAAGTATTGTCGGTAAAAAAAGGATCATGATATAATTAGAAAAAAATAATAATACAAGAATGTCACTAGCTAGAAAGGAAAAAGGCTATGAACATCGTCAATTAGTCAATTATAAAATAAAAAAAAAAAATTTATTTCAAACCAGTAACATTCCAAATCACACAGATTTTTGTAATTGAATAATTGATATTTTTAAGTAATGATATATTTTAGTACAATTCAAATGGTTAACTATTAGACTTCACACGCGAGTAAATGTCGAAAGTTATTCTTTTTTGTTATTGGTGCTTTAATTAACACACTTCGTGAAAATTAAATGTCAAAAATCATTTTTCAAAATTCTTTTTAGGGAAAACCACTATATTAGTCCCTCACATTATGTATTTATATTTATTTAGTCCCTCACTTTTAAAATGATAAGTTTTAGTCCCTTACATTACACATTTGTATTTATTTAGTCATTCACTTTTAAAATGATGACATGTTTTTGGTCCCTGACAAATGTAAAATGTTGAATTTTGGTCCTTGAATCAAATCCCAAGCATTTTGGCTTAAATTTGTCATGTCCCTCACATATATAAAACGTTGAATTTTGGTCTCTGAATCAAATCTCGAGTATTTTTTGCCTAAATTTGTTATGTATTGTTCACATGACATATTTTTCGAGGACAAATTTATAAATTCATCTGAGTAGAATATTTTATGAGTGCGAAGGATATGAGTAAGTAATTGATTAGCAATTTGTTTGTATTTAAGATTATTTCAATATCTGATTTGTGGTATTTTTTTTACAAAATTTATAATCCAATCCGATGCTCGAGTTTTGTGTTGGAAGGAAAAACGAGTTCCTAAAGTTTACTCAAAAAATATGTCATGTGAACAACATATGATTAATTCAGACTAAAAAGTGTTCGGGATTTAGTCTAGGTACCGAAATTCGACATTTTACATTTGTAAGGGACTAAAAATCATCATTTTAAAAGTGAGTGACTAAAATAAATACAAATGGGTAATGTAAGGGACTAAAAATTATCATTTTAAAAGTGAAAGACTAAATAAATACAAATGGATAATGTGAAGGACTAATAGAATAGTTTTCCCTTCTTTTTAATATCTCAAAAATATTGTAGTTAAATGTATATCAAGAATATAATAGAATTATACCTTTATTATCAAGAAACAATTCTGAAATTTTAGATCCTTCCCCAACAATATTAGATTTCTCTTGGCAATTATTCGAATTCTCAAAGGAAAAAAGAAAAAAAAGAAAAGAAATGGAAAGAAGAATGGTCAGAAGATGGAGAGGAAAAGTGAACAACGATAATGGGAGGAGTAGTTAAATCTGATTCACTTTCGATTTGGCTGATTTGATGTCTAATGTCAATAAATAGATTAAAAAGAGAATAAAATTTGACAACGAATCACTTTGGGATTGGTTTTGGAAAGAAAATTATTTTGGAAAAACACTACCATGAGAAGCATCTCTTATCTAATTCTTGGTAGGGTGGTATCTCCATTTAGCAATTACTAAGAAACATTTTCAAAAAATAAAATTCTTAATTTTTTTAGTAACTAACTAAAAATTACCCAATTTTTAAAAAATGAGATTGGCCTTTTGTCTTCAATTCTTCCTCTTCCCGCTGTTGTTCGCTGCTTCTTGACTGTCCAATATACTTCTTGTATTTTAATATAAGCATTTTAAGTTTTCTATTTCTTTTTTCTTTTCAAGAAAGCACAAGCTCTTAACCATTGGTTACAACAATTTTCACAAATTTTCCTTAATAACTTTTTTCTTTTTTAGACTAATACATTTTACAAGCATATAATATTTCTTTTGTTATACCAATCCCAGTTGTCCAGCATCAAATTTCAAAATTATCCCTTAAGCTAAAAATTCCACGACTTTATTCATGAGCCCTTTAATGTTGATTGGAAGCTACTAAAATTACATCATTGACTATTATTTGGTGGTAGTAAGTTAAAGAATTTAAGACACGAAGTAACAAAGATGAAAAGTGATGAATTTGGTGGAATTAGTAGTATTCGCTGCTTAAAAGGCGGAGTATATTTCATAGACAGAGATGATGTTAGATTTATATATTTTGTATTACATGTATATTTTATTATACATATTTATTTATATTTATAATTATTTGTTTAACTTGTACTTATTTTTTAGCTTATATATAGGCTCAGCTATTATACTTGAAAATCACTCATTCAATATACAATTCAGTTATTCATTTCTTTTATCATGGTATCAGAGTCCCATGGGGCTTGACAAAATACTTCTGCAATAGCAGATCCAATATAATCTATTAAAATATTATTTTTGTGTTAGTTTTAAACCAAAACTAATAGAGGAATCTGAAAGAAGAAGAGTAGACGATCACAACAGAGTAAAACTCAACTGAAAAAAAACTCACATGGCCATTTACATGCGGCTTGAAGTCTACCTCCATATCTATGCGTCGCGTGTGCATTCCATGCGTCGAGCTACATCGTCAATTGTCCGTGTGTCACAAGCGCCATTGTTGCGCGTTTGGATCTCGAAGCCAGTCACTGCCACGCCAGTGCCACGTCAGTAAACTGTCTTGTGCCCCATCCTTGGCCAACTCAAACTGGTTCAACCAACAGCCTAATATTTTGACTGGCTTGACCATATTTTGATCGATTTTTTTGCTTGTTTGACTAGTTCCTTGGAAATTGGTTCTTTTGTATTTTTGTATATTATCTACAAGTTTTATTCATCATTATGACTTCTAATCACGCTTCCGATGTCACCCATCCAACAAATATCACTCTTGATGGAAGTAATTATGGAATTTGGATACAAGTCATGCGAAATTTTCTCAAAAGTCGTAAGTTTTGGCAATTTAATACTAGAGACCGAGTCAAACTAACTCAAGACAACGAAGATCTTCTGATAAATATGCTGATAGATTGGAGGACTGGGATAGCATCAATCACAAGATCATTTCTTAATTTATAAATACATCTATTCCTACCATCGAGTCTCTTCTCAATGGTTTTGAGACTGCCAAAGAAGCTTGCAATTTTTTTGCAAAAAAGACACACTACAGCTGATCTTGCTCATCAGTACTAGATTATAAGCAAGCTACAACTTCTCCGTCAAGAGTCTTGACAATTTATTGATGATTTTCATTCTAAAATGAATGGTCTTTGGGATCAATTGGCATTGTCCAAGCCTGTATTTCCTCATGCTGAAGATGCTGCACTATTTACTGCTCACAAGGATAATTTTCGGTTGATTCAATTTCTTATTGCTTTGATAAGTGATTTTGAGCTGACTAGAGCTAGTCTCCTACATTGATGATCTTTCTCTACACTCCGTTCAAACTTGTTAGAATTAATCTCTGAAGAAACTCGTTTACAAAGTTTATATAAAAAAACTATTGGAGTAGCCATGACTTTTGCTTCTTCAAAAACTCAACCATATCAGCAAAGAGGAAGCAACCTAGAAAGAAGTGTGATTATCGTGGCGTTTAGGACATAATTATGAAGAATTGTCGCAAGCGTATCATTGCTCAACATCGAGAAGGTTACAAACCTGTAGTTGCTGTACAAGTAGATTTTGGTACAGACATCAATCATGGTAATCTGACTCATTCTATGTCAATATCCGATTTGGAGGTCTTGATCAATTAGGTCCTATCTTGTTAGAAATTTGCTTCCTTCTCTATTCTTTCTGCCATACTAGGTATTTCTTCATGGCTTATAGATTCTGGATGTTTTAATCACGCGTAATCAAATTCAATATTATTCATTAATAAAACATTAGTATCTAATCATTCTCCTATGCACACTACTAATGACTCATCCTTGTACATTAGTCATATTGGTACTATTGCTACTTTTGAGTTTAGCATTCTAGATACTTATAATGTCGCTGACTTGTCTTTTAACCTCTTTTTTGTTGGATAACTCGATGATCTTGATCTTGATTTATATTGTTCTAAACATGGTTGTACTATTTAGAATCTACAAACAGGCAATCAAGTTGGGACAGGCCGGTAAAATTAGTCGCTAGTTTGATTTGATCAACCTTACATCTTTTCTTCATTACAATTATAGCGTTCTCGCTTAGGTCCTGCTTAATTGTCTCGAGATCGTCAATTAATGTCTAGTGGTCTTTTAGGTCTTGTTTATGATGAATCATTTGATTGTATTTGCTGTCAACTAGAAAAACAACATGCTTTACTAATTTAATTTAAGTGATTCTATTTCATCTAATCCTTTTGATATTATTCATTCTGATATTTGTGATCCGCCTCCTACTCCAACTATAGGAGGATCTAGATATTTTGTTATTTTTATTGATGATTATTTTTGTTTTACTTGGATTTATTTGATGGAACGCAGGTTGAATTTTTGCAAATTTATCGTATATATCGTAGTATGATAGAACTTAGTTCTCTACTAATATTAAAAATCTTCCATTCCGATAATATTGTAGAATATATAGATTCTTCTTTTATTTTCATTCTTCATGAAGAGGGAACTATTTCTCAAAGATATCTTATCCAGGTATATTTCAACAATGGCTGGGCTGAACGAAAACATCGCATTCCGTAGACACTACTCGAGCTCTATTCCATTCCTCAAATGTTCCTGAACCCTTTTGAGGAGAAGTCACTCTTACAGTAATTTTCACCATTAATTGAGTTCCATTTCCCACTATTAACAACAGATCTCCTTATGAGTGTCTTTAGGTACTCATCCACAACTCTCAAATTATTTGGATATGTTTGCTTTGTCTTACTTTATCTTTATGAGCGAAATAAATTAGAGCATCGCTCTAGATATATTATTTTCTTGGCTATGACATACAACATAAAGGCTATTGCTGTTATGATTCCATTGCTAAGTGTCTGCGACTGTCTTGTCATGTATTCTTTTGGGAGCATAAACCTTTCTCTAGCATGTCTATATTTCATGTTTTCTCTTCTAGTCTTCTATGGTTCCTTACTAATGAACTCAATAATCTTTTTCCAAATGAAATTTCTTCTGACGCATGCTCTGTCATACCTTCCCGACGACCTTCCACTAGCTTCTTCAGAACCTATTGGTCAGTCCGTGGATCATTCAGAACCTTTTTCCCCTTCTCCTCGTCGTTCAAATAGGGTAAGAATTCCTCCTGTTCACCTAAATGACTATCATTGTTATTTATCTCTTGATATTTTATATGGGTCTTAAACCTTCTGCGAGGCTTGTTCTAATCCTCTTTGGCAGAAAGTAATGACAGAAGAATTGGAGGCTTTTACAAAAACTCATACATGAGATATGGTTAATTTACCATCAAGCAAATTCACAATTGGGTGCAAATGGGTATACAAATTCAAAACATGATCTGATGGTTCAGTTGAGAGCTACAAAGCTGGTTTGGTTGCCAAGGGATTTACTCAGAGATATAGTATTGACTATGAAGAGACCTTTGTTCTTGTGGCTCGTATTATATCCGTACGATCCGTACTAGCAGTTGTTGCTATACTCGCTACTGGGATCTCTTTCAAATAAAAGTCAAAAATGCTTTTCTCAAAATTGAACTTGTTGAGGATGTTTACATGAAACCTCTTCCTGGGTATGATCAATCACCCAACAAACTTTATCACAAGCGAAAAGCACTTTATGGACTCAAACAAGTTTCTCGAGCACGGTATTCAAAATTCAGTACCACCTTAAAAAAACTGGGTTTTTCTACCAGTGCATATGATTCTACTTTGTTCATTAAACACTCTTCATCAGGTTTAATTCTTCTTCTTCTTTACGTAGATGATACGATCATCAAAGGCGATAATATCTCAGGCTTTCAAAGAATTCCTCAATACACCGTTCGAAATGAAAGATTTGGGATTACTTTGCTATTTTCTTGGTTTGTAAGTTTCTAAATCTCTATAGGCTATCATTTGTCCCAAACCAAATATGTTTTAGATCTTCTTTCCCGTGCGGGGATAATGGATGCTCAAACTTTTGATACTCCATTTGAAATAAATGTCAAGTTGCGTCCTATTGATGGGAAACTTTTTATAGATCATTGACAGGATATCCATCAACACGATATCGGCATTTAGTTAGTAGTCTTGTCTGTTTGATATTACTCGATCAGGTATAGCTTATGCTGTTCATAGAGTAAGTCAGTTCATGTTTGCTCCACGCTCTCGCATTTTGTTGTTGTCCTACGGATTTTAAGATATATAAAACGCACATTCTTTCATGGATTACATTTTTATTTTCATCCTTGTTAGAGTTATGGCATATTCTGATGCTGATTAAGTTGAAAATCCTACTGATCATTGATCTACCACTGGATATTATTTCTTTCTTAGTGATCTTTTATTTTTTGGCAAAATAAGAAATAGTCTGTTGTTTCTCATTCTAGTTCAGAATCTGAGTACTGTACTCTTGCTAATACTATATCTGAACTACTTTGATTGCGATGGCTTCTTCATGACATGGGTGTTTCTTACACCTATTTATTATGATAGCAAAAGTGCTATCTAGACACTCACAATGACATTTTTCATGAACGTACAAAGCGCATTGAGATTGATTGTCACACCTTTGTACGTCATCATTTCCTACAGGGAGTTCTCTTTCTTGTCTCTATTTCATCTTAGCATCAGGTTGTTGATCTTTTCACTAAGACGCATCCTCCTGGTCCTTTTTATGCATTTGTGAGCAAATTCAAGTTATTGTTAGTTTTTCCGCCTTGAGTTTGAGGAAAGGTGTTACATGTATATATCTTGTATTACATATATCTTATTCTACATGTTTGTTTATACTTGTAATTATCTGATGGACTTGTACTTATCTTTTAACCTATATATAGACTCAAATATTGTATTTGGAAAAGTCACTCATTCAATATACAAGTCAGTTATTTATTCCTTTTATCATATGAGACAGTATTTGTTTTAAGTGTTGGCTAAATATGCGCAAAAGGTTGGAGAGGGAGAACAAAGTACAATTCATCTCATATTGGTACTTACATACTAGAGTACCAGCACAAGCCATCTACAAGTCTATTAGAGGGCAAGGGACTAGAAAGCGATGCTCATGTTTGATGTAATGGGAAATATGGCCTTGGATAAGGATGTATTGTGAGTCGCAGCAAGAACCTCTGGTACAAAGTTAGGAGGTGATAGAATTCATTCACATATCATGAGAATGTTTGAGAGGATAGATATTAGGTTTTAACTGAAATTTTATTTGTTTTCTTGGAGAATTGAAGTTGTGAAAGGACGCATTGAAGAGATAGAGAGAGAACTATATCAAATCAAAGTGGCACTAAATTAACAGCTCTAGATGTAGAAAAAAACTAGATTTCGGTAACCACTCCTGGTGAAAAATGTTGTAAAGAAAAGTGAGAGGAGTCTTGTAAGTTGTAACTGAAACTAATTACTTATTTTAAGTTTAGGTAGAAGGAAGGTCTATAGTTTTCTCCTAACCTTTCAATGTAGATTCTTAATTGGAAAGAAATATCATCCCTTCTCTGTTTTTGTAATCAAATAAAATTGTTGTATGCCTTTTTGCATTTCAAGATTTGATCCTGTTAAGCACAAGCAGATTTTTTTTTTTTTTTTTTTCTACCTTGATTTGAACTCATGACTTATGAATGACAAACTCAAATAGATCTCTTAGTGACTTGAACTTGTGTGACTTAATAATTACAAAATAAATATTTTACTAACAAAATTACAATGTGGTTAGGCACAATTTTGAAATCCATTTGGACTTGTAATTTGAACACATCTAAAAAAACGTATCAAACTTGAAGTATTTCACATCACTCATATAAAGCATTGATGATAACAACTCACTCTTTGGATTTCAAATTATCATTCTTTCTCTCATTCTCTCTCTCTCGCGCCAAAAGTCAACGTTTTCATTTAAAGGTAAAAACTAATAATGTAGGGGATAAAGATCCCAAATCTTTCAATGCTAGTTCTGTCATTTACAGAGGGAAGTACTTCTTCGAAACACCATCTACCTCTCTAATAAATGCATATTGAGCTATATTAATACAAACTTCGTTTCCTAGTCTATTAACAAAAGAAAAGGAACAAACAAAAATCAAGGAACCGAGTAGGAGGATATCCTCTAATAATGTGCCAAGCAGGTTATGTTAGGAGGAATAAGAGTTGATCCAATCAATCAACCTCTTGTTGCTTGACTGAATCTCTATCCCCTCCCAACCTTCTTCCCCAGACTTTAACAATGCCCATCTAATAACTTCAATCTCTTCTTGCTCCAAGTACCATACTTTTCTTACCGAGAAATCCCATGCTACCCTTATGTGACCATGCCAATCTCTAGCAACTATCCCAAACCATTTCTGCCCTTAACCCTATTGATGCAGGCAGCTGTATTGATCTTAATAATTCTCTAGGATGGGGGGTTCCGTTTTCTTCTATCCCTGTTTCCTATAGTTTCTCCTGTGTCTGAATTTTCTTTATTTTCTTTGAAAATGTCATATTCAATCCATTTAGACAAAGCATTCTGTACAATGTTATAGTCGTTTGCAATTGTCCCCTCAAAAACTCTACTATTCCTACTTCTTCAAATCTACCATAGGATATTGTACTGTCATAAGAATGTGGTCCATCCTTTCTTTCCTTAGAGCTGTTTTCATTAATCCTTCAATCCAGTTCCAAAAATTATTTCTTAGGTGATCAAGGCCATCCCATTTAATTGGTGCATGTTTCCATGTCTCCTCAGCATCCTTACAAAAGAATAAGCAGTGTTCTAGACTTTCAGTATCTATTCCACAAATTCCACGCATTGAATTTCCTTTCCCAATTCTCTTGAAGCTCGCATCATTCACAGGATGCACATGATGAAGGCATTTCTATAGGAAGTGTTTGATTTTGAATTTGACGTTTAATTTGCGGATGAATTTCCATAAATGTTCTTCCTCTTTACTTCCACTTGCTTCAACTTTCCCCTTTCCTCTTTTGTCATTCCTTTTACCATCTTTTTTGGAGCACTAGTAGCTAGAATCAACAGTGTACACACCATTTGTAGATTCCTTCCAATAGAAATAGTCCTTCCTCACTACTAAACTAATAGGGATGTTGGCGATGTACTATATTGGCTCTACATCTTCCCTGCACAATAACTGTTTGAGCAGAACTCTATCTCATCTGAAATTACTTATTAATTAATTCACTGCATGTATGGACTTGGCAATTCTATGATTTTCTTGATTTCAATTTAGCATCTGTGTTCCTTGGAATATATCCATCCATCCTCCCAAATTTTAATTGATTCCCCATTTCCAGTTCTTTCCTAAATTTGTCCTCAATTAAGCTCCTAGAGTTCATAATGCTATGCCAAAACCAGGAAGTATTTTGAGGATCCTTAGCCCTAAAGATATTAGTCCTAGGGAGGTATTTTGCCTTTAAAACTTTGTTGACCAACAGGTTTGGTTGTGTGATTAACCTCCAAATATGCTTAGTTAGGATAGTTGAATTATAGAGAAATAAATCCTTGAAACCCGTTCTACCCTCAATTTTCCTTTCAGTCAATCTTTTTTCCAGGAGATCCAATGGTTACCATTATCCTTGCCAATATTATTCCACCAGAAGTTAGCACTATATCTTATCCACTAATTTCTTTGCAGAGCTTTTTGGGTGGCCAGAAGGCAGATATGGTATAAATGGTTAATGTTTGAGCAATAGCTTTAATCATCACCTCTTTCCAACTTGATTGAGGAATTTGCATTTCTAGTTTTACAGTCTTATTTTCAATCTATCTCTTATGCATCCAAAAGTTCCCTTTTAAATCTGGTAATGATCTTTGGTAACCCAAGACACTTCTCCTGTGACACTATTCGGATTATACCCAACTTTTCACACACTCTTCTTCTTACCTATGTCTGCATATTTTTATAGAAAAAAATTGTTGATTTGCCAATGTTGATCAACTGCCTAGAAGCTGGTTCATATTTTGCTAGGATGTTCATAATTTTAGCTGCCTCCTCAGAATTTGCTTTGGAGAAAACTAGGGAATCATTAGCAAAAAGAGATGAGTAATATTGGGACCATTTCTACTAATTTTGAGACCGGAGATTTTATTTTCCTAATAGTGACGAAGCTAGATTCTAATTAGAGGAGAGAGAAAGTGGAAGAACTGAGGAGAATTTGTGACTAGAATTAGTGAAGAAAGTTCGTGTCTGATTCTCTGAGTTTCTACCTCCTTTTCTTAGCACCCAAACCCCTTATTTATAGATGTACATGAGGGGGCATGAGGCTGTCACTATACTAGCTCAATTGAGGCTAAATTACATAATTGCCCTTAATGAAGTTGCCACGTAAACACTTCTAGAACAATTTAGGAAAAATGTTATGTGTCACTAATTAACAACATCAATAGTCCACTAGGCTTGGTGTCAAGCTTCGCTGCAGGGGCCAAGCCGAAAAATGACTGTTCACAGTCCCCGGACAATGACAACCAATCCTTTTATACCGAGTCGAGGTGTAGAATCTTGGATCACTCTCGTACTTGTCTTGTCGATCCGAGGCTATAGCATACCCGTGGGATCCTCGACAAGGCGTAACTGCAACATTAACTCGTGGGTAATATTTTTGCTGAGTCCTCATGCACTAAATTTTCATTTACTGCACTGCATTATTTGCTCCGATTTTGCTGCAAAATGCCTCATTTTTCATGCCACAACGCCTCACTTTTTCTGCCTAAACGCCTTTTTTCATTTCAAAACCGTCAGTTTTTTCCCCAGATTCATTGAATACTCTGGAAGATTACTCTCCTATTTATACCCCAATTCTCCCCAAGTCCTTTTTCTTTCCCTTACTCATTTTACTTCATTCTTTCAACTTATTTCTACTCTCTTCCTTCAACTCCTCCCTCATTCATCACTTCCTTCACTCATTTACTCCCCCAGAATTTCACACACTCTTCCTTCCTCACCATCACCCTGCTGCTCCCCTTTCCTTCCATTTCATCCGTTGCCGATTGCCGACCGCCGCTCAACGTCACCACCGGATACCACCAGAAGTCCCCCAAAAATCTCACTCGCCTTCCAAATAGAATACCTTGACCGGTACGTTCACTCCCACCTCTCTCGAATGTTCTCGCAATCTTATGTCATCTTAGGATTAATTTCACTTTTGTACCCCTATGAAGAAACTTTACACCAATTCTTACTTATCACAAACCTTAATCTAAGGATATTTCATGCTCAATACTATTAAATCGATCCCTACTTGCATCCTAATCTCTTTTAACTCGTTTTACTTTATTGCTAAACTTATTAGCCTAAACCACATTGCACTCGTACTCTTTAGCTTATTCTATTTGGATTGTAAACGATAGTCACAAAATTAATAATTTTTGCGCATTAGGCCAGCATCATCGTATCTCTATTCGACTTTGTTAAACTCGTAGTTGGTCTAGGATGGTCTGCTAATAATAATGATGATGGATAGTGTAGCCAATTCATTTTGTAACTGACAACCAATAAAATTCATTTTGTAACTTACAACCAATAAAACTTTGACCATACTTAAAAAGTTTAGAATACAAATTATGTAAAATAACAGGGAGTAGTTTGTATTGCAAAATGAGAATTACGCAAATTTTAAAGATGCAAAGTAGAAATATAAAATTTAGTGCCTCAGTTATGTTCTTACTAATGACCCACTAGGCCACAAGTCAATTCTAGATTGTGGATTCCCATTCCATCTTCTGTTTCCTCCCTCTACCACAAAATAAAATTATCCCACCACCCAACAAACAATTAATTTCTTCACACCAGAAATTGTATACATTAAAAAAAAAAATAAAGGATCAATCCAAGAAAAGAGAAGAAAATACCAAAAGGAGAAGACATTCTGCTTTGTCCCACTCTTTTTGAAGGCCAAACACAAGTATTTTTGCACCATCTGCACCCTCATCATCCAATAGGAATAAACAATACATGATAACTTAGTAGTATCTTTTGTATCAAATTAAAGAATTAGAACAATATAGTATTGAATTTTTGCCTTGTATCTTTTAGTCTGATAAATAATCCTTGATTATTTCGAATTTTGCCTTGTATCTAAAGTAAAAATTGTTCACAGTTTATACTATATTGTACATAGTTTATTTTGCCAAGTTGGAATTAATTATTTTGCCCTCTTGGAATTAATTTCTGACTCCTTTTGGGGAAGAGACTTTATTATGGAAAGGTTTTACTATGTAGCATGTCAAGTGATATCTCCAAACTAATGAGATGTCACTATTTAAAGTGGTGGGCCTAAAAATAAAATGAATTGGTGGCTCACTATCTAAAAATGCTAAAATCTTATTGGTTTGGAGATATCACTTGGCATGCCACTTGGTAAGAGTGTCTTATAATAAAGTTTTTCCTTTTGGGGAAATAATCTCAAACCTAGGCAGTACAAGTTTACCAAGTTATAGTAATTCTGTGTAGGGGTGTCAATAGGTCGAGTTATCAAGTTATTGTGTCGTGTCAGGATGACCCATTTCTTATCGTGTCGTGTCATGTGGGACCCGTTTCTTATCATGTCGTGTTCGTGTCGGACCCGTTTGAGTTCCTATCGTATTCGTGTTGGATCCGTGTACTATTGACAGAGAGTATCAACGTATTTGACAAATTACACAACTTGCAATCTATTTGAATTAAAATTTCAAATTTAATCTCTTATTATTTAATAACTTAAACATTTTTTGGATAATATTTAAAATAATTATTATATTTGATTTAACTCCTCTTGTGTCGAATTTTTCTTAACATAGCCGGCCCCAAGCCCAAGTAAAGGAGAACGGTTGCGTTAGGTTGACAGCTAGCGTAAAACTTTGTCAATCTTATGAGATGAATCCACTATGATATTGCTCTAATACTAGGGCGTTCCCCGTAAGCGACGCGTCACATTGTTTGAGTGCGGCAAATAGTGGGCAAGGGCTACTACATCTCCATGGGGGTACGGGTGTAGTGAAAAACATACAAGGGTCCTCACATAATAGGGGGAGGGTAGTGGGGAAGAAAAATATTTTGGAGAATAGGATTAGAATAGGAACTTGGAATATTAGAACTCTTACTGGTAAATCAATAGAGGTGGTAGATACAATGATTAGGAAAAGAATTAATATTCTGTGTTTACAAGAGATAAAATAGGTAGGAGAAAAGGCTAAACTTTTAGATAATTCAGGATTTAAATCATTTCACTTTGGTACTCAGGAGTAAACAATACTAGAAATGGGATATGTATTATTATAGATGGGTAGATAAAGGATGATATAGTGCAGGTGACTAGGAAAGGAGATAGGATTATGGCCCTTAAACTAATTTTAGAATGTGAAACTATTAATATTTTTAGTGTCTATACGCCTCAAGTAGGTCTTGTTGAATCCATTAAGGCTAAGTTTTGGAGGATTTAGATGAGTTGATAGATAGTGTCCCCCAAGGAGAGCAAATTTGTATAGGAGGTGATCTAAATGGACATGAGGGTAGAGATAATGAGGATTATGAAGAAGTGTATGGTGGATATGGTTATGGGGGAGGAAATGAAGAAAGAAAATCAATCTTGGAGTTTGGAATGTCATTTGACCTTTGCATTATCAATACTTTTTTCAAGAAGATAGAGGAATAATTAGTTACCTTTAAAAGTGGTTCAACAAAGTTACATATTAACTTTCTTCTCACAAGAAAAACAGATAGAAGGGTTTGTAGAAATTGTAAAATTATACCTGGAGAAAGTTTAAGCTCACGACATAGGCTTTTGGTAGTGGACTTGAGGCTTAAACATCACATTAGGCGAAAGAACCTATTTAGATCAACTAGAATTAAGTGGAGGAATTTAAAAAAGGAAAAAGAAGAAATTTTTAAGAAAGATTTGTTAGGGCCAAGTATTTAGGACTTACAAGGAGAATCTGACACCTTATGGAATGACATGACAACTAGAGTGAGAACAGTGGCTAAGAAGATACTTGGAGAGTCAAGAGGTTATGTCCCCATGAACAAGGAATCTTGGTAGTGGGATGAAGGTGAACAAGATAAAATCAAAGTTAAGAGGGCTAACTATAAGGCTCTATATAGCTGTAGAAGTGACGAAAATATTGAGAAATATAAGCTTGCTAAAAAGGAAGCAAAAAAGGCTGTAAGTGAAACGAGGGATATGGCTTTTGAAGATTTTTACCAAAAATTAGAATATAAGGAGGAGGAGCGAGATATTCAAAGTCTATAAAATTGTTAAAGCAAGAGCCCATAGGACGAAAGATTTAACCCAAGTCAAGTGCATCAAGGATGAAAATAATAAGATGCTGGTAAGAGATGAGGAAAGATGGAAAAGATACTTCCATCAACTATTCAATGAAGACAATGGAGACATATCATTTTAGGAGAGTTAGCTAAGTTTGAGGAGTATAGAAACGTAATGTATTATCGAAGGATTCAGGAATCAGAGGTAGAGGATGCTTTGAAGAAGACGAAGAAAGGAAAAGTAGTTGGTCACGATGATATCTCAATCGAGGTATGGAAATGCTTAGGAAAGAAGGGTATAAGTTGACTTACTAATCTTTTTAATAAAAATATTGAAAAGTAGAAAGAAGTCTGACTATTGAAAAAAGAGTACTTTCATACCCATATTCAAAAATAAAAAGGGATATACAAAATTGTGTAAATTACAGAGGTATTAAGTTAATGAGCCATAAGATGAAACTTTGGGAGAGAGTGATAGAAAGAAGCTAAGTTAAGAAATGAGACTAAAGTATCAAATAATCAGTTTGGTTTTATGTCAGGGAGATCGGCTACTGAAATCATACATCTCTTAAGGAGATTTATCGAGAGATATCAGGATAAAGAAAGGATTTACATATAATTTTTATTGATCTTGAAAAGGCATACAATAGAGTCCCTAGAGAAGTTATGTGGAGAGTTTTAGAAAAAAGAGGAGTTAGAGTAGCATACATAGAATCAATAAAGGAGATGTATAGGGATGTGGTTACAAGTGTGAGAACACCAGGAGGGTTGACACGAGAGTTTCTTATAAATATAGATTTACACCAAGGTTCAACTCTAAATCCTTATCTATTTGCATTGGTCATAAATGAACTTACAAGGAACATACAAGAGGAAATTCCATGGTATATGTTATTTGCAGATGATATTATGTTAATAGATGAAACAAAATATTGGGGTTAATGCTAAACTCGAGGTTTGGAGAGAGACATTTGAGGCAAAAGGGTTTAGACATTAGTAGATTAAAAAAAGAATATATGGAATTTAAGTTTAGCAAGGGTGCACGTAAGAATGGAATAAGGGTTAGTTTCGAAAATCAAGAGATACCCATAAGTGAAAATTTTAAATATTTAGGATCAGTTATTCAAAATAATGGTGGTATAGATCGAGATGTTACATATCGGATACAAACGGGATGGATTAAATGGAGAATGGTATCGGGAATATTATGTGATCGCAAAATTCCTTTACGACTTAAGGATAAATTCTATAGAACGGCAATTAGGCCAGCGGTACTCTATGGGTCTGAGTGTTGAGCAGTGAATCACACACATGAGTAAGAGATGAGAGTAGCAGAAATGCGAATATTAAGATGAATGTATGAGTATACTAGGATAGACAAGATAAGAAATGAGCATATTCATGAGAAGATTGGAGTAGTATCTATTGATGAGAAGATGAGAGAAACACGTTTAAGGTGGTTAGGTCATGTGTTAAGACGACCAGTAGAAGCGCCCTATATTGTCAGGCGAGTAGATTTTAGAGAGAGTTATCAACATAAGAGGGGTAGAGGAAGACCAAAAAAGATTTGGTGGGTAACTTGTAGGAAAGATATAGCCCATCTAGGAATTGAGGAGGATATGGTCCATGATAGAGTAGAATGGCGTAATAGAATTCATATAGCCAACCCTAATTAGTGGGATTAATACTTGGTTTGTTTGTTTGTTTGTTTTTTTGTATTATATTTGATTTAATAATCTAATATTAAATTTATTATTCACAATTGTAAAGTATACAATATTAAATTATAATAAAGAAAAAATTTCAACAAAATCTCCTCATACAGTAATTTAATAGTTTATTGTGTCAACCCATAAGTTGAACTTGACCTAACCCAACTCGTTTAATTTCGTGTCATAAATGGATTGATCCAATAATAATTTGATAAATTTCGGATTGTGTCATGATTTGTTAATTTCGTATCATATTCATATCGTGTAATTGGGTTGTGTTAAAAATTACTACCAATCTTAGTCGTGTGCTTTTAATTAATGGGGAAAAGCAAAAGTGTCTAACAGGCAAGCGGTACGATTTTATAAAAACTCGTTGAAAAGCTAGATTCGAGTTCGAGTTTGTGTTTACATGAGCTTTTAACTCATGGCTCGATCTCTTGTGAGATTCAAAAGCATTTATATTTACTTATATCTTTTAAAATTTTATTATTGATTAATTTTGATTGAGTTCGAATTCGAGATGGAGTAAATATTTATCGAGTTTGGATTTGATATTAAAAATTCGGCCAACTTCGAACAGTGTCTACAAAATGCTATTGTAATTTGATAGATCGATTCATCGTCGTTGAAGGACAATTCATGATTTTGCTTCTCACCAGTATTTTAAACTTTGCAAGTAAATGATTATTGAAACGGAAAAGAACGAGTCTCCTCTCCTCGTCCGGGTCCAGCGGTTAAGAGGCTTATTAGTCACGTTCATGATAGGTTACACCAATTTTCACCATCCGACAGACTTAACATACACCCTTCGTTAAACTTTTTTTTTTTTTTCCCTCGTTTGACCAATACTTTTTACAAGCATATAATATTTCATCTACTATACCAAATTACCAATCCCAGTTGTACATAGCATCAAATTTAGGAAACCAGAAAGTTAATCAATGGAGGTTTCTGGGGAAAAAAAAAAGATTGGAAGGTTACAGAAATTAAATAATAGACTATTTGCTTGTAGTAAGTTAAAGAATTTGATTACCCAAAAAAAAAAAAAAAGGTTCAAGAATTTAAGACACAAAGAAGAAAGTTAAGAAGTTGACAAAATCAATCAACCGACAGTACATAATTTGTTGTGCTATATATTGCCTTTGTTAATTAACTTTAGTTAGGGAATTCTTGTGGATTTGGATAATTTAAGGATAAGTAAAGGTATATTAGAAGCCAATACAGCTCAATTAATACTTCAAGCAAGACACGCAAAATAAACTTAATTTGAACTATTGCCAATTAATTTTTTTTCTTTTTGTCTTTTTTTTTTTTTTTTTTTGGTAGTTACATTACATAATAACACGGTTCCTGGATTTGCAAATTATGACATACAACCTCAACACCTCCTTTCTTAGTGTGAAATAATAAATCAGATGAATAGCTAACGTTTGAGTTAGTATCTCATCTTTGAAAATTTAGGAAAATTTTACGATTTTTTTTAGGCAATTATTCTTTTATGTCTTAAATGCTTGTACAGTACAACATTATATGTTTTAAAAGTTTGTATTGTACAAAATTTTAAAATTGAATAAATGATTCCTAAAAAGAAATATAAATTTCCCAAAAATTTAAGAGAGTATAGACCGACTCCAAAATTAGCCTAATATAGAGGATATACTAATGGAACGGTAGAATTATCCGTAGTCAAGTTCCCATTGAAAGAAAGAAAACAGATCCATTAGGAAGATAAAGTAATATATGTCAATTATTTATAGTTCTTTCTTTTATATAAATATTTAGCTATTTCAGTGTCACAATTCAGAAAACAAAATTGGTTGTAATTGA
The DNA here is from genome assembly GCA_025175665.1 of Cinchona pubescens. NCBI lineage: Eukaryota > Viridiplantae > Streptophyta > Magnoliopsida > Gentianales > Rubiaceae > Cinchona > Cinchona pubescens. Next base: position 1,396,572 of record JANKKI010000026.1, on the reverse strand, counting down.
AATCAACATTTATATAGACCAACAGAATAGCACCTATATTGAAATGAATATGTTAATATGTAATATTGACAAAAAAAAAACTCTTAGGCACTTCATTTTGCAAATATTATAATCGACGCCAATAAATTTAGCTAAATCTTTCATTTATCTCCCAAAATTTATTAATTGACTTGAAACCAAACATACATACATTTGTGTGTGTGAAAGCTCTTATTCTTATGTGACATAATTATATGAAGAGAATAAGTGGATCATAGGTCTACCCATTTTTAAAATTTACTATGTTAATTGAGAAAATAGAGAACATTTATTTTAGTTATATATTGATCTTTACAAAGAAAAATGAGTGATAATTTTAATTTACAGATACCATATCCAAAAATTTGGTTAATAGATATTGGAATTAGTGTATGATATTTAATTCAAATTAGACAATAAATTTAATCAAAAATTTTCTTTTTCTTAAGTGGCATAGATAATTGATGAAAAATTTAGGTCAAGAAATTTGAATTTTACTGTGTTTATGTACCCATTTGTAACCATCATATATTTTCGTGCAAACTTTTCAAAAGTTTGCCATGTTATTGAATTTTTTTTAGATAAAATGTATTTTATATACAAGAAAATCAGTTAAATTTTTGCTAACTTTTAAAACTCAATTATATGTTATGTTATTATTTTTTATTATCTTTTTCAAAAAATTTAGCAAACTAATAAAATTCCCTTACAACAACAAGGGTTTTCATCTAGTAAATTAATGAATATAACCACAGAAAAATCCAAGTTTCCTGTGCTTTCAAACTTCTAGCTGTAATTTACCAAATTGATGAACAAACACATGGTATAACATTCAACTGTTGAAATGCTGTTCTTATCAAGATATTCCACCAGAAAAGTATTCTATTTCTCATACTCTACCAAGTTAAAAGAGGGTTGAATTTAAAACTTGCAAATCAAATCCCTCAAGATGTAGGCCTTTCAACCAATTAGGCTAATGAACAAATACTTCAGACAGATATAATATCCCATGCTATTATATAAATGCTTCATCCAATTGCTACATTCCAATCATCATATTCCTCTCCTTTTCTCATTTACATCACTGATTAACTTCTTGAAAACAATATGGCCACTTCAAATTTTGCGTGGACATGTTTCTTAGTAGTTTTGGGGCTCAATGTGGTCACTGGACAGCCTCTTGTTCCAGCACTATACTTGTTTGGTGATTCTATTGTTGATGTGGGAAATAATAACTATTTGGAGACCTTAATCAAAGCTAATTTCCCCCCTTATGGAAGAGACTTCATTAACCATACAGCAACTGGGAGGTTCTGTAATGGGAAACTTGCCACAGACTTTACCGGTACTCGTCTTCTCCTTTTTTTCCCGTCTGATGTGTGTGTGCACTTATTATATAGAAAATTCTATAGTACTGTTAGAAACCATTCTGTTGTATTTCAAAAACTTGTGTAATATAAGCTTTGAAAGTATGTGATATTATACTGTATAAACTTTTAAAATACAACGGTATGATGGTTCTATACATGGACTATAGAATTTTCCTATTACGAGAGGCATCTACCGAGTTTTAGCTCTCTCTTCTATAATGCAGGTGAGAACCTAGGATTCACGGATTATCCGAAACCTTATCTTAGCAATAACGCCAAAACAAGGAAGAACATGTTGCTTGGAGCCAACTTTGCCTCAGCAGGTTCTGGTTATTATGACACTACAGCAACAATCTATGTAAGTACAATATCTATTACTAATTTGTTTTTACACATTCTGTATTTGAGTATATATATGTATTGCTGATCATTGGATGATAATCTAAACTGGGATTTTGTTACAATTTCAGAATACACTTTCACTATCTAAGCAGCTGGCCCTCTACAAGGACTATCAGAACAGGCTGGTTGTGATAGTTGGGAAAGTTAATACTTCAGCAACAATAAATGGTTCAATCCACTTTCTTAGTGCTGGAAGCAGTGACTTTGTTCAGAACTATTACATTAATCCTCTTCTCTACAAGAAATGAAGGAAGTACACAGTTGATCAGTTTTCGGACATTCTCATCCAATCCTATTCAAATTTCGTACAGGTTATTACATACTTTTTCCATTTCGTTACATCCTTACATGAGTCTCTGTTTGCAATCTCAATTTATTGAACTTCACAGAACATATCCTGATATTGGTAAGTATATAATTAAAGATACACGTGCGTGCGCAAACTAATCTCTCATGACAGGCATTATACAATTTGGGAGCGAGGAAGATTGGAGTGACAACATTGCCACCAATTGGATGTCTTCCAGCATCTATTACTCTATTTAGCGATGACACGAACAAATGCGTTGATAAGATGAACAGAGCAGCTGTTTCCTTTAACAATAAGCTTAATGCAACATCACAAAATTTGCAAAAGAAGCTTACTAATCTCAATCTTGTTGTCTTGGATATTTATCAGCCACTATTAGACCTTGTCAACAAACCTATAGAAAATGGTACTCAACTCATCAACTCCCTCATCTTTTCAAGCATGATTGAAAAGATTTATTCAGTAAGCTGGCCTAGTTTTTAAGTGAGAAATTGAAAATTTTTGTGTATTTTGACAGGATTTTTTGAAGCAAGGAAGGCGTGTTGCGGCTCGGGATTGTTGGAGACATCTTTCTTATGCAATTCCAAGTCTCCAGGAACGTGTGCAAATGCATCAGAGTATGTGTTTTGGGATGGATTCCATCCGACAGAAGCTGCAAACCAAGTTCTATCTAGTGACTTGCTAGTCAGTGGCCTTAGCCTCATATGATGTCTTCAGTCTTCTAAATATGAAGAGTTTTATAGTTTTGATGTTTACTTACTCAAGTTTCCCACAAGAAAAGATGATTGCTTTGTTTTAAATGAGTACCCCCTCCCCCTCGATTCCTTTATCCTAATGAATTTGTAACGTGTGTGTCATTATCAGACTGATATAATGATATTCATTACATTGTAATATTTATTAAAATTTTCCGTATTATGCAAATCAACATTTGGTTTAAAATGATTTCTTTTATTTTTCCCGAAACAAACTTGAATTGGTGACAATTTTTAACTCACAGGAAAGGAAAGAATTTAAATATTTAGACTACGTGGTGTAGATTAAATTTTATGGAATAAATAACATTAGCTAAGCTGAAGTAAGCAATATTTTATAACATTTAATCATGACCACAAAATTTATAAGTTGGATCTACGGTCGAATCTACATATTTGCTCAGCAAAAAAGCAGGGTTGTTTATGTAATTATAAAATTTATGTTGGTCATTTAGCAATTATTAAACATCTTAGTAGTTATTCAAGAACCAATAGGAGGATCCCATTTGTAAACCCAAATTAGTTCTTCCCATTAATAATTGAGTAACTATTAAAATGTCGCTAATTATTCAATGACCATTATAAACATTGTATGTAAACAACTTTAAAACAATTACTTGTATGAATAAGTCTTTCAATTTATTCATCACGAAAAACTTTAGTATGATTTTTTTTCATGGGGACTAAAGTTTACTTTATCAAAGTAACATGACATTGAGAACATTTTATGCCCTTTAAATTTGGCAGAAGTAAAGGCCCTCTTACATTCTACATATTACATACACATTCTTTTAATATGCACGAATATTTAGGTAGATTTAATTTTTAATTCCACTTCTACATTTTGTGGTATGATTAAATCATAATGACATCAACATATATATATATATATAAGCTTTCTATAAAATTTAATATTAACCAAAAGATTTACAGGTGAAATAAAAATCGAATCTACCTAAATATTTTTTATATCACTCTAACTATGCCACGTATAAATAAAACTAAGGCCAAAGTTTTAACTTTTATGTCGAGGAAAACTGTCCAAAGTTGTTGGTAATGCGCAACAAAAAATAGGGCCCAAAGACCAAATTCAAAACCCAAGTTACTTATTCTCGAGAATATGATTTAAGCAATACAAAGAGACGCTTCAAATTTCAACCAAGAGTAAAAGGAATTTAGGATAAAAAATTCGAACTAGAGAAGACCTTAATTACCAAATGAACGTACATTGTATGATTACTTGGTACGAAAAAAAAAAAAATCTGAAAACCGAGCATTTCATTCAGCAGAGAAGCTTCTCCTCATTCATACACTCCACTAGAAGTCTAGAACCATAGGAGGTAGGCAGGATATATACTGATAGGAAATCACTCCAAATCCCAAAACACAATATTAAAGTGGCCAACAATGAAATTGGATAAAAGTTCGGAGACATTGAAGTTTTTTACCTAATGATTAATCATTTGTGAAAAGTTTATAGACAGTGTAGTATCATTGTGGATATATATATATATATATTGTGCATATCGCTTCAAAAGAAGGAAAAAAATACTAACTAATTATTATTCCCCCATTTCATATTTTTCTAATCACAGTTTGATTTTTAGTTAAACATAATAATTTGTAATGAAGAATTATATATATATATATTTGATTTGTAGCGGAACTTCTTCAACAAAAGTGAAATTTATATCAACATATAAAATTTACAAAATTTTAAAAAGTTAAAGATTTTTATATAAGATTGAGTACTGAAGGATAGGCTAAATTAGTGTTACACCTATAAAAAGATTACAATAAAACATTATTAACAAAAATAAAAAGTGAAATGAAACAACAATAGTAAAACCTAGATTATGATAAAACTTTATTAACTAAAATAAAAGATAGTTGACTAAAACGCTCTACTCAAACTGTCCTCCTTTAAGGAAATTTTTTTATATGGATCCAATTCATAGTACATGGAATATACTCTTTGATCTACATTTATCTACATTACTCCAACTCATTAAAAACAAACTTCTTCAAGCTTTTACATTCATTCCACCCACCAGATCCATATAAAAATTTTCTCTTTAGGTAAGTCTGATCCTTTTGTACGCTGTATATGCGTGGGGAACTTTTTGGATTGTATTAGGAAAACACATCACCTAGATGTTAAATCGAATGTAAGTATTAAATAACATGGGTTTTTATTTTAAAATTAATTGGTAATGATTCAAGTGGAGTAGTTTAGGAATTTATTAATTAATTTAAGATCTTTTGACTAGTCAATGTGGGATTTTTGAATTTAACACTCTCTCTCACATATTTCTCGGGTTGAAACAAGAAAATTGGAGGCCTAGCTCAAACCAGTGAATAGAGGTATTGACATGACCGATATCTAGAGGTGGCAGTGGGCCGGGCCAACCCGTCCTGCCTGGGAGTTACAATTAGCAACCTCGAAGCTGGGCTGGGCCACCATAAAAATACACCTCCCACTTCTTATATTTCCTTGAAAAGATGAGGGAGTTGATGAGTTGCTGTCTCTTATACACATCTAGATGTGTATAAGAGACAGGTCTGGCCGACCGTTGATTTTTTTTTTTTAAATGTAATTAATGATAGTTTTACCCCCAACAGCTATAAAACAGCTAGTTTTTGGGGGTAATGTTGGAAATTTTTTTCTATAAAACGGCTATTTTAATTATTAATAACTTGGTCTAATATATAAGTACCAATTTTGATTAATAAAGTACTATTATAAACTAGTAAGTAGTAATTCGAACAATTAATAAGTTATAATTTAATAAATAATGAGATGAATATTAAAAAATTTCTTAAATTAATATAGTTGTCGATTTTAAACATAATAATGGTAATAAATTTAAGTTCCAACTTAATAGAAATGTATTAGTTTCGAATAATAAATATTAGTTTGGATTGTGAACTTTGATTACTAATAACTTGGTCTAATAGATAAGTACCAATTTTGATTAATAAAGTACTATTAACTAGTAAGTAGTAATTCGAACAATTAATAAGTTATTAATTTTAAAATAATAATTAATAAGTAAACATGTAAATTTTTCGATTTTTTTTTTTTAAATTTAAGTAAGAACTTAAATTGGAAGACCAGCCCGTGGGCCAGCTGAGGCTAGCTTCTAGTTTTAGAACTAATTGGTAATGAGTATTGTGTCTATAAACTTATTAATTAGTTTAAGATCTTTTGACCCGTCGAATGTCAGATATTTAAACTTTAACCGTAATGGTGAAAAGAAAAGGAAAATTAAAATGAACTTATGTTTGCTCTCTAACTCTCTGCTATTGAATGTTGCACTACACATATATCTTATTCAACAATTTAACCAGTCAAATATGCATCCTTTGCCAGAAAAAACACTCAATTCATTTATGGATTAATTTCATTTTGCACCCTCAACTTATACCTATACTCATTTTATACCTTTAATTTTAGTTTTGAATACTTTACACCTTCAATTCTCAATTCCGTTCCACTTCAATCATTTTTTTAACAACGTTACCAAAGTTAACGAAATCTTTATTTTGTATCCAAAATATTGAGTCAACATTATTGTACATCTCGCTAAAACTGTTGTATACACGAAAAAATTTCATTATTTTTTTGGGACGGTGTTAAAATATAGACTGAAGTGGGATGTATTTGAGAGTTTGGGTTACAAAGTATCCAAAACTAAAATTGAGTATAAGTTAAGTTAAGAGGTGTAAAATATAATTAATCTTTTGTTTATTTTAATTATATGTAAGTAAATATATTACTTTAGAAAATATCTGATCTCCTACGCCTCTAAGAAACTTAAATAGCAATTCCTAAAAATTGAATAGACGAATGAAAACGCATAGAGCATAAAGAGACAAATGAAAATTAAATGAAACAAACTCTCACTGCAAAATTAACCACTACTTAGTAGTATGGAGTTTTGTCTAAGTACAATTTAACTCGGTACAACTTAGGAAAAATAAGAAAGGAACTATAACTTAGACAACACAACTAAGGAAACATACTATTCATGGGCATGACATGCATGCTTCTTAATTAATGTAAAATAAAACATAAGCTAGTACAGATGGATTGTAATAAACCATAAACCACAACGGTTTTAAAAGTTCCTAACAGAATAGCCATCAGCACGTAGAGCCATATCTCCATGACCACAAGTGCATGTTCCCATATCTCCATGACCACAAGTCCATGTTCCCATACTGATACAAAAATAGCAGCAGTGCAGCAGAAAGAAAATACTCCCATGTCAAGACTAGGGTCTCTCACCATCCTCCCATGGCACAATACAATAGTTGCGACGGAAAACAAGAACGCATAAAGGTGAGATACACAACATCAATGGCAAAGATTAGGACTGGGAATACAACGAGTCCAACGAGAGTTGTGCTGGATTAGCTATCAGAAGAGTAGAGAAGTGTGTGCCCAAAGAGGGTCTCAATCACCAGCCAACATGAGATGCATGCCGGTGAAGATAAGTGTGGGGAAGTACAATAAGGTACGAGTATGGTGGAAAAGGGGGTGGAAGAAGGTGAAGTAATGGTGGAAGATGGTAAAGACATGGTGGAAGAGAGTGAAAGGAAAATAGTTTAGTATGGCCATAAGAAGTGTAGTGGTGCTTGTAAAGGGAGAAAAATGACTTAGCTTGGAGATATTGATAGATGAAGGGAGGAGAGGTAGTAGTATGGAGATTGACAGTGACGAAGGAATGAAGGAAATATAAGAAGTGGGAGGTGTATTTTTATGGTGGGTTAGAGCGGGTCCTGAGGATGGCGGTACTGTTACTACTATACCGACTGATGATTTTTACAACTATGAAGAAGGGTAATTATGTAAAATTCATAGGATATGGGCAATTTTTTGTACTACTAGTCCTCGAAGGACATTGTTGTAAATTTAACTCGTGAGCAATTTTGCCTTAGATACATCAAGTTTAATGGCATCGTTGGTGGCCACGACCACTTTGGCTTTGTTAGTGCATCATGTCCTAGATTTATATCAGACTTGTTGCCATTATTATTAGAGTCCAAATCTTTTGAGTCAATTAAGGAATTAGGAGATTCAGGCATTGGAGTTATTGTCTCGGTTAGCTGAGGCTGCAAGAGGGATATAGTAGGAGTTTCAGGATTCAGATAAAAGCTAAAGATTTCTATACAAGATTGAGCAATAAAAGATTAGGGCTAAATTAATGTTTCCTTTAAACACTTATTAAAAGATTACGATAAAACATTATTAACAAAAATAGAAGACAGTGAAACAAAATGATATCAATAATACTATATGACGAAATATATATATATATATATAAAGATTATATATATGCATAGAGCATACATAGAGCTATATGATGAAATTCAGAATAAGTTCTTATATTTTACGAAACACTTTGATTTTTTTATAACATTTTAGATTCAGTCACATTTGGTATTCTTTATACAAATGGTAATAAGAATTTTTCTTTGTATTTAGTGGTAAATCGAAATAAACAAAAAGACATTAAATAAGTATTAGATAGAGAATAAAAATATTTACATATAAATTAGTAATATATCATGTGAAATATATTTAAAAGTTTGATTATTCTTTATTTTATATTTTAATTTGTTAAATCATATTACTTATAGGTATATTTTGTTGTTTGTAATTCATAAAAATCTTATCAAGTAATTATTTCTTATACATAATAGACGAAAATATTTCTTCACTTCAAAGTAAATTTGAATAATTGAAGATGTATGAAAATATTTCTATTCTATTTTGTATTGAATATTCAAATTAAGATCGTTAGACAATGAGAGATTGAAAGAATAAAAGTTTCTTAAAACATAATAAATATTCTAATATTGATGCTTTGTATTTTTTTATAATTAAATATTTTAAAAGAAATTGTATTACAAAAGATAAAACTCCAATATCTACATGTAATTTGTTTTCTAATGCATTTGTGCCTGTGGAATAATGGTAACCCTTCTTTTTTTTAAAAAAAAAAAGAAAAAGAAAAAAAGAAGAAGATAAAACCCCACCTCTCCTTCTCCTTAGCTCATGACCAATAGGTCATAAAAAAAGTTTCTTATCACCTAAGTTGCACTTCATTGTGATGCTAATGATTTCTGTAACTATTTCTTTGGTATAAGTTGTTCAAAATTAAAATTAATGAAATTTTATCGAAAATCAATTATGTATCAAGAAATATTATATACATTAACTATATTATTCGTTGAAAAAGAAATATTAGAAAAAATTGCTAATAAAAATTTCAATTTTGCATTTAAAATGCTACAAAGAAATAAATTTCAAATGACAAACTTATATTAATTTTGTGAAGAAGATAAAGGACTTGGTTGGAGTTTAGTTTCATGCCTCCAAAACTATTAAGCCGCCCAGATTCGTTCAAATGCTCTTATTGGATTAGATTGTGACATTTGCCATTGCCGTTAGAAATGTTATTCTTTAACAAATTCTTCACATATTCTATCCCCAGCTTTCGTTTAGGCCTGTTTTGCTCTATGAATCCAGACAATCTCTAACACATTCGTTAAACACACCAATCAGATATCTTTTACTCCACACAAAGATTATAATCACGTCAAGCAAATTCTTCTCTACGAGCTCACATTTCAAATATTAAAGGACATGCAAAGAAAAATCAAGGTCGAGCAAATTCTTCTCTAGGAGCTCACATTTCAAATATTAAATGACTTGCAAAGAAAAATCAAGGTCTATATATAAAATCATGTACATCACACTGAACTATGTATACACTATACATGCAAATAGAAATATATCATAAAACCCTCGAAAACATATATGAGGGGCAAGCATTAATTTTAAGAATCAGAGCATTGTGTCGTTGTTTCTATGGCATTAATTATCTTGGAAAACATTGGTCTTGTGCAGTTTGTTTTTCCATTACATTATGATTCTCATCCTTGCTGCTTTACTTTACAGGGTCGCAAACAATAATTCCAAGCAAAATAAAGAATTTACAGATAGAACTTCAAATTTGTTCAAAAAAGAAAAGATGGAATTTCAAGCAAAACCTTAATTAGCAAGATAAACACAGTGAATGAATAGTTTCTTAGTCAAAAAAGATATCAAAATAAGCGCAAAAAAAGTGATAGTATCAACACTATAAATGTGACAAACGAAACTTAGAAGTTGAACTTTGGAAGGCAAAAATTATAGATATATATTCTTGAGGAGATAATTTTATAATTTTTACAAAATTTTACTAGGTACAGCCTAATTTTTTTAAAGGGAGTTATTGCAATTTTTAAAAAAATATCAAGACAGAAACTAAAATATTTTTGAAACTCTTAGAGAATAAGATTGTATAAAAACATACTTAGGGAATACTTTTTTATATTCTTTAAAATTTTTGAGGAGTAAAATCTAATTTTTATAATAGTATAATAATAATTTAAAAAATTTTAAGAAGAAAAAACATAATTTTGAAAATCTTGTGGGGCCCTCACCCCTATGATCCGCCCCTGATGAAACTGTCACTATATTGCTAAATCATAGAATATTCAAGTTCTTGTTCTAACTTTGAGAATATATTCATCCAGTTTCTCTAATATAAAGATTATTATTTGCATCTCTATTGTATAAGCCAACGGCCACAGTTCTGTTTGTAGCAATTCGCAAAAGTTAGCATGAAATTTATAAGGCTTATTCATCATCCAAAACCAGATCAAGATGAAAAGGATGTAGCTATTATGACAAGCATGGAGCAAGTACGTGCAACATTCAGAAATAAATGGAAGATTGAGTGTAGTAGTACCTCAATTCATAATATTTAAATGTTAGTTTTTAGTTAATTTTTTCATTGTTTAAGTTTGGTAAAGTGGTTCCACTAGTTAAAATATTTGGTTTTAGCGAGCATATTATGGGCTACGAACCTGATCTAATCTCTCTCTTTTTTTTTATTTTTACGTAATCTAATCTCTTGTAAAGAAATTTAGAAATTAATCGAAAATACAATTTAACAATACTTACAAAATTTTCTATCATTTTTTTACCCAAGTATATAGAAATCGAAAAGCAAGTTGGTAACAAAAATTCCTTAAATTATCATTTTTTACCGAGGTAACTTGTATAACTTCTATGGTTAGCAAATTATCTTTAAATTGGATGTATCATAGTGGAAATCATTTCACATGCATTCATTTCACGTTTGTAGGAGGAAAGCTACTGCTCATTGACATATTGTCCAGTGTTGTAGCAAACAAACATTTTTAAAAAAAAAAAAAAATCAAAGGCAGCATCTTTCCTGTTTTAAATAAGGCCTTCAAACATTATTACTCATGAGTTGAATACCAGTGTATTCAATGGCAAAGATGTTGGCTATAATTTGATAATATTTTGTTAGCATTGGAGGCTCGAAAATTTGTGTAAATTTCTTAACAAGAAATTAACGATGATAATAGAGAATAAATAAAGAAAAATATAGAAATAAACGAGACACAACTTTATGTGGTTTGATCAATTAGACATATGTCCATAAGTAAAAGAGATGGATTTTACCAATTTCGCAAGGATAAAATAAATTAAAAATACTTCCATAAAACTCAACAAATTTGTAAAGAAAAAATACAAATATCTTTTTGAGGTATACCAAAACAACATAGAGCTTTACAAAAAAGGTTATAAAACCAACAACACTACTCTCCATTATTGGTTGTAGGAGTTGCCCTTAAAAGCATTTCTTTTGCTTTTTATTTATAGCCAGAGTCCGCCACAAGCTTCTAAACTAAAAGAGATAATTAAGCAAAAGACAGAGCAATGGACAGAAGCAATGCAATTTCGTAGTTATTATAAGAAATTTTGAGTGGTTGGTTGTGTGTGTCATGAAAAATCATCTGACACAACATTTTATAGCAACAAATCTCCACATTAATTTTATATTTGACACACAAACAAATACTTAAATTTTTACAAATGATGAATTTTCTCTGCCTTCTTCATAAAAGTCTTAATAGGCCAAATCAACAACTTGATGAACAAATCATCAAAAACAATTGTTACAATACTTTATTAGGGCGAATTGGAAACAAACAACATAATACTAAAAGAGTGGTTAGTTTACCACTTAATTTCCAAACAACATAATACTGAAAGAGTGGTTAATTTATACCCTAATCATAGTTATTAGGGTCAAAATAAATTTGACCCGACTAGACGATTTGATCAGTCAATCGGTAATCAAGTCAAGTTAGGTTGCTTATCTAAGCGGATAAAAAAGAAGATGGTTGACTTTTTAACAATTTGACGGTTTAACTAAATAAACTGAGAACCCAACCAATTCAATCACGGTCCCCATTGGATTGTGTTGATGAAAGGAATTTGGTTGTGTTGATGAAAGGAATTTGGAAAATGAATACACAAGGAATTTGAACTCCAGACCATCAACATGGGAGAAACATCTACGCGAAATTGAACCAACTTGCTAGTGCTGTCATGTATTTACTTCTATTTAATTATCTCATACTTCATTTTAACTTCCTTTCTCATCTCTTCTATCTAATAAAATAATTGTGGATTTGTTTTTTCAAAATTAACACTACAAATGTCTTGAAATAAGAAAATTATTTTTTTCCAAAAAAAAAAATTATGAAGACATATTTTTTGTTTACAATAACAAAGTACCCTAAAATATTGTACTACTAAAATTTTGTGAATGAAATATATTATATGAAATCTAAACATGATAACCATCTAGAAATAATGGAATAATAATTATCTATGTTTTTATTTATATATCTTATAGTGGTTATTTTGAAAAATTACACCTACAATAATTTAAAATTAACTATAATCTCAATCTAATAATTATAACTTTTAGGTAAATTATTGCATAATTCATTTACAATTAACTAAAAAGTTGACATGATATTTTTTATTAGTATCTTTATCATATGTCATGTATCTAAAAGTTTTGAAGTCTTTCTATATATTAATGAAATAATAAATTTTAACGACCCACTGTTGAACTAATAACTTACGGGTTGAATCAATAACTCGTTGATCCACCTCGCTCAACGAGTTCCTTTCCGAACCAAATTTAATAACTATATTAAAACTATATCAGATCAACCTAAATTCTAAGTGTATTTGTAGAGAAAAATCTAGCGTGACAGCGGCATTAACAATATTGACTCGGCAACAATAGCTCTATTTGATTTTATCTTTTTAAGTGGTGTTTTGTATCGGCTTACTTTGCAGTGTGAGAGACTCAATCGAGAAGAATTGTTATGGATTAAGGGGGTTTTGGTTTTGAGTTGTCCCATGTAAGACGTCTTTTTAAGGGTATAACCGTGAGCTACACCGGCCAAAGCAGACAATACCTCATATAAGCGCATGACAAATTCTAGCATCAACATAATAGCGCCGTTTACGGGACCCTTGGACTGTACACAAGATTCTTCCTTAGTTGGGGGACTTGTGATGTAAAGTGGAGGGACCAAAGATCCCACATTGGTTGATAGTTAAAAAAATACTAGCTTAAAAGGTAGGAGGCCACCCCTTTCATGTGAGACGCATTTTCAAGGGTAAAACCTTGAAACTCTGGTCAAAGCGGACAATACCTTACATAAGCGCACAACAAATTCTAGCATCAACAGAAAGAAAGAGAAAGAAAAAGATAGGAGGGATAAAAAGTAAGGAAGGGGAAACTAAAAGCAATACTCAAGTGGGAGATGAATTGATGGATAAGGGAGATGAGGGCATTTTGTCCAATCAAGTAAATTTGCTCTGGCAGGAGAGGATTTGATCTGGCAATATCACCAGCTATATCTAAAAGTATGAGTTGGTTTAATATTTCCTTTGACATTTTCCATTGCAAAGCTAACCTTGCAATAATGATTATTTATATCATCTATATCTTTTCTACTATACTAGATTCTACCTTGTGCAATGCGGGAAATTGGTACCTGCATAAATTGGCATGTGTAGTTGGGAGGGTTTTGGTCGTAAAAATGTGAATTGACATTAAACATTTCTTTGAAGTATATTGGGTTATTCAACATGTACAAAATAACCAGAAATATGGCATTTGGTGAAATTTGTATTTGACAATGCATTTCATTTCACATGTGTGACAAAAATTAAACATAGGATTCCTAATTAAAGAAATTGAAAATGAAAAGAAGATGCGCCCATGAGTTTGGACAGAAATCTATAGAATTATGCTCAATCAAGGGGAGAGATCAATGGAGTGTACTGGAGCAAAAAGGGAGAAGGAATGCTTAAGAAGGAAAAGAATAGGATGAAAAGAGATAAAAATGAAGATAGAGTATCCATTCTGTGTAGGTTTTGAAATTACAACAATGTCAGAAAAGTTATTTGGAATTTCAAGAGGTTGATTTATTTTATGAGTGAATTAATTGTAGCACCCTTGAAGAAGTTGGATGAAAGGAAGAATCAAAGTCGCAATACATTACAGTCTTTGGAGACATTATTGTTGTTCAATGTGCACGAAAAAGGATGGATTTTGACTTTAAGATGTTTAGGTAAATTAATACAACCAATAAACAAGGTATATGTTAAAAAAAATAATAAAATAAAAGTTGAGAACTAAAAAGAAGACCAAGAGGGACATAGGTTGGATTAATCGGAGTTTGAAGGGGTGGTTTTCCCTTTTTGTTTTGTTTGACAGGGTTTCTAAGTTTATTTAGCTTGATTTAAAATAAAAGTTGAGAACTAAGTTTTTAAAGTATGTAACATTGCCTAGGATTTAATACAGTGTGATATGCTTTAAAAACTTGTATTATAGAAATTTTAAAATATAACGGAATAATTTCTTAGCATTTGGATCAATAGATTTGAGCAAAGATCTTTGAAATTCATTTATTTATTAGAAAGAATTGTAAAGTTAAAATGAATGAATTTCAAATTTACTCAAATTAGAAGTCATTTAAAAATATTTATTTCACACTTTCTAATTTCGGTAAATTTAAAATTCATTGATTTTAATCTAAAAAATTACGTACACAAATGGATTGATTTAAAATTTTTCGCCAAATCTATCGATCCAAACGCAATCTTAATGAAACTGTAAAATTTCCACCCATCTTATACTTATTAGATATAAAGTGAAAAGAAAAATGAAGAAATTTACACTAATAAATTAGAACTAAAATAAACATAAGGAACTATAATTTAAAATTAGCACTCTCATTTTTGTCACTTAGAATTTAAAATTTAATCCTCATATTTGAACGTTAACACGTATGGTCCCTCTTGTTTATATAATTCAACATATTCATTATTTTGTTAAGATATGATCATTTTACAAATATAGATGACCAAATATGTCAACCTTGAAACATGAGAGACTGTTAAAGAAACTTCAAATCGAATACATAAGCAAACATAATAGAACTAGGACAAAACATAAGGGACTAAAAGTGCAATTTTCCTTACGTCCCGTTTCCAGTTACGCTTTCTTCATCTCACCGCAGAAGTCGTGTTGAGCTATTATCATAAACATACGTACATACATTTCTAGATCGAGAAAAGAAAGCGTGATTTTGCGGAATCTATGTTTTTATATGCAGTTTTTGCTTAAACCCTGGGGGGCTTTTTCCAACCTTAACAGAAATTGTACTACTAAACAAGGTACGATTAATCTTCCAATTTCTTTTGTATTTTGTTTCATTTTCCTTGATATATTTTTATTTTATTTTATTAAAAAAAAACTAGTTTCTTTTATATTTTTATGTATTTATGGAAATGTGTTAATGGGTTCTGGATTCTGGGATTAATAAGCTAGTTTGATGGTTATTAAATTCTGGGGAAAAAAAAATCCCATTTAGAATTAAGATATATATATAGCTGGAATGGATCAAAATGCAATTTTATTCTGAAGAAAAAATGTTGAAATTTTGGATGGTGAAATGTCAATCTTGTAAAATGGGGGATGTTTAAGCAAAGCCAAAAAGAAAGAATAGAATAGAAAGTTGGTAGGTTGGGAATTTTTTTTGTGTGTGTGGTGGGGCGTCGGGGTGGTGGATGGGGAATGAGAAAAGGAGGAAGAAATAAGGCAAGGCTTGATAATTTCCATCGAATTAGATGAATAAAATTGTGAAAGTAAAACTTTTTTGTTCGGGAGTTATTTTTGAAATGAGCTGCTTTATGAGTGTTAATGTATAACTTTTTGAACATGAAAAAGATGAAGATATATATGTGAGATTCGATTTTGTATTTGCGCAAAGTTAATCGCAAATTAACATTCCGATAACTTATGAGAAATGGGTATTAATTGCTGATACAGGGAAGAGAAGATTTAGTATATGGCCTAGGATGAAACTGAAATACGTAAATTGCTCTTTGACATCCGTCGAGAAGTACCTCCTTTTGGTGCTTATGTGAAGTAATCTTTCAATTTCACTAACAGACGGTTATTGGGAAAGAACCTGTTCTTTCCACCCCATCCTCAAGGAAAATCAGTTCCAAAATTTACATACCTTCCAGGAATGAAAATAGCACGAACATTATTCTGTTTAAGGCCAAAAGATTAATGATTAACCTGTAAGTTTTCAAGCATCATGTTTCTAGCTGCATTAGCCATCCACGATATATCAACAATAAACCATTTATTATGAGCTTACACTTAATATAATCATTCTTTCTGGGTAAAGTAAAATTCACTTTTATACTATCTCACTGTTATAACACTATCAGAAATTATATTATTTTTTGCTGTTGAATAGGATCTGCTCTAAATGTGTATGTTCTAAATGGTTTTCTGTAATATATATATATATATAGATATCTATATATATATATATATATAGTAAACACATTAAGGTAGTGAATTTGGCTTGGCCACCAATATCACATAGAAAATTAACATGGTCCACGGAAACAGAAGACTGACTTTAATAACTGTCATCTAAATGTTCAAGAAAAAGTGAATTACTGGAGGAGTGAATGCTGAATTGTAAGAGACTGTGATGGACTACAGTCTAGCAGCACTGAAGCTGCTTTGCTCACATTTGAAGAAAGTCGACCAAGTGGCCTCTGACTCTCAAACCTCTTTCAGTCTTGGAGGTATTCTTTTTCAGCGTGCCTGGGTCCAGGTAAACTTTTCGGCCTATGCTGTAGACTACTGTCATCCTTCTCACCTATTCTGTCCACACGAAATTCGTTCTTAAAAATTTCTGAATGCCACATACTTATTGTAGGGCATTTTAGTCTCGGTACCTTCCTCTTCCTCCACGACCACTAGTGAAACTGGCTGCTTCCTCCTTGATGATGGCACCGGCATTATCGAACTCCACCTCTCGATGTGATTTCCGCAACCGCCTATGGGAAACCGGTTAGTACTGAATCCACATTTTAGGTTCATTGTTTTATCTAAAAACCAATGGAGTAATGCCTCTCTTCTTTTGCAGGAATGTATGTGATGGTGGTTGGAGGGTATTTTGTGCGGACAGGTGACCTGCCCATGATTAAGGTGGAGTCTCTATTGTAGATTATGTTAATTTGTTTTGTTAATACAATATGTGTAAGCAGCTGTTAATAAATATTGGCAGCATTGTTATTTTGTGAAATTTAGGGGTTCAAGTTTGAAAATGTCCTGCTGGTTATGTAGCATTTTTAAACTTGAATTGGAGGCATCTTACTTGTAGCAACTGTTAGTGGACCGTTATTGGTTACTTAATACTTGGATGTTTTCTTCTATTTGTCTAAGTGATCTTTGGATTTTATTCTTTTGGTTGTCGGAGTGGACTTTGTGTAGGAAGTCAAAGAAAGTTGTTTTCAAGTGTTCTGAATTATATAGCATCATTTAGTTACATCAGTATTTGAAAGTTTGAGTTGACTGAGCAAATTGCATACAAGATAAACAGCTTTTTCCGATATCTATTTAATTTCCTTTGTGTTGATTGTCTTATTTTGGAGTGAATGAAATCCTAATATCCTACTTTGTATATAGTTGGGAATGGGGTGTCCTGTTTATGAACTACCATTGAAACAGGGCTCAAACATTTCGATAATCTTTCTATGGTAAAAATCTGGGAGCTCATTTTGTGGTTGTCTATGTGGGCTCAAGTTGTAGGTGTTTTTTTGTTCTCTTTTTCTTTTCAGGTCATAAATTTGTTTCCAATCTGCATGTCTGGTCAAGGCTTCCAGCTTTTTCTTTAATTATTTTAACAGACGTATCAAAATCAGTTAATTCAAATTTGCTTTTGGATATCTAAATCACTTGTTTTTATGGTTCATGAAGATATTCGTTGTAGTTCATGATGTAAACTACTGAAACCATGGAGATGATGTTTTCTAGCAATCTTTGTATATTTGTATCACTAGAGTCCTCTTTTTGACAAGCTTACAAATTCCATTTGCACATGTCCAGTGAATGCAGATAAACTCCGAATTATATTTCCAATATTTTGTGTAACTGTTCTTTCAGGGATATAGGAAATCTTTCATGTTATATCTTAAAAGTATGTTTCTTTCAATCAATTTCAGGTTCACAAGATTGTTGATCTGTCTGCATTTCCTGACCGAGAAGCAATGTGGTATCTTGAAGTCATGGAGGCCTTCAAACTTTTCTACCAGTCTTCATGAGAGAGAGAGAGAGAGAGAGAGAGAGCCAGCTATTAGTCAAGTGCAAATCTTGATTTTTAAATGATTAAAGTGATACATGTTAACATAACTTCCGAAATATGGCTTTATGAATGCAATGTTTTGGCAACCAAAAGACAGTGCAGTTACGAACTATGCAACGAAAAAAGGAAGTAACATTAACCATAATATCCATAAACAAGGCTGTAGTTGAAATGAACATCATACAAAAGAGCTTGTTTTGTCGCATTCTAAACATTTACAACAATAATTCAGCAATTATTATATTTTATATCAACATCTGCTTCATTCACAAAGCTGTCCTCCAATAAAGAAGCTTCCTTAACTTGAGCTTTCAAGAATTTCCATTGCTTTAGAATATCAGAAATTCTTCTGAGCTATTGATTAGGTAAAGGAAAACACTTGCAAACCGAATGCAGCTGGTAAACTAAAAGTAGAAAAGTAGTACAGTAGAAATTAGGAGGCACGATCGAGAAGAAACTTAAAAGGAAAATACAGTAATAAACTTGAAAGAAAGGATACAACTCTGGTTCTAGCATTTCGATTTGCAACATTAGTAAAAGTCTCGTCTTCTTCACTTGCATCATGTACTTGAAGGTCAACAAGTTCCTCCTCAATTGTATCTGACTTGTTCACAAGTATTGAGACATATGGACGAAGACTTGATTTGTTCAACTCACCAACTTCAATACAAATCAATAGTCTTTCAAGAATTCTCCAAAGTGCACTCTTTGCTTCCATGTCATCATAAGCAAAAGGAATTATATCGAAATCACTATGCCCTGTAGAAAACCAGAATCTGGAAGACCCAAAATGTCATAGCAAATTCAGGCTGTAATTTTCTCAAACTTGAGCACAAAGGTTGCACGGAAAAAGAAAAAAAGAAGCCTATCGAAGGCCCTGAAGAGTTTAACCTTGTGATATTTCGGAAGCTAGATACTCGAAATCAGTCAGGATATTGGCAACCAATACTGCTGCAGTTACACAAGAACTGGAAACCTGCAGGAAAAAACAGCCACAGTATTTATGCCCATAATAGCTCCTTTGGAATGACTAAATAAGCTGACGCACATCGTCCAGATTCAGCTCCTTTACACGTTCAATTGAATCCTTTGAAATAATTTCATTGATTACATTAATACTCTCACAAAGTGTTCTGAATCTAAAATTTGACAAGAGTAACTCTCACACATTAGTGGTCCATCATCTAAACAGACTCTCCACCCCAGTCCACGTCAACACTGTATCTCCAGACTCCAGTCTCCAGTCCCCTGTCCACACCCTCCTTCCCCTAACAACTCCCATCCCATTTATGCACTCACAGTCTACATATGATGTGTCTTATGCATAAGCAAGTTTGAAAGCAGCTGTGCACCTCGATTTTATCAGGAAGCTTGATCAGGTCATTGAGTAGCTTGAAGAGTTCCTTATTTGAACA